>OX375808.1:23330808-24654808 GCA_947359405.1 Antitype chi
CGTAGATTCATTTTAATTTTACAAAAGAGGGCAATCCGCGCAATCTATAAAATGGGGCCTCGCGAGTCTCTTAGAAACAAATTTAACGAAATTGATATACTTACTCTGCCTTCTCTTTATATTCTAGAAAATACCTTGTATGTTCGCAAAAACTTAGGTCTTTTCAAAAAAAGATGCGATTTCCATAATCTAAATACACGTAGTAAAGATGAAATTGTGATTCCAAAATTTAGATTAACTAAAACTAGCAAGTAATTTCTAATAAACAGTATCCGCTTCTATAACAAGTTGCCAAAGTCGGTTACAGAACTTAGCGATGGAAAGTTTAAAACTCACATCAAACGTGTCCTTATCAAAAAAGCATATTATAAGATAAAAGACTACGTTGAAGACGGAAGTTTGGCATTAATTCCTTCTGCACATGTGGCTTCCCTGGTACCTCATTAACAGCAAAACTGTGTGAAAGTCTATTAACTGCTCCCAAATTGCAATGTTAATTTTTATTCTTTTTATTTTTTACAATGTCTGACATATTCTCGTCATTATTTGACATTATACATCAATTTTACTTTCGACTATTTATTATTAGTGATTGTCATTGACACTTGGTTCAAATAGATTCATTTTATATAGGTAGATTCTTTTACATATTGTGAATGAGAGAACGTTGTAGGCCTTAGAGACTAGATTTGTAGACGTTTTTCTATTCTGTATTTTCATTCCTCTAAGTACCTGGTACTTATTGACTGGCCTGCACTGTCCTCCCATACCTATTATCACTGTAATTTGAAAACATTGTAAAAGCCAATTATTTTTAAAAGAGTAACCGTGGAGTTTCTTGCCGGCTCTTCTCCATAGGAAACGACAAATTGGAACCGTGCACCTAGCTTCTGACATTTCATAAGTGCCCATGCAGGCTTATGTGAAATAAAATATTTTGATTTTTGATTTTATTGAAAGACAAAATAGGGCTCTTTTTTCTTTTTTTCCAGATTGACAATGTATAATAGAATCAGCTTAAAAAGTCATCAATAGGTAGAATCCAGTGCGAAAAAGGGATGGCATTATATGTCCTGCATAAATGCGTCTCGCACAGGAAAACTTTAACACTATCCTTTACGACCTCTGATCTAAGGCAATCCTCTGTTGAGATATCTATCTTAAGCATAATAAAGATATACGTTACAATGACGTGCTTCCCGACGGTGTTCTGCGTGTCGACGCCGCAGTAGACCAGCACGTCGCGCAGGTACACTCCCCCCCACACCGCGCTACTGATAGCGCCGCCTTGCCAGCTGATGCCTTTGACTGGTTTCACCTGCTGTTATGGCAGGAAAAACAATATGTATAAGTCACAGGAAACATAGCTTATCAAAGTTATCAATGATCAGGCTAATATGTAAATAACGGGTTCAAAAAAACATTTAGCAGTCCTTGGTGTTTGGTGTGTGTATATGGGTGTGTGTGTGTTTGAGTGGTGTACAGTATTATTTAGTTTATCTTGATTAGAATGTTTGTTCAAACATGTAACGAAGTTTGATAGGCCAAAATAAAAAGTAAATGTTGTTTTTTATTTTACGCATTAGCATGAGCGACAGTCTCTCCAAAGCTAAGTGTGATGGATACAGCTGTAACAGATGTCATTGAAGCAGTCTAAAAACCCATCTTCTATTAGACGTCAACACTTTATGATGGTTTCTTGAACGAAGCCGATAAGTAGTACACGAAATGCAAATTTATTTACGTTAAAAATTTCAATTTCGCCTTCCCAAATAAGATTAAATTTTTCATTTAAACTAAAAAAGAACATGTAAATAAAACCATTTTCACTGAAAATTATAACCATTAGGTACCAAACACTTATCCTCTTGCACCACGAATCGCCAAATACGTTTACCGCTAAACGTATGTAAAACATCGCTGTTTCTCTCAATTGTTTAAGGTGGAAGCGCCAAGGTAGCCCGCGAAATTCAAATTTTGTTACGTTTTTTGCAATTTCCAGGTCACTGTCAGGTTGTATGGTGATCTAAATATGATTCGCGACCGTATCAAATATGGCTTTACAGAATCATAATCATTAGAATCAGCAATACATCTCTATAAGTTCATATTACTC
Source organism: Antitype chi (assembly GCA_947359405.1). NCBI lineage: Eukaryota > Metazoa > Arthropoda > Insecta > Lepidoptera > Noctuidae > Antitype > Antitype chi. The sequence goes on from OX375808.1 coordinate 23,332,925, forward strand.
TAAAGAATGACTATTTCATGAAATTATGACATTTGAGGGCAATTCTAACTTATGGAGTTGTATTGCTGATTCTAATGATTATGATTCTGGAAAGCCTTATTTGATACGGTCGCGAATCATATTTAGATCACCATACAACCTGATACTGACCTGCAAATTGCAAAAAACGTAACAAAATTTGAATTTCGCGGGCTACCCTGGCGCTTCCACATTAAAGATAATGACAGAGATAGAATGACGTTTTAAATTTTTTTTTTTTAGGGGCATCTCGCAGTTGGCCTTGAGAGGCCGTGACTGCTCAACCGGTCATTCCTGGGGCTGCCATTAAGAAACTAATCTTAACGCCTCCAGCCAGGGCTTACAAACTAAATTTTACATACTAAGCGACTGCACGCTGAGGGCACCCCCTGTGGGGTACGGACCTCGGCTCAGAGCGTCACTGATAGGGGGACAGGCTGGATCGAAATATTGGCATTATTATTATTAGAGGGGGAATTTAAAGCTACTGGCTCAGCTGCGGCGCGGGCTGGCGCTTCAACGAGCAAGGGTCGAACGGGGGTCTCGACGTTAGACGCCGATACTACTAGGGGTCTTCGCGGGGCGCGAAGACCTCGGCGCCGGCGGCGAGGTCGGAAGGACGATTTTGTACGGTGTGTGCGAACTGTACTGGTGGCCCTATTGCTTTCCTGAAGGACGGTAATGGGGTCATCTGGGTCGGTGAGGATCGTTTTAAATTCTACCAATCCTACTATAAATATGTCGGAGAATCTATTCAGAATAGAGTTGATTGTTGATTTCAACAATAATGATTACTAAAAATATTTGTTAAATCCTAATTTCATTTAATTTGTTTTCATACATTTTGATATTGTGTAAAATTGAATTAATATCTTTAAAAGTTAATGTTTTGTAATAAGTTTTACGTAGCAGAGGTACGCTTCGAGCGGGGTCGAGGCGCCATCTTGACATTGCGCGCATGCGCGGGAGACGTGATCGGAGCGGGAATTTATGACGTTTTGGAAAATCGAGTTGGATTCTCCATCATTTTGAAGGAGTATTGTTTTTATGTGGCGAAGTAAGATTGGTGTCGCGAACCCGCTGCTTTAACGTAATTGTTTTAAATAATAACGTTTAATTGCAAAGTTCAGTGGATTAAATACTGTAAAACTTTTAATTACATTATAAGCAACAGTGAATACGTACTTTGTTTTGTGCTAGCATTTACCCCAATGACGCCCACTATACCTGTGACCACTAATGATGATGTCGAGATGAATATTGCCCCTCCGACATATATATTATATTTGTATAATATCCTATCCTACTAATATTATAAATGTGAAAGTTTGGAAGTTTGTTACTCAATCACGTTACAATGGCTGATCGGATTTGGATGACATTTGGCACAGTAACCTAGAATAACACATAGAATACTTTTTATCCCAATAGTACGTTCCCGTAGGATATTTTCGACCTCCAAGCGGGCGAAGCCGCTGGCTAGCTATGGTATGTGGTACCTGAAATTAATGTTTTTTTTTTTTAAATTTTAAAGCTAGTATGTTCATATAATCCCATTGAGTGACTTTGTCAAGAAATATATATTTGAATTTCGCGGGTTACCCTGGGGCTTTTCCCTTTAGCTATGTGTGGTGCCAGTGGGCCTGAAAGCAGGATGCTTGTAATCCTACCTCATTCATCTCACTGCGCCTGTTGCCAGCACACATGAGCGCGGCGCGCACGCTCGCCTTCGGGAACTGCTCCAGCTGTTGCAGACTGAACTCCTGGGTGTGGACGCTGCCGTTCTTAATGATGATCTTGACGCGGTGCGTGGACGATTCCAACTCTGGAACAGGCATGTGTTGACGGACGTAAAATATTTCGCTGCAAACAAAAGGAGAGAGCGAGGTGAGGATGGGAGGCTATTTCTACTTAGTATAAAACCTGGTGTGGTTACATAAATGAGCAACACATGGTTATTTATTAACAGGTACCTAAGAAAGTATTTTGCCATATTGGCATATACTTCGTGTGGATACGTGCGAAAATCATCATCATCATTTCAGCCGAAAGACGTCTACTGCTGGACATAGGCCTCCCCCAAAAGAGGGGTTTTGCCATAATCACCACGCTTGACAGGCGGGTTGGCGATCGCAGTATGGAGGTAAAATGCATAGAGAACGCTGCTGCCCATTCTCTAGTAAGTCCCTTAGTCGCCTCCTACGACACCCACGAGAAGAAATGGGATGGGATGGGGCGAAAATGATGATAAAAAATAAATTTTTCATTATGCTCATATAAATTAAGGGTAAATATACTATCATGTAGTTTTTTTTCCGACTGGCTTATCTAAAACAAGTTTTCATGAAGGTTAAAATTATAATAAGAACGTGAAGTTGTGAATGTTTTAATAAACAAGGCCTGTCAATAATTGCAAAAAAGAAACATTTAAAACAGCACAATTCACACTTTATTTTCCCTTTGCTTGGGTTGCTAACTATTTAAAATATAATTACATATAAACGACTCTACCGCAGCTTGTACGCAGCAACATCAACGTCTACACTACACACACGCTCAAAACAAAAACACTATACCCCATTTATTATAGCTTTAGAAAACAGGCTCGTAGAAGCAGGAGTGCAAAACATTTTATTTCAAAGTTATGTTCTAACTTTTTGTAGGTAGATTTAATACTTTAATAATTAGTACTAAATACTGAGATAAACGAAGTAAAAGTAATTTTTATTTTAAATAATGTTCTATTTATAATAACATCTTCATCACACATTACAAACCTACAACAAAACGAATAAATGAATCAAACAATCACATTATTATTTAAATCTAATTAAGATTAAAAGTATTTTTTTTTTACAATACTTTATTTTAAATAACAACTAACGACCCACAATACGTTGGTAAAACTTCGTCGTCTAATTTAGTTACTCGGTGTTGTTCACTCCTGCTTCTTTTAGGTTTTTAGCATTGACACTTAAATTTTTTGGCATTAATCGTAACTGCAACACGTTTAATGTAATTTTGTTACGAAGTGTACATTTAAAAGAACCTTTTTTAACTTCTGTCTAATGCTATTGTAAATGGAGTATAAAATGTAACAAAAAGCATTCACAAGCACATTACCAACATACTTGGGCGTGTCAAAGTGCTCTATTTGCAGCTTGGCTGGTATCTCGGCGTTGAACGGCTTGCTGGTCTTCACGATGAGCCTCTTGTCTCTGTTCGGCTCCTTGACCCACAGCTCGTCGTCCGTGTGGTCAACTATGTCATCCTCGTGGAGGTTACCTGTGGATGTGCTGCTTATGTTTTTATTGGGAACTTGTAGGGTCATTTTGAGGGTCAGGAGGACAAACAACTTTTAATAGACTGTTCTTGGACCCGGCTCTTACAAGTCTGAGGCCTAACAGTTTACTGCGCTACCTCTACCACATACGTACGTCAGCGTCATTATATTTAAATATAAACACTAACCTATCCTAAAAGACTCCAGCAAGGCATATATGTCCTGTGTCTTGTGCATTCCGTAGACATTCCAGAAGGGTTCAATACTCAGCCCTGCCGCGTTCATGATCTGATCCCCTCCCGGATGGGAGGGCAAGTATGCCGTCACGTCGTACACGCCATTTTTGTAAGTCACCCAGAAACTTTTCCTGTGGATGGGTTAAAATTTAGTGGTCACATTCAGAATTTAAAAAAGAAGTACATGCAGAGCTTTTAGAATGTCGTGTTAGTGTCTTCATTATTCGCATACTGATATTAAGATTTATATATTCCACTCCCCAAGATACAGATTACCTAATTAGGGTACCACCGTCCAAACAGATTATCGAGATAAATGAAAAAATAATTACTTATGTAAGTAATAGTTGTAGCTTTGTAACAAACACAAATATTTTTTTCTTATTCTTAAATAGTCCCTTCTTTCGGGCGATGGGAGAAACACGATTCGATAGGACAGAATTTAGGACAGATTGCATAGGTAGGTACTTGAGATATAATTTATACACCGTGTAACGGAAAGGGTATTTACATACCAAGGGCTTGACTTCTTTGGATGATATCAAACGATATTGGAAGGGTTTTTTAATCCTATATCTACATGTTCGGAAGTTATGAGAATTTTTAATACATTGGTATCAGAAACCGAATTTTTCAAATTGAAATAAACATCACTCGGAAGAGATTTATCGTGGTATTGGTAAGTAACGTGGAAAGTTATTGACCTACGTAGTGCGGTGACACGTTTGTTATGATTTGAATTTAAGAAACATATGAAACCGATAAACCAAAAAACGTATATCAATTCTTAGAGTATTTGATTTTGAGCTGAAACTATGTAAAGTGATTCTATACCGCTGTTATCTTTAATGCTTAAGGATAGCAATAGGGTTTTTGTTACACCCTGTATAAAACCAGCAAAGTGCGAGTCGGACCAGCACAGAAGGGTTCCATGACACCGTAGATTATTTAACACAATTTTTTTCTAAACACGTTAATTGTTTGGTTGCCATTACAATTTATATTTTTTTAATTTATTTTATTTTCATTATTTATTGGTAATAGCGGTAATTGAAATACACGCTGAAAATTTCAACTGTTTTATTTATTTGATTATTTATGTACACATAGTAAAATACATAGGGATACGAAATAATTATAATTAGAGTACAAAGGTACTGCTTATTTCTGCCAGCAGACCTGCGAAAGGAGAAGTGGGAAAGAAATGTAGACAATAGTGTGTGAGAACAAGAAGAGAAAAATATGAGTATGTGAACTGGATACATATTTGAATGGCGAAAATTAAAATACCTACGGGTAAAATGTCAATGTTCAAAACATCGAAAAATATCAAACGACCATAAGACCGAAAATTAAAATAACGTAAGTATATAATAATATTGACGAATGGTTAGATAACCTACGTCCAATATATCTAAAATCTAATTATCTACAAAAGTGACATCGAAAGACCTAAATATCGATATTTACTTATAATTATGTTACAGGGTAATTTGATAATTCGGATATTGCGAAAACCCGAATTATTAGAAAATGGTGAAAAAAATTCTACGAGCAACTTGGAAGTAGCGTTCGCCGGCCGCTGCCGCGGTGCCGTTCGCTTCGCTCGCTCGGCTCACGTGCGGTTGGTCACAGTTCTAACCTAACCTATTTCACCCAGTTCAATATGATGAATCATACAATCTGCCTGCGACAAGATTATTAGGCAATGGTGAAAACATTTCTGCGGCAGATTGTGGGTATGATTCGTCATTTTGAACTGGGTGAAATAGGTTAGGTTAGATTAGAACTGTGACCAACCGCGCGCGAGACGAGCGAGGGCTACTTCCAAGTTGCTCGCAGAGTGGGACAATTTCAAATCTACCTACATTTATGAATAATAATCAGTGATAGGAATAGGTAGTGCCTATTTGCCTAAACTTCGAAGAACAGAGACAAGAAACGGAGACTTCCTTAGGACTAAATTTTTTCCGAGACATCTGTCCCGAAATTTCGAGACAACACATAAATACATTTAAAAAAAATGTTATTTGGAATAAGTAATTCGTCTATATTTACCTAAAGTTTGCGACTAGATATATCATAATAACATACACAGTCGTTACAACCATAAAATTTTCTGAATTTTTTTTTGGAGAACATTTTGTAAATGACTTGTTGATCGTAATACACAATGAATCACAATGTTTGAATAAGAAGCAGTACACGTTTCGAAGTAAATATTTTCTTTCTAGCTCACTCTCGGCTACGTTTAATGAGATTTCTAAAGTTCAAGTGTAAAAAAAGCATTATATGTAACACATACTATGATTATTACTTATTTACCAAATAACACATTTTTTTAAATGTATTTAAGTGTTGTCTCGAAATTTCGAGACAGATGTGCCGGAAATAATTTAGTCCTAAGGAAGTCTCCGTTTCTTGTCTCTGTTCTTCGAAGTTTAGGCTAATAGGCACTACCTATTCCTATCACTGATAATAATTGATAAATCAATCAATAATATAATTTCCAATCTACCTACATTTTTTCCACTCATACTCCTACCAATATCAATTTTTTTTCGATATTTTAACGAGTAGGTATTTTTAATGTAAATATAATGAACTAAAGTGTTTTAAATGTTGAATTTTTGAACTTAGGTTTTTTTTTTTAACTTTGCCCCACTCTAGGAATTTCTCCTGTATTGTGGGTGGGTGCGTTAACAAACATTTAAAACTCACATACACAAACAGCCAGAACCGGAACAACTACTTGTAGGTCATACAAATATTTGTTCCGTGCGGGAATCGAACTCGGGACACGCAGCGCAGCAGTCAATCGCTTAACCACTGCGCCAACCAATATCGACATTTTTAATCATTAGATATTATAATCACTCGGCATTTCAATCTTAGACAGCAACTTGGGGGGCGTCGGATTAAGAAATGATGTAACGTCGAAGTACATATCGACAGAGTGAAACATTATCGATAATGTATTTACTTATCTATTTATTCTAAAGATTTTTTATGTTTGTTAGTTACACTTTCACGCTAAAAAAGCTGAGCGGATTTGGATAAGATTTGGCACATGGGTAGACCATGACCTGGATTAGGACATAGGATCATTTATATCCCGATATTTCCACGGGACCGAGACTTATGCGGGTGAAAACGCGGGAAATCATAGCTGTTATGATTTCCTAGATTTATTGCGGTAACATAAACCCATAATAATAATATTAACTTTTAGTGTTTCTAACTCGTCTTAAAAGGAAGATGGAAATATGAAACCAGACGTAGTAAATATCATATATAAGTACATTTGTTTGTGACCTTTTAACATAGGATTACGTCAATTCTATATTATATACGCAATAATTGTTGACGCTGTTTCGTTATCAACTATTAAAACTGCGTTCCTAAGTAGGTAACTTCATATGTGTTTTAGTGACAAGTTCATACTTTTGTTAGCTTCATCTATACTAATATGATAAAGAGGTAACTGTTTTTTGTTTGTAAGTTTGTATGTCGTAGGGTGTCATCTCTAGAAGTACCAGTCAGATTTGAAAATTTAATTTTGCAATGCTTGAGGAAGGTTACAGGCTATTTAACATCACGCTACGAGCCTAAGGAGGCGAGGAAAAATAAAAAAGTCACAAAGAACGCTTAGACAAAACGGAGCAATATCGCGGACGAGCGTTGCGATGCTATACCTACGTAGGATATAATTTTATGTTACGACAAGAAATTTCACGCGGACGAAGCCGCGGGCAGAAACTAGTGTAAAATATTTTTGAATTTATGAAAAGAGAGGTCATAATTAGCCTAAAATGTTCCCACTGCGGGACAAAGGCCTGCTCTCGGTGAGAGGGAGTGGGCCGTAATGCACGCGGGCCCAGTGCGGGTTGGTCAAAATAGGTGGCGTCCTATTATTCAAATAGAAAATAGTACATCGCCTTTTGAATAATATAACATTCTGTAAGTATTTACTAAAAAATCATTATATTACCTAGGTACTTACGATTAAAATAACAAAAAATAATTTCATCATATCTAAACACGCAATCAGAGCCGTTTCTTGACAACAACACATTGCAAAAGTAATTTATATCTATGTATTACAAGCTCACTTATCAGTTGATCAGCGCCAAGATTGTTGCCAAACAGAAGCTGATAACATTACGTACATATGTACGATTCTTGTCCGTTTATCAGTAAGTGTTGATCTTGTTAATCTTATCTAATTTGCAGATTTTATCGACCGAGAAATGTTTTCCTCCTTAAATTTAATTTCTAAAGGTAACTGTTGGAACTATCTTGGGTGGTTCAACACCTAATATCACCATGAAATCGTAATTATCAATAGTTTTATCTAGGTGATTAATATTACGTAGTAATTCATCGTTCAATCTTTAAGAGTAGGTATGTGTATGAACAGTGGTGGGCCAGTGGTACCGGCTGCGACTCACGAGTTGTAGATCGTAGGTTCGAACCCAGACAGGCGCTTTACTTTGTGGAAATTAATTCATCACCACTGCTCTCAAAACAGTGAAGCAAAGCATGGTCAGGAAACCAGGAAACCAAAAAACCGAAGACAATCGACATTTACCAGCCAACCCGCACTGGGCCCGCGTGGTAGATAACGGCCCACTCCCTCTCATAGAGAGGAGGCCTGTGTCCCAGCAGTGGGAACATTATAGGCTGATTGTGATGATGAGGTACATGTGTAGGATGTGTTTCAGCTGTATTTAAAGTACTATAAGGGTGAATTTCACAAAACTTTTAAATATACACTCGAGAGCAATGAATCCGGGTCACTTAAAGAATCCTAAAAATCTCGGAAACTAAAAATGCTAGGTTAATGCAATAAATTGTATTTAATAGACAATGTAATACTCCTTAAATGAAGGTATTAAAACTTCATAGTTATTGTAAAGTTATATCATAAAAAAATCTAATTTGAAAAAGGGCCACTTTCGAAGATGGAACTACGAAATTACAGCATTTGGTTTTGCTTTTGTTTGTAATCTGTCATTTATGTGGGTACATAAACCATGTTGATAGTGCTCTATATTCATTATTCAAGCTGAAATTATGTCGCTTACGCCTGAAGAATGCACCAGAATACTTACAATGCTGGAAACCGGCCGGAGTCAGCGCGATACAGCCAGGACTGTCGGTGTGTCGCTGTCAACAGTACAAAGAGTTCTCCGACGTTACGAAGAAACTGGTTCTAACCTACGCAGACCAGGAACGGGCAGAACCAGGTGTACCACAGCACGAGAAGACCGATACTTGGTGAACACCATGCTTCGAAATCGCTTTCTCACAGGAACTGAACTCACAAATCAGTTTCGACGCCTCGGAGGAAGTAACCCAAGTGCATGGACAGTAAGACGTCGGCTTGCTGAATCTAACTTAAAACCCCTTAGACCTGCAAACGGCCCTAAACTGGAGCGTGGGCATCGTATTTCAAGACTAAGATATGCCCAGAGCCACGTAAATTGGAGTATTGAAGATTGGTCAAAAGTTATGTTCTCCGACGAATCAAAATTTATGCTCTACAAGCACGATGGAAGACACAGAGTGTATCGAAGACCAGGGGAAAGATTCAAGCAAGCATGCATCGAAGAAAAAGTAGCCTACGGTGGTGGGTCTGTACTTGTGTGGGCCGGAATTTCTTCTGAAAGTCGCACAGAGCTGGTGATCATAGAAAACGGCTCTTTAACTAGCGTAAGATATGTGGAAGAAATCCTCAATGATCACGTTGGTCCATTTATGGTCAATTTAGGTGAGGATGCTATATTTATGCATGACAATGCCCGACCTCATACAGGTAGGATTGTGAATGACTACCTTCAAGAGATGAACATTACTCGTATGGAGTGGCCAGCGCGCAGCCCGGATATCAACCCGATCGAGCATGCTTGGGACGAGCTAGGCAGATGCGTAAAACAACGAAACCCTCCCCCAATCACGCTTCGTGAGCTCAAAATTGCTCTCACAGAGGAATGGGAGAATATTCCCCAAAATCGTATAAGGAACTTGGTGTACAGCATGCCAAACCGCGTAAACGCAGTAATGGAAGCACGAGGAGGCAATACGAAGTATTAAAATTCAAGAAAATCGTAATAAAGTTCAAAAATTTCATGTTTCCTATTTTTGTTTTAAGGAGAGATCAGCAGTTTTTTTCTTTATGTAATTTTGTGTTAATAAAATGTATGGTGACTCATATTTTTTTTACTTTCATTTAAGGAGTATTACATTGTCTATATTTATTGCATTAACCTATCATTTTTAGTTTCCGAGATTTTTAACATTCTTTAAGTGACCCGGATTCATTGCTCTCGAGTGTAGAATAAGTCTTATCCCGAGAATAAATTTTGAATTTTTGACAGATTTTCCACATTATATTTGTCAGATGTAAATTTTATTCTACGTATAATAAAAGATATCTGACTTTGGTAAAATCAGCCCTAAGTTTATTATACTTATTTTTTTAATTGTATTTTTTTGTGGATCATTTGGTCTGCAATAAAGATTTTTATTCTTTATTTATTATTATTAATAGTTATGGTGAGCTGTAGTCGCCATGTTGCAGTTCTGGTTCATAACACAGCGGGGTAGTTGCTTATCACGTAAACACGCTGACAGTAGGAAAGGCTTTCATTTTGACAGTTCTACAACATTCATTGCATGTTTTGTTGGGCAGACTTTTTCGAACAATATGAAGAAATGGATCAACAATTCTTCAAAATGATTCAGATTGTAGTTGATAGTTTGTTACGCAACTGGTGTTCTGGTCATTTATTGTGAAAATACCTGTTAGAAGTTTGTCACACACGAGTAACACTAGTGAATAGTTAGATCTTGATCAACATTGAAATAAACAGATAATATGAATCAAGAAATTATTAAAAATCCGTACCAAACGTGATAAATTATTTAAGTATAAATCGAATGAACAAATTGATTTGTCACAGTTTCCTTAAAATTTTGCTCATGCAGATTCCAATAACTCGTGTAGGTATCCATGATGCAATCGTAATATGTTTATTTGGTACAGTCAACAGAAAAGATACATACGCAGGCAACTAATAAAGCGGCATGCACCAGATTACTCCGTGGGCCAGACAGATTTCAGGCAGGAATATGGTCACATTTCATACAGAACCTACTTTCCAGTTCATTCAGTAAAATTATATGTTTGTCTTTAACTTACTCGCACGCAATAACAATGAGTATTCACGGCGCCGCCGCCCGTAGTGCAGATAATTGTTTATTTCTTGCATGCTCACTAAACTTTTGCAAACTATACATATGTAACTAATATTTAGTATTTATTGTCGATAAAAACTTTGAGTGGCATTTATGTAGTGTTAATGTTTTCTTGCTTGTTTCTTGGCAGATTGATGCGTAATCATGCTAAGATATTGTCGTCTTTCCTACTCACACAAATAATATCAACAGGCTATTAATTGTCTTCTGACTTGGTAGTTATGGTTAAATGCCTAACTTAACAATAGTACTTAGCTTTAATTGAAAGTCTTTCATTGCTGTTTGAACAACACAATAGTTTGTTGACTACTTTTCGTTTTTTACTTTTCCTACTAACCCGGCACCCTAATTGCGTAACTCACGATTTATCATAATCTGTTTCGTTTTGAAACAGATGGCTAAACCATTGCTTCATATGTTCGAAAAATGTGTCTGCTCAGCAACGTAAATAACGCAATGAATATTGTTGAACTGTCAAAATGAAACCGATTATGATTAATCGCGTGTTACGCAATTAGGGTGCTGGTCATGGTCTATCCATAGGTAGATCAATTGTTATTCAAATCTGTTCAGCCATTAAGGCGTGAAAAGGTAGCAGACAGACAGAGTAACTTTATATTCATTAAATTAACTAGGTTATGCCCGCGGCTCCGCCCGCGTGGATGTCGATTATCGCGAAAAAAGCAGCTTACGTCCTTCACCATATCCCAGGCTATATCTCTGCCAAATTTTATGACGATCGGTTCAGCGGTTCAGGCGTGAAAGTGTAATAGACAGACAGACAGATAGTTACTTTCGTATTTAAAATATTATATAGTAGAGATTAGTATATATTACTTCTAGTATTAGTATGAATGGGTTAGTGACCTGCAATAAAACTATTGTGTATCATTTAGCATCCAGGAAGGGTTAGGTTTAAGTAATAGTACTTACTCATTGTCATGCTTGCTAACTTCATCGGCTCTGAACGTAGGAAGGTCAGGCCTCCTCTCGCCGGCCTCTATAATTTTGTCATCACCATTTTTTCCTCTGGTTGATTTTTCTAAAATGTACAAATGCACAAACCGCAATCAAAATAATGGCAACCATTTTTTACTGACGGTTCTATGTGTGACTGATCTTTCATATCTTTTTAATTAAATAGACTAATGGTTTATTTTCTATATAGTGGGATTGTTATATATATTGATCTAATTCGGCCCTCATTAGCATTCAAATAAACATCATGCATAATATTATATATTGAGGTAATTCAAGCTATTTATTTCAGCATGTTGAAATGTGTCAAGTCAATTCTAAGAACCATTTACCTACTGATAAAGCTTTTATTTACTCATTTACCTGTGAATTGTTGAAACAAGTTTTATACATCATGTTTATTTGGTGTTATCATTTAAATTTCTACCTAGAGTACCTACTCTAGGTAAGTCAATTAAGGTAACATAACTAGAAGATAAATAGTAGGATCTTCTCAGAGAATGAAGCCCACAGCTTGGGGAATTTGTTATTACATGATCTGGCTAAGATTAAGCCTGAACATTTAAAGAGACTATGACCCTTCATTTTGTTTCGCCATTTCTTTTCAGGTGTAGTCAGATAGGAAAAATGTAGACTCCTTCTAGCTTATTTTTATTTTATAATATGACATGTAAAAGTGATTCCGCTATCCTATTTACAGAATAAACAAAGTCATTTCATTTTAATGTCGAGTCTAGCAACCCAGGCACCCTTTTGTCAGTGTAAACAACTATGAGGCTCACGGATAGTCAAAGCACACATGACCACCTGGATCAACTACTTAATTTCATGATACAATTGTAATAGAATGCACAAAAAATCAGCACCCTAATTGCGTAACATACGATTAATCATAATCTGTTTTATTTTGACAGTTCAACAATATTCATTGCGTTATTAACGTTGGTGAGCAGACACATGTTTCGAACATATGAAGCAATGGTTTAGCACTCTGTTTCAAAACGAAATAGATTATGATTAATCGTGAGTTACGCAATTAGGGTGCAGGTTGGCCTAGGCAATACCATTGCATAATACTTGGAACCTGGCTGGAAAAACTAAAGAATGCAAAAGGAGTTAATTATTCATAAAGAAAAAAAAATACCAGCTAGTACAGTTCCAATGATCACAGAACTAAATAGTGCGGCTGCGACAGTTTTTCTGTAATGATCATAGTGCTTCTTGTCTTCTCTATGGCCATATTGTTCTTGACTTGATGCTTTGACTGCAGTCACAGCTAGGTTGATGAATTTGTTCTTTTGGTTGATAGTTCTGAAAATAAATACATTCTTTTTTATTTTAAATACAACAATATATTTACATTGAAGTTGCTAAGTCTCTAGTTAAATTAGGAACATATTCACAATATTCAGAAATTCTGAAGACCAATCTTACCAAGGGGTATTGTGTTACCTAGTAACTGAGTGGGTAGGTCAGATAGGCAGACACTCCATGTAAAATACTGTTATTCAGCTGCATCCTGTTAGATTGGAAGCCGACCCCCACAAAGTTGGGAAAAGGCTAGCCAGATGATAATGACAGATATTCAGAAATTCAGGTGGATTTATAGATTCAATAATTTTTAGAGAACTTTTATTTAAGTGCTCTAATAACTTATATGGTATTTCTTTACTACAACATCAAACCAACCTATGTTCAATAAAAACTATATTATACAAACAGTACAGGAAGAAAGGGATCAGTCAGGAGCCAATGAAGTGCGCATCTACACAGACGGCTCAAAAACACAAGACAGTCCAGGTGCTGGAGTACACTTCCTTGACCTAAACTTCAACTTTCACATACCGCTAGGCACACACAGTTTGATCTTTCAATGCGAATGTGTTGCCTTAACATAAGACGCAACAGCAGTAAAGCGTTTAGGCATCCAGAACGACGGCATTAAATTCCTATCCGACAGCCTATCTGTGCTCAAAGCTTTAGAAAACAAACAAATGAATTTTTGAGTGCCATCTAGACCTGGAGAGTTTATCGACATCCAATTGTATTACCTTCCATTGCATCAAAGGGCACAGTGGATCTTTAGGCAATGATGCCGCAGATGAACTTGCGAAGAGAGGCTCTGATATGAAAGTGCTAGGCCTGTACCCACTTCTCCCCCTGCCTTTCTCACAAATTTGTGCGTGGCTTCGCCAAAGGTCGACCAAACTCCATAACAACAGATGGTCATGGGCAACAGACTGTAGACAGTCAAAATTGGCTTTACCAAGTGTACCCCCGCAATTAACCAAAAATCTTCTCAGCCTGAGTAAAAATAACATTAGAATACTAGTAGGAACAATTACGGGCCATAACCCCCTTAACAAACATCTTTTTAACATAGGCGCCACAGACAGCCCGCTTTGCAGAGGCTGCCTTAACGCCGAGGAATCAGCCGCCCACTGCATCCTGGAATGCGAGGCCGTGGTAGGCACAGGTGGAACAGGAAGAAATCCTCGGAACAGTGAGGTCGCTCTGCGAAGTCGCTTCTGTGCTTTTGGGTGGAGCTAGGCTGGCTGGCTCTGCTAGCCAGAAACTCCACGCAAAAAGGACCAAATGGGAGTCTAAGTGCGGAAAAGGTATTCCCATCATCATCATTTACTATGACTGAAAAGGCACAATTAGTGTGGAAGAACTAAATGGTTTATTTTAATTATGAATATCAACCAGGATAGTGGCTCATGGATGTGGATATTGGTGTTAACAATAAATTTCTAAGGCATATTTTTGAATATTTAACATAATATACAATGAAATGACTTGACAGCTTCCAGTAATTTCAATGTATCACGTATTATATAACGACTTTTCGACTATTTTGTAATACAAATATCGTTTCCTTAATATTTCCCTTGGTCCTTTCCTTCCAGAAAAATTAATTAAGCCAATTCTACACTTTTTTAACATTCACAGACCAATAACTTATCGATTAAATTTTATCGCGAAAACAGAACATTTCCTTGGACGCAATTTTCACTCACTCACCTTAACAGTATGTTTTTTAGAGACATTTTGATAGAAAATCTTCAAAACAATGTGTTGTTACAGCGTTTACATGATAAAAAGTAAACTTAAAAATATTGTCTGATAGTGACTATCACAACAGTATTCCGACCTTGGCTATTGGACTATTTGTGACGTGACGACCTTTTATCATTTATTCCATTTATCACTATTCAAACACAACTTGCGAGCAAAATGCTGATTTGACGAAGTGGGAAACTTCAACTCGACAAGCCAACGTAATCGCGAATTGTCCCACTGACACACTGACAACGACTGAAATAACAATAACTGTCAATACTGTCATTTATGGCAATCAGCTGTTCAGGAAGTAGTTTTGCGTTTAGTTAATAGCAAAAAATATTATGTGAAAAAGTTTACTTTATAATGATTAAGTAAAAATCAGTAATGTTAACTCAGTAGTCTGTTCTCATATAGCTAATAATTTCACTAAGAACTGCCTAGCTTTTTCCCAAGTAGGTATGTTGGGGTCTAACCGGATGCAGCTGAATAGGTACCAGAATTTTTCATGGAGTGCATATCCGCATAACTGACCTCCACCCAGAACCCAGTTATTGCTTTACACGATACTCCGGGGTTCATAGGTCACAGAGAAGTCTATTGGATGGTCACCATTCAATAGACCCAGACAAGTGGAGTTTAACTGTGGCGCCTGAATTGGCAAATATTTTTAATAAATGTATTGACTGTGGTGTAATTCCTTACTTGATGAAGAACAGTAAAATGATACCTTTGTTTAAATCGGGCAGCACATACCCCACAAACTTTAGACCGATGTTTGTGCTTCCACCCTTTAAAATATTTGAAGCATTGATGCTCGATCAATGCAATGAAATAGTAAATACGTGAAGCAAAAACTTTGTACCCCTTTTTACAAAAATTACACGGGCGGAGGAGTATGAAATTTGGCACAGTTATAGTGTTAAGTTATTACTATTTGCCAGCGGCTTCACACGCGTGGTGGTCGGAAATTATCCTACGGGAATGTACTACCGGGATTAAATTTTTATTTTATTTTATTTCAATTATTAATTACATAAATCGTTAACATTCGTGATTTGGAGATCACCTTTTTAGCAAGAAGATGCTTGTGTTAGGTGACTCCGCACTTCCACTTTACGTAACATAGAGTAGCTATGCAATTCAAAACAGAAGAAACAAATATACCTAAGAAAAGAAAATACAAAATTAAATCATTCAAAAAGGAGCGCACTTGTGTGATTTATGCGGGTGGGTTTTGGGTGTATGCGTGTGTGTAATAGAGTGAGTGAGTGTTTGCGTGAGTGTGTATAATTGTGTGAGTGTACATAGTATATGAGGTAAATAAGGGGTGTATGAGGTCTTGCGTTAATTATGTTACTCGTTGTCTAGCGGAACTCCTGATGGAAAAATTCCATTGTTCCTAACTATCCATACTTATCTACTCTAGGTACAGCGAATAAACTAAAACAAAGCGTCAAAAAACTCATCCGCATCGCTGTCGACTGGTAAAGTACCCAAGAGACTGGCGGCATTACCACGTTGTATAGCAATGCTCAGCCTCTGGCCAAAGTAAAAACCAGCCCTTGGGTCACGGGAAGTGTCAACCAGCCGTTTGGAGATTTCCTTGTAGAGAGCATGAGCACTCGGACCCCACGGCCCGAGGGTTTCAACCCCAAACGGCTCGAAAATATAATTACCAATAATATTGTTATACTTTCGCCGCTTGAGGTTTTCCGCAGCCGCAGCGGCAACGCCAGCACAGCACACCGACCCAGGAAGATGGGATGGCGCAAGAGTATCGACACACGTTGCATCCCACACTAAAGGCCTACCCATCTTCCATGGAAATAAAGACATGCCGTCCGGTCTCTTGCCATCGTCGCGTGCCAAGCCAATGGGTTCTAATACAGCTGGAACGCCGACGGTGACAAGAGCTGGTCGGATGATGTCGTTAATGTTCGCGTGCCGCGCTAAGCGACCCGCACTTCGGCTGCAAGATAGGCCGTGGTGTCCGAGACTGTTGACAACTTCGCCACAGTGACAGCGATGAGGAGAACAACATGGTGCTCCTAATCGTAGGGAGGCAGCGAGGCGGAAAGTTGTGTCGTCGAACAAAGTGCCAATGTTCGACGACGGTAGTGCATGAAGTAAATTCGTTTACCTGCATATACATATAAGTTTAGGTTAAGGTTAGTCCTGCGACAATGTTTTGGGATCTTATCTTTCCAATTTATAAACCGGGGAACCAGCAGATTTCCTCGCTCCATTAACACTGTTGGACATCTAAAATACGCAGTGCATGAATAAAGTGTACCTACTAATTAGAATATACCGGATGATTTTTTTTACCGTCTGGAAAAAAATAGGGGTTAATAGGTGAACGGAGTAGAAGCCTATGGCACGGAAATTGAACATATTTTTTTTAAATCCTAAAATGAAATTAACCTATCAATAAATACTATTACTTATTTGTAGTAAACATTTCATATAAAAATTAAAAAACAATAAAAATTAAAAGAAATACAAAAAATCGGCAAATAATATCAAAATCCAACTTATTGGCACCCTAGTCAACGCGCAGAAATTATGAATGAATTCGTAGCGAAATTCAATCCTTTGATTGAAGCCGGCCGGGATAGGTAACTAATATTTTTTTCAGAATCAGAATCAGAACTTTATTTGCTATGAATGTAGGTACAGGTATAAGATGTTGTACATAAATAAATGAGATCGGCTACAGTCTACCTTACGGCGTGCAAATTATTAGGTACATAAATTAAACTATTAAAACAAATTAAATAATGTCAGCAAAACAAAACAAAAATTAAAGTGAAGTCAATTAATATTATTATAGTCAGGTACATAAGTCATAATGGGTCAAATTTGTAATTAATTATAACAATCATAATCAGGATAAATTTTTATCATTTAGAAAGTCTTGCACTGAGTAATAATATTTGCCTAATAGTAGTGCAGTAACCTTAGATTTAAAAATGTTTACTGAATAATCCTTAAAATTATGAGGTATTTTATTATAAATGACAGGTCCCATTGTCATAATACTTTTTCTTAACAGTGCCGTTTTGCAGGCGTACCGCTCAAGTGTCGCCGCATGCGCATACCCCCCGACCCGCGCGCCCTTCGACCCGAGTACCGTGTCCCGCGGCGTCTTTGATCTCTCTCCAAGTCTCCAGTCCACTGCGATTAGTCATAGCGTGACGTCGATCGCTGTTTTTTCCGCGTGTGCTTCAACCGCCCAGTGATTGTTTTCATAATGACGTATGAATACTCCAACGTCGAGTAGCTTACCATGATGAGGTATTATTTTTTGTCTGGTGAAAATTTAAATGCTGCAAGTCGAATGTACGCCGACGAAGAACACCTAGAATCCCTTAGATATAACGGTATCCCTGCCCCCCGGATCCCCAGCACAGACTTGATACTCCGGACTTGTCAGCGGTTACTTGACCATGGCCAGTTTCACCTTCCCGGTCATGCCAGAGGATTATTTCTCGCGACACCCGAGGAGGAGCACCCGGCAAGCAGCTCGTCGATTTGGCGTAAGCCAGTATGTGGTATGGAAGTTACTCCATTCAATGGACATGTATCCATACCATTTCTCACGCATGCAAGCTTTGCATGCTCCGGACCCTGGACCTCGTATTGAGTTCTGTCGCTGGCTGCAGAACTACCCGTAGGCGAACATTCTATGGAGCGACGAGTCCATATTTACCCGCGTTGGTATCTACAACGTACTTAACAAGTTCGATTCAGTGTGAATCACTGAATCGAACTTGATGAGCGTGTTCTTTTATTTTATGTGGGTTTTGAAAACTCTACCAGTGCTCATTGTGTATCGTGATCGTGTATTATCGCGGCCCAAACATTCAGTTTGGGCCGCGATAATATACGATCGCATAGGTAATTGGTCCAGTTTGGATCGAAGGTCGATTGACAGGGAAAACGTATCGTGAAATAATACAGTCCGTTATCGACACAATGTTGGAAGACGTTCCTCTGCATTATCTGCGGGACATGTACTTCCAGCACGACGGATGTTAAAGCGTTAAAACCCTCAAAATACAGATGAATGTTGAAAATCTTTAATAATAATAATAATAAGCCCCCTAAAATCCTACCTTACGTCCCAGCTGAACACCTAGCTACGTGGGGGGCGGACACGCGTACTGTACAACTGTACAAAAAACTTATGCGGCTAACAAGGAAAGGTAACCCTTTATGGAGATGAGTAATAAGAGAGTATACAATTTACGGTCGCTTCCCGGGGTGCGCCGGGGCGCATCTGGAGCCGATGCTAGGTGCCACAGCATGCGAACCATCGGCGGTGAGGAGTTGAGCAAGCGGGCTCCCACCGACAAAATTGTTACAGCTGGTCATAGTGAGTTGAACAGGCGGGCTCACTACGTAGAAGCCACAGCCGATTCCACGGGCGATGATACTTTTTCATTATTTTCTTCCATCCCTTCGACTCGCCCCTCCTACATGACAAGAAGAACAGCTAGCTTGTCCACCACCAGCACGCTTGATAGTGTTGTGCAGGAAGTCAAGCTTGACTCTGAGCTTGCACCCACTACAAGCGCCCCAAGTACGCGCAGACGATGGACACCTGAAATGAATAAGTTCATACTGCGCACTTATCTTCAATTAACCGCACTAGATACAGACAGAAAAACTTACCTTGAACCGCTCCACCTAAAATTTATAGAAAAATACCCGAACATGCAGGTTAGTCGACAGAGAATAGGAGACCAACGTAGAGCTATAATAAACAATAAATTACTACCACAAAAAACTATACAGGAAATACGAAACGAAGTAAAAGAAGAATTAGATCTTCTACAACGTAATCACTCCACCCAACAGTCACAAAACTCTATCGACCATGTACAACAAATACCCACACAATCTACCCAAATGCAACCGAAAACCCCAGAAACACATAATACTAAAAATAGAACACAGACTCGAATGAGATGGACCAATGAACAAAATGAAGCTATAATGCGATCTTATTATCGAGTAACAGATTTAGGTAGAAACGAAACAGTTTATAGAAGACGCATGTATGAAGATTTTATCAACAGTTTTCCTGCACTTGCTCATCTAAGCGAACAACGAATAGCTGATCAGAGAAGAGCAATTGTAAACAATAAATATGTCACTACTGACAGATTAAACTCATTAAAACTAGAAGTATCTGAAGAATTACCACTAGATAATCTTAACTTTAGCAACTTCACAATTGAAACGACGATAGTTAATCCGATCGATAGTATTTCTGAACCTCAATTTATAAATAGCATTGACATTAACTCCACCCAAGAATCTTCACTTACTGTAAATCATACTGAAATTAACTGCGCAGAAGAAATCTTACCTAACCAACATGCGAACCTAGATAGGGACCCATTAATAGATGACTCGTTCCAAGAAGCATTCCAATATTATAAAGCTACTAGCCCTATAAATAGAATTTTTATTCCCAAACAAAAACCCTCTAAAAACCTTGCCCGAATTGTCAGCTACCTAAACAAAATAATTTTACCTGAAAATGTCAATAAAGAAACTGACTTCTACACTTTACAGACTACTATATATTGTGCAGCATGGACCGCGGCAAAAGTTAACGGAGCAAAAATGAACCTTCAACCAAGAGAAGTCACCCAAAGGGCAAAGAAAGAATACAAACCTAACTGGGAGACACGACTAGAACGAAAATTAAATGATTTACGATCAAAGATAGCTAGAATGACCCAATTCATCAATGGTAATAGAAGTAGGAAAATAGTTAAACACGTTAACAAGATAATAGAACAATATAAAATTCACACTGTTCATGAAGAACCAAATACACAAGCATCTCACACATTAGACACACTTAAGCAAAAACTGTCAGTCGTAACCGGCCGACTACAACGATACAAAGCATGTACCCAAAGGAAATTACAAAACACTAAATTCACTCACAATGAAAAACTTTTCTACCGCAATATTAGACAGGCGACATCTAACGTTCAGGATGATAATCCAAATGATGATCATAACAACCCTGACTCAGAGACGTTACAAAACTTCTGGGCAGGAATTTGGGAACAACCAGTCGAACATAATGCCCAAGCAGATTGGATACAAACAGAAGTGACCAACAGCCAAAAAAGTATTCAAGCAATGACATTTGACCACATATCCCCAGAAATTTTCCATAAAGTACTTTCTCGTTTACATAACTGGAAAGCACCAGGTTCAGATAACATTCATAGTTATTGGTACAAAAAATTTACATCTATCCATAGTTTTCTATATAATCACATAAATAGATTCATCCAGGACCCTAAAACAATACCATCCTACATAACTTCAGGTACAACTTTTATGATACCAAAAGATCGTAATGATCTCTCAAATCCAGCAAAATATCGACCTATAACATGCTTGCAGACCTTGTACAAAATTATCACATCTTGTATTTCTGAACTAATATATCAACACATCGACACTAATAATATCTTAGCTGAACAGCAGAAAGGATGTCGTAAATTCAGCCAAGGCTGCAAGGAACAATTAATCATAGACTCAGTCATTCTTAAAAACGTTCAAAAATCCAAAAGCGATCTCTTTAGCATGTATATTGACTACAAAAAAGCTTACGACTCTGTACCCCATTCGTGGCTTGTAAAAATTTTAGAGATATACAAAATACATCCAACTATAATAACATTCCTAAAGGTCACAATGACGTCTTGGACCACTGTCCTAAGACTAACTTCCCCTACTAAAACAGTAGATACCAGCCCAATAAAAATTCAGAGAGGGATCTTCCAGGGAGATGCTTTAAGCCCACTGTGGTTCTGTCTTGCTCTAAATCCCCTATCTAATATATTAAACGCAACTACTTTAGGAATCCCATTAAAACATTCAAGTACCGAAGGACATACTGGGGTTCAAAAAATAGAATTAAATCATCTGTTGTACATGGATGATATCAAACTATACGCCAAAAGTGAGACTCAACTCTATGAATTAGCAAACTTGACAGAACAATTCTCAAACGACATTAAAATGGAATTCGGCATAGATAAATGTAAAATAAATTCAATTAGAGCAGGACAAAATTACCAACACCAATACACTTTAGGTACAGGAGAACAGATAGAACCATTAGATGAACAAGACAGTTATAAATACCTAGGCTATACGCAATCACGACAAATACACTACAAAGAAACTAAACAAAAATTAACACTTCAATTCCAACACAGATTAAACACAATTCTGAAAACGCAACTATATTCTCGAAATACTATCAAAGCGATTAACACCTTCGCCATACCGGTTCTCACATATTCTTTTGGGATAATCAACTGGACCAAAACCGACCTGAAAAACCTTCAACGTAAAATTAATACCACAATGACCAAATTCCGCAAACATCACCCACGGTCTTGTCTGCAGAGATTAACACTGCCACGTAAAGAAGGAGGTAGAGGACTAGTTGACATTCTAAACCTACACAATAGACAGATAAAAGCACTTCGACAATTCTTTTTTTCAAAAATCGAAACCTCTATACTGCACAAAATGATAACACATAACGACCAAAACTTAACACCCCTAAATTTAAAAGATACATCTGAACAGAGAAATGAGATAGTAATTGACGACAAAATGAAGCTTTTAGAATGGGCCCAGAAATCTCTACACGGAAGACACCGCCAAGACTTAAACCACATAAATGTCGACAAAGAAGCGTCGAACGCGTGGCTAAATCGAGGCGAACTCTTCCCGGAGACTGAAGGGTTTATGCTGGCTATACAAGACCAGGTAATTGAAACTAAAAATTACAGAAAGTTTATCATAAAGAATTTAAATAATGACACATGTAGGAAATGCAACAGTTCTTCAGAAACGATACAGCATATCACAGGCGCGTGCAAGTCGATAGCCCAAACGGACTACAAACACAGACACGATCAAGTAGCCAACATTATACACCAAAAATTAGCACACCAGTTCAAACTTATAGACTCCGTTACACCATACTACAAATACAATCCAGAAACTGTATTAGAGAACCCCTCAACAAAACTATACTTTGATCGCGCCATCCTTACCGATCGAACTATTCATTTTAATAGACCAGATATTACACTTATTAACAAGTTAAACAAAACTGGATACCTAATAGATATTGCTGTACCAAATACACATAACTTGCAAACAACAATAGCAGAAAAACTGAGCAAATACATTGAATTAAAAGATGAAGTAGCCCGACTTTGGCATTTGCAAAAAGTCATAATAGTACCAATAGTATTGTCTACAACAGGAGTAATACCGAAACAACTTCACCAATCCCTTAATTCCCTTAACTTACCTCCAAATACTTACCATCTGCTGCAGAAGGCAGCGATACTAAACACATGCAGACTCGTGAGAAAGTTTCTGCAATGTGACTCAGAAAACCCACATCAAAACACAAATACTCTACCATCTTCTGTGCAATCTTCTGCACGCGATCGCAGTTAATCCAACTGGTAAGCACTTGGCTTAGGCCCGTGTTATCAGCTTTTTCCGGCTAATAATAAGCCGAGAATACAAAACAAATGACAAAATAATAATAATAATACTTTTATTCATAAGTTCACATATAAATTACATATAAGTGACATCAGTACAGAGTTACATATTAAAATTATTAAGCAAATATTAAACTATGCCTAAAATAAATCTAGTGTAGGTATAACTTATATAATATATTGGATAAAGGCCTAATGAAAAACAATAGCGACCTGCCTGATGTAGGTTTATTCAAACCTGTGTTTCAGGTAACAACGCTGAGTGTTTTATTGGACTATGTAGTCGGGGTACTTTGCTACTATAAACAAAGGAAACTCCAACTATTTGTGCATGATATAAACTGTATATTGGTAAAAACTATTAACATTGCAGGGAACAGTGTGACACTTATATATAAAGACTTATGGCATAATATAATAAATGGACGGCTCGCGAGGCGCACGAGTCTGTTTACGCCGAGCGCGTGTGCATTTTCGGATGCTTGTTACTCACTCACTGAGGCGCGCGGGCGACATGGATAGTGTTGTGCCGAACCGTAACTAGTCACGTAACTTAGCCGGCACACGACGAACTCTGGAAGTGCGGGGAGTTGACTCTATTAGGGGTCGCGCTATATCCTCCCCCTCCAAGTCAGCTGAAGGCTCTGGAGCTGGCTTGGCAACCGATAACTTACAGGGCCTGCCCTTCTTCCTACTATGGATGACAACATCGGAATCACCTACGTACGGTGTTAAAAGACTGGCATGATACTTTCCTCGAGGCTCGCCCTCCTTATCTACAACCTCGTAAGAAGTTGCGGAAACCACTTTATTGATACGATACGGGCCCTCTCGTCTCGGGGCGAACTTACTGGTGAAGCCTTTAGCGGCTTGACTAAGTCGATGGCTATTCACGAGTACGAGGTCACCCTCCTTAAACTTAGTTCCAGGACGGCGGTTTTTGTCCGCTGCATCCTTGCGAATGTCCTGCTGGTGCTCGACTCGCCACTTCACCTCTTGTAGACGGTGTACAAAGTCCCGTAAATATGGCGTGATTTGGGGAACGTAGTTTTCTTGATCTACGACCGCTCGCAAGTCGTGAGCTACGTTCACCGGGGACCGGAACTCGCGCGCAAACGTTAAAAAAGCGGCAGAGTGTCCCGGGCCTTGGTTAGGAGCCGTATTTAAAGCGAATCGCACAGCGGGCAACACTTCCGGCCAACGACGATGCTCTGGATCTATCAGGATCGCCAACATCTGCTTCATCTCCCGATTTTTCTGCTCAGCGGGGTTTGCCTTGGGGTGATAGACTGGAGTTAAATTTTGATGAACACCGAGGACATGCATTGCTTTTTGCATCACCGCTGATACGAACTGTGTTCCATTATCTGAGATAACTCTACGGGGAAACCCATATCTCATAAATACTTCTTCTATCAATACTCTAGCGCAACTATCTGCGTTGGCCTCGGTCAACGGGAACAACTCTACCCATCTGCTCGCAGTATCTTCAACTAGGAAGATCCACTTCTCACCCTTACTACCCTCAGGCAGAGGACCAAACAAGTCCATGGCGAGAACTTCAAAGCGTTGTTGGGCGACAGGGGTTTGCAACAGCCCAGCAGGTTTAAGATTAGTAGGCTTAAACTTCTGGCACAGATCGCAAGCCTTTAGATACTTTGCCACGTATTGACGCATATTTGGGAAATAGAATCTTTCTTTGATCCTTGTCAGAGTGCGTTCCAGGCCTAAATGACCGGCTGTGGGCGCATCATGGAGCTCTTTCAGTATCTCGGTGCGCATAGAGTCTGGTACTACTAACTGAGGCTCCTCAGATTCGGAATCTGGATGAAATCGGAAAAGGACTCCGTTTGACAGATAATAGCCTCGATCTGTCCACCGAGTTGTGGCATCACCGTCTTCAAAGTCCTTAAGTATTTTCCTAAGTTCAGGATCTTCGAGCTGTGCTGTTCGCAATTCCTCGGAGCTACGGTGAGGTAGGTCTACTGAGACTGGACACAGATCGCAGGTAGACTCGGGATTTTCATCTATTGACGGCCGGCATACGGGACGACTAAGCGTATCTGCCACCACATTAGCTTTCCCGGGCGTGTACTCCACATCCAGATTAAAAGCTTGGATTTTCAGGGCCCACCGAGCAAGGCGGCCACTGGGTGTCTTTATAGACAGTAGCCACTTCAAAGGTTGATGATCGGTTGCAACTCGGACTTGGGCGCCTTCGAGATAACCACGAAACTTATCTAAGGCCCACACCACAGCTAATGCTTCCCGCTCCGTCGTGGAGTAATTACGTTCGGCTGCTGTTAATAACCTACTGGCATACTCAATAGGTTTCTCAGACTTCGGATCCGGACCTTGCACGAGCACTGCACCTAGGGCATAACCACTGGCATCTGTGCGAAGAATGAAAGGTTGCTCGAAGTCTGGCTGGCGTAGGATTGGACTCGTTGTGAGTCTCCGCTTGAGCTCGTTAAATGCGGTGACCTCCTTTTCACCCCATTTCCAGGCTTTACTCTTCCTGGTAAGGTCGGTCAACGGCTGGGCTACTTCAGAGAACTGTGGAATAAATTTTCTAAACCAGGAACAGGTTTGTAAAAAACTTTTTAGTTCCTTTACATTGTTAGGAGGTATCATTTCCACGACTGCTTGGACCTTCTTCGGATCAGGTTCGATCCCTTGGACCGTAATAACGTGCCCTAAATAAGCAACTCTTTCCCTGGCAAATACACACTTTTCACGGTTTGCTTTGAGGTTGAATTGACGAAGGCGATCGAACACCTGTTGCAGATCCTGTAAGTGCACATCCAGGTTATCAGAAATTACTAGAATGTCATCTAAATATGCTACAACGGTTACGTCTTTTAGTCCAGACCGAAAACGATCCATCAATCGTTGGAACGTCGAAGGCGAATTCTTTAAGCCAAATGGCATGCGCCTGAATTGAAACGCTCCGAACGGTGAGACGAATGCAGTCTTGTGTCGATCCTCTGGAGCTACTTCCACTTGCCAGTACCCAGATTTTAGATCGATGGTGGACATCACACAATTACTTTTTGTGGAAGATAAGATCTCGTCGATTAATGGCAATGGATATTTGTCCGTACGGGTTACAGCGTTTAATTTTCGATAATCGACGCAAAATCTTGTCTCACCATTCTTTTTCGGCACTAACACCACCGGGAAAGCCCATTCTGACTCAGCTTCTTCTATTACCTTCAGTTCCAACATTTTATCAATTTCAGCTCTTACCATCTCCTTTTTAGCAGGAGTCAGTCGATAAGGGGGCATTGCGATAGGCGTGGCGTTACCTGTGTCTATCCTATGCAAGGCGAAGGGCGTCGGCCCTCCCCCTGCATTAAAGATGTCAGCATTAATTTCCAATAGTCCAGCCAATTTGTCCCTATCAGATGGTGATAGGAGAATGCCCTCGCACTCGTGGAGACCAATCGTCGAACTGACCGCAACTCGGTCCTCACGTTCATACTGTAGCTCATGAAAGCCTGTAGCACGTAAAGAGAAACGATTCCTTTCGAAATCGAGTATCATGCCAGCGTCCTCTATAAAATTCATACCTAGTAAGGAATCGGTTGCGCCGGGCAAGACCATAAAAAGAGTGCTTATTGCAACTCCCTGCACTTTTACATTTACCACAGCTGTTTCTACAGTTTCGAGACGTTTGGTTCCGTCTGCAAATCTTAACTCTGTTTCGCAACTATTAAACATTTGGCCATTAGCCCGCAAATGTCTCGTTAAACTATCACTAGCAACGCATTGCTTCGCGCCCGTGTCTAGTAACGCGGTGCCTACTGCACCGAACACCTGCACGTTAAAAATAGGACGCACACGCGGGTTTAACACTTTTCCATCTACGGACACTGATTGAAATGCGGTCTTCGTGGTCGGCAATGCAGTGCGTTTTTCCTTACACACCGTGCAGTTCGACCGTATCACCCCGGGCGCACCACATCCGAAGCACGCTACGGACGGGCGCAGCTCCGATTGGGTCGTAACTGGTTCGCTCTTGACCGGTTCAACAGTCGCCTTATTCCGATTTTCTAGTTTACGACAGTTATCTTTGACATGTCCAAACATCTTGCAAAATGTACACCTTGGTCTAGCCTTGTTTGGCGGTGCTTTTTCTTGTTTATTCACCACAGCACCAGCTGGTGAAAACGTCGCAGCATGTCCAGTGAACTGCGATGGCGGCAGCGGCGGGGCGGCAGATGCAGGAGAGTGCCTTTTAATCGGCGCAGCGGGGCAGACTTCTTCCAGCACATCTTCTACTACTCGAGCCTGTTGTAGCAGCTCGGTGAACGAAGCGAAAGCACTCCTTGTTACCCTCTCCCGGATTCTCCTATGGAGTAGGCCGTACACCATATCCAGCTGCACTGGATTTTCAGGTAGCGTTTGTAGCGGTAGCTGGGCGATGAGGGCTCTTACCCTACACACAAAGACATCTGTCCGTTCTTCACCTTGCTCTCGACTAAACATCTCTCGATATAATCTATGAGGTGGGAGGCGTGGACCGAATGTTTGGCGAAGTAAATGGATGGCCTCCTGCCAACTTGTGACCGAATGTTTAACACCTTGCCACCAGGTAGCCGCAAAGTCAGTGAGCAGCATTGGCATGCCTCTTAAAGCCATATCGTCGTGAACACCAACACAGTCTTTATAAATCTGCACAGCATCCACGAATGCCATTACGTCGCCGGTACCATTAAATCTCGCCGTACACTTAGCCAGGTTTGTACTTACAGCCGTCGTCGGCGGTAGCTGCGCGCCCTCCGTAGGCGGCTGCGACCGTAAAGCTTGCAAGAGGAATACCAGTTGTTGGTCCGTCATAACGATAGGTGCGGACATCGGTGGCTGCGGTGTGGCGACGGGCGGAGTATGCCCGTGCTGTGACATCTGCGAGTAGCCAGGCAGCTCACGCCCGTACAGCGGTGGTGGTGATGGGGCCGAGGCGCCGGCGGACGGAGGTCCAGCCAGCGGCGGCGTCGACGATCGTACGTCGACGAACAATGCGTCGCCATCCGAAGTAGACGGCAGCGGCATTGTACCGTCTAACTGCTCACCAGCCGTAGGGTACGTGTATACAGGCTGCTGCGTAGCACGTGAAGCACTATTATTACGCGACCGTGTTAGCACCATGTCTTTTAATGCACTATAAACAACGTTCTGGTACCACAAATAGGTAATAGTGTACCTAGGTAACCTAGTTCGTCACTCGAGTTCGACAACTGTTCGTACACAACGCGTACGTACGTAAACAACGTTCATACACTTACGCGAATGTTCTAACTATAATATACCTACAAAACAATACAACTAAACTAGATCTCTAACACACAAGACACTATTTCAAATATCAAAGTTATTATTCACAATAATGTTCGACGCGAGTCGGTGTTCTAGGTATCCTAACTAATCTACGTAGGTACCCACACTATAGTCTTAACTCGCACGAAGCGTCACTCTAAACAATACTCTGTACCTACACCGAATGTTTACAGGTTACGACTTATAGCAAAACGACTATCCTAGGTAACCTAAATATAACCTAGGATGAGTAAACGTAACACTAAAATTAAGTTCGTAAAATCTTGGCACTGTAAACAAAACAAGTGTTCGTGAATGTTCCACAAAATGGCCGTTGGATTTCAAACTAGGTACACGACTGTTCTAGGTAGTAAATACGCACTAGAACGACTAAAAACGTGATATAACTAGTTCGTAACACTGAATCCACTGTATAGTCACTTTATTACACCAAAATATGCTAAAAGTTCTTTATAAGTAATTGTTGTTGTGTGCACAAAACGTAACGAATCTGCGGGCGGCGTGGGCGAAGCACTTAACGAGTAGGTATATAACGCCGCACGAAGAAACCCCGAGAAAGTCACTGTTTTCGACACTCACACACTGTTTTTCGAGTCTTAACGAACGTTGTTGTACACAATAACAGTTTAACACGAAAATAATGTTAGCTTAACCGTTTTCACAAAACACGGCCGCACGTTGGGACGCCAGTTGTAGTCGGGGTACTTTGCTACTATAAACAAAGGAAACTCCAACTATTTGTGCATGATATAAACTGTATATTGGTAAAAACTATTAACATTGCAGGGAACAGTGTGACACTTATATATAAAGACTTATGGCATAATATAATAAATGGACGGCTCGCGAGGCGCACGAGTCTGTTTACGCCGAGCGCGTGTGCATTTTCGGATGCTTGTTACTCACTCACTGAGGCGCGCGGGCGACATGGATAGTGTTGTGCCGAACCGTAACTAGTCACGTAACTTAGCCGGCACACGACGAACTCTGGAAGTGCGGGGAGTTGACTCTATTAGGGGTCGCGCTATAACTATTAAATTAATGTACATAGAGCTAGCATTGATACATAATAATTATATTATTAAATAAAATTGCCTTAACATTAATAAACTTATTGCATGATTTCTAGCAATTTTTCAGTGTCTGAGTAATTTAATGTCGCTAAGTATTCACTTAACATTTCACTACATTTTTTACAATTTACACTATATATACTTAGAGACTTATTGATTTTATTATATAAGAACGGACCTAAAAAACCATAAAATTTATTTATAAAAGTATGTCTAGTTTGAGGCTTTATGCAAACTAAGTCTTTTCTTCTCTTATGTATAGGTATGGGGGTATAAGGGAGATTGCTATGCTGGTGTAATACTATCTTTAATATAAATAGTTGACGCACAGTTAAAACCTTACATGCCGTATAAAGCTCGTATGTGGGAAATCTAAATGGGCGAAAGGTGGCTACCTTAAGGATAGCTCTCTGCGCACGTTCTAATGGTAGTAGGATTGTTTTTGCAGCCCCTCCCCATGAAGTTATGCAATATGTAAGAATGGATTGACACAAAGCTAAATAGACCTGTTTAATTAATTTGTAGTCCGTTATATATCGTAAATTCTTAAAAATGTATATTAATTTACGCATTCGAGTGCATAATAAATCAATGTGTTTACGGAAGTTCAGATTTGTGTCAATCGTCACACCAAGATATTTCATATGATCGGCTTTTGCTAAAGTAGGACAATTACATGCATTGTCAGCGTACTTGCCGCACTTATGCGCATAAATGTTTATGTTAGTAGTTGGCAGGTTAGTATTTCTCATAGTGAATAAAATGTGTTTAGTTTTTTCTGCATTTAGTGTTAGGAGATTTTCATGTAGCCAATTAGACACTATATTAAAACCGTTCTGGGCATGTTTATACACCTCCTCTCGAGACTTGTCTGAAAACAATAGAGCTGTGTCATCTGCATAAGACATTATGACACCATTTTGGAGTGTTAAGCTGCACAGGTCATTAATATATACTAGGAATAAAGTAGGACCCAATATACTACCTTGAGGTATTCCGTAATTACTATTTCGAAGCTCAGAACTGACGTACTGGCCAATTTTTACACATTGTTCGCGGTCTCTTAAATAATCAGAAAGCAGTGTAAGCGTTGTTCCTCTTATTCCGAGTCTTTCAAGCTTGCCCAATAATAAAGGACAGGAAATTGTGTCAAAGGCCTTGGCGAGGTCTAGGAAGATCCCAATGGAGTGCATGCCCTGATCCAAATTAGTTGTTATATAATCCGTCATTTGATGTACTGCTTGATTAGTTGATTTTTTGGGCCTAAAGCCAAATTGTCTATCCGAAAGCAGTTTGTTATCCTCTAGATATTTCATTAATCTAATATTAAGGTGAATGCGCAGTGGTAGAGCGCGAAATTCAAATTTTCTTACGTTTTTGCAATTTTCAGGTCAGTATCAGGTTGTATCCTGATCAAAATGTGATTTGCGAATATAACAGGTACGTGTTTACAGAATTATAGTCATTAGAGTGTCTAATATATCTCTTAAAGTTAGATTTCTTCCACAAGCACTTTTCCATAAGAAATTTGTTCTTATGGAACAAATCTAACTTAGAAAGATGTATTATTGATTCTAATGATTATAAATCTGTAAATACGTACATGTTATAGTCGCAAATCATATTTTGATCAAGTAACAAGCTGACACTCACCTGAAAATTGCAAAAAACGTAACAAAATTTGAATTTCGCGCTCTACCACTGCGCATTCACCTTAATGATTTTCTCTAAGATCTTGGAGAGCCCTGTTAAAACTGAAATGGGTCTGTAGTTGTTAACACATTTTTTGTCACCAGATTTATATACAGGAGTAACCACTGCTTTTTTAAGCGACTTAGGGAATACACCATTAGTTAAGCATAACTGAAAAATATGAGTTAGCGGCGGAGCAAGGAGGTATTTGAAATGTTTAAGTATGTTGTTTGATATGTCGTCCCACCCAACCGCGCAAACGTCCTTTAATCCAGAAATGATTGTTAATACTTCATCGACATCCGTATCTAGTAAGACAAAAGATTTGAGTCTGGGGAAGGATTTAGGTTGGTTTTGAGAGAAAGAACCTCTAGATTGTATGGTCTTTTCTGCTAAGGTTTTGCCTACGTTAGAAAAATAGTAATTAACTATATTTGTTGATTCTATTGGGTTGTTCTCTATAGTCAATAAGTCAAGTGGAGGTTCAAGTTGTTTTGATCTAAATGTATTTGTTTTTATAAATTTCCAAATAAGTTTACTATTTTTGCCTGCTTTCTGCAGTTCTTTTCTGTCATATTCATTTTTTATTTTTTTCAGAAGGTTGTTGCAGAAGTTTCTATATCTTTTATAAGTAATGGAAAGAATTTCATTTTCAGGCTCAAGTTTGAACTTTATGTGAAGTTTGTCTCTATGCCTAATACATCGAACAAGTCCGGGTGTAATCCAAGGTTTAATGCACTTGTACTTCCTTGGCGTTATTTTGGCGACTGTATGCTTTATTATTGCAGAGTGAAGTGAATTTATAAAATAATTAATAGCAAAGTTTGCATCGGTGGAATTATAAACTGGGTCATAATTAATATTACGTATGTCTTTTTCGAGGTGTGTCATGTTGACATTGGTATAGCTGCGTAAACAATTTTTTCTTGGTAAAGAAACTTGTAATATTAGTAAAACTGCTTGGTGATCAGTAAGCGAAGAGTTAGTAACAAATGTTTTGGCTGGTTTATTTGTTTTTATAATGAAATGATCTAAGCATGAACCACTTTGATGCGTGGGGTGGTAATGAGCTGGCAAGAGTCCGTGGAATGAGCAGATATTAACATAGTTATGTGCATGAATGTCCATTTTCCCGGAAGCAATGTTGATATTAATGTCCCCCATTAGAATTATGTGTTTAAAAGTTGTAAGACTTTGTAACTGTACGTTTAGTGAATCTAAGAAATTTGCGACATTTTGAGAAGGTGGTCTGTATATAGCCATAACTACCGTATCTGTATTAATTTTAATGAGTAAGCAATTACAATTTTGTAGCAAAGGTTCTTCTACCGTTGTACTTAAATTATTGTTGACAAATACAACTAAACCATCATTCTGGTTGATGTTTCTGTTGGTTTTATGCGAAACATATCCGTCTATAGATGGTAAAACAGTGGTTTGGTTTGACAACCAACATTCTGTTAGGACGATAATGTCGCAACTTATACCCAGGTTCTGTAGCAATATTTCAAAACCATTTATATTTCTATTTATGCTGCGAATATTTTGTGTGAGAAAGGTCAGCGGTTTCTCTCCCAAGGGAAAGTGGTGCTTACACTCATCAATATTACAATTTTTAACTTCAGACACAGAAAATTGATCTAGGTCCTTAAGTAATTGATCAGTCATGATAAATAAACACCTAATAAATATAAACAAACAAAAACTACTACTAGTGTGCTTAAAGGATAGGTTAATAGGTAGCGCTCTTAGGCGCCTTCATAATCTATGGAATGGATATAGCTGTCCTCGGCATATTTCCGTGCAGGACAATTTACGTCACCAGTTTTATGATCACTTTTCCTATTAAAACGTTTGCACGTCGCACAGTTTGGTGGACTGGACTTTGTGCAGCATTCCTTAAAAGTGTGGCCAGTCTCTCCGCAGTGATTACACGTCGGGTTAGTGTCACGGCAGAACTTGGCCGCGTGTCCAAACTGCTGGCAGTTGAAACACCGAGTAACGATCGTGAAATCTCGAACTGGGCATGACGTCCAATTGATGAATATTCGTCCTTGATTGACTAGGATCTTCCTGATGCTAGCTGGCACTTCTAGAATAAAATTGCAATTAGGGAGGTCTTTTTTCCCAGATTTATGGCTCAATTTTATTTGTTCTTCAAACGACTCACGAGTTGTATTGGTCAACTTATCTGAGAGGTTTTGCTCGTAGATGCAATCCAAAACCTCCTTATCAGTCAGGGCTACCGGGACTCCAATAACAGTGATTCTTGGGCGCCGCTTTGATGGTTCTTCAATCTTAAGGCCCGAAGAGACGAGTTTTTCTAAGCTTCTGAGCTTTTGAATGTCCTCTTTGGAGTCGGTACTGATAAGAACACCTCCATTTTTTACTTTCTTAAGGCCACGGACATGTAGTTTAAGTTCCCCGGGCGAAATAATTTTCTGTACGAGAGACTTGGTATCGTCACTAGATTTGGTATTGTCGCTGGGATATATGGCAACTGAGCTTAAATTTGCTGGGCGCACAAAATTATCCGAGCCTTTTTTGACCATATTAGCGTACGAAGCGGGTTCTGTCGGCTTTGAAATGCCTTCAACTACCTCTTTGAACTGTAGGAGAGAGTTCGCGATGTTCTGTTGTTGCTGTAAGTGCTGAACGGAACTATGGGCTTGAATCGTTTTTTGCTTTAAGGCTTGATATAAGACAGCCATCTGAGATGCGCCATGTGAGACACTACGGCAAAGATTGGCTACACGTACCTTTTGGTCTGCGTTCATTTTTCCCTCAGCAACTAAACTGCATACTTCATTTAGGATTTTTTCTATGGACCCCATCCATTTCTGTACCTCCGGCGTAGAAATAACTTCGGCTGGTAGCTCATGTTCCAAGGGAGGTTGTGGCTTTGGGTCTACAGGCTGGAAATCTTGAGTTGGTGTCGGCGGAGGACTTCGCGTCACTAGCTGGCTACGGCCAAACGGGCTAGATCCAGTGTTAGACATATCTAACACAGAAACACTATATATCTTTAAAAATACTTTAGCTCATTCTTACACAACGCAAGTAACCTCGTAATGCTCACTCGTGACACACTTATATCACTGACGACGCAATTATTTCTAACAAATATATTTATAATTAATTAATAGTATCATAATAAGCTAAGTAAGATACGTCCGCGCGGTAAGATGTGAGTGATTGTTATAAGAATTTAACATTAACAGGTTTGTTTACATTTCTATCAAAGCTTTACTGACCTTACAAGACGTAATTTATTTGGTTTACGGTTTCAAGACACGCGTCACTGTGTATCAAATTATTTGCCTACTAAAACTACATACAGCAAGATGACGTATGTAGGTACACGTGCAAATGTGTGCGTGAGTGTGTGGGGATCAGCCGCAAAGATGTAGAGCGAAATTAATGCTAGTGTCTCGCTCACACTATCGTCATGCTCCATTCATAGGCAACCGCAGCTTACGCCCATTTACTATTACCTATTTTGGCTATTATTCGTTTTACGCGAGTGCCGTAGGGTGTCTTCTTTTTCATGTATTTTAAGGATACTCGGAACTTTTTCTATATCAATGCTACCAGGCAAAGGTTAGCGCATATGAGTTCTATTCTACTTACACAACATGCCATATTGTTGTCCAGACGCTAAAAAAAATCAGCCGGTATATTCATTAAGGCGGTGATTTCTTGAAAACGCTCAAATAGGTGTTTTTTTAAACTAGTGTATCTCTTTAACCGTAAATAATTTCCCCCCCAGTGGGTTCCCGCATTGTCGTTGCGGGGGGGCTCAGTAGCCGTGGTCCACTCCCACGGTGAAGCGAAGAGGAACCCCAAGGTGGGGCCGCTCGTCAGGGCTTTGGTCTCCAAGCCGACGACGTAGCGGCCAAAAAGTAGGTTGCGGTGAGGTGCACCGCAACTGAGGCGGGCCGCGATGTCGAATGGGAGGCATCGCGGCTGAGGGTTACAGGCTGCGGCAGAGGAGGAGTGCCGGTACTTTTGAGTAGCGCTCTTCCCTTCCGTGGCCTGGACGGGGCCGCCACCGTTTGATGGCGGACGCGGTGGGGCCGCAGGGGAAGAGGAGTGTCGGTATAGCGTTGGCCGCTCTCCCTATCCCCTGCGGCCGAGAAGTGGTAGGCGGCGGGGCCACTGAGCTGACCCGTCGCAGGGGACCAAGGGAGCCAAGGGTGCCAGGGTAGTCTGGGGCCCTTGTGCTACTTGGTTCCTGGGGTGGTCACGGCGTGCCATGTGTCCTGGTGCGCCGGACTGGTGGGGTCCGCAAGGGCCGATGCCTGCCAGGGGTGCGGGTTGTTCGAAAGAGATACCGTCGCCCCTGGCACACAGGCAACTGAGGGATCACGGGTGGGTTTTAGTCAGTAAAAGTCTGACACGCCCTCCTGCTCCACCCAGAGCGGGAGAAGTCATTTGATGATTTCCCAACCTGAAAAAAAAAAAAAAAAAACCGTAAATAATTTTGAAAGCAAAAAATATATGATATTTTCAAGTCTTTTTTTGCATAGAGTGATGGAACTCAAAACATAATTAAATATACTTTAATGCATCAAAAAAATCATCAAAGTCACCTCTTAATTATCTTTAAAACCAGTTTATCCCCTCAATAACAATTATAATTAAAAATATACCATAAAAATCCAATGTGTTACTCCACTGTTCGACAATGTGCTTCAAAAATTAAACATGATATAGTTTTGTCTCATTATTAATATTGTCTGTACGGAAACAGAATACTAAAATGTTTAAGTAATAAAAGAAGGGTGAAATCCAAGTCGGTACCGACAAAGCTCAAATATTGAAAAGTTCAATAAACTTTATTGGTCATTGATTTATGCAGTGGTTTTTTTTTTAAACTCGAATTTTTCGAAGGACTTTTCTTAATTTTTTACGCGCCTGTTTTACTAAAACTGTTCTTGCATCTCACTCAATAATGTTGTGCGTGTACACTAGCGTCTAACTGCTCATCACGGGTACTACCTCTGACGGACACGAAGCCTGGTGTGACAGCGTGTTTTTTAGCCAGGCCCACCAGTGAGTTCGAGCCCGCGACAAGATTCCCCTTTAAGACCTCGCCCTGCTTCGTTAGTCTGGTGGTCGCAAGCGCTACTGCTGAGCATGAGGTCCTGGCTTCGATTCCCGGGTCGGGCCAAGCGTTATTGGGTTTTTCCATGAGTGATTTCTTAGTAGCAGATGGCAATAGGTTCGCCCCCTATTGCATGGGACTTAAATATAACTGGCAAAATGTGGGTGTACTATAGCTACACCTCTGCCTAATCCTTCGAGGGTTACGGGCGTAATGTTATGTGATATTCAAAGAACGCACATTTTTATTCTTTAAGACGCCACGCATTCGTCTCTCGTCGTCGTGATAAAGATCACAAGTGATTGATAGACTCAATAGGGGCAGGTGTTCGGTGTTCGCTAATGGATTGCCATTAATATTAACATGTTCATAAGATGGCCAAAGGTGACAACATAATTAGTTATTTAATAGACTTAAGCGAAATTATGGATAGCTGAATGATGCATAAAGTAGGTGCCTTACAGTTAACTCATAACTTTGTTAATTAGCGATGATCTATTAGCAATTTGCCACAGAAGGCCGTATGAGAAAAACTAAAGGTAACTATATACCTACTTACGTAGAAAGCTGTAAAGGGTTATAAAAGTTAAGAAATGATTAAAACTGTCAAAGTGTACAGTTTTGGGATAGGGTGATTAATTAGTCATGGGGTTTGCAGACCACGGGCCGGAACCTTTCATTGGGCATTCCAGGGAGCGGGGATTTCCCAGGATCATGACTCCCGACCTATGTAGCAGTAGTCGTCGACTTTCGCAAGAAAAATTTAAAAAAGTAAAGTACTTACCTACATAATATCATTGGCAGAATCAGTTACGAGCTACGTACGCTACACAGGTAGTTCGGTACAGGCAAAAGTTTTTATTCAGTGCGCAAACTGTAACCATGAATTCGGCATATCATTCTAGACCCTCAGCGCAAAAAATTTCGTCAGTTTTACAAAAAAAAAACCAGCTATTCCATACATTTTGACCGCGTAGGTATTGCACTTTTCTATGAAACAGCTGATTTTTTTTTTGTATAATTGACGAAAAATTTCTGCACTGCACCCCAGTGGTCTAGAATGGTATGTCGAATTCGTGGTTACCGTTTGCGCACTGAATAAAAACTTTTCCTGTATGCATGTTTCCAGTAGTAGCACGAAGTAAAAATGCTACGTTTGTACGTCGTTAACCTCTTTCTCATGTTCTAATGAGATTTTAAAGACTTTATGCATTAGTTATAATAGGTCACCTTCTAGTTTTACACGTAAAATAGTTGATATTTAAGATTTCTTTCCAACTACTAACCTACATGGTGAATTTTAAATGCAAATTTTTGAATAGAACTGCTGGATTCAATGAGAAGCATCTCAACCCTTTTGAATAGGTAGGTATAGGTAAAATGATCTCCCAGTGCTTTTGGTTTATGGCCAAATGTAGCTATCTGCTTCGAACTGATAAGTAGCATATCTTGTTGGCAACAGTTTATAAAAAAGTATCGAAGCCTTCGCCCAAGTAGTACCTAATTCTCACACTAGGTAAACGTGTACACTTCTACTGATATTTGTCCTAGTTCTTCTCAATTCCACGCGTCGAAAAGTACGTCTAGGAGGTAGTTTATCAATAAAATCCTTTACATTCCGTCGCGCACAGCAGTGTTTTATTGCTCTCGTTACGAGTAATGCCCTCTCGAACTACAAGTTGAATAAAGTTTACTTTCTTTTGCCTTTTAAGGAACGTATAGGGGCAGGTGGAAATGCCTTCAAAAAAAGTTATGGAAGCAAGTGTTGCAAATAACATAGTTCCAACCATAACTTTTGCATGTTGTGTTTTCTAAACAATTTTTACGCTAGCTGACAAAATGTCGTAGGTCTCTACTCTACCTACGAGCTGTGTGCAGTCTACACCTTTTAAGAACACAGGCGTGGTGGCTGTTGAGTGTATGTAACTACCTATGTATTCATACGCTGAAACTAAATACATAGCTACTTACTAATTCATAATTTACCTATACTTACAGGAAAAGTTTTTTTACCCATGAATTCAGCATATCATTCTAGACCCCCCAGCGAAGAAATTTTTCGTCGGTTTTACAAAAAAAAATCAGCTGTTTCATATAAAAGTGCAATACCTCGGTCAAAATGTATGGAACAGCTGTTTTTTTTTTGTATAACCGACGAAAAATTTCTGCGCTGGGGGGTCTAGAATGATATGCTGAATTCATGGTTACAGTTTGCGCCCTGAATAAAAACTTTTCATGTAAGTATAAATTATGTAAATGGTGCAATTTTATCGAATCACCGAATAGTTGAGGAAGCTATTATAATAACATTCAGCAGCATGCAAAAATTCTTCTGCTTTCTTCTGCTCATGCTGTTGTGAAAGCAAGTGTCTGTCAACAAGGTTCAAACCGGGGCTTACCTACAGACTAGTGACCTCGAATTTTCACAGGAGTGCATAAGTAGCTTCACTCTGAGAGGCTCTTTTAATGCGCCATAAATTGTAATTAAAGCGACTGCGACCCATGAAATATGTAAAAAATATTTCATGCAACAAATTTTTATTTTTACGAGCCCTAATTCTTATTTTATGACCGACATTGCGGTCCTAATGGTTTTACCTTCTGATTTTTTCGACGAAATAATCGTTCAGTTTTATGTCACTCTCCGAACGTGTTGAATAGAAAAAAACTATTACCTATTGTGTTTTTAATAAAATACTTTTATGAGTTTCATGTGTCGCTGTTATGGTAGTTTGGGTGAAGATACCTATTGATACATATACCTGTCTACAGTTCGTTTTTAAAACTGAGATACTAATTGGTAGGTGTACCTAATGTCGCAATATCAAACTCCTATAGTAAAAAAAACAACTTATGAGAATGTCCGATTCATCATCATCATCATCATTTCAGCCGAAAGACGTCCACTGCTGGACATAGGCCTCCCCGACAAGCGTAGGTACCTAACCTAAAGTGATTTTTTAGTTGTTGTGTAGCTTTGTTTAAGATAATGCTCAAGTTATTTATGTTTATGATAAAGTTAGTTTAGGAAAACTGATTGCCAAACGGTTAAAGAGTTATGTTTCCAAATAAACAGACAAAACCCTAAAACGTATACCTAACCTTTCTATAAAGAAAGTAAAATCGAAAAATCTTAATAAAAAAATTAAGATCTCTGGTGTTTCTTTAAGAATTTATTCACTAAAAAGTTTATAGGTATATCTGTATACGTTCAAGACAGTGTAACGAGCTCCTATTTATTAAGACTCTCTTAGGAACGGTTACAGTAGCAGCGGACGAATCTACAAAAAAACAAACGTCATTATCGTCCTACTCGATACTTTTTTTCTTCTAAAATATCACGATATTCTTCTTCTGATTCTACCCATATCACGTTATAAACCGACTCCCA
Source organism: Antitype chi (assembly GCA_947359405.1). Lineage (NCBI taxonomy): Eukaryota > Metazoa > Arthropoda > Insecta > Lepidoptera > Noctuidae > Antitype > Antitype chi. The sequence goes on from OX375808.1 coordinate 23,372,945, forward strand.
ACTAAAATGAAGAATCTGAATTGATTTATTTGTAAGGATGTAGTTTAACATACCCAGTAGGTATGATGTTAACAATTTTCAAAGTGAGCAGAGATTTATAAAATCGAGAAATTCACCAAGGACGTTTTTGCATTACCTGCATCATAATCCGGCAAGAAGCTGCCTTATCTAGACTATGATCTTGACACGCTACAATATCATTCTATAAATATACATAGATAATATATTATAGTGATATACTAGAGGAATATACCAAAAAATAATATCGAATCACCTTCCGACAACGTTTCATTCCTATACTTCACTTAGATTTTTTGTGAATTTCTTATTCGTTGGCCTACCAAAAAACACGAAAAGTGCTCTGTGTTAGTATCCTATACCTTCCTACATTTGCAAAATAATTGTCCCGTATTCAGTGGGACCCCGCTCCAATCGCGAGGTCCGTTTTGCCCGGGACTCGGGTCCCGGGCGACGGTTATTGAAAAAGTTAGCGGCGCGGCCGACGCCTGGCCGTGAATTAATGCCGCGCAAATACGGGAACTCATACTTTACCTTATCGAGAACCCGCCCAAAGAAATGAAGGGATTTCTAAACGAATCTCCGTTTTCCGTACTGATTAAATATTAGACGGCGAATTAAAATGTGATGGAAATTGATTTTTGATTCTAACAGTATTGGGTGGAAGTAATAAAGTAAATATTGAAGATGGAGATAAAATGAAATAGCTTAATCCTCATACCAGAAAATGACGACACGAATACGTGTGCTATAGATACCTTTATCTACCCCTACGAAGAATACAAGCGTGATGTTCTGTTTACCTCAAAATTATAAATACAGTGTATATTTCTTCCACCTTTTCCATTAGCGAGAAAATTAAGCTATCACCGAATAATAAGCAGGATTGAGGGATGACTCGCCGAATTTTGATAGCGTTGCCTCAAATGATGGATCAGGTGGGATGGAGGGTAATATTGATTGTGTAAACTTCGGTTATAATGAAGTTGATATTCACCCTGCGAATAGAATGGCTCGATGAGGTGTGTGTCACATGTAATTTATTCTGGTTGAGTACTTTTTTTAAAGTCAGAAATTGGTAGTAGCTGTACGGAGTATAGTCCACCTTACTTATTCCTATTGCTGTGGTCGGGTTTGCTGTCGGTCCAAGTACAGGCACTGAGACATTTCAGCATTATCTCTGAGATAGCAACGTGTCTGTGTTGACCATTTACCATTTCGCAGGCATTTAAAAATAAACTAGGTATAGGTGATACAGTGACATCTCCAAAATATAAACCACGAAAGTAAACATGACTTTTGGTGTCACCTTAAATGTCAGGTTTCGAAACCAAATAATAATAATAAAAAAAATATACAAATAAAACTGATTAAAATACAGTTGTTGTTTTTTCCTTTGAACTGCACTGACTTGTTTAACTTGGTGTACTTTCCGTCCAAGTTTTTAATGGACCGCTCTATTTCTGCCTCTTGCAGTTATTATAAAACTTTTAAACACGGAAGTCGTTCTGCAGTCTGCACTCTACACGTGCCGACCAAGTTTCAATATTTAACTTCAGTTTGTTTGTGCATGTGACACATTATTTTTAAATTAAAATTGCAATGTTGGCAGTTAAAGGCTGCAAACACGTACACTGGCCTTTAAAAAAAGTGACATTTTTAAAATCCATTTGTTTATGTATATATAAATACATATTTTTAAGTATGTTCGGGCATAACGACGTCATACACAGGAAAAGTTTTTATTCAGGGCGCAAACTTTAACCATGAATTTCAGCATACCATTCTAGATACCAGCGAAGAAATTTGTCGTCGGTTTTATAATGGGTCTAGAATGATAATTATGCTGAATTCATGATTACAGTTTGCGCACTGGATAAAACCTTTTCCTGTAAATACGGACTTGCAAAATTCTATTTTGTTCGAAATGGGTTTATTCCGAAATAGTCCCATTTTAATTTCATATAGATCTGATGATGAGTTTCGGAGACAGACAACGGAATTCTTCAAAAAATTACAGCAAGTGGACCGCGATTGCTGCTATCGCATAAATATGCATTGTTTACGCAATCACGCAATATAACATCACGATTCACGCCTGTACACTCGAAAGGGTAAAGCAGGTATTCAGTATATCAGGGTACACCCACATTTTCTAACTGTAGTGGTATAAGAATTGGTGTGGGGTAGGTACCATAACTAAAAAGTGTAATTAAAGTTATTTTTCAGTTAGCAGTGATTTTTCGGAAGTCGGTTGTTTTTTTTTTTGGAAAACGATTTTTTTATTTTCCCCTTTTGGTTTTGGTGCCTACCGCACACCAATTCATATACCTACCGCTACTTGCTATGTAAACAACAGTGAAAAGAAGTATTATAACAAGATACAAAAAGTAGATTAATTACGTATTATTGAAACTAACTCAAAACTACCATAGCAAAATTATTATCCTATACTCCATAGGTTTTACTATAGTTGACACTTTCTTGTTTAACAATACGGTGTAACAAAATCAAATTTATTTTCGATATAGGTACGATAGGTTCCTCTTTTATTCACGTGTATTAAACTTTATCATTTATTCTTAAACTACTCTTCCTAGGCGTAACTACTTGAGCACAATTTTTTAGTCAGATTTACATAATAATATAATATTTTGTAATCTGGCTATTGTAAAGAGCCCAAATAGACAGGTTCCCTAAACCTTTTAGAAAATAAAACAAATTGCTAAATTGAATAGTACAACTGTGATGTAGTATGGCAACTGAAGTGGCAGGTATTAAGTTTAATCGGTTAACCAGACGCCTTTGAAAGCGCTCTCAAAAATGGACATTTACGATTTTGCGAGTGCGTTTCGATTTTATTAAATTGTGTTATTATAGCTAGCAAAATAATTTATGATACAACGGAACGATTTATTATTATTGTGACAGATAGTTCATCAGATTCAGATTCAGAATAGAGCCTATTATTATATGACTAAATAATATGATTTTAACATTTGAAATAAAAGGTTTCGCATCTATGAGTCACGTATTTTTTTTTGTTTACTTTTTAAATTACCTAAACCTGTGGAGTATAGGTAATAACTTTTTATAGGTTTATATACAGTTGTGGTCATATAATTAAGAACGATTTGATGTTCCAGATTTTTTTTCTAAATCATGTCATGTGTAGTTGTGTGTTCCTTCTTAGAAGTAACTAGTTATGTTATGAAATAGCCACATGAAAAGAGCAAACGAGATTAGGAATACAGAATGAAATCGCTAACATTTTTAAAATATATTCTTTATAGTATCAAATTAAAATAGTAATAAAGCTGGACAAATAATTAAGAACGGTTTATTAAACTTCTCGAGAGTTGTTTTATATGAAAATTTGATTAAATAAAACACATTAATTTGAAGTGCGTAAAGAAAAAAGCAATTTAATATAAATGTTAAACTAAAATTAATAGTTAGTAACATGTCCACGGATTTTTATTACTGCTTTACACCAGCGAGGTATTTTTTTTTTTTTGAGGATGGGAAATCATCAAATAACTTCTCCCGCTCTGGGTGGAGCAGGAGGGCGTGTCAGACTTTTACTGATTAAAACCCACCCGTGTTCCCTCAGTTGCCTGTGTGCCAGGGGCGACGGTATCTCTTTCGAACAACCCGCACCCCTGGCATGCATCGGCCCTTGCCGACCCCACCCTTTGGTGCTGACATCTCTTTGAGACGCGCGTGGAACACAACGCGCCGTCGACCCGGGCTTGGTCCTTACCGGACAGCGAGCTACCCATTACTCGCCGTCCGCAAGCCCGCGCCTACGGTGGCCGGGAATCAGCCTGGGATTCCCGACGCCCAGGGCTTCTCCCGCGGCGACTACGGCCGTGAGTGCGCATATACTGCCTCTCCCTCACGTGCGCCGCCTCCCTCTTTGCGAGCATTACTGCTTCGCAGTTCAGAAGGAGGTGACGGCTAACCATTCACTCTCGCTCCGTACCATGGCCTGCACCAGGGCCGGACGCGAGAGGTCGCCGCCGCCGATCGCCTCCACGAGGACACGGCGGTGCTCCACCCAAGCCAGGCAGACCGCCACCGTATGCTCCACCGTGTCCTCAGGGCGATCTTCACAATGGAAACACTCGGGCGAGCAAACGAGATTAGGAATACAGAATGACATCGCTAACAATTTTAAAATATATTCTTTATAGTATCAAATTAAAATAGTAATAAAGCTGGACAAATAATTAAGAACGGTTTATTAAACTTCTCGAGAGTTGTTTTATATGAAAATTTGATTAAATAAAACACATTAATTTGAAGTGCGTAAAGAAAAAAGCAATTTAATATATGTTAAACTAAAATTAATAGTTAGTAACATGTCCACGGATTTTTATTACTGCTTTACACCAGCGAGGTATTGACTCTATAAATTTTTGACATTTCGCTAGAGAGATAGAGTTCCATTCTTCTAAGAAAACGTCGTACAGCTCTCTTAAATTGCCACACTGTCGATTTGAAACCTTTTTCTTGATTTCGCAGCAAAGATGCTCTATTGGGTTTAGATCTGGGCTGTTAGCTGGCCAATCTAAGACAGAAACTGATTGGGATGTGAGAAATTCAATAAAGGTGCGTGCAGTATGCTTTGGATCATTGTCGTGCTGGAATGATCAAATAACCGGAAGCACGTCTTCAGCATAAGGTATCATTGTTTCTTCCAGTATATTTTTGTATTGGAATTGATCCATGTTTCCTTCTATCAACTTAACAGGTCCAACACCATGTCCAGAAAAGCACCCACAAATTTTCACATTCCCCACCATGCTTTAATGTCTTTTTTGTGTACTTAGGGTCGAAAGTTTTATTCGGAGGGCGGCGTACATATCGTTTTCCATCAGAACATACCCTGTTTATTTTTTATTTATTTTTTCTTCTCAGCTCTTTGACTAGTTTTGGCAACATATACGAACCGAAGCCAAGTAAATGCAGCGTGTGGTGTGTAATGTTTAAGATATATTGTGATGGGGCCCTATTTCGTTTTCATCTATTTGCATGAAGTTTCGGACACTGTGATATGTATTTACAATTGCAGCTTTCGTAAGGTGATATAGAGGGTTTCTCTTAGGTTTCGTAATATTATTACTTTTCCTTTATTTCATTGAATACACATAAATTATATTTTTAAATATCGAATATATAACACATAAAAACATTTAAAAATATAAAAAAATTGTAGCCCACTGATGTCGGGAACAGGGTCCAAGCTACCGGCGGTCAGGGCTCCAGAGAGAGGAACCTCCTAACAATGCGAACCGTGTCAAGAAGTATCGCTTTCTGAATCAGGCCTTTGACCCAGTTGACCAACGAGGGCCTCTTCAGGTGTTGGTTGAGGCTCTTGGCTATCAAGCCATTGGCTGTAACGACTATCGGTACAATAATCGCTGAGTCCACATCCCACATGTCGACAACCTCGCGAGCCAAGTCAAGATTCTTGATTTGTTTATCTTTCTCGGCTTTCACGAGGTTCCCGTCATGTGGGAACGTTATATCAAAGATCATTGCACGTCGCTTTAGTCGATCCACCACCACTAAATCAGGCTTATTGGCAACAATAGTCCTGTCAGTGACGATGGATCGATCTCAGTACAGTGTGATATGTCCATTTTCGAGAACTGGGTCGGGCACATACCTATAGTACGGGACTTCTGATTCCAAAAGGCTGTATTTTAGAGCAAGTTGCTGGTGGATAATCCTGGTTACTAGGTTGTGTCTATGCAAGTACTCCTCGTTAGCTAGACGAGAACACCCGGAGATAATGTATCTGATTGATTCACCCGGACGGTGGCATGCCCGACAGATGTCAATCGTGCCGTCTTTTACAATAAATCTTCGGTAATTGTTCGTCATCATAACTTCGCTCGTAATTGCACAGAAAAAACCTTCGGTTTCACAAAAGAGGTCACCGAAACGCAGCCAGGCTACGGAGGCTAGTAGGTCTACATCGGGTCCATGTAAGGCAAAGAGTTTTAGTTCATCCATAGAGAGAAGGTGAGATATAACCTGACCACCTCTCCTCAGCCGATTGCCCATACCTGAATCCTTAAGCAGTGTGCTTAGAGGATTCAGGGCTAGGCAGAACCAAAGCGGACTCAAACTGTCGCCCTGAAATATACCTCGTTCGATCCTTATCGGTTCGCTATTCCTCTGGATATTTCGACATCCTGGAAATCGAAGGACTGTCCTCCCATACATGGTATCAGGAAGGTGCGCAGAGTTGTATCTACTTTATACAACTCCAGCACCCTCATGAGCCATGTATGTGGCACCGAGTCATAGGCCTTCTTGTAGTCTATCCAACATGTTGAGAGATCCTTTCAGGAACAACAAACCAGTTGGCTAGTGGCCATATCAATTTTATATTCAATGTTCATACATTGAATATAAAATTGTTTAAATAATTTTAAAGCAACTAATTTTTATAAGCTTACTAGCTGTCCCGACAGACGTTGTCCTGTCATATATATTAAGATTTAATTCGCATTCAACACGTGCTGGTTATGCCATTAAATTGTAGCTTATGTGAAACGTTGGTACTTTTAACACAGCGCCATCTATTGATTACTTACTGAACCCAGTCGAAAGGTATCGACATCTGTTAGAATCATTTGGAGTTAACAGATAATTGTGACTGTCAAATAATAACAGACAAATAATTAGCAATAAATTAAAATTGCGACTATAATTTGAGATTTAAACTATCCTATCTCTCAAGTTGGATCGAACTGCACATGGTGTGCGAATTTTATTATAATCGGTTAAGTGGTTTAGGAGTCCATTGAGAACAAACATTGTGACACGAGATTTATATATATAAGCTTATAAAAATTAGTTGCTTTAAAATTATATCAATCGTTTATTACATTATCTGATCATTATATTAAATAAAATTATAGATTTGTTAGGTCTGTAGGTTATAAAGAGAAACAACCAGTTCGAGACGCTAAAAGGTACTAACTTTTTATTTCGTAAAATACCAACTACTTATACATATTAATAATAAAATACAATAGCGGGCACTTCAGAAACCTTTCGAGTTAATTACCCAATCGCTGCACAGCACGTATTAGCCTGTAGTTCACTGGACTCACAACAGGAGCGCCACCATCGCGGTGGCGGCGCAGTGGCGGTAGCAGAGCGCTAGGGCTCCGTGGTCGGTCACTCGCTCGGCCGGGGCGCGCGGCGCGCTACGGGCGTTGGCATATATGATGATGCTGCTACAGTAGTCCCCCTCAAGCGAAGCGTACGGGTCGCCGGACAGTTCGCCCGGATGAGGTCCTCTGTATGGAGGCGTCAGGTACCACTGTTGATGAAACGTAATCATTGACAGTGTATGCAGGCTTTAGCCGATCTATTGACACTGAACTTTGCCGGCCTGGTAGCTGCAGTGTAAACACTTTGTTTTCACGCTTCAACACTGTGTAGGGCCCGTCGTACGTTGGTTGCAGTGGTTTGCGTACGGCGTCAACTCTGATGAAGACTGAGTGGCATTTGTCAAGGTCTGAATGCACGAATATAGCACGGTTGTTGCTGTGCGGCTGGTTGAGTGATGGCTTGAGGCTGTCTATTGTTCTGCGTATTATATCGACGTATTCCGAGTCCATGATTTCACTGCGTTGTGTTGATGAGAAGAAATCACCTGGCAGTCGTAGGTTACAACCGTAGGTGAGCTGCGCAGCAGTTACTCCGGTATCGGTGCGACAAGCAGCGCGGAGTCCAAGCAGTGCGGTTGGTAGCTCGTCGATCCATGTGCTTCCCTTTGTCAGGCGTGCGGTGAGCGCGGCCTTGAGTGATCTATGCCAGCGTTCGATGATACCGTTGCTTTGTGGATGGTATGGCGTTGTACGTACATGGTGTATTCCCAGTAGGTTGGTTAAGGCATTGAACAGCTGACTCTCAAATTGCCGCCCTTGGTCACTAGTCAAAGTCTCTGGACATCCATATCGCGTAATCCACATCTCATATGTTGTCCTCGCGATGGTTTCTGCAGTGATGTCTAAGATAGGCGTAGCTTCAGGCCAACGAGTCTTGCGGTCGATAATGGTAAGTAAATATCGATGACCGGTTGATGACGTAGGTAGCGGGCCGACGATATCAATGTGTATGTGCTTGAAACGCTCGGTGGGTGCGAATGTTGCTAACTTACTGCTTGTATGTCGATGAACCTTCGCTCGCTGGCAAGCTACACATGACTTGGTCCACTTGCCGATATCTGCATTCATGCTTGGCCAGAAGTATTTGTCTTGCATAAGTCTGCGCGTTGATCTAACACCAGGATGACTTATTCCATGCAGCGCGTTGAAAGCAGCTATTCGGAAATCCATTGGTAAGTACGGTCGTACGTTGTTGGTCGACGTTTCGCAGTATATTTTATCATCGGTTTCTGGCAAAGTAATTTGCTTGAATTGAATATTACTTTGTTTCTTCAATGTGTGTAACTCTTTATCTTTGTTTTGTGCTTCACTTAGGCTTGAATAATCTATGGTTGTGGGGCAGGTAATCGTCTCGATGCGTGAAAGTGCATCAGCCACAACGTTTTCCTTTCCACTGAGGTGTCGAATATCAGTTGTAAACTCACTGATAAATATTAACTGTCTAGTTCTTCGTTGGGTTTCGCTGTCCGATGGTAGTTTGGATAAAGCGTAGGTAAGCGGCTTATGGTCGGTGAACACAATCAGTTCACGACCCTCGTGCATTTTCCTGAAGTGCTTAACTGCCATATACATTGCAAGTAGTTCCCGGTCGTAGGTACTGTACTTCAATTGCGTATCCGATAGCTTCTTTGAAAAATAACCGAGTGGTTGCCACATGTTGTTTACGTGCTGTTGGAGTACCGCGCCGGCGCAACTATTTGACGCGTCGCACATTATTGCGAGTGGAGCGGCGTGGCATGGGTGTGCGAGCAGTGCGGCGTCGCGTAAGCTCCTCTTGCATTTCTCGAATGCGCGTGATGATTCATCAGTCCACTTGATTATAGTTTTATCGCGTTTTTTGGAATTATGTAGGTAGGCGTTAAGCGGCGCTTGCACACTTGCGGCGTCAGGAATGTTATCACGATAATAGTTAAGCATTCCAAGAAAACTTCGTAATTCTTGTACCATCTTGGGTTTGGGATAGTCGTTGATGACCTTGACCTTCTCCTCTGGTGGTCTGATGCCGTCGCTTGATACCGTGTATCCCAAAAACTTGACTGTTGGCTGGCCAAAAACGCATTTTGCTGGATTTATTGTTATCCCGTTATCTTCTAATCGCTTGAGTACAGTACGGAGATTTTCTCGATGTTCGCTGTCATTGGTTGACACTACCAATAGATCGTCGACGAAAGGAAAAACGAAATCTAATCCTCTTAGAGTATCGTGGATAAAGCGTTGGAATGTTTGTCCCGCGTTTTTGAGTCCTGGACACATTCTCGGGAATTCGTATAGTCCAAACGGGGTAATGATGGCAGTTTTCTCGATATCTTGTTCTCGGACGACAATCTGTTGGTATGCGCGATTCAAATCAATTGTTGATAATACTTTCTTACCAGCCAGTTGGTAAGTGAAATCTTTGATACGAGGTATGGGGTAGCGGTCTGGTTTAGTCACTGTGTTCAATCGCCGGTAATCCCCACAGACGCGTAGGTCGCCGTTCTTCTTAGATACCACGTGTAGCGGGCTTGACCACGGGCTTTTGCTTGGCCTGCATAGGCCTTGGTTGATCATGGATTCGAACTCGTGTCTGACCTGAACGTAGCGGTGCGGTGGTATTGGTCGTGCTCGACAATATATTGGCGGTCCTGTAGTTTCAATGTAATGTTCGACGTTGTTCTTCGGGCTCAATTTCATTGACGTCACTCGAGTTGTGCCTGGGAATTCATCGAGTATATCGTGGTATGATTGCTGCAGGTCGACACTTCGAACTGTAGGTTGGTTTGATACTCGTGCTGGCGCTGCGATAGACAGTTTGGTTGTCATATCTATCAGCCTTCGATTTCGTAGATCGACGTTGAGCTGGTGATGATTGAGGAAATCAGCTCCGATGATAGGTTTGCTGACATCGGCGACTACAAACTTCCATCTATATGGCCTGCGTAAATTGAGATTTAGCTCCAGCGTTTTTTCTCCGTAGGTGGGTATGACGGTGTTATTAGCGGCGTACAGTGTGAATGATAATTTCTTCGTGCGTTGGCCTTTTGTCCGCGGTAGTACAGATATGTTCGCGCCTGTGTCGACCAGGAATGTGAGTCTTGATGTCTTGTCATATATGAATAGGCGGTATGATTCGTTGTAAACGCCAGAGTCCGCCGCATCTAGCGCTTGTGCTAGTTTTCCGTGTTCTTTTGATGTTCTTTGTTGTCATACGAACATGGTTGGCGACAACATCTTGCATCTCTGCCGAACTTCCTGTGGTAATAGCAATAAGGCGACGGCGTGCCTGAGCGCGAGCGAGACGGCGTATATTTACGGTAGCGTGCGCGTGAGCGTGATGTGTGTGATGAATGTCCACGACCGGGGTATTGACAGCGACACTTATGTTGTGACGACTTTAGTGAAGCCACTTCTAGCGATAAATTTTTTATTTCTTCAACTAGATATTGTGCATCGCTTTTTGGTTGGCCTTGCGGTGCCTGTTGCTCACATGATACAGCTGTGACTTCCTGGGCTTGTTCAGTCATCTTGTCGGCTAGTAGCGATAATTCGTCTAGGCTGGTTTCTTTAGTGACGACGAGAACGGATCGTACCTGGGCTGGTAGGTGATTCATCCACATGAGTCGCAACGTGGAATCTGGAACCTTATCGCGTGCTAGGGTTCGCATGCGTCGCAGCAGCTGTGAGGGTTTCTGGTCACCAAGCTCCATGTCAGACAATAGCTTTTGAAATTGCCGGTTTTCTGACTCCTCGTACACCGATATCAGACGTTCTTTCAACAAGTCGTACTGACGGGCTGTAGGTGGGTCGTATAGCAGGTCACAAATCTGTTCAACATCTTGCTTTTCCAATTGCGCGATTACCATCTGTGCTAGTTCGCGCTGTCCTTTCTTTAAACCGTGCGTGGCGGCTTCAAAACTGACGAACCATAGGCGGGCTCGGTCGCGCCAGAATGCTGGAATCCGTAGTGATAACGAAATACCGGCTACTTCTGGGATGTGCAGTGCTGTAGGTTCACTTTCACTACTCTCGGGTGGTTTCGCCATGATGTGCGATGGTTGCGATGAGTTGTTCGCGGGGTCACCACTGTTAGGTCTGTAGGTTATAAAGAGAAACAACCAGTTCGAGACGCTAAAAGGTACTAACTTTTTATTTCGTAAAATACCAACTACTTATACATATTAATAATAAAATACAATAGCGGGCACTTCAGAAACCTTTCGAGTTAATTACCCAATCGCTGCACAGCACGTATAAGCCTGTAGTTCACTGGACTCACAACAGGAGCGCCACCATCGCGGTGGCGGCGCAGTGGCGGTAGCAGAGCGCTAGGGCTCCGTGGTCGGTCACTCGCTCGGCCGGGGCGCGCGGCGCGCTACGGGCGTTGGCATATACATATGATGATGCTGCTACAGATTCATTTGTTATATGTTGTAAATATTAGAGGTTTTGTAATTATATCATATATTACTTGCCCATTCTTGTTAGGTACTCAATATTCTATTGGGGTGATTGGGGACATACGCTAGTTCAATAAAAAAAAATCGTTTCTTTGTGAAAGTTGTTTGTTACAATGAGTACAATCATGTGTTTAAGGTCACTAATTACCAGTCACCCTATTAAGGCCGACACATACGTCCAAAAATGATCTGAAATGTCAATAGTTAAAGTTAACAACATTATTTTCCTAACTCTGAAAGCCACAACAGCGTGAAAAGAAAATAATGATTCCAGTATATTATAGTGCAATATTTCATTTGAAACAGTTTGTCAGCGGTCCGATGCTTGGGTTCATCTCGTTAAACTAAACTTACGCTCACCTATTACGTATGTTAATAGCAATTGGATTGAGCAATGAAAACACAATGAAGACGTAGGTATGATCTTTATTAGCACCGTCCATTCAAGGGCAAATATAATCACCATTCTCTAAATATGACAAAACAACTGGAGTTAAATAATTTGGTATATCTTTACCATAAATAAAATCTAGATGACCAAAAGTTTTATCAGAAAGTACGCACAGAGACGCGTTTTGTAATTTAGGTACAAGTGTTTTTACGTCTGTAACGTTAGCCACATAATCATTGTCGCTCGCTAGAAATATCCATTCCATCGAGATACCAGACAAGTCGTATAACGGTGGGCTCGTCTGTCCATATGTAATAAGATTTCTGAAAAAACCATAATCGTATTCAGAAAAGCCATTATTGTGCATTTGCCCCCATCTAATGACGTTTTTAAAAGAAGTTCCAGAGGGAGTGTGACCCGCTACTACGGGCAAAACATCTTTAGTAATCTGGAATTCATTGTAACCTAAAACTGCGAATATGAGGAGAGAGCAAAACGGGTATGCTAGGTCAGTGCTTCCGCACAATAATTCTCCTGTATTTTGCAGTAATCCATTACGTTTCAATACTTCTTTACTAAGAAAGGAGCCGGTAGGTGATAATCCTGGGGCAATTAGACTTTGGATCTTAATCACAATAAACCTCGCATGTTCTAACCACGCTGTCGGTGATAAGCCAAAGCCAACCTTAATCTTAGCATTGTATTCAGGCTTCTTGGAGCAAAGAATTAATAACATGGTAACTCCTTGTGAATGAGCGACATATGATAACTGAGGTTCATTTGTCTTAAGTAAGACGTAATCTATGGCAGCTGGCAGATCATAAATAGCCATTTCATCAACAGAAAAGTCCCAGAATGCTGAATCTTTGTCGGGATTATACGTAGTGTGGTTTCTGCTGTAAAAGTTTCCTCTGGCGTTGGGAACCCAGATGTCATAACAGTTGTCAGAGTAGACGTAGCAGTGAGCCTTTCCAGGTCCCGGTATGAGGCAGTCGTCGCCACTGAGGTAGAGGCCGTGCATGAACATTATGACACCTTTGGAAGCTTTGCAGGATTCTTTGACAGGTATTCGGAAAAGTCCCAAGATATATCCATCTTCAGTGGTGACGAAATGTTGTTCAGCTGTGTAACCATCGTATTCAGCGAGTTCCACAAATGTTAAATCTTGTCTTGGTGATAGTCCAAATGGAGAGGCGATATCATCATCGCAGAAAACTGTGTGTATTGAGCAGAGCAGGACAAGGGCGTAGAGAGAATTCATATCTGACGTAGTGTTACTGAAAAAAAAAATAGATTTGAAAGATAGACTCGAAATAGTCTCAGCTTAACAGCAGAATAAATAATGATTATAGCCCCTGTATTTAAAACCGGTCTATGTAGTTTGTAATGGATCAGTCATAATTTTTATTTATTTACATTACCATTAGATATATTAACAGTATACCAAGTCTCAGTGAAGAAAACAGCAGTAAAATTATAATTAAATACATCGTTATACTTTCTTTGAGCAGTTAGCGACGATTCATAATTAGTAGGAATAATAACAATGCTTACGTAAATATAAAGCCCTATTTGATTTTCATAATCACCACTTCAGCCGAAAGTCGTCCACCGCTTGACATTATGTCTCCTCCGCGCATCGCCTTAGCGACTGGCCTCGCGTAACCTTCACTTTGCTACCGGTTCACCTTATCAGGGCCTACCTACACCAGCCGTCTTTAAAAAAGACTTAGGTGCTTATTAATGCCTACATACCATGAATCCAATCTATTGATATTCCCTTGAATATCAATAAATTGGATTCATGGTATGTATGCTATGATATGCCCTTGCATATCATAGCGAAATCAGCCTATAGCGTTCCCACTGCTAGGACACAGGCCTCCACTCGGTGAGAGGGAGTTGGCTGTTACCTATCACGCGGGCCCCCTGCGGGGTGGTAGATGTCACATGTCTTCAAATTTTTGATTCTAGGACATGCCGGTTTCCGCACGATGTTTTTCTTAACCGTTTTGAGAGCAGTGGTGATGAAATAATTTATTTAAAGTAAAACGCTTGCCTTGGTTCGAACTCATGACTTACAAATGCCACTGGGCCACCATAGTCAAGGGACGTAACTGCACCTCTATATTTATGAATTTCTGGCTAAAATTCTACTTCTAATGCACTTAGTACAAACCTAAAACCTAACTAACTGACCTAAAATTTTCACTTTGTAATCCTTTACCTAGGACGCAGAACGCTTACAAATTGTCGTGCGCATGTTCAGAAACTGTTTAGTCAAGGATCGAAGACCAAAAACCGATCTAGAGCAACGATTTGTCATCAAAACTAGGTATAATAAGTATATTATATGACCTGTCTCCACATAGGCGCTTCACACCAGAAAATGGAACTGAATTTGTATGAAATTTTCTGCCAAAATAACCGGAAACTAATTGGAGCTGATAATAATAGATAATAATAATAATAAACCTTTCACATTTTTCAGTAAATGGCACGACTGGCGACGATGACTGTTAGCGGTACAAAGGAAAATACAAAAGGGACTTACCTTTTCCGTTACATGAGTATACCTATACGCTCAGAACCAGTTGATTCATCTGATAATGAACAAAAGCAATTAATTTTTCAAGATATCCGCCTTATATAGTACACGAAATATTACCTTATTCAACGTTTTGTAAGACTGTTACTAGCCGGCGTTTGAATGAATAAAGGGCATCTACACACGAGTTTATGCTAGCTATAATTTTTATAGCTTAGTACAGTCTCATCCTTTAGACGCATTGATAAGGAAAATTACTAAGAAGACCACTCTGATAAGTTAACCGGTAAGATAAAACTAAACTTGGCATAAAGCGTACTAACGAATCGTGTCGTCGTTCATTAGGACTCACACTCAACACTCACAGTGTAACAGGAGACTTATCTTGTTATACTGTGGGTGTTGAGTGAGAATCAAAGTCAGTCAAAGTCTTTGGAGTTTCAAAGGAGACAATTTTATATATAGGTGAACTACTGTGCACCACTTTCTAGTCACCACCGTTGACGGTGCATTCATCCAAAATTTGTTTCTTTGCAATGTATATTCTACTCTCGCCAATACCTTTTCTTTTAGCTGCTTGTCAGTCTCTTCCTTTGCCATTTTCTTCAGTTGGTGTATGTCCTTTCTTTTCGGTCCATCTCTTTGGATCTATTTTCCCTTCTGCAGCAGTAGAGGTTGGAGACAGTATGTAAAAAATCCCGGCAATTGATAGAAACAGGACCACCATGAGCTAAAAATTACTTGGAAGATACGACGTACTTTCTTAAAATTGCCCTATGAAAAATAAATGTATCTTAAGCTTGTAGCTAGCCTAAGTAAAAATATAAAAAGTAATTAATAATTTAATATTATGTACTCACAGTCTGTTCGAATATCTATTTAGTCATCATTTGAACAAGTGGTATGAAAGATCCTGCTAGGTTTGGTAAAATTCAGAATAATTGTGTATATATGTATATTTACACAGAATGCAAGTGAATTTAATTGAATTTTATGTTGTGTATATCCATTTAGGTTTCCTTATCTCTCTTATAGTTGCCCATTTAAATGGAAAACATAGGTCATAAAAAAGTTTAAACGTGTCAATAAATAAGTCAAATGATTATACGTTTCTAATTAAAATACGAGCACCACCACGCTTAAAATTTTTTCTACAAAACACTGATGCCAAACAATAATAGGGTACCTTTAAGTGACCCTCGTAACCTGACATCATAAAATGCTCTGTAATACACAGCGCGTCAATATTAATGTTCTTTTCTTCTAATTCCTGTAGGCAAACAGCTAAAGCATCTGTCTTATTTAAAAGGCCTGCTATATTCTGGTGCATCACGTATATACTTTTACTAACGAAAAAACTGTTTTTCTGTCCGTTAATGTAACCAAGTGATTCCCTACATACTGAGTGTTAAAACTTTGTATGTTCCCAATTAGATTAAGAAGACTAACAAAAACAATACGGAGTAATTATTTAGTTGACCAGAGAGCCTAAACAATGTGTTGTAGTTGTACTCGATGTTTGCATTTAAATCCAACTGCATACTTATGTTTCCTATTATATTCGTACAAATGTTGATTAAAGCTCATAACTCGCCAATTATACATATTTGAATTAATGTTATATTTATATGTTGGCAAACAGGTAATAATGTTAGTATGTGTTATGGCACTGAGCGTATTCCTTATGTCTAATATTAGTTTAAAGTAGTTATTACTAATTTTAAAGTCCTGTTCACAAATAAAAATTATACAAAAATAACTCTTCGGGGGATTACTTGTGGCTCCTCCTGTCGTCAGATAGTGACAAAAGTCCAATTGCCTCACAATCGTGTCTTCTGCTATATACGTGGTCTTCTGTGTATTCGTAGTCAAAATGCATGTTTTGTTTTGTTTATACTGGTCGTTTTGTTTGTTGTTAGTTTCTTGCAATAATGAAGACTTTTCATCCCGAGAGTCGTAGTCACTCAGTTTTGTACACGTGCTGGGTTTTTGACCGCCGTTGTGTTGTCTTTCCTCAGGACTACAGATTGATTCTGCTGTATTGAAAGATATATCTCCAACATCGGTTGGGGTCTGTGTTACGGTAGCGTCCTGTTGCTGTGTCGTTTTAGGATTAATACTCAACTTTGAAGGTGTAGAGAAGCAGCTTGTTTTTAAGATTTTTTATTTTTCTTGCAGATTTCGGTTAAAACTATTCGTTTCTAATAAGTTTACCTTTTTAAATGTTTCAATATTTTTTTGATATTGGCCTATGTTCATTTTTAGATGCAAATGTTCACTGTTTAATTTCTCAATCTCCAGATTCTAATTCCAGAGTCAATCTCCCAATTCTGACTTTATATCCCACAATATCGTCACTATCATTCATTAAAGTGTTATCGAGTTGAAAGCTCTTGGCGTTTTAGACTTGGATCAGTGATGGGCAAAGCGTAGACTTCATCAGTTGAGATCTTTACATTTTAATACTTAAGTTCAAACTGCCTCTTACCATGCGGTACCATGCTCAACACGACGTATCTGGGGCACGCCACGATTGCGGCGGTAACTTCCCTCTTTAAGAAGTGGATTTAAGAGGCACCACGGCGTTCTCACCTTCCGCCTGACGCAGGTCCTCACTGAACACGGCTGTTTCGGGAAGTTTCTGTTTCGCATAAGGCGGGAGGAAACGCCCGGGTGTTTCCACTGCGAAGATCGCCCTGAGGACACCGTAGAGCATACGGTGGAGGTTTGCTCGGCTTGGGCGAAGCACCACCGTGTCCACGTGGAGGCGATCGACGGCTGCGATCTCTCGCGTCCGGCCCTGGTCCAGGCCATGGTACGGAGCGAGAGTGCATGGGTAGCCGTCACCTTCTTCTGCGAAGCAGTAATGCTCGCGAAGAGGGAGGCGGCGCACGTGAGGGGCAATCTATGCTCCCTCACGGCCTTAGTCGCCGCTGGAGACGCCCTGTGCGTCCGGAATCCCAGGCTTATTCCCGGCCACCGTAGGCGCGGGTTTGCGGACGGCGAGTAATGGGTAGCTCGCTGTTCGGTAAGAACCAAGCCCGAGTCGACGGCGCGTTGTGTTCCACGCGTGCCTTAAAGAGATGTCAGCACCAACTGGTGGGGTCCGCAAGGGCCGATGCCTGCCTTGGGTGCGGGTTGTTCGAAAGAGATACCGTCGCTTCTGGCACACAGGCAACTGAAGGAATACGGGTGGGTTTTGGATTTTCAGTAAAAGTCTGACACGCCCTCCTGCTCCGCCCAGAGCGGGAGAAGTTATTTGATGATTTTCCAACCTCAAAAAAAATACCATGCGGTGATCACTTCCAGTTTTCACTGTGTTGATCACAGAGACATCATTGAATACTTGCTTCGTCGTGGACATAATGAAGTCAATCTCATTTTTGTTACACCCTGTCAGGTCCACGTCCTGTGCTCACGTTTTCGTAAGTTGAGATCATCATAAAGAGGCCTCTCTTCTCTCTCGATCCTCACCACATTGCTCACAAAGGACTCATGAAGGATCGATTACCGACACCACCTTGGCAGTACTGGTTGCCATCCCACCCCTGGGACCTTGGGACTGCTGGTCCCACTCCCCATATGGGCTTATGATAAGAAATTAAGCCAGTGGTCTTTATCATGAGTACAACGGAACGGCCCAGCCGTGTTATAAATATTGACCAAGATGTGATTTGGGCTTAGCTTTTGGCTTCTACATTAGATCATATTACTTTTTAACAGTGAAAGCGTTATATAAGTCTTAGCAAACTACTTTAAATGATATGTTTTTGGTGGGATTTAATTTATTTTTGTAAGGTGCTTTATTTTATTATATTTTAGAGGTGCTAATGTACTGGTCTATTTAATTATCCATAAGAAGTACCCTCCTTAGAGATTTTGACGAGTGAGTCAGTGAGTGACGAAAACGTAATTTTTACATATGATCCAAAGTACCTAAAATAAAACTTCTGTTTTTTGATGCTGCTTACTACATCTTGTCCTGAGACTTTGAGCTCTTTAGCATCATCCAGCCCGACACTTTGAAAAGACGACAAAACGCTTTGAAAAAAGGTAGGTAGTGCCCCTGCTTTTTTGTTTTTGACTCGTCTTGTCGGGGGCAGTACCATGCCCCATTCACTCACTCATGCCTAAGTAAAGTTAAAAGTCTCAGCTAAATCTACTAATATTATAAATACAAAAGAAATTCTTGTAATTTTGTTTGAATGGTAGATACCTTTCCACGCTTAAACGGATTGCGATAAAGCTAGGCAAGAAGATATAATAGTATTCTGGGCTAGATAGTTTTTACCACAGGAAGATATATTTTCTAGGGTGGGCAAATAAGTTTCCAGGATGGGCGCTACCCACCCTTGCTCCACCTAGCTACGCCCATGAGTAGGTAGTCTATAAATAAAATGAATAACATATCATATAAGAGACAAGTAATTAGTTACCTATGTGGAAATGTTATCTCAGTAAGCTTAGTAATTAATTAATTACCTATGTAGTCGTTACCTTACTATTAAACTTCCGTGGTTTATAAAGTAGTAAGATACTATTTTAAAACCTTCCGTGGAAAAATAGTTGTGTTGTATGTCCTGTTATTTTAGATCGAGTTACTGACTCATCATAATAACCCGGTAGTTCATTGGCAACGTTTTTCTTACTGGAAATACCAACAAAATTCTTTATTCAAGAGTTCCAGTGATTCTTACAGCGGTTTTCAATAAGACCGATTTTTAAGTCTACAAAGATAGGGAACGCAATGGCGCAGCTGATCTGCTGGACTTTGCTCTAATACAGGAATATGTTCGAATTTAATTTATACTACAAGTTATTGAAAATTGGTAATTACAACTTCCTAACGTGCTGATAGCAATACAGAATCAGGCTATAATTTCCCCATAACTGGAACATAGGCCCACCCCCTCTATGTTAGAAGTAGGTTTTACAATTCTTCGAATTTTTGGTTCTAGCAGTAGTGATAAAATAATTTACGCAAAGTGTAGCGCCTGTTTGGGTTCGAACCTACAACCTTCAACTCGTAGGGCGCGACTGTTACCACTAGGCCACCACTGCTCTTACATCTGCGCTGGATGTAATAGGACTGGGAAATAAAAGAACAATGAAGATGTATTCTTTATTAACACGGTTCATTAAGGGCAAGTGTAACTACCAGTCTCTAAATATGACAAAACAACTGGAGTTAAATAATTTGGTATATCTTTACCATAAATAAAATCTAGATGACCAAAAGTTTTATCAGAAAGTACGCACAGAGACGCGTTTTGTAATTTAGGTACAAGTGTTTTTACGTCTGTAACGTTAGCCACATAATCATTGTCGCTCGCTAGAAATATCCATTCCATCGAGATACCAGACAAGTCGTATAACGGTGGGCTCGTCTGTCCATATGTAATAAGATTTCTGAAAAAACCATAATCGTATTCAGAAAAGCCATTATTGTGCATTTGCCCCCATCTAATGACGTTTTTAAAAGAAGTTCCAGAGGGAGTGTGACCCGCTACTACGGGCAAAACATCTTTAGTAATCTGGAATTCATTGTAACCTAAAACTGCGAATATGAGGAGAGAGCAAAACGGGTATGCTAGGTCAGTGCTTCCGCACAATAATTCTCCTGTATTTTGCAGTAATCCATTACGTTTCAATACTTCTTTACTAAGAAAGGAGCCGGTAGGTGATAATCCTGGGGCAATTAGACTTTGGATCTTAATCACAATAAACCTCGCATGTTCTAACCACGCTGTCGGTGATAAGCCAAAGCCAACCTTAATCTTAGCATTGTATCCCAGGTCCCGGTATGAGGCAGTCGTCACCACTGAGGTAGAGGCCGTGCATGAACATTATGACACCCTTGGAAGCTTTGCAGGATTTTTTGACAGGTATTCGGAAAAGTCCCAAGATATATCCATCTTCAGTGGTGACGAAATGTTGTTCAGCCGCGTAACCATCGTATTCAGCAAGTTCCACAAATGTTAAATCTTGTCTTGGTGATAGTCCAAATGGAGAGGTGACATCATCATCGCAGAAAACTGTGTGTATTGAGCAGAGTAGGATCAGGGCGTAGAGAGAATTCATGTCCGACGTAGTGTTACTGCAATAATAAAAATAAAATTACAAAATCGGTCTGGATATTTTTTTGTCTTTTATTTATAACCAGAAGAATTATTATATTTCTTCAAAGCAGTTAAGACAATAATAATTCTTATTTTTAACCGACTTCAAAAAGGAGGAGGTTATCAATTCGTCGGCACCTTTTTATTTTATTTTCATGTATGTTCCCCGATTACTCGAAGATGGCTGGACCGATTTGGATTTTGTTTTTTTTGTTTGAAAGGGTATACTTCCCAGGTGGTCCCATGATCATCAAGTCAGGATCTGATGATGGGAACCTGGAGAAATAGAGAGAACTCTTCAAATTTTATAGGCACACGAAGCAATTTAGCTATTTTTTGGAAGAGTACTTTCTCGGAGTGGTCTCATTTCAATTTGGTGAAGATCTGATGAAGAACTGTGGAGATAGGCAACGGAACTCCTCAATAAATGATAGCAAATGGACTGGGATTGCTGTAATCTCATGTCTGTCTATTGCTTACACCAGTTCATAATATAACATCTCGCCGGCATGCTGTGAAGGGGTAAGCACATGTGGACCACAAAAAAGTGAAAAATAAAAACTTTTTCCAAAAAAAAAACAACCGACTTCCAAAAAAAAACACTACAAAGTGAAAAATAACTTTAATTTCGGAAGGCGGTGACAAAAAATTCAAGTACAGCTCCAAAGACACCGACTTCCGAAATTAAAGTTATTTTTCACTTTGTAGTGTTTTTTTTGGAAGTCGGTTGTTTACTGACGGGTATAAATGTTGAATCATATCTGCAATATATAACAAGATATTATCTTACATGGATCTTAACCCAGCTTCGGATAAAAACCCGTTTGTCGACCATATGTCAACAACTTATTCTCTCCTATTTCGGCCACATAGTACGCAGAGGCGATGAATGTTTGGAAAAACTGATTGTGACCTGTGTTGCATTTTTTATAAAAGGGTATCGAATCCACTAACTTTTTTCCATCCTGTCCATAATGAATTTGACCGGCCCGGTTTTTTGGAAGGAAAACTTTGCAAACCTACGCCCATATCGGCGAAATTAGTAAGTTCCATAAAATCATTACTGGTAAAAAGTAAAATAAAAACAAGTACTTACCTTGTTCCTTTACATGAGCATGAAGACCCAGTTGATTCCGCAGATAATGGAACTTGCGGTATTTGAATTTCAAGATTTCCGCTTTATATAGCACCCGAAATGTAATTGTATTTATTGGTTTTTTAGATACTGATAATATGAATTAAAGGCATCTGCACACGAGTCATAAATTTGCTGTCCATCGTGCTGGTTTTGGAAGTACTCATTGTCATCACGGCACGGTTGGCGCAATAAATGAGCGATTGACTGCTGCACTGCGTGTCGCGGGTTCGATTCCCGCACGGAATAAACATTTGTATGACCTACAAGTAGTTGTTCCGGGTCTGGCTGTTTGTGTATGTGAGTTTAAATGTTTGTAAACGCACCCACAATACAGGAGTAATTCCTAGTGTGGGGCAACGATTTATTTAAAAAAAGACCTCTAACATATTCGGTGATAGGTTCTCAAGACTGGTTGACAACTGGTTCTGAAAGTAGTTCATATCCTGTGTACGTTTGTTGAGCCTCTCATTGGTCATCAGGTGGCATTGGAGACTTGAAAACATATTTCAAAGACCTTGCAGACTTGGAAATAAAAAAGGTAATTACGCCACGATCCGTTTTTATACTCGTTGTACTTCAAAGGAGATTTTGGTCTAATAGTAACTAGCATAGAATAGAATACTCTTCCTTTCTTCTCTTTTTCTTGCTTTTATTCTCTTTCTCTCTTGTTCTTCTTTCTCTTTTTAGTTAGAATTCTAATAAATTGAAATTTCACTAATTTATTTACCTAAATAATCGATTCGTTGTCAGAGCACTCGGAGCCACGAATGTAAGCCAAGTGTTTCTTGGGCTTCCTGGCAGAAGAAGTACGGAGGAACCTCACGTCGTGATGTGGTTCCACCAGATAGTCCACTGATTAACAACATGGGGTACAATAGTAGATGATAATTAGTAATTTTGTCGTTACCCAAGTTTGTAGATTGCCTAAGTACATATAAAATCCAGCTAATGAATATACATACCTATGTTTATACAGTCTGTTTCAATATCGGCTTTGTTAGGATTATATGAACAAATGAATGATGAATGATGACACATATTTAAAAAAAAAACTGATACCTTTTGTGATTCTTCTGAATTATATCAAGTAATGTTATGTTTATTTATACTAGCAGTTTGCCCGCGACTTCGTCTGCGTGGATTTCGAAGATACAGCCCATAAGTATTACTCGCTGATATTGTAGGTTTTTATAGGTACCTTACAGAATTTTATAAACTTTAATTTGGGTAGGTATCTCACTAAGTTAAATAGGTATTTAATTTAAAGCTCCAATGTTTGTGGTTGTTTTATTTTCCGGTAACAAAATAGTGGTTATCGGTTAATCCAATTCGTGATAAACCAACATTTAGCTGCCCATGGGTAAAACATTATTTTCGTTGGTCCATGCCAACCAAAGATAATGTTTGTTATTTATTTTATTTTATTGTGTTTGGGTGGCTTACAGCAGTACAAAAGTAATAGTAAGGTAATTTACGACAATCCATTTACAAGCCTCCACAGATAGCAATGGGGTATTGTTGTGCGGGTTATAAACTATCTTTAGACTAAATAATTAATTATGTAAGTGTTATTAATTGTGAAGTGTAGTGATAGTCAGGGAAAATGATGTTTAAACGGGAATCTGGAGTTGCCTGAACGATATATATAACTACAACTACGTTAGCTAAAACTAGCAAGTAACTTCTAATAAGCAGTATCCGCTTCTATAACAAGTTGTCAAAGTCAGTTACAGAACTTAGCGATGGAAAGTTTAAAACTCACATCAAACGTGTCCTTGTCAGAAAAGCATATTATAAAATAAAAGACTACGTTGAAGACAGGGAAGTTGTGCACGTGTGGCTTCCATGGTACCTCATTAACAGCATAACTATGTGAAAGTCTATTAACTGCTCCCAAATTATAATGTTAATTTTTATTCTTTTTATTTTTTAACAATGTCTGACATATTCTCGTCATTATTTGACATTATACATCAATTATTTTGACTATTTATTAGTTATTGTCATGGAAATCATGTCACTTGGTTCAAATAGGTTCATTTTATATATAGGTAGATTCTTTTACATATTGTGAATGAGGGAACGTAGTAGGCCTTACAGACTAGATTTGTAGACAATCGTCTACACATCTATTCTGTTTTTTTCATTCCTGTAAGACAAAGATATTTATTCGTCGGATATGGTAGATACAGAGTTGGATAAGTATAAATATGTTTAGGACACATCTGCCGCTAAAAGCGGCATACGAATATTTACAATAATTAGTAATTGCACATGGGTGTAGAACCTAACTTATAAACATTTTTTTTTTATAACACAATACAAAACACTGTAAGGACACATATAAACAATATAAAATAAAACACAACAATAACAACCTTCGTATTAATATAAAAAATCGAATAACTATCTACTTATATTCAAAAAATTATTTTAGTGCATAAAAAATATTTTGGAGAAGCCAAGTTTTTACTTGTTTTTTGAAGAAATGTAATGGTAGTTCTCGTATTCGTTTTGGAATATATTTGTAAACTTTTATGGACATCAGATAACTGTTTCTATAGTAGAGTGCTGTTACAAAATTGTTTTTTTAACTTGGTGGGGTCCCTTTTTGTGAATCTATTATTTTCGGTTACTGTGGAGAAGAAGTGTGAATTTTTCCTTACAAATATGGCTATTTCTAAAATATAAATAGAACAAATCGTTAAAACCTTTAGTTTTTTTTTTATTGGTCTACAACTTTCATATGGAGGCGTCCCAGTAATTGCTCTCAAACATTTTTTTTTGCGCTATGAAAGCTCTTTGAACTTGAGACGAGCTGCCCCATAGAAGCAAGCTGTACCTCAATACAGATGCTACGTAGCCGTGATTGGCGCTGAGTGCAGCTTCTTCATTCGCTGTTTTCGCTCTTAGTGCATATACAAATCTGTTTAGTTTTTTTCATAGATTTTCAAACTGTGTTCCAAAATTACAATTTTCATCTAGTGTTAGACCTAAAAAATTTATACTATTTACTTTATTAATTATTTCGTTATTGGAGATTGAAGTAATTTTTGGGGGGATTTTGTTTGTAGTTTGCAAATTGCATGAATTTTGTTTTGTATAAATTTATTTTTAAGTGGTTTTTGTTTAGCCAATTTATTATGTCGTTGATAGTTTGATTTACTTCGAGTTCATGTAATGTTTTGTTATTTTCCGGTATTATTACTGACACATCATCTGCAAATAGTACGCACTTATGATTTGTTATGTTTGGTAAGTCGTTAATGTCAAAAGGAAGAGAAGAGGCCCAAGGATGCATCCTTGAGGTACTCCAGACCCATTGTGTATATATAAAGATTTATACATCATCACAACGAGTTTATCATTAATGCGGGATACTTCAACACACTGTTGTCTATTACTGAGGTAACTTTTCAGCCATTCTAACGCTGGACCTCTGATGCCGAAGCGCTCACATTTATCTAGGAGTGTGTTGTGGTTAACGAGATCAAAAGCCTTGCTCATATCTAGGAAAATTACGGAAACAGAGCATTCTATATTAACTGTAATGGACCTCACTAAAGAGAATGCTGCCAGAGTTGTTGACTTACCTTTTTGAAATCCATTTTGTTCTTCGTTAATCATTTTACATTTATTTATAAATTGAACTAAACGACTATGCATTATTTTTTCGTAAATGTTTGAGAATATTGAAATGAGAGTGATAGGTCTATAATTATTTTTATCTAGTGTACTCTTGCTTTTATGAAGGTATGTACCTGGTACTTATTGACAGGCCTGCACTGTCCTCCCATATCTATTATTACTGTTATTTGAAAACATTGTAAAAGCCAATTATTTTTAAAAGAGTAACCGTGGAGTTTCTTGCCGGCACTTCTCCATAGGAAGCAACAAATTGGAACGCACGGTTCCAAATCAAATCAAAATCTTTTATTTCACATAAACCTGCATGGGCACTTAGGAAACGTCAGCTGCTGACGTTTCATAAGTGCCCATGCAGGTATATGTGAAATAAAAGATTTTGATTTGATTTGATATAGAAGGCTCCGTGGGAATTATTGGAAGCCTCGGGATCAGCGCTGGCTGGCCAACTCCTGGTCCGATGAGAATGGTCGCTGTAATTAAGTTATCTTTTAAATCATTTATTAGTAGCCTTGTGCAATTGCACATGGTATGTTGGCTTAAATTTATTAAAATTGTGATAGGTTTTCCGATTTTCAATAGCAATTCGTGAGGTGGCAGCCCGGATGGATTAAAGGCGTTTAAAAATTCTTGCGGATAGTGAACTGCATTTTTGATATGCACTGCATTATTGGACTTGTAGGTTTTGACATGGCCGGGGACTTTTTGTAAAATTTAATTATTGATTTCAATGACCGTATCGTTCCTAGATGAGACAATAGCCCTTGAACAAAGCCAATTAATGTCTCTATTTAGTCCATATTACGATATGTACGGGTATTTGACATGAAGCGTCTGCCACTGTAACCTTCACAGCCCAGTTACAGGGTAATATGACACCCCTTATAATTGGTGGTCAGACTTTCAGGCTTCTTACTCTTTCAATAAATGAAAAGATAAATCACACCCGTTTCATGTAATCTGGGAGAAGGTTTGCTCTGCCATATTACCTATAGATACTTATGATAGCGTTGTGTCTTTGCGTCGTTGAAACAAATAAATGATTGAACTTTTCTTAGCAGACATCATAAATAGGAGCACACCTGAAGCTGTCTGGTGGTCTACTTTGACCGAAACTCGCAGGTACTGAAACCACCTTTATTTAAGTACACCCCGTATCTCACAATGCCTAGGTAACTACTTAGATAATGATCATAATGATGATGTGGGACGAATGTACGTGTCATGCTGTCATGGGTGGTGTCACTTTTGTGTTTGCTGATGACTTTCGGCAAACACTTCCCGTCACCACAAAAGAGACACGTGTGGACATCATCAAGGCGTGTCTAAAATCATCAATCTAAAATCAATGTATGGAGTATAATTCAAACCCTAAATTTACACACTAACATGAGAGCCCACCTTAAATACGGATAACGATTTTCCACAACAGCTGCTTAAAGTTGGAGAAGGGTCTTTTACCTTGGGCGCTAACGCTGCGGAAATCGTTATAAATGAGAGTATGGGTCGTATAATTCTGCAGCAACTTATAGATGAACTGCATGTATAAGTTGTAGCGACTGAGTTTCTCAAGTCCTTAAGGGTTCGATCCACTGCTTCAAGATGAGCTGTATGCGTCATGGTACATTCGTCCCATATTATCAGCGACATATCTTGTAACAAGTGACTATGGGGCCCATTTTTGGATATCGAACATATCGACTGTTGCTCCAATGAAATTGTCAGTGGGAGTTTGAAAGTAGAGTGTGTAGATTTACCGTCGCTCAATAAAGTAGCTGCAATCCCTGAAGAAGCTTCTGCCAGAGCTATTTTGTCAGATTGCCTAACATGTGCTAATATTAAATTAGCGAGGAATGTTTTCCCTGTGCCACCTGGGGCGTCCAAAAAACCATTTTTCCTTTAATGTTCGTTACGCTGCCCCTGTCAATAATGCATAAAAAGCCTGTTTTTGATCTGAGACTAATTTCAGCAAATTTCTTTTACAAAAGTAGCCAGTTCTCTGATGTTGTACGGATTTACCAACATTTGCAGGGACATACTGCCTTAATTCAGAGAGACGCTGCGTACGTTCAGCGCTAGACTCCCGAGCACAGCTCTGAGATGTTCTCGTACTTCGGCTAGCGAGTCGCTGTGAACGCTTGGAGCTAGATTGCCTAGCGCGTCGAAACTATTTAACCAATTGGCATACTGTAAACGGAAAATCTTATTTCTACGATATCCTTGTGTTCATAAAATAAATTTTTTGATAAGAATTTTTATTTGGTTGGTTAATAAATCATTCAAACGTAAGTAAATCAACACACACATATTTTACTCAAGAAATCCCTTTAATTGAGACATAGCAACGTATTCTGACCACAAATACTTGCTAATAAAATTGGACAGGCACTAATGTGGGGAATTTTTACTTTTTAATTTACTCTTTAACCGTTAATAGCATCTGGTTAAGTTTTTTATATGATAACGAACATTGCTCGTACATTGCTACGGTAGGCATTTCACACTCAGATAGTTGGTAATTTGTTCAAATCTAGAATACACCTGCCATTCTGACATCAGGTTGGCGGTTCACATACTTTTTCTAATAACTGTGGTTTTGAAATAGTACACTGCTTTTAAATTTTACGTGCATTCGGTACATTGCTCGTACATTGCTCTCACGCATATACCATGACCATTAATTTGTAGTCATACACCCGCCATTCTGATGGACACAGAAAACCGGCATGTCCTAGAACCAAACATTCGAAGACATGAGACATCTACCAACCCGTACTGGGGTCCGCGTGGTGGATTACGGCCCACTCCCTGTTGGCCTGCCGGCCTGGAGGCGGGAGCCTCAGCAGTGGGAACATTATAGGCTGATTATGTATGTATTATGTGTTGTTGTATGTTGTTGTTAGTAGTTGTTCTAATCTAGGGAACACTATTGACAGCTTACGTCTCATAAGTTTTCAAGGTGATATTTCTACAGTATGCAGTATATAGATCGACGGTATATTTCTTAAAGTGTTTTATTATTCTACGTCACCAAATAGAAATTACAGACGTATACGTAATCGAAGCCAAACTGATCGGTTACAAGCGCTCGCTAAACATTAGGGGAACGCAATGGCGCGGCTGATCCGCTGGACTTTGGCTCTACTACAGGAATATATACGAATTTCACTTATACTACAGATTATTGATAGAATGGTGTATTGATATTTAACTAATGTTGATAAATTGATACCAGTGTTGATTGATGATCTAGAAAAAACAAAGACTTTTGATAATCCGGGTGGCCCACTTAATGTAGAGCGGTGGGTAGACGTGATCTCGCTGCTCGAACTCACCTCGGACCCTTTGTAGCTTTGTTTTGATGATGTTATTCCAAACTACTGGAAATATTCTAAGGTACAGTAAAAAATATATATTTATTGGCCTTTTAAGTTGTAGGTAATATTTTGATCAAAGCATTGTCACGTCCGGGAACGGCCAATGAAAACGCCAAGCAGACGATGCCCAGCAATAATGAATGTTTCTATGCTATTGTAGAAAGGATAACATTTTCACTAGCCGTCCCCCGACGTGACAATGCTTTGATCAAAATATTACCTACAACTTAAAAGACCAATAAATATCATTCTTTTACTTTTTAGAGGTGTTTTTTGGGTCGGGGATTTATTTAAATTTAACTTCTTTTTCTTATGTTGGTTAAAACCATAACTAGGTATCACAAGCAAATAACAATCTGTCGCCGTAAAACCGGATGACTTTCTAGTTAAACTTGCAAAATTTTTGTGCAACCTCAGCACCGATCTTAAATTATGTAGTAATATCTTCCGGATAGAAGGAACAGGGTTCTGCATTGGTTTGCAAATGCAGGGGATGCAAGGCCAGCTTAACGGTACTTAATTTATAGGTAACATGCTGTGCGGCTGCAGCGACGCAATGGCGTGGAAGATACGCCGCCGTAACGTAACTGGGGTAATGGAAAACTAACTGGAGTATACTGTTTACTGGGTAGAAAATTGAGCTTTATTACATTGAGTGCAAGGGAAAATTGTATCAAGATAAAGCCCCACTAAGCGATGCATGGATAGATCAGATGCCTGATTATGTTCACACTCCTGCAGGCTTAGCATGATGCTTTCTATTTCTACTCTACTGTAGAATAAAAATCGCTTGTCTACATTTCTCGGTTCAAAACTCTTAATTGTCTACCCGGAACGTCACATTTGTCTACTCCTCCGTCGACAAAACGCTTCTCTACAGTTCTCGTGCTAAGCCTGCTGTAGGTACTGCGGTCCTAGTTGTAGCAAAGATAAGTATTATAGACCATTTCATTACAAGAATTGTTTTTTACTAAGTTAAAGACACGACTGACGAAATTACTCAAATCCTACTACAAAAAATCCCACAAATCACAAACCCTCAAATAAATATTTATGAGCGATTTCAAAACAAAGCTATGGCAATTGTTGTAGTATGTATTAGAGGCGGCGGTGTAGTGGTAGGCAAACAGGAATGTTTGGAGGCATCGCCGCGATATTGGTGGACCTTCAGTGTGAAACTGCGATGTGGTATATTGAGCAAGTTTGTCTGCTCTTGGTACTGGACAATGAAATCCATAAAAGAAAACAAAGAAAAACATAGATTTCTCTTTAACCACTGTGCTTGTGTGCGTGTATGACTGTTTGCAACTTTACCCATTACACCTTCCAAATCAAACTGTAATTCTGGACTGGGGAAATAAATGTACTTCAAACATAATCCGTACGAGCAGAAGTTTTGATAAACTGTCTAGTCGACATGATTTGGATTATATTCAATACCATTATTTCTCGGCTTAAGCATCTGTTGGTGAAAAGCACAGAACATATGATTTGTTCTGTGGTGAAAAGTTTCTGAACGGAAAAGTATCTCTTTGCCTCTAAATGATTTTTAATTTGTATGAGGCCATCGTGTATTCTTTATTTACTAATTTACACTCGAGAGCAATGAATCCGGGTCACTTAAAGAATCCTAAAAATCTCGGAAACTAAAAATGCTAGGTTAATGCAATAAATTGTATTTAATAGACAATGTAATACTCCTTAAATGAAGGTATTAAAACTTCATAGTTATTGTAAAGTTATATCATAAAAAAATCTAATTTGAAAAAGGGCCACTTTCGAAGATGGAACTACGAAATTACAGCATTTGGTTTTGCTTTTGTTTGTAATCTGTCATTTATGTGGGTACATAAACCATGTTGATAGTGCTCTATATTCATTATTCAAGCTGAAATTATGTCGCTTACGCCTGAAGAATGCACCAGAATACTTACAATGCTGGAAACCGGCCGGAGTCAGCGCGATACAGCCAGGACTGTCGGTGTGTCGCTGTCAACAGTACAAAGAGTTCTCCGACGTTACGAAGAAACTGGTTCTAACCTACGCAGACCAGGAACGGGCAGAACCAGGTGTACCACAGCACGAGAAGACCGATACTTGGTGAACACCATGCTTCGAAATCGCTTTCTCACAGGAACTTAACTCACAAATCAGTTTCGACGCCTCGGAGGAAGTAACCCAAGTGCATGGACAGTAAGACGTCGGCTTGCTGAATCTAACTTAAAACCCCTTAGACCTGCAAACGGCCCTAAACTGGAGCGTGGGCATCGTATTTCAAGACTAAGATATGCCCAGAGCCACGTAAATTGGAGTATTGAAGATTGGTCAAAAGTTATGTTCTCCGACGAATCAAAATTTATGCTCTACAAGCACGATGGAAGACACAGAGTGTATCGAAGACCAGGGGAAAGATTCAAGCAAGCATGCATCGAAGAAAAAGTAGCCTACGGTGGTGGGTCTGTACTTGTGTGGGCCGGAATTTCTTCTGAAAGTCGCACAGAGCTGGTGATCATAGAAAACGGCTCTTTAACTAGCGTAAGATATGTGGAAGAAATCCTCAATGATCACGTTGGTCCATTTATGGTCAATTTAGGTGAGGATGCTATATTTATGCATGACAATGCCCGACCTCATACAGGTAGGATTGTGAATGACTACCTTCAAGAGATGAACATTACTCGTATGGAGTGGCCAGCGCGCAGCCCGGATATCAACCCGATCGAGCATGCTTGGGACGAGCTAGGCAGATGCGTAAAACAACGAAACCCTCCCCCAATCACGCTTCGTGAGCTCAAAATTGCTCTCACAGAGGAATGGGAGAATATTCCCCAAAATCGTATAAGGAACTTGGTGTACAGCATGCCAAACCGCGTAAACGCAGTAATGGAAGCACGAGGAGGCAATACGAAGTATTAAAATTCAAGAAAATCGTAATAAAGTTCAAAAATTTCATGTTTCCTATTTTTGTTTTAAGGAGAGATCAGCAGTTTTTTTCTTTATGTAATTTTGTGTTAATAAAATGTATGGTGACTCATATTTTTTTTACTTTCGTTTAAGGAGTATTACATTGTCTATTAAATACAATTTATTGCATTAACCTATCATTTTTAGTTTCCGAGATTTTTAACATTCTTTAAGTGACCCGGATTCATTGCTCTCGAGTGTATGTAGGTAACAGGTATTTGTTTCCGACTTTTTTTTCGTTGTTTTTATTTTTAGTGTTTATCCGTGGGAACTTGTAATGTCCTATATCATAATATTGTTTAAGAACTCTATAAGTTAGTTGTAAGTTTCCCGAATAGGGTAAAAAATTTAATTATCTGTGTATATTGTATGCGAATATTGTTTATTATATACCTCAAGACTTTAGTGATAAGGCTAATTGGATAGTGTAATACTAAATTGAGTTGAGCTCCTCAATTTCTGAGTTGAGCTACCCAATTAGTGACAAATGCTTGCACTGACTGGACGGGTTTCCGGTCCATTCAAATATATTGTGTGGTTCTTTCATCAAGAGACAATTTCAGGCAGTAATCTACATTGTCCCCAAATTATCTGACCAAGATTTTGTCTGGACTTAAATCCAAAGATAAACTAGGGGTCTCGGCGGACTAACTTTAGTACCACAGATAGTTCATGTGCAGCGCGAGTCAGTCTCAGCGCGTCAAAAAACATGGAGTTGGGCTTTCAACTCTCGCGGCGCTGCGCAGTGCGTTGCAGATCCAGTGCGTGAAAATAGCCGCCGCGATTTTATCACGTCCGTGTGACGTTGGCCGCAAAATTCAAATTAATTTATTTAGCTTACACAAGTTTCTTAAATATACAAAGTGGTTATACATGGTATGACATTTTCACTCACAGAAGACTTACATATATAGATTAAGCAGCAGGTCCCAAACCCTTGAGTTTATTTCGCCATTTCTTCTCAGGGGTCAGTTAGGAAATGGCGATTTCATCTAGTTCTTTTTTTCATCAATAAGACTTTTAAAAGTGATTTCGATACGAAGTCCTATTTACAGAACAATTTCTTTTCATTTAATTTCATCGATGGATTGCATTTCTACACTACTCAACTTAGGTTAGGTACCTACTCATACTCGATTTCATAGAGATGTAGCAAAAACAAAAAACTGTGGCACTCCGGGAGTGCCGATAGAAGTGAAAACTTGAACAATTACGTGTGTATTTTTTTAATCGTCAATACAGGATTTCACATTGGGTCCTTGGGTCCTGATTGCTCTCGGTAAAAACGGATAAACGAGCGATCGACTTCAGCCATTAAAGGTAACAGCACAGATTTTTACGATAAAAATACAAAGGGAAACCCAGACATATGAGTTTCTTAATTCAAGACGATACGCTACGAGCTATCGGGACTTTATACGAGAATGTGAATTTTAGAAATGGTATGCACCGATCAAGATCATACGTAATTACGTACTTTGTGCGACGGTATGTTTTCTGTTTCATTCGACGCCAGTGTGTGAGTTCTGAAGTGTGCGTTCTGTGTTAATACATCACTTATGCACGCAGCTGTAGGTACGGCCTGGGTCGCGAGTTTATAGCAATATAACCCTTAGTGTGCTAGTGCACTTATGACCCCTTACTGTACATATATAAACAGTATACATATTAGCTCATGGAAAGCATCCGGTGTCGATGACACGAGTTCTATGATTTTTGTTCACCCAAAAAGTAAATATTTAAAACACAGTACATATATTAGAGCTCATGGAAAGCGTTCAGTGACGATGACGCGAATACCATGATTTTTGTTCACTGAAAAGTATACATTATATACACAGTATACATATAGCTCATGGAAAGCGTTCTTTGACGATGACGCGAGTTCCATGATTTTTGCTCTCCCAAAAAGTACTCAACGCGCCTAAAGAAGTTTTCACTTCAAAAATCTGCTTGGCAACATAAATAAGTTTAAAACCTAGTAAGTACTTTAGTAAATAGTATTTCCATGAACAAAGTCTTTCCCAAGAAAACCTAATACCATTTTCCTTTGTAACGGTACTACAAACAAAGTTTAATTGGAATAGGATTATTTTTTGTCTTTTTTTAACAAGAGGTTGTCTTCTTTTCTCTGAATTTTCTCCAGACACATCGATTTCAATGCCACCTCCAAACATAAGTACATTCAGGTTTGAACTTGGAATCGATAGTATGCGCAGAATGTTGGAAATGAAAGCGTTCAGTGTTATTGGGTAAATTAACCGCGGCTTTAGCTGCGACCGACTACTTCGGGCCATGTTTATATGTATGTTTGTTTGTTTATCTATTTATGATATTCCAGCTATGTGGAATCTCGGTGGGTTTCTAGACGTTTGTACAAGCTACATAACTGTGTTACAAAATTATATAGTTGTTCGAATTATGTTAGGAAAATCTTCAATCTTTACTATAGCGACCCGCCCTTGCATCGCACACGTGCACTGATGACATGTCAGAGAGACTGATGACATTGAGGTTTCTGTGCTGTTTCTAAGTAAAATATAATAAAGGCATACACATTATATATTATATAACCTTCGGGAATAAATTCTCTAAATCATGGTGAAATCCGAAAAATCCATTGTGCAGTTTCAAAGCACACACAAAAAACGTCACAAAGACAAACACAAAAAACGTCTTCGTTTAAAACTATTCATACGAGTAGATGTATAAAATTTTCGGAAGGATCCAAAATGATTTCAATTACTATTGCACCGGCTGCTACAACTCAAGCTAAGGTGTGCAGCCGTGGATTCAGTGCAATATTTATTTTCATATAACAAGTCATGAATAGTTCACACTGCGTTCAGGCTCCCATAGCATCATCATCATTGCCAAGCCATTTCCCGACCATGTTGGGGTCGGCTTGCAGTCTAATCAGATGCAGCTGAGTACCAGTAATTTACATGCAGCGACTGCCTACCTGACCTCCACAAACCAGTCACTGGGTTATACGATACACTTTGGTAAGACTGGACGTCAGACTTTCGGGCTTCTGACGACCCATAACGACTGTCAAAGATCTACGAATGGTAACCGGGAACAACGGCTTAACGTGCTTTCCGAGGCACGGAGGGGTCTTGTGTATGCAAAGATGGTCACCCATCCACGGACCAACCGCGGCAAGCGTAGCTTAACCACATCGATCGACCCGTGCGGCCGTTAAAACGTTTACACAAGTAATGGTCTACAATGGTGCATAATATCAGAGGAAACTCCTCCAAATGCTAAGTAAAATGACACTCAATTTACAAAACTAAATTTGATATTCCCCACAATATAAAGCTCATAATACTATAGGCAAGCTATTAGCTCCGTGGCATGATGGATGATAGTCCCGCGCGTCTCACATATTGCACGAGGAGATTGTGTTGTACTGCAGCCGAGCTACTACATTACATTATAGCCTGCTTGTTATGAGCTCTTAATTTGTGAGGCATGAGGCACGTTGCTGCGTTATTGTAGTAGTGATAGTTTTAA
Organism: Antitype chi; assembly: GCA_947359405.1. Classification (NCBI taxonomy): domain Eukaryota; kingdom Metazoa; phylum Arthropoda; class Insecta; order Lepidoptera; family Noctuidae; genus Antitype; species Antitype chi. The sequence continues at coordinate 23,408,296 of OX375808.1, forward strand.
AGAGACGGTATTGTTTTTTCCCCATGATTTTCATAAATTAGGGGCTTGTGGCTAAGTAGTAAGATCTGCACGAGTCGATCGAGGTTAAGCTATGCTTGCCGCGGTTGGTCCGTGGATGGGTGACCATCTTTACATACCAAGACCCCTCCGTGCCTCGGAAAGCACGTTAAGCCGTTGTTCCCGGCTGTCATTCGGAGATCTTTGACAGTCGTTATGGGTCGTCAGAAGCCCGAAAGTCTGACGACCAGTCTTACCAAAGTGTATCGTATAACCCAGTAACTGGGTTGTGGAGGTCAGGTAGGCAGTGACTCCATGTAAATTACTGGTACTCAGCTGCATCCAGTTAGACTGCAAGCCGACCCCAACATGGTCGGGAAAAGGCTTGGCAATGATGGTGATGCTATGGGAGCCTGAACGCAGTGTGAACTGTTCATGACTTGTTATATGACTTGGTAAAATACTGGTATTCTGATGCCGGTTAGACTGGAAGCCGACCCGTTACTTGGATTTCAACATTGTTTTTTATTATGTATGCAGTTGATTTAAGTGTCCTAACAAAACACAAACGTTAAGCTATCGCAATCAAGGTTTAATTAACTATTCAGAACACGTGAAATAACTACTGAATTATAATTGCAATTATGTAGTAGCTAACCATAGAAAGATCTGCCAGGGGTGCGGGTTGTTCGAAAGAGATACCGCGGCCCCTGGCACACAGGCAACTGAGGGAACACGGGTGGGTTTTAGTCAGTAAAAGTCTGACACGCCCTCCCGCTCCACCCAGAGCGGGAGAAGTTATTTGATGATTTCCCAAACAACAAAACAAATTAAAATGATTCTAGTCACGATGCAAAGGTTCGAATCTAGGCAGAAAAAAAGAAGATTTCCAAAAAAAAAAACCATAGAAAGATGTATAACGCAAATCTATGCACGTTGACGTGACAAACATATTTAGATTTATACAGAATAGACCGGCTGTATACATATACCACCATCGTAAAAACTGAGGTCAAGAGAGTTTGAAGTGAGCTGTCATTCCATTTGATACTAGGCATTGACACTATTGACAGCTTTGAGATTTTAACAGAATAGATGCGCTGATTTAAGTAATTCAAGCCACTATTTGCTTACATTCTCTAGTTAGGTACTTTTCTTTGTAGAATGTAGCAAATCTATAATTGAAGTAATGGTCGGAGTATTATTGATCTCTGTTAATTGGTAGACATCTACCTGAATGAGCACTTGAGCAGGTACCTTTCCACCAGTAGAAGGAGAAACTGGCTTAATTATCGACTGACTGGTAACAAGAAATATTGGACAAATCTTCCTTTTATAATGTAGGCGGTAACACTAAGCAGGGTTTCTTGGAAATTCAATCTTTAAGAGGAGGAAAAGGGGGGTTTTTTGCACGAAAAATCTTATTCCTTTGGTGAATATACTTGAAAATGTAAGTAATAAAGTTAATCATTATTATTTTTTCGAAACAACTCCGAGAGGGTTTATATGTTGTTATGGTTTGTATTAGTGTTTCTTGCTGGATTTTTTCCAAAGGAAGCGACAAATTGGAACCGTGTACCTAGCTTCTGACGTTTCATAAGTGCCCATGTAGGTTTATGCGAAAATAAATATTTTGATTTTGATTGAACAATCTTTACTGGCGGTCGTAGTGAATCGAAACTCAATATTAACACTTTGACAGAAAATTAAGAATCACGACTTTTTGGGTTTTTTCAAAATTGACTCCGAACATGGCAAAAATAATATTCGATTTAATTATAATTTTAGGGGAGGATATAGCAGTGTGGCTTCATAAACTCGAAAATCGGTAAAGATAATGTCTAAGTCTAATAATGGTAACATCACAAAAGATTTTCGAAAATCCTTTTAAAAGGGGAAAATACGAAATTCACGCGATCAAAGTCACGGGCGAATTGCTAGTTAAACAATATAGGTGCACTTCTAGCTCGTGACACCAATATTAGCTCGGGCTGGAATGACAGAGTGGACTATATTAATTTTATAAATTCTAGCTACATATTACTTTGCAACATTTAAGGTTTGGTATATCGCCGTCTAATCGTACAAAATTGGACGTTTCCGGAATCCTTTGTTGCGGTGCTGTTGGTGGAAGCGGGTCGTCATCGGGCCGATCCGGCGCCCGCCCCGTCGCGCTGCGCATGTTGACCGCGTGTAGGTAAGTGTATTGGGTTTGATTTCCAACAATAGGATTGTTACTTTTATCTTTTGTTTTTCATAGCCTGCTCTGTCGCACTCCTGGGACCGCCCCCCCTTCTTTCCATATTACGCAAGCCTGCGCGTTCTACTTCCACCTTCGACGAAACCTATCCAGTTCATCTTAGTCACCGACTATTTCTGAGCTATTTATGCCCATAGTTTGTCAGCATGCGGCAGACTTGTCCTGCTCAATCCCATTTGAGTTAGGCAGCCTATTGAGCCACGTCATCATTATTACTTCTGCCAAAAAAACTTTTACTCGGTGTCGATCCCACCTTTATTTAATTGTTTCGAAATTTAGTCGGGCTTGATAATATTACTAAATATTCTTATATTTTTACGCAACTTGAACCCAATATGGATGGTTTATTCAGAATCTTGTTTCCTTATATAAATTATTTTATGTGTGTGTCCTATTGATCCGAATCTATAAATGCCGCAGAAACTATCCAATATATTTTAGTAACATAAAAAACAGTGAACATGAAATACTTGTGTGTCGTATTAGTTTGTGTTCTAGTGATTAATGTGACCTATTGTCATTATGTGAGGTATACCAGTGGTGTGCGAGTGTACGACGAAGAGGTTCGGCCTCTTTCTTCTACTTATAGGCATTATGAAAACCTACCATTTGTAGATGTGAGACAACAAACGTCTCTGCCAAGGAATCATGGTACAAGAGTACAAGTGTGGGTACACAAGGTACATGTTATAGAAGTGACTGATGGACTGGGAGGACCTTTCAATGAGTTTCAGCCAAATTTTGCTTATGCGGCATTTTCGGGGAACTATTGTCCAGATGATCGTGTAAGAGCTATCGATGGAATTTGTCGAGAGGAAGATTAAACCAACTTATAATTTTTATTTTTTTGTTTATTTCTTCAACTTTTTATGTGCCTATTCATTGACTTTTGCCGTTGTCAAAGATGGAAAAACAGACATACTTATCCCGTGCACACTGTGTGGCTGTTTTGCTTATGAAACGATATTGGACTATTTGCCATAAGACATTGTAAGGGTTTTTGTCAAAGTATAAATGTCAACATTTACTTTACTTTATTTTCGTACGAAGCATATTAGAATACCATAGTGTGGTGTGGCGACCGCACTATGCTACGAATAGTTTGCATCTACGAGTAGAATGCGTTCTGTCAGCATAGCTATAAAACACCATATGACATTCTTGTATTGAAGTTTTTCAACATACACGACGATGTAAAAACGACAAAACGTACATTTTTTGAAGGAATAATCGACTCGCCACGGCCACTGCTTGCACTCATTAACTTGCTCCGTCAAGGATTCCGCGTAGACCTATATTACTCCATTTTGTTCTCGACAAAGAAAAAGTGTTGCAAACTGTCCATGCGGTTTTGAAGATTTAAATAGTTGTAGCGATCTAATCGATTTGCACTTTGATTCTAAGCAGAAATCTCAAATTCTGAACAGCTTGTCTAATTTTTTGTGAAGCCTTCATGATGCTTTGATTAGTAATAAGTTTACTCTTAATTGGTTCATGCTTTAAGTAATTACTACTGATAGTGTATAACACAGTAACTCAGCTATTTTGAAAATATTACTGAATCTATACTTGTTGTATAAAAAGTGGATGTTGATTTATATGAGATGGCTAAATTCCAACACTGTTAGACCGATCACCATGACGATTAGCACATCTAATAGTTTTTTTCATGATAATTGTTTTTTATGTGTTTTTCCGCCTGCCCTTATCCCATGTTACTGGGGGTCGACTCAATACGTGTTATTCTTCCACTCTCCCTTTCCAACCCGGTCAATACTTTTTCTAAAAAACACCATTTAAAACGGTTTTTAACACCACTTAAAACTGTTTTAAACGAAAATTTTAGTAGGTACTGATCCTACACGTGCTAACCACGCTGCCTGGCACTCAGCCAAGGAAATAAATAAAAAATTGCTCTCGACTCTCTCTAAACTCAAGGTCGAGCGATCAATTGTACACGTGCGAAAATATATAGAATGTAACACTAAATTTTATGACCAACACGCTTTTTCCAATGCACAGATGGACACAGAAGGTTCGCGGTATACAAAGTATCTTTTTCTTTTTATTTGCCTGGTTGGTAAACAACTTCTCTCATTGGTTTTTTCAACAAAAGCTGCAGTAGCCACGGGGTTAGTTTTTCCTTTTTTTCTGCCTAGATTCGAAGCTTGCATCGTGTCTAGAATCATTTTCATTTGATTTGTATCGTATAACTTAGATGCATGTATGTAGATGTAGTACAACAACCGTTTGGGTCAAACAGATTGAACGCTATAAGTACTAGGTGACGAAATGGTCTACGTGTAAAAGTGTAGTACTGATTCATGATCGCGATAGTATAAACGATTCTTTGTCAGTCAAAAGTCCGAAGTTTTCACAATCGTGTTAAAGATTTTGTTTGGAGGGTGCGAAATCATCAAATATCTTTTCCCGCTCTGGGTAGAGCAGGAGAGCGTGTCAGACTTTTACTGACTAAAACCCACCCGTGTTCCTTCAATTGCCTGTGTGCCAGGGGCCACGGTATCTCTTTCAAACAACCCGCACCCCTGGCAGGCATTGGCCCCTGCGGACCCCACCAGTTGGTGCTGACATCTCTTTGAGGCGCGCGTGGAACACAATGCGCCGTCGACCCGGGCTTGGTCTTTACCGGACAGCGAGCTAGCCATTACTCGCCATCTGCGAGCCCGCGCCTCCGGTGGCCGGGAATCTGCCTGGGATTCCCGATGCTCAGGGCGTCTCCTGCGGCGGCTAGGGCTGTGAAGGCGCATATAATGCCTCTGCCTCATGTGGGCCGCCTCCCTCCTTGCGAGCATCACTGCTTAGCAGAAGGAAGTGACGGCTACCCATGCACGCTCGCTCCGTACCATGGCCTGGACTGTTATATATTAATATTATACGTTGAGGGTACCTCGATATAATGTTTTGTACGCAGACCTTACATATAAATAAATCAGTCATTATCTAGCAAGATCGTGTTTCACTTCATGGTGACAGCGGTAAATAAGATTTACGCTTTCGGAAGTAATTATTAGACAAAAATCAAGTCGTGTTAGTGTGTATAAGTGATAGACAGTACGTGGTATCATGGAACACGCAAGACCTCCGGCAGAATTAGTTTTAGAAGGTGGCCCGGTAAACCGAGCTGACGCGTGGCGAAAGTGGCTCAAACAGTTTAAGGTTTTTCTAAAGGCTTCAGGAGTGTACAAAGAAGACAAGGATGTGCAAGCCAGTTTGCTTATCAACTTAATAGGCGCTGATGGATACGATATTTATTCCACTTTCAAAATAAAGGTAGAAGGAAAAGAGGATGATATCGATGTATTGATCCAAAAATTTGATGAACACTTCGGTACAAAAACTAATACAACGATGGCGAGATTCCGATTTTTTACACGAAATCAGATGGAAGGTGAAAACATAGACGGTTACGTAACAGCACTAAGATTATTATGCCAACATTGCACGTTTGAACATTTAGAGGACGATTTAATACGAGATCGTATTGTCTGTGGAGTAATTGACACAGGTGTCCGTGATAGATTACTTCGAACAGATGAGTTAAGCTTAGAAAAAGCAGTAAAAATATGCCAAGCAAGCGAGGTATCTAGCGAAGAGAACCGTCATATAGAAAAAACGAAATCTAAGGAGCAAAATGGCTCGGTCGACGCGTTATTGAGTACGCGTGTACCGAGGCACAGCGGAGCTACGGGGACTGCAGCGGCGGTGCGAGATGCGCGGGGCCGAGCTCGCGGTGCGCCTGCGACGACGCCGACGCTTCGACACAGCGCCGGCGGCGGGCGCGCGCATCCACATGGTTCAGCAGCCGGGAGCATCGCGGCGTCGCCGTCGTCGGGTCGCGGATTCGATTACTTTTCTAATCGTGAAACGGTTTCAAAGTGTTGTAGTGCTTGCGGTGGTATTCACGATGATAACGCGCTATGTCCAGCGCGCTTTGCAAAGTGTTTCTTGTGCTACAATAAAGGTCATTTTAAAAATATGTGTATGGCTAGAGGTAATAAGCGTGTTAATGAAATACAGGAGAGCGGTGATGGTGACAATGAGTTATACTATGTGTCAACCTTGGACAAAACTCCACAACATAAAGACAGTAAGTGGTTTGAGCAATTAATTCTAATCGACAATGGAAGGAGCGAGTTGTTTAAGCTTGATACAGGTTCGGATCTGAATGTATTATCAGTGTTTGTTTTTAATAAATTAGGATATTCAATAAATGACATTAAACCTTGCCGCATAAGAGCACAGTCTTTTTGTGGTAATTTTATTCCAATACTAGGATCATGTCAGATGTTATGGTCATATAAAGATAAAAAATGTCTAATAGATTTTGTCGTATCAAGTGATCGTTGCCAAAGTGTATTGGGAAAAAATACCTGTGAAGAAATAGGACTGGTCAAGAGGGTTTACACAGTAAAAGTAGATAAATATAATGATTTGTTTCATGGAATTGGCAAATTACCAGGTAAATACAGAATTATCTTAGAAAACAATGCAAGTCCTTCAGTTTGCCCAGTCAGAAAAATACCCTTAGGGATTCGGGATAAATTAAAGGCGGAACTCGAGAGTATGGAGCACATGGGGATAATTCGTAAAGTATCTCATCCGACAGCGTGGGTGAATGCCATTGTGTTGCCGGCCAAGAAGGATGGTAGTCTGCGTGTGTGCCTTGACCCACGGCCGCTGAACCGAGCGGTGCGCCGCGCTCACTATCCCCTACCGACACTCACTGAGATTGCCGCAAAATTAACGAATGCCAAGTATTTCAGTAAGCTTGATGCCAGGTCCGGATTTTGGATGATTGAATTAGATGATGACAGCGCGGATCTTTGTACATTTGGAACTCCATTCGGGAGGTATCAATTTTTACGGTTACCTTACGGCGTCAACTGTGCGAGTGAGGTATTTCACGGAAAAATAAGACAGCTGTTGGAAGATCTCGATGGGGTTGATTCATTTATAGATGACATAATTATCTGGGGGAGGACCAAGGAAGAACACGATGATAGATTGATAAAATTGCTAGATAGGGCTCGGCAAGTAGGAATTAAATTTAACAAGGAAAAGTGCGAATTTTGTGTAGAAAAGGTTACGTATCTGGGGCATATCTTTAGTAAGAAAGGCATGCAGATTGACACAAATAAGATTAAAGCAATTACGGATATGCCGTCCCCGTAGAGCGAAAAGTCACTAAGTCGAAAAATGGCCAAAATGACTTATCAATGTCACTAAAATCAACATTTTCTTCTCTAAATATCTGTCTAACCGTCATTTTTGTAGCTGCCCAGGCTTTTGTTTTACGAAGTTGGAAAAGTAAGTAAGTCTACCCTTTGCACCCCACAGCGTAATGGGAGAAATAACTAATTTAGTAAATTATTATACATTTATCGAAAATTTACATCACCCGAAATTAAAACGATTTAATTACTTTTTCTCTTGAATTATCAATGCATACATGCGCCTTTATGTAGTCTAAAAATCACTAAAATGATATAGTGAGTTTTTAAAGTCAGTAGTTTGCTAAATCATACAAAAGTGAAAATTCACTAACTCGACTTAGTGACTACTCACTCTTTATTTTTAAATGATTTGCATAATACTACAAGTGTGAAAAGTCATCAACCCATTTTAATATTTTTATTTGTTTTAAAGGTGGAACATAAGATATTATTGCAAATAATAATTAAAGTCTTTTAATTATTATTTATACAACTTTGACGTACATTGTTACAATTAAGGTACATTTCGCCCGCGAGTTAGTGAGTTTGTCGCGGCTACAGTGACGAGCGCGGCGCGTGGTGACTCATTCGCGAAGTTGAAGTCGACCGACACAGACACGCGTTTTGTTGTTGTTAAAATTACGTAAACATTAGGCGCTGTGTAACAATGAGTCGTGCTAAGTTTATTATTGATTTATTGAATAAAAACGAAAAAACTGTTATAGAGGTAAGTGCGTTAATTATATTTTATTTAGTTTTTACGTACATTTTAGATGTGTATTGTATTTCTAAAGTTTTTCACTTTTATTGATGTACCTACGTTATATAATAACATCCATAAATAATCATGTTGATTTATCTGTATTTATCATGCCTAACGTTCTCCTAATTGATTATTTCAGGAAACTGAGCTGCTCGACGAGAGGAAATTTGATTTGTTCCAAAACAATAATCTGTATGAATCTGCTCTACCTTCCGCGTCAGTAGTAAGTCCGACAAGAGTTCTACCAACTATCAATCCTCCATACTCCGCTCCTTTGTTGGCTGAAACCTACCATGATGTTTTGTACATTGAGAATTTGATCAGAGAAGAAAATGTGTCATGCACAATACACCAAAACTACACCGAAGTCCAAAAGTCTCGTGAAAGTCCACATTCAGAAATAAGCGGTATCGAAGAGTTCAGTTCTTCTCCTGTTCGAGGTTTCTCTGATTCAAGCATTTCATGGTTGCTAGATAGTGAAGAGGACAGACATTTCAAAAAGAAAAGACGAGTGTATGTTGCAAAATCTTCTAGTGAGAGCGATAGTGAAGAAAGTTCATCTACTGTGTGGCACTCGAAGACAGCAGATAGTCGGGGGCTTTTTAATGAATGTTTTCAAGATATTAACATTAACAATGACTTTGAATCAATCAAGGAATCAACAAAACTCCGTGCCTCAACAATCTACTTTATCATCTTCCAACTCAGATTCAATTAGTAATGTCACTGTAGATAATCAAGAATCAACTGAACAGCCATTTGTGTAACTTGGAATGAGATTAATGGTAAAAGGGGCAGTGTGGAAATTGCCAGTGCAATGAACTGGTGGATTAGTCAGATACCAACCAATATTAAAGAAGTCACCATGTATAGCGACACATGCGCTGGGCAAAATAGAAACCAATTTAGCACGGCATTTTTGGTTCATTTAATTGAAAGATCGGATGTCCAGCTGGAAGTTATTGAGCAAAAATACTTAGAGAGTGGTCACACTCATATGGAAGTGGACTCCATGCATAGTGCTATAGAAAGACAGCAAAGACATACGCCTGTTTATTCCATGATTGATTGGAAGTCGATCATGGAACGTGCTCGCTCTAAAAGAAACAGAGATTCAGCACCGCCTTATATTGTTAAGGAATTAAAATACTCGGAAATGGTGAATGTAAGAGCTCTTAATGAAAAAATAGCAAAAAATACAAGCAGAAATAAAGAAGGCAATAAAATTAAATGGCTAAAAATTAAGTGTCTTCGTTTCGAGGGAAAATACCCGGGTCTCGTCAAGTTTAGATATGAACACGATGGTCCCTACCTAGAATTTAATATTTTAGAATGTCCGACAAAAACTACACTTATTACTAGAAAGAGGAGGAAACAAGAAGAACAAACGGATGGACAAGGGACAGAAGAACTGATGCAAGAATTGAAAAATTATAAAATACCACTTGCTTACTCCTCGCCACTGTCTATTTCAGAGGCAAAGAAGAAGGACCTCAATAATTTATGTGCAAAGGGGATAATCCCACAAGAGCTCCACTTGTGGTACCAGTCTTTACCAACAAATAAAAACGTAGTAGACAGAATTTTGGAGCCAGACGTCACAGAGGAAGGAGAAGAAGAAGTAGTGGACGGAAATAGTTTTTTTTAATAGCAATGTTCGATTCGTTCTATAATTTTTCAGTTTGTGTGCATGAGGTTGTTGCACTTTTTATTTTATTGCTTAATACTAATATTATTTTGTTGATTTTTTGCGAATAATTCCTTCAATAAAACTTCATTGAATCTACAATCGTTTCATTACTTATTTATGTCATATTTAAAACAAAACTTACCACACAACTTTCGAATATTCAGTTACGTAGTATTTACAATATACATTTCATGCATCTAACAGTTAGTTCCACTTTACTTAAGTCTAGTTGTTTTTCTTCAAAATAATTTAGAACTGAGAGAAAAATCACTAACTACGTTCGACAATTAACTAATTCACAACTAAATCAGAGATTTTATAGAGAACAATTAATTGGTTTGATGTTTTTAACTTTTTTCAATTATTAGTGGTTTTTCACGTGTTTTAGCTCTTATAATATAAACATTATTTTATTTCCTTCAAATTAAAGCTAAAAAAATAAAGTTATGTAAAGGTAAGCCAAAGTTATAACGATTTTTATTAAAAAAAACTTTAACTCTCATTATCTCAAAACACGATTTTTCGACTTAATGACTTTTCGCTCTACGGGGACAGAACCGAAGGATAGGCCATTTTTAGAGCGATTTCTTGGTATGATAAACTACTTATCAAAGTTTATTCAAAATTATTCGGAAATGGCAGGCCCCCTTAGAAATTTGCTGAAAAAAGGCAATGAATGGGTGTGGGACAGTGTACATGAGACTGCGGTTCATAAGTTGAAGCAGGCGGTGAGCAGCGCGCCGGTGTTGGCGCTGTACTCGAGCGACCGGCCGGTCGTGGTCACGGTGGATGCTAGCTCGACGGCTTTGGGTGCAGCGTTATTACAAGACGGCCGCCTTTATTTAAAAAAGGTTTAGATGCAGTGCCGGTTCGCTTGCAAAGAATGATGTTGCGCGTGCAACGCTATGAGTTCACGGTAGTATACAAACCAGGAAAATTAATGTACGTAGCTGATACATTATCGAGAGCAGCCTTACCAGAACTTACGCATGACAAAGTGACATCTGAAGTGGAGGATCAAGTGTGTTTCCTCATAGCAAACGTACCGTTTAGCGACAGTAAACTCAGTATGGTCAGAGACGTCACACAAAGGGATCAAGAATGCAAATTATTAGAGTTTTACATCAAAAATGGTTGGCCAAGGTACAAAAAATATTTAAATGAAATGATAAAAATATATTGGGCATATAAAGAGGAATTACAGCTAGTCGGTGGTGTGATCTTAAAAAACCACTTAGTCTTCATACCACGTGATCTGAGAGGTGAAATGATATCCCGCGTTCACGAAGGGCATCTGGGAATTGACCGATGCAAGCGTCGAGCGCGTGACGTCATGTTTTGGAGCGGAATGTCAAGTGACGTGGAGCAGGCGGTGCGCGCCTGCGCCACCTGTGCGGAGCACGCAGCGCGCAACGTGAAGGAGCCCATGATACCACATTCGATTCCAGATTTACCATGGAGAAAGGTTGGCGCGGATTTATTCTTATGCGACCGGAAAAACTTCTTAATTATAGTTGACTATTTTTCAAATTATATCGAAGTAAGTGCTTTAACAAATATTGGATCCAGAGCAGTAATAGCTGCGATGAAAGATCAGTTTGCGAGACACGGTATACCAACAGAACTAATTACAGACAATGGTCCGGCATTTAACTCCAGTGAATTCAGGAAATTCACAGAAGACTGGTGTTTCAAACATACAACATCATCGCCCAATTACGCACAGTCAAACGGACTGAATGAGAGAGCAGTAAGGACAGTAAAAACTATCATTAAAAAATCACAAAGCACTGGTACAGATTTTTATCTAGGGTTATTAAATTTTAGGACAACTCCGAGGGATGGAATTAGTGCACCGTCGCAATTATTGATGGGTCGACGACTAAATACTCGCTTACCAGTACATACAGAAAGATTGCGACCCGAACGTAACAATCGTGAGGACTATAAAAACATACTCTCAAAACGTGAACTGTCTAAAAAGTATTACGATATGCATTCACGAGAGTTGCCAGTATTAAAACCAGGAGAGAATGTGATTGTAACAGATGGTGATAAGCGTCGACGACATATGCAAGTGCAGGCACCAGCACCGCAGCCGCGATCGTACTTCCTAACTGACAACAGCGGTCGGAGATACCGCCGCAACAGACGGCATATCATGAAGGGTACGAGCTCAGGCGATACCACGGCACATTCTGCTTCCTTGCAAGGGAAGGAGAATAGTGATAGTGAAGAAAATGAGCACACGAGCTCGTACAGCGATGCGGAAAGTAATGATGAAGGGCTGCGCGACAATGACAGGGTAGTGGCTAGGTCAACTAGTTCTTCTCCTGATTCTGTGGTAGTGCAGCAAACCCGAGCTGCTTCGAGACGGGCACGTGAAAAACTTGCATTGCTTTTTAAAAAGTAACTACTTCAGTGTTACCTATATATCATCTATAAAATATATTTGATAAAATAGATACAAATACTTAATATATACTTATTAAATAGAAGTAAATAATTAGTCTAGTAAAAGGAACATTTTGTCCCAGTACGGATCGAATACTGTTCGTTTATATTCTCTTAATAGTATAGGTAGCTAGTATAAGTTTTTATTTTTTTGTTATTTTAATTATTATTTCCTTAAAATGTATGTAATTGGTGGTGGATTTTATTTTCTTTTGAAGTTTACTTTTTATTATTAAAAAAAGGGAAGGTGTTATATATTAATATTATACGTTGAGGGTACCTCGATATAATGTTTTGTACGCAGACCTTACATATAAATAAATCAGTCATTATCTAGCAAGATCGTGTTTCACTTCATGGACCAGGGTTAGACGCGAGAGATCGTCGCTGCCGATCGCCTCCACGAGGGCACGACGGTGCTCCGCCCAAGCCGAGCATATCTCCACCGTATGCTGCACCGTGTCCTCAGGGCGACCTACGCAGTGGAAACACCCGGGCGTTTTCTCCCGCCTTATGCGAAACAGGAACCTCCTGAAACAACCGTGTCCGATGAGGACCTGTGTCAGGCCGAAGGTGAGGACGCCGTGGTGCCTTGAGAGGCGCCACGGCGCCACTGCGTCCTCACGGCTCCACTCCTCTAAGAGGGGACTTACCGCCGTAATCGTGGCGTGCCCAATCGTGTTAGGGTAGCGTGTTACCCGGAAGCTGGGTTGTAAAGCTCAGATAGATAGTCGCTCCACGTTAGATCCGACCCGGTTAGACTGGAAGCCGACCTCAACATGGTTGGGAAATGGCTACGCAGTTGATGATAGTATGAACAGTTGCACAGAGAATTAGGTTCTTATGCCCATTTAACTTGTCCAGTACATCATCTCTTACAAAGTGTTCCTTCTGATATTTCCACGTTTGGGATAACATTGTTGTTATGATTTTAGCGACACGATTATTATTTCCCCTTTATATTCTACCGCCGGAGTAGAATGTCCCATGTCGTAAAGTGATATTTATGTTTTTTATGACGAACTAGACTTATATGCTCGTGTTGACAGTTATTTCTTTTTATCTTTATGTATTTGAGTTGTGTCCCGGTTTTGTATTTATTACTACAGAAAGGTAGTAAATTGAGTACAGTGAGCAGGGAATTGAGATTTGTGATGCATTGTGGGTGCGATGAGTTAAGTTGTTTTAATCTACCTGTTGATGCGAAAGTTGTCACTATTGCTGCTATTAAAGCTGATATCTCTCACGTATAAAAATATTAAAGTGGGTTCCTGTATTTGTTTAGTTTTCACGCATCAAGGATATCAACTCGTCATCATCTGCCTATCCTTTTCTCAACTATGTTGGAGTTGCTTTCCAGTGTAACCAGATGCAGCTGATTACTAGTAAGTATTTGACATGGAGTGACTGCCTGTCCACCTACACTAGACTACTACCCTGCTGGGGCTACTGGCTGTGCTGCCTATTGCTGCCTTCTGCCTCTACTGGTTACTGCTCAATTCGATACCCCTTTACAAGACTGGCTATCAACTTCTCGGTCGAATTTCTCGAAATTTCGCTGTCCTTCCTTTTTTTCCCAAAAACCGGGTGTAGCGGAAGGCAATCTCTGGTAAAACAATAGGGATGTAAACACTATCGTTCATTAGCTTGAATATGATTTTAATACTATCATCCAACATCCATAATATAAACTTTATTAATTTGTTTGCGCAACTGATTTTAATAAACTGAAGTATTTGTTCCAATTTACGAAAAGTTCGGAACGGTCTAAGCAATTAGTAACCATTTTGTGGTGATAGAGTAATTTGTAACTTTAATATTAAATTAAACTGTTCAACACTGACATGGTTCAATGAACTAGCACCTAAAAAACAATAATCTGCCCAGTCTTTCCCAGCTAGATAGGTAAGCTAGATTGGCTCTTTGAATATGGGTAAATATTTTAAATGACGCGGACGCTGATTGATCTTGGCAAACCAATGACTAAGAACAGCTGATTCTATGGTGAGTTTCCGAATATCCTACTAATATCCTTCTTATAATATTATATATGTGAAAGTTTGTATGTTTAGGTATTTGGATGTTTGTTACTCAATAACGTAAAAACGGCAGAACGGATTTGGATGAAATTTTTGAAACAGATAGTTTGTTACCTGGATTAACACATAGGATAGTTTTTATCTTGATATTACGGTCCCGTTGGATGATTTTCAATCTGCACGCGAGCAAAGCAGCTGGCAAAACCTAGTCCTATTAATATTATAAATGTGAAAGTTTGTATGTTTGGATATTTAGATGTTTGGATGTTTGTTACTCAAACACGCCCAAACGGCTGAAGATTGGGACTAAAATTGCCAAACAGATAGTTTATAACCTAAATTAAGATAGGATACCTTCTATCCATGTAGTAGGTTCCTGTGGTATAATTTCTGATATTGATGTGGACGCATTAAGCCGCTGGCAATAGCTAATAACTGTAATGATTGTCATAGATATTTGTTTCGAGGCGCGGCAATGGTAACTGATCTATGATTAAGAAGATAAATAGAATTTGGGATACTATATTTATTTACTAGTAATTAGTAGACTCTCACAGTTTTCTATTTACTACATAACAAGACATAAAGCAGATAGATGAAATAAGTTAAATTTTATGTGTGTTTTGCGCTCGCTATAGTTTTACGTTGCGATATAAAACCGTGAGCTGGACCGTCAGTGCTGGCTGGTGCCTGAGTTATAAACCCTGGGTTATTAATAGCTGGTCACCAACAGCACAAGAAAATAATTATGGTTATGTAAAAACTTGACAAAGATCAATTATACAAATTACAATACCGTTTCTAGAATTTTTATTTTGGTATTTTGATACAGCCTATTAATTAAGACCATCTTCTGGCGGACTTAGGTCTTTCTTAATGGTTTTGTCTTAAATTATAGACCAATTTTAATTATAGGTAGGTTGTGATGAGGATAAGCCACGGAAATTTCGTCTGAACAGCGTCTATGTCTTTGATACTAAGAAACAAACTTAGATCTTTAATGGACCTGCCAAGAAACAAAACCGTTAATTTTAGTGGATAATAAAATAGCCCTGTTATTTACCACTAAAACACTAAAAGGCACAATAAATGACCAGCACTCTAAATGCGTAACACACCATAGATCGTAATCTGAATCATTTTGAAGGATAGGTATTGCTAATCCATTGCTTGAAATGTTAAAAAAAAATCCTCAACAACGAATATAACGCAATTAATGTTCTTGAACTGTCAAAATTATAGCCATTCCTACTGTTAGCGTGTTAAGCAATTACCCTGATACAACCTTCATTTTGCTTTTCAAATAAAATAATATAACCCGCGTTTAACGCTTGCTTACAGGAAAAACTCTTCAAGTTTCGACGCAAAAAAATCACGGTACTAAAATCTCAGTAGACTTTAAAATCAAAAAATCAAAATCAAAATCAAAAGTCATTTATTCAAACTAGGCTGAGAGTCAGCTCTTTTTGAACGTCAAAATAAAATTACATAAGACAGTCCCCCCAAAAACGCCCGCCCTTCACCACTTCCTAGTGCTTTAGCTGGGAAGAAGAAGTAGCGGAACAAACTCCCCAGCAGCACAGCTGTCTGTTAAGTTAGAAGAACTTGTTTCTATACAATAATACGTAATAAAAATTACGAAACACAAAAAAAAACATAAAATTTGCCATATGTCAGCTAGCACACGCCAATATACCATCAAAAATTGAAAACTAAAAATAATAGAAAATTAAAATAAAACGTAAACAGAACTTCCAATCTAAATAAAAGCCTCTAGGCATAAAGGGCATGCCAGCTTACATATGTAATTCTGCATTATGCAAATATAGCTATAAGTAACTTATAACAAAAGTTAAACTAGCACCTCTGGACTAAAATTATTAAAAACTTAATACAATTAACAATAACAAAACCATGGTCAGCAAGACGACCAGTCACCACGAGCAGCACCCGTTCACGAGCATAACGCAAAGATCAGCCATTGCCCCCCTCGCCATATTTGAGGGAAGGAGGCAACCCGACCCCCGACGCTACCGCAAGCAGTGACATCTAAGGGAGCATGACGAACTTGCTGCCGGTTGCACTGGCAAGAATAATCATGAATTGTCGAGGTCGCTAGCTAACTACATATTGCAATACTACTCATTAAAATAAAAAACATTGTAATGAGTAGATTAAGTCATAAATAAATGATAAAAAAAATAAAACCTGAATTATACAGTCAGATTTTTAAAATTCATACTCAAACTTCAAAGCCGAAGGACCTATAAAATCAACATCTTTTATTATACTTTTACGCGTACTAAAACCTTCGTAGCTCGTTCATCGTTGGAGCCTTACGCAGTCGAGTGTGGTATCGAAAACATGTGAGTTGGTATAAAATCGTTTGCTCTGGTGAGGGGCGGCCGGGCGACGTTTTTTGTGACCTGCCACTGTGACGAACATTAAAAGGGACAACTTGGAGGGACGGTATACTAGGTGGAAGGGAAATGTAGTTTAGGTAAGAAAGAAGATTTTGAATAATTAGCATTTAACCCTGACAGGCGCTTCACTTTATATAAATTATTTCATCACCACTGCTCTCAAAACTTTGAAGAAAAGCATCGTGAGGAAACCGGTATATCCTCGAAACAAAAATTTAAAGACATGTAACATTCACCAACCCGCACTGGCCCACGTGGTGGATTGTAGCCCACTTCCTCTCGCACGAGAGCACCATGCGCCTTTTTAAGTGATTATGTTATGTCAACCTTTAAGTAATGGCACAAAATATGAACACAACAGGAATTAATTGTGCCTCACGACTGCGCTAAATATGAGTTCGACTTCAATTTTATTGTTATCAATGTAAGCTGGAAGTAGTCTGGGTGATGAGAGGAAAAACAGTGACTTATTGGTCTGAAAAACTAAAATTCTGCCTGTAATTTGACCAGTGCAGAGCGAAAACTGAAGGTATGAAATAATTGGCTACTGTATATTTATCTACCATAGTTTACTAATTAGAAGTCTCCCTCGTTGTAAGGTTCTGGCTGATCTAAACCCTCATGGCGTAATAAGACTGATATGCTTACTGAAATCCTCAAAAAGCAGCGGGAAATGAACGTCTTCTGGTTATTAAGTTTGTAAAGTTAATTGTCAGTACGGACTGACAACTGACTTTGGCAGTGTGTTGTTTGGCATTCAAATCACAATTGTCCTTCGCTGATAGTTTTATGAAATGGCTTTATCAAGTATGTCAATTTCATTACATTTTCCTGGCTGAAATAAAACTAGTGTATAAGCCTCCTAGTTTCCACAGCCCCTCATGAATGTGTCATTTCACACCGAGCGCCCGCATCTATGAAGGACATTCTTTATTTTTTCCGAGCGATTATTATAAGGGCAATGTGCCCCACGTCACGTTAAGGGCTGCGACATTGTGATGACGTCATGGTGGTTAGCTTTCATAATGCGTGCGTACAAAGAGGTTGGGTAATGTTCTATTATATAAGGTACAAGGCAGATTATGTATAACGGGGATGACTAGCAAAAGGCGTAAAAAAGTCTTGATCATAAACATAAAAGCTTTCGTTTTGACGGTTAAACATGAACGTTATTCATTTCTTCAGTCAAGATATCATCATCATGTCAGTCTACAGACTGTGTGTCCGATGTGACTGTGACCGAAGTGCTTCGGAGAGGCCTCTCTCAAGCACGGCCACTTCGACCGGTTCTGTGCTTCCTGCATCCAGCGGATTCCTGCGACCTTCACAAGGTCATCGGTCCACGTTGTGGGAAGCCTTCCAACGCTACGTATTCGTAGTCGGTACGGGATCGCTACTCCAGAACCACCATCTGTTCTGCGAGCAATGTGCCCTGCCCACTGCCAGTTAAGTCGGGCTATGTCGGTCACATTGGTTCTCCAGCGGATCTCTTCATTTCTGATTTGATTCTGTAGGGAAACTCCAAGCATATAGCAGTCAAGATATCTGTAAATATATCTATAAAGATGAGTTTTAAAATAAAACTTACCAGTGAAAATTGTTCCATCATAACGAAAAAGAAACATTTTATCGATATTTTCTACATTTTCCCAAATTTTTCCCTAGCATCTTCATCTTCCGTCTTTTTCCATCCATGTTTCAGCTATTTCAGTTTTCCTCTTAACATTTCTCATTGGTTATTGAAAAGTCGGTTGAAAACAGATTAATAAAATGTATCATATTAGACAAACAATTAAAATTCCATGGATAATACACTCTTAAATTACAATTTCGGTTGGCAACATAATAATTCCAAAAACATGAATTGGTATAAAATGAAATATTACGTCGTGGCGAATCCCCGTGCCTAATGGACAGACCTTTTTGTGGCCATTAAAACTGTTATTTCAAAGCCTTTAATTTATGTGATTTGAATAAAAACAAAGAATAGAATAGAATTTAAATATTTGTTTTCCAGGTAATACAGTACGCAGATTCACAGGTTAACAGCAAGTTGAGACGACATGACTACCTGTAGCTAGGTTATAATATATTATTTGCCAGTGGGCCCCAAACTAGACAGTTGATCTGTATCCTGGGGCTCGGGGTACGGATTCCAGAGTGAAACTAGAGAGGTGATTTGATTGTGATTTGGTGTATCTTAGGTATGGTACGTGTGTATGTGTAATGTTTCGGTAGTGCGTGCGTGATCTGTATACATGTAGCGTGTGTGTGGTGTGTGTATAAGTTTTTCTTCTCATTGTGCTGTGTTTGATTCGATAACAGGGTAGGATCTTTAATAATAATTGTTCCGAGTACCTAACCAGTGTTATGCAACATTCCCTTTACTGTGGTATTTTAATAATACTTATGCGTTTGGTATATATGACCAGTTAAAGAAGAAGAAAAGAATTTTAAAATTCAGAAGAGGCTACAGAGAGACTATTCAATTTGAATATTACAAAATGTCTGACTCCACCGAAATCCGTACCAGTTCTATACATACACGTACTATTTATTTTCGAAAGTATGGCCACAGTGGGGCACTGCGGGTTTTGAATCTCCATTTTGAAACTGTGAAGGCTGCACAGAAGGACATTTATGTATGTGCTTGTTCGGAAAGTAAGATGGATGACGCAAAACACGATACAAAGTATCTGAGAGCAGACTGCCACAATATACAGTGTCACAATCGTTGTTTGTTGTTGCTTGGTATGTTGTTAGATAGAATGTGCATTATTGTAGAAATGTACCTACACCTAAAGCATATAATTATGCTCCGAATATCTTTTATTTTAAGGGTACACAAAACAAGGCGAGAAAACGGTGAACAGAGGAGAAAAACGGTAGACCACTCTGGAGTTATGGTATACATAGAAAGATTCCCAATGCCCATTGTCCGTGTCCATTCTTGAGACACTATTAAAACTCATACTGTTATTGGTAGGTACCTATTATGATTAATACCTTACTGATCCTATGGTTTTCTGGTATATTACTAAATTATTTTATCCAGTAAACCCCTAAACCTATGTAACTGTTTATATCTGCTTAATGACTCGCTTCTCCTATAGCCTCGATCAAAACGTTTTATTCGTGTCACGTACCGTCCCTCTCATATTTTTATTGTCCGCAACAGCTTAAGAAAATGCCCCTCACTGAAAAACAAGGGCTTTTAATGGTTTTCGGTGAAAACAATATGAATTATTGAATAACTCGTGTTTTTACATTGTGCCCCTATTGTTCGTCAGAAATCTATTACGAGTATGTAAGTATATATGACTGTTATTATCTTACTGTGGGGTACGAATGGATCTACTCATACTGTAGTGGAATGTGCATATGGTATATGGTAGCAGTGTTTGTGATAAATAAATAAATAAATAAATATATTAATGATTTCATAATTTACTATTTATTCATGATTTCAACAGTTGTTTTTTTTCTATTCTAGAATGTTTGCGGTTCTAAAAGAAGACGGAGTGAAAATATTGACTAAAGTTTAGTATTAATGGCTAATTTGTTGTATTAACTAAATACAATAATCATAAATCCGGTCCAGTTCTGCTCACAATGCGATGTTTTCGTTTTTCGTATTCAAAATCCAGAGAATTTCAAGCTAGAACACAAAGCAGAATACCAAGCACTGTTTTTCGTGTGGAAGCCCTCACGGATGCAACCCAGTCTTGTTTGGGCGGACGGAAATCAGACTCTGTTCCTTAAAATACGTCCGAACGGGCTGGGCGAACTGTGAGTTTTATACCAACTGCATATTGCGGTCCGTTAGAACTAGTAGTCTTTGAGTTTAAAGTTTAATTATCATGGAAATACGGGAAAGAAGACATTTGTACCACAATTGTTTGTTCGGAATTTTTCGTTGTTACTATCTTTTCTTCTAAGACCATAATTATGTCAAAATATTTTGATAATTTGCATTCAAGTAAGTTAGCAGCCAAGTTATAAATGCTCTACGAATAATTTTACTCGGTGCTTTAGGAAAATATTGAAAACCTTATCTGTTAACTCAAAAACTTTCAAGGTAAACCCTAAACGTGGACCTTCAATACTCTTTTATTAAACTCCTGCGACATATTATTCTAAGAATGTGCTATTAGACATGTTGTGTCTGCGACTTAATGCGCTGAAATCTCGTGGCAGCGTGTTTCATTTAAAAGTGCAATAACTTGCATACTCAAGCGGTCAGCGGTACAATCTGCTGAAAGCGCTGGATTGCGATTAAACGTGTTTGTGGTAGGGCTGGTGGAAGCAGACGTGGATTTACAAGGGTTGATCTGAGCACGAACGCGCAAAG
This sequence comes from Antitype chi, assembly GCA_947359405.1. Taxonomy (NCBI): domain Eukaryota; kingdom Metazoa; phylum Arthropoda; class Insecta; order Lepidoptera; family Noctuidae; genus Antitype; species Antitype chi. Next base: position 23,429,507 of record OX375808.1, read on the forward strand.
TAAACGTCAAGTAAATTCGAACGAATTTAAAATTGCAAATCAGTATAGTATAAAGTACCTACTCTGTGATCGCAAAGGCTCGTTCCGCACATTCTATTATATTATTTACATAGTTTTAAGACGTCATTAATATTTGTGGTTGATACTTATTGCTGCAATACGATAGTTGTATTTTCAAATATAAATCGTACAAAGGTATGTTTACATCGCGCGTTCGTGCGAGGGCCTCTGTATATTTGAATGTAGAAGGCTTAAAAATCAAGAAGACAACAAGTCTGGAAGTTTTACGAAACTATTGAAAAGTAGAGGAATGTGAAAGTTCTTAACAAATGAAAATCAGAAGAATTCTGGAAGTTTTATGGAACAAATGAAAATCGAGATGTATGAATGTTATTGGCTTTATAATTTGCTTAAGATCTTTCAGCATAACCATAATCCGCCATGTCGATTTAGATAGATCGACATGTGACAGGGATGTTCCGGAGAAATAGTACCAATTTATAACTACCACAACGATTAGTAAGTTGGTAGAGCCGGTGTAATGATAATGAAACAGTTAGGTAATGTTTTATTTTGTATAAGATTTTTTTTTATTTTTGTAGCATGCGTAAATTTTATTGTAAAATATATCACAATTAAAATTGTAAAGTATTATGTAGGAGTATATTATTTAATATTAATTATTGTGAATGTGAGGACCATGTGAGTCATTGCTTTTTTTTTCATGATCTGGCAGCTTAAATAATTTATGCGGCCTACTAAAATGTCCTTTCTTAGGAATTGATCGTCGAATCATTGAGCTCCTTAACTTCTCAGTTGAGTTTTCTGACGTCCACTGACTGGACCGGTCCATTAAATCTGTGCGGTTCTTTCCTCAAAAGACCATTTCAGACACCAATCTACATGGGCTGACATGATCTGACCAAGATTATGCCTGGGCTTTAAAAGATACCTCTGTTTGAAGGTTTCCGCAATTTCTTGGTAGCTAGTTATGGGAACTGTAGGTATGTTTGTTCTTACGAAACTCCTTAGTTTAAGATCTTTGTTACGTTAATAATAAAACATGTGATGAGAGAGCTTGTTTCACGTTGTAAGTATGCGAGGCAGTCAACGAAGCCGAATATCATGAAAAACTGCAGTGCACGGATTATGGAAGTAGAACTCCCGAATAAATTATGCCATTTCCAAGCCATAAATATCAGAAGCCATATATTTTAAATAAAAACCTGGACCGACAAACTTTACCAGGACCAAGCTCTAAAATATTATAGCGTGCTTAATCCTAGCTTGCATCTGCGATTTCCAAACTAAGCCCATTAAAGAGGAAACAAACTCACTCGTGCAGTTGACACATCCTTACTCCATTCCAATAAGGTTGCTTTTTGCGTAGCACAGTTCTTTACACAAAATTAGTTTTGCATTTTACATGGACCTTATATCCTTGTGTTAAGATTGGTTTTGGAGTTGTGTGTGGTTAGTAATTGTGTCTAAACTTGTTGCATACGACTTTGGAGTTAGGTTCCAGCAGTTTTTAAATTACTCAGTCATGCATGGCTGGTTGTATGTGGTTTTGTTTTCATTATTTAGGAGTTTTATATTTAAAAAAATGCTGGCAAAAGACTGGACCATACGTCCAGCCTTTTGCCAGCGTACTTTGGCAGAAGAACCGAAGAACCTTCTACCGATCTTGGCAGAAGTTTCCAGAAGAACGTGAAGTCTAAGGAATTCACGTTCACGAAACTGAAACCTTCCAGTTTCTCAGCTGTAATATGAGGGAAGCACTTGGTAGATCAGCATCATCTTCCTTCCATTGTCCCAAGTTACTTGAGGTCGGCGCAAAACGTTGTCTTTTTCCATTCTCAGCCTAGCGTGACCTATGGTTCACTCCCTTCTCTTTCATATAATTCCTCACACCATCCATCCATCTTTTCTTTGGCTCTCCTCTCTCTCTCTCTATCCATTAACATTTATATTCATCAATCTTTTATTAACATGCATTTCTTCGTTCCTCATCACATGCCCGTACCATTTTGTTTCAACATTTCTGTGTCTGGTGACACTTTCACTTTCCCTATATGGGGAAATACTTATTTCTAAATATTTCCATTTTCGTTCCTCCACACATAGAAAATAGAATAGAATAGAACAAACACACAACACACATCCAACAACAACCATCCGTCCAACACAACATTCTCACCTGCGCTGCAAGCAATCTCTTTTCATCCGAACTCTTCACCGCCCAGCCCAGTATACTTTGCAGACAAATACATAATAATCGTACTTCCATAACATGTGAACTGATATCTGATTAATGTTGGTTCACTATTAAATACCAGTAAGTACCAAATCTTTCAAAGATCTTTCTAAACTTGTTCTCTGAGTAAAATATAAAATTGAAAAGAAACATTTTACAAATGGATATTAAAATCTCTTAAACATTTGTCCCGTTGTTAGAACCAGTCTGGTAGTTTTTAATATGGAAAGTGACGTTTTATGAATGCTCTTATTTTTTAAGAAATCTTGGAGAGATTCAATGATTTCGTCCAATTTACTTACCATTGAGATGATATTTAATGAAAAAATACAAGTTAACAACAATTGTTTTAACAAACATGGTAAATAACAATCATTCCCAGCGTAATAAGTTTTAATAAGGTTAATTTTCCTCAATTTATAGCCGAAGTACTGGCCAGAGCATTGGAACATGAATAAAATTCTATGCTCCTTTGGTATCTCCAAGAAATGCCACCAACACTTTTATGAATGCGAAATACTCTGTGGCTGCTTCGTTCTTTGTCATGGCTCGATCATTGGACCAATTTAATTTGTCAAAATGCGGTAGCTGCAGCTTTATATAAAAAATAAAAGGACGTAGTGTAGGTAGGTACCTACTTTAGATACGGGTAAATTAAGAATCGGAGGCATATAATATATGCACGATACACAATATTTGAATCTACCAAAGTACTTATTTATGTATTTTGACAGGCAACATGAACTTATAAGTACGTATATACGAGTATGACCCTGTTAGGACGCAGCAAGTCGTAACATTTAACTTATAGGTTATTAATAATGGATAGCGAATATTGCACTCACTGCAAGAGCAATATTACTAATCTGTGGCCTCTTCGGAAAATCGGACTGTAGTCTGAACTTTCAATCTTGAGATGTAGCAATATATCGTACTTAGGACTTCTAGAGAGTGCAATTTCGATGTGATAGGTAATTCAATAAAATTTATTTGAAACTGGCTTCTGCCCGCGACTTCGTCTGCGTGACATGATCACTCGCGCTATTACTTCGTTTTCGCTTAGCATTCTTTCTGACTTTTATTCTCTTTTGCTTGACTCCTTAGGGTATAACCTTCCTAAAATTTTGGGGTATTCAATCCAAAAATATTTTTTTCTCAAATCCCATTGGCTGTTCCGGGGATTAGCCCGTTCAAACAAACAAACTCTTCAGCTTTACATATTATTATGGTACTAGCTGTGCCCGCGGGCACACGGGGGTGCTACCGGGACAAAAAGCCTTTGTTACTTCTTATAACGTCAGCTATCATTTATTCCGATATTTTCAACAATTATCGTCATACTTCAACCAATTTTATCAAATTATACACCTTAACCTCCCTCATGAATCACTGGCTATTGTTGAAAACCACATGAAAATCCGTTCAGTATTTTCTGAATTTATTGCGAACCGACAAACTGGCAGACAGACGCGGCAGGGTCTTAGTTTTATAAGGTTTGGTATTTATCTTATTCATAAATTCCATCACCAGCAATTAAGACCACGACTTTCCTCAAAAACAGAAGAGTATTTCAAACTCTTTTTACCTATAGAATATAAATTCAAAAGAAAAATCCTCGCTCCTCGTAAAAACTCGAAACTAGTGAGCCGCAGTGGGAAATCTCGAACTATTTCCGATAACTGCTGGAATCCTAGCCGCTGGGTGTAAATAATGAAGCATGGCCGCCGCGGGCCTCAATTAATATTGACTGGTGGGCCCCTGGAGGATGGCGCTGCGTATCGTCTATCTATGTGTTGGTTGAGTAATGGCGGAAAAATCTGTGGATGATACCTACTCCGTTCCTTTAATATAACGGAGCGTTCTGATCACTGATCATTGGATTAGTAATATTACAAGTACTTTTATGATCGCTACAGAAAATAATTTTCATAACCTCTTGATATACTATGTCTTTTGAAATGGTCATAGCTAAATGGTCATTGCTAAATTCCAAGACTTACCTGTCTTTAAACCGTATTGTGCTTATTTAAAATAACCCTGAGTTTTCAGTGCACATACATGTAACACGGCATGCTGCTTTGCCACTCGAATATCAGAAATGATTCCATCCCCCGGGAAATTTCCAATTTCTCCTTATAACATCAGCTTTCTGCCAGTGAAGTCCCATCAGTACAGCCGTTTTGGAGATAAGCCGGTGTTTAGGCTCGCCTGTGAGAAGTATAGTAGCAGCGTGTGCTATAGACACATTGCCTACAGGTTTGACAAGGCGCATGTTTTGTGGCGGTGTGAGAAAATCTTATAAAGTGACACTTGTTAGCTTGCCACCGCACGAGCGGTCGAGAAATTTTCTGTCCTATTGTAATAAATTTATAATAAACTAAATACAAAAATATTAACGTAATCATTGAAGAAACCAAATTCCCGATGATTCATTCCTTTATGTCGTAATAGACATAAAAATTGGCGACCGTGACAGGACAGAAAAACAAAATATCAAAATTGTGTCGTTGAGTTGGCACGTGGCGTGATCATCGAGACCACAAAAGGCCGAGTTCCCGTCGTGAAGCTGAAACCAACGAACATCCTGAAACCTTGGCATCGATGCAGCTAAAGTATCGACACAGGTGTACGGAAGAAACAAGTGCAGAAGATTCATGTGAACCGGATCATCCTAAGTTAAGTGCCCTTCCTTCCTCATTCTTACCTACCTATTCTCAACATATCCACAGCTATCCTAATTCCAATTGAAAGGTGTGAAAAACGTGGCTTCCACTTGTGCAATCATTTCTATTAATTAGGTATTTCGGTATTTTCGAAGGGTTTCATACAAGGTCAAAGTTTTACTTGATCAAACTTGGTTGTAATCCACATAAGTCACTATAATATTAACATATTTCAGTAAAGGCCATCAATTGCATTCAATATCAATAAGTTAGCAAGAAATTTATCTAAATAATCATCCTAAATTACTATTTAAAAATAATTTTCACTAGATTTTTCATCTACCCACATCGTGTATTTCTCATGCCATTCTAGGAAAAGATAACGTATCATTCCCAATCAGTCTCTAATTTTGTTCGCCAAACTTTCCAGATATCTCGGAACATCACGCTAGCACCATTGGTACGAGCAGAGGTTGCATTTCGTGCTTGGCAGCGTGGACCCGGTTTCCTGGTCGGCGGGTGGTGACGTCGAATTGAGGGGCGTGAGATTCTTTTATTTAACTTTAAAATTATAGTTTTTGTGCTGAACGTAGTTGAGTTACTCTGCTTGATAGTCAACTAACTATACTTAGCGTATTTTGCTTTGATTAAATTGTAGTGTTAAATAATGGCGCAAGAAGCCGATTCAAAGAAATTACGCGAGTTGACTGTCAGGCGTAGCTCAATAAAGGGTCAGATTACCAAGTTTAAAAACTTTGTGGCTAAATTGTCGTCTTCGGACTCATTAACAAATGTGGAAATAGCTGAATTAAAGATTAAACTTGGTAGATTTGAACAATTGTCAGCTAAGTTTGATGAGTTGCAAAGTCAGATTGAAGTCATAAATAGTGGGAGCCTGTCATTAGAGCTTGAGGAGCGGGACAAAATAGAAGTTGATATGGTGAGTGCGCTTGCCATTGCAAAGGATCTGTTAGACAGCTGTATGCAATCATGTAGTCATGACTGTCATGAATCCCGATCTGAACCTCGTGACTCTGGTATCAGGTTGCCGCGTATACAAATTGCAAAGTTTGACGGCGCATATTTTAGGTGGCTCGAGTTCAGAGACTCCTTTTTGAGCTTAGTTGATCGAAATAAGCAACTCTCGCAGGTACATAAATTTCACTATCTGTTATCTTACCTGGAAGGAGACGCGGCACTCATAATTTCCAATCTTGAAGTATCATCTGAAAATTACAATGAAGCTTGGAAGTTGTTGTGTGATCGTTATGATAATAAAAGACTTCTGATTGATCATCACATGAATTCATTGTTCAACATACGTTCATTCAGTAGGGAAACTGTAAGGTCTTTAAGATTTTTAGTTGACCATGTTACAAAAAACTTAAGAGCATTATCTAGTCTGGGAATGCCCACGGATAATTGGGATATGTGTGTCATATTTAATTTAACATCAAAATTAGACAATAATACACTTCTAAAATGGGAGGAATTTAGAAACCAGCTTGGTAACGATATTCCAACCTTAGAAAACTTTAAAAAGGTTTTGATAGATCGCGCTGATGTGCTTGAAGCCTTAGATAGGAATAAAACAGACTACAGCCACCAAAAGGGTTCGCAGGTTCAAAATAATCAAATTCGTTCGAATAACTATACACAAAATAATCACAACAGCAAACAAGATAAATATCAAAAATGTTTTATTAAGGCAGTAACGGCTACTAATAAAGTTACTTCAAGTTCATTCGTATGTATAATTTGCAGTCAAAATCATAAAATATATGAGTGCCCTATTTTCAAAAACAAAACTATACAAGAAAAATGGGCAGATGTAAATAAATATAAACTTTGTTCTAATTGCCTTAAACAGGGTCATCCAGCAAAGGCTTGTGGATTTGGACCATGTCCTGACTGTAAACAAAGACATAATCGTCTCCTGCATAACCCTAGCGAGGCAATAAATAATAATCATGCACATTCGGAATCTATTAATGTTAACTCATCGGAATATCAATTTAATCATGTTCTCTTGTCTACTGCTTTAATTGAAGTTCATAACCCTAATAACAATCGATATGAAACAGTGCGTGCATTGCTCGATTGTGGTAGCCAAGGCAGTTTCATTACAAAATCTCTAAAAGATAAACTGTCACTTGATTCTATTCCAATAACTAGTATTAATATTATAGGTATCGGAAATCACTTATCTAATAGGGTAGAGGAGAGCTGCATTGTTAAATTGCAATCTATTTATAAACAGTTTGATGTTACCTATAACATGCTTGTCATGAACGAGTTAACTGGTTATTTGCCGAAAAGCCACGTTAATATTAAATTCAAAATACCTAAACACATAAAATTAGCAGATCCTAACTTTAATGAACCCTCTCAAGTTGATATCTTGATTGGATGTGATCTTTTCTGGGATATCCTAGGAAATGAGCAAATTTCTATAGGCCCAGATAACCTAAAGTTACGAAATTCCAAATTTGGATGGTTAATAGCCGGTCCGATAAATAAAAATAATTTGAATAGCATACATTGCAACAATAGCATAATTGCAAAAAACAACAAGGCTCAAGAGTCTTGCATTGATAAATTACTTACCAAATTTTGGGAAATTGAAGAACTCCAAAACAAACCCATTCTCAGCGAAAGGGAAAGGGCTTGTGAAAAGCATTATTTGCAAAATACGGTCCGTTTGAGTGACGGACGATTTAATGTTAAATTACCTCTAAATAGTTCTCCAAGCAATTTGGGTGAATCCTATAATACTGCAAAAAAAAGATTGTTTAACTTAGAATCACGTTTTAGAAAAAATCCTACACTAAAAACACAATACGTTGATTTTATGAAAGAATATGAAGAGCTAGGACACATGTCTATAGCACCTAAAGGTAAACCATTTCCCTCATACTTCTTATGCCACCATGCTGTATTTAAGGACAACAGCGAATCAACCAAGGTCCGTGTCGTTTTTGATGGATCCGTCCCCACCTCCTCGGGTATATCTGTCAACGACATCCTCATGGTGGGCCCAAATATTCAGGATTCTCTCTTCTCCATACTCATAAGAGCACGTCAATATAAATATTTAGTTACTGGTGATATTGAAAAAATGTACAGACAATTGAGAGTAGATGAATCCTGTAGAAACTTACAATTAATCCTATGGAGAGAAGATGAGTCCTTGCCCATCAGAACGATGCAAATGAATACTCTTACTTATGGCACCACAAGTGCGAGCTATTTAAGCACTCGCTGTCTGTGGCAGGTGGGCGAGGAGTGTGGGGACGAAACTATAAAAAACATAATACAACACGACTTTTATGTCGACGACTTAATTACTGGTTGTGATGATGAAACACAATTAACTTATATTCAAAGTTCCATATCCTCCGCTCTAAAGTCAGCCTGTTTTAATTTACGCAAATATAAAACTAATTCTAAAAATTTATTCAAAAATTCATCTCTAAATACTCAGGACAAATTAACTATAAGTGAAGCGTCAAGCACGCTGGGCTTAGGGTGGGAGCCAAAAACTGATAATTTAAACTTTCCTGTCCAACCATATGACCATTATGATACCATAACAAAAAGACGCATATTATCAAATGCATTTAAGATATTCGATCCTTTAGGGTTGTTAAGCCCATGTATAATTACAGCAAAAATGATACTACAAAAATTATGGCAACAAAAAATAGACTGGGACCAAGCTATTCCCCAAGAAATAGAGGAAAGGTGGCTAGAATTTGCGAGTAATTTGAATTGTTTATTGAATTTACAAATACCTAGAAGAGTGTTATGCGATTCACCGAAATTAATAGAACTTCATTCTTTCAGTGACGCTTCACAGAAGGCATATGGGGCATGTGTGTACATGAGAAGCACGGAAAATAACCATGACTTCACGGTACGGCTATTAGCTGCTAAATCAAAGGTAGCCCGTATAAATCCTATGACAATACCGAGATTGGAACTTTGCGCTGCGTTACTGGCAGCTAAACTATGTAAAGGTGTCCTTGAGTCTATACGTTACAAGCCGTCTCGAATCTTTCATTGGTGCGATTCCAGCGTAGTGCTAGCATGGCTCACAGGTGATCCGACTAAACTCAAAACATTTGTCGCAAATAGGGTGGTTGAAATAACCGAGCTCACTGACGCATCCTCATGGCGATATGTTCCCACAGACATGAACCCAGCCGATCTCATTTCTAGGGGTATAAATGCCAATCAAATAATAAATAATAGCCTGTGGTGGACTGGTCCGAATTATTTAATAAAGGGTGAAAACAATTGGCCAGTTCTAAACTCCGTTGAAATCAATAATGTACCTGAAATTAAAAATATATCTAAATCTAAGACTACACCTAAAATTACAAATAAAACCAAATACTCACCGACGAAACAATCAGCATCTGTAACAAAAATTCATAAAACAGAAAATTCATTAGTAACACCTAATGAAATCTTATCTGAGCGAAATGAACTTAACGAATTAAATACTTACCTTAACACTGACACACTACAACCCATCATAGATGTTGAAAAATATAGCAAACTAAACAAACTGATAAGAATAGTCGCATGGATAAAAAGATTTTGTTTCAACATTCGTAATGTTCATAACAAACAGGTTTTACCTCTCAGTGCTAATGAGTTGGATGACTCATTTCATTATCTATGTCGTGTTGCTCAGTTTAAATGTTTTCCAATTGAATACAAAGCGTTATCTAAAAGGTTAGCGTTAAACGTTAAATCTAAATTACTATCGTTGTCACCTTTTTTAGACGACAACAATTTAATTAGAGTTGGAGGACGAATAAGTTCTTCACCTTATAGTTTTGATAAAAAACATCCAATTCTCCTTGATTCATCCCATCATTTGACAAAACTTTTATTTGAAAGAGAGCATTTACGGCACATGCATGCTGGCCCGCAGCTGTTGTTATCAATGATAAGGGAATCGGTATGGCCGCTAAATGGCAGAAGGTTAGCTCGGCGCACAGTTCACAATTGTGTGCGATGTTGTCGTGTCCGAGGCAAAACTCTTTGTCCTAAAATGGGTGATTTACCATCACAACGTGTGAGCACTGATTTCCCATTCAATTCAGTAGGCAAAGATTTTGCTGGACCTTTTTACATAATTAATCGTAAAGGTAAAGGTGCAAGAGTGAACAAATGTTACCTTTGCATATTTGTGTGCTTGCGTTACAAGTGCGTTCATTTGGAAGCGGTCTGTGATCTTACTAAGGACGCATTTGTGATGACATTACGCAGATTTATTGCCCGTCGTGGCAAACCCAATGAAATATTTTGTGATAACGGGGGTAACTTTGTGGCTGCTGCTAAAGATATAGGGGCTTTTCTTAAATTGCATAACAGGGACTTAGCTGAATTTGCAACTCATGAAAATATAAAATTTGTGTTCTCACCTGCTCACGCTCCTCACTTTGGCGGCATCTGGGAAGCCGGAGTCAAATCTGCAAAATTCCATGTAAAAAGAGTTATGGGAAATACCCATCTCACCTTTGAAGAAATATCTGCACTTTTCGCACAAGTGGAGGCCGTTTTGAACAGTCGCCCCTTGTGTCCTTTGTCCTCATCTCCTGATGACTACCTCCCTTTGACCCCAGGGCACTTCCTTATTGGAAGACCGCTGAAGGCACTGCCGGAACCTAACCTAGAAAACTTAAAAGAAAGTCACCTGCAACGATACGCGCGTCTGCAACAAATTCAGCAGCATTTCTGGTCACGCTGGCAGCGTGAATATATACACGAGTTACAACAACGGCTGAAGTGGAAGACGAATGGAAAACCCCTAAATATTGGAGACCTCGTACTAATCCATGAAGACCACGTACCTCCATTGTGTTGGCGCCTTGGCCGGGTTACTAAATTATTCCCTGGTCCGGATGGAGTTTCAAGAGTGGCTGATTTGAAAACCACAAGAGGTGTTCTACGTCGGCCCATTATCAAATTGTGTCCACTACCCACTGCTGAAGATTTACTGTTGAAAGAGAAGCCTTTCAACGGGTGGGAGGATGTTTAGGCTCGCCTGTGAGAAGTATAGTAGCAGCGTGTGCTATAGACACATTGCCTACAGGTTTGACAAGGCGCATGTTTTGTGGCGGTGTGAGAAAATCTTATAAAGTGACACTTGTTAGCTTGCCACCGCACGAGCGGTCGAGAAATTTTCTGTCCTATTGTAATAAATTTATAATAAACTAAATACAAAAATATTAACGTAATCATTGAAGAAACCAAATTCCCGATGATTCATTCCTTTATGTCGTAATAGACAGCCGGAACAAACAGACAGACAGACAATTTATTTTTTACTGTTTAAATACTTTCAGAAGTTATTAGTAAAAAGCTGTTATTTTGAAATTGCAAACAGACACTTCAATTTTATTTATTTGTATGTATAGATGTGTATAGAGGGGCTTGTGGCTAAGTAATAACAGCAGCATGGGTCTTTCGATCAGGTTAAGCTACGCTTACCCCGGTTGCACCGTGGATGGGTGACCATCTTTACATACCAAGACCCTACCGAGCCTTGGAAAGCATGTTAAGCCGTTGCTCCCGGCTGTCATTTATGGATATTAGACAGTCAGTCGTTACGGGTCGTCAGAAGCTCGAAAGTCTGACAACCAGTCTTACCAAGGGCTATCGTCTTACCCAGTAACTGGGTTGTGGAGGTCAGATAGGCAGTTGCTCTATGTAAAATACTGATATTCAGCTGCATACAGTTAGACTGGAAGCCGACACCAATATAGTTGTGAACAGGCGGGCAGATGATGATGTATAGATGTGTGTAGTGGTAGAACTTCTCCGGACTCCATTTTTAACCGACGAAAAAATGGAGGACGTTCTCAAGTCGACGCGACGACGTGTATATAATTTTTTTTATGTTTGACCACGCATTAATTCTCACAGAGTAGTCCGATTTTGATAATATTTTTTTTCCTAAACGGTGGTTGGTCACTTTACAAAAATCTTTACAATCAAGAAACTTTATCAGTTTGAACTGACTAACAACCTCACTGCTATGACGTACAACATAGGGAGGAGAAACGTGGGCAACATAAATTGGCGTCTCGTTGCGCACTCGATTTACAGCGACTGCAACCGAAGACCCGCTGATATGATTCAGTTAGAGAGGCTCATATCTCAGCATTCTAGTCGACTACTACCTACTACTTGTTCTGAGATACATAATATCATTATACAATTTTATATTAGAAAAGATTTTATTTCTGTAATTATGTCATCAACATCATGTCAGCCGAAAGGCGTCCACTGCTGGATTTAGGCCTCCCCCAATGGGAGGGGGGGGGGGGTTTGCCGTAATCGCCACGCTTGGCAGGCGGTTTGGAAATCGCAGTATGGTGGTAAAATGCATAGAGAACGCTGCTGCCCATTCTCTGGCAAGTCCCTTAGTCACCTCTTACGACACCCACGGGAAGCAATGGGATGGTGCTATTCTTTTACGTCCGGCACCACACGGAACTATATTATGTAGGTTTGTACAGACTCTTTTACACTCCAAAAATATTTTAAAACTAGATAAGGTCCGCGTTTCCTATCTCACTAGTCTGAGAAGAAAGATCGAAACAAACTTAGAGGTCACAGTTTCTTTTAAAGTCCAGACATAATCTTAGTCAGATCATGTGAAGACGATGCAGATTGATGTCTGAAATAGTCTTAAAGGAAATAACCATACAGATTGAGTGGACCTGTCCTGTCGCGCATTTGTTAGTAATCGTGCAGCCCAACTTAAAACTTAAGGTTACTACTATATAGTTGTAAAATACTCGGATACTTAGATATTGGATCTACGGTAGAACGCAGCTCAAGCGAAGGATTTGGCTCGTTAGCATGTATTTAGAGGTATGTATCTTAAAATGGAGTACATAACAATGACTAAGTGGTCAGTTTTGTAAAAAGGAATGTATTTCGATTTCTGTTAGGATCTTATTTTAAAAAAACAGAGGTTCGATTGGTTAAACCATGCCTAAAGAAAAGCCTTGTTTTGTAGAGCGAAAATGTTTTTGGGTTTTTCTGTCAGTTACCTAATACTCAGTAGCAGCCTAGTTACGGAACTGCATCCATTGACAATAGGCTTGCTGCCTTTACTCCATACCTAGCGAAACGTGGTTGCAACAAAACTCTTCTACCAACCTCATCGGGGGAAATGGCATGATGCTATGTAGGATCCTGCCCACAGCTAGAGCCAGCCTCTCGCCCTCGACACAAAATCCCACTAGAGGCGTCTGCTCGTCTAATTAGTCGCACTTGGCGCCTCATCAGCGGGTTCACAGCGCGTATTACACGCGCGCCTCAAGAGTTCACGTAGCCTTGCACGAATAAATTGATACTTCAGTTCTGCTTATGGTATTATGAGCTAGTTATGAGAGAAGATTGTGTGTTTGTTTGTTTGAATCTGTTTAATAATGTCTACGCATTTAGGTGCGTTATTTCAAAGAATATGTAACATATTATTACGTCTTTAGTCCCCCAAGGTTTAGGCAGGTACTCTTTTTACCAGTTATGTTTATCTAAGTCCCACCGTCCCACGTAATAAAGGGCAAGTAAAAGTAACAAAGAAAGCGCTGTTAACAGTTTGAGCCAGTAGGTAGGTGCAAGTAGGTGGCACTTATCTGCAGGAGGAAATGTCGTGTGACTATTCTATCAAAGAGTTCGATAGAAGCTTCTGGAAACAAAAAAACAATGTACAGCTACTATAGCAAGGTAATACTGAATTTTTGTTGAGCTGTGTTTACTTACATAATTGTCTAATATGTAGATATGGAAATGATTCGATCCTAGGAGGTCTACAGAATCCTTTGGAATACTTTGTAAACTAGGTAATCAAGATCACTGAGAAAAGTAGAATGATGACTGTCCATTTAACTTAACCTTATAACTGTAAATTCTAAGAACCAAAGTGTGCGCTCTGAAAGCCCTTTCATCAGAAGATAAGAGTCCTCCTAGAAGTAAAATGGCAATACTTAAAACTGCTTATACTTGACATTAATGTTGTATTATATTAAAATGAATATCTTGTAAGACTTGTGTAAGCTCACTTGACCTCAAAAGGTAGGCACATCGTGCACGTGTAGCGACTTATATTGTTAAATGGAAATGTTTAGTTCAGTAAAGTTCGTTTTTAATTCCAGATAGTAATTTGATATTTATAATTGTTTTATATGTATTTTCTTTTTAGTATACCATGTGTAGGCCGCAGGAATCGGCTGCAAAGCACGGAACTTGCCGAAGTGGTGAAGCTTGGGGGAAGCCTACCTGTGCCCAGCGCTGGACGACTTTCGGCTGAATTATGATGATGATGACAGGAGTTTGACATTACACCTGTTAAATCAGGTTTAAATTATAAACGATAGTCATGCCTCCTTTGATGAAGGCTTTACACTCCAAATCAATTACATTGTTTTATTAATACGTGAAAATTGTGCCAGCGGTAGGTAGGTATTTATTAGTGCCCACTTCGTTGGGCGGTAAACATTTTTATATCACTCAAAAGATTACGACACGGTCACGGTTCCATACGTATATCGAATTATCTCTTTAACAATTCGTCTAAATTATATGTAGTAAAAGGAAAAGTATTTTGTTTTAAACACTTGAAACGATAAATTTACTTATTTTGATAAGAATTCATAATTGTTGATAATATGACCAATAAACATGACCTAACGATTTCAAAATAAAAAAAAATCAAAACACTACTTTTTGTGTCTTAAATACAAAGGTTAGACATATGCTGTCACTGACTTTTTTGTAGGCATTATCAAGCTTTACAACTTTTCTCTAGAACTCAATCATATATCTCTCATCGTTAAGGCAGCGTTCGTAAGAAACGTTTTCGGTTAACCGTTTTTTCTCCGACTTACTTTGCAAATCCGACTACCACGAAAAAGTCTTTTCATTTTTCGGGTTATTATACCTATAGCCTATGACACTCACAAATAACGTGGCTTTCTATTGGTAAAATAATTTTCAAAAATCTTTATAATATTAGTATAGATAATAACAAAATGGGATCGTAGTTTTATCTGGCAAGTGGAGTGATTGTCATTTGTCCTGTTACCGTGCACTAAGCGGTGTTTGGAAGGCTCATCTTTGCGTGCGAGTTGGTAATTATGATGAGTGAGAAGTTTAGAGTTTGCAGTGTTATAATTCTTTATGTCTTACTGTGTTTACAAATCATACTTTGATTTGCTACATAAAGTAAGCGCTTTAGACGAATGTGCGGTTTGTGAATCTTGCCCAATTGTATAGGTGCCTAAAATTATTATGGCTGACAGACAGGAGGACACTGCGCACCGCCAGGATACAGAAGAAGACTTCATTGCATTGTCTGGATAAAGAAATAATGTATTGCTACTCTGATGCCGAAAATATAGTTTTCAGAATTGTTATCCGTTAGTCTGGATGTGTGTTTCAGATGGGCGCAACGTAGTACTTCCCGTGTGATATTTTCAGACAAACACACGGGCAAAGCCGCAGGCAAAAGTTAATTCTAAATAAAAGCTGCCCACACTAATAATGCTAAAGTTCTTTAATCTACCATACGTACTACGCAGTGAACGGAGTAATACCGAGTACATTCTGTAAAAAGAAGCAACTAGGAGTAAAGCGTCAATGGCTTCGGATTTCGCAAGCTTTGTCTTCATATTGCCATGTTAGATCCTTATGACAAAGGAGCCGAACAGTTTTCACTACATAATTAATGTTACAGTGAACGTGGCTTAGTTTAATGTGGAATTAACGGTCTGTATAGTGACTGTTGTGCAGCGCAAACTAAAATAAAAGTCTCCTATAAAACCCGAAGGCACGATTGCCTGTTTTTGGTTTATTTGAAATAAATGCTTGAGTACCGGTTTAGAACGACTGTCAGAATTAAACAACAAATTTTTAAAATCGTGTAGCGCTAAACCTGTTTAGCGACTTGTGGTCCTTAACATTTTTGACTTCACCCAATTTTCATAGAACCCTTACGCGGTACATATTCCAAGTGGACCCTACAAGAGGGCTGCCGGCACTGAACGCAGAATTAACATTTTCACATGCTCCTAAATTCCAAATTGAAACCAATAATCTCGTAAATTAATTCCCCCACATTCCAGCAGCCCACAAAAAGCGCGTCTCTTTATAAGGTCAGGTCAACGCAGCCCGGCGGCCCGGCGCGCGGCGGCCCGTCACGCCCATAAAAACGCTCTCAAACGCTGTCAAATAAGCCGCTGTATCTTTGCAGCGCATTTCGTAAGCAGAAACAATATTAACCGGGGCTCCAGTTTAATTTCCATAAGAAAATAAAAATGCCCGTTATTTGTCTTTGGCGAGACTTGGTTTTTGTGGGGTGAGTACTACAAGTTCTAGATGGGTTTTAAGGCGAGTATAAGGTGAGCAAAATATGGCTGAGAAATATTCATGGGCAGATCGTAGATGGAAGAAGATGCTGAAAGAAGAGATCGATGGTAGCGAAAATAGCTAACAGCTGTAATTACTTCCAAAACTCTTACAGGGAAGTATTATTTACTTAGAACGTAGGTATAGTTATGATAAGTCACGTTGGTTATAGCCAGTTTTTTGTACCATAACGTCATCTGCACTATCTATCTAACTAAACTAATATTAAGAGAAAAAAAAATTTTTTTTGTTTGTTACGTTTTCATGCTTAAACAGCTGAACGAATTTGAATCAAATTTGGCACATGGGTAGACTATAACCTGGAATAAGAAATAGAGTACTGTTTATCCCAATATTCCCACGGGATCAACACTTATGCGGGTGAAAGGGCAGGGCGTAGCAAGTGCTATATATTCAGATATACAAACCAACAGACCGAGTGACACTTGAATTCTACTAATATAATATTATAAATGTGAAAGATTGTATGTTTAGATGTTTGTTATTTAATCACGCAAAAACGGCTGAATAGATTTTGACCAAATTTGGCATACAGAAGATTTATAACCTGGATTAACACATAGGTATAATACTTTTTATCCCGGTAGTACGACCTGCACAGAAGCTAGTATCAATTAAAGTTATTGCCGGCGGTATGTTAAGCACAAGTTTAGCCCATCTTCCACGAAGCTATTCAAAAGTAAGCTATTACAAACTCCAATGATCAATAAGTAGCCGAAATGCCTATCACAGATTGTTTAATAAAGCGTTAGTAAGTCGTGTCGCACAGGGACCGACAGCAACTGGTCTGAAGCTCACCACGTTGGTAGTGGTTGAAGTCCATAATCCTTACTTATTATTTCTCATTTGCATTCGCAGAGACGTGATTTCAGCAAGAATTTTAGCAAAAGGTGTTATTGTTTGTCAGCAGTAAGACTATCTTTAATCCTGTCTACGCTTTTATCCTTAAAATTTCTCCAGTAAGTTCCGTTAAACAGTAAAAAAGAAGATTTTTCTGTGTCCGTAGTGTATAAGGCAACTAAGGAATCGGTAACAACGTCCGTCTGTTTGCTAAAACAGCAACTGCATTTTAAAAATTCGCTTACCATTTCTAGTGCATCGATGTATAATCCGTCCTTATACCAAGTACCACATTAGGCCAAGTAGGTTTAATGTTGCTTTCAGTATAAGATATTTTACAATAAGTATAATAATCACACCAAAAAAGCACATGTAACAATCCGACTCCAAGGACAAAGTAATTGAAAGTGCCAGAAAATTAAACAGTGTAAGCCGAAATAAATGTTCAAGGTTGCTTTCTGGGAAGAAGCCCTGAATAAGGTTTCCAGAAATTATAGTAGGCGTACAACATGGAAAAGTATTTCCTGGTTCCATTGTTTCAAGTAATTTTAGGACTACTAACAGGAGCGACGTGTTTCAAGGTTCTATTTATTTGGTAGATAGTGCCTATCCGGACGCTCTAACCATAAAAAAGGCTCTAACCATATAAAAATAATTACAAACGACCAATGTTCTTTCTCTTAGACAATAAGAAGATACTACGCTACCCTAGATCATCTCTGTCGTCGCAATACCAACAGTACCAATGCAGTTGTGGATTTAGTAAAAATATAAAGCGAATTTAATCACAATCTGTTATAAAAACATGCTGTATACTTTTGATAGGCATCAGGACACTTGCGCGAAAGAAATTTGCGCGAAAGACACTTGCATGAAAGACACTTGCGCGAACCCACATGCGCGAAAAGACATTTCCGCGCATGGACTTGGATCTATGGCTGTCGGTACGGGTCGTCAGAAGCCCGAAACTCTGACAATTAGTCATACCAATGGGTATCGCATTACCCAGTAACTGGGTTGTAGGGTCAGATAGGCAGTCGCTCCATGTAAAATACTGGTATTCAGTTGCATCCGGTTAGATTGGAAGCCCATCCCAACAGCGTTGGGAGAATACCAGGCAGATGAATGAAGATTACGCAATGTTTGAGCGAGTTTTTTTTAAATATAATTGCAACGTGTGGGATATCTAAGTATTACGCAGGTCTTGCTCACGGGAAAAATTAAACCATTTTATGGTTAAAATGTTTGGCCGTTTAGGTCGTTGCGTGAATATATATGGATTGGATCGTTTGAGTGTAAGTTCTGATACAAACATATTGCACAAAAATATTGCGCAAAGTTATTGCAGATGCAGGGCCACCTAACAAATAGAGGTAAAGTATTCGTTGAGCAAAACCTATTGTTACGAGCTTCGGGTTCGTGACAATTAAAAACTGCCAATAAAAATTACCAAAATCGACACTTTAATCAAACACACTAATTACAATAAACAATTTCACTGATGATCACTTTAAATCGCACTGAAGATCGCTTCAAATGTTCTCGCCTCTATCGCTTATTCAATACTACTCGGTCCCGATCCGTTCCCGCCTTTTTATAGAGCCACAGAACATTCGGGAATCGAATCATCTAGAATCTTCGAGTACATACCGGCCCCGACTGAGCAGATGTTGATAACTCTAGAAGATTCTTTTATCGAACTTGCTAGATAGATCTTGACTTAATTAATTCTGCTACTCGATACGAGATGGCGCTAGTGGTAACGAATTACTTTAGCTTTAGCGCGTAACATTGCCCCCTCCTAAGACATGCTCGTCCCGAGCATTTTCGGCCCCATAGTAACGCGCCAGTCGATCCACATGGACGATCTTAGGAGTACCTCTTGCACCTTTCTGTATCCGGTACGTTACGTCATTGATCTTTGTCACAATCCGGTACGGTCCGTCCCATTTAGCTTGAAGCTTAGGAGATTTCCCTTTGCTGCGGACTGGATTGTGCAACCACACTAGTGAACCTTCGTCAAACCCTTTATTATTCATTTTGCGGTCATAACGGGTTTTCATCTTTTCAGACATTTGCTGGCCTGATTGTCTGACGTGCTCATAAATGTCGTTCATCTTGTTCCGCAAGTCGTTCGCATAATCGGTTATACTGCGTGGGGCATCAGGTGGTATTCCGGTGATCAGGTCTGCAGGCAGCCGTAATTCTCTTCCAAAGTTTGCGAAAGCTGGTGTCACCGATGTACTTTCGTGGACTGCGCTTCGATAGGACAACAAAAATGGTTGTATGTGTTTGTCCCAATCCCGTTGCCGATTTTCCACAACTTTTGCTAGGTACCTTTCTAATGTCTGATTAAATCGTTCCACCATTCCATCCGATTGTGGGTGGTAAGATGTTGTTCTTGTTTTATGAGTACCCATAACTCGACAAGTTTCCTGGAATATTTGGGACTCAAAATTCCTTCCTTGATCACTGTGAATCTCTAAAGGTACTCCAAAACGGCAGAAGACTTCATGAACTAATTTATCTGCAACTGTCGAAGCTTCTTGATTTGGAATAGCGAAGACTTCCGGCCACTTAGTGAAATAATCCATCACAACCATGAAATACTTGTTACCACTTTCACTTTCCGGAAACGGGCCCGCTGTTGCAAGGGCTATCCTCTCCCATGGTGCACCAACATTGTACAATTTCAATGCACCTCTACTACGAGTTGAAGGTCCCTTTACAGCTGCACAACTTGTACACTTGCGACACCAGTCCTCGACATCGTCCCGGCAGTGGATCCAGTAAAACCGTTCTCGTATCTTCAGTAGAGTTCGTTTTACTCCCAGGTGACCTCCTGAACAACCATTATGGTACAGCTGCAGAACATCCGGTACTTGAGCTTTTGGGACAACCATTTGCAAATGACAGCTGTTTCCCCGAGCATTTTCCCATTTACGGCACAGGACTCCATCCTGAATCACCAAGCTGTCCCATTGGGCCCAATAGCTCTTTGTGATCGAACTCATTGCTGAGACGTCGCTCCACCTGGGCTTAGGAGCTCTGGCCTTCATCCACTCCAGAATCGGCTCGATGTCCGAATCTTCCTGCTGTGCACGTTGTAGGCTTTCCTTCCACTCGTTGCTGAGGTCTGTCCTGAGCATCCTCACAGGTACTACTTCCTTACCCTCTTGCCTAGTACAATGCTTGCAGTCTTCAGGACAAGGTCTTCTTGACAAAGCATCTGCGTTGCCATGAGATTTCCCGCTGCGATGTTCGACCACAAAGTCGTATTCCTGCAGTAGCTCAATCCATCTCGCAACTTGTCCTTCTGGATTTTTGAACTGCAATAGCCATTTCAGTGCAGCATGGTCGGTTCGTAAATGGAATTTCCGCCCCAGAAGATATTTGCTAAAATGCTGCAATGACTTTACCACAGCAAGCAATTCCCGTCTCGTGACACAATAGTTCCTTTCCGGTTTTGACAACGACTTGCTGAAGTACGCTATCACAACCTCTTGATCACCATTCCGTTGAGACAACACACCGCCAAGTCCTATGTCACTTGCGTCTGTGTCAACTATAAATTCCTTGCCTACATCAGGGTACCCCAAAATAGGTGTTTTGCACAGTCGGTCCTTTAACTCCTGGAATGCGATGTCGCAACTTTCATCCCAGCAGAAATGTCGCTTCTCCTCGGTTAGCTTATGCAGGGGTTTGGCTATATCCGCAAAGTTCTTAACAAATCGCCGATAATAAGAGCACAACCCTAAAAATGCTCTGACCTGCGTCTTGTCTTTTGGAACTGGCCAATCCTTGACAGCGGCGATCTTTTCTGGATCCGTGCGGATACCTTCTTCCGACACTACATACCCCAAAAAGCTAACTTGCCGTTTGAATAGTGAACATTTCTTCGGACTTAACTTGAGGTTGGCACTCTGGATCTTAATGAGCACGCGTTCCAGGTTTTGAAGATGTTCTTCAAACGTACGGCCTACAATGATGATGTCATCCAAGTAGACCAAACAGGCATCGCCAAGTAACTTGGTTAGTACAAGTTCCATCAGCCTTTCAAACGTTGCCGGAGCGTTGCTTAATCCAAACGGCATTACTTTAAATTGCCACAGACCCTTTCCTGTCGAGAATGCTGTTTTCTCCTTGTCCTTAGGGTCAATTTCAACTTGCCAGTAGCCACTTTTCAGGTCCAGCGTGCTAAACCACTTTACTCCAGTAAGCATGTCCAGCGTGTCATCGATTCTTGGCAAAGGGTAGCTGTCTTTCTTCGTAACGTCATTCAGACGACGATAGTCAACACAAAACCGCATGCTGCCGTCTTTCTTCCTTACCAGCACTACAGGTGAACACCATGGACTAGATGAAGGTTCAATAACACCATCCTTCACCATTCCCTCAATCATGGTTTCCACTTCCTTTTCACGCGCTACCGGTAATCTCCTTGGCCGCTGACGGATAGGCAACTCCTCTCCTGTGTTTATTTTGTGTTGAACTAAGCCAGTTTTCCCAATGTCAGCATCGTTTGAAGAGAAAACTTCGGCGTACTTGAGTAACATCTTCTTTGCCTTAGCCATTTCATTTTGCGACAGAGCGCTGCGAGAGTCTTCTAAAAGTGTGGTCACTCTCGTTTGTGCATCCTTGCTTGGGGTCCCAGTCGATAGATATTGGCATTGACGCAACCAATCTACTTCCTCGCAAGTACCAATCAGTGTGCCTTTTTCAATAATCTGTTCCTGATCACAAAGATTCAGCACACGTACTCCTGAGATGTCGGTGGCTCTGACCAAAGTTCGTGCCACTTTCCATGGAAGGTCATTATCTACCCTTTCCACGAGTACACAACGATGAATTTGCCCAGAATTCCGAGGAAGACTAACCGGCACAATCGTTTCTGATCTCGGAGGAAGAACAATCTTCTTAAGGCTATACACATTCCCTGGTAAAGCCCCTTCCATAAAAAGTTCCTCTTGCCCACATTTCATAACACCTTGCTTGACGTCAATCTCGCAGCAATTCTTCCTCATAAAGTCAAGGCCCAGGATGCAATCGTCCGTTATATCAGCCACGATGACATTATGCAGGTAGATCCTGTTGCCTAGCTTCAACTCCATCTCCTTTTCTCCATGGACGGGTATGCGCTGACCGGTGGCTGTCACCAAATTAATGCGTTCTCGGTTGTATGCGGAGTCCCCAAGGAGCCGACTTATAACTTGGGAACTGACGACCGTACGAGAGGCTCCAGTATCAATGGTTAGCTTACAAGGCGTTCCGTTGACCTCGCCCTTGATGATTAAGCTGTTCCCGTCATGGGTTTGTGTGATCGAAATCCTTGGGGCTCTTTGAACATCAGCCAGCACCCGCCCCACAGTCCTGGCTACTACTCGTTTCCCTGCTGCTGCTGGGCAGTGCTGTTAGCCGCACTACCCTCTGGAGACCGACCATCTTCCCTTTCTGCAGTTCGCTTAGGGCAACTGGATTGAAGGTGGCCCCTTTCCCCACAGCCGTAGCACCTAGGGCCGTATCCTTTATTACGGTCGCGAACTGTAGCCGCTACAACCTCCCTGACGCGATGGGAACGATGATCCTGCCGCACAGCTTCCACCTCCAGTGCATGGGCCAAGGCGTCCTTAAGCGTCCCGTGGTGACCAAGCCTCACAGCAGCTCGAACTTCAAGGTCGCGGATGCCGTCGATGAATGCCTGCACCAGGTTCCCATCAATAAGCGCAGGTACGGACTGGTATGCTTTACGAACCAGCTTCTCTACTTCAAGGGCCCACTGCTGCAGGTTTTCATTACTGCGTTGCACACGATCCTTGAGCTGCGCACGAAACACGTGTTCCAGGTGAGCGTCGCCATATCTAGCTTCCAATGCCTCAAGGAGCTGCTCGTAAGTCACTTCCTTACCGAGAGCTTCCAGAACATTTAAAGCCTGGTCGCGCAGTCCTAGGGTGAGGGCAGTCATGGCCTGACTGTTATTCCACCCGTTCGCCTTCATGACAGCCGCGAACTGAATTTTGTAGGCCGACCAGGAAGAAGTCCCGTCGTACGGCGGCACTTTGAATCCACGTAGCGAAGGTGTTGTAGCTACGGGAGCTGCGATTCCATCCCCAAGTTTGAGGTTACCCAATTCCTGCTTCACATCAGCAATGACGTCACTAAACTTGCTGATCTGAGTTTCAGCTTCTGACAGGCGGTTGTCATGCTGGGCAACCTTCTCCTTCACCTCCTTCATATCTTTCCCGAAGGCTGCGTGAAGGTCCTTCATGAGGAGCATCTGCTCTTCCTGGCGGCGCGCCTGCTCCTCCTTATCCCGTTTGAGCTGTTCTTCCAGCCGACGAGCCTGTTCCTCCTGTCGGCGAGCCTGCTCCTGCAGCATCATCATCAGAGCAGCAAAATCTGGCGCTGATGATGCTGGAGCAGCTGTGGACGGGCCGGCCTCCGTGGTCGGTAGCTGACCCTCCGACGTCTGTGGCAGTGCTCCACCAAATCGCCTCTGATCCGTCTCCTGCTGACGTTGACTCCGGGTACGGACACCCTCCGTGTCGTCTTTAGGTAAAATCGGCATGATTTTAATCCTCGCTTCTGACACCAATTGTTACGAGCTTCGGGTTCGTGACAATTAAAAACTGCCAATAAAAATTACCAAAATCGACACTTTAATCAAACACACTAATTACAATAAACAATTTCACTGATGATCACTTTAAATCGCACTGAAGATCGCTTCAAATGTTCTCGCCTCTATCGCTTATTCAATACTACTCGGTCCCGATCCGTTCCCGCCTTTTTATAGAGCCACAGAACATTCGGGAATCGAATCATCTAGAATCTTCGAGTACATACCGGCCCCGACTGAGCAGATGTTGATAACTCTAGAAGATTCTTTTATCGAACTTGCTAGATAGATCTTGACTTAATTAATTCTGCTACTCGATACGAGATGGCGCTAGTGGTAACGAATTACTTTAGCTTTAGCGCGTAACACTATTAAAGTAGAAATAAAAACAAAATATCGATCAATTAAATGAATTATTTAATCAACAAGAACACAAGTATCTACCATTCTAACAAAATTTGCCGGACAGGGGTCTACCGCAAGTACGGAACCATAAGTAATCCAACTGCCTTCTGGGTAATCCGTCGCTCCCTTGTCTTCTGCACTGGATGGGTAGCACATAGCGGCACAAAGGACACAAACTAAAGTAGCTAAGTGAACCTTCATTGTGACTGTTCTTGACAGACCTCTGGGCTAGTACAGGAAGGTATAGCTTGATAATGGTGGTTTATGCTGTTTATATTTACACTTGAGCAAAGTTACAATGTTCATTTTATACTCGGCACGTGTCACTTCGACAACTCAGCATCCATTAAAGTTAAGTACTAAAGAGCGTTTATGCAAAACTGCGTCATTAGGTAGGTATGTAGTTACTAAATAAAACAAACTTAGTGCGAAGTGTATTTAGTTCCTTTACAAAATAATTGACGATGTTATTTTAGAGCTCCATTAAAAAAAATACATTATACAGTACAACAATGTGCAGTTCTCAAAGTGAGCACTTCTCAAAATAAGAACTTCTCAAAATGAGTGTGAAAAACACTGCTTTTTATATAAATTAGTCCTAACACACCAACAGGAATGTAAAAATGTTCTAAAATAACAACACGTAAATTAATCATTTTACATTCATATAAAACCCAGTACTTTTTGATCTTTTTAAATTGCTACCTACATTTGATAAGATAGTATTTGCCGGTGGATAATCAGTTGTTTAAAACTTTTACTTTATTTTTGATTATATAGAGTAGGAGATTTGCCAAGGTTATCATTACTGGCCTACCTATTTAAGTATTTACATAATTTTTTTATACATATAGTTACTTATGTCATTTTAATTTTCATTTTTTTTTGAATATTTATTACGAAATTATGTTTTCATATATTTATTATAATTAGTAAATATATGAATAAAGCATATAAGAATATGGCATATACTTCCTAATTCCCATTTCTTGAGTAAATTAACTACAAAACTTACGAAATAATATGTACCTAACTTTTTTGTATAGAGAACTGTACTTATTATTTGTAAGCGTGATCAATATGATAAGTTAAAATAAGGTTAAAATAATATATAATAATATTATATATTTATTTAAAAAAATACAGATAGATTCAGTGTACAGAATACTACATTGAATGGCTGGAGTACTTATATTATGTGTATAGCTGACGTGTACTGAAAATACATAATCAAGCATTTCCTGAACGTGATTTTTTTTTCAAATAAACTATTGTTATCGTGCTAAAAAGCGTGTAAAATTATAAAATAAGTATTGTGAGTACATTTATTTTGAATCCTGACAAAATTAACAGGTCATGGGTCTACCTCAATAACGGAACCAGAACACTCCACTGCTCTTCTGGGTAATCTGTTACTCCCGTGTCTCTAGCACTGGGTGGGTAGCACATAGCGACACAGCGACACAAATATAAGTTGCTAAGTAAAACTTCGTTGTCGCTGTTTTGGACTTTTTCCTGCGTGGATCTACAAAAGAATAGCTTCATCATCATTATTATTTCAGCTGAAAGACGTCCGCTGCTGGACATAGGCCTCCCCCAAGCTTCGACCGGTTTTGTGCTTCCCGCATCAAGCGTCCTCCTTGTGGAAGGCCTTCCCACTCTACGTCTTCCGGTACGCGGTCGCCACTCCAGAACATTGCGGCCCCATCGGCCATCTGTTCTGCGAGAAATGTGCCGTGCCCACTGCCACTTAAAGTTCGGAAGTTCTTCGGGCTATGTCAGTTATCTTGGTTCTCCCGCGGATCTCTTCATTCCTGATTCGATCACGTAGGGAAACTCCAAGCATAGCTCTCTCCATTGCCCTTTGGGTGACTTTAACCCTTCTAATAAGGCCCATTGTGAGCGACCACGAAAAAAATTACACTTGCGCTTTACAGAGGTAGAAATTTGTTTATTTTACACTCGCCACCTATAACTTCCACAACAAAACGTCCATTATAGTTAAATACTAAAATGAGAGCGTTTATGTTAAAGTGTGTCATTATGTAGTGTATAAATAAATCATAATTACTTGATGTATTAGTTCAGGAATCAACTTAGTGCGAAGAGTTTCACTATACACTTCCTTTATAGAATAAATGTCGATTTAAGGTAATGGGCCCTCTTACATTTCGGCGTTTTACAAGCGTTCATGCGATACCGAGAAATATTTTTAAAATTTATTCGTATTTCAAATGTTGCAAATGTTGAAGATTATTTTGATGTAAATACTACGTCAAAATTATATAGAACTTCGAAGATATTCAGACTTGTTACCAAACCTTTCCGGTAGAAAATTTAGTTTCGTCCAATATTTTTATCTTTATATGATAGGCATATAAAAAAAATGTATTTTTTTTAAAGATCATATAGAATATTTGTAATCTATGACAAATAGGAATGGTTTAATAATCTGGAACAGATTTATTATCAATTCTGATAAAATCAACTGGATGGGCGTCCACGCTAAACATTAAACCAAAAGTAATTTTATCTTCTGGGTAACACGTCACTCCTATATTACGATCTCCTGGACTGGTTGGGTAGCACATGGCTACACTGACACTCAGGACACAACATGCAAATATCGCAACGGAAAAGTTCATGGTAGCTACCATGAACTTTTACGAGTTTTTACAAAACGACAAAAACGATAACCGATAATTGATTAAAACTAATTGGTGGGTATATAGTATACAAGAAAAGTTTTTATTCAGTGCGCAAACGTAACCATGAATTCAGCATATCATTCTAGATTCCCCGGCGCAGAAATTTTTCCTCGTTTATACAAAAACAAAACAGCTGTTTCATAGAAAAGTGCAATACCCACGCGGTCAAAATGTATGGAACAGCTGTTTTCTTTTTGTATAACCGACGAAAAATTTCAGCGCTGGGGGTCTAGAATCAAAATCAAAAGTAATTTATTCAAACTAGGCTGAGAGTCAGCACTTTTTGTACGTCAAAATTACATAAGACAGTCCCCAAAAAAACGCTCACCCTTCGCCACTCCCTAGTGGTTTAGCTGGGAAGAAGAAGTGGCGCAACAAACTCCCCAGCAGCACAGCTGTCTGTTCAGTTGGAAGAACTTGATTCTATACAATAATAGACAATAAATGAAAAAAATCATTAGTATAAAAAAATATGGTTTATACAGTCAAATAAAATAAACAATGATATGAAGGAACTCATATGACCTGTCAGTAGGTAAGCTAATTCTGGTGAAAGAACACAAACGTTGTCTTGAGTTAATCACAGCGACCAACAATTCTTATCGTTTAAGTGGTCGTTGATAGAATAGTATGCCTTAGAACAAAGGTTGGATTTTACTTTAGCTTTAAACGCATTAAAATGTAAATCTAGAAAATGGAAGCTTGTTATAAAATGTTATACCAATGATATGCTGAATTCATGGTTACAGTTTGCGCACTGGATAAAAACTTTTCCTGTATATAGTATGCAGTCTCTCAGGTAAGACAGTATGGAGGCGGTGCATCTAGCCGGGATGGCGTACTGCGGCTGACAGAAACAGTTGCCCATCAAAAATTTCGCAGCAGCTACTATTGACTGTTCCTCGTATCATGTATAGTAGTATGGTTTATTGAAGATGGTTTTGTGCATTTATTTAAATTGCAGAGTAATTACGATGACAGTTAAATACTAGGGCAAATTAAAAAAAAAATGAGGTTCAGCAAATTTTCCACCAGGGAAAACCAGTGACTAACAATTCTTGATTTTGTTAATTAACTTATGACTTAACTTTTAACCATTAGTAAGTCTCCGGTATTTCTTAAATCATATCAAATCAGGTCAAATTAATGACTGATTAAATTCGAATAGGCTCTAAAAAATAAGAGCTGATACGGTTAGACTGAAAGTCGACTGTAACATAGTGGCAAAATAAGGGGTTCAAAACACAATGAATATCAAAAAAAAATCAACACGAACACATCTATTAACAATTTTGACAAAATTATTTGAACATCGTTCTGCACGAATCATTCAATCAGGAGACAGAGGTCTTCCTGAGTGAGGGTTATGAGTCACCCTCGTACTACGCTCTTCTGGAGTGGTTGGGTAGCAAACAGTTTTATTGACACCAAGGACACAAACTAAAAATATAGGTAAGGAAAACTTCATTGTAGGTCGTAAGTAGCTTTTGACTGTTCCCCGTGTTAGGTTAATGTAAAATAGTTTAATGGCGATGATTTATGCGGTTATATTTATACCTAAGTTACAACTCATAGAAACCAGGGGCAGGAAGATGAGTTATCTAACTCGGGAAAGAATAAAGAACAAATAAAATATCAATACCTAATCAATTTTAATCAATATGTACCAATTCCTCATGTAAGCGTCAAGTTTGTGCCGCCATCTACGCCTGGGTCTTCCGAGATGCGGTTGGAAGTTTTCAGGGACTCATGCTGTGGTTGTCTTAGCCCACAATGCATCCGACATGCGGCAAACATGTCCGGCTCAGTCCCATTTTAGTTTGGCTGCTTTTTGGCTGATGTCTTCGATTTGTATCTTATTTAGTCCATATTGGCTCTGCACCGAGTGTAGTAGAAAAAGGAACGGAAGGTCTTTGGCCTGCAGTGGGACAGTACAGGCTGATATTATTGATTTTAATCAACAGGAACGCATTTCTCTGCCACTCTCACAAAACCAGCCATACATTGGTCTGCAAGAATCATCGCAACTGGAACGTTCATTCGTTCTGGAAAGTCTGTTACTACTGGATCACGCTCTTCTGGGTCAGATGGGTAGCACATAGTTACATTTACGGTTACAATAACAGAAATAAAAAATATTTTTAAGTAGAACTTCATTGTAGCAGCTCTGTTAGTCGTGCCAGTCTATGGCGGAATACTTTGATGACGATGGTTTATTTATTTATACCTCAGGAAATTACCAACAATTTATATTCTACATTGTTGCCCTACTACAAAATTTTGCTCTTTGCCTGATCTAAACGTCAAATTCTCAACGCTTTAAAAACCAAACTAAAAAAGGAGAAAATAATTTAATTCAAATAAAAAGCGTGGGGTGCTTTTTGAGGTATTTTTATAATCAATTAATGTCAAGCACCCCACGCTTTTTAATTGAATTAAATTATTTTCTCCTTTTTTAGTTTGGTTTTTAAAGCGTGTTTTTTAGTTTTTTAAACTATTATTTATTTTCTATTTTTTAGTTCTGCTAACTACAAAAACGTGTTTTTTGTTTTCTCAATTTTTTTAAAATTATTGAATTGTCATCGGTCCTCGACAAGTTTATAAAGTTTCAATGAAATCTGACCGTTTAAAGTGAGTCAAAATCGCGCTGAAAGGAGTCGGTTACATACAAATATACAAGTGAAGCTAATATAAAGCGTGTAAAAAAAGGAAGGCTTCAGTTCAGCTGACCAGCAAAGTTATTGAAAAACGTGTTTAACGTAGAACTGTTTATAGGAATAACCACGAAAGTTATTCGAAAAACCTTCGTTCAATTTATTCATCCAGGTACCATGATCTCGTAGTGAACCCACAGTACCTTATTTCATCCAAACCCGTTCTGCCGTTTTTGCGTGATTGATTAACAGACATCCAAACTTTCACATTTGTAATATTAATATTATATATTTATAAGTAGGGTAGCTAAATAGTACACGTTTATATTGGTCAACAGGACCTTATGAAATATACACAAACGGCAGAACGGGTTTGGATGAAATAAGGTACACAGACAGTTTTTAACCTGGAATAACATATAGGATTCATTTTTATCTCAATAGTATGTTCCCGTGGGATAATTTTCGAAATGCACGCAGGCGAAGCCGCTGGCAAAAGCTAGCCAGTAAAATAAAACATTGTAAGATGTGCGTTCCAGCGTTAAAAAAGTATAAAATGCGGCGTGTGTCATCAAATATCTCATTGTGATACCTATAAGAAGCAGCCAACATGGAATACTTGACTGTAGTATTCGTTTGTGTTCTAGTGTTCGAAATAACGCATTCATAATCCTACTATGTGGTGACGGTTGACAATGTGCAGGTGACGGAACGAAAGGAAAACGGTGACGGATTTCAACTTCCAAAGGCTACTGATGGGATTAAGAGAATTAATAAATAAAAGACGCAGGGAGAAAATAAACATTTTAATAGCAGTACATTGATTTAGTGTTCTTCTTGACAATTTGTCATTGCTACCTCTCGTACTATTCGGCCAATGGTTCCCCGTGAGTCCTGCATTTCCCCCCTTAGGTGGGTCTCCTAATTGTTTAAACTCTGTCTCGTCATATTCGAGCCCTGCTACCTGTTTTACCCACACTTGTAATTTTCTGCGTTTAAGTGATTTTTTATTATTCCCATCAGTAGCCTTTGGAAGTTGAAATCCGTCACCGTTTTCCTTTCGTTCCGTCACCTGCACATTGTCAACCGTCACCACATAGTAGGATTATGAATGCGTTATTTCGAACACTAGAACACAAACGAATACTACAGTCAAGTATTCCATGTTGGCTGCTTCCTATAGGTATCACAATGAGATATTTGATGACACACGCCGCATTTTATACCTTTTTAACGCTGGAACGCACATCTTACAATGTTTTATTTTACTGGCTAGCTTTTGCCAGCGGCTTCGCCTGCGTGCATTTCGAAAATTATCCCACGGGAACATACTATTGAGATAAAAATGAATCCTATATGTTATTCCAGGTTAAAAACTGTCTGTGTACCTTATTTCATCCAAACCCGTTCTGCCGTTTTTGCGTGATTGATTAACAGACATCCAAACTTTCACATTTGTAATATTAATATTATATATTTATAAGTAGGGTAGCTAAATAGTACACGTTTATATTGGTCAACAGGACCTTATGAAATATACACAAATATAATGGCCTGAATACCACGATTAATCCCGTTGGGTCTTTTGCTTCTAATAGTTTCAATACACCTTGTACACACAATAGGTTTATTACACATTAATGTATAGTAGGTTAACTAGCTGTACTCGCGTCTTCGCTCGGATGATGATGATCGGAGATGTCGAGAATTATTCTACGGATACATGTTCCCGGGCCAGAAAGCCTATGTTACTCGGAACGGAAAGTTCCGCCGAAATCGGTCCAGCTGTTTCAGACATGAGCCACGGACAGATAATAATAAGGAGGTACTAGTTAGTTTAGTAAAAAAATATATTTTGACATTACAAACAGATATTTCAATTTTATTTATTTGCTTAAAGTATTAGATGTAAGAAACTAGATTTTGAATGTCACTTCTTTGAATTTTTTATATTTGATGGTGACTACGGCCTTTATAAATTTTAATCAAGGTCAAAATCTAGTTATCTTGTTCTTTTTGAACCCCGCCCCTTAAAGTCTATTTGAAAGTTTTGATTTTGTAAGGAGCAAATAAAACAACTTTTATAGGGACTTTTACTTTAATCGTCATGAAAACACTTTCCATGTGATATATAAACGCTTCGGGACAATCGCTATCCGATAATCCCATTCCTACCTACCTCCATTGATACCTCCTCCATTTTATTGCAATCCATTCGAAGAACTTTGTGGCCCGGTGGGCACTTCCGTTTCATTTTTATTTAGTACCCATACTTGTTGTTTTCCCTTTTTATCACTTGGCTCATTAGTTATTTCCCCAAATCGTTCGTCTATAGGTGGAAAGTCTACAGATTTTGGATAAAGTTCACCTTGAGGCTGCACCTCTGCATCAGATCTTTTATCCATAGCTGGTACGTTT
This sequence comes from Antitype chi, assembly GCA_947359405.1. Lineage (NCBI taxonomy): Eukaryota > Metazoa > Arthropoda > Insecta > Lepidoptera > Noctuidae > Antitype > Antitype chi. The sequence continues at coordinate 23,461,525 of OX375808.1, forward strand.
ACAGAGTTCGTGTAAAGTTCATCTAGATGCTGAACCTCTTCGCCGTATTCATTCACTTCGATCATTTTCACTTTCTGTACCCACATTTGTACACCACTGGGGTACCTAAAGTATTGACAGTACGTTAGATCCAACACTAGAACACAAACTAGTAACACACACAAAGATTTCATGTTGGTTGTTTTTCATCAATGCTTTTGACGAAATGAGTATCGTTAATAGATGCTGCCATTTATATTCTTTTGGTAGTATGTACCTATAAATAATACGGCAGCACGTTAAAAAATATTCAAAGACTGCCTTTGTATTTTTACATTTTGGTTTATTAATGAATTCAAATGGTTTTGACAAGGAACCGGCAATCAGGTCGTCTTGCCCGTAGATGGCTAGATAACACAGGTGTGGTATATGATGCAATTGTTATTCTTATTACCTGACTGCGCCAGAAGGAGGGTTATTTTAGAACAGCTGTTGCCGGCGACTTCGTCTACGAACGGCTCAGCGGTACAGACAGATAGAATAGAATTACTTTCGCATTTATAAAATTAGTATGATGCATGTGTGATGTGATCATAGTTCACATTTTTAGTGGTCATAAAGATTAAAAACATTATTATTTTCGGCAAATAGGGAGTAAGTTTTTAAATGTGAATTAAAATCGAAAGTGAATATTGGAATTATGATAAATAAAAAGCGGCCACAGCTCAATACGAGCCACATGAGAATTTTGTTACGCTTTTCATCCACTAGCCGAGTCGGACTTGCATTGTATCAATTGGTAGACGGTTGTACACTAGCCGCGTATTTCGAATTCTCAGACAATAAAATCTTACATCATAAAATATCTCGAATGTCTTTGATATAATATTAGTATACTCAATGCCGTACGATCGATCACCTTCACATAACCTTGCCTTGTCTGGCAAAAAAAAAACAAACCGCAGATGGAGACATGATAATAATAAAATTCAAGTTTTGCTTTTATTTGATTGAAATACTCATCTTCATTATCATCATGTGTAGTCTTTCCCCAACTACGACGAGATATGTTGGGATCGACTTCCAGTCCAGATGGATGCAGTTGAACACCAGTATTCTGCCTAACAATGCGAAGTACGACTTGAAACAAAATACATATTAACATTTGTTTTTATATTTATTGATGTCTATCATAACTATTTCTGATCTTTGGGGCAAAAGTGGTCCTTCCATTTGCTATAATCGATCCCCGGGATATCTTCACAAGGCACGGGGTAGTTCCTGAAAATTAAAGAAAAATGTTAATCGGCAGCTCATTGGGAAATATTTTCTAATTTGTAAATTCAATATAGGTTAGAGGTAGACTTCTAGGGAAGTCAATATCTTTATAGACCTAGTTATCTAGGTACAGCCAGTGCAAACAAAACTCCTGCCTATGTCTCCACCACATAATTTTCCACTTTATAGAACCACTTCTCTATCTCACGACCCTCAAGTTTTTCAACCACGTGATAGATTTATCAGGCAGCACATGTACCAGTAAATAAGTGAGGTAGGTGAAGGCAATTTGTTTAGAAAGCCGGTATCGGTATCTATCGCACGTACGCTATAGTAAATATTTAATGTCTGATGGGCTGTATATTAGTTCCTTCGAAATGTTTAGAGACGGTTTCTTTTTACTTATTTATTTTATTTTTCTCCATGCGTAACGATTTTGGTTCAATGTTGGACACTGTTGTACCGATTCGATCGTTTAAGAAGTCTTGTGATTTGTCAGGCTATGTTAACTGTCGCCACCACGCTTTAGTTAGAGCTAATGGTCACTAAGCAATTTTGTGATTCTGGTTTTCAGCAAAAAAACTACCTTCTCATTCATATTATTTTGTATGAGGAAAAACACTCAAACCATTCACATATCACCTTTAATACAATCTTAAGTGAAATTCTTTGTGTAAATTTATTCAGGAAAACGTAAATCAAGGTCGTTTAAGTGCTGTCCTGAACCCTTACCAAGGTCCTCTTCTGAAGAACGCGGCCGGTTGTATCTGTTTGATGTCATCACCGCTGTCACACAGCACACGAGCAATACTAGTCTTCCGTACTTCATTTAGTTGAGCTGAAACATGATTTAACAACATAACAGTATAATTAGTATGTATGGGTTTGTGGCTAAGAAATAACAGCCGGTCAGACTGCAAGCTGACCCCAAAATAGTTGGGAAAAGGCTAGGCAGATGATAATAATGATATAGGTAACCCAGTGGCCACGAGCAGTGACTCAACACTACAACGCGTCTTGTTTAGTAAGAACGTTTGAATTTTAATCTGTCTCAATCTGTCAACATAATACTTCTAATTTTCATAATTGTTGGCAAGTTTTTGACATTAATTGTCGCTGAGATGAGATTAGGACTAGATTTTTAACGTTTTTTTAATAATGGGAATTGGACTTCTGGTAACGCGAGCGCGTGTCGCTTGACTTTATTTGTGTCGCAAGTCGCATGGTACGATGCGTTAACGGGGCCTGCAGTTACTGATCGGACTTCTGTATTTCCACACAAAATTACAGCTAAATACATGATAATTTCACAGGTATTTAATGAGACGTGTAAGTCCATCAAGTGCATAAGCCCACGCTCGCATGGATGTAAAATGTCACGGCGGAATTTTGGCGCAATGGATCTTCAATGCACTGCGCCTTTGACACCGAGAGTTGAAAATCTAACTCTGTTTTTTCGTCGCGCTGGGATCCTTTCTGTTGGATTCTCAATGTTTGGTTCAACACCGAGAGTTGAAAATCTAGTGCGCGAATGCGTGATCAAATCCCACTGCGATATTTTAAGTCCGTGCACATGGTCTTACGCAGACATCAGCCCGAGTGCTTTGATTTTTACGACGGATGAGTATTTTGGTTATAAATCTTCAACATCATTTGACTTTTATTTTATATTGATGAAATGATGCTTATTAAAAATTACTTCGTCTAATGTTTACGACCCTTTCTTGTTTTGTTATGTCGTGAACGGTTTTGTTTTATTTTGTTTGTCACCAAAACACATTTCTTATTCTGCTTCAAATACTCACGAATCGTCAAAGCAGCAGGGAAGTCTCCGTGCTCAAAGAAGAACTTGTCAGAGCGCCTCCACAGCAGCAGGTTATGTGTCATGATGCAGTACAGCGTCGGGCTCACGAATGTCCCTGGCAGGAGCTTCTCTATGTAGATTGCCACCATAACATCTACGTCTTCTACGTCATCGTAAATTCGACGGAGAGTTTCTACTTTCTGAAAGGAACGCGAAACATACTGGTTAGTAGAACCCTTCAGACAAGCGTAACAAAGGTCTCAAACATGTTCAATGTTGCTACACTGGATTTCATAATCCAGTCACTTTGCAAATTTGTTTACTACTCCTAATTCCTTTCCGATTAATTACGTTTCGCGGGGGACTGTCTTATGTAATTTTGACGTTCGAAAAGTGCTGATTCTCAGCCTTATTTGAATAAATGACTTTTGATTTTGATTAGATGTTTTCTGACACATCCGCCACAATTACTTTTAAAGTTAAGTACAGGGAGTAACAACACAACAAGCGTTAGGCCTGGAGATTCTGATTTCTCAGCATAATTATGCACTCACATCTTTATTAATAGTATCGTAGAAATCTTCCCAGTACTTGGCTGGCTTCAACCCGCAGATCTTCCGGTAGTGATTGTAGGGCGGTAGTCCAGCGTCGCGGCCTCTCATTATGTCGGTAGCAGGGAGGTCACTAACTAGATGCATGTCGCCTAAGTACCGCTCTGTTAGCTGTCCAGAAAGAAGATTGAGGTTATTAAGGAAATAATATGCTTCTATCAATATCACGGCGATTAAAGGTACTTCAAATTCTTGCGCTGGTAAACACTATTTATGTCACTCGGTCAAATGAAAAGCCGAAAGAACATGATTAAAAACTCAGTTCACTAGGGACCTATGCCAAGAGTCTGGCTGTTGAATACAGCTATAATCTATCCTATACAGTTTTAAATTAAATTAGCTGGCAATACTTTACACACGTTTTGGTTGTGAATATCGAAAACATATGAAACAGAAAAATCATCATTCGAACTTTGTTCAAAATTTTAAGTGACACTGTGGCATATAAATTAACAGCCAGTTGCAGAAACGAACTTTGACTTTTAAAGCCGTAATTAAATACTAATCTTCCATTAACTTGTTGCAGAAAGCAACATTATACTCGATAGTAATGGTTCTTTAATTTGAAATAATGAATTGTCAAACGAGACAATCTGTCACAAGTTTTTGTTGCACAAAGCAAGCACTTAAAGCACCTTAAAGTTGTTTTGTGCAACATCATTAAATTAATGAAATCATTAGCGTTAATGATCCATTATGTAATGTGGCGTTAATGTTTGTCTCTGTGCAACTGGGTGTAAGGCAACCAAACGACTGTTGTTTTATGGTTTTTGGAAATTCGTAAAAAGTAACAAAGTAGATTCACGAAAAATTACAAAAACAGCTGACCCAATCTACGCGCGCCCTTCCGACGCGGTTCGCTGACCTTCGTTTATCTAAAGATATTTTTTTTTTGTTTTTTGCTTCCATACCTACTAATTACTTACTAATATTCTATGATTATGTACTGTATATAAACTATATCTATACATATAATAAAATCGTAGCGGAGTCAAAACAGTACCATTTCAGAGACCAATCTATATGGTCTTCACATGATCTGACCAAGATTATGTCTGGACTTAAAAAGAGGCTGACCTCTAAGTTTTTTTCGGCCTTTGTTCTCAGAGTAGTCAGATAGGAAACACCAACCTCATGTGCTCGTAGTTTAAAAAATATGACTGTCGTGTAAAAGTGTTTGTGCAAACCTACTTCAGAAATAAAATTATTTATCATCTATACTACATTGATGTTTTTTTTTCGTGTGGTTGGGGAACTATTCTGTGTTCCAACATTTTTTATAAAATCATCCCCAAGGAGGTAAAATAGGGGATGATTTAAAAATAAAAATGTTATATCTATACAATTTTTTATGTCGTAGGTACTTATTTTTAAAGGGCTTATGGCTAAAGTCGCGGGTGGCTCGATCAGGTTAAGCTACGCTTGGCGCAGTTAGTCAGAGGATGGGTGATCATCTTTACATACCAAGACCCCTACGTGCCTCGGAAAGTGCGTTAAACCGTTGGTCCCGGTTGTCATTCGTGGATCGGTGATAGTCGTTACAGGTGCTCAGAAACCCGAAAGTCTGACAACCAGTCTTACCAAGACGTATCGTATTACCCAGTGGGGTTGTGGAGGTCAGACAGTCGCTCCATGTAAAATACTGGTATTCAGCTGCAACTGATTAGACTGGTAGCCGACCCCAACATAGTTGGGACAAGGCTACGTAGATGATGAGGTACTTATTTTCCCAACATAGTTGGGACAAGGCTACGTAGATGATGAGGTACTTATTTTCCCAACATAGTTGGGACAAGGCTACGTAGATGATGAGGTACTTATTTTCCCAACATAGTTGGGACAAGGCTACGTAGATGATGAGGTACTTATTTTCCCAACATAGTTGGGACAAGGCTACGTAGATGATGAGGTACTTATTTTCCCAACATAGTTGGGACAAGGCTACGTAGATGATGAGGTACTTATTTTCCCAACATAGTTGGGACAAGGCTACGTAGATGATGAGGTACTTATTTTCCCAACATAGTTGGGACAAGGCTACGTAGATGATGAGGTACTTATTTTCCCAACATAGTTGGGACAAGGCTACGTAGATGATGAGGTACTTATTTTCCCAACATAGTTGGGACAAGGCTACGTAGATGATGAGGTACTTATTTTCCCAACATAGTTGGGACAAGGCTACGTAGATGATGAGGTACTTATTTTCCCAACATAGTTGGGACAAGGCTACGTAGATGATGAGGTACTTATTTTCCCAACATAGTTGGGACAAGGCTACGTAGATGATGAGGTACTTATTTTCCCAACATAGTTGGGACAAGGCTACGTAGATGATGAGGTACTTATTTTCCCAACATAGTTGGGACAAGGCTACGTAGATGATGAGGTACTTATTTTCCCAACATAGTTGGGACAAGGCTACGTAGATGATGAGGTACTTATTTTTTCAAGATGTAAGGGATTGGAAATGTCGTCATAGACCCTGTCTTAATTACTATAATTACATCGGGAGTCATGACGTAGTCGAACTTAGCAGCTGGCTGGATGAGGGAACCCTCCGTGAGGTCAGCCTCAGTGTTGTTGATGGCGAGAATGCCGCTCCGCAGCCCGTCATCAGGCGTGGGTCTATTGCCCACATACCTGCCGTTCCTGTACAGACTGGTGGAAACGAGATTAGTTACTCTTTGTTCAATGATTAAATTCTAAGATACTACCAACCAATTAACAAAATGCAGACGTAAGTATCGACACGCTAAAATATTTTTCATTTTTTTCTTTTACGCTAGGTTAGAAACGATTTGATCTGTGTTCTGTTCTATTCTAACATATTCAACTTACTCCGTACGACCTTGTTGAAAGTTGTGGAACCAGCGGACCCCGATGAGATACTCGCGAAGCACGCCAGGCTCATAGCGATGGTCGAAATCGTTGACATATCCATCTGTCTCGTATATTAAGCCTTCTGCTAGAGCATTTTTGCGACCTGGGAAGGTCAAGTTTTAAAAGTGTACTAAGATTATAGTTGACAGCTGAATAGATTGAAAACTTGGGATCTGGACGGAAATCATGAAGAATGTTGGTTGTAGATTTTCTATGATTTCAAGATTTGATGTTGGGTACGTTTATTAGAAACTAAATACACTGAAAAGTTACCTCATCTTATTTATGCCCAAGCTAGAATATACAAGCAGCTCTTTGAAATGTATTCTTCTTACCAAGAAACTCCACAACGAGTTCATAATAGAAGATGTACTGGAACTGAGCTATGTTGATTTGCCTGGCAGTCAGGAACAGCTTCTCGTCATCCCAGCAGGCGTTAATCTTAACTAGCTGACGAGCTATCCGGTTGTGCTCCCTGAAGAACCACATCACCGTTAAGTAGATCCCGGAGAGAAGGTTGCCTTGGTAATCGTCACCTGTAAGAATTTATTATGGAAACATTGTATTTAAAACAGAGGGATTTTTTTTTTGAGCCTGGGTAATCATCAAATAACTTCTCCCGCTCTGGGTGGAGCAGGAGGGCGTGTCAGACTTTTACTGACCAAAACCCACTCGTGATCCCTCAGTTGCCTTTTTGCCAGGGGCGACGGTATCTCTTTCGAACAACCCGCACCCCTGGCAGGCATCGGCCCTTGCGGATCTCACTAGTTCGGCGCACCAGGACACATGGTACGCCGTGACCACCCCAGGAACCAAGTAATATAAGGGCCCCAGACAACCCCGTGTCTGGCAGGGTCTCCCTGCGACGGGTCAGCGCAGTGGCCCCGCCGCTTACCACTTTTCGGCCGCAGGGGATAAGGAGAGCGGCCAACGCTATACCGACACTCCTCTTCCCCTGCGGCCCCACCGCTTTCGCGATCAAATGGTGGCGGCCCCGTCCAAGCCACGGAAGGGAAGAGCGCTACTCAAAGTACTGGCAATCCTCCTCCGCCGCAGCCTGTATTACTCAGCCGCGATGCCTCCCATTCGACATCGCGGCCCGTCTCAGTTGCGATGTACCTCACCGCAACCTACTTTTTGGCTGCTACGTCGTCGGCTTGGAAGTAAAAGCCCTGACGAGCGGCCCCACCTTGGGGTTCCTCTTCGCTTTAGCGTGGGAGGGTGACCACGGCTACTGAGCCCCCCCGCAACGACAAGTGGGAACCCACTGGGGGAAAACAGAGGGGTCATCGCGTAATACACTAACAGTAGGAATGGCTTTCATTCTGACAGTTAAACAACATTCATTGCGTTATTTACGTTGTTGAGTAGACAATGTTTTAGACCATATGAAGTAATGGATTGGCAATAACCTTCAAAATGATTCTGATTCTGAATTCATACATGTTACTCAATTAGGGTGCAATAAACCTGAAAACAATAGCCTGAACTGAACTTAACTGTAGACATCATCTAAAACCTAGATAAAAAGATAGGTAACTTAATATTAAGCATGTGTATTACTGAATATTTATGAAAATACTATCTATTGGTAGACAGTCAAAATACTCATTGTGCACACCATAGAAACATGATATATTAAAGTTAGAAAGCCTTTGTTTCAAATGAATAAATTTTGAAAGTAAGTCACTTACGAGTATGTCTTCCAAAAATGTATACCACATACCAAAGTTATAGCAGCTGATTTCCGGAGGTCTATTACTTAAGCAGAAGACGCTGTTTCCCTGCGGCACTTCACGATTACCCTCCATCCTGAATGCCAGCTCACCTCCTTGGAAAGACCTGATCATTTTGTTCCTGGCATCGTAATTCCCATAGACAGTTGAAAGATCCAGCAATGGAGTTACTACGGAATACTGGGGAGGAAATAAATTGGTGGTGATTTCATTGGACTTTTACTTAGTTGTGATTATCAGGAGAAGTGCATATCCCGGCTAGAGAAAGAGCATTATTTTCCTTTTTTTGGATGTGGTAAAAGTGTAAATTGTGGTGGTATATGTTGCTCAAGTCTAACGATGACGAGATATTGCGATCATAAATCTGATTGTAAGTTGATGTTGTTGTTATAAATACATTTGTGACAGCCTATCATGATTTAGGTGGTTCAACATTAAGATTCGGTGTCGTATTTTAGATTATATATGTTCCAGAATCAACGTAGAGGCACATTATTAGAGTGGCTATATATTGATTATTGTTAATTTAGTACAGCGCCATCTGTTATCGTTGTCGGAAACGTCAAGCAGTGTGCTTGGGTGAGGTCGGTACAGGGCATGGCAGGTCTTGTGGTCAGCTGTCAGTTGTCATGCTTGACATTGGACGCATTTGATTGAGAGACGTCACTTTTTGGTGAGACACGAGCGCGAGAGGTCGTTCTGCCAGCCTGTGCCGAACTTACCGCGTTTCCGTAGTTTAATCTATTTCCATCGTCTTAATTTGATATTTCGGTATTTTGTTGTCAGGAGTAATTACATAGCCAGTTGTAATCCGTGTTAAGACTCTTATTTCGTACCTATGTCATGTCTATCCCGGGCTCTGATTACGGTGCACCCCCAATGGGTGAACTACCTTCGTTATATATAAGACCCAAACACGTTGTCTTAGATCAATGACGGCTCTTAAGACATCATCATGATCATTAGCATGCTTGTTTCTATACTAGAAGTCACCTAATTTTTTAGATCAAACCAGCCCTTATTTACGGCAATGGTTCATAAAAAACAACGCACAGGGCCAATAAGGTCACAAAATGAAAACCTATTGCACACAAAAAACGTTCCTACTAAAGAATAACATAAATTATCAAAGGGTCCGGTTATATATGTTGCAGGCAGATTGTATAGTAAATAAATGATAAATGATGTATGTTTGTGTAATTATACAAACGGAAATATCCGTTTGCAAACTGTCTCCGTTATGTATAATGCCTAAGGCAAATCGATGACGCTTTTGATAGCATCCAGTTCGTCAAAAGTCAAATGCGAGGGTATCAATACAAATGAGGAGTAAACTAAATATAAATGAGTCAACAAAATAAATATTATAATGGATGAGAAAAGAAGAAGAAAAAAAAGAGATTTCTTTAGAAATTAGCATCACCTCTGTTCCTAGTTTTCTGTTCTAATGTTCTTGTCTGTTTATATATCTGTGTACATAAACGGTTCAATAAATTATAAATATTAAGCAGTAAAATGGCTCAACGGGCAGTTACGTGTATAAAAAGTCTAACTCCACTCGCCGGTTGGTCACAGTCCTATCCTTTTTTTTACCTTGAGAAATGCTCATGCATACTGCGCTACCACGGGGAGTTAGCGCAGTTGTGTGGGACTCTAACCCATTAAAACTCCACGGTGTTCTCCAGTGTCGCTTGTGGCGGGAATACGGGAACGCGTAAGCCATCTGCGGACCCTCCTCTGGGGGGCAACCCCCATCGACGGCGCACCAGGACACACAGCACGCCGCTACCACCCCAGGGACCAAACAGCACATGGTCGCCAGACGACCCCGTGTATGGCATCCTTGGTCCCCCTGCGACGGGTCAGGACAGTGGCCCCGCCACCTACCACTTTTCGGCCGCAGGGGATAGGGAGAGCGGCCAACGCAATTCCGATACTCCTCCTCGCTCCTCCCTCAGACAGTGGCAGCCCCGTCCAGGCCACGGAAGGTAGGAAGAGCGTTGCTCAAAACACCGGCACTCCTCTCCTGCCGCAACCTGTAACTCTCAGCCGCGATGCCTCCCATACGACATCGCGGCTCGCCTCAGTTGCGATGCGCGTCACCGCAACCTACTCTTTGGCCGTTACGTCGTCGGCTTGGCAGCAAAAGTACTGACGAACGTCCCTACTCTTTGGCCGTTACGTCGTCGGCTTGGCAGCAAAAGTCCTGACGAGCGTCCCCACCTCGGGTTCCTCTTCGCTTCGCCGTGGGTGGTCAGGCCACGGCTACTGACCCCGCCCACCTTGACAGTGCGGGAACCCACTGGAGGGGAGGGGGGCACAGTCCTATCCTAACCTACACCACTTGGTCGCGGTGCCCTGGCTTAGTTACTACTTGAGTTTTTTTGGTACTGACATCGCAGATTACTTGTGAATGACTCAATAAACACATTTTCTTGATCATCTGCGCAGAGAAGGCATTAGACAGGCAATTCATGGTCAATCAACACTCACCATCTTTCAAATTTGTCAGACGACTATCCATGTATAAGTTGAACAGCCACAGTGACGTTACACAATCCTGTCTAACACACCTCGAGATGCAGAACCAGCTCGTGTAGGCCCCGTTTATCCTAACACAAGCACTGGTATCTTCGTATCAAGATTTCGGTGCCTGTACCAAGCGCCGCCGCCGTTTCACACCGTTCATGGATAGTGTGACCACAGTTCTTCCCGCCACACACTGTCATAGGCCTTCTCAGTATTGCGGAGTATTGTTTTTACTAAATACGAAATTGGAAAAGAGTTAAAATAATTGTATGATTAAATTCTCAAGTAAAAAATAATAATAAATAGTGGTAATTTAAGATAAAATATTTTTTAATAAAAATCACATCATATATGTCTATAGTATAAACAAATAAATAATTTCTGTTTCTTCTACTTCAAATTTCAGTTTGATCCCTAAACTATGTTCAGCAGCAGAGGTAGAAAAGGATGATATGAGGAAAGGTACTTACTCTTTCAGCAGGCAAACTGTTTGGTAGACACCCAAAGTCCTGGTAAGTGTTGACCCTGGTCAGGTTGAGGCACCTGATCTGGGCGATGCGCAGGTAAGGGTCGTCACCAGGCACAGGGATGGGGATGCAGGTTGGGTTCACTCGGTTAGGTGAATTGCCTAAGCAGCAGTCGCTAGCGCGCGTATATCCAACTGTCATAGAATTTAAGAGATTTTATAAAAAGTGATGATTTGTTAAAAGGCACAATCTTATTACAGTCAAACTTAGGGTGTTCCCTGAAAGATACATTTTATGAAAGAAATTGTAGTGCGCCTTAATTTTAATAAATGGTACACTGACTTACAAAACAGTTTGAACTTTTTATAATTTGTGTTAATTTTCTAGTTTGAATGGTATATTCCAAAGCATGTCTCTACTGATTAAATTAAGATTCTTACAAAGATATAAAAGATCCACGTTGTCAGCAATCGAGCCCACCAGGAAGTGGCTAGCTAGTGTGGAGAAGTGATGGTCAGAGAAGGTCCCGCCAGCGATCAGAGAGGTGCGAAGGTACCGCGCTGATGGCAGCTCTGACCCATCCCTTGCTGGTCGCAATGTGTTGCCTGTTTTAAAATCATTAATTAGGGACCTAATGGTTACACAGTAGGTAACTGTTTGAATTGTTAGATTTTGCCACAACCATACCAATTGCGAAAAAATATATTGCCAAGGCAAGTGACCTCACACAATAATGTTATGGCGTTTCTAAGACAACCAACTACAGTGTCTGCGACACTGCGTCGTATGTCACCTTGTATATTCGTGTTAATTGATATCATTTACGTATGCTTTTATTTGTTGTCCTATTTCTTTTTTTTGCACAAAATAATTGATGTGTCTATCTATCTGACTATCTAGAGATGTCAAAACGTAATAGAAATACGATCATCTTTTGACACAGTAAGTTGGATTTTAATATATATTTCGCTCTGGATAAGAGAACATAGTCCAGAGCTCTCTAATCCACTGCATACATAAGTGATTAATACTCTAAAGAAAGAATAAAAATGTTCCAAAAATAAGAATTCAGATCCACCCGATTCCCGTTCTACTCCATACTGAATAAGTAACACATACCTGGTCCAAATTGTGGCGGAAGGAGTCTTGGCAGGGGCGTCATGCTGGCTCCGCGGGAGGGGTACTTCGGATTGGTGCATGTTCCGTCTACGCGACGACCCTCCTCTTTGCGACATGGCTGCACCGCTATTGTGCACAATCTAGACAGAGAATAACAGCCTTACAACATTATACAGGGTAGAATTTTCGAAGCGTATCTGGAGGGAAAGTACTCTCAATACTGAAGATAGCAAATTTTACTCAATGGAAACATTCCTTTATTTTTTTAAAGAAACAAAGCTGCATTTATAGATTTTTGAAAATGCGCTTGCCACACCCGGGAATCGAACAGACTAAAATCCGAAAAAATAGCATCCTGTACTTTTATGGCACCAATCGATAGGGTCAATCATAAGGATCAAATCTCTCTAGCAAACATTAAATGTGTAAATTAAATTAAACAAAATGAATACGTAAACATTTAACCGCACTCATAACGCACGACAACCTACGTGAGATTGTCAGCAACACCAAGGCGTTGCTAGCCTTTCTCGAGGAGTTGGGGTGGATCAAATTACGGATTCTCCCACCCGTATTCAAAATACGCGGTTTGACGTGTAGATGCGGATATCAGCCTGTTTTACTTAATACCTAACGCACGACAACGGAGCCATTGACTGTGCGTGTTTCGACACGCACTTACCGTATCGATAGGTATGTGGGTAATGTCCTGAACAAAGAATACATATGTCCCATCACTACAAGCTGTATAGAGGTACCGTTCGGCCACTAAAATCAATATGAGTAAACTGTTCCACTGAATGGCACGTTACGATTTCTTTTTTACAAATAACAACATTTACATTTTTTACATTAACAATAAAAAGAAACGTGGTTTTCCGACTCGGTTTTTAAGACCATGCGATTTGTCCTGTACATTACAATTTTGTTCACAAATCTAGCATGTGGTTTGTTTGCTAAATCACCTTAGCACAACAGCCGATGCCATTCCGATAGTCAGATTTTATTATTAGATAGCCATTGTTTAGGTTCTAAGACTAAATGATAAATGATGAAATCATGTAATGATTGACGAGTAAAAGTGTTTATGTAAACCTACTTACAGAAATAAAATTGTGTAAGTAGGTTTGTAAAAACTTTTACACGTCAATTATATTTTTTAAACTAGATGAGGTCGGCGTTTCCTATCTGACTACTCTGAGAAGAAAGGCCGAAACAAACTCAGGGGTCACAGTCTCTTTTAAAACCCAGACATAATCTTGGTCAGATCATGTGAAGACCATGTGGATTGAAATCTGATATGGTCTTTTGAGAATAGTACCACACAAATTGAGTAGACCTGTCTTGTCAGAGCACGCATTTGTCAGTAATCATGCAGCTCAACTTAGAACAAATGGAGCACAACGTTTCGACGAACAATATCAAAAAAAAGATATCTTGGTAGGCCGCATAAAGTACTCAAACTGCCAGATTAACATACAAAATTAACTGAGAAAGAAATGAAAAAGAAAACATGAACCACATAGTTCTCACATTCACGATAATTGAAACAATAATAATATTATACTTCTCGAAGTAAATAGGTATTCATGTCAAATTGTATGTAATAATCATCAAATGTCAAAGAGTTTGTAAAAACAAAAAACAACATTTAGTATGCAAAAATTGGAGCAGCTCAATCCCAAGCTTTTTTTGTCCTCAATATAATCTTTAATGGTATAGAAGGCTGAGGCTCTGAAAAGAAACCCGTGGAGACGCCCCTACAAAACGGTGCGGAATAAAATCCGCCTGTGGGCTTCCCCGCTTACGCAGAATCTCCGACCCCAGCTTGTACAGGACGTGGTTAGCGCTCTGTTCCCTTCGCGAGAAGAGTATGTTCCCCGCCCATGGCTTCGCCTTCTGCGGTGCCCGGTGTGAATCACACCGACGCCGATGCTACAGAGGTAACCGAGCTAGAGTTGAGAGTGGCGGTACGTAGGCTGAATGCCAAGAATACCGCCCCAGGACCGGACGGCTTGCCTGGAAAAGCCTAGTTCCTGGCCTTGGAGGCTCTCGGGCCTTGACTAACAAGGCTCCAAAGCGTATGCTTGGAGAAGGGCTGGTTCAAACTTCACTGGAACGAAAAGACGGGGAAACTGGTCCTCATCAAGAAGCCAGGGTGCCCTGGGGACTCTCCATCCGCTTAGCTCTTTGAAAGAGTCATTGCAGACCGCCTCGCCAGGCGGCTGGTGCGGGTAGGGCCGGATTTGGCGGAGAGCCAGTTTAGTTTCCGCAGGGGGCACTTCACGGTGGATCACATTATGCGCGTACGAGCCCTCACGACGGGGGATGCTGTGTCCTGTGGTGGGGTCGTTTTGGTGGTGTCTCTAGACATCGCCAATGCCTTCAACAACCTACCCTGGAGTTGCATCAGGGAGGCACTCCAGTATCATCGGGTGCCGACTTACCTCTGTCGTGTGGTCGAGGCTTGTTTGATGGACAGGGCCGTCATCTACCCCGGTCACCAAAGAGAGTGGAACCAGCGAAAGATGTCGTGCGGCGTCCCACAGGGATCGGTCTTGGGGCCGCATCTGTGGGACATCGGGTACGACTGGGTTCTGCGCGCCGACCTCCTTAGCGGCGTCTGTGTAGTTTACTACGCTGACGACATGCTGGTCCTGGCGCAAGGGAGGTCGTACCAGGCAGCGGCCGACTTACTGAAACACGGGGTTGCGACAACCGTTGATAGGATCCGACAACTGGGAGTCCTTGAAGCGGCTCCTGCCCAATCTAGAGGGGCCAAACGCCTCCTACCGGAGGCTCTACGCGAGGGTCTTGCGGTTCATGGCCCTAACGCAGCACCGGTGTCGGCGCCTTCATTGAGGCGCCAACCTGCCCGCGCCGGTTGAATTCGTCCCATAGGGTCATGGCCATCCGGATGGTCCGGGGATACCGCACGATCTCATGTGAGGCGACAGGCCTCCTTGATGCTAGCTACGCTTCATTAAATATAGAAATACCACCATAAAATAAATAAATAAAAACAAAAATATATTATTTTTATAGGCTGACCTTGCCCACTACGGTAATAAATCTAACTTGTTTCAATATTGGTGAATTCAAACAGCCATACACTGTATGGCTCAGAGGTAGTTAAGTTGTGAGTTGACGAAAACCACAGATTTCACCTTAGTTCAGTATATTTGTAAAGTTACACGTAAGTTATGTTTGGATGCTAATCCGCGGTTATAGCGCTACGGCAGCTATTGGTCAACTCATTTAATAAGTATAAGTAATTATAAAAGTAAACTAAACGAGTAGCGTAAAGTAGGTTGCGGCGTTAGCAATTTGCCTGTACGTGAACCGTACATGCTCCCGAGGGAAAAGTGGGATGAGCATCCATTACAAAGCAAATAATTATCTAAGAAAAGTGCAAAGTAAATAATAAAAGTTAAATAGTAAACAAAAGTTAATGTGTAAAGTTATAAATGTAAAAGTATAGGTATAACACTCAATTTAAATCGTCAAAGTGAAATACTTTCTTCGGCTGTCTTGCTTCGCTGTAAACGGGCTCCGCTGCTGTCGAATGTATTTCTTGTAGCTCGATGTCTCCTCCAAAGTTCTCCCTTCCTCTAGGTGTCACTCCAGTTTTGGAAGAGAGTGTTTTGATGCCTTTCTTTGTTTTGCACCTTCGTTTGATGATATGATAGAGGGCAAGCACAGCGATTCCTCCCAACAACAAAGAAGTAACCGAATAGAGATAGATGTCGTGATTTGACATGTCGGATGCCTTCGGTAATATTTCCCTGTTTTTCTGGAATGTCAACTGCTGGTCTATTTTTCTTATTTCTACAGCAGTTGGTGATCCTTGTTCGGTTATATTCAATTTGGCATTATTCCAGCCGTGGTCAAATATGTTGTTGATTGTTGAGTTTAAAGTAGGTATTTCGATCTCTGGTTCCATGTTGTAACTACTTCCCAGCTGATTGTGTGTAAATATTGTGGCGTCGTTTTTCTGCAGTAAGCATTTTGATTTCAAGGAAATCACTCCAGTCCCGTCAATGACCGCAGGCGTAACTTGACCGTTACATATGACGCGCATCAGCTGTTTTCCGCACAGTGTAAATAGCCACATGTTCGGTTTGTGCAGCTTTATCCAGGTTTCCTTGCATGTTACGTCTTTGAGGACGCATGATAAAGACTCTTGTTGGTTGAAGACTTGGGCCTCACATGGAGCGTACTTGTCGTGCATGTTGTAGACAGGATTACGTGAGACACATAGGAATTCGTCTTCTCCGTATGATGTACATTGCCGCATGTCTTGGTCTTCCATTGTTATGTAAGAGTTCTTTAAAAAGTTGATTGCGATGAAGCTTGAACTTGCTTGCACGAGTTTTAAACGTCCTTGTGTAAGGATCGGTGTTGGTATAACTCGGTATATTTTGTAGTCCTCATCGCTCAGCAAGGGGATGTGTATTTCAAATAGCATAAAGTTGTTTGTCATGCGAGCCTTCACGTGGATGAGGTCATAAATATTTTTCAAATCCCTTTGAATGTCCTTTACCGGTAACGACAATCCCTGTGGCAACCTGCCTGATATTATGTTGAGCTGTTCGATCAGTTGGTTAGCGGGAAATAAATGTGTATCTAAATGTCCTCTATAAATGTTGGCGAGAGCATTCATCAACATTTCCACTATTCGATTTAAATCACTAAAAATCAGAGTTGCCGTCATGGCTGCGGTATTTATGTCATTCATCGTGAATAGCATTTGCGCCCTGTTTACTATTTTTGTGATGTCGCTGCTAGTTTGGTTTATATAGGCGCACAATGTTTTGAATTGTTCATCCATAAAGGCAGTGTTTCTTTTTATAATGTTATTTTCAGCCTCTACAATCAGTGTTTGGTTTTTCATAAGTTGGAGTAGGTAGTCATCGTTTGATTGTAGGTTCTGTATGTCTTTTTCGTACTTTTCGGCAAAGTCTGCGTCAAGAACTCCAAAAAGAGTTCTTGATAGTTTCCCAACTCCATCAAAGTAACCTCGTTTTGGTCTTGAGTGTTGAGTGAGCAGCATAGAGTTGTAGTCGGTTAGGTGACTCAGTTCATGACGTAGGTGGCCGACAATTGTTTCACAAGGCGTGTAGTCATGTGATATTCTTTGGCATAGTTTATCTATTTGGTTCACGTAATCATTGATTCGATCAGTTGCTTGCCAGTATGACGTTAAGTTATAGTAAACCAATAGATTCCATTCGTCATGTATTAGTTGTATTGTCCCTGCTTCATCGAAGTAAATCGGATGATTGCTCGGTATAGGTGTAACCTTCCAGTTATTCGTCGTTGGCGCAGATTGTGCAATTCCCGTCATCGCTACTATGGATAGGAGAACAAGTGACAGCCAATTGTTTTTGTTTTTAGCTGTGCCTCCTAGTTTTTTGGTTTCCGGAGTAGGTGTCCTTTTGTCTTCCTCTTCGTTTACTCTTGTTTCTTCTAGTTGCAGCGGTAATGGTGAAAGCTTCGTTATTGGTCGTTTAAGTGAACCTTTTCCAGTTTTCAAGGTAACAACTCGTACTCGACCATCGGCGCCTGGATGTAGTTCCTGGACTCTTCCTAAAGCCCAGCGCCCAGGAGGTAAGTGTTCATCTTTTACTAGTACTAGGCTTCCTTGTTTCAGGTTTTCTTTTGGGTGCTGCCATTTGCTACGGGTTTGGAGTTGATGTAAATATTCGTTCGACCAGCGCTTCCAGATGTGCACGTTCATTTGTTCAACAAGCTTCCATCTGTTTCGTAGATCGTGCTCAGCAAAGTCTTGCTCTTCTTGTGGTAGTGACAGGAGGGGGCCGCCAATGAGGAAGTGGCCTGGCGTTAGATATTCCAGGTCTTCGACATCCTCTGTTAATGGGCACAGCGGACGAGAGTTTAGACAGGCTTCAATTTGATTAAGTAAAGTAGTGAATTGCTCGAAAGTAAGCTTCTGTTCCCCCAGTACTCGATGTAGGTGATATTTCATTGATTTGACGGTAGCCTCCCACAGGCCTCCAGCTGTTGGCCATAGTGGCGCGTTGAAATGCCACTCAATTTGTAAGTGGCTCATCTCATCGGTGAATTCAGAAGTCTTAAACGTATTGTGTTTTTCAAATCCCTGTTGAAGAAGTTTTGCTGCGCCCACAAAATTCGTGCCGTTGTCGGAGAATACGTGGCGGGGTGTACCCCTGCGGGCACACATCCTTTTGAATGCGGCGAGGAACGTTTGCGTAGTCAGGTCTGACACCAATTCCAAATGCACGGCTTTGGTCACCATGCATATGAATATTGCTATGTAAGCCTTGCAAGTTGTAACTCCTCTTCCTTTGTTGATTTTCACATCAACATGTCCGGTATAGTCTACACCCGTGTTCGTGAACGGTCTTGATGGAGTGACACGCTCCTTTGGTAAGTCTGCCATCAGTTGGACGTTTCGGTTTGGTTTGAACCGATGACATCGGATGCATTGTCGAAGCCCCTTCTTGACTGTCCTGCTACCTCCAATGACCCAAAATTTCTGACGTAAATGAGCCAAAGTGAGCCGGGCGCCACCATGGAGAGTGTCACGATGAGCCTCTTGAATAATAAGCTCCGTTAATCTTCCTGTTGCCGGAAGAATAATAGGATGTTTAGCTTCGGGAGATAAAGTTGAGTAGCCTAGTCGCCCCTTCACGCGCAGTATTCCACTGTTGTCCAGAAATGGGGTTAACTTCAGCAAGTTGCTTTTTTTTGATATTGTTCGGTTTTTCTTTAAACATTCTATATCGTCGGCATAGTTTTCCTTTTGAACGTTCTTAATAACCAATTCTGTTGCTCCCATTATGTCTTGTGTTGTTAAGCACAAAACCTCCTTTTTATTACCGCAGTCGGTTAAGTTATTGGTTGCGTTTAGTGCGCGTTTTTGCTTACGAATATTGCTGAGTCGTAGAATCCATCCAAGCACTCGTATTACGCGTTTATAATTACTGTTTTTATTCAGTAATGTGTCAATTATTTCACATTTCTTGTATGTGACAGCGCAGCAGTTTATTTCTCGCAACTCAGTGTTTGTTGTGTAGGTCAAGCGATTGTCTTGATGGTTTTGTAACGTATTTGTTTGTAACCATTCTGGCCCATTCCACCAAAGTTTAAAATCGAGAAATTGTAATGGTGTTAAACCTCGAGTTGCACAGTCAGCAGGATTTTCTTCTGATTTCACATAGTCCCAGCAGTTTGCCGAGATAATGCTGTTTATTTGTTTCACTCTGTTAGCTACATATTTGTCCCATCTGTTTATATCGCCCTGGAGCCAGGCTAAAACGACCTTGGAGTCGGTCCAGCATCTTATGTGTAGGTTTTTCGTGTAGAGAGTGTTTCGCACCTTTTCTAGCAGTTTAGCTAGTAAAACGGCCCCGCAAAGTTCCATTCTAGGTACTGTTATCTTATTGCTGATTGGTGCAACCTTTGTTTTTGCCGTAATTAGCGTAGTCTTGTATTCGCCGGTTTGATTTTTAACTCGGCTATAAATGACACATGCATAAGCTTTTTCGCTTGCGTCGCAAAACCCATATATCTCTAGGTTGTTTTCTTGACATTGCAGCCATCGTGGTATGGAAAGTTTGTTAAGCACTGGGATATCTTTTCTCATAGTTTCCCATTCCGTTGCGAGATCTTCGGATAAACGTTCATCCCAGTTGATTTTGCTTATCCAGATTTTTTGGAACAGGAGTTTGGTTTTTATTGTAAGTGGCGATAGTAGTCCAAGTGGGTCGTACAGTTTGCTAATTTCGCTCAGTAGTACGCGTTTTGTCAGCTTTTTCTTGAGCGGTAGATCCCATTGGTATGTGAAGCTATCGTTGTCTTGATTCCACCTCATGCCCAACATTTTTGAGTTTGTTGTTTCTTCTGGGCTAAAGTCTATGTTCGTATTCTGGCTCTTTTGATCATCTCGCAAGTCCTCCAAGATAGTTGGTTCGTTCGTCTTCCATTTTCTCAAGTTAAATCCTCCTTTTTTTAGCAACTCAATTAGTTGTGTTACCAGTGTTTTCGATGCAGCAATAGTATCTTGCCCGTAAACCAAATCATCCATGTAGAAGTAGTTTTTTAGGACGTTTCCTGCTTCCGGGTAAGTATCTTTTTCATCTTCTGCGAGTTTATGCAGAGTGCGCATTGCCAGATAAGGTGCACTTTTTGTTCCGTAAGTTACTGTGCCCAACTGCCAATCTTGTAGAGGTTCGTTAGGGGAAGATCTCCAGACTATAGTTTGCAGATGTTGTTGTTTATCGTTTAGCCAGATGAACCGATATAGTTTTTCGACATCTGCCGTGAAGACGTATCTGTATGTTCTCCAGTTAATAAGTAGTGTCAGTATATCCTTTTGTAAGTTCGGACCGCAGTACATGTGATCGTTGAGACTGCTGTCTCCTTTTGTCTTGTACGACGCGTTGAACACTACTCTTAGTTTTGTTGTAGTGGACTCAGCTCTTAACACGCCATGGTGAGGTAGGTAGACTTGGAACTTACTTTCTCCTGAGACAGGTTTCATGTGTCCCATAGCGATGTATTCGTTCATAAAACGCTTGTATTCGGTACTGAGTTCTTTGTTTTTTGACATTTTCCTTTCCAGTTGAAGGAATTGTGCTAATGCTTGCGACTTTGCGTTTTTTAAGTTTGCTTCGAAGTTAGGTTTCATTGGCATTTGTACCACATATTGTCCGTTCGCCAGTCTTGTGGTAGTTGCGTTATAATGTTCCTCACAGTGTTGTTCCTCAGTAGTTGATGATGGTTTGTCTGGAATTTCCTCTGTTTCCCAAAATCTTGTCATGTTTTCGAAATCGTTAAGTGTCACCAAGCAGTTGAATGTCTTTACATTCCCGCATAGAATCCAACCCACTTTAGTTTGTTGAGCTACTGGGTATCTCTTGTCACTCCTGATGACGCCGTTCAGGATAAGTTCGGAATAGATGTCCGCGCCCAAGAGTAGGTCGATCGGACCCGACAGGTTGAACTGTGGGTCCGCTAGTTTTAAGTTTTCTAAGTAGTCCCAGTTGCTGATTGAGAACGATGCGGTAGGTAAGTTGCTTATGAGTTTTTTCATTATTAACGCTTCAAAGTTGAATTTGTAGTCTGAATGTATTGACTGACATTCTAAGTTCATTGCCCCTTTGCAGTTGCCGCTAAGGGTTCCCACACCCGATACAACAGCGCTCATTTTTCGTCGCTGCAATCGGAGGCGTTGTGCCGCGTTTTCTGTTATTAGGCTTACTTGGGAGCCTTGGTCAAGTAGACCTCTCAAGTTTACGAAGTTTCCGTCAATTGTTTTGACTTTCAGAAGTACTGTTGTCAACAGCACTTCCCTCTCTTCATTCGTTAAGTTATTGACCCCATAGGACGTCGATGGGATCGAAGATGGGTTTTCCTCCCTTGTTGCTTGTTTGTGGCTTGTTAGCTCAGTTTCATCTTCATGCATAAGTGTGTGGTGTGCCTTATGACACAATTTACACGTCTTTCTTGATTTGCATTGTTTTTCTCCATGGCTGAATAGGCAGTTTTTACAAATGTGCAATTTGCGAATTGCGTCAATCCGTTTGTTTATGTTCATCGCCAGGAATTGTTCGCAATTCATCAAAACGTGATTAGTTTTGCAAATCGGGCATGTTTTTGCTGTCGTGAAGAAGGTTTTTGGCGAGTTTTGTGACTTGTTAAAGTACGATGACCCCTGCGTTTTATTCTTGTAGTTGTTATTTCGGTTTTCTGACCCTTTATGCGGCTGCTTTTCCGTTTTCCATGGTTTGCTAGATGATGATAATTTTTGACTATTTCCTTGCAGAGCTTCCAGTGACATGAATTTTGATTCCAAAAACTTGATAAACTCTTCTAGGTCGGGAAACTCCCGGGGATGTTTGACCTCCTTTATATATTCGTTATATGTAACGCTATCTAGTTTTTGAACCAATAGGTGAACCACGATCGGGTCCCAATTGGTGGTGTCTAGCCCGATGTTTTTCAGCCCGTTCAAGCATTCCATCATGATGTCGTGAAGTTTCCGTATGCTTGCAGCGGTTGGTTGCTGAATACTAGGTTGATTCAGAAGCGTGTTCATGTATGAGGTGAATAACAGCCGTTTGTTGTCGTAGCGGTGGGCCAGCATCTCCCAGCAAGATGCGTAGTTCTCAGCACTGATGCCAAGATGCTGAACCAGTTTCTCCGCCTCACCTTTGAGTTTTGTTTTTAAGTGCTGCATTTTTTGTGCCTTTGAAAGTGTCGGATTGTTGTGTACACTTTCAAGATAGAGGTCTCTAAAACTCATCCACTGGTTATAGTTGCCATGAAAATCCGGTATTTGTATGTTTGGCGTAGATTTCTCATAATGCGCATTTTTCCATATGTTGTTTTGAAGTTGCCTTTTCAGGTCATCATAGTGGTTTTCCGCTGTATTATATTTTAGTTGGTAAGTTGAGTCGTCATCTTGTAAAATATAGTCTAACTCCCAATTTGCTTTTTCTATGTGCTCCCATTTCGTTTTCAGGGTGCTTAACTTGTCTTCCAATTCCCATTTTTCCATTGGTGTTGCCAATGCTATGGTGATCTTCTCCACAGTGCGTTCGAATGCTCTAAAGTTACAGTATTGTTGACGCAAAAGATCTTGTTGTTTCTCCGTCGACTCGCTTGTTCCCCGAGGAGGTATGTGGAATTGGATATCGTCGAAAGTAAATTTCGATTGCCCCTTCCCTTGGTTAGGCGTCGCAGGTGGTTGCTCCGTCTTACTAGTAGACGGAGGTGGCAATTCAGACTTACGTTTCAACATGTCTTGCAGCACTTCTTCATACATCTTCTTCGTACTGGTGAAAATGTCGTCATTGGAGTATTGAAGGTCTGTCGCTCCAGACTCTTCCAGCAGTTGGTGGTTATGAACAAACTTCTCCCAGTTTTTGTTCAACCGAGAAAGACGCTCCTCCAGGTATGCCAAGTTCTTCCTGGTGGCACTGTCCTTCTTGTAGTTTGTGCAGATAAGTTTTAAGTCTCTGAAAGTAGTTTCCTGATGACTTATCAGTTCTGCCAAGCTCTGAACCATTTTTGTTAGTTATTGGGTTGACCGTTGGTGGAGTAAAGTTGTATCACCACAGGTACTAGTTCACCCAAGTTGCGAAGTTTTCGCCGATAGTTCAGCTGTAGCAGCAGACGTGATCTCTGCTAGCTCGTAAGTTACAGGCACTCAGTGTAGATCACCCTCCTTTACGCTATGTGCAACGTCTCAATGCTACTGGTGAGACCCGCTTGTGGGAGGCCAATAGCACCGATTTGCTAACGTAACTGGGATATACCACGCTAAGCACTCTGCTGATGAGGAGACACGACGACTCACGAGATGATATGCCGTGTCATCCGGCTCGAAGGACCACTTTTATGTATGGCTCAGAGGTAGTTAAGTTGTGAGTTGACGAAAACCACAGATTTCACCTTAGTTCAGTATATTTGTAAAGTTACACGTAAGTTATGTTTGGATGCTAATCCGCGGTTATAGCGCTACGGCAGCTATTGGTCAACTCATTTAATAAGTATAAGTAATTATAAAAGTAAACTAAACGAGTAGCGTAAAGTAGGTTGCGGCGTTAGCAATTTGCCTGTACGTGAACCGTACATACACTGAATAATATACAGTAGATTTCGATAACGTCGTGCCATAGTCTAACATAAATATATCCGTCTCTTGTAACTACGGCGCGACTGTTGAATACTGATGTACACCGAAATTTCGAAGCGTCCGTCGCCACGTCGTTGTTTCAGCCTATTTGTATGAAGACGTAATACTGCTTACTTTATTATACTGTGGTAGAGAAGTCAATGGGCTAATGCATTTTTACATCCTGTTACCACCTTGATGCTAATAAAATTAATAGGCTAGTTTACATACTGGCGACCGGTGATGCCGGTGAGGTTATATCATCTTATGTGACTGCGAAATGTGATGCGGTTGCACAAATGATTTAATATTATTCTTTATTAGGTTTGTAACCCGCACCTCCTCTCACCGAGAGGTGGCCTGTGTGCCAGCAGTAGGAACATTATAGGCTGATGATGCTATGGTAACTTATGTATCACATTATGACTGACGCGCACGATTTTTTGCAAGACTTTCATGCTCAAATCGGCCTGGTGTTTAACAAGATCACGTTTTGGACCCGTGTCTAAACACGATTTTAAAACGTGAGCTTTTTAGACTTGTTAAACTCCATACCTAAAAATCGTGTTTCAAACAAACTACTATTACACAAAAGTAAAACAAATTCTCTGTTCCAGACTTTTGTATCTTTGTAAACGTGATATCTATCCTGGAGCTTGACGGACATATATAGCGATTTCATACAAACACTTAAAACCCTCGATGTACTGATAGTTAATCTGGCACCGCTGGTGACTCTGCAGTACAGGCCAAGTCTCGATCGAATCGAAGGCTTTTTCGTAGTTCACAACCGCTAAGCAGAGAGGCAGGTTATATTCTTCGGTTTTCTGTATAACTTGTTGCAGCGTATGTACGAGTATAATTATGTTAAAAACTAACCTTGTCCCATTGACAA
This sequence comes from Antitype chi, assembly GCA_947359405.1. NCBI lineage: Eukaryota > Metazoa > Arthropoda > Insecta > Lepidoptera > Noctuidae > Antitype > Antitype chi. The sequence goes on from OX375808.1 coordinate 23,486,491, forward strand.
CGCCCGCCAGGTAGTTGCTCCGCTTATCCGTGATCGGCTTCCCGAAGTACGCATCATACAACACTGGCGCTTCTTGTGACAACACAGATCCGAATATCACAAATAGTGTTAATAAGATCATCCATTCCATAGTAAGATTGTCACACTATAGTTTTAATTTGCGTGCCAATTATTTACAACAAAAAATAAGAGAAAAATCTCTGTTCCAGAGTTTTTGTTTCTTTGTAAAAGTGAGATCAATTTTTGTTCAGAAGTACACAAGTATCTATGCGTCGTGATTGAAAAACAACTGATAAGTTCAAGAAAATTAATGTATTTATATGATTCTAGAATTAATTCTTCAATTGCTTCATAGTTTTTAGAGCAAAGTGATTATATTTTTAGCATTTTAATTAGGTTGTTGGCACGATCAACCACACATAATTAGTGCAATTTGCAAATGTTTGATTTAAAACTTAGTAATTACTCACGTTATTTTTCAAATCCTATTATACAACACAACACACAGCACGAGATTTGTGACGTTTCGTATTTTAAATGATTTATACAAAATCTACACTCCACCAGGTGTGATTGAGGTCCGGAGCAGCACCACGCCGAAAAAAAAATGTTTGATGTCTAGTGTCAGTTTCGTCATTAGTCGCGAATTAACATAACATAGTATAATATATAACATCACGCCTTGTTTCCGCAAAGAGTAGGGCTGAGGTGTACATATTATTTACAGGATACATTTTTAATTAGTGCGCAAACTGTAACCATGAATTCAGCATATTATTCCAGATCCCTAGCGTATAAATTTTTGGTCGGTTTTACAAAAAAAATTCTGCTGTTTCAGAGAAAAGTGCTATATACCTACGCGATCAAAATATATGGAACAGCTTTTTTTTTTGTGTATAACCGACGAAAAAATTCTACGCTAGAATGATAGGCTGAATTCATGCTTACAGTTTGCGCACAGATTAAAAATTTATCCTGTGTACGTCGTCGTACGTACACCCACATTTCGCCACTTATGTTTAAGTCCTATGTAATAGCGGGCGAGCCTATCAACCAAGGGCATAAATGCAGTCACCGGGCTGCTACTGAGAATTACCAGAAAGAAAAAACCCAATTACACATTGCTCGACCCGGGAATCGGACCTAGGACCTCATGCTCTGCAGTAGCTTTTGCGACCACTACACCGACGAGGCAGTCGCGTATTAAATCCCTAGTATTTCACGTTCGACGCACGTGGTCATATTTGTGAAAGGCCCCCAGGCCATGCAATGGAATTCACAGTACCAGTAATAAGGGCGATTGCGTTATACCCATACAATATCCTTCATTTCGACACTTCAACCACGTTCATTGCGTTATTACGGTACGGTAAAAAAATCTAAATTATATTAATTAATTTTTAAACCTTTAAAGCAATGGACAAGAAATTTGTTTTAAAACCCTCGGATTTTGATTAAAAGTTTCTTATGTAATTAGGGTCGGCGGTCTTATGCATGAGCGCTTAGTAATAGCAGTAGTAAACAAACCTGAAATAGGGTTGAACGTCCAATAAATGAATATGTCTGCGTAACGCACATATTCAGACACGCATGCAATAGTAATCGTGCAGTTAATTAGCACAAGGTAACTGTTGAAACGCTTAGTTTAATAAGTTCTGTATGATTATAAACTAGCACTGTTAATATCGTATATTTAAAGTTGCGGCGGATTGTTATTTAAATTGAAATAATTAAGGATTAAAAAAAAATAGTAAAAAAAAGGATTTAAACACATTTGCTAAATCGAATGATTTGTACTTACAATGATTGCTTCAGCAACTCGATGTAGGTACCGATAAAATCAATCTGGCACCGTTGGAGACAGTACAGTTCAAGGTTCGATCGAATCAAAGGTATCCCTGTAGTCCACATTGCTAAGCAGAGACGCAGAGTCGTAACCGTTCGTAACCTGCTCAAATCATCCTCGAGTTTCGTGATCTTCTCGTCAGTCCAGAGTGTACGCGTGTTACAAATGTTGTCAGGTCCAGCTTTCGGTAATTGTGGTAGCCGGATCTCTTTCGGGGATTATTAGCACCCCTTGCCTCACTGCCGGATACCAGAGGCCGTTTTTTTATTAGCTTGTTATTTTGGGGAATTTGCTATAATCACCACGCTTGGCAGGTGGGTAGCCGTTGACGATCTTAGTATGGTAAGAGAACGCTGCAGACCATTCTCTAGTAAGTACCTAAGTTGCCTTTTACGACACCCACGGCAAGAAATATAATGGTACTGTTCTTTACGTTTGGCACCACATAGCCATAAATTAATGTATACTAGTGGTCACCTAGTGGTCGAAATTCGACCATTATTCATTAAAATTTTAAGTTTGAACGTTATTAATTAGCAGCTTTCTGCACTCGTTCTCCATATAAACTTTAACTGCGCCAAAATTCACAAAGTTTTTGTTTCACGTATTAATATACATATAGGAGAATATATTATAAATATCATATTGTATGTAAGAAAAAATCTACATCTTTTTAATTAAATAAGTGATAGGCATAATTTTAATACTAGAAATAAAGACAAAATAGATCGACCATTTTTCAGATTAGCTAAAATAGGTACATACATATTTTATGGCGTACTGTGTTAAATGTTATAATTAAATACCTTGTGATATATTGCAATTAAATGAATGGAAATTTTAAACTCATGTTATAAGTAAACATTTTATAAACAAGCATATCTATTCAAAACTAGAGGATTATATCCAAGATAAGAATGCTTGGAAACATGCTGGTCCTGCTCCATAGGACAATCTAGAGTCTAGACAAAATCAATGTTGCTAATTGAATTGTATAATTAATTATATTTATGACATTGATTACCCTTTACGGCGCTGAATTGCAGTTCTGCATCATACCATTCGAACTAACAAATTCGTTCAAAGAAACGAATAAAATACCTTTTAACGCAACAATGCATATCTGCAGCAAACCATTCTGTCGAATTAGTTACCACATTTACCACTAGATGGCGTTATTAGTATATGTATTTTTTTCAAAATAAATACCTTTTCTAATAGTAATATTATACTTAAAACATTTTAAAAGAGTAACGGTGGAGTTTCTTGCCCATTCTTCTCCATACGAAACCACATTTTGGAAGGTGCGACTAGAATCAATTCTATTTTAATGTAAATGTTGATGTTCAAAAGTGCCTCTTAAGTGTCTATTTGAAATAAATGCTTTGACTTTGACTTTGTTAAAGAAAAAGATATCATGAATTCTCTGTAAAATCTGTCGGTGTCTAGCTGTTTCATAGGGTTGACAGACAATTTAAAATTGGTACTATAAAATTTATTTGAAATTTTCGATAAATTATTGTCACATTTTATTGTTTACCTCATGGGCTTTTAGTTTTCTTGATTCCAATCTTGAATAATGATTTCTTTATTATTTACTAAATAGACAGGCAAATGGTATTTTTATTTCCTCACCATAGAATAAATCCTGTACCTAATATTGGATTTTTTAACCTCTACTCACCACACCAACATTCCAACAAATTATTGCACATATGTAAATCAGTTAAAACGTTAAACTACATACTACTTTCCAGTCTAGAACCCTACGTACTAGTGAAAGCGGGAAACCGTCGGTACTTTCAGCGAGCTGTCGGATTTTTCCGTCACGGTGTCGGATCGAGTTATGAGGATATTGAAAAGAATGTTATACCCATCACTTATAACTTTGTCGGAGTGGGAATATTTTGAATCGAACGGTCCTACTTTAGTTTTCGATTTTGCCATTTATTTGAAAATTATTTTATTGGGGTTTAATAGAGATAGTTATTTTTGGCCGCCCGGATTGTAATGTCTATGAATCGTATTATGAACCAATTCATTATTTAAAAAGGTCGTTTTGTTTGACAAAGTCTAATCGAAATCACAAAATCGTAATCAAATAAAAAGAAAATGTTTTGATATTGCACTCAATTGATTCCATTACAGATATGGTCGTCAATATCATAAATGTACGTATTGAAGCGTTTTTAACGATTTTATGAAAAAAATACCAAATATCAGTAGATAGAGTTTATTAGATTCGAGTTGGCAACCAAATCTGTTTTTATTAAGTATTAACATATTATTTAATATAATAAACGTTAATGATGCCGCTGTAGGTCCTCCTGTGTTTAATCCTATTTTTAAGTTAGCATACTCTCGCGCAAAATGACTTAAAAATCAACGTGAAACGGATCAATCGATCTTTGGCTGCTTGTCAGTTTGACTCCGATGATGATGCAAGAAAACTGTTTATTCATTATATTTACATTCCATGTCGATCTACACAACAAATAGTATGCATTTGTTGTGTAAATCGACGTGCCTGATGACTCTGCGAAATATGGAATTGTGCAGTGGATGCCAGCACGCCAAAGAAAATAATAATAATATTAGTTAGAATACGCTTATTTTCTAACACATGATCTTATTTTGTTTTAGGTGCGGTACTTAGAGCATACATTTCTAACATTACAGCTTGTTTTGCTGGATACTGTTGACTGGTGTGCACATGTTACTTTTTTGGGAATGGCATCTAGCAGGTCAACCTATACAAAACCCAAATTAAAATATAACAACAACAGTTTCAAATACAAACTAACTGAATTGAATTGAACATGCCTAGCGGTAAGTTCTCGAAAATGATGAAATAAATAAATATTAACCATATTTCTAGTAGGTACCTATATTTTGATCCACGTCTTAACCCAAATAAACTACCACATTGTAAAAGTCTGAACAAATCCATTAAAAAACATGTTTATTTTCCTTTATCTCTTGACCTTTTCACAAAAATTACCTGAAAAGGTTTGACACGTGTATGTGCTTAACTTTACTGTTTTGTGGCTTTATATCTCGTACATCAATCAAGCCATTTGGAAAATACTCACTGAATAGTTCTGAGAATTTTTCTATTTCATGTAACTGTAATTGCCTTTGGCACGTGGAGTACTTAATTGCTTTGTTATTATAGGTAGACAGACAGACGCGATAACGATCTACCTGGGCACACGCAGTAATAAAGAATACTTATCCGTGGGTTGCAAATTTTTAAAGAATTGCTAAAAGATTGGTAACTCACGGGTAAGTAATCATTTAGCTTTGCCATACAGCGTGGCAATGCTGCCTGCCTTTTAGGTAATTTTCCTGTTCACAACGATGCGGACTATTTTTTGATGCCCTTGTCTTCAAAATTATTATTGTGGAAACATTTTAAGATAATTAACATAGGGTGCATAAAATAATTTATGTTTTGAAAAAAGTCGCGTCATCTCTCTAGAGAGAGACTGGCCATATTAGCCTCCCCTTACCTATATGCTATTCATATTTTGGGAAATGCCATAATCGCCACACTAGTCCGGTTGGCGATCACAGTACGATTTTTAAGTACTCAGTAAATGTTCCTGTTCATCCGCTAGTGTGTATCTTAATCACCGGAGACGATACCCACGAGAGGCGAAGGAGTGAAAGAAAGAAAGAAAATGTTTTTATTGTGACTCGCACAGGAAGATCACAATACTAAACTAAACACACAATCGTACATAAATTATTAAAAAAACTGGTACTAATATTTTGAAAGTCTCTACATTGGCTCGCGGGCTAGCAGACTGCGAGTAATGGGTAGCTCACCTTCCGGTAAGGACCAAGCCCGGATCGACAGCGTGTTGTGTTCCACGCGCGCCTCAAAGAGATGTTAGCATCAACTGGCGGGGTCCGCAAGGGCCGATGTCTTCCAGGGGTGCGGGTTGTTCGAAAGAGATACCGTGGCCCCCGGCACACAGGCAACTGAAGGAACAAGGGTAGGTTTTAGTGAGCAAAAGTCTGACACGCCCTCCCGCTCCGCGCAGAGCGGGAGAAGTTATTTGATGACTTCCCATCCGTAAAACAAAAACAAAACGGGTAATTGGCTACATGAAAATAAAACAATGTTACTGCTTATGTTTAAAGATGAAAAAGTGAGAATGGTAAGAGGAACAGAATAATAAATTATAGAAATAGGAAGACTAACAGTGGCACCTTTGACTAAAAAAATGAGTGGAAATCGGTTGTCATAGGATGTAATCTACAGGAATTAATAAATTTTGTGAGGAAAGTTTTGAGTGTAAATGTGGATAGCTATAAGTACAGCGGAAGACCAAAGAAACGATGGATGGTCGTGAAAAATGATATGGTTAGAAAGAGAGCGAGTACCGAGACGGCGGCTAATAGAGAAGTATTGAAGAAAAAGACAACGTGTCGACCCCAAATAAATTGCTATAAGGGAAGGAGAATGATGACGTGATTCAGAGTGGATAGACAAAGACCTATGAAGGAGCTACATCTGCCAACAAAGTGGTTTACAGTTTTGAAGAGGTAACTATGTATTCTAAAAAATAAAAATATCCGTAAATAAACACTTTTGAAACAAAATAAATAATACCGAGGTTCTTTGGTCCTGAAACCAATAATGAAAATTATTATGTAAATTCTGGTTCGGATATATTAAGCCACAGCAGACGTAAAACTATGAATACCGAATATCGTTTCAGCTATGATTTCACGTCAATCGCATTCATAGGGAGGAAGGTCGGATATTGCGGCACGCGGAAGTGACGAAATATCTTGTTATCACGTGACATCACATTCATAGCTTGTTCCTGAATATTGAAATATTTTGTGGGTATGTAAGTTTATATTTATTTGTTTTTTATGGGGTTGCTTTGATACTCTCGTGAAGTCAGAGAAAAAAATCTTTAGCATATGAGTAACAACTTAAATTGCTAGTATACCAAGCACCACTTTGAGTCTACCACCAGTTGACTCAGAGTGTTGAGAGTTAGAGCCCCTTCACACTAGCGTTTGTCCAGCGTAGGCTTACTATGAACGTATGCGCAGCGCAGACGCCGCGATGCATGCGTTTCGTTACTGTAGTGTCATGTACAATCGAGTTTCCTCGTCGGAATCCATTTTGTTAATGATCCTACCGAAACGACAACGAAATTATGTGACGTCTGCGCCGCGCTAGCGCAGCGTTCAATTAACTGCAGAGGAAATGCCGCGGCAACGCAACGCACCCGTCGTGTTGTTGCGGCGTCTGCGCTGCGCATACGTTGCTGCTGGAAAAACGCTAGTATGAAGGGGCTCTTAGGTGACAACAATAAATGTGAAAGTATATTCAAATCACACCAGTAATTTTTTGATAGTTGTGTGAAATGGCATTACACGGCAAATTGACGTAGTCTGATCATTTGAAAAACAATTAATTTCCCCGATTCTACAACCAACAGGTATCTACATAATTAAACCAACCGGGGGTCGGCAAGCCTTATTATTTATTTGAACAGTCAAGATAAATGCTGCCACTTTATAAAACCCTGCCACTTTAGACTGACCGAAATCACAATAGTAATACGTTTCTGGGAGACTGTCATGGTTGACATTCAAAAAGTGCTGACTCTTAGCCTAATTTGAGAAAAATGACTTTTAATTTTTGATTTAAAACTATTAGGTTTTCAAAAACTGGATGTTAATATGCTTGATGAAGTAATGACTCACATCTAAATTGTTAGGCGAAAAAACAAGTAACAGGGTATTATTTCCATTAAAAATTAGTCTACAAGTAGCTAGTTATGTAGCTGCTACCTAAAAGCCTTTCCACCTTGTCCCACAAACCTGCTAAAAACTCTTTCTAAAGAAAAACGTTCGATACCAACAAAAGCGTGAGTTTTTCAATTCTGTTTTGTTGGAATCGCACGGTTGGTTCCGCACGGAAACGTACGGGATCGTATAGGAACGTGTCACTACGCACGGTTTGGATCGGGAACACGGCGCGTCAGTTACAGTGTATCATGGAATGATGGCTCATCATGGAAAGAACTCCCATGTTTATAAAAACACGATATTATTTAGGTCAAAGCATAAATGTTATAATGAAAGAAATACGGAAAGCTGAATTTTAGCTACTATAAGTTGAAGAAAAAAATCAAGTGGTACAATTATTTTAAAAGAAGAATTATGTAGGAGGACGACGTGCCGATCTGGATCCGACTTTGGCAAAACCTCCTACTACATGGGACTCAAAACAGCTAGCAAACATTTGGGGACCTCTGCTAACCCTGTTATATGCATGTGGAGGTTTAATAGGTACCTTGTTTCTATAGATGTTGATGCAGAGGAACAATTTTTATGCAAACAAAAGCAATGTGAGAAAATCCTGTAGCAGGAAAACGTTTAGATCCAAATCATAATAGCAGTAAGATGGCCGATTTCTTAGCTATTGCCTCAACAATGAATCGTACCCAAACTCAATTTGCGTGCTATCAAGTGGTAAAGGGCTCCAATCAATGCTAATACATTTCGTATAAGTATTATTCAATGTTTAGTTTACTTTGCCAAAAGAAAATGTGGTACAATGAGGCCTATACGACATTCAATCAGGAGGTATAGAGTTTTGTTCAAAGAATAGGAATAATAACACAAGTGGCTTTGAGTTAAACATTTGTGATTTATATTTTGAAGTGAAAATGAACGAGTTTAAATTGGTAGCTCTGAGTGATGCTATTGGTTTGTCTAACGTACCGGCCTGTTACTGTTTTAGTGCGGAACAAAGACCTCTTCTCATAGAATAAAGTAAATCAGCACGCTTGCGCAGTGCAAGAAGGCGATTAGTGCGATTACACACTCTTAAGCAAGAGGTAATTAAAATAAGTGAAATCCTCTTAAGGGGTCATTGTTCTCACCATTATAAACGACTTTTACTATGAGATCAAACCTCGTGATGAATAAAAATAGCTGCTGCCTACATTTTCTGAGTCATGCGACTATAAATTATTGTAGTATATCTGATTTCTTTTCAAGATTTCAGTTTTAAATTCATACAAAAACTGTTTCTAAATTATGAGTAGGTACCCTTGTACCAGGTAACAGGTCCTTACTTGTTGAGAGGACTTTCGTTAAATATTTCAATGAAACCTTGTGGAAGAAGGAAAACGTTGTGAAGTCCAGGTTCCTTCCAGATGTCTAATATCAACAATGTCTAATATCAACAAGTGTTAGTATCACTTACTACTCACGACTCACGTCTTTGTGCTGTTGTCATAATAATAACAATTAGATATCTCGCATGTTCTTTATTGAAAGCTTGAACGATGTAATATGTGCATCAGAGTCCGAAGCCCAGGCACATAGAGCGTTACGAACGAACAATTAAGGGGCCGGGCACAGCTGTGCACGCACATTACACGGTAACAGTGCAGTAATTGAATAGCATGGCATCTAGAGTGTGTGTCACGAGCACGGACTAAGGCCCTTTGTACACACATGGTTTTCATACCGTTAAAAACTACGATGGATTCGCCGTGTGTAGGAACAGTCGTCAGTATTGTTTGGATCACAGCGCTGTCACCGTAGCGCGTATATAAGTTCACATAATTTTTGTAAGGCGAGGTTAACTCGCGTAAATCGTGCCGTGTACAACGGGCCTAAGGCATTATGTTTACATACATTTGGATACTGCGGATTAACTACGATATTGATATCTTCAATTTGTAAACTCCATGTATGCATAAGGGAAGTAATCATAATAAGTAATGGGAAGATCAGGACTTGTTGTGATGACGTTGCGTGGGGGTGAACTTTTTCGACTTAATGATGATGACGATAAAGAAGATTTTTAAAAGGTATTTTCCTAATATTGGTATATGAACGTTGACCGTATTGGGTGGGAAACCGGCAATCGGACATTAGGAAAAATTATGCGCTCAGCCATTACAACTGGCAATATCCAGGAGATTGCTCCGAAAGAAATCTCAAAAACCAAGCTCAAACGTCGCATGTGCCAAAAACCATTAAACAACGCTTCACAGCAATTTTTCTCCAGATTACGTGTCGTTATCGTCAAAATATCTTTCAAAATCGCCACAATTGTCCCTTAAGTTACCCGATCCCAGCTTGAGTAACCCTCCATAACTTATACACTAACAAGAAAATCCATGCTAACCAGACCGCCGACGATCCCAACTTCCTAAAACATCACACTTATCATCCCCTGCTAAAAGAAGACAGCACTATCTGGGAATATCTCCATCTTCATCTTACACAGAACAATGATCTCAACCCGGCTTGAGTTCTATCAAAAAGGATTAATATTCCATCAGAAGTACTTCCAGTAGAAATGCAATATCGCTGGGGAGCCGGGGAGCGTCGACAAACAATTAAAGTAAGGTATAAGAAACGGCTCTCGCCCGTCAAAACGATAAGAATCTTGTTATTAAATTGAAAAACGGGTGACGGGTTCAGTTAGTGTGGGTTCAGATGACCTTAGTGGTGGCGACAACCTTGTTGTTGTTATGACATGGGATCCGATTTCATTGTTAAATGATTTTATTTCTGTAAGTAGGTTTTTACACCTTTTATACGTCAATCATATTTTTAAAACCAGATGAGGTCGGCGTTTCCTATCTAACTAATCTCAGAAGAAAGGCTGGAACAAACTCAGAGGTCACAGTCTCTGTTAAAGTCTAGACATAATCATAATTTAACGGCAAGGTTGGCGCAGTGGTTAAGCGATTGACTGCTGCGCTGCGTGTCGCGGGTTCGATTCCCGCTCGGAACAAATATTTGTATGACCTACAAGTACTTGTTCCGGGTCTGGCTGTTTGTGTATGTGATTTTAAATGTTTGTAAGCGCACCCACAATACAGGAGAAATTCCTAATGTGGGGCAAAGTTTAAAAAAAAAAAAAATCTTGGTCAGAACATGTGAAGATCATGCAGATAGGTGTCTGAAATAGTCTTTTGAGGAAAGAACAGTACCCGATTACTGTTCTTTCCTAGCTCAACTTAGAACTTAAAGACCTCAACGATTCGACGAACTCGGTAATGCGCAGGATGAAGTGGCTATGAACTCAAGAAATAACTTTGCCACGCTAAAATGTCAAGAAGAGGTTTTGCGATGTTATTTCTGCTGCATGCATTTAACATGAATTATTCAGCTACAGCCAAAAAACTTTCATTTGGTAGTTCTATATCAGCATGTCGATTCTGTAACCATCTCACCGCGTGAAGTGAGCGTGGAGTGACCTGTCAGTGTCATTCCACTGATGCTAGGGATTGACCAAGCATTAGTTGAAATGACACTGACAGCTCACTCCACGCTCACTTCACGCGGTGAGATTGTTACAGAATAGCAATGCTGGTCATTCCTATTTTGACCGATTTTGTTTTTGTACTTTTGAAACACGATAAAGAAGTATATATTCAGAAGACAGTGTTACATAAAAGAGTTGCTGCAGTTGACAAGGCAACCGAACGAAATACTCTTAGAGAGCGGAATTGTACATCGTCCAATTCCGTTTTCTCCGTCTGAACTCGCTCTTATCGACGGAACAGTCAAACTGCCTGACAAGCAATGGAAAGAAACGCTTGCTCTTCGTGCAAACTACGTGAATGTTTATAAAGAAACTTTCTGGAGTTAAGAAAGTATGAATGTGCATTATGCAACCATAAAATGTAGCGTTTATTGACCTTTAGAGGTAGTTAGAAAATTAAATGTTTATCAAATTGAATACTTAATTTAATCCTACCTTACTATAAAATGATACACGTTAATAGTTGGCATGTTTTGATAGTTGGATGTTTGTTACTAAATCATGCAAAATGGCTGAATGGATTTGAATGTGGCACAGATAGTTTATAGCCTGGATGTTAAGCCAGGTGCTGGTTAGTATGTTCCCGTGGGATAATTTTCAATGTTCACGGGGCGAACACATTAAATATTTGCACACCATTTGTAATGGTAGAATTTATGTAAAGGGGTCATTATAGTTTAAGATCATACGTTGTATTTGATAGACATTTTCTTCTGAATAAAAAAAAGTATTTTCTTTTTGTTTGCAATATGAGTGTCGATTTTTCCAATACTTCACTATAGGCCACTTCCCGACAAGGTTATCGCGTTATCGCTCACTGTTTACAAGAGAAAGCCCCGCACTTATCCGCCCGCTCCAATCAGAGTTCGGTGTTAGCAGCCGTTGCCATCGCAACGCAAAAAATATTATTGAAAGCCAAATACCATATCCCATAACATATTGTGCCAGTAATTTGATGCTATTACTGGCATAATGTGTTATGGGGATATGGTATTTGGCTTTTAAAAATATTTTTCCCCTGGGTAAATGCAGCTTGAGATTATGTAGGTGATTAAAAAAAAAACCAGCCATGTGCATGTCGGACTACGCACAATGAAGGGTTCCGTAGTTGGAATAAATTTATTCCAAAAACAAACTTAACTTTGTAGGTGAAAAACATGTTCTCCCATACATCGTTAAACGTCACAGTAAATTTTCTAACTGCAAATGTAAGTTTGTAATCGTAAAAATCTTTTTATTTCACAAATCAATGGTTTTCTGACTTTTTCCTTTATTTGTACTGTGAGACCTTGCTTCTCGCCAAATTTCATGATCAACGGGAAGTCCCCTAAAGCATAAACGGCCTTATCTTAACATTGCGTTTTATTTATTTATTTTTGGGTGGGAAAAAATCAAATAACTTCTCCTGCTCTGGTTGGAGCAGGAGGGCGTGAGGAGGCCTCACTCCCCCCCTAACGCGAGGTGGCCCGCACAGGCGGGCCGGCACTAGCCGGGGATCGCGGAAGTCACTTTTGTTCCCGTGATCTCCGGTGCAAGTGTGAGGCGGAACACCGGGGTGGTTTTAGTCAGTAAGAGTCTGACAGACCCCTCCGCCCTCCCCAGGGCGGAGGACATCCATGAGGATTTCCCCCCGTCATCAAAAAAAAAAAAAAAGGAGGGCGTGTCATCTTTTACTGACTAAAACCAACCCGTGTCCTCTCAGTTGCCTGTGTGCCACGGGCCACGATATCTCTTTCGAACAACCCACACCCCTGGCAGGCCCTTGAGGACCCCACCAGTTGGTGCTGACATCTCTTTGAGGTGTTCGTGGAGCACAACGCGCCGTCGACCCGGTTTGGTCCTTACCGGACAGCGAGCTACCCATTACTCGCCGTCCGAGACCCCGCGCCTACGGTGGCTGGGGATCAGCCTGGGCGACGCCCAGGGCGTCTCCTGCGGCGACTAAGGCTGTGAAGGCGCATAAACTGCCTCTCCCTCACGTGCGCCGCCTCCCTCTTCGCGAGCATTACTGCTTCGCAGAAAGAGGTGACGGCTACCCATGTACTCTCGCTCCGTACCATGGCTTGGTACAGGGCCGGACGCGAGAGATTGTCGCCGCCGATCGCCTCCACGAGGACACGGGGGTACTCCGCCCAAGCCGGGCAGACCTCCACCACATGCTCCACCGTGTCCTCAGGGCGATCTTCACAGTGGAAACACTCGGCCGTTTCCTGAAACAATCGTGTCCGGTGAGGACCTGCGTCAGGCGGATCTTAACATTGCGTTGACTTAGAAGTTTGATTTTTTCACTGATTTATGGGGTAGCAGACTTAAGTATTTGACATTAATTACAGCGTTATACCTCCACGCGCTCCTAAGAAAAAGGGTCTTGATAGACGGACAGAAGTCAGAAGGACAGACGAAGATTTTCTTGGCCGTATGAACTAGAAGTGCTACAAGGCGCTTAAATTGACAGGGGTAAACATTTTTGCCAAATTGTACACGTTGTAAGTCTCTCAACTTATTCACCAAAAGTAGTTAGTTGTCCCGGGAGGATTATTGGCACTAGTTGTAATAAACGGCCGAACTGGCCTCCTGAGCCTCACCGTGCTTGCCTTCATCCCGTAAAATATGACAAGCTTGGAACTGTGCCGGAAGTTTTTACAGTAAGTACGTAGACGTGAAAGCTTTTCGAAGAGAACTAATTAGGCCAATCATTTTAGATTGGCTCGCAGAGTATTAATAGAGTTTTTTTAAGTGACTGAGGATTCTCTTTAGGTTATTAAAATAAAGAGCTTTTTCGTTATTTTTGCAAGTATACCGTAGTCAGTCAAATCTTAAGATCATAATTATGATGTACCATATTCTGAAAAATAAATGATTCAGATTATTACGAATGCGATTAGTTATGGTTTTGACATGACTCTTGAGGCAACTAAATGTAATTACTGTTATAATTAAACCAATGAAAACGGCTAAACGAAGTAGCGAAAACACGCTGACGACAGCTTATTCTGGTTTCAGATTCGTTCGTACTATTCCAATATAATAATAAATTGTACGTAATTTCGACCATCTTCGTGATTTAAGAATCTAAAAAGGTTCGGTCCCTTATTTGTTTTTATCGAGAGTGCCGATCGCCGACCGCAACAGATTTCTAGGCATATGTAAATACAGTCTGTTCACAGTTATTTTACCTCTGATAGCAACAACCCAACATTATCCTTATTGTTACGAGAGTAAAGTTCACTACAATTTTGACAGACTTGTCAGCGGCAGCAACCCAAAAGCAACCTTATTTTAACCAGAACAAAGATAACTTTGATTTTGACAGTAACGCAAAATCAGAGTTACATAACTGTGAATGGGCTGTACGCTAACATCTGTCCGTCTGTATTGTTTCTGTATAAGATATGTGGACATAATAAGCAAAGGGTTTTGTCTTCAAATGGGATTTACTGATTGGGGATTCGTTATGTTTGTATATTGACTTGTTTTCTTATGGAGTTATTAAAATAAAGAGTGAGTGGGTTTCGTACGACTCAAATAAAACTGGTAAAAAATAACTTCGGAAACTTTAAGTTTATCACTTTATCTTCCTAGAAAAGTTAGATGCGTAGGTACTTACGCATTAAAGGTTTTAAATGTGTTTTTCGCAGACTTGTGTCCAAAACACTTTCAGATAGATTTATATGTTAATAAAACATTTATAACTACTGAACTGCTTTTGCAAAAATAAAAAAATAGTCGATTTTGCTCTATCCTTAATTAAAATCATTAAATAACGTTTTAGCTACAAGTAGCTTCACGAAAACTAGATGAAAAAAAAAACACTATTTCATATTTCATTTAAGTATTCATCTAGACACGCGGTAGTATGTCAAGCCAAGTTTAAGCCAACCGAACTGGCGAGCAGCACCGGTGTAATTGTACACGAACCATTTTGAGCCACTTTTGACCCTCTCATAACTCAAAAACGGTTCTCTATGTTGTTCCCTAACTTTTTTATCCATAATCTCTTTATATTATGGATAAAAAGTTAGGGAACACAATAGAGAACCGCCCTTATCAACATTCTTCCGAATGATAACTTGCCCGAACTTAATGTCACACAATATAACATGCCATATTTAAATCCTAAACACAATAAATTTAATAATTTTATTTGTCATAAAAATTACAATAATAAACAAAATACTTAAAGCCGTTTTCAATAAAAGTCATAAGTCCTAAATTCAAATTATTGAATGTTTGTTTATCCTAGTATTTTTTTTTAATATTTTTTATTACAAAGTTTTTGCTATAAACTTCTTTTAGGCGTTACGTAGATACGAATTAGGTATTTGATGACGATGATGATGATGATGACAACGGGCAATATTTTTTCTTCTACCGACTTGTGTATTGTCGTATTGTTATGTGACTTGATGTATTGTCACTCAATAAAACAGTTGATTGTGAACATGCATGTGGTTTTTAGTTTCCTGTAAGAAGCATGCAAACAAGCATGCAAGCACCATGCAAGCGAGCATGCAGCATGCAAGCGAGCATGCAACATGCAGCAGGCATGGTTTCTGTCATGACTCCGGCGCTACGGGGCTCCGGAGGTCCCACGCGAGAATATCGTCGCAGATGGTTCAACGCTCACCGCGCGGCTGAGGCTGGCTGGCTCAGCCGGCCAGCAAGACGAAGACAACCACCTGCTCCACAACTCGCGGGCCGCCTCGCCCCTCCGCGCGTACGCGATTTTAAATTACACCCTAGGGGTGGGGCAGACAAGACTGAGTAGAGCCGGATTAACAGCGATTCGTTTCTGTCACTAAAACCTAATTTTTAGCAAATGTTTTAGGAATAACAATGTTACTATAAATGAACATTCGGAATAATACACATTATCTATTACAATACTTAGGACACATGACTTTATTTCATGCAAAATTAGGACATTCAATTATTATAGTACTCGATATTATGACAGAATAGTTTTAGAAGTATAGATTATTAAGTAAAACAAAATTTCGAATTTTTGAACATACTGGTTACTGAAGTTATTTAAATAGATAAATTATTATAAATAATTAAATAATAGGTATAGGTATGTCGGACCACGGCGAACGGTGCGTGGAGCAGCGGGGTGGGGAGCGGTGCGATAAAAACTGTCTACTAATAATTTCTGTACTAAGTAATGATATCCCATCAAAAACATACATGTGAAATGAGAGCCAAGTTCAATATTATGATATATGCCTCGGTTGTTGACTTCAACGACAAAAGAAGTGAGTTCTAAATGGGTGCTAATTTCACTGGTCAGACCTGAAATTTATTTATAACTACATAAAAAAAATGTTTTATATGAAGTTAAAATATAATTTCTTCTTATAACTTAGGATAATATTTTGAAGTCTAAGGCGAATGTAGGCAAATCTAGCAAAGAACATATCAAATTCAATCATTTATTGGTTTGCAAACATGGGTAATATAGTACATAGATGTGTTATTTTATAAGTCCTCCATGTTCTACCGTCACATGGGCATGCAAATCATATATTATTATTGAATTTATACAAATTTAGGATATTATAACTTAAAAATTAACAGTAAGGAAAATTTAATACTACAAGATACAAATTCATGTCAAACCGTTTGCTTCACATAAGCTGTGAGACCTTACTTCTTTCTAAATTTCATGATTTTATGCATTGACTTACAAACTTGATTCTTTAAAGAGTCCGTAAACATGACATATTTGATAGCGCTGGTAAAAGCTAGCCTTTGCCAGCAGCTTCCCCCGCGTAGAGGTCGAAAATGACCCAACTGAAAAGTACTATCAGGATAAAAAGTATATTATGTGTTATTTCAGGTTACAAACTATCTGTTTTCTAAATTTCATCTGAATCCGTTCAGCCGTTTTTCCGTGATTGAGTAACAAACATCCAAACATCTAAATATCTAAACATACAAACTTTCACATATAAAATATTAGAAGGGAGTAGGATAGTAGGATTAATTTCAACCTCAATTTTCCTGAGAAAAAGGGTGTTGACATACTGACGGACAGACAGATGGACAGCGAAGTGATCCTTAATGAGAGTTTGACGTGGATCAAGTGTGTAGTAAGAACAGTAAAGTACTATTTTTGAAATAAATCATGTTAAATGCGGAATACTCGTGTTACGTACGGAAAAGCCCAAAAATAACCTTCTATGTATATTAAAAAGCAGATACTCAATACTTTATTGCATTCCATATATATTAAACAGATGGTGTAAATAGTGAGATCAATATGGACCCTGTCGGGCACAGCAAAATTAGCAGAAAGCAAGAGGGCTACGTACAAATTCAAGCACAACAACCACCAACAATCACGTCTGCAATTTATTAAATCTAGCTTTCCCAGAAAGAATTTCCGGAGTCGGATTAATAGTTCCGAAGATTACCCCCTGCATCAAACTCACTTTACTTCTTTATTAGCATAGAAATTTTATTGTACTTTGAACCTAACGTAACGTAATTAAAAACGCTTCATTCGGCTAGCTCTTTCCCCTCAATTTATCTCTGAGGCAGGGCTGTTGTTTATTTGGCGACTCAATTAAGAGAATCACTATCGCCTTATCAAGTAATCTATCTGTCCTCCCTGCGAAGGTTTAACGTAGAAGGCAACGCTGAGTTACTGCAATTGTTTTCTTGAACTTTTTTATAAATTGTAAGGTTTCTCCGGTTTCTAGAGAGAGTTATTATCGTAGTTGAAATTGAGGTTGGAAGAAAAAATACCGATTGTTCGTTTTTTTAAACCCAGATAGTAATTTGACAAATGTAATGACAAAGTCCTGTACTAAAAACCAAATACAAAACCTTTTCTCATAATTGTATGGCATTATTCTATAATTATTAGAAAATGTAACATATTAAAACTATGCAGGTCACTAATCTCTGCATCAGCTACGCCCCTACTGGATAAAATTGGGGCCAACGTAGTATCCTGTTTTATCATTTCAGGTAAAAGACGTCCACTGTTGGACATAGGCCTCCCCCAAGCTCCTCCACTTCGACCGGTTCGGTACTTTCCGCATCCAGCGGGTCCTTGCGGCCTTCACAAGGTCATCGGTCCATATTTTGGGAGACCTTCCCACTCTACGTCTTACGGTACGCGGTCGCCACTCTAGAACACACAAACACAGAAACACTAAATATAACTGCTTCAATAAACCCACTAAGAACAATGATTACTTAACGCCGGAAATAAAATTGACAATATGAGGTACGTCTCTTGAAATACTTCGTCGCGCCAAAACTGTCGAAAAAGATAGGACACGGCCTTCTACAGAGCAAGTAAATAGACATGACAATTCACAACAAGAAATACAATACAAATTATTTCGTTAATTACCTACATGTTTGTTTTTTTCTGACTTTCTATAGACACGTAATATGTCATGTCAGTAGGTAGCTAGGCACATAAAGTTATTCAGAAAACATGCGTAAATAAAAATAAAACCAGTGATTACCGAGCGCTCTTACCGTGTGTCCAGATCTGGGGAATGCGCCGCTCGTGAGCCGTTGCGAACTGCACGCGTGCATTTCATGTTCGTACGCAGCCCTTGGGCCGTCCGCGCGCCGCGAGTGCTCAAGCTACGCTCTGTACTCGAGCAGCGCAGGAGGGGCGCGCGTGCCGCCCGCGTTGCACCTACCTTGCCCCCATATTTAGTTAAAGCGCGAAAGAAGCAACATTGCTTCTTTCGCGCGCGCTGCACACGCGCCCCACTTAAGCCTTGCTGGAGCTGCACTAGAGCGGCGCATCAAACGTAGGCTGTAACCGCACGCGAGCAACACGCGCGCAGTTCGCAAGCGGCTCGCGAGCGGCGCATTCACGGCTCATTCGCCAGGTCTGGACACACCCTAACAGACGGACAGAAGTTGCGTTTTGCATTACGACGTGTAAGGGTAAAAATGTCCGAGTATTATAGTAATTTACCATACTATATTTGTTTTGTTCCTGAGTGTAGAAGTTTGTCTTTACTTTATACTTCTGATCACGGACAAATACAATTTAAAGTTTTCCCGAATCAGGTTCTGTAGCCTCCTGTCCTAATAAAGGGCTTCTTTAGAACATTCTCTTTATGTAATTTTGTGTAGGTTGTCGTCATAGGAACCTTTTATAAATTACTTCTATTCAGTCATCCGCCCTTTGAAACTATGAATGTTAAAAGCATTTAGGTAATGCCTTTACAAGGGATTTAATCTCTAATTAGTGGACGTTAAAATGAAAACCCAAATGTAGCTGCCGTTGAAAGCCATCTTGAGAATTTTAATATATCTATTTAAATAAAAATAATAAAAAACAAGGTGTAACAGAAACGCAAGTCCTGAAAGTCTTTTGTTCATAATTGACTCCTGAATCGATTTCAGAAACTTCTGTTATGAGTAGTTTTTTTTGCCATACCTACCTACCTACTGCCGATTGAGCCAACGAAAATTAAATTAAATTTTAAGTGTTAAAAGTAATGCTAGGGTCAACGAGATTATAATTAGCTTTAAAAAAAATAGTCTTGATCATTATATTATGCTTTTAGCTCAATACTCTAATTAGTGAAGTCTTGAGTGAATTATGTTACATGTCGTCGATGTCGATTTTCTTTGTTATAGTAATCTTACGTACTATATAGCGAGGGAACGTCACTACAGTAAATTAAACTTCATATCCTCTAAACATGTTGCCATGCTTGCCATGGGTGCGGCATGATATCTGTTTCTCATACGCAGGTTTACCAACAAAAGTTAAAATACATAATATCTAATACGTCACTATGGCTGATACAATATACTGATCACTATAACCACACTATAAATCAATTATAATTTAATAATAATTTTATTTAATATAAATGTATACAAAAAGAGTACATTTAGCTAACAGTAGTAAATTTCCCATACAATTATAGTGCCTAAAAATAAACTATTTCTAAAATATTTTTACTAAAAGTGCAAGTGGTAATGTTTCGGAATTAGAATGATAGATAAGCGACCCACCCGATCTAGGTTCATTCAAACCTGTGTTTCGGGCCATCGCTTTACATTTCAATTAAATTGGGACATTAACATTAAAAAATTAAATTTATATAAAAATAATCGATTAACAACTATAAGATAAAGCATATTGGTAATTAAACATTAATTCCTACAACTAAGCCAATGTAAATACTACAAAAGTAAATACTTACGAGGGAATAAATTATCGTCATGACATAATTTCTAGAAGTTTTTCTGTGTCTGTGTAATTGAGCAACGCTAAGTATTCTGATAACTTAGTACTACATTTTTTATAGCTTAAAATATAGATGCTCGTTAATTTGTTAAGTCTATTATACAGAAAAGGACCTAAAAACACATAAAATCGATTAGCAAACGCATGTCTAGTTTGAGGTTTTATGCAAACTAAATCCTTTTATGCAAACTAAAATTAACTACATATTATATAGAACATGCGATCCCAAGTAGCATAGTGTGCTAAGACGCGCGCTCCATCGCGACATCTCGTTCGTGGTCTAATTGGTTCGTATTGGTCGAGATCTCGAAGGAGATTGTCTTCTCACGAGATGTCGCGTGATCTTGAATGTCTCTGCACAGTGCACAAGGAATCAATAAATCTACCTAGGCTTTTCCTAACTATCTTGGGGTCGGCTCTCAGTCTAACTGGATATAGCCGAGTACCAGTATTATACTTGGAGCGACTGCCTACATGCTCCACAACCCAGTTGCTGGGTAACACGATACCCCTGGGTATTATTGGTTGTCAGACCCTTTGACTTCTGACTACCCGTAACGGCACCAGTAACGGTAAAGTTTCTTGCCCATTCTTCTCCATACGAAACCATCTTTTGGAAGGGGTAACTAGAATCAATTCTATTATGTTGACGTTCAAAAGTGCCTTAAATGTGCCTATTTCACATAAATGCTTTGACTGTGCACAAGGAACACATATTGCACAAAAATCGTTATAATAATTTAGCTAAGTTATCATTTCGACCAGCTGTGGTATAATGATAAAACGTTAACGCTCGCGTTAACATTCGGACTTAGGTCTGAAAAATCACAGTCAAGGTCAAAGTGATTTTCAGGATACTTTCGCATTTTAAGCGATGAAAGTGAGCGATGAACACCTCTGCCATGTAAAAAAAATGCAAGTTGAATGAAGTGCTTGAATGTCTACGAGGAAATAATTAATTTCGAATCGCACAAGACTTTATAACAACTGCAAATTAAACAAAAAAACAAGACTTGTCCATTATGTCCATCTCATACAAATACTTGTTGCTATAAGGTTTAGTAAAAAATCAAGCTTCTATGCGTTTCTATTAAATGACTACTGTACTTCATACCTCAGTTGACGAACAGTTTCCCGCTCCCACTCATGACTCGCGCGGGTGTTAAGTCAGCCAATTTGTAAAGGCTTCCTGTTACCGCCCTTGAGGATGGCATTGAGAAGTGTGCTGTGTATCTTGAATTTAAATTGACCGCCACCAACTCTTGTTTGTTTATTTTACTTTAAATCTAGATTCTTAGTTCAATTCAATAGTTTTCTACAAGTGCACGAAGATAGCAAGTAATCAGCATTATTTGTGTTATAAAAGACTTACAGCACTGTAGTATGTTGTACTGTTTAGTAAGTAAGAACATCACTAGTCAAGAGTGAGAGATGGAGGGACACCACGAGAGGGGAAAATAGCAATGGCGTCTGGACTAGTTGGAAGTAGAAACAATGTAACCTATTATAAGTTGTAGATTGAGTAAAATATTGTTGATACATACATTGTTTTATTAAAAACAACATGATACAAGCACTCACTAATTATGAACCATCGTTTTTACCAGTCTCTATTTATGAACATAGTTATGGTATTCATGCAACGCTAACGCCCGGCTTCTATCAACTCGTCAACACTGTTTTGTTTTTTCATAAATTAAAATAATAAAAAAATCTACATTTCGCACTCCAATACCCGGCAACTAGACCACATAACACAACAAACTTCCATACTAAACTTTGTTTACCAACTGAATGTTAACTTAAAATTTCCGAAACCCCAACATAACCTTATCCAAAATGGTATTTTAAATTTAAATTCCATACAGTCCACGCATGAAGCGACGCGTTCCGTTGCCCATTTATTTTACATGTGATGGAAAATTCCCTGAACGTGGAAAAGGTTTTAACGCAACACTACGGTCACGGGAACCCAATCCATACTTGTGTGTCGCTTCACTAACACGTGCCCAAGTACCTCACTGGTCACACACATTGATATAACTACTTAATCGTGATTGGTGGGAAGGAGTCTCCGTTTATGCATGTGTGCGTACGATATGTCTGTTCGTACAGGGCCATTACAAGTGTGGTCGTGTCTCTGTGTGTAATGTTTGATGGCAGACAGCATTCAGCGTCGTCATCACGACTGATTGGAACCACCTGCTGCCCGTAGTGCCCGTACGATAGGTACTCTGACTACTATTTTCTCGCTCGGGGAATCTTGTGTTCGTTATTAGTGTGGTTTATCACTTTCGAAGTTTAGAGTGAATCAAGTGTGTAGTTCGAGTCTCGAGATTAATGTAACTAAGCCATAATATATTCGGACAACAAGTCATGTTATTTTTAGTTTATTATGATAAAGACATTCAGCAGCTTTAAATCTACTTTAGAAATTTTAAGTATTTAAATCGATATGCGGTACAGGAAATTTGAAAGAAAGCACTAAATAAGTAAACAAAGAAATAGGAAAAATGATTATTCTCAAATTGTTATTTTAAACCATAGTTTTAACTGCCTGCGTTATTACAGCTAATTTCAATTATCAGCGTAGCTACGTAACAGTCACAATAACCTACAATGATTAAAAATAATAATTATAAAAAGTTCCTGATTGCGACAAGAGAGGGTGCTGCTTGGCACCACAAAACCAATTTCAGTTTAGCTAGTAGTTGATGAGTAAACAGTAGTGTTTCCCTAAAGATCGGTAATTAAGGCCGTCTTGTGTGGTCGCCGACGCGTGCACAGTAACAAGGGGCTGACAACCTACCGCTAACGTTCAGAGTTACAAGTTCATCGCTCAATCGAATATCCATCACGCTAGTAACTGTTTAGTAGTGTTTGTTGGTGAATGGAAATGTATGAAAACCAGTGTTTATTATCCTGTATAAGAAGTACCCACCAACCTACCCATTAACCTATTTATGTACTAATGTACCTGTTTTATTTATACCTAATTTAAAGTTTCATTATGATAATGTTTACAAAGGTTTTTGGTGTCAATAAAGTTATTTTATTTATTTATAATTTGTATTTATATCTAATAGTTTTTGGCATCTTTTTAAATTTAACTTTTATTGCCTCACTGCATGAGATTGCTTATAGTATTCAGTCTAATAGTCATCCGTTTAAAACAAGTTTCTTGCATCCATCTTTTTTAATTAAAGTTCACTTTTTAGGCAGTCGGGTTTTTGATTTTGTAATATTTTGTTTTTGTGTACGAAAAGTTTAAATAAATAAATAATAATTAGATGAAAACATTTCTACATCTAAACTGCGATCTAAATTAAAACATATTTTCCATGACGTTCTATATAATATCCGGACAAAAACTTAAAATGAAGAAAGTTTAACAATAAAGAATATAGTGGACGCGATCCGATCGAGTCGGAATAACTCGCATAATCCGAGCTGACGGAGAGCTTTAATTAAAGAAACGCTCATGGCGGCCACCTGAAGCCATTGGGATTAGAAAAAGTAGAACCGTTTGTGTATATTGGGATTGGTATTCCGTGGAAACAATACCTATCAATGGTTTATTTGTACACATATCTTCAAAACAGATTTTAAACAGATATAGAAGGCAAAGGCCAAACTGGTCCTTTTCAAATTATATCTTATTGAAATACTGTTACGACAACAATACAGAGTTACAATACAGAGACGCTTATCTAATGATAAGCGTCTCTGTATTGTTGTCGTAACTGTATTACGTAAGCAACGTTTATAAATAAAGGGGAAAATATATAGCTTGATAATTAGTGTCCTCCTACTTCTATACTTACCAACGCCATTAGCTGCTGCTCGGAACAACTTACAATAATAAACCCTATAAACTATTATGTTATGGTATTTAAGATTGAGTTTACGTACGGTACCCTAAAAAGTAGGATTTAATGGCCGTCGAAATAAATTAATGGCATTTTACGGAAGCGCCCACAAACCACTCGGGGGATGCGCTTAATTGACTTAATTTATATTTATACACAATACCGAGAGCTGCCGTGTTTGTACGTTGAAGAACGTAGAAGGAAAATTAAATACATTGGTGAAAATTATCGTACCTATTTATCTAATGTCTTACAGAAAATTTTTGAGTATTCAGGTGAATAATGTCACAAAAATGTGTGTTTGCTGCTCCCGAGAAACCAGACAAGTGGCAATCGCTTTCAAAGCGTTTGGGATATTCTAAAACGACTTTCAACAGGATAGTCCTAAGATTGTCGGTAGCTTATGTTAATACATTTATGACTTTTCTATCATCCTTGTTCCTGAATGCCACATTGTATAGGTCATCTGCATTCTTTATCCATAACATCTGACATAAAATGTTTTCATAAACAAAATATTTGTCAAGGTTCCAAAATATCTGAAACATATCCAAGACGCACAGCTAGTGATCAAAAATATATTCATTGAAAAGCCCCGTCTTCTCTTAATTTCTCCCTGATATCTTTTTAATGGAGCATTACAAAAGCGTTAGGCGGGCTGCCTCCAGCCTCCAGAGGTTATTAGATAAACAGTTCTAGTTTACGGTTATTTAATACAAAAGTATAATATGATTATTGTTTATAATGTGGTTTAATAATCATAATGAACTAACACTCGTTACTTAAAAATAAACAAAATAAAAAGCACTTATTGAGACACAGTAAAATAATTATATTAGTGACTATAGGTCTATATGAATAGGTTACAGCAAAAATTCGCATAAAGCACAAAAAAGACACTGTATGTAAAACTTAACACGATCAATAATAACAAAGGACGATATTATTATACTTAAGTAAAAAAAGCCGAATTTAAATATTTATCTATTTACACGTGAAACTATCAACGAATAAGTAATTTTGCGTCTACTAGTTTCGTAACATAAATTCGGCTTTATAGGACCTGATAACTGTGACCTTACAAAACTTAGGGCCTAAGTAGGTACTTAGGCCCTAAGTTTTGTAAGTAACATAAACTATAACTAGTTGTAGGTACAACTAGTTATAGTTTATGTTACTTACGCACTTGATATGACAAAGAAACAGTCGAGAGGTGTTATGGCATTGCACACTCGGTTGAGATGAAGCTCCTTTCGCTTAGCAAACTTAGCGAATGAGTGCTATTCCGAAAAAAAGTGTAACTTGCGATAAGAAACATAAAAAGTCTGCAACTGAACTGCGCCAAACATACACATTTCAATTCTTCAGTAAATACTTCTAGGCAAGCACCATCGTCCACCGCATCGTTGCTTGTCAGACATAAAAAAATATAAAACATTTCGAAAAAAGCTATCTTTTCACAAATTAAAATGAAACCTGAAAAATACGTAATTACTTAAGGCAGCTTATAAAGTACTCTTTAGATTTACAAGATTCTCAAACATAATTACAATTCGCCGAATAATTTCGAATCAGAGGTTATTGCCCTCATCCCAATCAGCCGAGATCAGATCAAACAGTGATTACAGACTCGACGATGTTTGCACTCTTAATAGATCTATGACAGGCGAAACTTTTCAGGGCAAACTCCAACAATAACTCACCACTCTGCCAATTGAAAACGTTCTTTATCTTTAAAGAAATAGAGGCTGTGGTAACGATTATGAATTTTGTAAATGCAACACTTATCGAGTTTGTATTCCATAGATTGGATTAAACAAAGCCTTTGATTGAGTTAGAGTATCGTTGTTCTTATATCGAGGTTTATTCAGTTTTTCAAATGAATATGGTTAAGTGTAAAATTGTGATTTTAAGACGCTCTTCGCTTTTTGACTATTGTATACCTACGACAAATCCATCAGTAAAAATGGCAAACTTCCATACAAACTTTATCATGGCATGTGTTGAAAAAATTGCGTATTCCTGGTATTTCCCTAACTTCGTTATAATATACTCTTGTGCAATACTTCATTATGTTAGACCCAACAGTTCAGCCTGTGCATTGTCTTTCAGGGAGTGAATAAATGTTTTTTTTTATTTATTTAGTAGGTGAAACCTTATTTTGATATAAAAACTAAACCATTCTGAAATTCAAGTTCAATAAAATCCATTTAGTAATTAGGTGTCCCGTCTTACTAACCGGCTGGTTATCAATATCCAAAACGGATCGACGGTCATCGTCTTCCACAAACCAATTAGTGGTATATATTATTACTTTGTTGTAACTATGTACATTATTTTGTTGGTCGGCCACTCAGAACTCTGTTTATACCCGCAAGAATTTTCTAAAGGGGCGGACTGACATGCAACGTTTGTTTGTGATGTATATCATTAGAGGCAAGCTTGGTTACAAAATGATACTGTAAGACGCGGCGTACGCTCGCTTCGAGCACATGTTCAATCGCGCTCCATTTCTGGGTACAAAATGGCGATACACTAAACGCGGCGACCGCTTGCTTCGAGTACTTGACTCTAGCAAAACAAGTCAGAACAGGTTGAATAAAAACCGGCCAAGTGCGAGTCGGACTCGCGCACGAAGGGTTCCGTACCATTATCTATAAAAACGGCAAAAAAATCATGTCTGTCGTATGGGAGCTCCCCTTATATATTTGTTTTATTTTAATTTAATTATTTATTTTTAAAGTGAACTTTTAACTAAATATTGTGTGAATATTTCAAGCGTCTACCTGCTGCCGCTATCAATATCGAGCAAAAACTAGCAAAATAAATAATAGTTTAAAAAACTAAAAAACACGCTTTAAAAACCAAACTATAAAAGAAGAAAATAATTTAATTCAATTAAAAAGCGTGGGGTGCTTTTGAGGTATTTTTATAATCACTTAATGTCAAGCATCCCACGCTTTTTAAATGAATTAAATTATTTTATCCTTTTTTAGTTTGGTTTTTAAATCGTGTTTTTTAGTTTTTTAAACTATTATATATTTTCTTACAAAAGCGTGTTTTTTTTAAAATTTTTCTCAATATTTTTTTTAATTATTGAATTGTCATCGGTCCTCGATAAGTGTACTAAGTTTCAATGAAATCTGACCGTTTAAAGTGGGTCAAAATCGCGCTCTAAGGAGTCGGTTACATACAAACATACAAATGAAGCTAATATAAAGCATGTAAAAATCACGCTTGTTGTATGGGAGCCCCCTTAAATATTTATTATATTCTATTTTTTAGTTTTTGTTGTTATAGCAGCAACAGAAATGCATCATCTGTGAAAATTTCAACTGTCTAACACGGTTCATGAGATCCAGCCTGGTGACAGACAGACAGACAGACAGACGGAGGGACAGCGGAGTCTTAGTATAGGGTCCCGTTTTACCCTGTGGGTACGGAACCCTAAAAATGTAGCAATTATTTTTATTCAACCGGCACTGACTTGTTTGTAAACATGCGCTCGCAATGATCGCATCGAGCGACTTGGCTCGCTGCACTTACTACTGTAACGCGTTTGAAAGGAATTCACAAAAAAGCCGACAGTCGAGTGGAGGAAATGGATCTCGCATCGAGCAGCTCAGCTCACTGCACTGTAGCGCGTTATCAAAACTCGATACAGTACAAACAAACGTTACAAGTCAGTTACGCCTTAAGAGTGTCGTATGGCAACTGCAACCGGCGGTTGATCATGCATTATAAAACAGTTATCCTCCAAATTCTTAGTAAAATGATGGGCAGGACTAACTCAATAGTTATTACATATTATGTTTACCTATGTAACAGTTAAGAAGGCCGCAGGAGTCCGCTGGATGAGGAAGGCACAGAACCGGTCGAAGTGGCGGAGCTTGGGGGAGGCCTATGTCCAGCTGTGGACGTCTTTCGGCTGAAATGATGATGATGATGTAAGAGTTAACCTCGAGTTAAGTTTTCATTTTATTTGTTGGTATATTGGCATGGCTGGCTGAAATATGTATGACTAATGATTTAATTAGTGTTCTGTGTCTCGTAATGTTTATATTACTTGGTCTGTGTATGTATAGAATCAAGTCTATCCGGCTAAACAGACAGCCGTGCTACTGAGGAGTTTGTTCCGCTACTTCTTCTTCCCAGCTAAAGCACTAGGCAGTGGTGACGGGTGGGAGTTTTTGGGGGGACTGTCTTATGTATTTTGACGTTCGAAAACGTAAATGACTTTTGATTTGATTTTGTTTTTTTTGGTTTATGTGGATTTTATGAGGGTAGAATAAACACTGCTCTCGCATACATTGGCTCGCCTATTTAGTTGTACGTTAGTTCTTTTGATTAACTTTGTCTGCTTTAAATACAAATTGCGACCTCGTATAACAAACTGAAAACCCACGATGCATTATGGGAAGCAATAGGTGGTGGTGTATTACTATAACTATTATTCAGGCTGTCCTTGGCGTGGCCGTCTTTTCATCTTTACGGGTCTTTAGAGACGCGGCATGCGACTGTCGATAAACAATTTTCTGTAGTATCGTCGACAAAGGTTACTTAGGACTATTTTAAAACTAGGTACCAAAGGGGTAAATTCCGTAACACACTACCTGTAGGAATGGCTGTCATTTTGACAGTTCAACAACATTCATTGCGTTATTTACATTGATGAGCAGACAAATTTTTCGAACATAAGAAGCAATGAATTAGCCTTATCCTTAAACAATAATCAGATTGTGATTGATCGTGTAAAACGCTATTAGGGTACTTATCTTTCGAGGCGGATTAGTGAAGAAGATTATAATTATCCTGGACTATAATATCTTTTGTTGGATATGCTGCTTGAGTATTAGTATTTTGGCAAGATATTACAACTCATTTAGGAAGCTTAGAAAAGTTACAGCTTAAAATAAAGGCACGTTTAGTTACTTATTTAGAAAATGTTTTCATAAAATAGTCATTCTGATACACGTATATTCACGACTGAATAAGAATTTCCTTTGTCGGGTAATTAAGTAGGTAGCAAAGTACCCCAATTTGTTAAGGTACTTTACAAGATCATTAATGATACCTCAAAAGTTCAACGTTGGAGAAAATCGTAGAATATTTAGCACGAGCTTTTGTAACACTACAGACTTCAAAGGGCAAAGCTTGCCTTGACTGGCGTAAGCTCCTTTGCAGCCACTTCGTTAGTGACATGTTACCTTGTTCCTAATAGCGTAAGGCTTAAAATAAGTATTCTGAGGTGTAGCTTTTGAACATGATAAGTCAGTACTTATTTTTTGCAAAGCTGTATTTTAAGAGGAGGTGTATCGCGTCCTTGTGTGCGTATGTCTTCAGAAATCTACGTTCACTTGTGCGGTTATGTGAGAGTAAAGAAAATGATGATATCTTTTTTCTTTAATATACAAGCACTTTGATCTTGTCCGTGATATATTTCGTCAACTTCCCCGCGTGAATATCACGATTTTTTTTCCTTTTCCCTTCTTCGTCTCCTCAACTTTTATTTATTATTTGAGAAACGTAAAAAACATTTTTTTTAACAAGTTAGGGTCTTATAAATAAATAAATAACTACCAACTCTTGTCTACAAAAATCTGAACTTCTAACTATCAATTTTCCATTTTCACAAAACAAATCAATTCCGCTAATTACTTTACCGGTGTTTATTTAATTTTCATTTTGCTGGTATGCATAATAACTGGCAAGATTCATGAGTTCCTTAGTTAGTTTGTGTGTTCGCTAACACACTATCATGACAGCTAAAGTCTCAAAAATAAACCGTTTTGTTTTGTTTTTTGAAAAACTGTAGAGTTGAAGGAAGAAAGATCATCTTACCTTTGACACGTGCGCTGTAAAAATAACACACTATGCACAGTTGAGCAGCCATATTCATGCAACTCTATATACAAAAGCAACTATCTCAGCTCAGTTTAACCCGCATAGTCCTCGAGATCTTTCTACAAACAATGTATCGTCTCTGGTGCGATCTAGCGTGAAGGTGAAGATAAGTGTTATTTTTCTTTGTAGTTCGCTTGCTATGTAAACAAGTCACAGGGTCGGATCGATCGCGACGCCGACATTTGAATAAAATATATTCTGCGACATAGAAATGCACTCGGTTTTTGAATGAGAATTTGAAAGTTGTTTTGTTTCTAGACTTTATGGAAAATAATTTCTTCTTCTCCTAATTTGATTTCCAAAATTATTAGTAACAGATGGTTTGGTTTACGTTTTTTTTTGTTTATTTTACTGATGTCTGGAACGCGTATTCGAAGGCACGATAAGGGGCTTAGTTTTAAGTACTAAATCAACCCAAACGAATGTTTCAAATCAAAATATTTGCAGTCAGTTAAACGCGTTTGATGTACTCTTAAGTACAAACCCGGGATGCTTTTAACAATACAAATCGCGAATGAAATTTTCAAGTAATTTTCAAGTCTAATTTTGCTTCTCATCATCATTTCAGCCGATAAAAGTCCACTAGTGGACATAGGCCTCCTCCAAGCACCGCCATTTCGACCGGTTCTGTGTTCCACAAGGTCATTTGTCCACCTTGTGGGAGGCCTTCCTATGCTACGTACGCAGTCACCTCTACCGAGCCTTTCAGCCCCATCGGCCATCTGTTCTGCGAGCAATGTGCCCTGCCCACTGCCACTTAAGTTTGAAAATTCTTCGGAATATGTCGCTTACCTTGGTTATCCTACGGATTTCTTAATTTCTTGATTCGATCGTGTTAAGCATATATCGTGTTAAAAACTTATTGTATCTCTTTTTGACAACCTTAGGGGAGTGGTTGCAAATGATGAAAAGTTCTCACGACATTACAAAATAAAGACAACATAGCGTAGTCTTGACGTTCACGTTCGTTGACGTTCTAACACGACCTACACTACTACTTACCAGCAAGACAAACGCATTAGTCTGCTAAGTATTGGCGCGGAGAGTAATGGCGCCCGCGCGTGTGGTGAATGCGAATATTATAAGCTATAACAGCTGGCTGACCGTTGCCGACTGTACCGCGGTCTGCAGGTAATGGACCTCCTTATATAGCCGTATGGAATATTAAATGATCATCTTATTGGTGTAGTTGCTGAAAGTGTGCCGGGGTGTCTCAAAAGGCATAAGTTGCGAGGTTTCATTGGAAATAGTCAGATAAATCCATATTCGAACCTAGGATCAAAATGAATATACCTATATAAGACGATTTTCAATAAACACGTCGACTTGTTTCTCAATTTTTTCCGGTGCACGGTGATTGACAGAAAGAGATTTTTATTGCTATCCTAAAAAAAAGTAACAGACAATTTACTTTAACAACTCAGCGACACTCCGTTCTATAGTGTACCATCATATCTACATAACAGTCTTACACCGTCATCATTTGAACAGTTGCCAAATCCTCTGCCTTCATGCCCGAGCCCTATCGTTGTGGTGACGAGGGTCACCTGAGCAGAGAGCCAACACCGGGTGACAGTGCTGATACGTAAACGATCGTGTTATTATCTTAATGGCTAATCGACAGTTTGTTTGAGGACTGAATATTAATTGGGTGGTCGATCAGTGATGGATTTATGTGCGTTGACTATGGAAATAGGGAGATGCGCTAAGATAACCCGCGATATTTTACTTAGCTTTTTGTAATTTGTATGTTGGTGTCTGGTTGTATATTGATGACAATATGGTTCTCGACCGTACGAAATATATACATATATATATTTACAGAATCACAATCCTTAGAATCATCAATACTCCAGCTTTAGTTAGAACAGGCCTCAATGTTTTTAGTTTTATGAAATACCCGTGCAACAGGACATTTGATTTTATTTTATATTTATTTGATAAAGGTTACAAAATTCAGCAAACACTGCTCTTCTTTATACGAGTCAGCAAACGTTGTCCAAATTTAAAGCGGTATTTCTTGATTTTTTTCTCCTTCTGAAGCAATTCAGATTAGTTTGAACCTGAGCTGTGTCAACATCCGTAAAATGTTCCAACACTTAGTATAAGCGTAATCAGTTTATAATATTCCCATTAATGGGACACAGGCGTCTCGGTGAGAGGAAGTGGGCCGTGATCCACCACGCGGGCCCAATGCGGGTTGGTAGATGCCACATGTCTTCCAATTTTTGGTACTAGGACATGCCGGTTTCCTCACGATGTTTTCCTTCGCCATTTTGAGAGCAGTAGTGATTAAATAATTAATACAAAGCAAACCGCCTGACTGGGTTCGAACCTAAGACCTACTACCAGTAAGTCCACTACCACTACCACTGCGCCACCACTGCTCTTCACAACTGCTCTTCCAACACTTAAATAAAAAAATATCTGTAAAATGTTAACACTGCCAAAACTTGTATCTTCCTCGCGGCTCAAAACACCGGCCAGGGAAAAACCACAAAATTCATATTTCGAACAACACTCTTTAAACACACGAACTTTTAGCATCGCAGAGCTGCTTAAAATGCTAAAAATAACGAGCCTCCGACATTTCTGCCCACATAGAGATAAAAACCTTTTTTGCTCGTTTTGCATCTATACGTAGGAATAACTGTTGTTATGTGGCTTTAATTAAAAGGCCACATGAATCAAATCAAAAGTCCTTTATTCAAACTAGGTTGAGAGTCAGCTCTTTTTGAACTTCAAAATTATATAAGACAGTCCCCCCAAAAACGCCCGTCCTTCACCACTTACTAGTGCTTTAGCTGGGAAGAAGAAGTAACGCAACAAACTCCCCAGCAGCACAGCTGTCTGTTAAGTTAGAAGAACTTGATTCTATACAATAGTAGGTAATTAACATTACGAAACACAAAAAACATTAAATTTGCCTTATGTCAGCTAGCACACGCCAATATACCAACAAAATATTGAAAACTATAAGTACTCCAAGCAGAAATCAAAAAATCAAAAAAACGTAAACAGAACTTACAATCTATCATAAATTGTGAAACGACGATGACGCGTAGCGGGTTGGTTACATGCTACGGCGTAGCTGACGTAGCAACAATATCATCACGTTAGCTACGCCGTAGCAACTGACAATGCATGTCTATCCATACACATCGTGCTGATTTTGATGCTTCATACAAGGAATATAATGAAATCGAAATTTCAAACTATTTCAAGTCCTTTCAACCTTATTGAGACACATGAACAAATAAACGCATAATACATATATTAAATCCAAATACCTAGATTTGAGTCAAACAAGTTTAGTAGACCGCATCACAAGCACAGACCAGCTCAACGAAGTTCTATCCTTTGCTATTATTTGCACGCTTTCAGCGGTGTTTGATCAGTGCTATCAGTGCTGTCCCACGGCGTTTTAAGATTCCAAATAATAATGTTGGTCCATTTTGAAAGGATCTTTCGAAGATTTGTTTCTGTTTGAAGTGGAGCGGAAAAATGAAAAAATTATATTGCTTGGTTTCTGAAAGGATCATTTCAGGAGTACACAAACACTTGAAATTAAAACATCTGGGATGTATTTTATTTTTTTCATGAGTAAGAACTACACAGGGTGGCAGGGAAATCGACGCGCAAACTCTAACCATGGATTCAGTTCAAAATTATGAACCCCCAAAAAAATTCTAAGGTTTAAAAAAATATATTGCTATTCTTTACAGTTCCACCGCGTAGCTGTTCAACTTTTAATGGAATAGCTTATTTGTTTAGATAACCGTCTAATAATTTCTAGGCGAAGGGGTCTAGAATCATTTGCTGAATTCATTGGTACAGTTTGCTCGCCAATCGCTACCAGCTTGTATTATTTGCGTTAGCCTGTAATAGCGCATCTGAATGTGCAACATTACATCAACACTTGCTACTGTGTAGTAACACCATCATCGTCCTACCCTTACCCTTTTGCCAGCAGTTTCGCCCACGCGGAACCTTGAACCCTTCACCCTTCAAAATTTCAGTTTTCTAGGTCCAGGGGTTTGGGCTGGGCGTTGATTAGTCAGTCAGTCAGTCAGTCAGAACTTTTCTTTTTACACGCTTTATATTAGCTTCAGTTGTATG
The DNA here is from genome assembly GCA_947359405.1 of Antitype chi. Lineage (NCBI taxonomy): Eukaryota > Metazoa > Arthropoda > Insecta > Lepidoptera > Noctuidae > Antitype > Antitype chi. Next base: position 23,520,798 of record OX375808.1, read on the forward strand.
TAACCGACTCCTTTGAGCGCGTTTTTGACCCACTTTAAACGGTCAGATTTCATTGAAACTTTGTAAACTTGTCGAGGACCGATGACAATTAAATAATTAAAAAAAAAATGAGAAAAAAAAACACGTTTTTGTAGTTAGCAGAACTAAAAAATAGGAAATAAATAATAGTTTAAAAAACTAAAAAACATGCTTTAAAAACCAAACTAAAAAAGGAGAAAATAATTTAATTCAATTAAAAAGCGTGGGGTGCTTGACATTAATTGATTATAAAAATACCTCAAAAAGCACCCCACGCTTTTTAATTGAATTAAATTATTTTCTCCTTATTTAGTTTGGTTTTTAAAGCGTGTTTTTTAGTTTTTTAAACTATTATTTTTATTTATATAGATGGATGTGCTTCATAGTCCGCCTACTAAATTCGGCATGTAATTTTTTTTTGACAATAATAATGACCCTTACATACAATACATACAAACAACGGAAGTGCACCTGCTACAATCTTTACATACCCCTTTGAATTCGGATAAGTATTTTATTTGCTTCTTTTATTAGTAAATTTAAATAATGTCACTTGTCCCTAGGTCTATTTCTAGGCCATATAACTATTTGTGTTTATCAATTAAACCGCGGTTAGAAGAGCTAGCGAGAAAGTTGGTGTCTTTCCATCCATATTCCCAGATACCAACTACAGATGTTTTATTAAAATATCTACCTTGGTGTTGCTACAGAACACATAATTCAAGTCTATCGCCTGCTATATATTTAAATTGTTTTATTCGAATAAACTTTACACGTTCTGTGAAAATGAATTGTTTCCGCATGACACGCTTCCGACGTTCGTTGTATAACTTAATTTCATGACAATTACAAAGTTGTGCGATTACTGTTCCATCCAGTAGATACTATATTTTTTTGAATACGAGATAGTATGAGAGTCAGAGTTCTTTCTAGAATAGAATAGAACATTATTTGTATATTTATTCACAAAAAAGCTAGTAAAAAAAAAGTGTTTCTGCACCAAACCTACTCATTGTGTCTTACCAACAAGTACTTCTACTACTTTTAGTTTTCATAAAAATAAAAAAACAACAACTAAGGAACTGTTTGCTAAGCTTTTTTTGCAATTAACTGTACCTAATAATGTTGATGTCTGTAAACCAGAAAAGTTTGTGGAGCTGCGGTTAAAAGATACGCCGTTTTATGAGTACTTCGTGCAAACTTACGGACAACTCCGGATAAACTCCGAATTTCTACGTTTCAAGTATTTAGCATTAATGTCTCAGTATTTAAAATATCTCTTAGCTTGGTCGTGCATTTTTTTGGTGAAGAAAAAGCCATGGGTTACATTAAAATAAAAAATAAAAAACAACGTATTTCATCAAGTCTTATTTTGTTAAACTTGCATTAAAATGCTTACTCTGGCTAATATACATTATGTATTTAAAACGAATATAAACAAATAAAAATATAATATCAAAGGTTAACAAACCTTAGTTTGCGAAGATTGCCTTGTGGATACGGTGGAGCATACGGTGGAGGTTTGCCCGGCTTGGGCGGAGCACCGCCGTGTACTCGTGGAGGTAATCGGCGGTGGCGATCTCTCGCGTCCGGCCCTGGTCCAGGCCATGGTATGGAGCGAGAGTGCATGGGTAGCCGTCACCTCCTTCTGCGAAGCAGTAATGCTTGCAAAGAGGGAGGCGGCGCACGTTAGAGAGACGCAGTATATGCACCCTCACGGCCCTAGCCTCCGCAGGAGACGCCCTTGGCGTCCGGCTGATTCCCGGCCACCGTAGGCGCAGACTTGCGGATGGCGAGTAATGGGTAGCTCGCTGTCCGGTAAGGACCAAGCCCGGGTCGACGGCGCGTTGTGTTCCACGTGCGTCATAAAGAGATGTCAGCACAAACTGGTGGGGCCCGCAAGGGCCGATGCCTGCCAGGGGTGTGGGTTGTTCGAAAGAGATACCGTGGCCCCCGGCATACAGGCAACTAAGGCAACACGGGTAGGTTTTAGTCAGTAAAAGTCTGACACGCCCTCCTGCTCCACCCAGAGCGGGAGAAGTTATTAGGTGATTTCAAAACGAAAAAAAAAAGGTTTCAGTCACTGCGGCAGGTTTTGTATTTGACTAGATTTTTTAGGCTCATCGCATTTGTTTTGATAAGAGCTTTCTTCGATTGGGATTTTATTTTTTCATTTCTGAACACATTTACGGCGTGACACGATAATGGAGTTATTTTGCTATTGTCAACTTAAAATTGATTGTTAACCCTATTTTAGCCAATATTTTTGTTGTTTCTCTCCATGCCCTAGTATTGCTTTGTCAACTCTTGACAACAACCTCAGAATCAGTGTTCTAACTAAACACGTTTTTGCGCTTATTAGAATTTCGACTCATTGTGAAAAATATAGAGACGCGCGCAAGCGCATGCACTGGCAGCGTGATATTTTAGGAAAATTGTATCCCACTAAAAATTTGTTATGTATATGACCTATCTTTTAAATGTTCAAACATTATTTTAGCACTAAAACTTTTGTAGTTATTAGCATTTGAAATCTTACATGTTTTCGTCGGTCAGAAATATTGAGCTTACTACCATTACTCCGAGCGAGACGACGTTATCACGTCAAATAATTAACACAAATCATGAAACGCAAAAACGAACGTTGAAGGCAAATGGCCCAGTCATTAACTATTCACATACACTTTCACTAAAAAACAATCACAATCGGTAGCCGTCGCCCGGTACACAGTAACATCCGCATCAAATCCAATCCATTACGATCGGTCCTATATAGATGTAGAAGCTTTTGGTCAGCAATACACGTGCCGCTGTGGCGATTATTCAGGGTCACGTACGATTGTTTTGTCACGATTATTCGTATTCGATTGTGTGTCACTGACCCGGAGGGTGTGAACCCGGTGGCTACAGTTTCAAATGTAAAAGTTTGATTTGCTGGATACGTTTTGGCCCGGCAACCCACAAGTCGTCTTGGCATTACAAGCCATCAGCATTCAGTACAATCTCCGTTACCGAATTTTCTGTGACCTTTGGGCAGTTCGGAATCGGTGTCTTGTACGTTGTACAGATGGTTTTGCAGCATGCTCCGAAATACTAAGGGGCTAAAGAGCCTAAACATTGTTGCTGCATTAAAAAAAGTATGAATCCTTTTCTTCTTCCCTGGCCGAAACTTAAGTCCGGACGGCCGTGACCCTGATAGGTATGTGTGGCAGCGCTGTGTGAGTCTTTGTCTCTATTTGGGTGATGTCTGTTGTACTGTACTTACTAACCCATGTGGCGTTCCTCGTTGCCTGATCTTCAGAATGTGGAGCGGTGATTCCCATCGCGAACTCTAAAGTTAATGAAAATTCGTAGCTTTATTATAAAAGGATTTTTTCCTTTAGGTATATCGCTGAAGCCGTTCTTTAACTATCCTTGAAGGCTGAAAGGACTATCTATAATATCTAGGGATCTCAAATAAAACTCTCCGTTAATTCCATAACCATTTCAATAGAAAATATGTCTAGATCCGTTCCGCTCGCGGGAGAAATGTAGTTATTGAAAAGTTGGTGAGTTCCGCGCGGGAATCGCATTCGCTCGTGATCGGATGTAGTCGAGATTGCGTCGTTTATGTCGCACGGCACGGGTAAGGAACGACCGGGATTAAATGGAGCAATATCCTATGAAGTTCAGGGTACATTTTTAAAACTTGAACGTTTTCAATCCACTGTCAAGATCCGACTAGAGGAATGGCATTTTATTTAAATTAGCCATTTTGCCTGCAGGTAGATCTATTCGGTTAATAAAAGGCACTTATAAATTAAAATGTTCTTCTAGTGATTCAAGTGCTTCTATTCTTTAGATAATATGCGTATACTTATAACGAAAATTAAAAATATTAACACTTTTATCTTTACTAATATTATAAAGAGGAAAGATTTGATTGTTTGTTTGTATTGAATAGGCTCCGAAACTTCTGAACCGATTTGAAAAATTATTTCACCATTGGGAAGCTACACTATCCCCGGGTGACATAGGCTATATTTTGTCCCCGTATTCCCACGGGAACGGGATCTACGCGGGTAAAACCGCGGAGCGCTGCTAATTTAAAATATAACTCATTAGGAAGCTGTGTACTCACTATAGCAACAGTTTAAAAGATCAATTCTCTTAAAAGTTCATAACATTTGCTCACTCCTATAAAACTCAATTCGGGACGAACCAACACCTATACATACCTATATCTACTTACACAACATCATCATCATTTCAGCCGAAAGACGTCCACTGCTGGATATAGGCCTCCCCCGAGCTCCGCCACTTCGACCGGTTCTGTGCTCCCCGCATCCAGCAGACTCCTGCAGCCCTCACAAGATCATCGGTCCACTTTGTGGGAGGCCTTCCAACTTTAAGACTTCCGGTACGTGGTCGCCACTACAGAACCTTTTGGCCCCATCGGCCATCTGTTCTGCGAGCAATGTGCCCTGCCCACTGCCACATAAGTTTGGCAATTCTTCAGGCAATGTCAGTTATCTTGGTTCTCCCGCGGATCTCTTCATTCCTGATACGATCACGTAGGGAAACTCCAAGCATAGCCCTCTCTATTGCCCTTTGGGTGACTTTAAGCCTTCCTATAAAGCTCATTTGAGCGACTACGTTTCGATTCCATTTGTCATCACTGGAAACACGCAATGGTGGACACGGAAAACATTGCGTTGCTTCCCGACGGGAACACTACCCAGCCGAATCAGCTTCGACGATTGACATGTTTCTCGAAGTTGGACCTACCTAACTAGAGAGTTTGTCCTAGGTAAACGTACTCGTCCACGACGTTATGAGAGTGGGTGTTACATGGACACTGGACATGACTTTTGTCTTGTCCATGTTCATTTTAAGATCAACTCTTTTGGAAGCTCTAGGTCTAGCTCCCTGAGGTCATCGAGCATTGTACTGAAATCCTCCATAGTCTCAGCCATGACAACAATATCATCGGCAAACCGAAGGTGCGTGATGTACTCGCCATTGATGTTTATGCCAGCCCCTTTCCAGTTCAGAAGACATCTGCCAGTGCAGCGGTGAACAGTTTCGGAGAGATAACATCTCCCTGTCTAACACCTCGCTGCAGATCGAAGGATAGGTTTCGAGGTCTGGTCCTGGAGTCGGACTGACATAGTGGCGTTTTCGTACAGACACTTCAACACCGCGATGTACCAATAGACGATCTGGCACCGTTGAAGGGACTGCAGTACAGCCCTTTTCTCGGTCGAATCAAAGGCTTTTTCGTAGTCCACAAACGCTAAACAGAGAGGCAGGTTATACTTTTCGGTCTTCTGTATAACCTGCGGCTGCGTATGTATGTGGTCTACGGTGCTAAAGCCTTTACGGAATCTGGCTTGTGCGGTAGGCTGCAAGTCATCAAACTTGCGCGAGAGACGGTTCATGATGACTCTCGAAAATAGCTTGTAGACATGACTCAGAAGTGAGATGGGCCTATAATTGTTAACCACCACACCTCTGTTCCATGCCTGTGGCGTTTTGCCCTCGAGTATGACGGAATCAAACAGCTTCTGGAGGGCCTTAAGAACGGGTTTCCCGTCGGCCTTTAGGAGTTCGGCCGTAATTCCGACATCACCCGGAGCCTTGCTGTTTTTGAGCTGCTTCAGAGCCATCCTAATCTAGTACAAGCTGACGTCCGGGAAATCTTCAGTATAGTGTCGGGTCAATCTAGCTTTTTGGTCGTTTTCCAGATTCGTAACGGGGCTTCTTGTTGACGTGCATAACTGTCCATAGAATCTCTCAATCTCTCTCAACAGCTCAGGCTTGGTGGATACGATCCTACCTTCATCGGTTTTCAGTTTCGTAAGCTGACTCTGCCCAATAGACAGATCCCTAGCAAAGACCTTGGAGCCTCTATTCCGCTCATACTTATACATATTATAAATTAAAGTCACTTTTCGTTTATGGCTGTGTGACGTGTTAAGTATTTTTCTAAACAATGCAATGAATTTTGATGCGGTTCAATAGTTTGGTTAATTTATTCCGATGGGTTTAAGGTTGTGGACGAGTTTTTTTTCTTCACACAAATAACTATGTCGCTTGCTACCGCGTCACCACTCCTGACTCTATATATTTTGGCTGCTGAGATCATTACTGCAAACGTAGATTTAACAGAGTAACCGTGGAGTTTCTTGCTGGCTCTTCTCAATAGGAAGCGATAAATTGGAACCGTGCACCTAGCTTCTGAAAATTTCATAAGTGCCCATGTAAGTTTCTGTAAAATAAAATATTTTGATTAATTTATTTGAGTGTACGGGGAAGTTTGAAATGGGGCTGGTATTTTACCTATTGGTGTTGTCTTACGACTTCCTCGTGAACGGAGTCGCGGTCATAAAGCAGTGGTAAATAAATGTCGCTTCTCGTACCTGTCTATGTGATCGCAGCATTATTTTAGACAACACAATAAATATTGATGCAATTTTCAAAATAAAAAGTGATTATCTAAAATATGAATGTAGTCATTCCACCCGTGCTAAGCAGGGGCCATGTTTTAAATAAACCGCAAGATATAAATAATATCGTGCGGTATAAACCCAGCTGGACAGTATAGCGGGAACGCGGATTTAGTTTTAATCGGACAATGTTGTTCGCCCATTGCACTGCGCTCGAACTTACAGAACGGTGCTACACTCATTATGTCATCAACTCACGATATTTTAATGATTGCGGTAGAATCTAGATCAAAAACACTTTGAGGAAACCTGAACATAGAGATAATAGACAGGAGGATAGGTCCACTCAATCTGTGTGGTTGTTTCCTCGAAAAACCATTTCAGACACTGATGTACATGGTCTATATATGATCTGACCAAGATTATGTCTTTTTTTTGAGGATAGGAAATCATCAAATAACTTCTCCTGCTCTGGGTGGAGCAGGAGGGCGTGTCGGACTTTTACTGACTAAAACCCACCCGTGTTCCCTCAGTTGTCTGTGTACCACGGTATCTCTTCCGAACAACCCGCGCCCCTGGCAGGCATCGACACTTGTGGACCCTACGAGTTGACGCTGACATCTCTTTGAGGCGCGCGTGGAACACAACGCGCCGTCGACCCGGGCTTGGTCCTTACCGGACAGCGAGCTACCCATTACTTGCCATCCACAAGCCCGCGCCTACGGTGGCCGGGAATCAGCCTGTGATTTCCGACACCCAGGGCATTTCCTGCGGCGACTAGGGCCGTGAGGGTGCCCTCACGTGCGCCGCCTCCCTGTTCGCGAGCATTACTGCTTCGCGGAAGGAGGTGACGGCTACCCATGCACTCTCGCTCCGAACCATGGCCTGGACCAGGGGCCTACTCTCTAACTCCGTCAACGAAGATACGGGCCCGCCCGAAAGTAGTTCGAAATTTCTTAGTGAATCCTACAGCCAATTAACGGCACGGTTGGCGCAGTGGTTAAGCGATTGACTGCTGCGCTGCGTGTCGCGGGTTCGATTCCCGCACGGAACAAATATTTGTATGACCTACAAGTAGTTGTTCCGGCTCTGGCTGTTTGTGTATGTCAGTTTAAATGTTTGTAAACGCATCCACAATACAGGAGAAATTCCTAGTGTGGGGCAACGTTTAAAAAAAAAAGAAAAAAAAAATTAACTAACTTTTTTGGACGGGCAAAAACATATCGGTAGTAGGGACAATTATCAAATCGTGTTGTCATTCAGTTTTAGTCCGGGCTCCAAACTAATCATCTTCTGTCCGTAAGAGATACGGAGTTGGAAACGCCCGTTACTTCGACTGAAACGACGGAGTTCGTGCTTAGGGAGTAGGCCCCCAGGACCGGACGCGAGAGATTACCGCCGCCGATCGCCTCCACAAGGACACGGCCGTGCTCCGCCCAAGCCGGGCAGACCTCCACCGTATGCTCAATATGATTGAGGTGTTAAAGTGTTTGTACAAACCTAAAGAATAAAATCATTTATCAATATAGGTAAGTCTGAAATCGCCAACCCGGCCTGAACCAATATGGTGATAATTGGAATGGTCGTGCTTTTATCTGTATGAGAAGACGTCTTTATCTTACAGTGGGCAATCACATTCGCCACACAGATAGTTGGTAACCTGGAATAACACATAAGATACTTTTTATCCCGAGCGTACGTTCCCTGGATGATCGACCTCCACGCAGGCAAAGATTCTGGCGAAAGCTAAATTCATATTAATATGTTCGAATCGGGCAAAAATGGCTCACCGAATTTTGATGGAAGGCACACATATAGATTATAACCTGGATTAACATATAGCATACTTTTTAACCCAGTGGATCGTTTCCGTTGGATAATTTCCGATGGCCACGCGGGCGAAGCCGCGGGCAAAGATTCATATACATAAATATGTTCGATTTCATTTATGTTGAGTGTCTCTATAGGTAGAATAGGAGCCTCAAGAAAAACCATGAAGAGGTTTTCAGGATTCCGCAAAATATGGCTTTATTGAATGTTCCGTGTGGTGCCGGACGTAACGAATAGCACCATCCCATCTCTTCCCGTGGGTGTCGTAGAAGGCGACTAAGGGACTTACTAGAGAATGGGCAGCAGCGTTCTCTATGCATTTTACCACCTTACTGCGATCGCCAACCCGCCTGACAAGCGTGGCGAACCCCCCCCAAATTGGGGGAGGCCTATGTCCAGCAGTGGACGTTTTCTGGGCTGAAATGGTGATGATGGAATGTAGGTACATTCAATCAAGCCATATTTTACGGAATCTTACTTCGAATACTATTAGGTTTATTTTTAGTACATTAAACACACATAATATTCTCATAAACTCATAATCCGAAGTAATATGAATTAAAAATTGAAATTAAACATACCTATAAACAAAACAACTATATCCTACTTACTATCCTACTAATATTATAGATGTGAATGTTAATATTGGTTTTTGTATGTTTGTTACTCAGACACGTAAAGACGGCTGAACGGATTTGGATGAAATTTGGCACACTGATAGTATATACCGGATTAATAGTATACTTTTTTATCTCGGTATTAGGTTCCCGGACATTTCCTGACACCTATACGGGTGAAGCCACTAGCAACTCAATCACGTAAAAACGGCTGAACGGATTCAGATTTGGTTGCTCAAGTATATCGAGTAACCAAAGTTAACACGTCATCTACAATTACATATATTTAGACGGCATTCATTAATTGTTAAGTCTTGCTGATGACGTCGAGGGCAAAAGCATACTTTTAAAAGCGGAATTAACTTTGTCTGTTATATTTTCACACCTTACTGAACGGATTTGGAGGAAAGGTTAAGACCATGACCTATGTTAGGACATTGATACTTTTTATTCCGGTAGTAAGTCAGCTTGAGAAAATTTCCGACAGCCACGCTGGCGAACCCGCGGGCAAAAATTAGTTAGTTAGAAAATAAATTAAGATCGGCAAATTGTTTTCTATAGTATTTTTATTTTTTTAATACCATAGTGCAGAGGTGTATTGGTACTCTCACGTTTGCCAGTTATGTTTAAGTCTCGTGTAGGTTAAAGGTGGTGAGTTTTATTCCATAAATCCAAACACCGCGCACATACCTACTGAGAAATTGGAAAATCCTAAGCACTTTACCCAAACTGGATACTGAAGTCAGGTACTGGGTACTTATGCTCAGCAGTTGCATTTAACCACAAACCCAAAGAAGCAGTCTAGATTATTTTAAACTTTAATCATCATTGGCTTCAGGAACTGTTTCCAATATTATTGATAACGGCTTCCATTAGAGTTTAATATCACTGCAATAATTGAATACTAAACCGAGTTAGCATAACTGTGGCGGACAAGGTGCCAATCTAAACCACAATGGAAACCGGACTAATTGTCATAACTGAGTAAATATCTTTTGTCGGTTTATTGCACTTTTGAATGTTTAATTTACAAGGGTGTTATAGACTGACCGACAGATAGACATACACGACGAAATTATTATGGTTCCTAGTTCGAATATATACCCCTAAAAAGTATTTCAGAAGTCTTACATATATAGAAAACTACTATACTTACTTACATAGATACAGAATAGAATATTCTCTTCGTTTCGTTTCCTCTTTATTTTTTCTGTGCGCTTAATAAAATAATGTACTTTATTTATTTCATATAAATGACTTTATTTTCTTTGAATCTTGTTAAATGCTGCTCACAAGATTGTTCAAGGAAGTTATAAATTTTTTGTTTTTTACAATTTAATCTTAAACAGATCAGCATAAACAGACTTAAAGGTGAAGCAGTGTAGGGTTGCAGTAAATAAGCAAACACAACAGCTTACGGAAAGGAAGAGATTTATTTGTACACAAAACACAGAAAACACGATAGAAGGCGAAATAAGGAGCACAGAAAGAAAGCGATAGTCACAAGTCACAAGTCACAGGCTTAACACTACAGGGCTAATCTAGGCAAGGTTCCCAGGAAGCACCAGATAAAAGCTTAATGCACAGTATGTTTTATCGGATACGAGCGAGAGCGGCATGCGCTTGCGACCGGGGAAGTTTCTCGACTAATACCTGGGAGCGCCGCGAGTGTGAAAGAGATAGACTATCAAGGTGCGGGCGCTCGCTCAGGTAACCGGTCCGCATTCCATATTAGGTACATAAAAAATATCTAATAACAAAGTTGTGTGTTAGTATTGATGTCTTATTTTTAATTGGTTAGTATAAGGTTATTTAATATAGATCTAATGTAAATATTACTTATAAACTAAATACAAACAACCTTGGAGTAGTAGCTACGCTACACCACCCCCCTCCAGAGACCGTCCTACGGGCGATAATAGTCTGGGAATCTCACTCTGCGGCCCGAACGAGTTACTCTGACAGTGCGCTCTCCGGCGTCAGGTAAGTCATCGTTACTTGGAGTCTGAGTGGGAATGTGAGTGAAATTTTGGGGTGAGTTTGTGATGGGGGTGTGTGTGTGAGTCTTAGTATGAGGTAATGGGGGTTGTCTTGAGTGTGTTGTGGTGTCAGGATCACGCAGTATGTAGGCAGGTTTTATTCTGTCGATCGATACGGTGACCATCTTACCTTTTACTTTTAGCTTGAATGCTTTGTCTCCTCGTTGTATGACCTCATATGGACCAGTGTAGGCGGGCTTCAACGATCCGGCTACAGTGTCATCGCGAAGGAAAACGTGTGTTGATGTAGCCAAATCCTTAAAAACGAAGGGTGAGCGACGTCCACTATGGCGTGACGCTGGAGTAGGTTGCAAGTTATTTGCTAAGCTCCTTAGGCGCGCAATGTAACTGGTGACGTCAAGGTCTCCTTGGTCCTCTGAGCTGAGAAGGTCTCCTGGTAAACGGAGTGATTCACCATACACCAGTTCAGCTGGCGTTGATTTAATGTCCTCTTTGAAGGTACTACGTAGACCTAATAGTACAAGAGGAAGGGACTCGACCCAGCTGCTATCAGTGTGGCAGGTTATTGCAGCTTTAAGCTGCCGATGAAACCTCTCCACGATGCCATTGGAGGCTGGATGATAGGCCGTCGTCCTTTTATGCTGAAAACCAGCTATTTGCGATAAGTGGCAAAACAAGGCTGATTCAAATTGGCCTCCACGGTCTGTAACGACACTTGTGGGGCAGCCGAAACGGGATATCCACCCGCTCAAAAGGGCTTTTGCTACCGTCTCGGCTGTAATATCCTGTAAGGGTATTGCCTCAGGCCATCGAGTAAAACGATCGATTGATTGTGAGGCAATACCGGTATCCCTGCGATAGTGGTAGGGGTCCGATAAGGTCAATGTGTAGGTCCCGGAACCTAGCGCGCGGAAGCTTGTACGTACCCAACGGTGCTGATACATGTCTATGAACCTTTGCCCGTTGGCATGCTAGGCAAGTACGCGCCCATTCCCTACAATCCTTCCTGATACTAGGCCATACATAGCGGTCGGTGATCAGTCGGATACTGGCGTTGGCACCGGGATGACTGAGAGAGTGAAGGCTCTCGAAAACTTGTCGACGTAACTCCTTCGTCACATATGGTCGAGGCGTTGTGCCACTTACATCGCAGTACAGCTCTAAATGTGTGCCTGGTAGTTTAACCTTCTCCAAGTCTAGGGAGTTATTGCCAGTCAGCAGTTGTTTCAGTTCAGGGTCGGTGTTTTGTGCGGTAGCTAGCCTTTGCAGATCGAGAGGTAAAACGATCTCATCGATACGTGATAAAGTGTCAGCTACCACATTATCCTTCCCTGATATATGCCGAATGTCAGTGCAAAATTGTGAAATATGATCTAAGTAGCGAAATTGCCTGGGAGAGCAGTTCTCTTTCCTGGAATGAAATGCGTATGTAAGCGGCTTGTGATCGGTATATATCACAAAGTCACGTGCCTCGATCATATGACGGAAGTGCTTGACCGCCTCATAGATCGCCAAGAGCTCGCGATCATATGGGGAATATTTGGTCTGCGAGGGAGTCAGTTTTCGTGAGAAAAACGCTAGAGGTTGCCACGTGTTGTCCTTTAACTGCTGGAGCACGCCACCCATAGCTACGTCTGAAGCGTCTGTAACCAAAGCAAGTTTTGCTTCGCAGTCTGGGTGAACAAGCATGGCAGCTTCAGACAGACCCCTTTTGCACGCCTCGAAGGCTTCCTGTTCTCGTGACGTGAAATGTACGGGATGGGAACCCTTCACGGAACCTGTAAAAAGAGCGTTCAATGGTGTTTGGAGTGTGGCAGCGTCAGGAATGAACCTGCGGTAAAAATTTATCATTCCGAGGAACCTGCGCAGCTCTCTTACCGTTTTTGGGGCGGGAAAATTGTTAATAGCCAGTACTTTGTCTGGCAAGGGCTTGGTGCCATTCGCCGAAATGCTATAACCCAGGAAGGTTACCTCCGAGGCTCCAAAGACGCACTTAGCTGTGTTAATGACCATGCCATACTCCGCCAACCTGGTGAAAATTTGGTGCAGGTGGTCTATATGGGTCGCCTGGTCTTTTGAGAAGACCAAGATGTCATCGACGTATGGGTAGGCAAAATCTAGGCCGCGCAGCATTTCGTCAACAAAACGTTGAAACGTCTGTCCGGCATTACGAAGTCCAAACGTCATGTATGGAAATTCGTATAAGCCGAACGGCGTTGTTATGGCGGTCTTCTCGATGTCACTAGGATTGACAGGAATCTGGTTATAAGCCTTCACCAGGTCTATTGTCGAGAAGACGGTGCAACCTGTAAGGTTGTGGGAAAAGTCCTGGATATGGCGTATGGGGTACCTGTCGGGGACCGTCCTGGCGTTGAGCATCCGGAAATCACCACACGGGCGCCAGCTGTTGTCCCGCTTAAGAGCGAGATGAAGCGGAGAGGCCCATGGTGATTCTGAAGGCCGACACGTACCTATCTGTAACATGGCTTCAAATTCTGCTTTAGCAACCTTTAACCTATCTGGCGCTAACCTGCGTGGTGTGCTAGAAACTGGTGGTCCTGGTGTAGTGCGTATGTGGTGCATTATGTTATGTTTAGGTGTACGGTTCATACCTGAGGGTCGAGTGATGTCAGGGTACTTTGCTAGTATAGCATTGTACGCAGAATCATTTTTGTCCCCCAACGTTACCTTCACCGAAGATACATCGTCAGAAAAACTCGCGACCGAAGCCGCGGTGGTGAGCATAGTATTACTATCTATTAAACATTTATTACGCACATCCACAATTAAATTATAATATGATAAAAAGTCTACACCTATTATGGCCCGCGTTACGTCTGCTATAATAAATCGCCAAGCGAAGTCGCGGCGCAAGTTTATGTTAAGAACTAAGTGAGCATATCCATAAGTATTTATTACCGACCCTTTAGCGGCATACAGCTGATAGTTCGTTTGGCTTTGTTTACCTTTTGCTAATGTTCGTGGGAAAACACAAATATCACTGCCTGTATCTATTAAAAACTGCACTTTTGTCCGCTGGTCGGTTATAAACAAGCGACCGGGATTTGGGCAGGCGTCGGTCGCCATCACGGACTGCCCTATTCTTTTCCCTTAGGCTTATAATCGCACGGTTTCGTACATCTACTTGCCTTCTCACCGAACTTTGCGTGGTACCAACACATTGGGTATTTCCGGTAGTTGGACTGGGAGCGGCTCGAACGGGAATTGCTGCGATCACGACTTTCGGATCTGAATCTCCGTGACTTTGATTGTGACATCCTGTCTAACTTGGTCGTCAGCTTCTGCACCTGGCGTGTGAGTTCCGCTACTTGACAGCTTAACTCCGGGGAAACACCTGATGTTGTGGCTGCTGCTACGTGCGGGGTGGGGGCTGCGATGTCATGGATGCGGTCAGCCAGCTCTGCTACCTCATCCAGAGAGGCCCTCGACTGCGAGGCTACAATGGTCTGGATATTATTCGGCAGGCGGCTGGACCACATAGTACGCAGAAAGTCCTCCGGGACATCTGGTCCTGCAAGATGCTGGATATGGCGCAAGAATTGGGAGGGCTTTCGGTCGCCCAGTTCCTCACGCGTGACCAGCTGCAGGATCTTCTTCTCCTTGGACGCTGAGAGTCGCTTTATGAGTTCCATCTTCAGTCTCTCATATTTATTGGGAGCTGCGGGGCCAGCTATTATGTCCTCCACCTCCGATGCGTAAACGGGGTCCAACTGCCCCATCGCATGATGGAATTTGGTGGTATCGGATGTGATGTTGGCCAGAAAAAATTGGCTTTCAAGCTGGTAAAACCATAAAGCCGGTTTCTCCGGGTAGAAAGGAGGTACTCGTATGCCAACTCGCTGGATGTCATGCGATGTGCTAGGTGGCACGTTGGCGTCGCCATGTTGTGTGACTTTCGGCTCGGTCGTCATATTTCGTGTTCGTCGGGGTCACCAATGAAGCAGTGTAGGGTTGCAGTAAATAAGCAAACACAACAGCTTACGGAAAGGAAGAGATTTATTTGTACACAAAACACAGAAAACACGATAGAAGGCGAAATAAGGAGCACAGAAAGAAAGCGATAGTCACAAGTCACAAGTCACAGGCTTAACACTACAGGGCTAATCTAGGCAAGGTTCCCAGGAAGCACCAGATAAAAGCTTAATGCACAGTATGTTTTATCGGATACGAGCGAGAGCGGCATGCGCTTGCGACCGGGGAAGTTTCTCGACTAATACCTGGGAGCGCCGCGAGTGTGAAAGAGATAGACTATCAAGGTGCGGGCGCTCGCTCAGGTAACCGGTCCGCATTCCATATTAGGTACATAAAAAATATCTAATAACAAAGTTGTGTGTTAGTATTGATGTCTTATTTTTAATTGGTTAGTATAAGGTTATTTAATATAGATCTAATGTAAATATTACTTATAAACTAAATACAAACAACCTTGGAGTAGTAGCTACGCTACAAAGGAACCCATCTACCATTGAATTTCATCTAAATTTGTCCTTTTTACCATTGAAAAACTGATGAACAATAAAAAACATGGGAACATTGGCACCTTTGTATGTACGGGTTCGCTGAAGCCCCGGGCAGTCACAATTTTCACAAAGGAAGTATGTCCCTTTTTTCCTTTTTTCGATTATTACAACTGAGTTAATGAGTCTCTCTCTCTGATATGTAGTATTAGGAATACTTTTTACGGATTGGTAGATTATGCTGTTGTATGTCAGACAATCTTGAAGAATCTGACTAAAATGTCGAACAAGCTTTAGATCAACCCGCAGGCACAAAAATAGGTCGATTACTGATAGGCATTTTTTCTGTCTTTCATACAACAATCGATCGTAATTTTTACGAAACGGATTTTCCTTGTTATAGTACAAAAATTAAAATTCACTTTGCCTAGATTCGAGACGTATTACTTACACAGCCGAATAGATACCCAACCTTAAAGTGGGGTTCCCTATTAGCCAGGCGTCCGGGACGCAAAAGAAAAGCGTACTCTTTCCGACTTAAGCACCATCTCCACTAAGGCAAATACTCGTAGGTAGGTATTACAGAGAATGTAAGATTTGATTTTATATCAGAAAGTATCGACTGTATAGAATGTAAACGAATACTTTTCGAGAATACGAACACGCTGTCTTACGGGATCTCGGGTAAATATTCCCAACTATAAACAACCTTTCAATTAATGAAAATTAAACTTTATCTCACCGCAATAGAGACCACGAAGAGTGCACTAAAAAGGCTGTTGAAGACTAAACCCTAGGATGCTGGCAATCCATTGTAAAATGATCCTTCATACATTGTAATAAGAATCTTCCATTAGGCGGTATTGTTGCGGGTACCCCACGTGTCCCGATTGTAGGATATTTGTATTGATAGTTTTCAAATAAATATCTTGTAGTATCGCGCGGTTGATATTCAAGATGCGTAGAGAAGGGCCGTATTTTTGTATATATTTACTATAATATATTATGTTTTGTCACGTAGTTCTGTAATGCGGGTTAGCGGGACCGTGTGAGGTGGTTCATGGCAATATAGCGTGATTGGTAGTTGCCCGGTAACGATACGACCGCTCCATCATTTCTGGAGGCCGTCGCCAGAGGGCTGCTAATAAATTTTATAGATGGATGTAATGAATAATAATGGGGTTTTCCTCTTTTTAGTATTTACTCCCCCAGTTAAGTCGAGATCACGAAGTGTTTTCTACCTTAATTAATTTTTTTAACCTTTTTCTACCTTAATTTAACCTAACATTCTTAACTCTAAGGGGGATATTAGGTTGACTATTATATATCTTGGATCATAGATCAATGAGTCATAGAAATATAACAGTGTAATATAGAGGTATGAATCATTTGTGAGCTGCAATATTTAAAAAAAATACATACGGGAAAAGAGATATGATCCTGTTTAAATGATAGGTAGTGTGTATATCCTCCATAGTGATTCTTCCTTTTAATCAAAAATGAATATTGTTTTATCTCTAATACTTACAAACTGGGAGTGTGTGAAATATGATATGGGTAGAAAACAACGGTCTACCGAGATGAAGACTAATAGAGAAGTTTAGAAAAATAGATGTTGCGCTGTCTCCAAGTCAATTGGAGTAAGGGCAGGAAAAATGTCGTATGATTTAGTAATCATAAAAGTCTGTAAAAAATTAACACACTTTTTATGCATTCTACTATCCTACAGCATACTCATTTCAATCTCTAAGACGCAGGGAGATAATATAAACATTCTAATAAAATACAAATTCCTGCAAGTTAAGTCTTCCAGAATCATGTTGCCTCTAATATTAACGGATAGGAGAAGTAATAAACTTTGAGAAAACCTCAAGGAGGGAAACAATATCCGAAAGTTTCTTGAGAACTTCATTTATGGTCTAATTTTGAGGTAATCTTGGCGTAAGACGAAAAGCTTGTTGATGGACAGTGTACTTGTAACTTTCTTACTAAATAATTAACCATTAAGAACAAAAGGGAAATACCTACTTACATAAAATGTCAAAGCTTTCAGTAGAATTAAGGCATGATCGTAGATATTGTTAAGCATAGGGATAAAGATTGCTGTCCGTTAATACTTAGGGGTAGATCAGTTACAAATTGCAATGTTACCTAATAGGTACTAAAAACACATGACATTTCACTATTTTAATGATCTACGGAAGTCAATTTATGACCTTACAACACAATACTTATATAAGGCTGGAAAGCTTTCTAAACAAAACATAAATATCACTCAACTAACATAATCTGTCACTCAATAAGATTACTAGAGTATGTGCGTGGGTAGTCATATAAAAGGTTCTATGTATAGAATCAATATTTATTTAGGTTTCAAGATCGTTTTATCTGCCTAAGATTGGTGTCTACCATGTAATACTTCAACTCTGAATTTCTTCGTTTCAATATTTCTTAATACCAACTTGCTTACCAACCCCTAAGGGATGGTAATCAAAACGCAGATTCAGATGGGAGAGAGTTAAGGTACCACGTTTTATCATAGACAACTTTCAAAGGTCTCATTTGAAAGAAGATTTAACCTCTCTCATATTTAAAAACATTCGCTATTCCTCTAGTTTTCTGTCCTTTCTAAGGAAAACAGAGCTAACATGTAGGTAACATTAACTAAAAGTTAGACACGTCGGAACATATTTGTTCGCTCGACTGCAATAAGACTGGCACTGAAGTATTATTGAAATAAGTTGCTTCTAATCTCTGAAACACTTCGTTAAACGTTTAAAGATAGGTACTGATTTTATAAGTTAGATTATATTTTTATAATTTGTTAGTTAATTTAGTATCTTTATGAAGTTTATCCAGTGTATATATATATTTTTATCATTTTCAATAGCTATGGTGTAACTCAGTGGTTGGTACCAAAGTGTTCTTTAATACGATTATATACACACCGATTACCGAGATTTTGATGTTTGATAAGTGATTCATGATAAACTAGCTGCGCCCCGCGGCTTTACCCGCATAAGTCTCGATTCTGTGAGAATATCGAGATAAAATGTATATTATCCCTTAATCTGGATTATCCATATGTCAGTCATGGACTATCCATGTGTCAAATTTCATCCAAATCAGTTTAATCGTTTTAGCGCGACAGCGTAACACCTTTTCTTTTTATAATATAAGTTTTGATATAAAATATTTTATATTTGACTGACTACAGCAGGCAGAAGAGATTAACATCAATTGATTTTTCTTATTTTATTCTACACTAGCTTTTGCCAGCGGCTTCGCCCGCGTGGAGGTCGAGAATGATCCCACGGGAACGTACTTACTATCGGGATAGAAAGTATTCAATGTGTTATTTCATGTTACACCCAAATCCGTTCAGCTGTTTTTGCATGATTGAATAAAAAACATCCCAACATCTAAATATCCAAACATACAAACATTCACATTTATTATATTAGTAGGACTAGCTTCTGACCACGCGTGAATGTCGCAAATTATCTCACGGGAACGTGCTATCGGGACCAAAGGTATCCTATTTGAAATGAATGAAATTTTTTATAATTGGTACCGTATATGAAATACTTTCCTATGCATTTAGTAAAAAGCTGTTTTTTGAAAGGAGATAAAGAGGTTTTTATCAAAATGCGAGGTTTAGCGAACTATGTTTTCACAAAACAAATTCCCTAATTATAAATTACATGTTAGATGTACCAAACATTAAAATTGAATTAAAAGTTATGCATCAAACGTCAATTTTATGAAAACTTAGTATCAGTTTTAATGGTTATCAATATAATATTATAATTCTCAGGAGTACACAAAAAAGATCGTAGTGATTTAAAATTTTAGATATAAAATATTAGTTTTGAGGTATAACTTTGAAAGTTGTAGACTTGAAGTACATTGAACTACTGCGATAAACTTTGAACTATGTATATAAAACTAACTTTAGTAACGATTCGCAGTATATCTTTTTAAGCCTACTGTTTAACAATCTGTTTACAAAGTAACAGACTTTTAAATAAATAGAGGCTTATTATTTATTCACAATTTAAACGTCAGAATACTTACAATTTATGATTAACCTTATTTTACTTTGTGAGGGCCGCAGGAGTCCGCTGGATGCGGGAAGCACAGCACCGGTCAAAGTGGCGGAGCTTGGGGGAGGCCTATGTCCAGCAGTGGACGTCTTTCGGCTGAAATGATGATTAAATTAATATTTAAATACTGTAGACTGGCTTTACTTGACCATATCACCATCATCTCCCTAATAATTTAGAACTATGTTGTGATCGGCTGCCAGTGAAGACGGATGTAGCTGAATACTAGTATTTGGGATGAAGCGATTACCTCTCTCACCTCCACAACCCAATAACTGGGGAATAATATACCCCTTAGTAATAAGACTACATATATATAGTAATATTGACCACGGTTCTGTGCCATAGGTCATCACTGGCAACACACACTGGTCAAAGATCTTCGTCTTGAGATACTGCGGTATTTGGGACGAGAAGATATCGCGAAGCCCAGCCGAGTAGGACTCGACGATTGACCTATTTCTCGAAGTTGGACCTACCTAACTAGACGGTTTGTCCTAGGTAAACGTACTCGTCCACAAATCATCAAATAACTTCTCCCGCTCTGGGTGGAGCAGCAGGGTGTGTCAGACTTTTACTGACTAAAACCCACCCGGGTTCCTTCGGTTGTCTGTGTGCCAGGGGTCACAGTATCTCTTCCGAACAACCCGCACCCCTGGCAGGCATCGACAGTTGTGGACCCTACGAGTTGTTGCTGACATCTCTTTGAGGCGCGCGTGGAACACTACGCGCCGTTGACCCGAGCTTGGTCCTAACCAGACAGCGAGCCACCCATTACTCGCCGTCCGCAAGACCGCGCCTACTCGTGGCCGGGAATCAGCCTGGGATTCCCGACGCCCAGGGCGTCTCCCGCGGCGACTAGGGCCGTGAGGGCGCATATACTGCCTCTCCCTCATGTGCGCCGCCTCCCTCTTCGTGAGCATTACTGCTTCGCATAAGGAGGTGATGACTACCTATACACTCTCGCTCCGTACCATGGCCTGGACCAGGGCCGGACGCGAGAGATCGCCGACGCCGATTGCCTCCACGAAGACACGGCAGTGCTCCGCCCAAGCCGGGCAGACCTTCACCGTATGCTCCACCGTGACCTCAGGGCGATCTTCCAAGTGGAAACACCCGGGCGTGTCTTCCCGCTTTATCTAAAACAGGAACCTCCCGAAACAACCGTGTCCGGTGAGGACGCCTTGCCGCCTCACAAGCCGCTCCTCAAAGAGTGTACTTACCGCCGCTATCATGGCGTGCCCAATGAGAGTGGGTGTAACTTGGGCATTGGACATGACCTTTGTCTTGTCCATATTCATTTAAAGACCCACTCTATCAGAAGCTCTACTGAGGTCATCGAGCATTGCACTGAGGTCCTCCATGGTCTCAGCCATGACAACTATATCATCAGCAAACCGAAGGTGAGTGATGTATTCGCCATTGATGTTGATGCCAGCCCCTTTCCAGTCCAGACCCTTGAAAACATCCTCCAGTGCAGCGGTGAACTGTTTCGGAGAGATAACGTCTCCCTGTCTCACACCCCGCTGCAGAAGGATAGGTTTCGAAGTCTGGTCCTGGAGTCGGACTGACATAGTGGCGTTTCCGTACAGACACTTGTCCATAGTCGATCTGGCACCGTTAAAGAAACTGCAGTACAGCCCACGACTCGATCGAATCGAAGGCTTTTTCGTAGTCCACAAACGCTAAGCAAAGAGGCAGTTCGGTCTTCTGTATAACCTGCCGCAGCGTATGTATGTGGTCTACGGGGCTAAAGCCTTTACGGAATTCAGCTTGTGCGGGAGGGAGGCTGCAAGTCGTCAAACTTGCGCGAGAGACGGTTCATGATGACTCTCGAAAATAGCTTGTAGACATGGCTCAGAAGTGAGATGGGCCTATAATTCTTAACCACCACACCTCTGTTCCATGCCTGTGGCGTTTTGCTCTCGAGTATGACGGAATCAAACAGCTTCTGGAGGGCCTTAAGAACGGGTTTTCTGCCGACCCTCAGGATTTCGGCCGTAATTCCGTCATCACCCGGCGGCACCTTGTTGTTTTGAAGCTGCTTCAGAGCCATCCAAATGTCATACAAGCTAACGTCCTGGATAACAAAGGCAAAATATTATAATTCTGAGCTACTAAATTAAAGAAGTGTGTAAACCTACTTTTTATAGAAAGACGTTTATGAAATATTTCCGACTTTAATTTAATTGATATTTGGCTGTCTCACTAAATACTCTCGAGTTTTAATTATAATCTGATTAATTAGATACAAGCTTTTGTTTTATTACAAAATATTTTATTAATTGCGTCCCGTCAAATGAGTGCCTTCACAATTTTTTACTACAAATGTAGCAAAACGATTATTATTTGTCCCGTCACACTTTTCACCGTAAATCATATAATTTACAAAATATATTTATTTTAAAATCGTTACTGCAAAACGGCCCATACATCTCTTGTCTGCCGGTCCACAATAGGCCATTACTGATAGGATAGCTTCCGTTGTGTTGTAGGCCATTCATCTCAACATGTAGCCAGGGGCCGACCTGAACCTGTCAGGCTGTCCGGCCCCTTCCTGCTCTTGACATTGAAATTTTATTTGTGTTGGTGTGAAATATTGACTTCTTCAGTGGTTATGTTTCCCTGGTATCTTTGTATCATGGTACATCATTGTAAAAAAAGAATAATCGTTTGATTTGGTCGTTTTAAAATAGTTTTTGGTTAACATAGGTTATAATTTTTAAACGAGAATATGGGAGTACTGCCTACCATACCGAAATGACTACAGTTTCAGATGACGTATGTAGGATCCATCCTAAGGGGTTATTATAAGAACGCTACCGAAAATGGCTGAACATAATGGCTGACGTAATAATTATGACGATTAAATTCCATTCTATATCTTTATCTCTATGCAGGAATAGTGATTTCAAGCACTCAAGATGGAACGAGCAAAATTTTCTAACCTAGAAACGCATTCATTAAAATAATGACAGAAAATTATGTAAAATTTTCAACGGAACTAACGACAGTCATTTTAAAATTACTTGCGAGAAAACTTTTACTAAGTTAAGAAAGCGTTTCCTTAGTTAATTAGCGGCTTCGATAATTACATTAGCAGCTGCAGGAGATGCTGCGTGGCGCGAGATGCTGCCAGTTAACTCAAGTTTAATGGTTCCGCTTTACTGCACAGTTAACTACAAGTTCATTTTTAACGTGACGGAAAAGTGAGAAAGATATTGGAAGCTGGCGTCGTAAAGTGTTTGTTTAACTTCACAATGTTCTCTTTTGTTTTGTGATGAATGTGAAAAAAGTATGAGTTTCGGACAATGAACTGTTTGAGGGCTGTTTGTGTTGTTTTTCCAATACTGTGGGGAAACCTCTAAAGCGATGTGGATTGAACACTTTCCTGTAATTTGGTAGTGTTCAAATTAGTTTGTGAGAAAAATACCAAGAATTTTTAAAGTTTTTTCTACTATAGAATTTTTTGTAGGTCTTCATCTAAATAGAAGAAATAAGGCAAAGAGAAACAACCAGCATTATCTATTAAATTAAGTGTTTCTATTGTTAAGTACTTATTGGTGTTTCAGTCATGTAGTATCTCAGTGAAGATCTAACACGGTAACGTGCATCGAAGTGTGGTGGCTTCGCAGAGACGGTCTTACGCAGTCACGTGCATCGCAATTTTCGTGGCATCGTATTAGCATTTATCGATATTTTGTGCTTCGAAATTTCGTATTCAACTCTCTGGCTATTACCAGTAGGTATTTAAACGAAAACCAACATAAACGATGAGCCAAAAATTTAGCTATATCCCATTTAAATGAGTACATAGTTACATAACTTCGTACGCGGCGGCCGAAGTGGGCGCAGAACGTTTCAGCTTTGCCTACATTATGCTAAGTCCGAAGGTTCGCTTTGTCATGCTAATGCAGATTCGTCACTTTCACGGCTCTGTATGAGCGTCGACAGGTTTATTTATTTTGTATAAAATGGATTTGCGCTCTTATCTGTGTGCTCGTTCATCTGAGGCCAAAGGCCAGCCTCACTCGTGGCTATTGTGATGGTGACTAATGGATAACGAGTAGAGCGTGCCTGCGACGATGTCCTCTACAAATTCATCTGCGTCTAATCACTTATTTGTGGTGATTATGTTTGACTTTTCTTCTTCGTCGTCGTATTATAACTAAAGAAAGTAATTGTAATTGATGGATTTTGTATACTTACATGATAGTGTTTTGAGATGCAAGTATAACTGTTTAGAATGTGTCACTACGTAGAAAAAGTTGTTGTATATTCTGCCGTGCAGGTCCTAAGGCTAATAAGCCTATAAGATATAAATATATATCTTACTAGGACACCATGGTGGCGCTGCCAGCAAAATATACACAATTTTCAAGCAATTTGTCCACTCTTCACGTAACCAGAGGGCGGGCTTATTTTTCAGTCAAAGAATCAGCATTGTAGCCAGCCTTTCGGGTACTTTTCCTATTGTCAACGATGCGGACGACCTTTTTAATGTGATTAAAATGAAAGATTTCATGTTTCTTGCAAAACCAAAAAAGCGTTTTTATTATTTGATATCTTAGTGTACTTACTTGACAGCACGGTTGGTGCAGTGGTTAATCGATTGACTGCTGCCCTGCGTGTCGCGGGTTCGATTCCCGCACGGAACAAATATTTGTATGACCTGCAAGTAGTTGTTCCGGGTCTGGCTGTTTGTGTATGTGAGTTTTAATGTTTGTAAGCGCCCTCACAATACAGGAGAAATACCTAGTATGTGAGGCAACGTCAACAAAAAAACTGATAAGTCAATATAAGCCAAAACTGTTTGTGTTCAGAACGCCAGAATTATTAAAGTAAGAATTAGCTCATACGGTTAAAAAATAAACGTTATTCTCATATATACAAAATTGTCTGATTGTTTTATAAATTCCTACATGACATACTCGTAAGTTACAAAATTTGTTACACACATACTTGTACAATCAGTTGAAGTCGCAAATTAAAATGCATTAAATAAAGTCCTATGCTGCAAAATTGTGTATAAATCAATGGTTTTTGTAGTATCAGGTATTTTTAACGCATTTTAATCTGCATATGTGTACCGTTTTGTGGGCAGTAACAGCTATGATTTTTTAAAAATCCTTTTTATTTTGAATTCAATAAATTATATAATATCTTTTGTCACATAACTCATCTTTGTTATCACATATTCCTCGTGGCACTAAATAATCCAGCATGCCAACTTAGTAGGTATTACAAAAAATACATCGTCAAAAAGTTTTGCGCGGTTTTCTCGAAACCGCCTTTTTCTCATACTGCATTTCAGGGCCTGCACGGCAGTATTATGTATTAAATGTGTTCCATCCAACTAACCTCTTCATTTAAATAGAATTCTACTATCCTACTGTTTGTTACTCAATCATGTAGATACGGCTGAAAGGATTTGGATGAAATTTGGCTCACTGATAGTTTTGAACATGGATTAACATATAGGATACTTTTTATCCCAGTTGTTCCTTCCCGTGGGATAGTTTTCGACCTCTACGCGGCTGAAGTCGCCGGCAAAAACTAGTTAGTAATAAATTGTAGTTCCGTTATTAATTAATTTTGTGTAGGATGGTAAGTATACCACACAAACTTACTACTAATGCTATAGGTATCTATTATTAACTAAATTAGAGACTCAAAGTTATTTACTTTGACATCATAACGACAAGCTTGAAAGCCCGACCTTTCAAAATGTCAAAGCTAACCTTAATTCAACGTAACATTTAAGAGTCATTTCTTAGCAAACGGACGGAATTACCTTCAAATCGTCCATCTTGCTGCAAAAACAAAATTTAGTAGGCACAGATCTCATCTCGAGATTATCTCAATCTTTCTCAAACGGTGAAGACTGATTTTGATAGAGTTCTCGAGAGTCCGTTTTAATCAGTAATTAGATTATATTGCCCTCTTGTCCTTCCGCTGTCGTCAGGCCGAAGTAAATGGCCGAGTAAATATTTGAATTCTTTGTTTACTGAAAATATTTTGTTATAATTCAGACAGTGAAGCTCTTTGAAGTTCCTTTTTTAATGAGACATTTCAATGTATTATATATTTATACATTGTTTAGTTTGTTGATTATATGAAACTTGTTTAACTACCGCAATATTAAGCTTTACTTTATAAATGTGTAAGACAAAATAGTGAAAATGGATTTGTTGGGCATAGTTTCAAGTAAAAAACTACAGCAAGCTTTTTTTTTAATAATAAGTATCTGATAGATCATGCGCCATACCAACTTTTCCATTGATGCTTTGAGGATATATTTCTGTACCTTCTTCCATATCACAACCACTTGTAAGCAACAAAAGATGTGTTTTTTCAGTAATTAATGTATTTAATGTAAAACACCCTTTTTTAAACAAAGTGAGCTTTGAGTTTAAGTTAATACTCTGATCATTTAGATTAATTTAATATCACAGTACCTACCAAGCAATGTTGTGCCTTCGAGCGAGCAAGTGACCTCGAGTTAACTTTAAATGAATCAGCATTGAAACAAATAAATCAAGTACAGTCACAGACAGT
This sequence comes from Antitype chi, assembly GCA_947359405.1. NCBI lineage: Eukaryota > Metazoa > Arthropoda > Insecta > Lepidoptera > Noctuidae > Antitype > Antitype chi. Next base: position 23,546,833 of record OX375808.1, read on the forward strand.
ATCAGTTTGTAGAACCCATTTGGAAAAGAATCAATCCATTAGAACGAGCGAGTCCACACCACGGTATCCGCGGACCGATCTTAATGTGCTGCGGTAGTGATGCGCCACGTGGGAGAACTGAGAGGATTTTGAAGTCATTCGACTATGTAATTGGGTTAATAGACTTTCAGTTTGTTTAAAGTTTGATTTTTCATTTTTGAGCAGTAGCCACAAAATCATGCTGTTAAAGGACTATGTTGTACCTACTAGGTATTTTTTTTTACTGTTGTTACTTAAACCACGTTCATACATATTTTTTATAAACATTATGTTTTCACACTTAAATAATATGTCAATAAATTATTTGGTTATTTGATTTATTTTACTATGTACAGTAGCGGTCATAAGCGGAGTAGCAATCTCACAAAGTAATAGATTGACAGTTCGGTTTAACTTACGACCTTCTCATAATAAGTCATTTTTATAGTATCGACACACACTCTCATTCGCTTACAAATGATTGTGTTTCATAAATTCAACTATAAGGGCATAATAGCTTAACGGCTACCGTATTTGGGTTGGCGCATTTATGCGTAGCGAGTCGAAGTCCGAATCTCACACGCGGTTGTAGTATTTTAATGTTTTAAAATCACTAGAATAATCACGCTATTGGCTATATACGCTATGACTACATACGCTACCAGATATCGGAATTTAATATGAGAATGTGAATTTAGCAATCGTATGAACCGACCAAGGTCATGCGTAATTACGAACTCCACAGAGTACGTCATGACCTTGGTCAGTGAAAAACATGCCGTTGCACACAACGGCATGTTTTTTGTTTCATTCGACGCCAGTGTGTGCCTTTTGTGTTAATACATCACTCATACACACGTTAATAGCAATATAATCCTTAGCGTACTACTGCACTTCTGACTCCTTACTGTACAAACAAAATGTATTAAGATTACATAAATAACAAAAAAATATGGAATTGTATATGTTCTGTCACAATTCGGTCCTTTTGGACAACTATCTTGCTTCACGTCTAAGCATATTATATAGCATCGGTCGTCTAAAACATTTAAGACTTCTGCTGCCAACTTCATAATAATTAAGATACCAACTTCCAACTGAAAATTCCCACCGGTCCCCTTCACTAAAAACATTCCGCGTTCTATCGGACAAGTTCGTTTGATGACGTACGATCCCCGACCGTCGGTGAATATTGGGCATTCAAAATTTAAAATTGAATTTCACGTCGCGCTCTGTTGATTGGCATCGCGATGATTAGTGCTGAACACTCGATCGATATTTTTTGTCGATAGATTGATTGATAGCTAAAACGGTTTATGTCATTCGTTTTTGTCCTATATATTTTTAATCAATGCGGTTATGGTGGAATTAGGGAAAAGGTATTTTGTAGCGCTATTAGGAAAGCTTTGGTGTAAGTGATCAATTTTATAGAGAATTTTGGTAAAGTTGCCATAATGACAATGGTAAAATCCGTCATGGCGAGGATCTTTTGGTTTATACAGTTACTCCAAAACCAAAAATAAACCAAAAGGCGTCCACGCTTTGGATAGGGACATGAGCCGAGATTAGGTTCTAAGTTAAATTCGTCCATTCCTGTTTATTAAAAAACTTCTATGAGTACATTAAACAACAAAATAAGTCCTGTCTGTAAGCTGTCATACCTGCAGTCATAAACAACTGACTGTCAAGAAATTCTTTAGGAAATGCAACGACAATATCTTATTGGAAAATCGAACAAAGCCGCGGACATACCCGAGTAACAAAGTAACAGTTTGATTTATCCTAGCTTAAGGAAGAGGGGGGGGGGGAACATTTTAGTGCAGAATCACTGTGTTCAGATAAAAGGTATGAGATTAAGTTTTGTAAGATGAATCGAATGTTGGAGTATTTGTTGGTTTTGTTGGTTTCGGTGGTTTTGGTTTGGTTGGTTTGGTTTTGGTTTGGTGGTTTGGTTGGTTTTCTGCGTCAGAATGTGCATACAAAATACTACTGTTATTGAAATGGTCCTTCTAGAGCTTGTGGCTAATCAATCGTTGTTGATCTGGGGTCCACAAGGGCCGATGCCTGCCAGAGGTGCGGGTTGTTCGAAAGAGATACCGCGGCCCCTGGCACACAGGCAACTGAGGGAACACGGGTGGGTTTTAGTCAGTAAAAGTCTGACACGCCCTCCTGCTCCACCCAGAGTGGGAGAAGTTATTTGATGATTTCCCACCCAAAAAAAAATAGTTGTTGATCAATGTGAGATTTTATTTTCAGTGCATAAAATATATACGTTGTAAGACATCGACGACCAAACTGTTACCATGAATGTAGCACACGATTATAGACCCTCCAAGGGAAAAAATCTGCTGTACAAAAGTGCAATACCTACACCGTCAAAATATATGAACTTTATTTTTTTTTAATAACCGAAGAATAATTTGCATGTCGATGTCCCTTACACCCTGTGTGTATGTATGTTACAGTAATACTGCGAGGTCAACATTGCATGTTCATTATATCCTCAAAAGTTTAAAAAAAAAAATTACGGAACATTCTAGAATCACCAAGTTGTACTTAGAATCATTTTCGTTACGTTGCTTCGTTTCTGGGTTGCGAGGGTCAGGTAGGTGTCGCTCCAAGTGGAACACTACAAGCCTCGTAACTATAGAAACTAAGAGACTTCAACATGGCTGCGACACGTCTGCATGAATGACCAGTACTAAGAAACACTGATACAACTCCAGTGATCCGGTTTGTACGACTTGACAAAAATCAAAGTCAAAGTCAAAGTATTTATTTCAAATAGGCACTTAAAAAGGCACTTTTGAACGTCAATATTTACATTAAAATAGAATTGATTCTAGTCGCCCCTTCCAAAATGTAGTTTCGTATGGAGAAGAATGGGCAAGAAACTCCACCGTTACTCTTTTAAAATGTTTCAAGTACAGTATTTAACATAGTACATTCACTATATGATTATGTGTGAAAACGATGCACCCAGAATAAAATTACCATACCAAAATATGTAAACAGAATCAAATTGAAGCAATACAGATAAATTAATTCTGAGATAGATACATGGTGTTCACACATTTACAAACAAAGTATCCATAAGCAAAATTTCATCAAAAACGGTTCAGCCGTGTCAGAGTTTAGTCACACAAGATTAAATAATAATAGTATTTTATAAGTAACGTACATATTTCATATGCATTTAGTAAAAAGCTGTTATTATTTAGATAAAACAGACAATCACTTCAATTTTTATTTATTTGTTTTATGTTATATTTATTTATGTGAGTTTAATACTAATTCCGTTACACAGACAAACACGAAAAGCACTTTTAATTTATATTAATGTACAGATAAGAAATCAAGTGTGTTTGACCAATATCTATCTAGTTAAGTCCCAAGTAACAGAGTGCGAGTCTATTGCTATCAATCTATCGCAAACAAGATTCTGAGCAGTTTATGAGATATTGTTAATCAAAAAAACACTCCGTCGGACCTGGAAGTAGATCCCAAGACCACACGCTCAGCAATCGGGCTTGCGACCCCCAGAACAAAAATAATATAAGTGATGAGTAAGTATCTATACTAATAATAAAGCTGAAGAGTTCGTTTGTTTGAACGCACTAATCTCTAGAACTACCAGTCGAATAAAACAATTACATTTTTGTATTTTCATAGCCTAATTTTTGAGGAAGAATACTATTAGGCTATTTAACGTCACGTTAAGAATTTAAAGAGTCGAGCAATAAAAAAAAAGTCGAAAGAACTATTAGTGAAAACGGCTTCATAGCACGGACAGGCGATGCGATACGACGCGACCGGGTGGGGCGGGGGAGAAATAATTTCACGTGGACGAAGTCGCAGGCAGAAGTTAGTAATAAATATTTCCTCATTTCACTTAACAATACCCACGCTAGTAATACATTAAAAAGTAAACCCCTCCTTATACTCCCCTCCTACGTAGGGGAAGTATAGGGAAAGAGAAAGGGGAAATCTTAGCGTAGGATACAATGATCAGACGTTACAAGAGATTTAGTTGCCTAGGAACGAGGCGCGGAGTTTTATGGGCAAATAAATTATGTTCGCAGGTACGTAGCTTGCTCCAGCTTGAGTATTATCGACGAAGCTGGAAAAAACAACTGTGCAAAATGTAGAAAATATTTTCAAGCTTAATCATATTTTTCACTGTGTAGTTATTTTTTTAATTCTGCTTACCCCGTGTTAGAGATTTAATATTATTGATTGACACAAACTATATTATGACAACTAAACACAGAACATATTAATTTCAAACTCAGCAACAACTGAAACTAGGACAGTTTAAGCGTTTCAATCCCGGCACAATATACGTAGTAGTACGGGCTACGAGCTACGCGGCTGCTACGCGTGGGCGGTACGGCTACGAGCGTAGTAGCTACGGCGTAGCGCGTAGCAACGTTGTTATTGTATATTTTGACGGCGTCTGGCAATCAGCTGATGCGTTTGTAGCATAGTAAATTACAAATACAAATGTTGTTCGTATGTGTTTCTAACATTACGCTATTATCTTTTATAGGACTAAGCTGAGATCTGAGTTCAGTTTGAGGTTTTAAAAGCAAATGTGCACAGTTATTCAAATTGTGTAGAGTTGGGACTAACAACAGGGTTAATTCCACACTAAAATATTTACTTTATTGCGTGTGTAGTAGAAAAGGTTAGCAACAAACAAAAATCGTCCATTTATAGCATCAAAAACATGTCGAAACAAATTTCTCAAGAAGGGTAAAACCTACCAGTATTACTGAGTACACAAAGATTACAATTACTGAGACTCTATAGAACTTAGTGTTCCATAAAGTCTCAGTAATTGTAATCTTCAAGTTCCTTAAATTCTACGAGTCTGTAAAAAAAAACATCTTCCAAATGTAAAGTAAATAGTACCTATGAAGAAAGGTTTACCGTAACGTTTGGTATGGACAGCCAGCGTCAAAGACATTAATCAAGATAATGCGGGTACGAAGATCAATCACACAGGCCGGAATAGTTCTTTGACATTGTTCAAGGTCAACCGGGGCTGGAGGCGGTAGCTGAGGCGCTGGCTTTAGGGGCGCATTGTGACAGTAAAAAAAAACCAACGTGAATCTTACTAATATTTGAAATATGAAAGTTTGTATGTTTAGATGTTTCTTACTCAATAACGCTAAAACGGCCGAACGGATTTGTATGAATTTTGGCACACAGATACTTTATAACCTGAATGAACACATAGGATAATTTTTATCTCTGTAGGACGTTCTCGTGGGATCATTTCAGACTTCCATGCGGGCGAAGCCACTGACAAAAGCTAGCAGTAAAATAAAACTAGCTCAATGATGTACCTATTTTACCTGCTGTTAAAACAAGGTGGTTTAACTTTCTCGATAGTACGCTACTTAACTTAATTTTTAAATTGAACTGATCAAAAATTGAAACTTGTAAGGGAATTACATTACATTACACACAAATTGTCTTCTGAAAACTTTGGAATGCAACCAAAAATCATTTCAAAACTACCTACAACTATGTAGGTATAATTTCATCGTCAGTCTTACCTCAAACTAACAAAATAACGTGATAAAAACTACGGCACAGTACAAACGCTAGCAATTGCGGTAATACAGAGTAATATCCCACATTTGTCTAGCTTGGGGTGGCGAGCTCGTGGGAATTGAGCGAGTCACCCTTGATACTGCGGTAACTGGCAGATAGTCAGGTAGTCGTAAATATTATACACTTGAATCTCTCGCTTTTGGTATCGCGGTAACTGGCAGATACTCGTGAATATTATACACCTGGATCTGTGCTTCGTTGCCTCATCGTATGTGTTGAAGAATAAGGGATGAGGTTGCCTAGGTTTGTGTTGTCCCTGGAGATATAAATCAAGTAATGAATTATGATTCGGTGGTATTGCTGGCTAGTTCATAAATTCTTATTAATTACATAATTATGGTCAATTACAAGCAAATAGTGCGTCATTGCTCTGTCTTCTTAGAAAATATTATGATACAATGTCACTTTACGTGTCTATCTTTGTGACTGCATTGTTCTTCTCAATGTTGGCACTGTTTTCTCTATTATTTACAGAATTTATTCCGGATTTTTTACGCACATATTTGCATATCTATATAAATCTCGATGTCATGTCAAGACGTAAAAACCATGTGAAGCAGGAGCGGCTCGCTAGTGTACAGAATACAACCTTTGTGTATTGTTGATGAACTAATGAAAAATAACACGTATTTCTACTTCTAAAAACTCTGCGTGGTGGTCGTGTATCCCGCGGGAACGTACTACCGGGATAAACAGTATCCTATGTGTTAATCCAGGTTATAAACTATCTGTTTGTCAAATTTCATCCAAATCCGTTTAGCCGTTTTAGTGTGATTGAGTAACAAACATCTAAACATACAAACTTTCACATTTATAATATTAGTAGGAAATAGTAGGATTGATTTTTAGATAACTCTCATAAAACAGCACATAAAAGCTTCACTGAGTAAAATCGTAAAGAGTAGTCATATAAACATTTCAAACGCGGACACGACCATTTCCAAATCCACTGTTGAATCGACCGACTCAGTAATCAATTCGGTGGACATTTAAAAAGAATCAATGTTATCTATTCACGCATCGATGGTGACGACATGGAAATATGTCATGTATGGACGCCTTTAGGTAATGTTTTATGTAACCTTAACGGGCAAAAAAGCGGTTATACTAAATCGGAGTTCGGTGTTTATTTCTATAAAAATAGGAATAAAATGTCACTTTTGAAAAATTACTTGGTATGAGACTTAAGGAAATTTGTTTTTTTTTTTAAGATATACGTGTGAAGTAGTCAAAACCATAAAGTAAACAGTCTGTGTGCCTGTATTTCCATTCACCCCACTGACAAAAAATACGGCAATAAATTCTTTGAGACCATTCACAGCACAGAGCCCCCTGTGCCGTACATTTTCCTGTCATCTTCACACAACTGGAGCAATATTCATATCAGCCAGTAAATTGATTTACATCTATGAATACATTATTTGATTTAAAATAAACAAATAATTTTCAAAGAAGACACTGCAAAGTTTCGTCGTTAATATTCACTGAAGAAAACTTAGTTATGTACGTATTGCTTTTGATTTTGTGTAATACATTTCTATTTCTAAGTAAAATTACGAAAACTTAAAAGGATTATCCGTCGAATTAATGAATGGTTTATAAATATGTTCCCTTTTGTCACAAGTATTTATGTAGCCAGTGGCAGTACCTATGGCTAAAGTAACTGAAAAAGTACGACACAAGTATTAATAATGCCAGTGGATTGAGAGGCGCCACGGCGTCCTCACCTTCCGCCTGACGCAGGTCCTCACCGGACACGGTTGTTTCGGGAGGTTCCTGTTTTGGATAAGGCGGGTGGTAACGCCCGGGTGTTTCCACTGCGTAGATCGCCCTGGGGACACGGTGGAGCATAAGGTGGAGGTCTGCCCGGCTTGGGCAGCAAGCCGTAAGAGGGAGGCGGCACAAGTGAGAGAGAGGCAGTATATGCGCTCTCACGGCCCTGCGGCGGCGGAGACGCCCTGGGCATCGGGAATCCCAGGCTGATTCCCGGCCACCGTAGGAGCGGGCTTGCGGACGGCGAGTAATAATAATAATAATAATCACTTTATTATCAGGCAACTAACTAAGGCCCATAGATAAAATACACAAAAATAATCTTAAACAATAATAACAAACTAATACATATTAATAATAAACAGCTTAAAACTATAACTAAACACGTAAAGTCGTCGGCATCGTGTTTTGCTGCGAGGTGTCACGTAACCGTCCCCGGAAACGTCGATATACGACACCTTTCGGCCAAAAGTCCTCTTTCAAGCAGTGCTGTAGATGGTGCGTTGGAACTCGTACCACGAATGACTTAAAGTAATGGGTAGCTCGCTGTCCGGTAAGGACCAAGCCCGGGTCGACGGCGCGTTGTGTGCCACGCGCGCCTCAAAGCGCTGTCAGCACCAACTGGTGGGGTCCGCAAGGGCCGACGCCTGCTACGGGTGCGGGTTGTTCGAAAGAGATACCATGGCCCCTGGCACACAGACATCTGAAGGAACACGGGTGGGTTTTAGTCAATAAAAGTCTAACACGCCCTCCTGCTCCACCCAGAGCGGGAGAAGTTATTTGATGATTTCCCAGCCAAGAAAAAGTATTAATTATGGCTCCTACCAAGGAAAATTCTCGATGTCTCAGGCAACAGATAAAGAAGGAAAACATGTCAAATACAGTACAATTAGTAGAGGTTTTTCGGAAAAATATTGATTCCGCGGCATAACTTATTTTATTTATAAAACTGACTTAACCGCCAAAACGAGAGAAGGAGATAGGAGGCCTACACCCAGCAATGGGTGACTTTAGCTGATATGATGATGACGACTCAGAAGCTCGTGTAGGATTTCTTAGCTATTAAAGAAAGTGATCTTAAATTCCGCGTTAAAAGATAACTAAAAAATTTCAAAACATACTTAAATGATTCAAACTAATCTGGTTTCAAAAACATAACGCTGGCAAATCGTTAAAAACAACCGTCTGCCGTCAAGCGAATTCCAAGGAGGCATAAATCCTTTTCCGTCGGACTTTTTTAATAAGCATCAAGGTGTGGCGGTGGGGAGGGGGGTGCGGGGTCGGCCTGGGCCCAGACGCCCGCCTACGCGCGTCGCTGCGGACGTCTCCACGTCCCGCCTCCGCCACAGTTTGCCAGCGGTGGGCCGCGTGCCCGCCGCGCCGCCGCGACCATTACTACCAACACTTTACGTATTTTCTACAAATTTGTATTTTTAATATTAAGTTAAAGGTGAGTGTATTTTATTTAAAATTTTAAGTGGATTAATTATTTGTTAAGTTTTGAGCTTTTTAAGGGTGTTTTGTTTATTGGTTGATGTTTAAGTTAATTTTGTTATTTTTTCTTTAGTGTTTTATTTTTGTGTTTGTTGTGAATTTTGGAATTTTACAGGGACATGTTTTAATTTTCTTTTATAAACGGAGTGTATAGGACCAGATGAGTAAATATTAACCACTATTATGTTACCGTTGGCGTCGGGTAATACGAGTATGAATAGTATTTCTAAACTAAACCCGTAAATACAGATTAAACGGTAAATTATTTTGTGTTTCTTACATCTGCTACCATCATTACAATTGAATTACTGGATATTATCAATAAATTGCTGTCAGCAAACGTTAACGTCTACGTTCATTAATTATTTTTGAATTAAAGCATGTTCCGTTTAAATTACGGGTGGACAGTTTAAGTATCTCTTAATTAATTTAAATCAATTAACACGACCTTAAGAGCTCAAATTCTTTAGAAAAAATTATGGTCCTTTTCTCGAATATTAAGTTGGTTTTTAATTTGGCAAAATTATACTAACGTGACTTTACTTAATTGAAAGAATTATATATCGTTTGACACGTATTTTGATGAACAATTTCTCGTAACGTTTTACGGACGCAGTGCATGGCGTTAGTTTTCATCTCGCGCTTTTAACTTTCAGTTGATAGTTTATTTTACAGTTTCTCACTTCACTGACTTTATTGACGTTTGAGGTAACTGTGTTTTCGTAGTTGCAAGCTGGATTTAGTTTCGGTATTGTTAGTTAAGTGTCGGTGGAAATTATATCATCATTCATCATTCTCCCACACTTCTCTATTAGTCCTCATCTCCGTAGTCACCCCTTTCTAATCATATCATCATTCACACAGTCCATCCATAGGTGGAAATTATATAAATATTTATATTTATGTGATATTCCGTGTAGTTGCCTGTTTAGTTTTTCTACATATAAGACGGAACTAGTTGGGGATGTATAAAGATAACGGCAAGAACCGTACCACCATCCATCTCTTATATTGCAATAACCAATCCATGAGCCTCAAGAATTCCAACTTGACCGTTAAGTTTGAGGACTTTAGCTCATGCTAAGGAGGACGTTAGGCGGATATGATGATAAGCTCATAGGTAACTAAGCCCGCTAATCTCATATCATAGCTCCGATTGGCCACTTTCTAGAAGAAAATCGTGGAGTTAGATAGGCGTTCCTAAGTTCGTTAGTAACGCCTATAGGGGTCTATGGTTAAATGAAGAACATGGGCTTTCCAATTATTAAGATTCGGCCATAGTTGAAGCCGTCGGACAGGTGTGCGTAGGGTCGTGAGTTCAATCCCTAGTGCTGCACTATTGACGTAACATAAACGAGGGAGGGAGGAGACAGAAATTATGATGGGGTCACCCCCTCGTTTGTAACGTGTTAAATTCGATGAAAGAAGGTTTCATAAACGTTTTAAGGTACTCGAGCTGTTGGTACCAGCTATTCACTATTAGCAGATGAAACGCTCCCGCTGAATCCTCTTACTAAAGGCGTCTTTTTCCAGTGAAACATTTTGTATTTGTATTTTGCAACACTTACGGCGGGTAGGGCTGGAGCATCACATTGTTTTTCCAAAATCAGCTAAACTTAGTGTTTATTTTCATTTTTAAATAGGTACTAAACTACTATCTGAAATAAAAAGTAAATGTCTTTTTACGAATTATTTCAGTGGCAGTTAAACACAATACGTGCTAAATTTACTGCCATTAGACAAGTTATGGTGAAAGAACATCTTCAAAATGATTTGGACCTGGTGACTTCACACTTTCATTCCGCAGTTCAGGATAATAATAAACAAACATATCAAACAGTCCTTCGACCCAAAACCTCTAAAATAGTCGACAACACAATAGCCTAGTATGTTGTATTCAAAATAGACTACAATACAATAGGTTGGTATAGTCCTATTGAGCACAAGTTGCGGGTACAAATGAACGCTTTAATTAATACGCTGCGAACTGAGTTAGTAACTAGTCACTACATACGGTAACGTAGCCACTTAAACTACGTAGCTGCTATATACATTTAAGCCCTTTACAAGTACATAATCCTTTGGTAAAGGAATACATCTTTACCTATATCATGTCGTTTGTAACACGATCAAAGGCTAAAATACACCATTATATCTAATCTTTAGTAGCGTTAACAGGTGAATTTTCGGTCATGTTTTCCAAAAACGAACATATATAATATTTTTTAACTGGTCCTTTTAAAGAAGTCGTTAGTGAGTAGTTTTTAAAATGGCTAATGGAAGTAGTTTTATCATAAAGCAAAGCGGTAACGGTAGGACAGACCACGGATCTCCTAACTAGTTTCTAAAATAATTAATATGGACATTTAGTGTTCGTAGGTATGTGGTTATAAACCGTTAAGATCAACAGTATTCCTAATGTTCGAAGCTGAAACACACTCAACTACCAATACTCTGAGGGCAATAAAATACCGATAAAAACTCTGTCTCATCAAATACCGCTGCCGGCCATTTTACAAGCCAATTTAATATTGTGACCGTGCCCCGGGTACCCCTGTTGCTGGCACATAATGGGCACACAGTGTCCGTGCCTCGGGTACGGGCACATTATGGCACACAAGCCTCGGGTACTGGCACATATAGCACACAGGCCCCTAATGAACGAAGGACGTCCATTTGCATTTTTCCCAACGGTTTGGCGCCAATATTGTGGACATTATTTTAATATCTTAAGCATCATAGTGGTTTTGGATAACTATGGTCTTTGTTGGACGAGAAAATATCGACAATTCCCAGACGACTATAAAACCGCTTCGGAATTTCGGGGTCTGGATTGATATACACACTTGCACTGGTAAAATTTGTGGAACTCCTTTGGGAAATACCGACGTACTCTTATGTCCTGTTTTGTCTTCATAATATACAAGTTAGCCACATTTGCACCTTGTGTAAGTGTACTAAAGTTTAAAAATTATAAACCCGCAGTTCTACTTAGAACAACTAGGATTAAACTTAATGCGACGAAAAGTTGAAACGTTACAGGAAGTTGTGGATAACTGTACTAAGTTTACTTTACATAATTATTATTACTCACTTACAACGACAGATTAATCCAAGCTTTTTTGCAAACTGTATTTTTTTTCCCAAAGTTCATATTTTTTTATCAATTGTAACAAAAAGGATCTTTTTGTAAAGGTCACAGGAACACCTGAATATGCAAAGAAGCAGAATATTGGATCCAGCAGTCCTTTAGTAAAGGTTAGGAAACTTGGATGACCTTTAATAATTTAGGCTTATGTAAACATATTACAATATTTTGCGTAAAATTATCACGTTCAAGGTCGGTGACGTTCACTCAATAATTGCTAAGGACGTTAATTAGGGATTAAACTGTTTAAGATCTATTACCTCAAACAAAAAGCAGTCGTCAAACCTGGCATGGAAAAAGAAATTAAAATTTCCCATAAGTAGGTAATGGTATAAATGAAACGCTTCTTTGGTGATGCTGGCACAGTAGTGAAAGTATATTATATTCTCATTCAATCATTAAGTCTATCGGTTAAGGAACTAGATGGCGTTAGTAGACCTTTTTTTTTGATACAAATCTCAACACCCCCACTTATCAAAATAATATAGGTCTTACATTTTAACAACTTGTATGCCTAACAATTGCATAAAATAATAATGCTTAACATCACTTAAACCTTTTGTGAACAGATCAGCTGGCATCTCAGCTGTTTCTAAATATTTTAATTCTACAATATTATTATCCACACATTCCTTACAAAAATGGTAGCGTATGTCTATATGCTTTGTTCGTTTATTAAAATGATTACTTGAGGACAGCTTAATTGCACCCTGGTTATCATTATACAAAGTAACAATATATGATTCATCTACAATTTCTTTTGACAAATTAATTAAATAAATAGCCTCCCTACAAGCCTCTGTTATTCCCATGTATTCAGCCTCACAGCTGGAGAGTGCAACTGTTCTTTGTTTTTTTGCCTCCCATGAAATAACACTGCCGGCCAGCTTAAAACATACACCTGTATAAGACCTCCTGTCTATAATATTATTCCCCCAATCAGCATCAACGTATCCTACTAATTTGGAATTACCACATTTGCTATATTTTAATCCAAAATGTTTTGTTTTCTTGAGATATTTTAAAATTCGTTTAGCATATGACCAGGTTTCCTGATTATAGCAATTGTTAAATTGGCTTAAATAATTTACAGAAAATGCTATATCAGGTCTTGTTAGTACTCCTAAGTACATAAGTCCACCAATAAGCTGCTGATAAGGTATCTGACTATCACAATGATTATTTGTTAACTTTATATTCAACTTAGTCTCTAAAGGTGTTTTAACTACATTACAATCTGCCATGTTAAACCTATTCAGCAACTGGTTAACATAATTCTCTTGGCTTAATGTAACTGTACCTTTGACTTTATCAATATTTACTGACATACCTAAGCAATTTTTGACCTGTCCTAGATCCTTTATTTTAAAATTAGAAGCTAACACATTTTTTAAATGATTACATTCCACATTATTATTAGAAAACACAAAAAAATCATCCACATAGAGTGCTACTATTGTCCTTTTACTATCTTCATTTCTTATATATAAACATGGTTCTAACTTGGAGCGTTTATAACCAATTTCAATAAGACACTTGTCAACCTTCTTGTACCAGGCCCTTGAGGATTGCTTCAGCCCATAAATAGCTTTTTTTAATTTAAGTACCTTATTAATATTAGTTTGACCATCTAATAAGCATTCTGGTGTTTCCATATAAATTGTCTCCTCAAGTTCCCCATTCAAGAATGCTGTAGTGACATCAAGGTGTGTAACATCTAAACCAAGCTTAGCAGATAATGCAAACAACATTCTTAGAGTTGAATGCCTAACCACAGGCGAAAATGTCTCTTTATAGTCCATATTTTGCTTCTGCATGTAGCCCTTGGCAACTAAACGGGCACGGTAACGAACACTATTATCATTGTCAAGTTTCTTTCGCAGCACCCACTTACACTTCACTACAGTTTTACCATCTGTCGGCATGTCCACTAGCTCCCACGCATTGTTGTCATCAAAACACTTAAGTTCTTCTTTCACTGCCATTAACCACTGGTCCTTCTCTGGCCCTTGTAATGCTTCTGCCAGGGTTATTCCGCTTGCATCATCAAAGACTTCTTCAGGAACACACATGTTAGACATCCCATATCGTTCTGGCTTCCTTTTGGTTCTAACAGGTCGATCATATGGTTCAGGTGATTCACAGTCATCTTCATGATCACTAGGGATGTAAGATACATCTGATGTTTCTGTAATAAATGTATCCTCACCACTACTAACATCTCCGTAACTTGGTGTATCTTTATCCGATGTGTCCCCCACTGAATCTGAGTTTTCTCCCCTTACATTAATTGGTATGCTGACCTCTGGCTTCTTTACATCTTCAACGATAATGACATCTCTGCTTGTAGTCACATTTTTTGTTCTGGGATTATATATTCGATAACCTTTGATGTCATCTGGATAGCCTACTAATATCTGCTTCTCAGATTTTCTGTCCCATTTTTGCCGCTTCTCTTTAGCTGTATGGACCATCACGCTGCTTCCGAATATCCTCAAGTGACTAATGTCTGGTTTACACCCAGTCCAGACTGTATATGGAGTCTCGTCATTCAAGGCAGGTAATACAGTACGGTTTTGTAAGTATACTGCGGTGTTGGTCGCCTCTGCCCAGAACTGTTTGCCTAAATTAGCATCAAATAATAAGCACCTAGCTTTCTCAACTATTGTGCGATTATTCCTCTCTGACAAACCATTTTGTTCAGGAGTATAGGGGTTACTCCTTTGATGAATAATACCCTCCTTTTTGAGGTATGAATCAAATTCTTTATTGCAATATTCACGACCATTGTCGCTTCTCAATATTTTTATTTTCTTATTACTCTGCTTCTCTACTTTAGCTTTAAATTCTATAAAACATCTAAGTGCTTCACTTTTATGTTTGATGAAATATATAAATATCATTCGACTGAAATCATCAATAAAGAGAATGAAATATCTGGAACCCGCTAGTGACTCTTGCTCCATAGGTCCACAAATATCAGTGTGAACTAAATGAAGTAGTTCCTTACTTCTAGAACCTTCATTAGGGAAAGGAAGACGACACTGTTTTCCCTCACAGCATATGGTACATGATGATTTATCAATATCGACTTTTGTTTGTATGTTCATTCCATCAACTGCATTTGTCATTTTATTTATGTATTTACTATTTACATGACCCAATCTGCGATGCCATGTATTCCCTGAGACAGCTAGATTAGATAATACACTGTCAGGTACATTCAACTTGTATACACCATTGTTTAATACAGCTGTAGCCACCAGTTCATTGTTATTATTAAATATATGACAGCCATCTGATGTGAACTGAACTTTATTGCCGGATTTTATTAACTGGCTCACTGATAAGAGGTTAGTAGTCAACCCCGGAGCACATAAAACATTCTTCACTAAAACTTCAAATTCACATTTATCAGTTTTTGTTACAATGGTTACATCGCCGGAACATGATACTTGTAGTTTCTCACTATTAGCAACACATATTTCCTTAATTTTATTGTACTCAGCATTTACGATCCAACTTTCATTACCAGATAAATGCATACTCGCGCCAGAATCTATATACCAGTCATATTTCCCAAATTGGCCACTCAAGAACACTGCACTGAACGCGTTTGTCTGTTTACGTTGCGGTTCTTTTGTATTATTGTTGGAATTATCGGTGTTTGGACACTGGTTTTTATAATGCCCCGTTTGTTTACACCGGTAACATTTGACATGACTTTTGGCGCTGACATTTTGTTTTGGTTGTGGTTGTCCTTGTTTATGCCCGCTGGCCACAGACGATTTATTATTTTTCTTATGTTGCCATTTCTGCGCGCCACTCGCAAATGCATTGCTAACTTCATTCAATTGTTCACCACCACTCACTTCCGTTTCCATATCCATGAGTTTCGTTCTAATGGCGTCCGTTGTAATGTTAATGCCGGAATGTTCAATGGCCATTATCATCGGCATGAATTTTTCAGTTAGTCCTGCGAGCAACAAACATCCGATCCACTCGTCGTTGATTTTAAATCCTGTCCCTCTTAGCTTTTGGCCCGTTTCGACTATTTGCGTTACGTACGACTGCATAGACACACAATTTTCAAGGCGAATTGAGATCAGATTACGCAGTAACGATATTCTTCTTGTGAATCCTGAATCATCAAATAATGCCTTCAGCTTGTTCCATAGTTCTAACGAAGTTTTTACGTCTCTAATATGCACATATAACGCACTGTCTATAGTCATGATAAGTTTTGCCTTAGTTTTCGCATCTTCTGCGGCTTCTATAGTCTTCCCAGCAACTGGATTTATGCAATGCAACATACCCTCTAGGACAAGAAAGTTCTCCGCGGCGAAAGTCCATTCGTTGTAGTTTTCCCTCCCTTTCAACTTGGGAACGTTGAGAAGATAGTTCGTTGTCATTTTGCAGTATTTACTTGCACAATCTAAATAACACGTAGCTATCAACTTATAACCACTTTGAATCTAAGGAAATCACTATTTATTCACTTTTACTACTATTATTTCGTGGGTCTGGGCCCATAACCTATAAATGAAACGCTTCTTTGGTGATGCTGGCACAGTAGTGAAAGTATAATAGGTCTTTACCTATGAAATTGCCGTTTTGTATGAAAAAATTTAAACGATTTTTTTTCATGTATTTTTTATTTGTATTAATCGAAGTAATCACCCATGCAATCAATGCATCTTTGCCATCGCAGTGGCAGTTTATTGATGCCCTTCTTAAAGAAATCAGCTGGACGGGAGGCAACAAATTCTTCAAAGGCATTTTGTACTGCCTCTCGGGTATTGAATTTTTTTCCCGCCAAGAAGTTATCCAAATTCTGGAAAAAGTAGTAGTCTGTATGCGCAAGGTCTGGTGAGTAGGGCGGATGACGGAGAGCTTCCAACCCCAGTTCTTGCAACTTGGAGACCGTCTGCTGTGCAGTATGAGTTCGCGCGTTGTCGTGCAGGAGCAGCGGAGACGAGCGATTGACCAATGCTGGTTGGAGATGTGCCAGCTTCTCCATCATTGTGTTCAGTTCTTCACAGTACACATCTGCAGTAATGCTCACCCCGTTTGGTAAGAAGCTGTGATGAATCACACCGGCGCTAGACCACCAAACAGTGACCATCACTTTTCTAGGGGTAAGTTTTCGTTTAGGGCATTGTTTAAGTGCTGAACCAGGATCCAACCAACTTGCTGAGCGCTTGCGGTTATCAAACAGAATCCATTTTTCATCGCAGGTAACAATGCGGTTCAAAATTCCTTCATTTGTGTGTCTGTTGAGCAGTGCAAGGCACGTCTCGACGCGTACTTCGCGCTGACGATCATTGAGTTCGTGGGGCACCCATTTGTCAAGCTTTTTTACCTTGCCAATTTGACGCAAATGGACCAATATTGTTTTGACGCTAACGTCGAAAGCTGCTGCTAATTCAGCCGTAGATTGTGTATCATCAGCTTCCACAATCGCCTTTAATTCGTCATTGTCGACCAAAGTCTTCGGACGACCGCGAGGTTCATTTTTCAGGTCGAAATTTCCAGAACGGAAGCGAGCAAACCAATAACAGGTGGTGCGTTGGTTTGTAGTGTTAGCTCCGTAAACGTCGTTGATGTTGCGTGCCGCTTGTGCCGCGTTGCTGCCACGACGGTACTCATATTCCATAATTACTCGAATTTTTAACGTATCCATGATGACGAAAAAGATTGAAATGCGATGAAAATGTAACACTAATCAATAAACAAATGACTACTTTTGGAAAAAAAAATCCATGTTTTTAAAATAAAATTAATTTGATTTTAGAATTCTTACCCAAAGAAAAATTATTTTGATTTGAAATGGCCAGTACTGCAAAACGGCAATTTCATAGGTAAAGACCTAATATTATATTCTCATTCAATCATTAAGTCTATCGGTTAAGGAACTAGATGGCGTTAGTAGACCTTTTTTTTTGATACAAATCTCAACAAATGGGACCATTCTTGTTCCTCAAAATCGCAACTGTCAGGGTTTGTCAAAGAGTACAGAAAATTAATAAATATCGTTAACAAGGAACTTTGTACTTCGCAAATACAAAGTTGTACAAGTACCGAAATGTGGCAAAAGTTAAAATTTTAGATGAAAATTAATCTTCAACTCTGTCTGAAGTCGGTGAGCGATACAATAATATTAAATTGATCACTCGTTGTTACTATAGTACTCTGTTTGTAATTAAGGAAAAGTAAATATTAATTGCTCAATGTATAATTCAAACTGATCGTTTCTGTTTTTTTAATCAGTTATCATGATTTTCTTACGCCATCGCTACTCAATTTTGAACGTCCCCAAATGTTGTTCGGCGAATTAAATTTGAAGAACCAAAAACATGCAGGCGCGATCTACGCTTACCTCAAGTCTACATAGTTATTCCATAACTTCAATCTGTTCATATTTTTTCAAGGACCAAAGACATTTCACAAAGGACCAAACACAGTGCCCCCAGTATTCCCAAAAACAAATTCCTCGCTATATTTCCCCCTTCATTCCTCATGTCACTAATCGCTCACACTCCTGAGCCTTTCACTTCCATCTCTTTCTCTCACACACTAGTGAGAGAGAGTGCACCACTTCAGTAGAGAACCGACCCTCGAACGTCTTATTTGGGTCAAGTTCAGCCACCATCTGGGCCGTTTAGTGCTAACTTTGACAATAAATATCGACTTCTTAAGAATTAAGACAAAGGTATTGATGATAACACCTTTATTTTGCCCATAAGGGTATGGTGGTTAGATGTATTGAACAGGTAGTTTGAAATAGCAGCGATCATTTTTAATCATCAAAAAAATTACACAAAATAAACAGAATTAAAACACATTGCATTGCATTGCATAGCACCTCTTCTTGTTGGTAAAAAAATATCTAAAGATTTTTTTAAAGAAAGACCCAAAGAGTATCGTTTTGAGATCGTACCTGCCGTCGACATCCTGTTGTCTCTTGATTTCAGAGCTTGAAATAGCCCGTGAACTATTATTTGACGCTAAATCTATCCTGACACTACATACACAGATAATGGTTTTCGACTGCCTAAAAAAAGCTAGCTCTTCTAAAGCTTTACGTAAGAACCCTTCTATAAAAACTGTTGATACAGTCAAAAGAATCCCATCTATTCGTCGCAGAAGACATATCCCCGTTATTCCCCGTCTCTCGGCACCCACCGGTCACTAGAGAGCCTCCATGAAAAATAACTGTGTCCTCAGTTAATGTGGCCAAATCACTTGTTTTTTGGTCCCCGCAAAAAGCAATAAAAGTTTGTTCGAGCAGAAATCTCAATTTGCCCAAAGTTTAAAGACGCTCTCAGTTTATCATCTCTCTAACATTATAATTGGTTTATCGTGAGTTGTGATTCTAACATAAAAATAACTTTTATAGAAGGTATCTCCTGATGTCTTTAGAATTCATAGAAGAATTTTGAAAAGTAATTTTAGATATTTTCTTGGTCCACTAAAATAAAGTTGTTGGTGTTATTTATGTTTTTATTAAAATTGTCCTGTTATAAATTTTCTGAGATGATACTCGTTCTAAGGTTCCTGATACCCATTTTCAAGTTCAAAGTAACATCATTTCCTAAGAACCCACGATAAATCAGTTTAACTTGTTCGGAAAATAAAAGCTTTCCTGGTGCTGAACTTGTTTTAAACGAATCATGGGCACTGACCAGTAAAATACTATGAAAATAAAGCAAAAAAATGCCTTGCAAACCGCGTTTTACACTACAAGTACAGTCAATAGCCAAAATGTATATGCGTACCTATTCATTGTTTGGCAATATATCACAGTTACCAGCACCTGTATTGTTTGCGATACCGCTCGTAAATTTGTTTTATTGCTTTCGAAATCAATTTTCGATGCAAACTGTACCTACCTATTTTGTGTGGCCCAAATTGTCAACTGATTGTTGGATTTTTTATTCTCGAGTATTTTTCAACGTTTATTTGCCAATTTATTGCAAAGGTTAGCCATTTTAAACACACCCTTTATCCTTGCTAAAATTACTTTTATAAACAAGTTGTTTCCTGTGTGATATGGAACACATAAAACACACACACACACACACACACATAAAAAAATCTCATTTTTTTAAAGAAATATTAATGTTAAAACGATATTCTTCCTTCATTGTATTCAACCTGTCAAGATATCGACACGAACGGTTGAATAAGGTCACTTACCCAAAGTCGACTAGCGAGCGTCGGAACAAGAAACATAAATTATTTCTGCAAACAGTTTATCAGAAAAGTAAATGTGAAAAACTGAAATAGTTGTGGCTTTAAAAAGTAGTTCTTTATTTAAGCACATCATAATCAGCCAATAATGTTCCCACTGCTGGGATACAGGCCTCCTCTTCCTTCCTCCTCTTCAGGAGCCACATTACACCATTTCTAAATAAAAATAATATATTAAAAATGAAATCCCGTCGGAAGTTACACTTAGCCTGTCTTCTTTTCGGCGTTATCAAGTGTAAATGTCCACCATACTTGTACTCGAAGCTTGTGTGGATAAATAGTCACCGGCAGCGCAAAGCCAGGCGTTGTGCTCAACAGCTGGCTACCCCGCATCACCGTACTGCAGCCTTCCGAGGAAGCTTTCGTTACGCGGCTTCCAAATGTTGGAACAACATTCCCCCACCCATTAGGGACCTAAAAAACATTAGTACATTTAAGGCCAAACTTAAGAAATTTATTTTGAATTCACAAATTGCATTTAATGACATTAATATTGATAAATCCTTTATTTAATCTAATAATTATTTATACATAATTATAATTAATCTAATAATTTAAGTTCAATCAATCATCAATATGTATGTCTCCTTTATTTTTATTTTATGATCTCTAATTGCAAAAACTAACCTTATTTTAGGCTGGATGAGATGTGGTATGCCTCCAGAAACCGTTCCGTTACAATATAAACTTTGATTGGTGGTAGGTCGGTCCTACGCCTTAGAAATATTAATTGACTGGCACTTTCAAATATTTTATGGAAAGCACAATTCCTTCGCTGGCTTTTTGCGGCTGCTTCATGATGCGTCCCCACGTCAAGTGACGGGCGCTATTTCATATTGTAGTTTCTTGATATGATATTGTAGGTATTTAAAAAAAAAAGGCTCTGAACTGAGTAGCACACAAAAAAAATCTTTTACATTATTTATTTACGTATTCATAAACATTTTTATTACTAATATTCAAGTATGTATCTATTTTATTTGCCTGCGTCCGTGTGTCACTGCGGGGTGCCAACTGAAAACCAGCGCTGGGTGTCTAACGCCCAGCAAATGCTGAGATGGTAACCCTTTCGGTATGGGCACGCTCAGCACAATTTTACTGCAATTTTATTGTTATGTTTGTTATTCTCTTTCTTTTTATATATGTTTGTTGCTGCTGTGTTGTGTCTGTGTCGAATAAATGTTTTCTATTCTATTCTATTCTATTCTATTCTCTTTGTGGAAAGGAGTGGGCCGTAATCCACCACGTGGACTCAGTGCGGGTAGGTAGATGTCATTGTCTTCGAATTTTTAGTTATAAAACATGCATCCTCGCGATGTTTACCTTCACCGTCTTGAGAGCAGCGCTGATGAAATAATAATTTACACAAAGAAAAGCGCCTGTCATTTTTGAACCTACGACATTCAACTCGTGAGTCACAGCTGTTACCACTTGACCACTACTGCTCCTCCTCCTCCTGCTATTTAACCATCTGAGGTCTGAATAGTCTGCAGTATACTCCTTACAGTAGAGGAAGAAAGGGATCAGTCAGGAGCCAATGAAGTGACAGTGACAGCTCAAAAACACAAGACGGTGCAGGTGCTGGCGTACACTCCCTTGACCTCAACATCAATTTTCACATACCGCTAGGCACACACAGTTCGATCTTTCAATGTGAATGTGTTGCCTTAACACAAGCCGCAACAGCAGTAAAGCGTTTAGGCATCCGGAACTGCGGCATTAAATTCCTATCCGACAGTCTATCTGTGCTCAAAGCTTTAGAAAACAAACAAACTAACAACAAACTAATTTTTGAGTGCCATCTAGCTCTGGAGAGTTTATAGACGTCCAATCGTATTACCCTCCAGTGGATCAAAGGGCACAGTGGATCTTTAGGCAATGATGCTGCAGATGAACTTGCGAAGAGAGGCTCTGATATGAGAGTGCTAGGCCCGCACCCACTTCTTCCCCTGCCTTTCTCACAATTTCGTGCGTGGATTCGCCAAAGATCGACCGAACTCCATAACAATAGATGGTCACGGGTAACAGACTGTAGACAATCAAAATTGGCTTTACCAATTGTACACCCGCAATTAACCAAAAAACTTCTCAGCCTGAGTAGAAATAAAATAATAGTAGGAACAATTACGGGCCATAACCCCCTTAACAAACACCTTATTGACATAGGCGCCACAGACAGCCCGCTTTGCAGGGGCTGCCTTGACGCCGAGGAATCAGCCGCCCACGTCATCCTGGAATGCGAGGCCGTGGCTTCTCATCGTGAAGAAATCCTCGGGACAGTGAGGTCGCTCCGCGAAGCCTGTAATGCTCCCAGGAAGCTTCTGTGCTTTTGGGCGGAGCTAGGCTGGCTTTGTTAGCCAGAATCCCCACACACAACGGACCGAATGGGAGTCTACGTGCGGAAAAGGGAGTCCCATCATCATCATCATCATCAGTCTATTCCTTATAGAAATACCCTTATAGTCTACTCGTTTATTATAGGTAGCCTATGCTGACCCACTGCTGCTGAAAAACCATTCGCCTTTGTCCAATTTCTTCTTTTTGAAGGCATTCAAGTCATTCCACCTCTTTCGTGGTCTTCTGCGGGTCGTCTCGAGATTTCAGAGCACCATTTCTGTGTTTTGCTGCCCCACCGCTTGTTCGCTTACATTATAATAATTCAATTCTGTCTGTCACATTATCATGAACGCAATCAAAATAGCCTAGATCTAAACGCGCAAGACAACAATCGTGCACATATTGTTACTTAATTAACAGATTGATATTACGTTTGCTAGTTACCGAGCGTTTAACTGGAATTGTTATCGTGTTTCCACACCAATAGTATGTGCCTATCTCTGTCGGCTCACTGACGCAATAGAACTAAACAGAGTTATTGAAGTTAAAGCCAATACATAGATGTTACCTATTCGTGAATAGTACAAAACCTACATACTGAATAAATAGCAGATTAATAATATAGTAAAATTATCATTTAATGTGGATCAAAATTGCCCTTTATAGCAAATCACTAAAATAAATCTTACGAGTTATCGTAAAATAAAAAAATACGCGCGAAAATAAATTCACGCATTAACATGCATATCCCTAAAATAAACAGATTCATTTAACAGTTTCACTGAAAACATTTCCGACGTTCACGCGGGTGAAACCGCTGGCAAAAGCTATTTAAAAAAATATATTTTGTGAATGTGAGAATGTCGTAAGCCTTGTAGACCGTTTTCTAATGTGTGTTGTGTATTTTCCCATATGTAATTTGAAAACATCGTAAAAAACAATTATTTTTAAAAGGGTAACCGTGGTAATAGACAGCTATGATTTCAGGAATATTTTCTTGTCTCATGGTTTTCAGTTTGGTTTTTAAGGTTATGTATCTCAAAAGGAAACAATAGAACCCTCGTGGGATCACTTCCTTGTTCGTCCGTCTGTCTGTGTGTCTGAGTGTTAGTCTGTCCAGACCCTTTTTCTCAGGAACGCGTTGCGGTATCAAGTTGAAATGTACTATCCTCTTATACCTACAGTAATTTGAAAACATTTTAAAAGCCTATTATTTTTTTCAAAGAGTAGGTAACCAATATGTTTCTTGCCGGCTCTTCTCCGTAGGAAACGTCACCTAGCTTCTGACGATTCATAAGTATTGATTAACTTATGTGAATATTTTTTCTTGATTTTGAATCATATTGGGCATTTTCTTTCTAGTAAATTCTTCTATTTCACAGTTAACGAGGTAGAAGTGTCTACAATACGAATTTGAACAAGTTACTCTTGAATCGGAGAATTGATATAAATCGAGAATTGGTCGAATTGTAATACTAATAATATTGTAATTTTCCATTATATCATCGATGCGAATGCTAACTCAGTTTGTGGAACAGTTGAGAAGCTTCGACCACAAATTCAAATCTACCGTTGTAGAAACTATCTAATGTTTTGAGACATTATTCAGCTGTTATTAGATAAATGTTTGGTAGTTCAATCATGTAAGTTGTTAGCCTACTTCCAACTTCTACTGATGTAGGAAGGAATCCGTTTTCTGTGTAGTATTCATAATGTCGTATATGTTTTAACAATTGAACTATATGCATCCAGAATGGCTTCATAACTACAAAAAGAATAATAGAACACATAAATAAAACAGCACTTTTAAAAACAAATCATACCATAACATGAGATAGGTATTCTTTCAAATGAACGAATATAATAATCCCGCAAAGTGGGTACCCGCAACGTTGTGGGACTTTTATGCGGATTTTAAAGTTAAATGTATTTTGTATTAAAGTAAGTGCTAACCGCGTCTGTGATAAGCTAATTATTATTCAACGGCATTCGTAATTAAAGTCAAAGGAATATTATGAAATGTTTTTTTTAAATATTCTAATGCAATTTGTTGAACTTGGTCATAAAACCCTGGAATTTTTATGTATTTTTCCGTAGCAACTATATTTATTTGAGATCTTGCCAATGATTAAAGTTTCAAATATTTCTATAATTTCAGACTAGAAAGGCGTGATTAAAAAGAACTACGTAAACAATTTAAAATTTAATAAACAGTTCCTTGATAATTTCCGATTACGCTCGAAGGACTACGGACCCGGCCCAATCCCGTCGGCTTTCAACCCGTCGGCTGGCAACACAAATGAACTTCCAATAACATGCTCCGTATGAATTAATCAAGACATACATAATAATATAAACTGTATAGTGGATTAGGTCGGATTGTTGTATCGGAGACATGTTAGTAGCGCCCCCATTACAATATTGTAATGAGCGTAAGCCGATTTGGTGAGATTGTGGGAAGAAATTCTCGTATAATTGTGTGCGAGCAATGTTAATGTTATTGGAAGATACGGATTGATCACATTTTCGATTAAAGTATATAAGATGTAATTTTACATATAATAATATAAATGTAAAAGTTTTTATATTTCAATGCTTAGATGTTGGATGTTTGTTACTCAATCACGCAAAAACGGCTGACCGGATTTAGATAAAATTTGGCAAACAGATAATTTATAACCTGGATTAACGGTAGTACGTTCTCGAGGGATTATTTACGACATCCACGCGGGTGAAACCGCTGGCAAAAGCTAGTTGTTGTTATAGTATGTCGATGCAATTAAACGTTTAAACTTTGTTTTGTTACTCGTTGATAATGTGAAGTTCATGAAAATATAACTAATTTAAAAACTACTACTACTACTAAAACTACTGTTTTCTAGTTTTTCTAGAAAAGGTAGGCCAGAGGATAGCGAAGAAAGCATTCAGGAAATAAGCTTTCGAAAATAAGTTTTACTTTTAATTTCCCTAAATTGGAATTTACAGTTTAATCGCTGTGTTTCCAATATGAAAGAAAATCAATTAATCTTTTGAATACATTTGATTGATGCGTGTATAATGTTATCACAATATATGTAGCAGCGGCCAGGTGTCAAATTTTCTATGAGCGAAGCCGAAGCGAAGTCGGTGTTATACTCTCGGGCTTCGTGAGTGTTATGGGGGGTGCTCACTCACCTTGCGAGCTGGTACAATTATGCTGATACCTGATAGGTCATGCGAACCCTCGGACTTTGTGAGGGTCACATCTCGGCAGTAGGCAGGCTACATTGCTCGCAAGACAGATGGCTGATGAGGCCGAAAGGTTCTGAAGTGGTTGGAAGGCCTCCCACAAGGTGGACCGATGACTTTGTGAAGGCCGCAGGAATCCGCTGGATGCAGGAAGCACAGAACCGGTCGAAGTGGATGTCTTTCGGTTGAAATGATGATGCAGACCGGACATATCATCAGATATACGCAGTCTCTACCTTATATATTATATTTAGATTATTTTAATGAAGTATGCGTCCAATTTGAGTAATACAGGAACAAATCCGTTGGGCATGCAATATCCTGAAGATTTTTAAGACTAGTTCCTCTATTTTAAAATAAATACTTATTCTAAAAATGCTTTGTATAATTTGAAACCGTTGTCTAAAAATACCTGAAAACAGCCAGACGTGTCATCATATTCCAAAAATACCTGGTATTTTTAAGCAGGTATATTACTAACGTTCTATTTTTGTCTCCCAAAGTATTTACATGTGCCTCCATCTTGCTAAGTAGACATGTATGTGGAACCCTTGCGTGCGGGCGTGCGGGGTAGATCAAATTAATGTTTCATTAAGAAAGGGCCCGTCTTGTTCGTGTTTTAATTAAATTTAATTAAACATGTGCTGTATGGATTCTATTCAGTCTGATAACAGAGGTTTGCCATGTTCTTGGAAAGAAGGAAAATTGCATTTCGAGTGCAATGTGTGTGAATAAACTGAAGGAAATTATAGTCCAATGAAGCAAAACAACTTTACGTTTTCTATAGGTACAATTTGCACAATATGTTGTAGGCAATTTAAAAAGCAGCATGAGCGTAAACACACCTATATTTCCATCGCGTATTTTCCGTAGATGTGTCAGCCATGGGCCAAGCTAACGAGATATTGTTTGTTCAATCCCCACTCGTTGACGAGAGACGATTTTTTATTTCGTGTTGTAGTAGGTATCTAGTTTCTGGAAGTCCGTGACAACAGTTGAAAAAGAAAGAACGGATCCATACTAGGAAACACGTTGACTTTTAAATAAAATTAAAAGGCACAATACAGCACATCATGGAGTTTTCGCTGAATCGGATGATAATATTTTTTTTCTCTCCCATAAGTCCTGCTTTTCATATGCATAGTTCAATATTTCAAGGAAACCTTTTACCCTTGTACTACAAGGCTAGTTTTCTAGAATTGCCGACATCGTCTTACTGTGTGGGAAAATTGTAGCAGCTTGCCATGAAACTACTAGATAACTATAGTGACATTGTTTTCTTGTCGATAGAGTCTTTTGCCCGTTGTCAATATCACTTGACGACACACAGATTATTTCTAACTATATTCACAGTCAAGTGTCAAAAATGTAGATTGTCAAGCTTACGAGTTACCTACTAAGAAAAAAATGGAGAAACAGGACTGGTTGCTTGGAGATCTGCTCACGTTTAGCATAATCAGCCAATAATATTCCCACTGCTGGGACGCAGTCCTCATCTCTGTGAGAGGGAGTGGGCCATAATCCACCACGCTGACCCATTGCGGGTTACCACCGGATGTCACACGTCTGCGATTTTTTATGCTTACTTTTGGCGTTAGACGCGTTTCTTTGCTTGACGTCATTGCAAACAGATTAAAAAAAATAAAAAATATAATATTAAAGCCCTGAAATCATAACTATCACCTATGTTTGGGTTATCTTACCATTTGCTAACTTAACCCAGAATACTGTGGGTACAATTTATTTTTTACTTTCGCTACAGACTTTGGTCTGCTTAAATAAACAAAAATTTCCATTACATTTTGTGAGATCAATCAACAAAATAACATCTTCACTCAAACGAAAAAGGTAATAACAAAATATTATTGGCATTTAAAGAAACCGTCCGATTAGATCGCCGCTCGCTATGAAACACGTCGGCAGGAAATGAACGCCCGCGCCACGGAGCGCCACGGGGCGCCACCACCGCGTCTTCCACCCAGGATTTTCATATTTATGGCATTTTTATAAGTAGACTCTTAGTTTTATTTGTTTTGCGAATCAAATTATTCGTAGTCATGGAAGAATTACGACGAAATATTCAAAAGTGCCGCCAGTATACCCGTTGTACCCACGTTGTACCCATGGCGAGAGAAAACATAGTAAAAAAGAACTCAAAAACAACGGCAGTGGCATGCCAACACAGTTATGATTTCAGGAATATTTTCTTGTTTTATGATTTTTTGTTTGATTTTTAGGGATATGTATCTCAAAAGTAAACAATGGACCCCTGTGGGATCACTTCCTTGTCTGTCCATCTGTCTGTGTGTGTATCTGAGTGTCAGTCTGTCTAGACTCTATTTCTCAGGAACGCGTTAAGGTGTCAAGTTGAAATGCATTGTCCTCTCATAGGTACCTACTGTAATTTGAAAACAGTTTAAAAAGCAATAATTTTTTTTTAAGTAGGTAACCGGGACGTAGATAAATCGATGTATGGCCGTATCGGAGAACAAGTTTTTCAACTACAATGTTTGTTTTTGGGACAAATTCGTCCATCTACGGAACCCTTCATTGTGGGTGGTCTTACAGGGATCTAACTGGTTTTATTATTGATTCGCTGTTGACCCACTGAACCCAGATTTCAAAGAGTTATGTATGTATGGTATGTTATTTATATTTTAAACAAAAACAGGATTCCTATTTTATGACAATGACTGTCTCTGTTTAATATCAAATTCCTAAAACACAATTTATCACACAATTTGAATAGAAAGTTTAAGAACTTTTCCAACCATTTCATAACATTATTCTTTGTGTTATCATATTTGACAGAGGTTATTGACAGCGGTGAACATAAGAAAAGGACGGCGGGTCACTTCTGTTGGATCATTTTGTAAAAGTGTGATATTAAAACGAATATTATGTTGTATGCCAGTGCTCAAAATGTAAAAAGTGGAAGAAACATCTGCTTAAAATCCTTTTTCATGAAACCTACTTGTTATAATTTGACTGTAGGTTTTATGCTCCACAAGATTTCCTATTGTGAAAGTAAGATTGTTTACAGTTTCTTATTTTGTTGCTAGCCTGCAAAAGCAAGAAGAAAGAGTCAATGAGACTTCTCTATCTCTTTTCTTCTTCCTGTAATTATCACTAGCGGCGTCATTGCGTAGCACACTAACATGTAATGCCTTTCATTATGACAAATCGATAACATTTAATGCAATATTTACGTTGTCAAGCCAACATTTTTTTTCAAAAATATAACGTAGTGTATTAGATAAAATTCTTCGGGTTGTTAAAGAAAGTGTGTTACGCATTAAAGTGCAGGTTTATTATTTCGCAATGTTCGGTTATTTAGGTCTCGAGCATCTACTGTTTTAAAAGTATTTGTCATCAGCGTACCAGTTAGGTACTCATTCGTGTTGCTAAGCAAACAATATTGAGTGTTTTTTCCTACTAACAGTTTATACGATCATGGTCAAGGAACATTTTAATTAGCATTTTAGATAAATTCTAGTAACTTAAGAGTTAGCAAGCGTTACGACTTTTAAACATGCAAAAGTATGTCGTAGTGCAAGCTCGCCCTTAACCTATAATTTTTCCATGATTTTATGTAGAGATTTAATGCAGAATATATATATTTTTTTTAATTTTTCAAAAAACAACTGATGTCTGGAAAAACACTACAAAGTGAAAAATAACTTTAAATTCGGAAGTCGGTGACTTTGGATATGTATTTAAACTGTTTGTCATCGCCTTCCGAAATTAAAGTATTTTTTCACGTTGTAGTGTTTTGCCGGAAGTCGGTTGTTTTAATTTTTAAGTTTTTGTTTGTCAGTTTTTAGATATAGTACCTACCCCACACCAATTCGAAATGTCATCATCCTTGGTCAAAACAATGCATATTTATTAGATAGCAGCAATCGCGGTTGATTTTCTGTAATTTTTTGAAGAGTCCCGTTGTCTGTCTCCGAAACTCATCATCAGATCTATGTGAAATTTAAATGGGACCATTTCGAAATAAACCTCTTTCGAACAAAAAAAGAATTTTGCAAATCCGTCTATATATGACGGAGTTATGCCCGAACATGCATAAAAAAAAAAAAACACACACAATTGTGAGTTTTGACACAACTACAAGGCGTACAGGTCCACAGTCCCTTTGGATGGAATAAGCCAGATCGCCAGCGGCAATGCTCTTTGAGTATCTTTCTTTTGAAACGTTTCATAGTTCTTTAGCTTTTGTTTAGGGGTCGAAAGATGATATACTATGGAAACGTGATGAACGTGATGGAATCGAACTGCGGTCCCTTGTTCTTATATCTTTAACTTTACGTTTAAATAAATTGTAATGTTTTCAAGTAATAATATCACCATCCATCTAACATCACAGTCCGGAGTAGAGAGATCACAGAAAATATTCCTAAGATATTTCAATTTCAAACTTTGTAACTAGCGGTATTTCATTACTAAAACTTAATGAAAAGTACCTAAATTGAAAAAGAAAACTTTATCTTAAAAAGTTGGCCGAACAACTAATTACTTTGGCCCAGGCCTGTCATTGCTTTGATTAAAATACGCTGAAAGACATCTGTCAGTTTTTCCGCGTTTATCCTTGAGTTTCCTACAGAGTAATATAATTTTTTTTGTTGAGTAAATAATTAGTTTCGAGAAAGAGCTGACCAATCTCCTTAAAAATATCCCTTACAATAAGGAAATGCGAAGACGTGTTGTTTAAAAAGAAAAACGATTACACGATAAAAGAAATAACAAAGAGGACTCATGCAAAAACAATTATGATTTTTGTCGAGTCTCACAAAGGTGGAATGCTTAGCTTAGCAGCAACGCTTCCCTTTGCGCGTATATTTACCTAGAAGGACATTAGCAACGCCTTTATGTCGCAGCAGTTAGAGTTGATTTTGTAGTTCACTGACGTACGGAAAAGGTTTTCACTTTTCATTCAGCCATAGTCTTCAAAGTTAATCACATGAAATACTTATTGTAGATCCAAAGATTAATAATGGGCTAGGTTTTTAAACGTTCAGTAATATTTAGAAAATTAAGCATCTAGTATTTTGATTTCAACTTAAAATAGTTGCTGTAATAATGTCATTATACAAATCCGCTAAGCCGCACGGGAAATGAATGTGTTAAAATAACCCTTATCCCACAGTATGTACGTAATGTCACTGTTCATTTCAACGTTGTTGTTTTATCGCAGGTAATCGCTACGCGAAGTGGAAAGTTCCGCGGGACATTGACGTGAAGAGAGCACGCGGAACTGATAGATGAGAACGGAACACACGGTCGCGCGCACACATCATGGCATCTTTCAAAGGTAAGTGAAGACAACCAAGTGCTTCTAGACTTCAACGAGATTAGCAAGCAAGGCGGCTTTACTCGGAAATGTACGGCGAGACATGACTATATATATATGTATATACCTATCTATATGGTCTATTCCGAAAGTATCTCATAAAACTCACAAATTTTGTTCAGGTTAATTCTTACGCAATCACTTACCAAATCATGGAAAAAGTAACACATTATTTAGAACTTTATATTGCAGCACTTTTTCCAAAAAATATTGTATATATTACATAATGCTATTATAATTGATAAATAATCATCTATCCTAAACAAAAACACAACGTACAATCTTTTGAGTATTTAAAGATATCGACGACGACGACATGATGACGTCGTACGATGTCTATGCTAGTATTAACTGTGTGACAGACACCGGCGCCTTCCTCTTACAACCTGAAGTAACAAGCTAGCTAAACCGTGACGTAATGATTTGCCTTAGCAATAAATAATACAATAACACAAATAGTTCTGGTACAAATTAAGTCACGCTCATTTAAGTTTAATTAATTGAATAAAAATTTAAGTGAATTGTATATAAGTAATTAGATTAAAAATGATTTACTTATTTATTTTAATTTTAAGGCATGCAAGGAAATACGTGAATGTGTGAGTGTGGGTCTGTGTGTGTGTGTATGTGTGGTTTTAGCGTTTATTATTTATGATTCCCTGGCGAGTCTTTCAGTGTCCTCGTAAATAAGTCGCTGAAGGTATTGTTATGCTACGGTCTAGTACTTGTATTTTGAAAGGGTATTTGTTACAAAATCAAAATCAAAATCAAAAGTCATTTATTCAAACTAGGCTGAGAGTCAGCTCTTGTTGAACGTCAAAATAAAATTACATAAGACAGTCCCCCCAAAAACGCCCGCCCTTCACCACTTCCTAGTGCTTTAGCTGGGAAGAAGAAGTAGCGGAACAAACTCCCCAGCAGCACAGCTGTCTGTTAAGTTAGAAGAACTTGATTCTATACAATAATAGGTAATAAAAATTACGAAACAAAAAAAAAAACATAAAATTTGCCATATGTCAGCTAGCACACGCCAATATACCATCAAAAATTTAAAACTAAAAATAATAGAAAATTAAAATAAAACGTAAACAGAACTTTCAATCTAAATAAAAGCCTCTAGGCATAAAGGGCATGCCCGCTTACATATGCAATTCTGCATTATGCAAATATAGCTATAAGTAACTTAAAGTAACAAAAGTTAAACTAGGACCTCTGGACTAAAATTAATAAAAACTTAATACAATTAACAATAACAAAACCATGGTCAGCAAGACGACCAGTCACCACGAGCAGCACCCGTTCACGAGCATAACGCAAAGATCAGCCATTACCCCCCTCGCCATATTTGAGGGAAGGAGGCAACCCGACCCCCGACGCTACCGCAAGCAGTGACATCTAAGGGAGCATGACGAACTTGCTGCCGGTTGCACTGGCAAGAATAATCATGAATTGTCGAGGTCGCAAGCTAACTACATATTGCAATACTACTCATTAAAAAAAAAAAACATTGTAATGAGTAGATTAAGTCAACAAATAAATGAAAAAAAAAAGAAAAACTGAATTATACAGTCAGATAAAAAAAGCAATTATATGAAATAACATAATGATATAACCTGTCAGTGGGTAAGCTAATTCTGGTGAAAGAACACAAACATTGTCTTGAGTTAATCACAGCGACCAACAATTCTTATCATTTAAGTAGTCGTTAATAGAATAGTATGCCTTTGAACATGTTTTGTTATTACCTTATAAAGGTGGCCTCTCAGACTGGAGTAGTTTTGACTTGCCAGGGCGGTTTTGATTCTAAAAAAGGACAAGGTATA
The DNA here is from genome assembly GCA_947359405.1 of Antitype chi. Lineage (NCBI taxonomy): Eukaryota > Metazoa > Arthropoda > Insecta > Lepidoptera > Noctuidae > Antitype > Antitype chi. The sequence continues at coordinate 23,579,885 of OX375808.1, forward strand.
CCTACGCGCAGGGTGCGAGCATCTATGAACCTTTATATCTGAAATGCTCGGCTGTGTAGAAGAGTTCGAGAGAAGTTAGCAGATTACAGTAAAGCCAGTCCATCATTATACTCAGAGTATTTTTAGCTGAGCGGTGAGCAGAGGCCCAGGTATCTCCACGTATAATAAGTGCAGAGTCATCGCCGTAGACAAGGACTTCACAGTCCGGTAGAGTGAGTTGGCATAGCTTGTTTACGTATGCAAGAAAGAGAGTAGGCATCAGCACACTGCATCAGCTCCTAACGAAATTTCAAGTTGTATCTCTCGACGGTTTGGAACCGTTCGCGAGTAATGGGTAGCTCGCTGTCCGGTAAGGACCAAGCCCGGGTCGACGGCGCGTTGTGTTCCACGCGCGCCTCAAAGAGATGTCAGCACCAACTGGTGGGGTCCGCAAGTGCCGATGCCTGCCAGGGGTGCGGGTTGTTTGAAAGAGATACCGTGGCCCCTGGCAGACAGGCAACTGAGGGAACACGGGTGGGTTTTAATCAGTAAAAGTCTGACACGCCCTCCTACCCCACCCTAGGCGGGAGAAGTTATTTGATGACTTCCCACCCAAAAAAAAAGCCTTAAGCATGCTAAATAGAAATCATTGTTGTGTAGGCATAGCTTGACTAGCCGTTAATATTATATAAGTACATTTCTCGTCATATATCGCCACAGAACAGATATACATTACTTTACATTATAATATGTCAAAACTCCTGCTTCAACCTTGATGATGATATATTCAGCACGTCTACACACACACTATATAATTCAGATTTAAAATCGTCTAACGATTTTAGACACAATCCACAAGCGAGGTTTAAGAGAAGTCTAGTTCGTAGGGCTGTAGTAATGATGAGAGTTGAGAGGTGGCTATTTTCGACAATAGACTTAAAGCCAACTTAGAATTCTGTCAACCCCAGAAACCCTAACTATCCTAAACCCTATATTATAGAAAGTAATTTGAATAACAGAGCATTTCAAATCAGACATTTCATGAGTAATATTATACACAAAGACGTATTGGTACGGCATTGTTGTTACTCAAGAAAATGATTTACTTGGTATGATCATAACTTTTCAGCATTTTTTGATTTGACATACCTACCTCCCGAGCTATGTTCGTAAAAAATATTGTAACTCTTAAAAAAGCTAACACTAGAGACAAAAATGAAAAATAAATATTATCAAATTGCAAACGGATCGGCAATCGCATTACCTTTGTTATTATTCTTCCCCTAATCCCTTAGGATAGGATGTTTGAACTCGAAGTCCAAATGCTCCACACAACCAGGTCTCTATTACAGCTTAGTGTGCTACTCCTCATATTCATCCATTACCTCCATATTATAATTACGACTAATAAGCCGATATTGGGCACCTCGGCTTGTGTCGACAGAACTCCTTATCAGTTCTCGCCACTTGCCTGAGGTTGTATACGTATTAACTTAGGTATCTTTATGATAATATATGTTTTACCAAGTAGGATACAAAAGTTATTGGGCGAATGGAGACGAGAAATATTCTTATTACAGAGAAAATTAAGAAGTTTTTGAGCTTTATCAAAACAATTTAGTTTCTCGCGGTAGGAGGCCATGACGGAACTCAATGCCACACTACTTATCTCTGGAGATAGTTTAATTATATGCTAGGAAGTTGTTTCTGTGATATTCTGGGTAATGACCCCTTTGGGTCTGGTAGGACTTGACCATGGTAGACTAACTAACTAACTAAACTAAGTAACGTGCAAGTGTAAGATGTAGATTCAATATCCTACGCTACTAAATGTTTTCTTTATTTTTGACTGAGAGTAAGGGGAAAACAGATATTGAAACTGCCTCTTTCATCATAAATCCTGCTTACCCCGTCGTGCGACAGTTATCAGTAACCTTAAATAAGTCGGGATTAAGACAGATAAAAAGAAAGATAATTACAGACTGCAGCGAAGTCTGTAATGCTATCAACCGCCGTAGATTATTATTATTACAGACTTCGCTACAGTCCCGCGGAGCCGGATGCATCGCTGCCTCAAGCAAATCGCTTTCAACAGTAACGCAAACGTGGATTTTTTGTATAAAAGCAAAACTGATGACAGAATGATCAAGAATGATCTTTCGCAACACAGCGTAAAATACCATGAAAATGATTAAAGTAGAAGATATACATACATAACTCTTTACCCCGCTGTGTCTCGTTAGCACGTTATGCAGATTGATTGGAAAATTCTGACACCATCGATACTATTTTTTTAGAACACACAAACAAAATTGAATTTACTTTAGAGTCATCCGGTAGAACCAAATAAACAAAACCAATTGCCTGTGTATCAATTTGTGAGCGATATTCTTTATACACTGAAACATTTTAATATCACTTCGATAAGTCGGTTGTGAAACTCTGTCGGAATAACTTTTGTCAAGTTATACTATAAAAAGTACTCGAGCTTTTATGGAACAAATTGTTTCATGGACTACAGCTTTATGAATTTAATTTTCAAAGACTTTTATTTGTTGTGATTTTAAAACACGATCTAAATGTGTCTGAAACGCTTTTAAACCAAGTCTTAATACGACATAGAGGACCAATATTAGTGAAATATAAGTACTTCATAATATGTTCCTATATACTTATTATACCTTTAAGTACATTGTTATGAATAACTTTATCTACAGGTATATATTATAATAACATAATATTATTGTTAAATGACTTACAAACTTCAATTCTGAAACCTTATTTGCTTCAACACAAACCATTATCAATGCATAAACCATTTAATTTGTCTTCCCAAAGTCGCCCAAAGTCAGCACTTGTAAAGTAAAGTACAATGTATTGAATGACCTTGCTATTATTACACACATCAACATATTCTGCGGATATTTTAAATAGTCATGTATTTAAAAGATTCTAATTAGAAAGTCTTACACCGTAGCTATATCAATAACAATTTGCGCTGTATTTTGTACTCTAGTAACAGTTTGAATATTTAGGATTGTATTAAATCAAATAGTCTGAAAAATATTTACTATCTCGAATAACTATTCCAAAATTCTGGCAATTTAAAAACAATCTTGATTGATTTTGGTTCAAAAGGAATTCAGGCAGGACGAGGTCTGCTCTTATCTAAAACTCAGACCAAGCTGTTGTTACCATTAGCAAAGCCTTTTATGCCAGATTGATTTAACAAATCAAAGGAGAAGAAGTTGAAGACAGGGAAGTTTGGCATTAATTCCTTCTGAACATGTGGCTTCCCTGGTACATCATTAACAGTATAACTACGTGAAAGTATTACTAACTGCTCTCAAATTACAAAGTTAATATTTATCCTTTTTAGTTTTTACAATGTCTGACATATTCTCGTCATTATTTGACATTATACATCAATTTTATTCTAATATCGACTATTTATTAGTGATTGTCATGAAAATCATGTCACTTGGTTTAAATAGATTCATATTATTTATGTAGATTCTCTTACATTTGTGAATGAGAGAACGTTGTAGGCCTTACAGACTAGATTTGTAGACGATTTTCTATTCTTTATTTTCATTCCTACTAAGTACCAGGTACTTATTGACAGGCCTGCACTGTCCTCCCATACCTATTATCGCTGTAATTTGAAAACATTGTAAAAGCTCATTATTTTTAAAAGAGTAACCGTGGAGTTTCTTGCCGGCTCTTCTCCATAGAAAGCGACAAATTGGAACCGTGTCCCTAGCTTCTGACGTTTCATAGGTGCCCATGCAGGTTTATGTGAAATCAAATACTTTGATTTTGTAAAAAAAAATTAAGTCACTAAAATACGGTGCATCATTGAAAATTAACTAACTATGCATATATTATAACATAACATAAAGCATAATATTACTCTCTTCCACTAATGCATCAAAACCAACTAACCACGAATCCAAACTGTTAGCCAATGCATTTGCAAACTTCGGTAATCTGCATACCATTCCACTTATGTTTAACAGTTCATATTTAAAAACTTGGTCCCCAAAATGATCAGGTCTCCATTAGTCCACAACATGTCCCCAAATCCATCATAACGCTATCTGTTTGTGCGCGTTGAGCTATGTTGACTGGTCGAGGTACATGTCAGCACACGATTGTAATTAAGCGCTCCTAATGGTCGTATCACGTGTCAACTTGCACGACTCGAAAACTTTCAGTTGCCGTGCTGTTGACTTTTATCAAGTTCAGTTTATGAGGTTCTTGGCCTGGGCTGGTTGCGTTTGTGGACGGTTTTTGTATTTAGTGTTAGTGCTAAAAACGTATACGATACATTCGTATGGAAAATGTTGTAAGCACTTTATTTCCTTATGGGATGGGAAGTTATAAAGCAAATTATAAAGTCCGTACGTAATTGGACCTGTGTCGCCGTCTACGCCTTTGGTAACTTGACTTGTTCTAGGTATTATACCTAATGAAATATAGTATTTTCCGTAGTCAACGGAAAAAAGATTTAAAAAATAGGTCCATTTCGATGAAATGGCTTGTCAAGTTGTTTCTAAATTGTAATCGAGGAGGTTGAAAAAAACAAAAATATACTCATGAAGCGAGGAACGTTGCGATTGCACGCTTTATAAAGTTGGACAGCTCTGGGATATGCGTAAATAAATGTACAGGCAGCAATAAAATAAATAAAATCAAGCTAGAGGTGTAACTGCGTTATACCTTTCCGATACAATCAGCGTATTGTTTTATTTTCCATGGAATTCACATTTACCTACGATATGGGATGGTATACAGCTGAAAGTATTTCCGATATTTTAACAACATAATTTTTTTTGTTGTTTTGTTTAGATTTGAATTGAATTATTTGTACTTACATGTGATAATTAATAAAGTTGAAAGTCTAACAACCAACCTTACCAATTAATATCGTACTACCCAGTAACTGGGTTGTGGAGGTCAGATAGGCAATCCCTTCATGTAAAATATTGGTATTCAGCTGCATCCGATTAAACTGGAAGCCGACCACAACAAAGTTGGGAAAAGGTATGGCGTATGATTATGATGAAAAAATAATGTTCTATGATTTATTATAAACTTATACATGTAAATCTCCTTATTAATAATCGAGGAGTAACATTCATCATCTTAATCCACAGCCCGATTAAAGTTAGGAAAAATAACATTATGTGCTTTGCCACATTCAAATAATTTTAATTATGAAGAAAATGATTAAATTTTTAGCCTAAATAATTTAATGCATATTTTGACATGTCGTTATAGTGACCGTTTATTGTATTTTTGTAACGTGTCCTTATCAAAAAAGCATATTATAAGATAAAAGACTACGTTGAAGACAGGGAAGTTTGGCATTAATTCCTTCTGCACATGTGGCTTCCCTGGTACCTATTGACAGGCCTGCAATGTCCTCCCATACCTATTATCACTGTAATTTGAAAACATTGGAAAAGCCAATTATTTTTAAAAGAGTAACCGTGGAGTTTCTTGCCAGCTCTTCTCCATAGGAAGCGACAAATTGGAACCGTGCACCTAGCTTCTGACGTTTCATAAGTGCTCATACAGATTTTGATTTTTGATTTTGAACCCCCCAGCCCTGTGCTAGTCTCATCCAAGTTATTCTTGCAATGCCAACGATAACGTCTATAAGTAACATACTTCACTCCACATTAATTAGTAAATGGAAAAAAAATCTAAGCCATTGTTCATTTTCAACTAAATCCTTTATCCTAACGAAATCCGTTTACACATGGTTTGTTACGCACATTCTGTTATCTCGTTAGCTCAATATATATTCACCTCTAATTCCCTCAAACACACCTGTATAATACGCACTTGTATTTAAGCGAATTCAGCTAAATATACTCTCTGTATATTTAGCTAAATTGAAGCAAATCCGCGAGCGCTGAGACAATATCGTTTTAACAATTTTGTAATTAACACCCTCTTACAATCGTGTCGTCTTTCTTACAATGGGGGATAAGTATAGAGGAACACTTTTATAAAATACTAGCTTTTGCCCGCGGATTCACCCGCGTGGAGGTTGGAAAATATCCCCAGGGAACGTACTACCGGGATTAAAAGTAGGTACCCTTTGTGTTAATCCAGGTAAACAATGTCTTCTCTAATATAACTGGAGACTATCATGCATTACTTTAAAATAAGGTATTACTTACGTCTAAGCAAGTATGTTGGCCCGCCTTCTCGCAGTGCTTGTATAGTATCGGAGGAGCGGCGCGCGGATTGATATATGATTGATGGAGGATAAAAATTCTAAAACTTAACAATAGAAACGGAATATATAACGGAACGAAAAATTACCTACTTGCATGCCAAATTTGAAGACAACTTTAAAGTGAAAATATTAAATACTTTTTATTTTCTATCCTGTGAGAGTTAGAAAAAAATAGTTACGTAAATAATCATTACAGGTACTGAAATAAGGAAAATTTTAAGATTACTACTCATTGGATCCCTTAGTAAAGTTTAAATTGTTCTCAGAATTACAAAGGTGTGTTTGGCGAAAAAAATTGGGCTTGAGAAAAACACGTTTCTTGTATGGAGACCCCTTTAATTTTTTACTTTGTTTTAATTTGTTGTTATAGCGGCAACATAAATAAAAATTCAGTGAAAATTTCAACTGTCTATCTATTACGGAACATGAACACGCTGACAGACAGACTGATGGACGGACGGACAGCGGAGACTTTGTTATAGAGTCCCGTTGGTTACCCTTTGGGTACGGAACCCTAAAAGCGAGAGAAAATTGTGGACAATTCATAAGAAGCATTCTACTTCGGCCATTAATCATGTAACAGCATAAACACTTCTAGCAAACAAGAACCTAACAGTCGTCGTTCACAAGTTGCGACCATACTACTTAGAGCAACTGAAGTAAGGGACATAGTTTTGTAGCGGTTGTAAGAAACGGCCCGAAACCCTTCGCTATTTATGTTAATTGTTCTTACTACAACTTAGTTTTGATGAGTCGTGTTGGTCCTGTTTAGTGCTTTCTTGAACACGACGTTATTCTCTAATTGTAAGTATTTTATTTGCATCTTTTATTAGTGTTTATGATGATTTTACAAATTCCGTTATAATTGTGAGAATAACATAATAGCGTTACAGACGCTCCATTGTTTTTAAATCTAAGAGGAGGTTCTGTTGCAGCTGACATCAGACCCTGCAATTGAGTGAATGTAAATTTTTGTTTCATTCCACGCTCACACTACGCCGACAAAATTACATAGAATGTTCATCTGCTCATTTCATTTCATACATTTGTGTTTCATTTAATTAAAATGTGAAGCGTCTGGTTTCTACTGTCTAGCGTGAAACCCTGGCAGACTACCTAAAGGTGAAAGCTTTCTATTCATATCTGAAGATATTGCTCTCATTTTCGCCAAGTGTTCAAACATGTTCATCTACAGATAGGTACTAATTGTAAGCTTAATCCTCATAATCCGATCTTAACTCAATGTGGAATATTAACTATATTATTAATATGACTAAACGTAATTAGCAAGAGATACGATAGAAGTAATTACACTAATAATAAGGCAATTGAAAAGCATTTAGTGGCGCGGTGCACAATTTGCACGCAAGTGTACGACAAACGTCTCGGCGCACACGGCTCGTACTAATTGAAGATAATCGTATGTATGCTGCTATAATATATACATACGTATATACTTCGGTATTTTATCATAATGTGGTCTGGCTACCATATGGTAACAAGAGCACATTATAAGCTCGAATATGCTGTATCCATCTGGAACCCATTCTATGGCAAATACATTGACACGATAGAAAACGTCCAACGTAGATTTCTTCGTGCAATGCACTACAGGTGTCACAAAACTTATCTACCGTATAACCAATTGCTCAGTAAATACAGGCTTTTGACGCTCAGCTCTAGACGTAAACAATTAGAAGCAATGACATTGTATAACATTGTTAACGGCAATTTTGATTGTATAGATTTAAATAATGTATTATGCTATGCAGTCCCCAGGACTGTTCATAGACGGCAGGTGCGTGCAGGCAGGCAAGCTCTTTGCTGTAGGTACCTGCCGATCTAACACTGGTGTACGTTCGCCGATTCGGCGAATGGCAGCAACCTACAATGAAGCATTTGAGCACATAGATATATTTACATGCTCTTTGAAAAGGTTTCGTATCCTTTTGTACGACGCACTTGAACTCTTGGTCTAGTTCTTCAATTGTTTTTAATATAATTTTAGTTATGTTTTTTTTTTTTTTAATAATTTTTTCCATATTCTTTTTATAATGTTTAGTGTAACTGTCATGCATGTACAGTTTACCTCCTAGTGAATTTAAAGTTTTATTTATTAATGGTAATCTGTGAACAGCGCTGTGGGCTACGTTATTATTTAAGTAACTTATGTTTTCTTTTTGTAACATTCCATAATGTAGCTGTTTGTTGTTCCTATTTAATATAACAAAAATAAAAAAAATAAAAAATAAGAAAATAGCGAAGTTCTCCTAGATGGTCAGCGAACATTTTAGAAAGAGATACGAAGAATTACCTCTTTTGCTAACAACGATTGTAACAAATCATTGTGAATGGGAAATTTTTAAATTATAGATTACATCATCTCAGACTTATTTCAATTATGTCTGCGTCATATTCTAGTGTAAACAGGCCTGTACCTATTTACACTAGAATATCCAATATATACCAGACTACACTATTTTATTTAGACTATTTTGTGACTTTGGATGGGTGAACATGCTTGTTAAACGAATGAAAGTCTGTCTAAAAGTCCAACTTTAAAATGTCGTTTACCCAGTGATTGATTTGTTGAGGTCAGAGTGCAGTCGCTCCATTTAACCCTCGAAACGAATATTATAAAGAGAACAGATTTTATGGTTTGTACATACAAATCCACAGTTAGTACCCCAACAACATGGTTTCTGTGTTCGTAAATCTACGACTACTAATTTGGTCAACTACGTCAATGAAGTAAGTAGATTGATGGACTCTCGCGCCCAAGTCGACTCAATTTATACTGATTTCAGTAGTGCGTTCGACAAGGTGGACCATAAAATCCTCGTAACGAAGCTTGAGGGTTTTGGCATATTTGGTCAGTTACTCCTTTGGTTTAAATCATATCTCACAGAAAGAAAACAAAGAGTGGTTGTAAAGGGGTATGAGTCACCAGTTTATTTTTCTTTATCTGGAGTCCCCCAAGGTTCACACCTAGGCCCAATGCTCTTTCTAATATTTATCAATGACATAGTTCTGTCAATAAAACACAGCATCTGCTCTATTTTCGCTGATGACTTAAAGATCTATAAAGAGATAAACTCATCCGTTGACGTCCATTTACTCCAGGCTGACCTCAACGCAGTTCTCGATTGGTGCTTAAAAAACCGCATGACTCTCAATGTCAAAAAATGCTACCACATAACATTTACCAGAAAACGGAAAATTTTACCTACGTCCTACTCAATGAATGGGGAAACGCTACAAACAGTGGACACGATTCGTGACCTGGGAGTCCTCCTCGACTCGAAACTCACATTTATTAGTCACATTGACAATATTATTGCCAAAGCTGCAAAAATGTCTGGCTTTATAAAAAGAATATGCCGGGATTTCCAGTCGATCTCTACCCTAAAGGTGCCCTACAATACTCTAGTAAGAAGTGTACTCGACTATGCATCTCCAGTCTGGAACCCTACTTACCGCGTTCACGTTGACAGGATTGAACGTATCCAAAGAAGCTTCACTAGATACCTTCGTTTTAGAAGCCCTAGCTGCCCACGGGATTCTTCTTATATTCAAAGGCTCAGTCATTTTAAAATGTGTTCTCTTGAACACCGAAGAGACGTGACGGACCAAATCCTTCTTTATAAAATTGTAAACGGCTTTCTAAATGTTCCCGATCTTCTGATGCAATTAAGTATAGCTGTACCCCGACAGAAAGCTATTAGATCTAGTCGTGAAACTATTACCTTTGCCACCACTGCAAGTCGTACTAACCTTGGTAGCACCGCACCCATGAACCGTCTAATGGGAAATTACAATAAAATTGCCACACGAACCAATAGCATCGACATCTTCTCTAACCCTTTACGACAATTCCGATCGAAACTTCTAACCAGCTCGGAGACTCGAGTCGTCAGTACGACACGATCCGCCTCCTAATTAACTTCCATTGCTTGTTTGTCAGAATATTTTTTGTTTTTTGTATTCCAATCTCAGTTGTGAACATAGCTCATTTCTTTTTTTAACTATATTATTTTATTACTTTCATGTAAGTGATCTAACTAGCGATATCTTGTGTGTTTTTTTAATTACTCTGCTAGCGCTGTGCACTTCTGTAAGTGACTAATTTCACAATTCCTTAAACTGTTTGTGATTCCTGCTTGTGTTTGTCGTAGTGAATAAGTCGTTGAAGTGCCTTCTCAATAAATAAATAAATAAATACAAAGCATAAAATCTGTTCTCTTTATAATATTCGTTACAAACTAACATTAGTTTGTTACACTTTCACGCTTAGACGGCTGCATGCATTTGGATGAAGGCACAGGGGTACACCATAACCTGGATTAGAACATATAATACCTACTTGTTATCCCGATATTTCTACGGGATCGAGACTTATGCGGGTGAAACCGCGGGGCGCAGGAGTATAAAATAAAACATGTGGAATGTGATAGGATGATATTAGTGTAGAAAATAGTGTTCGGCGCTATGGTGACCTAACACACCTTTCTCGTATTGACAGGTTGGTTTATGTGGTAAAATTTAAAGTCTTGAATTGTAAGGGAAATAGCTATATTAAATCACTATAACACTTAGACACAAGAAATGGTAAAAATGGTAAAACATGTATGGTTTTTTTTTTTTTTTTTTTTTCAGGGTGGGAAATCATCAAATGACTTCTCCCGCTCTGGGTGGAGCAGGAGGGCGTGTCAGACTTTTACTGACTAAAACCCACCCGTGATCCCTCAGTTGCCTGTGTGCTAGGGGCGACGGTATCTCTTTCGAACAACCCGCACCCCTGGCAGGCATCGGCCCTTGCGGACCCCACCAGTCCGGCGCACCAGGACACATGGCACGCCGTGACCACCCCAGGAACCAAGTAGCACAAGGGCCCCAGACTACCCTGGCACCCTTGGCTCCCTTGGCCCCCTGCGACGGGTCAGCGCAGTGGCCCCGCCGCCTACCACTTCTCGGCCGCAGGGGATAGGGAGAGCGGCCAACGCTATACCGACACTCCTCTTCCCCTGCGGCCCCACCGCGTCCGCCATCAAACGGTGGCGGCCCCGTCCAGGCCACGGAAGGGAAGAGCGCTACTCAAAAGTACCGGCACTCCTCCTCCGCCGCAGCCTGTAACCCTCAGCCGCGATGCCTCCCATTCGACATCGCGGCCCGCCTCAGTTGCGGTGCACCTCACCGCAACCTACTTTTTGGCCGCTACGTCGTCGGCTTGGAGACCAAAGCCCTGACGAGCGGCCCCACCTTTGGGTTCCTCTTCGCTTCACCGTGGGAGCGGACCACGGCTACTGAGCTCCCCCGCAACGACAATGCGGGAACCCACTGGGGGGGAAAACATGTATGGTAAAATGGTAATGGTATTGGTATGAGTACGAGGTGTCTCTAATGAGATGTAAATGCGAACTGGCCCACGATTTGGTGGATGAGCAAATGTACATTCTTGCGTTCGATGCAATTTCGATTAAAACTCGAACAATTAGTGTGAATTGAACCCACTGCGTGTCTGTTACTTGTGGTACCTCGCAGTGAACAAACTGTGGCCCTTAGCGTGACATTCAGTGTAATAACTTTAGTTCTAATTGAACAACCTGGGAGGTTAGGTTATCGTGTCCTTTACTGTTTACACCAGGATTATAGAACTTATTGTGAGTACTTTTGTTGTTTGGTTGTAACTACTTGATCATACGTAGAACGTTGGAGTTACTTTTTTGCGTCCCATTGAGGATTGGGATATTGATTAATCTAGATGAGGACTTGAATATTTTATATATGTATGTGGTGAACCAGCTAGATCGATAGTATATAACTATACTAAAAAAAAACTCTTAATAAAAAAATAAAAAACTTTTGACCAATTGGCATTGAGTGATATTAAGGTTATATTAAACTTATAGGTAGGTAATATAAACCATACTGGGTCATCATTTTTATTTGGTAGAAAAGTAATCAATAAATTAGGGGGAAAAAGTTAACACAAAAACAAATACCTATAGTAATTGTTGTCTTGTGTGATGCATAGACACGATTGACACTAATATGTCAGTGTGTGACAGTTTGCAACTATCGTGCCAATCAATAAACGAACAAAAGCTGCTTACCTAGCCAATAATTGTAATTATAAAGACTAAACGATCATTACACTTGAGTCCATTGTGAACAAGTTAAAATTAGACAAACTATTATTAAATTATTTTCAAACTGTCGGACAATACTGATTACAGTATGCTTTGTTTATCCATACAACTATTTTGAGAGAAAGTTTGCTGAATCCGTACAATGTGGCGGTACAGAAATAGTTGTAGTTGTACCTATACGTTACTTGTGAGGTTAAATATACTACCCTGGCAATCTAATAACAGTGTAGTTTAAAACAATCTATTGTACTCGAGTCTATAACTATTTAAGTATAGCATGTAGTATAGTGGACAAAAAGTAAGTCCAAAAACTAAAATAGCTACTGAAAAATCACGCTCTAAAAAGTATTCAACAAGAAAATATTCTCAATTGCTTTTCAGGTTTTAGTTTTTGAACTTAGATACTTTTAATTTCAAGTATTAAAGGGTTAGCTCACAATTTATATGTAGTGAAAATGTGTCCTTTCATTTTGTCTATATTTTTTCAATGATGCCGTGTTGGTTATTCCTAACACGGCATCACAGTTTTTTTTTGCATAAATAATACAGGATAAGTTTTTAGCCAGTTGCGCAACTGGTTAAAACTTATCCTGTATAAAAACTAATATCTTTTGACATCCTGGAATGATGGAAATAGTTATGCACCAGTGATGGTGTTACAAATATTGTCTCCTAAAATAGAGACCCGCCAAGACTCGAAACAAATCGCAAAACAATCGATTCTAAAAGAAAGATATCTACGAGTATATGGTTTAGGCCAGTGGTTCCCAAAGTTGACTGGACCGCGACCCACCTAACAAAACTTCCAAATTCGGGACTCACCTCTTGGCTGTCATGGAGAAAAGAAGTGGCGTAACTAGGTATGAATGAAGGACTATTCAATTAAGAAAAAACATTGAGTAAGAATCGAAAATAACTAATTACAAGGAGCACTATTTCAAAGTGAATGATGTATTTGTTTCCTATTTTTTTATTGTCACTACTTACAGCTTTAACTTCAATATCAATTACAGGCAACAAGCAACTGAGACCCAGTATTTCGCGACTTGCCATCGAATAAATTTTTCAGTGACTTATCTTCTGATAAATCAATGAGTTCTTCACTTGGACGTATCTCCCAATTTTTCAAGGCCCACCCAATATTCGCTCGCGACTCACCAGTGGGTCGCGACCCATAGTTTGGGAAACGTTGGTTCAGGCACAAGCACGTAACTCCTCTAGTGCGGTTATAGTCTCCGCTAACGTTTTTGTTTGCTCCATTGAGTTCCTTCCTCAAACATTACTATCACGACGCTAGAGTGAGACAGTGAATGTAAAGTTACATGTGTCAGACAGAGATGGAATGGCAAGGTGTAGCACGCAAAGGGTTGGAACACGTATATTGCTATAAGGAGACATAGAGTACGGTCAGCAGGTGAAGATAGCTGTTTCTTTCTGTATTTTATTTTCACCCCCCTTTTAGTTGTTTCGGGAGGTTCCTGATTCGAATAAGGCGGGACGAAACGCCCGGGTGTTTCCACTGCAAAGATCGCCCTGAGGACACGGTGGAGCATACAGTGGAGGTCTGCCCGGCTTGGGCGGAGCACCGCCATGTCCTTGTGGAGGCGATCGGCGGCGGCGATCTCTCGCGTCCGGCCCTGGTCCAGGCCACTTGCGGAGCGAGAGTGCATGGATAGCTATGAGAGGTCATAGCTATCCATGCACTCTCCTCCTCCTCTGCGAGCATTACTGCTTCGCAGAGGGAGGCCTCTGCGAAGCAGTAATGCTCGCGAAAAGGGAGAAGGCGCACGTGAGGGAGAGGCAGTATATGCACCCTCACGGCCGTAGCCGCCGCGGGAGACGCCCTGGGCGTCGGGAATCCCAGGCTGATTCCCGGCGACAGTAGGCGCGGGCTTGCGGACAGCGAGTAATGAGTAGCTCGCTGTCCGGTAAGGACCAAGCCCGGGTCGATGGTGCGTTGTGTTCCAGGCGCGCCTCAAAGAGATGTCAGCACGAACTGGTGGGGTCCGCAAGGGCCGATGCCTGCCAGGGGTGCGGGTTTTCCGAAAGAGATACCGCGGCCCCTGGCACAGAGGCAACTGAGGGAACACGGGAGGGTTTATGATTTCCCACCCAAAAAAAAACCTGTGATCACATTGTTTGTAACTGACTGAGACATTGTATGATCAAATAAATCCACAAACAAACGAGAAAAAATGGTATGAATTTTCGCTACTACTACTTACTATTAAAACTTATTTCATGTAACCTGGCTTCAACATGCTGTTAGTTACTAGTATTTAAATATTCTAAAAAAGAACGCTATAAACTACGACACCCAGAATTTAAAAAGATAATATCTGAATGTTTCTGCTGTCTCTACACAAACCGCTTACGTTCAAAGAATGTGGTCATGTGTTTCTATTTCTTTTGAGTTTATCTTTTAGCACTTTTCTGTGCAACTTCCAGTCTTCTGTACATTGTGTCTCTTGGCGTGCTCTTTTAGGTATTTCTACGGAATGTTTAGAACTCTGGTCCATATGTCTTGTGATCTAGTCTGCACTGGCAGAGTCAGGGAGGGGTGGCATATCCGGTAAGCCCCGGGTCTTCGGTCCTGAGATGCCCCCAAATCTTGAGATATGTTCAGTAAAAAGCTCTTATCGCAGAAATTTACATTGTTGCTAATTTTCTCAATCAAACTTCCTTGTATATATCCTAGCCTATGTTCAGCAGTGAATGTCTTTCGGCGGAAATGATTATGATGTTTTTTTTTTTTTGGTTGGGTATTCATCAAATAACTTCTCCCGCTCTGGGTGGAGCAGGAGGGCGTTTTAGACTTTTAATGACTAAAACCCATCCGTGTTCCCTCAGTTGCATATGTCCCAGGGGCGCGGTATCTCCTTCGAACAACCCGCACACCTGGCAGGCATCGGCCTTTGTGGACCTCACCAGTTGGTGCTGACATCTCTTTGAGGCGCGCGTGGAACACAACGCGCTGTCGACCCGGGCTTGGTCCTTACCGGACAGCGAGTTACCCATTACTCGCCGTCCGTAAGCCCACGCCTACGGTGGCCGGAAATTCCCGACGCCCAGGGCGTCTCTCGCGGCGACTACGGCCGTGATGGCGCATGTATTGCCTCTCCCTCACGTGCGCTGCCTCCCTCTTCGCGAGCATTACTGCTTCGCAGAAGGAGGTGATGGCTACCCATGCACTCTCGCTCCATACCATGGCCCAAGCCGGGTAGACCTCCACCGTATGCTCCACCGTGTCCTCAGGGCGATCTTTGCAGTGGAAACACCCGGGCGTTTCCTCCCGCCTTATCCGAAACAGGAACCTCCCGAAACAACCGTGTCCGGTGAGGACCTGCGTCAGGCGGAAGGTGAGTATGCCGTGCCGCCTCTCGAGCCACTCCTCAAAGAGGGGACGTACCGCCGCAATGATTATGATGATGAAGTCCACAAAGTAACTTCTATTTCTGTACGAATTCTCAAAACAATAGCATTTCTTTTAACCCAAGAGGTGAGGAGCTTTGACCTCACTTCGTTCACTCTTCAATATTCGATTAGTTGTCAAACTTTTCTGCTTAAATCGAAACAGTAATTCCTATATCTGCTTGAATATTGAAAAAAAAACCCGTAACCTGCATAAGACAGTGTGCTAACATGTGGCTCGCTCCTGCATCTACCATTTCCTTCATTCTCCAAAGTTTCTTTACTGTGACGTAGGCTTCTATGTAGGAGATACCGCATAACAGTTCGGCTTTACAATAGTATCATAATTGTATCACACACCGCGCCAATTGTGTGAGGCAAAATAGGACACGGGCAATTGTGGCAATTCTGGCGATGGAATAACCCAGAGCAGGTAATTATGGACTCAGAATAGTGAAAACTTTTTTATTTACTTACCTTGCATATTTTGTTTAAGAGTACAGGTCTTTAATATCACTGCTGAAACTAAAATTAGGACAATTGTTTACAAATACATAAATTACAGTTTTGAAACAAGCGACTTACATAGGCACTAAATCTATCATCAATGAGTTCTCTAAATAACATTAAATTGACTCAATTTCAGGCAGAGACCAACCCGAGTTCGTGAGTTTAATTGCCAGTTTTTGTGCTCCCAGCACAGACATACATAATTTTGTAGGAGGAGTTAGAAGGAATAAAGACATTTATTAAGAAATGGTTTAAATGAGTTAGACATAAGAATCCACGCATTAACCCTTACCACAACAATGCTGCACCACTGACATTTTCCATTCCATCGCGGACTAAAATAATATGTCACCATTACATCTTCATAAATATATAAAAGAACTTGTGTCATTAAATCATTCCGTAGCGTCGCGATGAAACATTCATATTCGGAGATCGGGGGCAAGGATCGATTGAACTGAGTCGGAATGTCGGGTGCTATAGGTAATATCTCGCAATTACAGAGTTTGCCCTCTCTAATTGTCCAAGTTGGTTTGACACAGCCAACGCCAGGGCTGGCACTTGGCTTAGCCAAGCTGTGTGGTGATTGCCGTAATTCTGCCGATTGCTTTAAATCTTGGTTCTTACAATTTCGCAATAATAAAAGATCATCCTTTGATTTTTTGGTGGGACTTAAAGACAAAATACTAATAGGTACCACATGTATGTACAGGTGGTCTTAATGGCCATGAGCTCAAATTGAAAAATAAAACGACTTAATATCTAATGCATTTTTAACAATACGAATTTTACCTGTTGTTTTTGCAAGGATTAATGTTTAAAAAGTTATCAAACAAAACAAAGAACATTTAACAATTGGCAGCAACAATGCTGAGACTGCAATTAATGTCATGTGGCAATTCAAAGGACATTCTAAATTGAATCAGACACGATGTCAACTTGCTTTTTTTGAATCTAATAAAAAAAATGTAAATATGAAATAAGAACTTGCTGAAACAAGTTGACTGTCAACCCTAAAATATCCGATTTGGATTTATGACTGCCGTACTGTGAACCACTGCTGAATATTATTGCGATTGAATTTAAATGGAATTACTCTCTTTTTACTAGGGAACTTCAACTTGTCAAAATATCTAAAAGACGTTCTACTTACTTACCAATGTTTTACGTATTAGTAAATGATACGTAGTTACTAGATTTGTTGATTAATCGCAATCGTGGTTTATGACTGTGTTGCGGTGGGTTCGATTACGAGATAAGACAACGAAAATATGTTTTTTTTTTAATGTCAGAAATGACTATTGTGGTGATTATCTATCGAAAAAGTTGTATTAAGTGACTATACGTCACGCAAAAATCAAATTCAAAGTCATTATTGGATGGTCATTATGAGCAGTGGTGGCCAGTGGTGACGGCCGCGACTTACGAGTTGTAGATCGTAGGTTCGAACACAGACAGGCGTTTTACTTTGTGTAAATTAATTCATCACCACTGCTCTCAAAACGGTGAAGGAAAACATTGTGAGGAAACCGGCATGTCCTAGAGCCTAAAATTTGAAGACATGTGACATCTTTCAACCCGCACTGGGCCCGCGTGGTGGATTAGGGCCCGTTCCCTCTCACCGAAGAGGTGTCCCAGCAGTGGGAACATTATAGGCTGATAATGCTATAGAATGGCGTTAGTTTGAAAGAAACTTTGCAAAGTTAAGTCAGCGAAACCTATACTAGTAAGTTTCCACAATTCAGCACGTCTCTCGTTTCACACGACGGTAACAATGTTTCACAGAGTGTGTATGCGATTCACGGCGAGCTCACGGTGTTGTGGCGGGTGGCGGTGTGGGTCTATCTAATAACTATCAGGCAGGCTATCAGTCTGTCTATGTGGTTATCGGAGCCCACCACTGAAGGGTTTTATTAGATTGTTTTTGGCGTATAGTTCTACTATATTCCGTATAAAATCACTCAAAATTTCGTTTCGGTTTCAAATGTGATTATTTGCTTTTTTTTCCCACAAGGACTTTCAAATACTTCATGGAGACATTTCATGATGTCATTAAACCTGAAATTCAACATAAAAATATATTTTAAAACACTTTAATTGCCACTTACAAGGTCGGTGTCATTGAAACAGGTCACAAACTTAATAGCCCTCTCCAACACAGTAGTAAGGGTCAGGTTTAAAATAGTATGCCATACAAAGCCAGCTAGAATCCAACATAGCCTATTATTTCCTCCAGCGAAGATTTATTAGCATCATAAAGCTTATAATGAGATATTCAGCCTTTCTGGACTCCGTCTCAATATTCATCTTGAAACTAATGTATTCAGCGCGTTCTTCAGAAGGGTAGTGTTTGAATACAAGTTAATGTATTGGTGATTAAAGTAACGACCAAATTAATTATGTTTTGTATCCTTTTCGAGTACCTATGAGGAAATACATCGTGAGTCAAGTGTAAGTAAAATTACAAATACCGATTGCAAGATTAGTTACCCACCTAAGTAGTTCGTTTTTGTTTTGTTGACTTGTTTCGTTTTGATCTACCTATGCCGCGCGCCGCATGAAATGAAGAGTGGGAAAATTAATTTCGCTCTTGAAAACTTAGTACAAAAATATCTATAAATGAAAATGCAAGGCTGAAATGGGTTTGTAACTAGCAGTTGGTATTTGGACCAATTATATCTGTGTGCCCGTTTGAAGTCATCGTAGGGCTAATACGCAACCTAACTCGCAAGGCTACAGAGTATCTGAAAAGATGACGAAAATCTAAAAAAAAGGTCAAAATAAAAAGTTTATTTAAAGTAAAACAAATGACTTAAACACTACGAAGTAAAAAAATACTTTAATTTCGGAAGCCGGTGGCATTGGTTTTGAATTTTCGGTTTTTTTTACCTCCTTTTTTGAAGTCGTTTATAAAAACACACTATTTTCAAGGCTTATACTTAAAACGAACTATGAGAACATCTTTGTTTGCAACAAAGGCGACGGACGACCAGGAGAGTTACCTTAGAACTCCAGCCTCAGGTAATAGCAGGGTTATAACTCATCGCTTTGCATAAATCAGCGAGATTCGATTAAAGTAGGGTCTCAGCCGACCACGTTATATCCTCCCGTTTTAACAGCTTGGCTATATTACATCCATGATCAAATTAAAGGATAGAAGATAATAGATAATATGTTAGGCAGGTATAGCCTTACATTTTCATCATAATATTTAATTTCTTACCTCAATCAATCAAATCAAAATATTTTATTTCACATAAGCCTGCATGGGCACTTATGAAACGTCAGAAGCTAGGTGCACGGTTCCAATTTGTCGTTTCCTATGGAGAAGAGCCGGCAAGAAACTCCACGGTTACTCTTTTTAAAATAATTGGCTTTTACAATGTTTTCAAATTACAGTGATAATAGGTATGGGAGGACAGTGCAGGCCAGTCAATAAGTACCAGGTACTTAGAGGAATGAAAATACAGAATAGAAAAACGTCTACAAATCTAGTCTCTAAGGCCTACAACGTTCTCTCATTCACAATATGTAAAAGAATCTACCTATATAAAATGAATCTATTTGAACCAAGTGACATGATTTCGATGACAATCACTGAAAATAAATAGTAGGTAGTAAAATTGATGCATAATGTCAAATAATGACGAGAATATGTCAGACATTGTAAAAAAAAATAATAATAATAAAAAGAATAAAAATTAACATTGCAATTTGGGAGCAGTTAATAGACTTTCACACGGTTTTGCTGTTAATGAGGTACCAGGGAAGCCACATGTGCAGAAGGAATTAATGCCAAACTTCCCTGTCTTCAACGTAGTCTTTTATCTTATAATATGCTTTTTTGATAAGGACACGTTTGATGTGAGTTTTAAACTTTCCATCGCTAAGTTCTGTAACCGACTTTGGCAACTTGTTATAGAAGCGGATACTGTTTATTAGAAATGACTTGCTAGTTTTAGTTAATCTAAATTTTGGAATCACAATTTCATCTTTACTACGTGTATTTAGATTATGGAAATCGCATCTTTTTTTGAAAAGACCTAAGTTTTTGCGAACATACAAGATATTTTCTAGAATATAAAGAGAAGGCAGAGTAAGTATATCAATTTCGTTGAATTTGTTTCTAAGAGACTCGCGAGGCCCCATTTTATAGATTGCGCGGATTGCCCTCTTTTGTAAAATAAAAATTGAATCTACGTCCGCTGCCGATCCCCACAGCAGAACGCCATAAGACATAATACTGTGAAAATAAGCAAAGTATACTAACCTAGCTGTGGCTACATCAGTCAACTGCCTTATTTTTCTTACTGCGTAAGCAGCTGAGCTTAATCTGCTTGAAAGCGCTCTAATGTGGGCACCCCATTGCAATTTTGAATCTAAAGTAATTCCCAAAAATACAGTTTCCGAAATAGCATCTAGTTTCTTGCCATCAAGTTTTAAATTTAGACCTACTTGGGGTACATTTGGTAGCGAGAACTTAAGACATTTAGTTTTGTTCGCATTGAGTAAAAGATTATTAGCAGCAAACCATTTCGATAGAACAGCTAGGCTTTCGTTGACATGTAAGACATCCGTATCTTTTCTATCTATTCTAAAAATAAGAGAAGTGTCATCAGCGAATAAAATTATATCCGAGAAGTTAGCCATCAGATAGGGAAGGTCATTAATATAAACTAGAAATAAAAAAGGACCAAGAATTGAACCTTGAGGCACGCCCATCCTATCTAGAGACCCCGAGGATGTCGCCCCGTTAACGTTTACTTTTTGCTGCCTGTTTGATAAGTAGGAAAGTACAAGATCAGCAGCTTGTCCACGAATTCCGTAGTGGTGTAATTTACAGATCAGTGTATTGTGGTCAACGCAGTCAAACGCTTTTGAGAGGTCACAGAAAATGCCAATCGCATCCTGAGAACTCTCCCAGGATTCCAAAATGTGACTGATGAGTTTTACTCCCGCGTCAGTCGTCGACCTACCTTTCGTGAAACCAAACTGTCGACTATGTAAAATCCCATTTGAGTTAAAATGTGACAACATCTGGTCCAGCATGATTTTTTCATAAATTTTGCTCAATGCTGGAAGCACAGATATAGGTCTATAATTAGAGGGATCACTCTTACTACCCGATTTGAAAATTGGTACTACTTTACTATGTTTCATTAAGTCAGGAAACGTACCGCTGTCTAAACATTGATTAAATATGCCTGTTAGGACAGGGGCAATTGTGTCAATGATATTTTCAATAACCTTAACGGAAATCCCCCATAAGTCTTCAGTGTTTTTTATGTTAAGACTTTTAAATGCTGTTTTAATTGTGGCAATAGAGATGGGTTTGAATTCAAAACTTGGAATGTCCTTACTGAAGTTTTCTTTAAGAAGAGATTCAGCTAATACAGATGATGAGGGGAGACATTTCGTAACCTCTATTGGGATGTTGGTAAAGAAATTTTCAAGAGTCTCCGCAACTTTTAACTTATCTGAAATGGTTTCATTGTCAATTTTCAGAGCTAACTCATTCTGATCTCGTTGTTTTGTGTTTCCAGTTTCTTTGTTAATTACCTGCCACACAGCTTTTATTTTATTTTTAGAAATACTAATTTTGTTACTTATTAATTTAGATTTAGCTTGAGCACAGACTCTTTTGAATATCTTAGAATAGTTTCTTACATAATTATGAAAGGCCTGATCTGAAGTCAATGACTTTTCATTATACAAATTATATAAGATGTCTCTGCTTTTTCTAATGCCATCAGTGGCCCATTCACTAAATTTTGGTCTAGTAGTGATTGTAACTTTTTTTACAGGACATGCTTTATTGAATTCTTGGCATACTGTAGAAAAAAGTGTGCCATAGTTTACATTGGGGTCTTGTGAATCTAAAGTTGCTATTGAGAGATTGCTAAGAACATTATTATTAAACGTTTTCAATTTATTTTTAGTCAGTGGTCTCAATTCTATGGTTTTATCCAGGTGTAACTTTTTATCTAAGTCAAACGATACAAGCTGACCAGTATGGTCTGACCTGACGCCACTAATTAAAGATGAGCCTTTTATTATGCAATTAGTAAATACATTGTCTATGCATGTAGCTGTGGTTGCTGTTATCCTAGTCGCTTCATTAAATATACATTTTAAATTGAATGATTTAAACAATGAGATAAGCTTACTTTTTTCTGGTGAATTAACTAGTAAATCAATATTTAGGTCACCACACACAAAAACTAATTTATTATCTTTAAAAAGTTTACCTAATATTTCCTCCATAATTATCAAAAATGATGACAAGTTCGAGGCTGGTGGTCTATAAACAGATAAGAAAGTATGGCCCTCAACCTCTGCACATGCTACCTCACATAAGCGATCAACAGAGCAAGCAGTGATATCCTTTCTTTCCTTATATCTAAAACTACTATTACATAATATCAAAGTACCTAAGACTGATATTATATTGTCACTGTCGCATATCGTCTAAAATAATGAAAGTAGGTAACTTTACGAACTACGTACCTTTCATCATCTTTCTATAACGATGGACCTGTGGAATAAATGTTTCTAATAACTTCAATAGGAACAGTATTAGGAGTAGAACCGCATAATATTACAAACAAAGTTGCCTAACTAGCACTATTAAATACTATTTTATCTTCCAAGTATTTATTACTTTTATTCTGCTATGTTTCCTACAACTACATACATATATGTCATAAAAATCCGGTATTAAATTACATTAAAGATTAAATATTAGAAGTATTAAGGTATTAAGTATTGAAGTACCTACCTATTAAAAAAAATTTAAAATTTATTCTATTTTCTGCAATTTGTATTGATATGCATGTACCTATTAATATTGTTTTTATATAAATTCGACAATGTATTTGTGTAATTAAATATATTTGTACGCCTTTGGGCAAAACATGGAGGATCTACCTATCTGTAACATCTCGCAAACTATTGTAATTTGACCTATGTTTACAAATAAAGCTTTCTGATTTCTGATTTCTGAATATTGTTCCCATTTTCACCTCAGAGAAAGGCCAAGAAAACACAATATTGTAAATATTTCAAAATTCAATATAAATATACTTATTCTTCTCACAACTCACTTTTTATGTATAAATACAAGTATCACTCAACCTCCACTTCAGGGTGTTTGAAATATAGAACGTTTAAAATAAGATCTAATGCTGGTAATTTCGGTAAAGGTTAAAACTCTTAGTTAAATTTTGGCCAATTAAGGAGTTGTTATTGAACCTATTAGAAATTATTCAATTTATTCTGTTTCGTCGCTATTTCGAAAGGTCAGCATTTGAATACTTAGACAGAAAATCACCTCAGTTTCAAGTAGGGCAGGCTTTGCTTAATTCAATTTCGATTTGAGAAGTGCACTTCAGACAATTGACAATAGATTCTAAGAGGATCTATCGTTATATTGTACGACGAATACTTGGTTCTATGTCCTAGTAATTCCCATACTTTGATCTGGATCTCGTCTGGCTGGATGCGATGGATTATGTCTACGATGGAATGAATGAGCTCGAAAATAATAATATATTTGGAAAGGGCACTATAAATAGTTTTTTCGCAGTTTAAAAAAGTATACTGGTTTAGAAATGTACAGCATAACCCTTGTGCTAACCCCGCAATGGGTTCCCGCATTGTCGTTGCGGGGGGGCTCAGAAGCCATGGTCCGCTGCCACGGTGAAGCGAAGAGGAACCCCAAGGTGGGGCCGCTCGTCAGGGCTTTTGTCTCCAAGCCGATGACGTAGTGGCCAAAAAGTAGGTTGCGGTGAGGTGCACCGCAACTGAGGCGGGCCGCGATGTCGATTGGGAGGCATCGCGGCTGAGGGTTACACGCGGCGGCGGAGGAGGAGTGCCGGTACCTCTGAGTCGCGCTCTTCGCTTCCGTGGCCTGGACGGGACCACCACCGTTTGATGGCGGACGCGGTGGGGCCGCAGGGGAAGAGGAGTGTCGGTATAGCGTTGGCCGCACTCCCTATCCCCTGCGGCAGAGAAGTGGTAGGCGGCGGGGCCACTACGCTGACCCGTCGCAGTGGGACCAGGGGTACCAAAGGTGCCAGGGTAGTTTGGGGCCCTTGTGCTACTTGGTTCCTGGGGCGGTCACGGCGTGCCATGTGTCCTGGTGCACTGGACTGGTGGGGTCCGCAAGGGCCGATGCCTGCCAGGGGTGCGGGTTGTTCGAAAGAGATACCGTCGCCCCTGGCACACAGGCAACTGAGGGAACACGGGTGGGCTTTAGTCAGTAAAGTCTGACACGCCCTCCTGCTCCACCCAGAGCGGGAGAAGTTATTTGATGATTTCCCACCTTCAAAAAAAAAACCTTTGTGCTAAGAAGTTAAAGAGGATGCGGTGAGGGAGACCGCGATTATATTTTGTTTCAGAATTGATGAATGGGATTATATTTTTTGCAGGTCATTATCATGTTTTAAGTTAATTCAAATATGATTTGCGACGTAGTAAGTATGTATTAATAGAATTATAATCAATAAATTCAACAGTACAACCATTTAAGTTCATATTAGTACATAGTCAAATTGTAAATGTCTTTGACAAGGTACGTTTACGTGTTATAAGTAAGAATTATCATAATGTAAGTGCAATTCGTAAATACGTAAGACCTAAGTCGCTGCGTTGTTTGACGTACTTACCCGCATTTATCGAACCTAAATCTAATAATGCTTATGAAGCTCGGACGTGGGAATGTATGCTACCATCGTTTATTAATGATTTACCTCAAAGGTATTAAAACTACTGCTCAAAGGTATTAAAAAGATACTTTTTAGATCGCAGTGCGTTATAGGATATATAAGTATATAGATCTAATTACCAAATTGTTTTCTAGATTATTATTAAGTAGTGGCACCGAGTTGCAGTGTCTGGCCATACCGCTGTTAAACCCGCGATGGTTTGTGTGGTATGACTTAACAAATAAATGTATTTTTTTTGTATTTGATTAATAAAAGCTAAAAAAAGAAAAAAAAATTATAACTAATTAATGAAATGGTCATTCTAGCGCCCCCCCCCCCCCCCTTAAGTTCTTAGCACAAGGGTTATTCTGTACACTTCTAGCTAGTAAAATCTATAAAACTGCAAGAAAACCTATTTATAGTGGTTGTTGTGTACCTCAGGTTGTAAAAAACGTAAGAAATTTTGAATTTAACCAAAGAGTTCTCATTTCAGTATGTATTAATTGTCGTTGACGAACAAATAATTTAATTTTGTAGAGATAATATACTTAGTTACAATAACGTAAGTATAATAACCCCTCGGCTGATAGGCACTTTCAATGAATCTGATAACAATAGAAAAGTAATTGTGCTAATTACTTGACACTTGAAGGTTTAATTAAATAGATACAATAAAATAAAATGGTTTCTGTATTATGCCAAGTCCAAAATGATTGTAAAATGTCTTCGGGGTAAAGGTGTCTTCGTCTTGGTCGAGCTTTAATCACTAGCTGCACTCAGGAGTCTAGTCTTACCGCCCTCACTTCCCTCAGGAGTTAACTCAGAACTCCCTCATCGCGCTCGTTAGCCTTAGAATATTTCGTTGCGCCCGCGACTTAAGTTACTGCTTTATCACTTACACCATATTACTTGGTAAATAATCTACTATAACGTCACCGTATAATCTGTCTCTGTCTATACATATAATATCAATAAAATATTTAATATGTCTTTATTTTCCTATCCATATTCCGTGCTTTTATGTATTCCTATACACAAAGCATAGTTTGTTTTGTGTATAGGAATATAATAATTCTTTCAATAACTGTGTTTCGAATCATATTTACTTCTATTATTTACATTTGTATTACAGTAGTGATCTTGTGATAACACGGGATATTGGTTTTTCCATAAACTTGATTGATAAGAAAACTCAATCACAATATTAATATTTTTCATTTGATTGTATCAAACCATTGAATCTCTTAGTATTTACTTATTTTTCATTTAGAATGAACAATATATTTTTATAACCTTTTTTATTATCTACTATTTAATTTGGGTTAATAAATTAAAAAAAAAAAAAAGAATTTGTTATTTTCCTTCGCAGGTGTTCTGCGTTTTAAATAAAAATATTAATATTTCCTTCTGTACAATGGGGCCATTTTGTATCAGACCATTATGAGCAACTAATAAATCAATCCGTTTAAACTATGGTATCGTGGCCCACTGCTAGTCACTGATGTCCTACCTGAGGGCACCTGTGAAACACACTACTAGTAGGAATAGCTTTAGGAATGGCTATAATTTTGACCGTTCAACAACATTCATTTCGCTATTTACGTTGTTGAGCAGACACATTTTTCGAACAAATATCTTCGAAATGTTTCAGAATGTTCAGGATAGTGGGTTACGCAATTAGGGTGCAGCTCTATTGTAGTTGGTCTTAGCTGGCAGGACGTTCCAACTTCGAGCATAATTCTTGATAGCAGTTCGATGGAATTATGCTCGAAGTTGAAACTTATCGTAAACTCGTAGATAATTATTTAAAAAAAAGTGGTAAGGATAGTTTCTGTTTGGTATGTGCCACCACTTCTCTAAATTGATGCACAGTAACTCTACACATACAGTATCTGTTGGGTCCAATCCCTATAGATGCGAACGAAATAAGTGTGAGTGTATAAACTATGAGGGAAAACGTCTCAGGAGACGGCTCAATCTACCCTCTTCAAATATCTGACGTTTGGATTCTGCATAATATGATAAGAAAATCTTATTTACGTTGCCTACGTAATGTATGAAAATATACAAATGTGTTAGTAAACTAGAACGATTTATGACTTCAATGAGATATACATAATTATGTAGCAGTTTCTGATTAAGGAAAAAGAAAAAAGGTTATTTTATAACGAGGAACGTTTGACATTCTAGTGCATCCATGCAGCAAGTCTGTACCAGTCGTTGTCTTTGATATTATAATCCCTACTAATATGAAAATGTGAAAGTTACTCAGTCTGTCTGTTACGCTTTCACGCTTAAACAGTTGAACCAATCGTCATGAAATTGCCAGAGATATAGCCTGGGGTATGCAGAAGGACATGGCTACTTTTTTACGCGATAAATGACATCCACGCGGGCGGAGCCGTGGGCAAAAGCTAGTTGCCAATAAACGTTTGAGCAATAATATCGTCATCATCTTGCTTGATTTCCATTGGGTAGTGGTCTATTATTTAGACATTAGGTACCTACTTACTATTTTTGTTACTTTCATAACGAAAACGGAAAAATGGTGTATGAATAACACAATTTTTTCTCTTTTTTGATACACAATATACGTATTAATAGTAGCATTAGTTAGTACTACAGTTACTGTGTTTTGTTATGTTACCCTTGAAAAGACTAAGACTGAATATGGTGTCCGTGGCCTGTGGGTCAAAGAGAAGTCATTATTTTCGTTGGCGAGCGGCCAACACCCCTCACTTTGTGAAGCTCTAGTGGCGCCATCTTTGAACTTTACGAGCGTGTAATTATAGGAGGCCATCATAGTTGGTACTAAAGTGCTTATTTATTTTTATAAATTCTATTCAAGTGACTAGATGGAGGATACAGCTGTTCGTTATATTAATATTATCCATAAAATATGTGAAAACAAAGTAACTAGAGAAAAATATGATGATACTATATCAGAGATCAACTATACTAGAGTATAATTATGAAGATGTTGTAATTTTAATATAGGTTGCCAAACATCTATTTCATCGTTTTCTGATCCGAGTGAATTGAAAGAGAATGTACGGTTACAAAGCTACCTACTTACAGCCGCACTGACCGGGTGTGCAATGGTTTACAATGGCTGGCCGCAACACTGCATACTACGCTCCAAACCGGGCCGAATTACATACTACGATCGTCCAGACCGGACCAGGTTATATTAGCTTCAGCGGGCTTTGCTAGTATCAAGACACTATAAAATGCTGTTTTTGATGTAACTAAATTCTTAGGTGTCTTTATTGTTATCAGTATCACCTATTTCTGATTGTAAGTCCTTTGAAACCTATTATAGGTAGGTATTATATTATATAAAGAAACTGTTGGTGTGCCTTTATAAATAAACTAGCAGTTTGCCCGCGACTTCATCTGCGTGAATTTCGAAGATACAGCCACAAGTATTACTCGCTGATATTGTAGGTTTCTATAGGTGACAGAATTTTATAAAATTTAATTTTTAGTTAGATACCTATCTAACTAAGTTAAATAGGTATTTAATTTAAAGCTTCCCTGTATACAATATTTGAGGTTGTTTTATTTTCCGGTATCAAAATAATCTGTTTTTCCCTGGGACTTGTTAATAGTCAGGGCAAATGATGTTTTAACGGGAATCTGGAGTCGTTTAAACGATATAGGCAGCTCCGTGGGAATTTTTGGAAGCCTTGGGATCTGCGCTAGCTGGCCGATGAGAATGGACGCTGTAATTAAGTTGTCTTTTAAATCATTTATTAGTAGGATTGTGCCATTGTACAGGGTAGGTTGGCTTAAATTTCTTAAAATCGTGATAGGCTTTCCGATTTTCAATAACAGTTCGTGAGGTGCCGGCCCGGATGGATTAAAAGAGTTAAAAAAAATGCGGATAGTGGACTGCATCTTCGATATTACACACTGTATCAATGGACTTGTAGATTTTGACTTGGCCGGGTTTTTGTAAAATTAAATTATTAATTTCATTGACTGTATCGTTCCTAGGTGAGCCAATAGCCCTTGAACAAAGCCAATGAATGTATCTATTTAGTATATATGACGATAATATGTACTTGTATTTGATATGAAACGTCTGCCTATGTAACCTCCACAGCTCAGATACAGGGTAATACGACACCCCTTCCTATGGTTGTCAGACTTTCAGGCTTCTGTTACTCTACCTCAATAAATGAAAAGATAAATCACACCAGTTTGATCTAATCTGGGAGAAGCTTTGCTCTGCCATATTACCTATAGATACCTACGACAGCGTTATGTCTTTGCGTCGCTGAAACAAATAAATTATTGACCTTTTCTTAGCAGACATCATAAATAGGAGCACACCCGAAGCTGTCAGTTGGTCTACTTTGACCGAAACTCGCCCGTACTGAAACCACCTTTATTTATGTCACCCCGTATCTCACAATGCCTAGGTATTTAATAATCATAATGATAATGTGGGACAAATGGACCATGATTCATTGAGCTCATGTTGAAGAAGTGGATCGAACACATAAGGACTTGAGAAACTCAGTCACTGTCATGATTGGTGTCACTTTTGTTTTACTGGTATCTTTCGGCAGACACAAAAGAGCCCAATGGAGTATAATTCAAACCCTAAAAGACATGGCCGGATTCTGCCCTCAAAATCAATTCAGAATAAATAAATGTACAGTAATTATTAATGTATGAAAATTACTTCTTCAATATATTAAAATAAATTGCAACAACTACATTTCTCTAGATCAGGCGAGAAAAAATACCAAAAAAATATGTGTGTTATTTGATTTTGTGTGGTTATTAAATTGATTTCTCAAACGTCCCATTTATTTTGACGTTTCAAATGTGTACGCGCGTAGAGGTGAGACGTACTAGGTAAAACGCATACTGAGTCTTAGAAGTATGCGTCCCCCTAAATACTTATTCCAAAAACTAGGTTCACGAGTATTTAGGCTATTTGTTTCCATAGCTACCGAGTCTTCATACTCGTAACATCGAGATCGAGTAATCGGAGTAGAGTATTTTTCGGTTTATGGATTATTAACGTGTGTACTACTTGTTGGTGTTCGTATCTTTTCTACATTTTAAAATATTCACTTAAAATTAAATCTTATTGAAAACTTGCCTTCATACTTTACCAACAGGCTTAGGACTGACAGCGTATTTTATAAACATGATATTAATAGAAACAGAGATTTTGTTTTCTGTTGGTACCTATGGATATTAGGTTTAGAAATGCAAAATAAATAAATCGACTCGCAAACTTCGAGTGCCGAACCGAACGTCTCCCAATGTTACCGGAACTTACTGAGCTTGTGGGTCGCAAAACTTGCAACTACATAGATGCGGATACGGTCTACTACGTATCAAACGCCATACGCTTATCTAAATACTCGAGACGCGTTTTTTGGTGCGCTCGGAATGAGTATTTACATGTCCAGCCAAAAACCTATACCATTATCCTATTTTATACGTCTCACCTCTACTGTCTGTCATCTGTCAGTCAATGCCCTGTGCTCTGTGCAGTCTTGCGTTGATCTTAACACGTATTACTGTGTTCAGTGTCGTGTTTTAGCTCCTCTGTTGTATATTTTAACTTGACCCTATGCTATCGTTTATCGGACTTTCGTTTACGCTTCTTCTGTTAATATTCTGCTGTGCTATTGATTATAATACGCACTAACATGAGAGCTCACCTTAAATACGGATAACGATTTTCCACAATAGCTGTTTAAAGTTGGAGAAGGGCTTTTTCTACCTTGGATGCTAACGCAGCGAAAATTGGTATAAATGAGAGTCTGGGTCGTATAGTTCAGAGTATGCAGCAACTTATAGATGAACTGCATCTATAAGTTGCAGCGACTGAGTTTCTCAAGTCCTTAAGTGTTCAGTCCACTGCTTCAACATGAGCTCTATGAGTCATGGTACATTCGTCCCATATTATCAGCTACGCATCTTGTAACAACTGACTATGGGGCCCATTTTTGGATATCAGTCGATATGTTTATCGACTGTTGCTCCAATGAAACTGTCAGTAGGAGTTTGAAGGTAGAGTGTGTAAATTTACCGTCGCTCAATAAAGTAGCTCCAATCCCTGAAGAACCCACTGCCAAAGCTATTTTCCGGATTGCCTAACATGTGCCAATATTAAATTTGCGAGGAATATTTTCCTTCTGCCACCAGTGGCGTCCAAAATTTTTGAACACTCACATTCACACTCACATTTTGACACTCGGAGCTAGTCTCTCTATCCCTTGTTGCAGATAGATACTGCCCTAAATCAGGGAGACGCTGGGCACGTTCAGCGCTAGACTACCGAGCTCGGCCCTGGGGGTCTACTCTCTGAGCACTAAATCCGTAGTATCGGCCTTAGTTACGGGCGTTTCTTACTCCGCATCACCTTCGGACGTAAGATTCTCATACTTGGCTAGCAAGTCACTGCGAACGCTTGGAGCTAGATTCCCTAGTGCGTGTTATTATTAGGTCTTTACCTATGAAATTGCCGTTTTGCAGTACTGGCCATTTCAAATCAAAATAATTTTTGTTTGGGTAAGAATTCTAATTTCAAATTAATTTTATTTTAAAAACATGGATTTTTTTTCCAAAAGTAGTCATTTGTTTATTGATTAGTGTTACATTTTCATCGCATTTCAATCTTTTTCGTCATCATGGATACGTTAAAAATTCGAGTAATTATGGAATATGAGTACCGTCGTGGCAGCAACGCGGCACAAGCGGCACGCAACATCAACGACGTTTACGGAGCTAACACTACAAACCAACGCACCACCTGTTATTGGTTTGCTCGCTTCCGTTCTGGAAATTTCGACCTGAAAAATGAACCTCGCGGTCGTCCGAAGACTTTGGTCGACAATGACGAATTAAAGGCGATTGTGGAAGCTGATGATACACAATCTACGGCTGAATTAGCAGCAGCTTTCGACGTTAGCGTCAAAACAATATTGGTCCATTTGCGTCAAATTGGCAAGGTAAAAAAGCTTGACAAATGGGTGCCCCACGAACTCAATGATCGTCAGCGCGAAGTACGCGTCGAGACGTGCCTTGCACTGCTCAACAGACACACAAATGAAGGAATTTTGAACCGCATTGTTACCTGCGATGAAAAATGGATTCTGTTTGATAACCGCAAGCGCTCAGCAAGTTGGTTGGATCCTGGTTCAGCACCTAAACAATGCCCTAAACGAAAACTTACCCCTAGAAAAGTGATGGTCACTGTTTGGTGGTCTAGCGCCGGTGTGATTCATCACAGCTTCTTACCAAACGGGGTGAGCATTACTGCAGATGTGTACTGTGAAGAACTGAACACAATGATGGAGAAGCTGGCACATCTCCAACCAGCATTGGTCAATCGCTCGTCTCCGCTGCTCCTGCACGACAACGCGCGACCTCATACTGCACAGCAGACGGTCTCCAAGTTGCAAGAACTGGGGTTGGAAGCTCTCCGTCATCCGCCCTACTCACCAGACCTTGCGCCTACAGACTACTACTTTTTCCAGAATTTGGATAACTTCTTGGCGGGAAAAAAATTCAATACCCGAGAGGCAGTACAAAATGCCTTTGAAGAATTTGTTGCCTCCCGTCCAGCTGATTTCTTTAAGAAGGGCATCAATAAACTGCCACTGCGATGGCAAAGATGCATTGATTGCATGGGTGATTACTTCGATTAATACAAATAAAAAATACATGAAAAAAATTCGTTTAAATTTTTTCATACAAAACGGCAATTTCATAGGTAAAGACCTATTATTTAAAAAAAAATAGTTTAAAAAAAACTAAAAAAACACGCTTTAAAAACCAAACTAAAAAAGGAGAAAATAATTTAATTCAATTAAAAAGCGTGGGGTGCTTTTTGAGGTATTTTTATAATCAATTAATGTCAAGCACCCCACGCTTTTTAATTGAATTAAATTATTTTCTCCTTTTTTAGTTTGGTTTTTAAAGCGTGTTTTTTAGTTTTTTAAACTATTATTTATTTTCTATTTTTTAGTTCTGCTAACTACAAAAACGTGATTTTTTTTCTCATTTTTTTTTAAATGATTGATTTGTCATCGGTCCTCGACAAGTTTACAAAGTTTCAATGAAATCTGACGGTTTAAAGTGGGTCAAAATCGCGCTCAAAGGAGTCGGTTACATACAAACATACAAGTGAAGCTAATATAAAGCGTGTAAAAAAATTACCAATTGACATACTGTAAAGGGAAAATCTTATCTGTATGATATCCTTGTGATCATATTTTTTTTATAAGGATTAATATTTGGTTGTTTAAAAAATCATCCAAACGTAAGTAAACTTTTTTAATACATAAAAGCTACTATATCTGCTAAAATATAAAAGATAGAAATATTGTATCGCGGACTTTATTGTAACTATTTAAGACAGACCAAGTTGCCTTACATTATTTTCAATTATATACAACTGTTTAGGCAGCACATGCAAATAAATCTGTTTTAATCCGCCTGGTTACACAAACATTGTGATAGCTCGGCTAATATGCAAGATATACACTCGAGAGCAATGAATCCGGGTCACTTAAAGAATCCTAAAAATCTCGGAAACTAAAAATGCTAGGTTAATGCAATAAATTGTATTTAATAGACAATGTAATACTCCTTAAATGAAGGTATTAAAACTTCATAGTTATTGTAAAGTTATATCATAAAAAAATCTAATTTGAAAAAGGGCCACTTTCGAAGATGGAACTACGAAATTACAGCATTTGGTTTTGCTTTTGTTTGTAATCTGTCATTTATGTGGGTACATAAACCATGTTGATAGTGCTCTATATTCATTATTCAAGCTGAAATTATGTCGCTTACGCCTGAAGAATGCACCAGAATACTTACAATGCTGGAAACCGGCCGGAGTCAGCGCGATACAGCCAGGACTGTCGGTGTGTCGCTGTCAACAGTACAAAGAGTTCTCCGACGTTACGAAGAAACTGGTTCTAACCTACGCAGACCAGGAACGGGCAGAACCAGGTGTACCACAGCACGAGAAGACCGATACTTGGTGAACACCATGCTTCGAAATCGCTTTCTCACAGGAACTGAACTCACAAATCAGTTTCGACGCCTCGGAGGAAGTAACCCAAGTGCATGGACAGTAAGACGTCGGCTTGCTGAATCTAACTTAAAACCCCTTAGACCTGCAAACGGCCCTAAACTGGAGCGTGGGCATCGTATTTCAAGACTAAGATATGCCCAGAGCCACGTAAATTGGAGTATTGAAGATTGGTCAAAAGTTATGTTCTCCGACGAATCAAAATTTATGCTCTACAAGCACGATGGAAGACACAGAGTGTATCGAAGACCAGGGGAAAGATTCAAGCAAGCATGCATCGAAGAAAAAGTAGCCTACGGTGGTGGGTCTGTACTTGTGTGGGCCGGAATTTCTTCTGAAAGTCGCACAGAGCTGGTGATCATAGAAAACGGCTCTTTAACTAGCGTAAGATATGTGGAAGAAATCCTCAATGATCACGTTGGTCCATTTATGGTCAATTTAGGTGAGGATGCTATATTTATGCATGACAATGCCCGACCTCATACAGGTAGGATTGTGAATGACTACCTTCAAGAGATGAACATTACTCGTATGGAGTGGCCAGCGCGCAGCCCGGATATCAACCCGATCGAGCATGCTTGGGACGAGCTAGGCAGATGCGTAAAACAACGAAACCCTCCCCCAATCACGCTTCGTGAGCTCAAAATTGCTCTCACAGAGGAATGGGAGAATATTCCCCAAAATCGTATAAGGAACTTGGTGTACAGCATGCCAAACCGCGTAAACGCAGTAATGGAAGCACGAGGAGGCAATACGAAGTATTAAAATTCAAGAAAATCGTAATAAAGTTCAAAAATTTCATGTTTCCTATTTTTGTTTTAAGGAGAGATCAGCAGTTTTTTTCTTTATGTAATTTTGTGTTAATAAAATGTATGGTGACTCATATTTTTTTTACTTTCATTTAAGGAGTATTACATTGTCTATTAAATACAATTTATTGCATTAACCTATCATTTTTAGTTTCCGAGATTTTTAACATTCTTTAAGTGACCCGGATTCATTGCTCTCGAGTGTAAATATAGTTTGTAGCCTATAGCTCTCACAAATAATCCAGCTATCACCCAGTGAAAAAAATCTTAGAATTGGTCCATTAGTTCCGGAGATTACAAACAAATTTTGGTTTTTTTATAATATTAGTAGGTATAGATATAGATTTAAAACAATCCTTTAGAAAAAAATCGTTTTTGTGAAATGGTAGCGTACCTAGTATAGGATGCCCTTAAGATGGTCCTTTTTTGTATAGGTTACAGGGAGCGTGTATTCAGAGTCATACATGCGCGAATATCTTAGTCCCATTCTCGAGTTAGGTAATGAAAACAGGCACTTATCCACACCACATGACGCTGGCAAAGTATTAAAAGTCAAACAATGTTGCATTTCAGCGAACAGCGATCATGTTCAACTTTTAGATATACCAGCGTATTTACAATACAAGTATAAATCCTAGTACTATGGCGGGTTTGTGCCGTCCCTACCCTTTCAAAGCGGAGCTATGCGGCGACAAGAAATATGTATTCACGTGAGCATTGCAAATATTCGCGGAATGCTTTTGTGATGATGTGTGAATGGGTTGGTTATGTGCCGGTGACTTCAGTTTTTGGATTGATGAGTGTTACAACATTGCAAACATCAGAATAAGATAATCACACAAATTAAGTTTCATTTAAAAGTCCAATAAAAAAAAACCAAGGAAAGGAACGAATCTAAGACAAAAGTTGAGCGGGACAACTTCACAATAGAAATTTAACGGCAATAATAAAAATGTTATCAAAAGGAATTCGATTAAATTGTTCTATTAATTACAATTGAAAAACACAATAAAACACTCTAATTGTAAAACAAAAACAAAGAATAACAATGTATTGTGGGAGTCCTTTTGTAGAGGTTTCGCGAATAGAGAAGTGGCCAAGTTTAAACGATTTTGGGCCGTTGTCACGGCAACTCTCACGGAAATAATGAGTTTCTTAGCAAAACAATTTGTGCTCAAAGTTAAAGTAAATATTGTTTTGTTTAGATTGAAAAGAAACAAATACATATTTAACGACATAATATTTGCTTATAGTTACAGTTCTTAATTGTCCACGTGGAGGTCTTTAGAAATTATTGCGTTTGTTTTTCTAGAATGCTCTATTCCTTTCCTTTCTTGGTTACTTTCTTTCTATAAAGAACTTAATTTATAGGTAAACGTGATGCCATAAAAATATATGAAAAAAGATAATATTGACATAGTATACAAGCGCTTTTTTTTGGATGGGAAATCATCAAATGACTTCCCCCGCTCTGGGTGGAGCAGGAGGGCGTGTCATACTTTTACTGACTAAAACTCACCCGTGTTCCATCAGTTACCTGTGTGCCAGGGGCAGCTGTATCACTTTCGAACAACCCGCACCCCTGGCAGGCATCGGCCCTTGCGGACCCCACCAGTTGGTGCTGACATCTCTTTGAGGCGCGCGTGGAACACAACGCGCCGTCGACCCGAGCTTGGTCCTTACCGGACAGCAAGCTACCCATTACTCGCCGTGCGCAAGCCCACGCCTACGGTGGCCGGGAATCAGCCTGGGATTCCCGACGCCCGGAGCGTCTCCCGCGGCGCCTAAGGTCGTGAGGGTACATATACTGCCTCTCCCTCACGTGCGCCACCTCCCTCTTCGCAAGCATTATACTGCTTCGCAGAAGGAGGTGACGGCTACCCATGCACTCTCGCTCCATACCATGGCCTAAACCAGGGCCGGACGCGAGAGATCACCGCCGCCGATCGCCTCCACGAGGACACGGTGGTGCTCCGCCCAAGCCGGGCAGACCTCCACCGTATGCTCCACCATGTCCTCAGGGTGATCTTCGCAGTGGAAACACCCGGGCGTTTCCTCTCGCCTTATCCGAAACAAGAACCTCCCGAAACAAACGCGTCCGGTGAGGACGCCGTGCCGCCTCTCAAGCCACTCCTCAAAGAGGGGACTTACCGCCGCTATCGTGGCGTGCCCAGCAAGTTACACCGTGACATATGTACCTGTAGTGTACTATCTATTAGTGTTAGTAGTGGTACTAACGCCACTTTTCATTCGCGACAACGGCCAAGCTGCTTGTTTTGACTGTTGTACATCAAAATATGCAGGGTCTGTCCGGCAAAGAGCTAGAGTTAAGACATATTACGCTGATACACTCAATTTTTACTGACCTCGTCTGCTTGAAGTTTCCAAGTCAACTGACTGTCTATCAGTATACCTTAAAATTTTGCAACTTCTACTTGTTCTATAAATATTACAGTTATTAGGTATATTCTATTATTACATTTGATACTAACGAGCTTTGATAAAAATGCACAACGTTCGTTTTTTGCAGGTTAATTACTAATTTGTTTTCGTCAAACCAATTTATAATGTTTTTAAGCGTATTATTTATGTCGTGTTTGTATTTCTTTATGTCTATACATTTATTAAGTGCGGTGCTATCGTCCGCGAATAAGACCATTGGGTGTTCGATGTGGTGCGGTAAGTCATTCATATATAGCAGGAATAAAAGTGAGATAAGTACTTCACCCTGAGGTACACCATGTCTGATAACTCTTGCTTCGGATATGTATTTCTGGTCACGCTTAATGTTTGTGCAAATTTTAGATATTGCCGTATATTGTTTACGGTCACTTGGATATGATTTAATAAGAGTAAGTATGTTTCCTCTTATCCCGTACATGTTAAACTTATTAAGCAGGGTTACGTGATGGACACAATCGAAAGCTTTTGTCATATCGGTCAGGATTGCGCAAGTTGGCAATTTTTTATCAAAATTTCCTTCTATTAAGACAATTTTTCGGGAATTGGGAAATCGCCTCTGTAAGAATGTTAATATTATGAAGTTTATTAAAATTTTACGAGAGTACCATTTCTAAGAAACGGGGTAACACCAATAAAGTAGACTAAAATAACGTAGATTTTTTATTACATTCCTAATAAGTAACCACCTTCCGTAAATATTAAACAACACAAAGGTTTCGTATTTACAAATACTATAATAAATCATTACTTTAAACCGACTGACAAGTAAAATAGTAGTAACCTAACGTGAGACAGGAAAAAATAATAATAAGAAGAATTTCTTCATTTATATTTTATCACAAACAAAGAATTGAAGTTTAAATACTTAACATAGTGATAGTCCAATCTTTTCCACATCGCTTCTGATTAAATATATCAAAGAAAAGGTAGATACCTTTTCTTATTGTAGATATACCTACCTACATCCTTTCAAGGGACATGAAAACTCCTTTATTAAAATTCCCCAAATGATCCAACATATCCGTGCAGATAATTTGAAAGAAGCTCTTTGTGTAAATCGAGGGCCTTCATCCCATTAGCCGTGTTTAATTCAATTACCGGAGATATCTGGGGAGGGACAGTCCCTGATGGGACTACAAAGTATTATTGATACTTTTTGTTTGATTTGCGAAGCGTAGCTCCTTTTAGAAGTGACTTAGTTTGGATATTTCGAAGATCTGAGGTTGTGTTCTGCTCCTGCGGTATAGATTTTTAAATAAAAGGCGTATTTTAAACTATTATAACAATGATTCTGGGCACGCCACGATAGCGGCGGTAAGTCCCCTCTTTGAGGAGTGGCTTGAGAGGCGGCATGGCGTCCTCACCTTCCGCTTGACGCAGGTCCTCACCAGACACGGTTGTTTCGGGAGGTTCCTGTTTCGTATAAGGCGGGAGGAAACGCCCGGGTGTTTCCATTGCGAAGATCGCCCTGAGGACACGGTGGAGCATACGGTGGCGGTCTGCCCGGCTTGGGCGGAGTACCGCCGTGTCCTCGTGGAGGCAATCGGCGGCGGCGATCTCTCGCGTCCGGCCCTGGTTCAGGCCATGGTACGGAGCGAGAGTGAATGGTTAGCCGTCACCTCCTTCTGCGAAGCAGTAATGCTCGCAAAGAGGGAGGCGGCGCACGTGAGGGAGAGGCAGTATATGCGCCCTCACGGCCATAGTCGCCGCGGGAGACGCCCTGGGCGTCGGGAATCCCAGGCTGATTCCCGGCCACCGTAGGCGCGGGCTTGCGGATGGCGAGTAATGGGTAGCTCGCTGTCCGGTAAGGACCAAGCCCGGGTCGACGGCGCGTTGTGTTCCACGCGCGCCTCAAAGAGATGTCAGCACCAAATGGAGGGGTCCGCAAGGGCCGATGCCTGCCAGGGGTGCGGGTTGTTCGAAAGAGATACCGCGGCCCCTGGCACACAGGCAACTGAGGGAACACGGGTGGGTTTTAGTCAGTAAAAGTCTGACACGCCCTCCCGCTCCACCCAGAGCGGGAGAAGTTATTTGATGATTTCCCACCAAAAAAAAAAAAAAAACAATGATTCCAATAATCAACAATGTTTTTACTTGGAGAAACCGCCCGTCAGTCAACGGGATTGCCTCCTTTTCTAAATATGAAATAGTGTTAATTTCGTAATATGTCATTGTCATTCACAAGGCTATCCAAGCAAAACCTCTGCAGTACATTCTAGGCTCGGTCATTAAAAGTAACTAAAACCCAGTGATTGTAATGAATTTCTGCCTTCTTCGGTGAAATGGCACCTCATGCCTCAGTAAGCGGCCAGATATTTTTTGTGCCCATAGTATCTATACCGAACAACACTCGAGATAGCCATTTCGCCATAAGCCAGTCAGGATTATGTCAGATTACGTCTAAGCGAGGGCTCAATAAAAATATCTCGAAAAATCTGCTAATATAGGGTGTTTTTCAATTCTTCAGAGTCAATATTCACTAATCCAGTTTTTGCAGCGAGCAAACACTTAGATTATCTAAAAAAAATTGGTATTAAACCTTTTGTAATAATATAAAAAACTGGTTATTTAATAATTATTTAACAATAAAGATTAAGTAGATATTACCACTAAAATCAAACACAAATAGGTGGAAGCCAATCATTTAGAAGTTTATTAGTCGTATAATGCAAATAGTCATGAATGGCAAAATTATATAAATTTATATAATAATATGTAGTTGAAAACCCAATTCTTAAAATAGTAAATACGCAGAAAGGAGATGGACAAAATGTACCCCACAGAGTACAAACATAATAATCATAATTAAAAGTGTTTTGTTTGATTTTACTCTAAATCACCTTTTAATGTTGCCATATTAAACTAACAAAAATCAGAACAGGGGAAAAATAATAATTTAACGCTTAAGAAAAACAAACAATACGCATAGCAGGCCTAAAATGTTCTCGTAAATTATTCGTAACTCTCTGAGAAACGGTAACGGTAAGACCGAAACAAACTAAGAGCATTATTTAACATTTCTACCTAGCTCATCATCATCTGCCCGGCTTTTCCCAACTATGTCGGGATCGGCTTCCAGTCTTACCGGATGCAGCTGCATACCAGTATTTTACATGGAGCTACTGCCTACCTGACCTCCGCAACCCAGTTACTGGGTAGTACGATACCCCTTGGTAAGACTGGTTATCAGACTTTCGGGCTTCTGAAGACCCGTAACGACTGTCAAAAATCCACGAATGGCAGCCGGGACCAACGTCTTAACGTGCTTTCCGAGTCTTATTGATATTTGATATTACTTCATCATAACATCAATCATTGCATTCATTACATTACACATCTTTAACCAACATGCTCAAATATTATATTAGGCCCAATCACCCTTGCTTACCAAACCAATATTTAAAAAATCTTCTAACTTCAATATCCGGTATAAAAGCCGTTCAAACTGAACTAAGTAGGCGTCAGACACAGCTAGCAATCTTCACCTATTGAAGCTACCTGTGCTTCG
Source organism: Antitype chi (assembly GCA_947359405.1). Taxonomy (NCBI): domain Eukaryota; kingdom Metazoa; phylum Arthropoda; class Insecta; order Lepidoptera; family Noctuidae; genus Antitype; species Antitype chi. The sequence goes on from OX375808.1 coordinate 23,620,748, forward strand.
CAATGATTTATAATACGAAATAAACTTTCTTTAGTGCCAGTTTTCGGAAGTTCTCCCACGGTTTTTATTTCAAGTTGGAGTTTCTTTATTTCGAAATGGGGGAAGAGATAATAGCTCCAGTCGTCTTATTTTGTTTTAAGTTATGAGTTATGCTCAGGTACTTAATATACACAGTGACAATGCCATGTTTAGCTTTGTTTCTTAGTACCTTAGAACTATGACAAGCTGATTGTGACGGATGGGAGGTCGTACGAGGCGGCGGCCGACTTAGTGACACACGGAGTTGCGACAATCGTCGACAGGATCCGGCAACTGGGACTCGAGGTGGCCTTGCACAAGTCCGAGGCCATGTGTTTTCATGGTCCTCGGAACGCGCTACCGACGGGTTCCTAAATAACGGCAGGAGGGGAATGGGCGTTGAGTCGACGATGAAGTACCTGGGACTCGTCCTCGACAGCTGGTGGAACTTCGCGGAGCATTTCCGAAGTTTGGCTCCTAGACTGGAGCGGCTAACTTGAAGCGGCTCCTGCCCAATCTAGGGAGTCCAAATCCCTCCTGCCGGAGGGTCTACGCGGGGGTCATGTGACCCATGGCCCTATACTGGGCACCGGTGTGGGCGCCTTCATTAAGACGCCAACCAGCCCGCCGGTTGAAGGCGTCCCATAGAGTTATGGCCTTCCGGATGGTTCGGGGATACTGCACGATCTCCAGTCAGGCGGCGGGCCTCCTTGCCGGATTGCCGCCATGGGATCTGGAGGCAAAAGTCCTCGCGCAAACTTGGGAGTAGCGCAAGGAGGCTAAACGGGGCGTAACTCTGCTGCCGCGAGAAAACGCCCGGGTGTTTCCACTGCGTATATCGCCATGAGGACACGATGGAGCATACGGTGAAGGTCTGCCCGGCTTGGGCGGAGCACCGCTGGGTCCTTGTGGAGGCGATCGGTGGCGGCAGCGATCCCTCGCATCCGGACCTAGTCTAGGCCGTAGTACGGAGCGACAGTGCAGGACCAAGCCCGGGTCGACGGCGCATTGTGTTCCACGCGCCCCTCAAAGAGATGTAAGCACCAACTAGTGGGGCCCGCAAGGGCCGATGCCTGCCAGGGGTGCGGGTTGTTCGAAAGAGATACCGTGGCCCCTGGCACACAGGCAACTGAGGGAACACGGGTGGGTTTTAGTCAGTAAATGTCTGACACGCCCTCCTGCTCCACCCAGAGCGGGGAAGTTATTTGACGAGTGCCCACACAAAAAAAAGGTGCTTGATCATTCCTGTTACTTAGCTGCGTTGTTTTTCTTAGCGTATCAATGACAATATAAATGGACTCGGCCCAAGGGGTCTACTCTCTATGCTCGATATCTGAAGTTAGGTGCCTTTCCTTCTCTGTATTACATACAGACCTAAGAAAACACAGTTGGTTCCAGAACAAAATTTAAATGTAACCCACATTTAAATTTTAAGAATTTTGCTTGGGAAGTTTTTGTTTTAGCTTCAATAATAAGTATTTAATCTACTACTGATATTTTAAAATCAACGTCGTTTTTCATTTTGTAGTGTTTTTTTTTGGAAGTCTAAAAATAAAGACTGTCTGAGGATCAAAGACATTATCGAAGAGAAACCATAAATAAACCATTGATCTGTTCAAGTTCGTATAACTTATTTGTTCGATTCATCATTGATACGACTTTCAAAGTTATTTTCGTAATCCATCTAAATCTGTCACCGGTAGTACAGTTTATAGTCTCGATTCTTTTTATTGAAATGGAAAAATTATAGTAAAAATTGATCTGGTTTTCTCCAGAACCTTTAATTAGGGATATATCATCAGGATATATCCCGATTAAATACACCTTTATGTTACTGTTGACATTAAATCATTATTAGTTAAAGGTAAATTTTAAAAGAACTTAAAAATATTCGCAGCGTTGTCTGTTGTTGTTGTTAGCGTTGTCACCGATTTGAAACTCCATGACTTTTGTTGGAAAGAAAAATATAACGCTTAATAACGTTATTAAAAAAGGGCTTAAACGTGTATTTCTTAAACATTTTATTAATTTCCATGTGCATTCATAAGCTTTTTACATAGAAAATAACGCTCAATCTTTAAGAGGCAAGATTATGCGCGCTATCGATTCAGATTTAGGTTAACTCGCTCACAAGTCCCCGTCTGGTGGACCCACACGTAGGCACCTCCTGCATTCTAAACTTTTCAACGGTAAAGTAGGTGTTTTTAATTTGTTGAGGTTTTTTGTTTTACAATTTTTGACTATTAGGTACTTAGGACCTTAGGTAATTTATTCAGAATGCTTGGAAGAGCCACGCCGCAGTTTATACAGAGGCAAGTACGACAGGTTACGAGCAAAATTAGGTCTACTTATTTTCTGTAACTTACTCACATTGTGTTCACAGTAATCAGCTAATTTCACTTTATCAAATACATTTATGACTTTATATACATTTATGACAAAAAAAAATGTGTACGATACGAGTACCATTGACACGAAAAGAAGAAGAAGAAGATGACTTTATAATATTGGAATAACTTATCATTATCGGGTTTATATTTTAGTTTAATTTTATATGGTACCACTATCTTTAATAATCGTGTTTGTATATTACATATTTTCTGGAGGTAAGTTTTATGGGTTCTTCCATAACTGGTTATACCATAATTGATAACAGCGTCTGCCTATGCCTTGTACAACAATCGCAAGGTCCTGAAAGGCAATTTGGCCTAATGTGATGTGTTGTCCCCAGATTGGCTGACGGTGACGTGGGCGCAGGGCGGCATGCAGCTGCAAGGAGACGGCTCCGCAGACGACGACGACTCCGTCAAGGGACGGTGAGTAGATCAAATTGCAAAACCGGCCAAGTGCTTGGCGGACCACGCACAGTGCAGTGTTTCGCAGTTGGGATGAATATTTACTACGCATGCATAATAGTACTTATTGACATTATTGACCGCAAAAATAAGTTTGTATATCATGGATTTTCCCGAAAAACTCAAAACATAATTATTTCTGCTGTTGTAACCGAAACTATCCAATATCTCAATAAGTATTGACATCTATTAGAAACTTCATCACAATATTTTTAATTGGATCCAACGATACACGTTTTCATCTCCGATAAATAAGGAGAGAGCCACTTCTAATTACTTTGTCTATAATGTCAAGGGAGCCACTTCTAATTACTTTGTCTGTAATGTCACTGCATCATCGATAAGTGCAAAATGGTCTCTGAGTAAAATGGCTTGGAGAACGTCTTCACCATACTCGTAGGCGACTTATCGGACTCATGTCGTGTTCACACACATCATGTAAGCGATGCTTAAACACTTGAGAGCTCGTGTAAACGAGGCTAAACCCTTGCAATAGTAGTCGAGTGAACTGTTCTAGAACTCACCCTCTGTAGGGCCTCCTTTATGTAGTTCTAGTTAGTTTATTGTTCCTACCATCTTGACTGGTTCAAATCAATTATACTAACGAACCTGATCTACATATAATCATGGGTCATCGACATCTCCAACAATACGTTTGTAACTTCACAATAATCTAGTAGTATCTGTGAGTTTACTTAGTAACTCGCAGGCTGTTTACAAGAACGCCTCTGTACCACCGCCGCGGTGTCGTCCCGCGCAGTACCGCGCCGTCCCGCGCCGCCGACCGCGACGGGACGCGCTTATTGAGAAAACTTTTCTCTTGTGTTTTAATTAAACAGATTTGTTCGCAACTTGAGATTTCTTGGTGTTGTTGGAATTAGTAATAAATTTTAAGAATAATATTGCGATATTTTTTGGCTGTTGTTGTGGTTTTGAGATGTAATCAAAATAAAAAGTAATTTTTTCAAACTAGGCTGGTGTCAAAACTTTTTGAACATCAAAATTACATAAGACAGTCCCTCAAAACGCCCGCCCTTCACCACTTCCTAGTGCTTTAGCTGGGAAGAAGAAGTGGCGGAACAAACTCCCCAGCATCACAGCTGTCTGTTATGTTAGAAGAACTTGATTTTATACATAACTACGTAATTAACGTTACAAACATAAAATTAAAATATTTGCCAGCTATATATGGCAGCTAGCACACGCCAATATACCAAAAAAACATTAAAAAAATTACTCAATCAGAAATACGAACAAAAACATAAACAGAACTTAAAACCCAAATTAAAACCTCCAGGCATAAAGGGCGTGCCCGCTTACGTATGCAATGCGGCATTATGTTCACATAGTTGTAGTTCGAAGTAACAAAAATGTTAAACTAGGACCTTTGGAGTAAAATAAATAAACAGTTAAAAATATAAACAATAACAAAACCATGGTCAGCAAGACGACCAGTCACCACAAGCAGCACCCGTTCTTAAATGAAAATAAAACTGAATTTATACAGTCAAATAAAAACAAACAGTTATATTAATATAAATATAACCTGCAAATAGGCAAGCAAATTCTGGTGAAAGAACACAAACATTGTCTTGAGTTAATCACAGTGATCAACTATTCTTATCGTTTAATTAGTCGTTGATAGAATAGTATGCCTTTGCATAAAGGTTGGATTTTACTTTAGCTTAAACCGCATTAAAATTCAAATCTAGCAGCGAAAAGGGAAGCTTGTTGTAAAAGGTAAGCCATAAGGTATACCCAGACCAACAAATGAGTTATGAACCTTATGAAGCCGGTGAAAGGGAGCACGTAGTTTGTCCTTATTTCTAGTATTAATATTATGAATATCACTGTTTTTAGTATACAAGTGTATATTTTGCCTAATATACAAGAAGTTGGCCAAGATGAATTGCGATGCCACGGTGAGTATAATAATATCTTTAAAAAAATATATTAGAGAAACTCTAGCACCTAAATGATAAATTTCTCGAACAGCTTGTTTTTGAAGAACATAAATATTTTGAATAGGTATCTGCGGCTTTGCCCCACAGCAGAATGCCGTAGGACATAACTAACTGCGCTGAGAAAATCTGGTATCGTGCATTTTTTTTAATATTCGTGTTGTCCGATTGGTTTTAATTTCACATATTACCTTTACTCAACCGCCGCGAGATTTCTGACTGTGTATGTTTATTGAAAATCTTTAACAGCACTATTAACTGTTCCGACATCTTATCTAAATTTTACTTCAATATTCCCATGAAGTGTAAACGATACAATCCACCTTTGCGCGTGCCATTTGCTTCAACCAACTATAGGCAGAATTCGTGCGTTGTGCGTGCAAGCAGAAGTTTTAACAGGCATTGTAAACAGTACGATATAGATCTGTTCCTAACCAGTGTGTCGTCAGCCAGGAAGTGCTTAAGCCGTAACTTCTTCTTGTAGTAGTTTTTGTTATGTTATTAATGTTATGATAGTTGTTATTCAGAGCGAGCATCATAGTAATTATCCGGTAGTAGACTAGTGTGAATGTCCTTAGAATTAATTTTTTCTTAATCTGTATTTTATAAGTGGAGACCTGTAATTGGCTTTCTGTCTAATATACTGTCCTCGATCTGTTTGCTTTAGCTGTAAGTCTCCCATGTTATTTAAATAAATAAATAAATAAATAAATAAATGATTACAGTATAGATAACTGCCTTGGGTCGAATTATCATTACTGAGGATATTGGCTCTCATTATTTTCTTAATAATTGTTACCTACTTCATAACGTCTTGTAGTTTTATTCCTCGTCAGTTTGCGCATTAGTGCAGTCATTGGACGTTCACTAGTCTTAAACAAATACATTTAAAGACGGTCCAGTAAGTAACTCAGTGTTAAATTTTCGGACGAACTGACTGACTAAAAAAATGACCGTTTCATACCAATAAATTTTCTGATATAACAGATAAACTGCCTGCGGGCTGTAAAATCGATTCAAATGGGTTGCATCATCGTTTGCCGAGCAAACTAATATAGCAAGACTGTGCCAAGTTTCCAGCAGACTGGACTGTCGCCCGCAGACACTGCTCCGCACCGCTGCATGACTTGCTGATTATTGCTTTATTGCAAGTCTCTGATAAGAATACTACTCCGAATACCTAGTGGCGAAAGTCATAATAATCAGTTCTCGTTGAAGATTGTCGGTTACTTTCGAAAAGTTTAACAAAGAGATGAGACTTTCTAATTCAAAATGTAGTTTCCTGTGTAGAAGTGAGGGGAAATTATCTGTAGGGTTATTGTTTGATTTTTTTTATAAACATGTATCGGGAGCAGGGTCCAAACTACCGGTGGGTAGGGAATCAGTCTGTTAAAATAAACAATGTTGCTAAAAAAATAAAACGAAATTCTACAAAAAAGAAATCGCATAAAAATTGGCATGAAATAAACCACCCCTGATAAAGGCAATAGAGTCCCGCGGGGCAATGGTATCAATAATTAAACACAAACTTTATGGTATTGTTACCACATAATCACCAAATTAAGTTTAATGTTGTTAAATACTAAAACGAAAAAAAGTTCCCACGGCTAGATTGTTAATTATTAAAATGGTATATGTGTAAAATACGTAATAAAGAATACGTGGTTTCAATTGAAATGATAACTTAATCGCCATCCCGTATATACAATGCACGGATAAAGTGGCAGGGGGTGACTTCCAGCTCAGTAATGGGCCCCCGGAAACGGTCGCTAGCAAAAACATAGTGACGTAGCCACAAGAGCGCAACATATGGGTCATTTCCTCTTTTTTTTTGTATTTTAAAGATCTACTCCATTTATCTAGACACGCGGCAGCGTCTCAAGTTAAGTTCAAGCCAACAGAACTGGCGAGCAGCACCGTGTGTAATATTACACGAACCATTTGGAGCCACTTTTAACCCATCATAATTCAAAAACTATTTTACATAAACATGTCAAATTTAGTTCATATTGGCGGCGGCCGTGGAACAGCGGGGTGTGGAGCGGTGGACACACCTCAAATCAAACGGTTATTTAGATATTAACGTCCAAAAATCGTAATTTTTATCGCTGACTGACCTATAGATCAAAACTCTAACCTAGTTCCAGATGACCTAGAACCTAAGTTAAAATTTGGCATCCCGATAGGTAGTTGGGTGAATACAAAGGAATAAATCAGAAAATCGTACATTTTTATCATTTTATTATAATTTTTCAATTTCTATTAGGAACAGCAAACAAAATTGATGACAGCCGGTCTCTGGGATGAATCCACTGGACTTCTTACCTGTTGAAGCTGTGAATGCAATGGAAGACCTTAGGCTTCAATATAGGATCCTAAGTTATAAAAAGAAATTATATTTTAAGTTCTTGTAAAATATTTTATGTTGTTATAAATAAATTTCAGGACTGACCATTGAATTTGGCACCCATTTAGATCTCACTTCTTTTGACGTTGAAGTCAACAACCAAGGCATTTATCATAATATTGAACTTGGCTCACATTTCACATTAATGTTTTTGATGGGATTTAAAAAAAAACAACCATGAATGGTGTGTTTTGCTGACGAAACTTCCTTAATTTTTCATGTAGTGCTACAAACTTAGAAGATGTAAATAACGTCCTACAGCTGGTCCATAATTGGTTCACTGCTAATAATTTAGTATTAAATGGATAAAAAAATTAAGTGCATAAGATTTTCTTTACTAAATATCATGTGAGATAGTATTGAATCAAGAGAAACTTGAATTCGTTAAGAGGAAATTCTCGTAACTTCAAGAACGTCACCATCAGTCTCAATTTGTCAAAAATACCTCGAGTTTCCATACACTTTAGACACGTATTTGACATTTGATTGTCGCCGAGATGAGACTGCGACTCTGCGATGATTTTGAACGATTTCAATTACGAGAATTGGCCTTCTCTTTTCCGGGGGATCACATTCGACTAAAGGCTACAGTGGGGACCTAATGTAACATCTCTGGTATGACGGTAAAGTTCAGCGGCTGGCGATTGTCAGAAAAATCCGTCCATCTCCTGATGTAGATACCGCGAGGCTAGTCTGTTTTAAAGGAAAGAATACGGTGGGGGCTGTGTCCTCGTCAGTGTTCACTCCAGCTGATCAATGAAGGCAAGCCAGAGATGAGGAACAAGACTTCTCCCGGGAGATAGTGGTCGCTACTGCCCAACAGCTCGTCACATGCTGCTCCCTGCAGGCTTCTGTATCTCTCTTAGTCTGGCTCCTCACCCTAGACCTGTTTCGTAAAGGAAACTCTACTGGCACACACCTAGAGTACTTGTACCCCACCATGATTTTAATGTAGAAATATGGCGGTGAGAAATGTATAATAAAGAAATAAGTCGTAATAATACATTCAATAACAGACTACGCAGATCTCAGAAAGTACCAGGCCACACAGAAAGTATTGCGAAAAAAGTTTTTATGTGGCTATTTTATGGCCAGTTATAATCTTTTTTTTTAATATGATTATTTGTAAGTAAAAATAGGTACGTTCCAATTTCAAAATTTCCCTCCACATTGTTTGCGAGCTAATTTAAATTATCGTGTGTCATTAAAAAATGGATCTGCACCGGGAACATTTTCGCGCTATGATTTTTTACGATTTCAAGTGTCGCCTGAAACCGGACGAATCGTACGATAGCCTTCAAATGGCATTTATGGATTAAGGCCCTTCTAAGGCAACCGTATATCGTTTTCAAGCGCGGTCGACTAACTTCGGGGGATGAAGAAAGACTGAAGGGTCGCCCTTTGACGGCTGTTACAGAAGAAAACGTGCTAGCAGTGAAAAATTTAATCCATGACACTAGGCAAGTTACATATCAAGAGATTAAGCATATACTGCAGGTTGGACCGGGAAGCCTTCGCGAAATTCTACACGTGCATCTTTACGTGAGGAGGATAGTTTCACGCTGGGTGCCGCACAACCTCACCGATGCTCAGAAGCAGGCCCGGGTGGAATAGTGCCGTGATATGATAAACAAATTTAAACCAGGCTCGTCTCGGCTTGTTTACGACATCATTACAGGTGATGAGTCTTGGATTTATCAATACAATCCAGAAACGAAGCGCCAGTCGACGGTTTGGGTGTTTCAAAACCAATCAATGCCTACCAAAGTGAAACGATCTAAAAGCGGGGAGAAGATTTTGATCGCGAGCTTTTAAAATTTGACTAGCTACTTGGTGTCAATTCTTTTACGGAACCAAAGGAGCATCAACGCTGAATGGTATACTACCAAATGCTTGGCAGAAGTTTTTATATGTTGTGAGCGACAAGCGACCAAACACAGGGCTCCGCGGGCTACTGCTCCACCACGACAACGCGCCTTCGCCGCGCTCGAAACGAGGGACTTCTTGGACAGCACGCCGCCAAACTCCTGGGTCGCCCTCCTTACAGCCCAGACCTAGCACCGTGTGTCTTCTTTTTATTCCCGAAAACAAAAAATCAGCTCAAAGGGATACAATTTTCGTCGCCAGAAGATGCACTGACAGCGTTCGAGCAGGCTGTAAACGAGGTGTCTGCGGCGGACTGGAAAAAGTGTTTCGAAAACTAATTCAGACGCATGAAACTTTGTATAGTGGAGACTACTTGAAAAGATTTAATAAAAAAATATTTACATAAAGAACAATTATTTTTATTTTCGCAAAACTTTCTGAGTGTCCTACATACATACACTTTGTATCGATATTGACTAACGAATTCACGTACAATTGGAAGGATTTTATTTCTCCCATGGTTGTACCGCAGAAGCGCAGACTTACCAAGTACTGTTATTTTACGACGTAAGATTATTTTGATCATAAAGTATTCTTGCACTGATTTGACTGTTTTTTTTGACAAGTTTATTTAGCAGTTGGTACCCGATTAAATACACGACTGAATTTCGAACTAGGTATAGAAAAATACTTCAGTTTATTTTCACGGCATTTAATTGATAGGGGTTTGTCCACAATCACTAGATAACTGTAGATTCTACAAAAGGTGTCTGAAACAGATAAGTGTTTTTTTTGTTTTATGTTTTCTCGGAAGGAAAGTTAAAGTACTTTGGAATGCAAAGGTTGATAAAATTGAGTAAATTTTAAGAAAGTTTTATTCTTAATAAAAATAAGTGTTGTCTAAATATCATTTACTTTTTTATTATTAGTATTCCTTATCTTGTCTCATTCCGTCATACTGATATAAATGCCATTGCCGAAAAATGCAGCAATTGATTCATTCTAAAGATTCTGTAATGATCATACACAGTTGTGAATTCCGTTTTTCGTTTTGTTTCACTTTAGATTAATTCCCGGTCGCATCTCAGCAGTGGTGACATGATAAAGCAAAGTGTGAGAGCTATTGAAGCTAGTTCCTTGACCTCCTTATATGTTGCGACCTTTTTCTAAGACCTTTTTACTAAACTTTTAAAGAGAGTTTCTTTCTTATTTCTATAGAGGCCTTAAGGTGCATAGGTACGTACAGCAGCGGTCATAAGTACCATTAGTATGCTAGTGCACTTATGACTCCCTACTGTACTTAGCCGCTTCTACTTTCAAGCTAAGTAGCGATCCCCCAGCGCAGAAATTTTTCGTCAGTTATACAACAAAACAAACAGCTGCTCCATTCATTTTGACCGCGTAGGTATTGCACTTTTCTATGAAACAGTTGTTTTATTTGTAATACCAACGAATAATGTCTTCGCTGGGGGGTCTTGAATGGTATGTTGAATTCATACTTACTAAATACTTTTCCTGTATGTAGGTATAGGTCCCGATCACCGATATGCATTTTTTTAAATAACAAATACTTCCACTTTTAATTCTACAAACTGTTACAAAAATACACTATAAAACGAGAATAAATATTGTGTTACCCAACAGAAATCTGCATTCGCATCCTGTTCATGATTAAAAGTAAACAAAACATAACTTTTGCGGCGATTTATCAACAACTGCCAATCTGCGAGTGAAAAGCCTCGCCAGTTTAATGTGCACCCACCCTAGCCGCCTAACGAGCTTGTTTGCGAACACAGATGATAAATAAACAGTTACTTATTATCGAATTCTCGAAGAGATGAGATTTAATGTTGGTTGCATGACAAGATAATTTTGTGAAGAGGCCGTTTATTTTTCTTGCTTTTCTTTTTTCGCATTATTTGAATATATTGAACCATGACAGTCGTAAGTGGTTGCAATCATTAAAAAAACATGAAAAATGAGACCTATGCTGAAGGTTTTAGTTTCGGGTATTTGTGGTGTTTTCCGGAAGAATCAAGAATTTGTATTAACTAATTAATTTTACTACTTAATAGTCGGAATATCCCTATATTGTAATTGAATCAATAAATTTTACTAAAGAAGCGATCCAGCCAGAACATAAGTCCGTCAGGTTAATAAGAAAACTTAATACTTTACCACCACCGCTATCGATTACTAGACACACTCTCGATACTCCCCCACCGCTGCAACACCTGGAGCTCCTAGGCACGCAGGCCAATACTGCTAAACATCCCGTGGTTGATTGATGAGGCCGCCCTAGGTGAGTACAGTCACCATCAAAAATATAGGGACAAACAGACCATTCAAATGATCAGAAGAACATAGAAAATTAAACTTTATCTCAATGTCACCAGAGGTCTTTGGGAATGAAAACATTATCATTCACACACACTTTTATTTAATGATAATTATGTTGTTTTGTTTAATGTATTTAACTATTTAGACCTTTTCAAACTTCATAATTGTACCTAGACAATAAGTGATCGCGATAGTGTTCTATAATATAAGGCGTTCAGCAGTTCTTTTTTATTTATGTAATAAAATCACCTTTATTCCACCTACTTATGAGCTCCTCTTTTTTTTTTTTTTTTTTTTTTTTGAGGGTGGGAAATCATCAAATAACTTCTCCTGCTCTGGGTGGAGCAGGAGGGCGTGTCAGACTTTTACTGACTAAAACCCACCCGTGTTCCCTCAGTTGCCTGTGTGCCAGGGGCCGCGGTATCTCTTTCGAACAACCCGCACCCCTGGCAGGCATCGGCCCTTGCGGACCCCACCAGTTCGGCGCACCAGGACACGTGGCACGCCGTGACCACCCCAGGAACCAAGTAACAAAAGGGCCCCAGACGAACCCGTGTCTGGTACCCTTGGTCCCCTTGCGACGGGTCAGCGCAGTGGCCCCGCCGCCTACCACCTTTCGGCCGCAGGGGATAGGGAGAGCGGCCAACGCTATACCGACACTCCTCTTCCCCTGCGGCCACCGCGTCCGCCATCAAACGGTGGCGGCCCCGTCCAGGCTACGGAAGGGAAGAGCGCTACTCAGAAGTACCGGCACTCCTCCTCTTCCGCAGCCTGTAATCCTCAGCCGCGATGCCTCCCATTCGACATCGCGGCCCGCCTCAGTTGCGGTGCACCTCACCGCAACCTACATTTTGGCCGCTACGTCGTCGGCTTGGAGACAAAAGCCCTGACGAGCGGCCCCACCTTTGGGTTCCTCTTCGCTTCACCGTGGGAGCGGACCACGGCTACTGAGCCCCCCCGCAACGACAATGCGGGAACCCACTGGGGGGGAGCTCCTCTTTGTTTGTGTAATTTTCCAGTACACGACTACTGTCATTCCGATAAGAATTAACGAAAGAATCGAACTAGCTCTTTCCAGCGGCTTCGCTCGCGTGGAGGTCGAAAACTATCCCACGGGACCGTACTATCGGGATAAAAAGTATCCAATGTGTTAATCCAGGTTACAAACTTCGTGTCCAAACATACAAACTTTCACACTTATAATATTAGTAGTATTGAGATAAAGCTATGTTTTTTTAGTAATCCCATTCATTTTGAAAAGTATATTCGTCCTATTTCTGACGCCGACTGTACGTAGGTAAGCAGATATTCCCAGACCAATTTCTCGGCACAGGTTGAGTAGTACGACGTGACTAAATGAGACAAATTTGTCACATTCAAGCGACAAAGGACCCGTGATTAATTGCTGTTTAGAGGTTATGTTTAAATTGTTATTACCTGTCCGGAATTTTTGACGCTTGAATGTTTTAGCACCTATTAAATAAAATGCATGACATTTTCCTTAATAAGATAATGCGTTATTTTAAAAGTATTTTGTGGTGCGGGTTACGACTTATTATTTGGAGACCTTTATGAAGGAGGAATTTTGACCGATGGATGCCATACACCATGACTCAGCGTAATACATCGCCGACTTTTACGTATTAGACAATATTTCAATGTTTAATGTTATTTTCATTTAAATATTAAACATACAGGTTAGCACAGACATAGACGCGCAACTTGTTTCCAAGGATTCAGAACATGATTCTGAACTGTAATTTAAAAAATCGTCGGTTTAAAAAACTAATCGATGGTCCATACATTACATGCTGGTCCATACATTACACCCTGGTGCTTACATTACACGCTGGTCCATACATTACATGCTGGTCCATACATTACACGCTGATCCATACATTACACGCTGGTCCATACATTAAAGGCTGGTCCTTACATTACACGCTGGTCTATACATTAAACGCTGGTTCATACATTACACGCTGGTCCTTACATTACACGCTGGTCTATACATTACACGCTGGTCCATACATTACACGCTGGTCCATACATTAAACGCTGGTCCATACATTACACGCTGGTCCATACATTACACGCTAGGGGATCTCGTATCATGTGCTGAAGTGATTTCAGTATGCGGGTCGATGTTCCTGCCACCCTGTTTAAAGTTAGGATAGGTGTATAATTAGGTTGTCAGATTATTTGTGGCTTTTACCTATGGGCATTAGTTGCCTGACAACAAAGCGATTATTATTACTTGCTTGTCTATGTTACGTGTTTGTGTTTACACAACATGTTCATTGTTCACTCGTTAGTAAGTTTACATGCCCTCCCGCTACATCCAGAGCGGGAGAAATTATTTGATGATTTACCAACCTCAAAAAATAAAACATAAACCATCAACCGGAGTCACCGACTCTCGCTCGCGCGAAAAGTTGAATCTAATGTAGGATTATTCGGAAAGTCACGAGAAATACACGTCTGCAAAGTGTAAACAATTATTATAAAGCCAGTGATAATTATCAATGACTAAGTTTTTCTCGCAGTGTCGCCCGCATTCCTACGGGATTGTACTACCGGAATAAAATATTTCCAATAACCTAACAGAAGTCAAATAAACAAAATTGAAGTGTTTGTTTATAATATAGAGGTATGAGGAACAGGGTGTAAAGCTCCTCCCTCCGACCAGACGGGTGTTGTGTCTGGTGGGCAACTGCCCAACAGTTGATGTTGGGATGTTGTATCTGTGCGAGTCGCGCGGTAAACTCTGATTGCGCGATGCAGGTTTTGTGTGACGTGAAGTCTTGCGTAGTTCGCATGTGGCATTGTAGATGGCGCCACATCACTTTTTGTGTCTTTGATTTTTGTAGTTCGCATGTGGCATTGTAGATGGCCGCCACAGTAATGTATGTCTAAAAACATTTTTTTACTAAATGAATATGAAAGTATATAAATATGGTACCACTGTCAAAAAAAAATTACATTTTTATCTTACTAAATATTTAGTCCATCTGTCTGTTTGTTGTGGCTAGGTTAGGTTAATCTCCGAAACGGCTGGACCTGTCGGGAATTTCACTGGCAGATAGCTGATGTTGTAAAGAGTGTTATAGGCTACTGTTTGTACCGATACGATCATTGATACGGTAAAGTGGATGATGACACACGACAGAAGAAACCAGACACGCATAGCAACCTACCTCCACAGTGACCTGACCCCACTTTCAATTAAGCCACTATGGTTCACTTCATCAATAAAAAGCCCCTTACCATTAAAACTTACTTATCAACTTTCAATTTAACTTTACAAACAGATCGAGATCAAAAAGTTTTGTTATCAAGCTTTCCGAATTCGTTTGGAAAAAATCGTCTGAGTTTTCCTGAAATTCTTTACGAGTATATCAGCTTTTTTTAATTTCGTTCACAGAGGTAAAGTTTGGTATGTCTTATAATAGTATTGGCACCTACTTTTGCATGTCGAGTTGTAAATCTTTCATTTTGGATAGCTAAGAAAGTAAACAAACAATGTTTTGTTTCGTAACTACTATTACCATTTCTAGCTGGTTTTATTTGTTTGTTACCGCATTTCAGTCAAGCGCATTTCAACTAGTTTGAATCTCATTCCAGTTAACTCTAAAACTTATTACCGTTTCAGTCTGTATTGCAGTCAGTCAACAAGTAGCAATTAATAATGAAGTAAAACTCAAATACACCTAATTATACGAGCTTTAAGCCGCCTAGCAACTGAGGTAAGTAGGTATTTTGTCAACTTGAAGTGATGCGAAGCCGTCGCGTCGTCAACCTATTTTCAAAAAGTAAACACATCCAGTGCACAGAAAAGACTAGACAAAACCGCGTAGCGTCAAGTCTGTCATTTGCTACGGCGTAGCCTACGTAGCTGCTACACCGTAGCCTACGTAGCTGGTACGCCGTAGCAACATTACACTTCTTCTTTTTTCTTTTTTTGTGTGGGAAATCATCAAATAACTTCTTCCGGTCTGCGTGGAGCGGTAAGGCGTGTCTGACTTTTACTGACTATAACCCACCCGTGTTCCTTCAGTTGCCTGTGAGCCAGGGGCCACGGTATCTCTTCCGATCAACGCATACCCCTAGCGGGCATCGGCCCTTGCGGACCCCACCCCGCGAAACAAGAGTTTTCAGAATCCGCCAGCTTTTCATTATTTCTGCTAGCTTTAAAACGCACAAAAACATTAAAAGCCGGCCCGACTATACATCAATCATAAGCAAAAGAAATTATAGAATCCGAACACCTGACGGCACCTCATTGCTAGCTAGGCGCTCCCCGGCCTACTTTCTCATTAATACGTACAATAAAGTCTGCAAACTCTGCGAAAAAAAAAAAACTAACTCATTCGAATTACACAAAATATAAAGAAAATGCTGCAGATTACTGGTTATGATGACTCGGAACCATTAATATAACGACCCTGACCTGACACTGAATCAAACGAAGTATATTTATGGGGAACAAAAATACACACTTACACACGCACCCTTACACGCCACACACACACACCACACTCACACCAGATACCACACTAACTTTACACATATTATACTCAGACCATACCATACTATACCTGAAAACACCTCTCTAGTCTCCTCTCTAGAATTCATATCCTGAGCGCCAAGATACAGCCTAACTATCTAGTTTGAGGTTCACTGGCAAATAATATACTGTAACTAGCTGTAGGTAATATTTAAGCTACTCAATAATATGTCGTCTCATCTTGATGTTAACCTATGCTTGCTTACTGTATTACCTGGACAATTCATATTTATATTCTATTTCTAAACGAAGTAACAAAACTCAATAAAAAAGTTAATAGGACCCTTTATCGTAAACTGCCCGGCAACAGCCGGCTGGCCACCTATCTGTCGTAACATCAGTGTAGCCAGGTGCCACAGAGTACACGCTGATGCCTCGACTATTGTATTTAATCACTTTTTACTCGACAACCATCGGTTTGCTCGTAGATCATGTCTAAGCAGGCTTTGTGTTTCAAATGGTTTAATTAAGTTTGTGATGAATGTCTAAACTGTTTTGCACAAAAGGGAAGGCGTACTCAATTAGTTCAGTGGTGACAGTATTGGTTTTTATGAATGCAGTTTAAGATGATTCTTTAGAATAATACACGTTTTACGTAAAAGGAAGTAGAAAGTATAGAAAGTATTGCCATTTCCATGTTGGGCAAAATAACTTATACGGCTTCTTATATAGTGAAGTGGTTAGCAGAAAGAGTTTACTACTACTAGTTATTCTAAACACAGCTATTACACGAAAGGTACATGAGATGAAGTAACATAAATAATTACCTATGTATTTCTTTTAGCCAACAATCTCTTCAAATACTTCCTGCGAATCCATAGTATTCATCGCTTTGGGGTGACGTTTTTGTGTATCGCAGAAACTAGGTAGGTACTTGAAATTGCAAGTAATCACAACCCTCACAACCTTGAAGTGGGTCTCAAAAATATTCCTAAGTAAAGGTAGGGTTGGATGGGTACGTGCTCATTCCATTAGCGGGCAAGCAGTTGGCACAGCTCCGAGTATTTGTTAATATAAAATTTACATAAGCTCGTGTGCTATAAACTTACGTAGTCATTTTCTCTTGCAAAATAAATAATAAGGAAGCTTCATGGACCAGCACTAGAACAACTAAATAATATCAGTAAAATCGCCTTTCTAAATAAAAATAAGAATACTGTAGAGACTCAAGGACTAAGGCTTTCCAAATGACAGCCATTTCTATCTAAAAATATATTCGATCGGATCTCATGCCAAAAATAAAGGGTGACATTTTTACCAATTCCACAACTACAGCCATATTTTTCAAAGCAACCGCAGAACCCTTAAAAATCAATAAAACATATTAAGTTGGATCAGAATTCCTTACAATTATTATCGGATACTCGCGACGTCACTGACATGTCCTCGGCAACATTCGTTGCCGCGCGGAACACGATTAATCACACCAATTTGCGAGACCGTTAAGTTTGCCAGCTGAAGGAAGAGGGCTCTCCCCACATCTCCGTCTTGTGGTACACGAAAATTTAATTTTCTTAATTCTTTCACTTCAAGTGTCTTAATGAAAATTTTAGTTCAGTAGCAAACTTCGTAATTGCTGAAGAAAAATGGTTCTCCGAAATAGACGTCAAGTCTTGAGATAAGTTGTCATTTTTAAAACGATATTTCTGAAGGATTATTTTGACCTACAGACTAGAACTGCCGATGGTACAGGGTAAACAATGTTGGGGGCTTCTGAGATTTTTCCTGAGAAACACAATTTAGTTATCAGTCAGCTTGTTGACAGCTGAATTAAAAAAAAATGTTCTTTTAGTTTCGGCATCTTATTCTGTGACCAGTGTGAGGGCAGGGCCACAAACCGAAAATACGTACCTACACTCAAATAAGAAGAGTATCCATCATATTCCGCATTTATATCCGCGCACAGTTTATGTCATCGTTCCTTAGCATCATCGTTTGTGACGTCACGTCCTGTCTCATTGTTTAAATTAATAAACTGTCAGACGAAGGGAAGGGGGTAGGAAATTTGGGAGGGCTGTTAGAGGGCTAAGTTCAGGACAGGCTTGAGAAATTGATGTCATGCGCTAGAATATTGCTGTATTCAAGCTTTATTGGTGCAAGGTGTGCAGCGGTGAACGTGATCAACTGAGTAGACATTAGGTGCAATGTCAGAATACAAAATGAAAGCCTCTTGACACGAAATTGCATTGCACAGCTAACACTGAAGTCAATTTAATAAGAAGCCATTGTAAAAAAATTACACATTATTTCATTACTCAGTTGTGACTCAGATTTCTAGAGTATTCCCAAAAAAACAAAACAACACACAAAATCGCTGTAAAACCAACAGAATCGATTGAGTTAAACCTCAGTGGGGGCCGGTTGTGGTGGAAACAAAACGGCGGCATTCGATTCATTACGAGCATGTAATCAGCAGCCTCCATTAGTCGCTCCATTTACTACTGAAATGAATGGAACAGAACATTCTCGAGTTTTCGAAGGATTTCTATGTACTTTTTGTGCTATGGGGTTTCGGGTGTAAACAAACATTTAAGCTAGGTGTGTGCAAATGAAATATTAGGTGTAGGTATGTCGCAGGCAAATGACAACAAACAAACAAACCAAAATTACATTATCATTAAAGAGAGGACATTATCTGACATTGTAACAAAAAATACATGAAAAAGTAAGCCGTGCATCGCATCTGTGTAAGAACAGGTCCTTGCTCAGCAAAATGCTGTCTGTGACTTCGGACGAACCGGTAAGTGTGCTTCGTTCTTGTATATCCTCAAACTCTCTCTCTTTGCCTAGCCTTATCCAATTTCAATTGCGGTCGGCTCCTTGTATACCCTCAAACGATAGCCAATAAATAAATGAAGAATTTCTTCAAGAATTGAAAACGTAAAGCTGTAAGTAGGAACCTCCTACACTTATTAGAGAAGAGAGTTTATAAGTGGTTTGTCATTAAGTTGAAGACGCAAGAGTTAGTAAGTGGTGAAACAGCAACTTGGCGCTACTTGAGTAGCTTTAGATTTAACAAATTAACGATTCTACTCGTAACGGTTTGGTGTTGAACTTTGGAGGAGCGTTAAATATAATCAATAGGAATTAACATTATGTCGTAACGAGCCAATATTTATAGGTATACTATCCATAAGTGGATCAGACGGTTAAGCACAGAATTAACACTGGATAGATGAAATGCATTCCCCTTTAACTTAAGGGGAAAATATATAAAACCGTGGTTAGACCTGCGGTCTTGTAACCATTGGGCTACAAAAGGGGTTAATGAAAGGCAATTGCTTGCAGCTGAGATGAGAATGATAAGAAAGATGTGTGGTGTTGCACGAATGGATACAATAAGAAATGAATACCTACATAAGAGCAAGTCTGAAAGTGGTACCGGTAACTCAAAAGTTGTGTGCATATTTTAATCAAAACTTTTTAGCTTTGTACTTAAACTTCATTTGGAGGTTAATTTATATTTCATAGCTGTTCTCTGTATTTGTAAGTAAATTGCATGTGTATATGTGTTCAACACAATGTAAATTGTTTTATGAATAAATGTAATGAGTGAATCAATCGGTTGTCATGGTATATTGGGATGTGATACGGTGGAATGAGGAGAATGTCGTGACGTAAGTTTTGAGTATGAATGTCGATGACTAGAGTAGGGAGTGACCAAAACAACGATGAATGAACTGCGTGAATGATTATATGTTTATAAAGGGAGTGAGTACCGAGATCACGACTAATAGAGAAGTAGGTACGGAAGAAAAAACATGTTGCGCCGACCCAAAATAAATCGGGATAAGGGAAGAGAATGATGATTGGTAACGACAGTTAACGTCTCTAACACTTAAGGACATTGTTGCTAAGTCTTAATTAATGAAAGTTGACACTGTTATACTAAGAAAGTGTGCGTATTCGTTCTATAGTTTACGCTAAGTTCAACTAGAACACAGATTCACACTAAAAACGTATATCCAGTATTCGATTAATCAATCCTTAACTAAATATATTAAACCCAATAATAGCCACAGAATACCAATGAAAATTGACACCGAACACACACCTATTGATTCAAATACAATTGCAGCTATTCAGGACCGAACGTAGCCAATCAGAGTGAACCATGTTCATTAACGCACTCCGTGTCTGGCAGACGTCTCTGGCCACTCGGTCAGGCTTGCTCGCCATTCATTAACTGGAACTGTGATCACCGGGTGACATCAAAAAGCACCTATTCTGGTATACCTATGTGTTGTGTGTACAACACACTGTTAAACAGGAATAGGTGCTCGTGAAAACTAGCTATTCACCCACATGTGGATAGCTTGTTTTACCTATAGGTGTAGCTAAGGACGTGTTCTATCGAAGGATACAAAAAGTGTGCAATTGTATTAGTAGTTTTAGTAACGCAAGCTTGACTGAGTGCTTTTTCTACGTAAGTATATTGAATAGCTAATCTTTAAAAAAACAATAAGGTTCACATAAATGCATCCTGCAACTTACAGAACACATGCAAGAATTACAATATTATTGCCAAAGCACACCAAAAAACTTAGAAATACCTGGATTAGTACCTACCTACATCATCATCTCCAGCTTAAAGCAGCCCATCATCAGCAAACTCGATCCTTGGTTACTCGTTAAACTCAATCCTCAGCTACTCAATTGAGACGTAAATTTTCAGAAAATCGAATACTGGCCCTACACTTGATAATTGTTTTATCGCTTCTTTCAAAACTACATCTAATTATATATCATATCTATTTCCTAAAACGTTCAAAGTCAATGGTGAATAGGTACACATATAATTCATGCGCTGTTCAAACCGGGGCCGGCAACTGTCCTATAGAATTGCACTGCCCTACATACCATTCAGCGCCGGACGTGTAATCGCCGGGACGTGTGTCGACAACCACTCGCTTCCGTGTTTGAACGAGTTTACTCTTTGTTAACTTAGTACGAGTAGGATTGAAGCGTAAACAAAGGTATTTGACGACGGGATGCAAAGAAGGGTGACGTAGTTTGGAATGCGGTGGACATCAGATGTCCAGAGCAGTTCTTCTCTAACGAATAACTTCAGAACTATTTTTTTTTTCAAAATAACGTGTACATTGGGTTTTCTCTAATTCCATGAATTTTCGCCTAGGTTTATGGGATGCTTGACTGTTGCAAATAGATCACACTATCACGTCCTGGAACGAATACGTCAAATTACAAGTCACCCTGTATAAAAAGTCAAAAACGTATGGGACTGACGTAAGCTACCGAAAATCTTATGTCAATCCTGTTGAAAAGTCATTGCATACATACGAAACGGCTTGAGATCTATTACCACTTATTACTATATACACATATTTTCCCATGGTCAGAACTGTTTATTAAAAGCCCATATTCAGCAGACACACTATGTATATGCCCAAAACTGCTGGCTATACATACATTCATTAAGTAGTCCCGCTGAATCAATACGTTCGTAATCAGCGGAGATCGTCAGACGTGACAATTGGACGATGAATTCTATTCAGCAGCCGGACTGCACTCGGCGTCCGATGGCGTCTATCGATACCTAGATTAGGCAACATATGGCATTCCTGTGCAAGGTTAATTAGTGAAGGTTTCTATTTTTGATGGCTGGTAGTTTGGTAAAGGTTTTAGCGCAAAAATAATAGTTTAATATGGTATAATTATGGACTTTTCTTTTAAAAATATTTTGGGTATTTCTCTTTGAATGAGGTTCTGAACAAATTTTTTTTCCATAGAAGTAGGTACTTAGAAAATAATTCAGTGGGGCTGTTTTAAAGGGTCCCAAATTTAAATGGTTTCTGTTGTAACTTCTCCACATTGTCTACAGGTGTGGTCGCGCCGGCAGCCTTGCAGCGACTCCAGGAGAGAAACTTCTAGAACTGCTCCGACCGAGCGTCGGTACTCCCCGGCGACACAGCACGGCGGCGTGTGCGCCAGCGCAACCGCAAAGACCGACCGGCTTCGTGTACTGCCCCTCTGACGCGCTGCCGTACTGCCCACCTTCGAGGATCGCGCCGCCGAGGCCCATCATGAAGGTAAGATATGGTAACACTGTTTCGTACATAGTAAATACATTGATGACGTTTAAATACAAATATTTTTTGTACATTTGTGATGACAGCTCCAGCCACCGCCGCAACAGATCCAGCCAGTGGTGCCGCAGCCACCGCCCGTGCCCCAGCGCACTACGGCCACGGTCGCGCCCACGCCCCTGCCCGTGCCGCCACCCGCGCCTCCGCGCCGCGCTTCCCCGCAGCCCCCGCGCCGCGTGCCGCCGCCCACACCACCCAGACCACCTACCACGACAGCACCACAGACGGACCCCAACGGAAACAGAAGAACAGTTGCCCCAGTGCAACCACAACCACGACTAGACTGTAACAGAAATCCTGCGCACACACAATCTTTGTCCGCCAGAAGAGCGCACCTTCCCGCAAGAATCCCCGACTCTACACCTTTCCCTGCCCCCTTACCTCCTCAGAATACTGTCCAGCCGATGAAACGGTCACCGAGTTCAGGGTCAAATATAAGCGTCCGACAGGACTCGAACGTGTCTTCAGACTCGTTCAGTCAGACGTCCTCACCGTCTTATACGACGAAGACTATGGAAGCTCCCTTGCTTCCGCACCAACATGTGAATAAAAGCCTCAACGCTAAGATAGCTCGGGGTTTACTCCTAAAAGAGCAGCAGGACAGAGACTCGGGCAATGGCTCTATAACCAAGAGTATGTCCACACCGGCGTCTTTACAGACGATCGTCAGGTTTCAGAATGGAAGCAACATGTCTTTGCATCATCGGGTGAGTTATCAAAACATTACTACTAATAGTACAGCATAAAAAAATAAAATTAATTACACAACAATACTTGCCAGACAAGTTTATCATCCTGTGAAGCCATGCTTCTACGATTACCTATCTCAAAAGAACGCTGCTGTTTAAATTGTCATTATATATTCTACAATTCAACTTGAAGAATGATACCTACAACCTTAATAATTTAAATATAAAATACTGCTACAAAGTCCGAACACAGAAACAATTAATACTATCAGTCAGTTTGAATTTTCCACTTCATATTCCGCGCTCCACGATCCGAAAACGGTAACAAAAACGTTTGCAGAAACATTTTATAGCTGCAAATGCTGCAAAAATCTGCGCGTTCAACAAAATGCCGTAAAAGTAAGTAGTAACAGTATTTTCCCGCACAAGTGTATGACACATATGGCCACTGTAAAATTAAGTGTCGCTCGCAAGCGTTGCGTCGTAATTAAAATATTGCGCCGCATTAAGCGTTTGCTATGTTTACGGTACAGGCTTTGAGTGCCAGTTGGGGTCCGAGGTAAGGGAGGCAATAATATTTAGCGTATTTAAACGATAGGTATTCGTTCAAATACGCAAATGCGGGACCGATTTTGATGGGACTTCATCCTGGCATCACTGGCAGATCGTTGATGTTGTAAACAGTCATGTTTTTGTAGCCAGGTAGCACGTTCCCGTTAGATAGTTTCCGCACTCCAAGCGGCCGAAGCCGCGGGCAGCAGCTTGTCATATTATTAAAAAATAATCTTACAAATTTCCCGTTACAAAAAAAACATTTATGGTCAAATCATTTAAAATTGTAGGTCTTTATCATTGCTTCCCTAACAGAGAGTTTTACTTATTGCTTATTGTTACTGTGCTGTCAGCAACATCCAGATCTTCCACAGATCTATCAGAATTCAAACTGTTTCCTGTCGCGGTGAATTGGAAATTGATCGTCTCATTGTATGCACACCGCTACCGCTTCTGACTTGTTTCTTGTATTTAACAACCAAGGGCGGACTGCACTCCGCCGAGTCGCGTCTCGATTACACGGGAATCGTATCGAAAAGTTTTGTCAAGATTAGGTTTGCAGCGTATTTTGTGTGGAAATTAAATAGTTGCAGATATTATATTTCTATCAGTGTTTTAGAATATTATGTTGGAAGAATTTATGATTTCGTTTTGTTAGGAATTTATAGCTTTATAGATTTATTTTTGAAATTATATCCAGAAGATAAAAAAGGCCGAAACAAACTCAGAGGTCACACAGTCTCTTTTAAAGTCCAGACATAATCTTGGATATGGATAAATGTACGTATTAAGTATACCTACAGTTTCAATATTGTTCCAATTTTAAGTAAGATTTATAAGTAGTTTTCTCTGTATTCAGCATTTTGTTTAACTTTTAGTGATAACGTATATTCGATTAGGTACATAACTAGGTACTAGACGGAAAAACTAGGTAATATGAAATTAAAATCGATTTCCAATCATTGGAAGCTTTACAGTAGGGTATTTTACTCTATATGAGAAAAAAACCTAAAAATATATTATTGAGATAGATTAGGCAAAAAGCAGTCGGAAAATGTTGGTTTTAGTTCATGAAATAACAAAATAAATTTTAAAATTCAATTCATAGATTTCAGTTTTTTAATCAATTTTTTTACCGACTTCAAAAAGAAGAAGGTTATCAATTCGACATGTTTATACCGGAAAAGGTTTTATCTAGTGCGCAAACTGTAACCATGAATTCAGGATAATCATTCTAAATCCTCCAGCGCAGAAATTTATCCTAGGTTTATCAAAAAAAAAAAACAGCAGTTCCATACATTTTGCCCGCGTAGGTATTGCACTTTTCTATGAAACAGCTGAATTTTATTTGTAAAATCGACGAAAAATTTCTTCGCTGGTGTTCTAAAATGGCATGCTGAATTTATGGTTAAAGTTTGCGCACTGAATAAAAACTTTTCCTGTATAGTTTTTTTTTTATGTATGTTCGGGCATAACTTCGTCATATATAGTCGGAATTGTAAAATTATTTCTTTGTTCGAAAAGGGTTTATTCCGAAATGGTCCCATATACATTTCATATATAAACTGATGATGAGTTTCGGAGACAGACAACGGAACTCTTCAAAAAATGACAGCAAATCAAACGCGATTGCTGCTTTCGCATGAATATGCATTGTTTTGACCCTAAGGATGATGAAATTTCGAATTGGTGTTTACTATAACTAAAAAGTGCAAAATTTAAACTTAAAAAAAACAACCGACTTCCACACTACAAAGTGAAAAATAACATTAATTTCAGAAGGCGGTGACAAAAAATTAAAATACAGCTCCAAAGTCACCGACTTCCGAAATTAAAGTTATTTTTCACTTTGTAGTGTGTAATTCGGTTGTTTTTTATTTGAAAAAAGTTTTTATAATACCATGAAATAGTAGCCGCCATGTTATTATGTCATACTGCTGTATAAACTAATCAACTGAACAACTTTGTACTTTTATTATTTTCGTAACCAAAGTAATTTTTATTCAAATAATTTCTTACATACAGGAACAGCGAACCAACGATAAGTAGAATAATAAATATTTTTCAAATTATAAAAAAAAAATCATACAAAATAGCAGCGCATTTGCTTACACAGTAAACTGACGTCAAAGCCACAGAGCAATATGGCGTCCACTGCGTCCAGCGTTTTACGTGCGAAATATGAAAATGTAAAATTTAATGGCATTTTTAGGGCACTAATCGATTCAATAAAAATGTTGTTTTTTTTTTAGTGGTCTAATAGCATTGTAGAATCTGAATTCACTGAATTTTAAATCGTTTAAATGATGAAAGTGCTGTTTGTTCAATTAAAACAAACACTTCGTGTTTAACAATCAGGTAGTGAGCTTATTTGATAGGATAACTATTTCTTCTGAGTAAAAAAGACTGAGAAAAACTTGCCAGAACGCTTGAAAGGCTAAATCAAAAAGTAACTTCGTATTTGACTCGGAAAAATATTTTTAGTACTTAATAGTGGATCCACGATGAGGCAAATTGATTGTATAACGTAGGTACAGCAAGTTTGCTACCATTCACTGCAAAGACGAACTCCTAATGAAATCTCGCTAACATTCTCTCTACAATAAAAATCTTCTTTCATCCCCTTTAATAAAATCTTAAAGTCCGTCCTCTTAAGTTTTCCACACACAATCTCAAAGTTTCTAATCAGCGTTCACGTTCGCCACATACGTATCTGTGGGGAGGGGTGTACACCCGCCCGTACATATACTAGGAAGGAGTGTACAATCCGGGCCACATATTACTGTTTACATGAGTCAAGATTGCGTCCCGTCCTACGTAAAACTCGGGGGAGTAATCTGTATTGTATTGCGAAAGAGTTTTGTTTTGTTGGTTCATCGTTTCTTATAGTATTATTTCTGTATCTTTATTGAGAGAGTTCGTAGGTATTTTTGTGCCAAACTAAAATTTGGCCCAATGGTGGATGGTCCAATGGTTCACTCTATCATGGAGACAGGAGGTCCGAGTCGCAGTTATTGAAAAATATAGACTAGTGTGTATCATACACACATAAACAGTCTTTATCAATTTGTATGTAGTAAAATAAGATATAGGACTAAATATAGTTAAAATATCTTTAGAAAAACTGAACTACACGTTAAACAATACAATACAATTCGATTCGATTGTTCGCTTAAAAACCGGCGGCTTTCCTAATATCGCTTGATCAGATGCATATTGCCTGATGGTTGTCGTGCTAATATTCCATCTCGGACGTTGATTGAGGCGGGTGCCTAAAGCGTATCTAATAGCAGTTTGCTCCTAGGTGTGCCAGAGATTTATACATATCTGAATATGGATGAACTAATATTGAAGTTGTAATAATTATACCAATACATAGTACGCAGTGCCATTTAACGTAGGTACCTATGTACTTTGTATACCTACATGGCATGTTTCAGTAACTCTGTAGAACCTGGCAGATGAAGTTGAACTGAATATAAGCTATAAGTTTTTACAACATTCCAATGGTACTCTCATTGTTCAAAGTTAAACTTAGTAAACATAGGTACCTTGAATTCGTATAAAAATCTATAAACATGGAGTTATTTCAAATGTGGGCTTCTTGAATAGACATTACGTAACAATAATATCTCAGTGGAATCCACAAAGCTAGAGGTTCGTTTTGAATATGAAACAATCGCAGTACGCACTGCCGCCGGAGCTCTGGGGCCCATTCATGTCGCTGCTGCAGCTCGAGATAAACCCTTTTTGGTAGAATGGCTAACAAGCTGAGTGAACGCTGTTAGCTTCATGAGGACTTAGTGGCGTTGTTCAAAGTTTGTAAGGATGACCTAAATAGGTTGCCTACGTGTTGCAAGGTTCAGGGACAATCTAGTTTTATTCTTCAGTTAACTTGAACAATTTGTCTCTATTTTATCTAGCTCGTTGACAGAATATCTTTGTATTGTTTTTTACTTTAAACCGTTTTCTTGGCAGTTCAAATAATAGTGAAATGTTCGCTGGATGCTTATTTTACTCACAGTATCTACTTATATACCTCACGGTCATGATGAACCCAAAGATTTAAAATGGTTTTGAAAGTGCAAATCTACTCAAAATATGACGCTTTTCTGGATAGCTTCTCACTAAGGCAGTATTCCAGCAAATCTTATGCAATAATCGATCAGCTTAGGTTCTAATACGGGCTGATATACTACAAAAGGAGCTTCCGAAACCTTTTGTTCATAGTTTAGTTATAAAAACCACTAGTTCTCCGAGCCAATCGGCTTAGCTCGCAGTACTGGCACTCATAAACACCTTCCGGGTATCGAATAATGGAGTCAGTTGAAGAAGATTATAATGATAATGAAAATATTTTATTTTTGCTTATATATGTACGTACGTATTGAAACTTAAATATGCTAACAAGTTTACATTCATGTGAGCACAGTTAGGGATATTAAAAGTTATGGAAAAACGACGAAAATATCTTGATGTTTTTTTTAATAAATTGAATAGAAAGTTAGAAATAACTATTTACATTAGCTGCACTGTTGTTTTAGTATAGGACTAAATAAAACATTCCCCTACCTCGAACAGAAGAAGATACCTACCTAAATAGTAAAAGATGTCAGATTTTACATAAAAAAATTCATTGAAAAAACAATGCGGCTGTGAATAAACACACAATCGTAATCGACCGTCTATCAGGACCGTGGGGCTGAATTAATTGAGTTACAATCAGACTAGCTCACTCTAAGCCTGCAGGAACCCGGTCCGGGTTACTGAATGAAAAATTTCAGTGGTAACGATGGTTTTCGATTGTTACTTTTTTCATGAATTTATTCTTAAAATTGTGAGCTATTCAATAATTATTATCAAATCTTTTATTTGGTAGACTAAGGTACCTATCCCTGGAGTTATTTTCATGCTCTTTGTCATAGGACCGTACAGTGAAACTTAGAGTTAGAAATGGTATGACAATGAAAAAAAAACTGTTTATATCGGACATCTAATAGATCTCTAACTATTTTGTCAGTCGCATGCTTGCACTTAAACTAGTATTGATAGTAACTTAAAGGCGAAATGGAATAAAATTTTTGCAAAGACCACCCTACACTAAGACACAAAAACAGCAATTAAGATGATCAGTCTTCGCACAAACTGCCTTATAGCGCAGGAAGCCGTCTGCCGCCTTCCAGGTGCTAATGGGGCTGCCTCTTATGTTACTCAGAACTTATGTAGTTAATTTTTACTCTTTAAATGCATATTGAAAAGAAATGCAACCCTGAAATATTTACTAATTCCTACCAGATGCTCCGAGACATGCGCGGTGCGAGTACAGACGCCAACCCCCACAAGTTCAGACTGATGCAGCTTGCACTCAACGCAGTGGCGCTGCTCGCCATCACAGGAGCGCTGTTCGCGTACTTCAGAGCTAACCCTGCAGTACAGGTGAGCACACACATTATAATAACCCAGCAGTACAGGTGAGCACACATTATAATAACCCAGCAGTACAGGTGAGCACACACATTATAAGAACCCAGCAGTACAGGTGAGCACACACATTATAATAACCCAGCAGTACATGTGAGCACACACATTATAACAACCCAGCAGTACATGTGAGCACACACATTATAAGAACCCAGCAGTACAGGTGAGCACACACATTATAATAACCCAGCAGTACATGTGAGCACACACATTATAACAACCCAGCAGTACATGTGAGCACACACATTATAACAACCCAGCAGTACATGTGAGCACACACATTATAATAATCATCATCATTCTCTTGTCCGTATCCCAATTTATGTGACGTCGGCGCAGCATGTTTTCTTCTTCCATAACTACTTCTCGATTAGTCATCATGTCGGTAGTCACATACTATTATATCAGCCTGTAACGTTGGCAAACAAGGCCTCTTCTCTGTCAGATAGGCGGGCCGTTATCTACCACGTGGGCCCATTGTGGGTTAGACTCATAATTTATTGTTGCGAAACTGTTTCGCTTGAGGAAGAAGAAAATGAATGCGGAGTTTTAATTGCCTATTATATTACTTATGTTATAGAAACTAAGCAGATTTGATTTTTATAAACAAATACATTATGTTGCATGTAAAAAGGCTTAAGTCAATTTAATCACGGTGGGTGTTGTAACTGGCTTTCTGAAAACGTCGCACCTTCAATAATTATGATAAACACGTATTTTCATACAGATAGGTACAGATTGGTACCTAAAACTTAACACGTTGCGTTGAAACTAACTCGCCTACTTGTTCTGTTATATTTTGATGTTACGCTTCAACAATCTGGACCCGACAATAGCTCACAGCTTTGTATAGCGGCACAATTCTCGGAAATTAGGAACCCTGCGACAAAACAAAACTTGCTTTTATTTGAACTGGCTTCAACTTGGCTCAAACAAATTACATTGGAATATTTTTCATGCCCTTCAGAAAAAGAGAAAAATTTCTCACTGTATAAAAACAACAAAACGAAGCAACTCAATTACTGAACCACTTGCATATAGCTGAAAGCCATTTCGCCCACAAAAAACGTTGGAAAGGCAAAGCTTTGCTAACAAAACAATTATTGTGCTCGTTGCTCAAAGTCGGTGCTCTGGCTTTAGGCAACAATTCCGTCTTACCTGGCCTTCTTTGTCTGTTTTGTGAGAGTTACAACAATGGACACATTGTGAAGGACGCGTTGTTGTGGATACATATTGTTTTTTGGGCTCCAGAAATTTTGTAAAGGATCGGTAGTGAAAGTTAGAAAGCTGTTTTGCGAAAAATGAAAACACCTATTTTGTTACGTTAATTAAATAACACGATAGTATTTATTGCCTTTCCAAAACTCTCTTCAGATAGATTCTCTATACCATCCTCTCTTAACTTTTATTTAATAACTAGCTGACCTGACAGATGTTGTAGTTACTATCAAAGTTTCAATAACTCATACAAAATTCCCATACATTAATTTGCAGTTTTTCGAATTTTCCCGGCAACTTTTTAAATTCTTATTTCGGCAAGAACCTGATTCGGACTATTACGAATATTTTAAAACAAAAAAAAGGCGATCCCGCCGTTCTGAAGTGATGTGCTTACGAACGAACAGCATTTAACTTTTATTATCTATATATGTACATATTAAAACGTGAAGCAAAAACGTTGTGCCCCTTTTTACGAAAATTACGCAGACGAAGGAGCCAAATATGCCAAATTTTATAAAATTTGGCATGCAGGATAAGTTTTTATCCAGTGCGCAAACTGTAACTATGAATATAATTCAGCAATACTAATAATTCAGCATATCATTTTACACCCCCAGGCCCCCCAGCTCAGAAATTTTTCGTTGGTTATACAAAAAAAATCAGCTGTTCCATACCTTTTGACTGCGTAGGTATTGCACTTTTCTATGAAACAGCTGATTTCTTTTTGTATGACCGACAAAAAATTCCGCGCTGGAAGTTCTAGAATGATATGCTGAATTCATGGTTATAGTTTACGCACTGGATAAAACTTGTCTTGTAGTTAAAGTTTATGGAAAAGGAGTGCCGAAAGCTAATATTTTTATTTAATAATGCATAAGTTCAAATATGAATTATGGTCGAATTTCGACCACTGGGCGACCACTAGTAGGTATAGATAATTACTTACAAAAGTATGATGATGATGATGATGATGGGACTCCCTTTTCCGCACGTAGACTCCCATTCGGTCCGTTGTGCGTGGGGATTCTGGCTAACAAAGCCAGCCTAGCTCCGCCCAAAAGCACAGAAGCTTCCTGGGAGCTTCACAGGCTTCGCGGAGCGACCTCACTGTTCCGAGGATTTCTTCACGTTGAGAAGCCACGGCCTCGCATTCCAGGATGACGTGGGCGGCTGATTCCTCGGCGTCAAGGCAGCCTCTGCAAAGCGGGCTGTCTGTGGCGCCTATATTATGAAGATGTTTGTTAAGGGGGTTATGGCCCGTAATTGTTCCTATGATTATTCTAAGGTTATTTCTACTCAGGCTGAGAAGCTTTTTGGTTAATCGCGGGTTTAGAGTCGGCAAAGCCAATTTTGACTGTCTACAGTCTGTAGCCCGTGACCATCGGTTATTATGAAGTTCGGTTGATCTTTGGCGAATCCACGCACGAAATTGTGAGAAAGGCAGGGGGAGAAGTGGGTACGGGCCTAGCACGTTCGTATCTGAACCTCTCTTCGCAAGTTCATCTGCGGCATCATTACCCAAGGATCCACTGTGCCCTTTGATCCACTGGAGGGTAATACGATTGGACGTCGATATACTCTCCAGAGCTAGATGGCACTCAAAAATTAGTTTGTTGTTGGTTTGTTTGTTTGCTAGGGCTTTAAGCACAGATAGGCTGTCAGATACGAATTTAATTCCGTGATTCTGGATGCCTAAGCCCTTTACTGCCGTTGCGGCTTGTGTTAAGGCAACACATTCACATTGAAAGATTGAACTGTGTTTGCCTAGCGGTATGTGAAAGTTAAAGTTGAGGTCAAGGGAGTGTGCGCCAGCACCTGAACCGTTTTGTGTTTTTGAGCCGTCTGTGTAGATGCGCACTTCATTGGCTCCTGACTGATCCCTTTCTTCCTCTACTGTTTGTATAACATAGTTTTTGTTGAGCATAGGTTGGTTTGGTGTTCTATCACACGGGGCAGCGATGAGCGGCTGGTACTCAATCGCCCGGTCCAGGATTTTAGCGTGTGGACTGGTTAAATTCTTGCCCCATATGCCCAGATGCATTAGCCTGATGGCAGCTAGTGCCGCCTCCTGCTGTATGTACAGGTCAAGGGGAGTTAATTGAAGGGCTATCTCCATGGCTGCTGTTGGGGTGGTTCTCATGCAGCCAGTGGTAGCTGAACAGGCCATTCGTTGGAAGCGCTGTAGTCTGGTAATGGTGGTCGAGAGCTCGGTCCTTGTCCACCAAACCAGAGCGCCATAAGCCAACATTGGCCTGATCACCGCTTTATATAGCCACAGAGTAATCTTCGGAGAGAGCCCCCATGTTTTCCCTAACATTCTTTTACATTGGTAAAGTGCAATCGTGCTTTTATTCAGTTTGTAGTCAAGATGCTTGTTCCAGAGCAGTTTGCTGTCAAGGATCACCCCCAAGTACTTGACTTCGTCTTTAAGTGTTAATTCTGTGTTGAAGAGTTTTGGAAGCCTGTGGGGTCCCAAGGTTCTCTTGTTAGTGAAAATTATTAGTTCTGTTTTCGCGGGGTTAACCGATAGTTCGTGTTTCGTGCACCAACTCTCGATTATTTTGAAGGCCCTTCTCATGAGATCGCACAAGGTGCCCTCAAATTTTCCCGATATTAGAATTGCTATGTCATCCGCGTATCCCACCGAGTACAGACTACTAGCGTTGAGCTCTGCGATAAGCTCATTTGCGACTAAATTCCACAGTAGTGGTGACAGCACCCCACCCTGTGGGCAGCCTCTACTCACGATACCTCGTGTGGTGGTGTACAAAAGTAATTAAGTAACAAAAATACCAGACATGTCTGAAACTTCATGATGCTCTATTTCACAAACTATAGTAACCCTACCTCCTTGTCCACAGTACGTGTCCCAAGTAGTGAACCGGTCGACGGTGGTGACGTTGCCGGCACCCACAGATCCGCCCGGAGCCAGGAACCCAGCACCAGGAGTGTGTCTGCCCGTCATTGTCAGCTTTTGTCAGCAGCATAGGATACCTTACAACTTCACCGTATTCCCCAACTACATCGGTCATTTTGGGCAGAGGGACGCACAACAGGTCAGTTGGTATCTAGCTACTTATTTACATTTTGTCCAGGTTTATATCACTGACAGTAGACTTAATTTTTAGGTCCTAAGTATTTACTTTGATAACACAACGGTCATCGAGTGCAATTACTTAGATCAGATCATGACCTAAACAGGGACACTCCAACGGTTTTAAACTTCAAATCAGCTTCTTCAACGTACGAATCTCATCTACACATATACTTATGTGGATTTCTTTATTATTAGCTGTTAAGTAGTTTGGAGAACCAACACACAATATTCCATGAAAATCTTTTTATGCAATACATATTTCCTTTTCGGGTTGATCGCCTAAATTATAATGAGACACTGAAATCGTCTCTAAATTATAATGAGAAAAAAAAATAGAAGGCAAAACAATAATAAGAGCATCAATATTTAGACAATCAAACATAACTACTAATTGCTGAGTTTAATTTACCTAACTATATAGGTATGTATTCCCCAAAAGCGGCTTGTTTGCTTAGTAGTAGAGACCTCACAAATATATTGATACGCGATCCCTTGGACTTGTTTTAAGTCAAATACAACAAGTCAAACTCTTCGATACGTCAAGTTCCAAATTGGATGAGTTTCGTTTGCTAGTCATATTAGTTAAATTGCCGTAGGAACAAACAGAGCCGGGAAATTGAGTTCGCTAAGTGAGAAGTGATTCTCAGTTTGTAAATATTCTGCTTTTAATTAATATTGGTGACAAGGTCTCAACAGTAATTTTGTTGGTTTTTATATTTCTTCCATAATTGTTTGTTGATGGATTACTAAAAGGGAAAGTGTATATTTTTCGGTATACATAGGTAGTACAATTTCCAATGTTGATACTGCTAAAAGGAAATTAAACTGAAATTTAATTTTAATTTAAACAAAAAACCAAAGTATTATCTTGTCAAACAACAATATCTGTAGTTTTGAGTAAACCACATTGAGTCACCAAAAAAAAAAATGTATAAATCCAGCCAGAGAACGGTAAACTATGGAGTACCACAGGGTGGTATACTCGGACCGCCCCTATTTATTGTTTATATTAACGCCTTTCCGACAGCATCATCGTATCCTATGACAATGTTTATAGATGACAACATTTTACTTTTTAATAGTCACGAGGTGAGCACATTAGAGGCTGATATGAATTCTACCTTACTATCAGTTGTGAATTGGCTGCAAAATAATAATTTGGTTATAAATCTTGACAAAACAGTATTAGAGAATTTCAACAAAGAGTATATTACACAATTTGGACTTAAATATTAAATACAAGGACAAAATTATTAATGAAACAAATCTGACTAAATTTTTGGACTAAACATAGAAAACAATTTAAAATGGAATTCACATATTGACAAAGTATGCAGTAAGTTAAACCAACATTCCTATGCTTTGCATATGTTAAATAAAACGGCCAATCGAGCAACAGTCTTAATAGCGTATCATAGTCTAGTAGCCTCAACATTGAGATATGGAATTATATTTTGGGGCAATGCCACGGGT
This sequence comes from Antitype chi, assembly GCA_947359405.1. Taxonomy (NCBI): domain Eukaryota; kingdom Metazoa; phylum Arthropoda; class Insecta; order Lepidoptera; family Noctuidae; genus Antitype; species Antitype chi. The sequence continues at coordinate 23,655,382 of OX375808.1, forward strand.
AAAGATATGGTATTGAAGTGTCAAAAAAGGTGCATAAGATCTATACATAATTTGCAGACAACAGACAGCTGCAAACCGTTTTTTTTATTCGATAATATTGTACATCTATGAAACATCTATGTTCGTCAAAAATAATTTACATAAATCTGCTCGAGTAACTAGTCAGTGCCGTTGTGATCGGCTAAAAACAGTCGGATCTTGTACTGCACTGTACAGAAACAGTATTTTTGTAATGGCTCCAAAGGTCTATAATAAATTGCCGAAATGTACAAGGAGTAAAGATAGTGTCCGCAAATTCCAAAGTAAATTGTATTCATTCCTAATAGATAAGACGTATTAATTACTCTATCGAAGAATTTTTAAACGATAAAATCTGACATTACCACCCCTCTAATATAATTTATCATTGACATGCATGTAAAAAAAAGAACATACATTTAATTGACATTACCTACAATATGATGAAATATGACATAATTAACCCTTTAATATAATTTACCATTGACATGCATGTAAATTATAATTGATTAATCTGACATGATTTTGTATTTTTGTATTGTACAGATTCAGACTTATTTCTAAAAAACTAATATATTTGTTCACCAATTTCATTATTAGGACATAGAGCTCGACTAAAATGTATAGGTACATAAGACCTATAATGTAATACCTGTGTTCACCAATAAAGATTGATTGATAGATCGAGATTCAACTAATACTTTATACTAATTTATAAATAAACTTCCGGGAAGAAAACAATGCTGACTCACGAGGGTTCCAAGCAGTAGGTCTAAAGACGTTGCCTGCCTATTGCTGGGCATTACTGGTAATGAGTTTAATTGCCTGAATCCAAGGTGAATCGTTAAAATGCCATTAACAGGCTTTAACAGACACTTGGCGGGTCCCGGGGGGTCGTTAATTAGCCGACCTGTGATGTATTCAAATATTTTAGCGGATTTTTTTTTTTTTGGTTTACGAAACTCGCTGCATAAAGTGAGTGCCAACCTTGTATTTATTTCATAGGAACTTATGTAGTTTTTTACAACATTCGCAATGAAAGTCAAATTGCTGATGCAAAAAAATTATATCATCTCATTATGAAACAACCATAAAACAGTTTTCACAGAGACTTATCTTTTCTGACATAATCTTTTACAACCAGGAGAAATGATGAAGGATGAATCAGATCCCCTCAATATTATTTTTCAAGCTCGCTACACAAAACCAACATTCCCGTCATATCGTATTGTATCAACACAATATTTGTTCTGCCCGACCTTTACTCACACACCAAAACGTATCCAAGTCTATGCAACGAACTTTCTTCAAAATCCTCTTAGCGAAAATTAATTGATCGAAAACCTACTAGACGCAGATCAAAGGGCTTATGGGGCAATTAATTTGTGTGCTCGTCGCTCGCCAGCCGCTAATCTCTGCGCTAAGTGTCAGGGCACGCCTCCGCGGAGGCTGTAATTATATCATAGGAATATTACGATTGCGGTAATTATTAGTGATACTTATTGGAAGTTGTGGTGCTCCTTTCACGTGCATGGCTGGGATATCTCGGGGTGTAAGACAAAGCGTTGTACAGCTTATCGTTCTGTTATGTGTTAAACTAGCAGATGGCAGTCGTGAGCAGAGTTGCGACTTATTTGAAATACTTGTATTTAAAATGCAAATACAAAATGCAAAATACGTATTTTATATTTTGTATTTAAATACCTTTAATAAAAAAGGGGTATCATTTAAGCTATCACCAATTTAATTAGTTTTGTGTTTCTTAAATAATAGGGTTTGTCCTCAAAATAGTAGATCTGTCACCAAAATGTAGTCACCAAACAATGCAAAATCAGTTCCACAATAAATCACCTAAAATCCTGAGATATAAGGTCTAGTACCAAATAAATGTTTTTGTATGTATTATAATAGGTGTGTATTTAATGCGGCAACTAAGTAAAATGAATATAGGTTTAAAAAAAAATAGAGTGGGTACCATATATAATGGGTTGGCAGCTAATAAGGAGTATCGTAATAAGTAATAGGTAGCATATTAATATATCAGTAATAAGCTCCGTTTTAATTTAAACTAGCATCAAGTTTTTCTTTTGGGAACAGAATTAATATCTAAGCGGAAACTTAATGGCGAAAATAAAATAGAAAATGGGCATTCATAAATAATATATTATTATTGTATTATTAGGGCAGGTTTAGATTTTCTATATAATCTAGTCGTTTCTGGCACTCGCCGGCCGCTACCGCGGCACCGCTCGCTTCGCTCGCTCGGCTCGTGCGTAGGAAGTCACAGTTTTAACCTAACCTAACCTAACCATTAAAAAAAAAAATAACGTACTCTAACTAGACTGGTAATATATTATCTTTGCCACCCTACTAACATTATTAGTCGCCAAGTCATTATTTATAGCTCCTCGCCTAATATTTTATTTGACTGGTATAAATATTTTTTTTAGCAGAGTAGTAAATAAAACAATTAAAGTCAAAATAATCAATATTTGATCATTTTTTCATTAAAATTATAAATTGATGTATTAAATTGGTAACGAATACTATTAATTTAATATCTGAACGAAATAAAATGTTACTACTGTATTGGTGACAAAATATCAAATAAAAAGGAGTCGCAGTCAGGGATCGATAATCGATTTATTTGGTGACAGATCTACCATTCTGAGCACAGAGCTATTATTTAAGTAACAAAACTGTTATTATAAGAACGAAGTTTATATTCATGTAATGCAATATAATTTTATTGGTTATCGATCTCTTATTTTACACATATATTAACATTAATTTGATAATTCATACCTGGGAACAATTTTTGTTTATCTGAGAACGAAAATATTTCGTGGCGATAGATCTATTTATTAGGTGATACAACTTGATGACAAATATAAATTTTGGTGATAGAAAATATAGTTCCCATAAAAAAGCATTTTGCATTTTATTTGAAATACTTTTCGAGATGTATTTTGTATTTGTAAAATGCAAAATACTTTACTGCTAATTTTCGCCACTTTACCACTTAAATCATGTAAATGGGTACCTAAGCGATTCGACAAATAGCCACTAGCGGCGCTGCAAGTGCTGCAACCTTGCGATTGCGGGTTTGTGTGTAAAGTGAAGTAACAAAACATAAATATCGTTCGTTATCTGTGGAACATGACAATACGCGCTACGCCTTGTTGATTGGTTTTACTTCGATTACCGGTCTTTCTGTTGCGTCGCGGTTAATAGTGTTTATTATAAAAAATTAAGTATTGGATTTGGTTTTCTCCTGTTGAAATATAGTAAACAGAGATAACTTGATCAATGGTGATGTGAATCAAAATGTAAGTAGGTAAATAAACATAAACTCAAAGTTCGTATGAAATAGGTGGCACCAGTGTGAGTTTCATTTAACCATCTCGATCAAACACATCGAGCGCGTTTGGCGCTCCGATTGGTCCGTCCCCAATCCAGAGGAAATCGGAGCGCCAAAAGCGCTCGATGCGTTTGATCGAGATGGTTAAAGAAGCTCACACTAAGGCCTCTGAAGCTAAGTAAGGGTTTCTACCGTTTTTGAATATTACTCAATCAGTAACATATAACTACCTATTGGTGTGCCAACAGTAACTAAAATTGAGTAACAATGTTGGTTGTTTTATTATGTAGGTACTACGCTCGCGCCTATTTGCGTACGCGTCTACAGTTTATTTCTTTTGTTTTTTATAAGTTAATTAATGTTAGCTAGCCCCGAGACCTGTTATGGTGTTCAATTTTTATTTTATTCTCTATTTTAGGGATGGCCATAACGTCAATTATCCATTTATATTGAGGCAGTGTTTCAAAGACGTTAAGTAGGATGCTGGACACGAAGTTAATATTTCTGGTGTTTGTAAAAATGTTCAAAAACATTAAAAGGGAAGCGTGACTGCAACTACAAACTTCTTGAACCATATACTAAACACATACCCAACAATAAAATTAAAAGGGTATTCCTAAAATACAACACCTGTTTACCAAGTTCTGCACCAGTGGAAAGAGTATTTTTACATGGTGGTATGATCATGCGTCTACACAGACGCAACATGTCTGATGCTCTTTTAAAACGAGTAATGTTAAAATCTTTAATAAATAAATAACACTAATTTCATCAAAAACTATTTTATTTGAATAAAGTATTTTGAAAATCCGTATTTTGCATTTAGTATTTAAAATACAAAAAGCAAAAGTATTTTGTATTTTGCATTTGAAATGGTAAATTAGAAAACTATTTGCATTTTGTATTTAAATACTTTTTTAAAACTATTTTGTACATCTCTGGTCGTGAGTCTAAACTCACGACCAGAGATGTACAAAATAGTTCCCGCTCCCCGATCCCGCTTTATATTTTGATGAACTGGTCACTAATGACCAGTTCATCAAAATATAAAGCGGGATCATCGCTTTCTTTCTCTCTAATCTAACTTTTATGTAACTAAGTTAAACAATCTCCCACTTTCTTTAATGATAAGGCCCGCTTGCACCAGGAATCACTAAATGCGTTTAGCCCTAAACATATTTAAAACATAATTCTGTCTCTATCATCATCATCATCATTTCAGCCGAAAGATGTCCACTGCTGGACATAGGCATCTCCTAAAAGAGGGTTTTGCCATAATCGCCACGCTTGGCAGCCGGGTTGGCGATCGCAGTATAATACATAGAGAATGCTGCTGTCCATTCTCTAGAAAGTCCTTTAGTCGCCTTCTACGACACCCACGAGAAGAAATGGGATGTCTCTATATCTTCGACGAATTGTCAGAAACACAGCGTTTATACGTTAGCGGTAATCATATTTTAGCAATTTTTATTTAGTGCAGTCGGGCCTAGACCTAGCAGACACTGACGTTAATAAATAATAGTTTAAAAAACTAAAAAACACGCTTTAAAACTAAACTAAAAAAGGAGAAAATAATTTAATTCAATTAAAAAGCGTGGGGTGCTTTTTTAGGTATTTTTATAATGAATTAATGTCAAGCACCCCACGCTTTTTAATTGAATTAAATTATTTTCTCCTTTTTTAGTTTGGTTTTTAATGCGTGTTTTTTAGTTTTTTAAACTATTATTTATTTTCTATTTTTTAGTTCTGCTAACTACAAAAGCGTCATTTTTTCATTTGTTTTTCCGTTATTTTTCCTATTTTTCTCTATTTTATTTAAATTATTGAATTGTCATCAGTCCTCGATAAGTTTACAAAGTTTAAATGAAGTCTGACCGTTTAAAGTGGGTCAAAATCGCGCCCTAAGAAGTCGGTTACAAACATACCTACAAGTGAAGCTAATATAAAGCGTGTAAAAAACGATCATGTTTTATTTAATTTTAATTTAAATGAACCATATTTATCGGCTTTACATTACCGCAAACAAAGAAATACGCCAACATTTTCATTCACAGTATATTACCCACAGCGCCGACCACAACAGCGAATGACGCGGCGACATCAATAACCATTAGCTGAACCCTTTCGCGAGCGGATCAATCATTGTCGCGGAAACAATGCGCGCCTGCCAAGTAAAATATCTGCGTTAGATTCTAAAGCGCGTTTTTAACGAGCAATGTTTATTAAAACGTGGCATTGCGTCGTCCTTGGTCTCTGCGATACAGTTTGCTCATTGCGGGAGAATAAATAGGGCTTTAGAAAAGAAGTACCTAGAGAGAAATGGAGCCAGCGATAAACTAATTTTTTTTTCAGTATTTTGCTAACCTTAGCAGATGAATCAGAACTAGGTAAACCATCGTGCATCGTTTATTATCGCAACATGGTTTATCATTTTGTTGCGATAGAAAAAACTTAACAAACAACCTTCGCACACACATAGGTAAATTTATATTATTTATAAGACGCAATAAATTAGCTTTTAGTTTCAGTTTGACCACATGGTCGGAGTAATAAAGCATTACATTACCCTTTGTCCCCGTTCAGTTACACCATGTTGTGTTATACAGTTACCCATTGGGAGAAGAGATACCGACTAACACTGTTACTCAATGCCACGTTTTTTTTTCCCTCTGAGTAACACTGTAACTCAACAGTAGGTACATTGTGTTCCCGTTAAGTAGGTAACTACCGTTTGGGTAAAATTATTGCACGCCCGCTCGTCTAACATTTCGGAAATTGCTAATGTGCATCTGGATCGAGCCCATTTTTAAAACTGTCTGAAACAAAATAAGACTTATAGGGAAATTAGTAAAAAAAAAACTTAAAGCAAAAGGCTATGAATTTCTTAAACGTGAATTAAAATTTTGATATTAGACTACATTAATTGATATTAGGTTACATTTATGTAAAGTAAATAGTTTTCTTACATTTATATATCGATCGAGTTTTATTTATTACGAATTTATTATGAAGTGGATTTGATTGATTTGCAGATTGTTAAGTGTCTCGCAAGACTTTCCGTCCAAAAAAGTAACAAAAACATATCTACCCTACAAAATATTCTCCTATAAAAATTTGTCAATTTTCTCTTAAAGATCCTATTTATGGCATTAGCTAGCTCACGCCAAACGCTTATTCCGCAGCGAACGAGCAAAACTGAATCTACAGTGTTCCTGGCAAGAGCAGTGGAATGCTTCTAGCAGGAAAAAGGCAGTTTTTACTATGCCGTACAACCGACCATTAAACCAAAACCATGCCTTTCCGTTTATGAAAAAGTACCCAAAACTGTCATATCTGTTATATGTAGAATTCACTTAGGTTTTTGTTGCACTCCTGTGTTTTGACACAAAATCCATGTCGGTGATTCCTCGCTTTGTGAGTGCGGATTGTCCATGGATTTGCACCCTTGACCACATATTTTTCGAATGTTCCAATAACGTCCCATCTCTAGATTTGTATAACCGTCTGACCAAATTTAAGATCCTTCTTCCGATAAATTTCCCCTCTCTTTTAACTCATTCCTCTCCTGAACTGCTTATGGCGCTGATGATTTTTATCTGTCACAATAATATAAAATTATGATTTACTCCTCCAATCTGTGTTTATGTTGTATATACGTATTTTTAATGTTCTGACAATTTTATTATATAAGTATGTCATTTATTTATTTTTTGTTTGTTTCCGTCTAGTACTAACCCCACAAGATCAACATTAAGCCCAACTGTATCATCGAAGATCGTTCTTCTTATTTTTTTTAACACACATGCTTTTCCAATTCACTTTAGACATTTGGCAGAATAGTTGACATCGGCTTTGCTTGCCATAATAAAAAAAATAGAATAGAAAGAAGCAGAGATGGCCGGCAAAGCAAAATCTCTTTAGAAAATAGCGTCGCCTGGGTCCCAATTCTGTATGGTTATAATGATTCCCGCGGAATCTTACTACGTTTAAACTACGTCAAAATCGTGTTTTTTAGAAACCAATGTAACGGTAAAGAATCGAAATGTCATATCCTGTATGTTCCAAGACAATTTGTCGATATTATTAATCCGATATTAGCAAATTTCGTGTGACGTACCCGCCCATTTTTTGTAAGTCCATCTAGCGGTGAAGGAAATTATGACAATAAAACTGAACTAGTTGTTTGTCATTTTTCACGTCCACTGACCACTATTGCGTTACAAAGTATGACGCTTTGTTCCAGAACATTCTATGTACGTTAGTATGGCGGGAACACATTATTTATTACCCAACTGAAACGGAAATGTTTTCCCTGCTTGAAATTGTTTTTTTTATAGTGACATGTGGAGTACCGGGTATATAGGGTAGGGTAGGTGGTTAAATCAAAAAGTTGTTAATATCATCATTATTTATTTTTGGCCGTTAAACAACACAGCAGTAGAGGTGGCCCAGTGGTAACGGCCGCGACTTACGAGTTGTAGGTCGTGCGTTCGAACCCAGCCAGACACTTTACTTTTGTGTTCATTTCATCACTATTGCTCTCAAAACGGTAAAGAAAACACCGAGAGAAAACCGGCCAGAACTAGGCTAGAACCAAAAGTTCAAAGTCATGTGACAACTACAAACCCGCTCTAGGTCCGCGTGGTGGATTATGACCCATTCCGTCTCACGGAGAGGAGGCCTGTGTCCCAGCAGTGGGAACGTTGTAGGCTGAATATGTAAACAACACAGTTTTATTAATAAAAATGATAACAAAAATAAGTTAGGATTAAAAAATACAATAAATTACATGAAGATAATAAATTCGATAAAATAGGGTCTTGCTGACATGATGCACACATTTTTATTCATCACTTAGGGCCGACTACTTACGGACAGATGGCGCATTTATCATATTTTAAATTCATCTTGTTTCATGTATCAAGCTATGAAATTTATTTATTAAATAACTTATACCGAGCGAAATAAACCTATGTAAGTTATTTGATTCAAAAATTGGTCATAATATGCATAGATAATGATAAAAACACAAAATTGGTGAGACGTAGTAAGAATTCAACTATTCGACGACAGATGTCACTAGCTACAATCTGGCGATCAAACGAGAAAATGTGACTTAAAGTGAAAACATTAATTTTAGGGATTTACACGTGAAATGTTAAGCCATCAATATGTTTCAGTTTTAATCCTGAACAATGTTTGCATCGAAAAACAGTGCACTTTATTATTAAAAAAAATTAAAAACTATCAAAATACAACAGACCATAACGCGATGACGATTCACTCAAAACTTAGGTTTTCAGCTCCGCCCACTGTGACGTCATGGCCGTACTGAAGGCGCTCGGCCTAATTGCCTTGCGGAATCTCCGCTTTTTTCATTACTCCGTGTTTGAAACCATTTCAATAAGTTTTTATTTTATTTCGAGGTTTTACGTTATTTAATTATGATTTATTATTTGTGTAAATATTAATTAGAAGTAATGTGTAATTAAAAAGTGGTTTAGTATGGATCAGTGATGTGAGTTGCATAGATTTTTCAAGACAGATATTATCAATTTTCTTTAAGTATGTATTAATTACATTTTATATGGAATGCTGACTACGTTCGTTTATGGAAAGGTAGGTAAAAGTGTAATAATAACGAAACATTTCGTACAAAGTGTTGGTTATTTTGTTTATATTTTGATGAAATGGCATAATTTTTCAAGTGTAACTCTCAACGCTATTAGTTTATATGTCGCGTTCATGTTTTACAACAACATTAAATATATCGGGTTTGCGGCTTTAATTCCTAAACAATCGAGGCAAGCAGGAGTCATGACCTCATTCTTAAGAGCCCAACAATCCGTTGCTATGAGCCCGTTGCTCGAAAGCAAGATTGCAAAGATCCTTAACAAAATAAACAAAAAAAAATGGTTAGGTACTTATGTACCTAATTCCGCAAATATTGCACATTTTGTAAATAAGAATTTCCAGTGAAGCTTCACTTGTTTTTTTTTTAGAGATATTAAACCCCTTAGATCGCTGCAGTGGTTCCAAAATGTTCGTTTATCCAGCCTAAAACGCTGAATCAACTCTGTCTCTTTCTAATTCACGTTTAAGAAATTCACGCACCATTGCTTTATGTTTTTTTTTAATTTACTAATTTCCCTAGGAGTAGGTATTATTTCGTTTCGGAAAGTTTTAAAAATGGGCCCTCAATCCAGATGCACATTAGCAATTTCCGACATGTAAGACGAGCGGGCGTGCAATAATTTTACCCAAAACGGTAGTTACCTACTTAACGGGAACACCGTGTACCTATGGTATGCTAAAAGCTCTGTCTTTTGTACAGAGTAGTTCCACGGTACCTAAGTATCACCTTACTTAGTGAATGACTAAGTATGTCCCGTAGAACTATGTATATCGTATTATCTTTCATCTGTTGCCAGGACCTGGAGGTATACGAAGCAGTAGTAGACGTCCGCTGTTACGACCTAACAGCTCTGTTCCTGTGCTCACTCTTTGTGCCTAAATGTGGGCCCCTGGGCCATATGGTGCGGCCATGCAGAAGTTTATGTCATGGTAAGATTGCACATTTGCTCAATAATTTAAACTTTGCCGAGTTTCATGCATGAAAATTACTGTAATGTAAATTTGAACGATTTTGAATTTGAATATAGGGACTTACACGGTGCGCACTTAATATTTATTTTCTTAGTTTTGAGACTTTATTCATGTCTATGGGTAAAACTAACTGTGCTTGTAGCAAAAAAAAAATATTGCTTAGTTGTTTTTTAGATTAGACACAAAATTCGTGCTATGGGCCGCGACGTTCTTAGTACCTACCTAGTAGATTTTACTGCCGCGATGGTTAGTATTAAAAAAAAATTGTCTTTACAAGCGGTTGGTACACACAGCTCCTTAAACTTAACAAAAGTTTAATCTTATTTTTCTATAAAGATTTTACAATTTTATTTGATAATTTACAAATAACCTATTCTACTTATTATTTTGCCAACTGACACCCACGGGTCAATAGACAAGTCATCCTTTTAACGCAAACGATAAAATAGGAAGCACTATAAATATTTTAGATTGACATAAAATAACGAAATGTCACGTGATCTGTCATGTCGTCTCTGTATACAGACGCAGACGCTTTAATGCCGGGGCCACACCAACGGGAAACGCCGTTGATTATCGCGATGATGGACGTTAACCGTAGGTGTAGCCACAACTTATCGCGATAATTTGACAACGGCATTCAAATTGCCATTTATCGTTAGGCGATAACTCGGTGGGCTTTGACGTCGACCGTTCAAGTGTGACCACTGAATTTATCGCTTTAACTATCGGAATCTTTACCGCGTTGCTTATCGCGATGATGGGCATTGACGTTGACCGTTAGTGTGGCCCCAGCATAACTGAACGTATATATCAAAACTTGTAGTTATAACTTGAGGGTAGGGATTAATTTTGTAAAGAAAACGTAATAAGTTAAATTAACTGATACCCTCAAGTAACATGACCTATCGATTAGATAGAGACCTAAAGATGAAGTCACTTGGACGATAGTCGATAACAATTTCATCGCACTTCGTATGGGCTCGCTGGCTAGTTCGTCAAACTGCCGGTATGAGTTTGACGTTCGGTGATGCGATGGTTCGAATCCAAGTCGAAACAGTAAACTCTTTTTGAAGTATTCTGTAGATTATTCGTAACGAATTCAATGTTGTAGCAGGGTAACATTTTAAAACTTGAGGGGTTAGCACATACTGACGCTGTGTGTAGGTAGGTATCTACTTTGTTTAATCTGTGTTTGAACGGCTACCATTTAATTCGTTTTCTGGCTTATTCCCTCAAAAACTATTCGAATTTGGCCAGTGATTCCTCAACAAGTCTTAAAAAATATATCTGTTTTTTTTCCCGAACAGAAACGATGCGTCGCTGCGGATTCTTCCTAGAAGTTTTCGGTCTGACAATGCCAGACTACCTCCAGTGTGACATCTTTCCAGAGTCAACGGACACAGATGTGTGTCTCGGCAACCGAGAAGTCGCCGACGCGCGCTTTCGAGACGCCATGCCAGGTTCGTACCGCCAAACTTGTGAGATCTCAAGTGAGCATATACACCGTGAAATTTAAATGGTTGTTTTCCCGCAGCGAAATGGTTTTGTATCGGTAATACAATCGTTTTATAAACAAATAAATATTAGAAACAAAAAATGGCAGATTAATCATTGTGAAAAATCACTACGCGCGAGAGTTTATTTTGCTTTGGACATTTATGTATCGCTGTTCCCTTTTTCGGCGGCACATGCGATTCGAGTAGTACCTACAAGTTACCTCTAGTGTTACTATTGAGTAGTGTTTTATCGAGTTGATGAATATTTTTTTAATTATTTTAAAACAACAAAAAAAACATTTTTTTTTACTTTTACTCTATGTTTCGAAACTACTCCTTACGGCAAGTTGTTCTGCCGCGGGAAAACAACCATTAAAATTTCTAGGTGTAGAATGTCTATATTTGGATTTTGTTAAAATGCTGTTGATGTTGTGGGTTAGTTTTAAACTAAGCGCGTATCTATTTGAACTCATAAGGATTTTTGTTGTCTTTTACATGCTACAATTGATTTGAACATGAAAGAAAGAAACCGTCCTCCTTATGCTCTTGAAATCTTCATTATCAGCCTACAGCAGCCCACAGCTGGACATAGGCCTCTCCATTTGCACGACATTAACTTCGATCCACTTTTATCCAGTTGCTACCAGCCACCATGCGAATGTCGTCGCCCCACATAGCCTGAAGCGGTCCTACCTTACGTTTGCCGATTCACGGTTTCCACTCAAGAACACGTCTACCTCAACGGTCATCAGTACTATCTGTTATGACCGGCCAATTGGCATTTTTGCTTGCTCCCTCAGAGAGATTCCAATCATTAGGTACCCGTCCGGACTTTATAGATGGATTTACTTCAAAATGTACATTTACTAATTAGTCAGTCTAAACTTTGATTGCAAGACTTTCAGACTTCCGACTACCCGTAACGATTATCAAAGATGTACAACTAGTATACGGCATAGACTATCTTGTTCTCTAGCCACGTCTTGTGGGTATAACGATTAAAATTATATCAAAAGGAAGTATAGTAGGTTTATTTGGATACAAACACAATGTTTAGGTATTGTGTGTTTGTAATGTATCCGACGGACCTTTCATACAAGTCAGTGATCCCGACCTTTGATAAGCAGCCCGTTTTTGTTGCTATCTAATTATTATTTTCTCTGAAGCCCTAAACGTATTACTCTTACGTAAGAAAGGCATTGTATCTCGTTACAGATGAATGTGTTCCTATAAAATCAAATGTTCCCCGATTATTTCCGAGTATCAAACACCTATATTTGAAAGAAAGCTTTCTCTCAGAATCAAAGGAAATTCCTCGACTAAAATAATGGTTCTAATTTTATTGAAGGTTGTTCAACACGTCCTAAACATTTATAACGTGGTTCATGAAGATTTTTTCTTCCCCGTGAATATATTCATTGATTGTTCATCTAGTGATGATCAAGTTCTGGGTCGTATTCTTTCGAGAAACACCAGCGGTTTAATGAAGCGAAACACCTAAAATGGCCTAAACACATGGCGCTGGCATAAACTTATACATAAACAAACTGATGGGTGAGCTCAGTAGCACTAAAATTGGCTGTCACGTGGACCGTGTGTGCGTGAACACCATCAGCTACGCTGATGATATGGTGCTGCTGACCCCATCTATCGGTACTATGAGAAGACTTCTTTAAATTTGTGAAAGTTATGCAGTGGCTCACGGGCTCAAATACAATACCGATAAGAGTGAATGGTTAGTTTTTAAATCGGGTACTTTTTTATACGAACAGCTGCCTGAACTCTTACTCTCTAGGTCTTCCTTAGGTCGAGTTACGAAGTTTAAGTATTTGGGTCACTGGGTCACTGATGAGTTAAAAAACAACGTAGACATAGACAGCAGCAGTCGCTTTACACGTGCAGCCTGTGGACCAAGTATACCCTGCGGGCATACAGCGACCTTTGCGTATAGTACAATAACGTATTCAGGGTGCTTTTGGGGCTGCCGTGGCGTTGTAGTGCGTCAGGGATGTTCTCGGAAGCGTGCATCGACGGGTTCGCCGCGATTATTGCGGAAGCGATGCGCTTCCATGATGCCGCGCCAGCACTCCTCCACCAATGGCATCCTGAATGTGTTTTCAGACCGGTGGGACTCTCCCCTCTTACGAAGGTGGGTAAGTGTTCAAACACACTTATCCAAATAATCTTGTGTACCATCGGACGAACAGTTCAATGGTTTCATTGGTTGTTTATTATTATTTACTTAATGGAATACTAACATTGGGCTAAGTTACCTACACTACTATTAACATTATATGAATGTTTATCTGAAATAAAATATTTGAATATTTTGAATGCATTTCATTCTGACATCCATTGCGTCATGTGTTTGAATTCGTCTGCTCAACAACGCAGATAAAGGCATTGCGATAGGTTGACATTTTATGGGTGGCAATTACCCCGAGGGACTCAATCTTTTGTGGTGCTCCAGGTTTTGGTGAAACTCAAAATAATGGATGTTTAGGAGCAAAACAATTTTTTTTTTAATGTTAACCATGTCCAGCAAGAACACTCAACCCAAATATATCCACCAGTATGTCCCACGGGTTTCCAATGCGACGTCCGCCGCTGCATCCCGCACGACTGGCGCTGCGACGGCCACGTCGACTGCGCCGACCGCTCTGACGAGCTGAACTGCCGTGTATGCAAGCGCAGCGGGGAGGTCCACTGCGGGAACCAGCGGTGTATCTCTCAGGCACATCTGTGCGATGGGAAGGTCGACTGTCCGTGGGGACAGGATGAGAGGAACTGCCGTAAGTATTTCTTGTCATGGTTGTAGCTTGTGTGGCACAAAGTTTGTAGGGCTTAGAGGGTTAGAGGCTTGGCTTTACATTAGATCTGTAAACTTTTTAACAGTGTAAGTGAGTCGAGTTTTGGCAATTCTACTTTACCTAAAATTTTTAAGGTGGGATTTACTTTTAATGCAGTTCTAATTCTATTATCTGTTTAAATAAATAGTCGTGTTTAAGGCCTCCGCTGCATTTTCTAACCATGTCTTGGTTCAGTGACAGGGTCTTGTCCTAATACGCCAACAAGATTGTATGTTTGGTTAAAAGTTGTAAACTTTATGTGAAGGAGATTTTATATGTTATGTATGATGTAGTCGGATCAAATATCCTTTAAGAAAGTTCTGCCTATCGCCATTTTAAAACATTTTTAGAGAGATCTACATCATTTTTTCACTCTTACTCCAGATGAGTTTCAGCTGTAGTTTACTTAATTAGTCAAAGTACGGTAACTACCAACTATACATCTAAATTAAATACGATCCTTCTCCAAACAGTGCGTCTAAGTCAAGCAAACGGCGACGTGGGTCGAGGCGAGCTCCAAGTTTACCGCGCCGCCAACCACTCCTGGTTCCCCGCGTGCATCAGCACTCTCGATGATGACACCGCCTTCAAGCTGTGCTCCATCCTTGGATACTCGTGAGTCTTTATACTGTCTGCCGTACCTATAGTTCGAAAACGCCCCCGATTGATCACGTTGGACCCTAGAATGACTACATACTGTCCTGTGCCCTAAGTACCTACATTGATTATGTGAATATTTATTTGCTACCCATCAAAACTTATTTACTACTTATTTAATGTGAGTTAATTGAGAGAGTTGGATAAAAAAGCTCATCAATGTTAACGCCATTAAATCTAAAATGATTTAGCGCGCCAGTTTTCTAATTTACCTATAAACTTCCAAGTCTGTAAATGCCATAGTTGCAATTTTGACGACAGTGGTTTCCAAGGTTAAATTACCAAAATATTATTAATATAATTATCTTGTAATTATTTGATAAATGTATCTATTATTAAAATTAAATAATTATGTAGTGTTATTAAAGATTTTTGATATCTATAGTCGAAGTTTAGCGCCAACCATACGTGCTTACATTTTTGCTTTTCAGGAACATCACATACACATGTAAATGCGATTTTAAATGTGACTAATATTATTTTTATAGGTTTAGTCAAAAAGTACCTACCTACAACAAATTCACGCATATAGATTTGTTTTTTTTTAATTGCTCCCAGTATACAGTTCAACAAACCCAGCAGGTCACTCAACCCACAAAACAGTTGATCTGTTCGAATCAATTTAGTTCGGAAACCTAAAGAATGTTTCACACAACAGCGAGCGCTCACATTGCACTGCGTCTGATTAAATTAAAAGCACTTATCCCGCGTGGTGGAGCGCGGACTTTATCAGGGGAATTTATTTCATGAGTTCGGTTGTACAAGTAACGTTTTCTGAATGTTTGTGGTGTTAACTATATGCGGCTACTGTATGGTACTGTAAACGCTAATAGTGCTAATCGATAAACCAATAAAGTTCGTATGCTCATAGTCAGCCAATGTATGTTCAAAGGGGTACAGCCCGTATTATTAAGAACGTACGCATTACCTATAATCTCAGTCGCAATCTGTTAAAAATAATAGAATAGGGTATTTTACTCTATACGAGAAAAAATATAAAAATATATTATTGAGATAGCTTAGGCAAAATGCAATCGGAAAATGTTAGTTTATGAAACAACAAAATAAATTTTAAAATACAATTTAAAGATTTCAGTTTTTTTTATCTGTTTTTGAACACCATGAAATAGTAGCCGCCATGTTATTTCGTCATACGACATGTCAACTGAGCAACTTTGTACTTTTATTATTTTCGTAACCAAAGTCTTTTTCATTTACATAATATTTTGCATTAAGGAACAGCAAACCAGCGATAAGTAGAAAAATAACTCATTTTTTTTTAATTATATACAAATGTCATACAAAAAGTCAGCGCATTTGTTTTTAGCAAACTGACGTCATACCCAGAGAGCAATATGGCGTCTACTGCGTCCAGCGTTTTGGTCAAATTACGCGCGAAATTTGAAAATGCAAAATTTTTATGCATTTTTATGGCACTAATCAATTAAATAAAAATGTTGTGTTTTTTTTAGTAGTTTATTAGGACTCTAGAATCTAAATGAGACACTTTTCAAAAATGAGTGTAATACCCTATTACTAAATGTTTTATCAAATAGGTACATAAACGGCACTCTTAAACGTTAAAATTCACAATAAATAAGAGTTGGTTCTAGTGACTAGGTGGTAGGTTTCGTATGGGAAAGAATGGGCAAGGAACTCCATCTTTACTCTTTTAAAATGTTTTACAATGTTTTGTGTACAGTCAAAATTAATTTTGTAGGTAAGTACTTAATAGGTACGACAATTAAAAATGAAGCAATAACGGATAAATGAATATGTGATTGTAAATGTATAGGTAAGATTTTCTTCAAATTGTATCAAGCAATAAGTTGGTGAATAGAAATGCATGCCAGAAAGTAATGGAGTGCCTTAAGTGCCCGTTCACCTGCACCTTGGATGATCTGAATAAAGCCACTATGCCGCAAGAAATGAGGCCAACTACTCGGTTCCAAGTATATAAAACAAAACAAAAACAAAAAAGTGTACAAATACCATCGACACGAAAAGAAGAAGAAGAATGTCAGAAAAATTTAATTAATCATACAATTAAAATAACAACTAGATTGATTTTGTCTAGACTCTAGGTTGTCCCTTGGAGCAGGACCAGCATGTTTCCAAGGATTCTTATTTATTTATCTTGGATATATTCTTACATCGTGTAATATGCTTGCTTGCAAAGTGTACTTTTCATATTTTCTTTCATTCAATTGCAATATAACACAAGGTATATTGTTGTACCAGTAAGTACTCCATAGAGCGTGTGTAGGTATTTAACCTAATCTTAAAACTAGGTTGATCTATTTCATCTTTATATGATGTAGATTTTTGATATTTTCATAAATGATTTGGCAAGGTACCCTCATAATTTTAATCTTTTTAAATACTTACCACCTATTTTATAAATGGCTCTGACAGCTCTTCTTGCAAAATATGGATTTAATGTCAGCAGCCCGACCCCACAGAAAACTTAGGTACATAAATTATTGAAGGGTATATTGATGACCACTCATATTAATATGTCCGCATTCTATGCTGGCCCCATGAAAATAGGCAAATAGGTCGCGTGCACCCGCACGTTCTCAACCGTCATGTCAGATGTCATTCGTGAGTTGCCAGTTTGATAAATAAAATTTCCAAATGATTTCAAAATATTTGTGTTCTTCAATAAATAATAGTTTAAAAACTAAAAAACACGCTTTAAAAACCAAACTAAAAAAAAATAGAAAATAATTTAATTCAATTAAAAAGCGTGGGGTGTTTTTTGAGATATTTTTATAATAAATTAATGTCAAGCATCCCGCGTTTTTTAATTGAATTAAATTAATTTCTACTTGTTAAGTTTGGTTTTTAAAGCGTGTTTTTTAGTTTTTTTAACTATTATTTATTTTATTTTTTCGTTTTTTTCTATTTTTCTCTATTATTTTTTTAATTATTGAATTTTTATCGGTCCTCGATAAGTTTACAAAGTTTAAATGAAATTTGACCGTTTAAAGTGGGTCAAAATCGCTCCCTACGGAATCGGTTGCAAACATACTAACAAACATACAAGTGAAGCTAATATAAAGCGTGTAAAAACGAGCTTTTCGAGCAATTTACCAACTAGGTGGCTAGAGTTTCGCTAATAGATTTTTTTAAAGATATTGATATATTCTCACGGTGACGCAATTCAGCTTCGCCAACATCTTATATATTCGGCAAAAAGAAGAAAAGAAGAAGATGACGTGTTCCCTTTCACCGGCTTCATAACTCATTTGGTGGTCTTGGGTATAACCTTTTATAACAAGCTTCCCTCTTCTTTGCTAGATTTGCATTTTAATGCGTTTAAAGCTAAAGTAAAATTCAACCTTTGTTCAATGACTACTTAAACGATAAGAATTCTATCAATGACTACTTAAACGATAAGAATAGTTGGTCGCCGTGATTAACTCATGACAATGTTTATGGTCTTTCACGAGAATTAGCTTACTTATGTTAGTTCATATAATTGTTTATTTTATTTGACTGTATTCTTCAGTTTATTTTCAATTATTTATTTATTTAATACTTCACGCACAGAGACATGTACAGAGGTGGACTTAATGCCAAAGGCATTTTCTACCAGTCGACCTTTGGGTGATGCAGAGACAAACAGTGGTAGGTGCAATTACTCGTGTTTTAAATATTTATTCAAATATAAGTAAATATAGGTCACATAATGTTGACATTCTACTCATTAATTTGTTTCTTTTTAAACAAGTTGTATTGCAATATGTAGTTAGCTAGCGACCTCGGCAGTTCATATTTATTCTTGCCAGAGCGACCGGAAGCAAGTTCGTCATTGTCCCTTAGATGTCACTGCTTGCGGTAGCATCGCCACGTCGGGGGTCGGGTTTTTATTCTTCATTTTCATTTTTGTTAATAAGCATCTGGTACTTATAGACAGGGGTGTACCGTCCTCCCATACCAATTTTCACTGTAATTTGAAAACATTGTAAAAGTCAATTATTTTTAAAAGAGTAACCCTGGACTTTCTTGCCGTCTCTTCTCCATAGGAAGCGACTAATTGGAACCGTGCACCTAGCTTCTGACGTTTCAAAAGTTAAGTGAAATAAATTATGTATTTTGATTTTGAAATCAATTGATGATACCGAAAAAACGCAGGCAAACAACAAGTAAACAACGACTGAAATGAACCGCGCGCGAGGAGGTTTGCGCACGGAGTAGTGGGTTTGAATTGGAGCAAATATTATTACCTGCGTGTTTATAAAACGACTTTTTTTTTTGTTAACGTGATAGATGTAGTCATATTTTCGGTATCGTTCATTAGCAATTCATTGCATTCCGATGATAGTATTTTTGTCCTAATTACAAAATTGCTGTGAAGCTTGACAACAAACCAAATCGGAAAGCCAATTCTCTCGTAACTAAAAACGTTCACAATCTAGTCGCAGTCTCATCTCAGCGACAATCAAAAGTCAAGAAGTTGTCAAAAATGTATGGAAACTCGAGGCATTTTTGACAGATTGAAACTGAGATCAGACTGTGAACGTTCTTAAAATTACGAGAATTGCGCCTCTGACTACCGAACGTCGTTCTCTTTTGTCCACGCAGGTGGCTAAACAAAAGCCAAGCGGTGATCAACGAGACCCGGCCACCCGACAGCAGTATAAAGGCGGCCGTCAACGTGAGTGCCACTCCGGGTCCTCGCGCCAGCTTCGTGCACGAACACGGCGCGGCTCAGACTTACCGCGCTTTTCTGAGGAGCCAAGGAGGACTGTTGAAAGAGCTGAAGGAATGCAGACCGGACTCACCCAGAGTGCATCTCGTTTGTAACGACTATGGTGAGTTTTTTTCATGATCAAGATCCACCATTGATTTAATAATAGTTCCACGAGCCTGTTACTGTCCAGCTGCAGGCCGAAGGCCTTATCTAATACAGAGAAGGGAGCATTGATCACGACGCCTAGCGCCTGCTCAAGACGGTTTGACGATTTCAGAAATAACATAAAAAAACATCGCGAATACACCCTTTCACCTATGACAGTACCTAATGCCCAAGATAAATTCACGAAGTATTTACATATGGATTTAAAAAAGTTACAGTGGTACCAGCCGGGATTTGGACCTACAACCCTATCCATGAGAGGCGAGGCCTTAACCACTAGGTCATCATGACATATAATTGATATAATATATAATTTGATTGATCCTAATAATTGTACTCTAGTGAACTTTATGAAATCACTAGTCGTTCTAGTTACAAATAAAAACTTGATTTGACTTGTAGGTAATTAATTGAAAACGCTATCAAAATTGTCTAGTAGGTATAAGCGGAGCATAATCAGCATTTAATGTTCCCACTGCTGGGACACAGGTAATCCACCACGCGGACCCAGTGCGGGTTGGTAAAAATTTCTAGATATTTAAGCTCTCTAGTTTAACGTTCAAATTACTTTAAAATTTTCCATTCCCAATTTTCCATTTTCCATTTTTTTTTTTTTTTTTTTTTTTTTTTAATCCACTAAATAAAAGTAATCGAATCGTGTTGAACAACGCTATCAGCATAGCCGGCTATTTGGCTAGCAGCGGCGCGCTGAGCATCGCGTCGGCTAGCAACAGAGTCAGTGTTGCATGTGATCGGGTTACAGGCTTTTACGGCCTTATGATTATAAGGCTTTTAACGTACCTACCTATAGAAGAGAATTGCGGCGGATGGAAATGTCTTCACGTAATGTCGGATTTCCTCGATTACCTTCTGCTTAGTTGTCGATTTCATTATGTACCTAAAAGTTTCCCTTCATGATCGTATTGTAGCCAATCACGGACTTCGAAATCATAATTATTTTCATGCAATTATCAAGATAAGAAAGTAAATCAAGTGTTCTTATACAATCTTCAGAGTAAACATTTCGACAATCAGACTCAGATCGAGCTAAAAGGGTTTCTTTCCTAAAAATGCGTACAAGATTTTCTATACTTGCTCTCTAAATCAGTGTCCCATTTTATTTTCTTTCTCTGTTATTTCAACGTAAGTGGCGAGGCGTTTGACATCCGTTGAGTGCATACGTACTTACGTAGGCTGGAGGCTGTAGGCTGAGCGGATTCAATCTTGTCAGTACAGAAGGGTGAATCAACTTTTGTTTTGTAAGAGCTTTGTAAACTGTACTCAAACGTGCCTTTAGGCTTTTAAATAGTAAGATTGTACTTATAGGTAGGTATGTTTCATGCAGATTTGCTTGTTGTAAAAAGGTTTAGTCGTAAGAAGCCTGACATGTAGTGTTTTATTACAGTTATAAGTATCGAAGGCGAAATAATGTTTCTACATAAGAAATCAAAAATTACATTATTTCACCCTCCTAACAAAGTCTTGCCAATCAAATAAGGGTGGCTCACGCTTATTTTAATAATCAATATCATATGCTTTACGCATCCAGCCAAAAAAAAGCTTTGATATTAGGTACAGACGTTATTTGAATCAGTAGATATATAAAGTGAAGCAATAATTTTCCCCAAATCGATTCGCTCACAACGCTAACATTTGTATTATATTTCCTCAATAAAGCACAGTTATTACGCTACACACTCATAAATAGCTTTTATATTCCAATCGAGACGTAACAACAAAACGGCGCCGTTACAACAACAGATAAGGGCGTCGCTCAGCGCTAATGTTTCCTGACGACTGACAGCCGTGGGCGATCCGTGCTCAGATCCGCTGAGTGCACGCCGCCTTATACCTACACATTATTAATAGCGATACATGATTGGATGGGATCATTGAGATGTTGTTTAGATTTATGGATTTGCACACAATGTTGTATACAGAAATCATGCCCATAAGTTAGGTCGTAGAAAGGATAGAAACCTAAGGTAAGTTTTATGATTTACAATTCATTATACATTCAGGAAATTATAAACGTTTTTACTACCATTTACATTCGCTTTTTTACCGAAATGGGTTTCTTTTATTAGTCTGTAACTCCTTGTAACGCCAATAAATAATTAAGAGCAGAGGTAGGCTCTCAATTTCAGTTGGTTCCAGCTCTGTTAGTGGCAGGTACCACTAACAGAGCTAGAACTAAATGAAATGCTTAAAATGCGATATGCGTAATATGTTTACATACAAGTTTAATTATGTATGTTTCGCCCCCTAGATTGGGCAGGAGCCGCTTCAAGGCAGCCCCGACCCGTTCCAGTCTGGGAGCCAAACGTCGGAAATGCTCTGCGAAGTTCCATCGGCTGTCGAGGACTAGTCCCAAGTACTTCATCGTCCACTCGACGCCGATGTGAACCCCTCCTGCCGTTATCTGGGAACCGGTCGGTGGCGCATTCCGAGGACCATGAAAACACATGGCCTCGGACTTGTGCAAAGCCACCTCGAGTCCCGGTTGCCGGATCCTATTCACGATTGTCGCAACCCCGTGTGTCAGTAAGTCGGCCGCCGCTTGGTACGACCTCCCTTGCACAAGGACCAGCGTATCGTCAGCGTAGAAAACTACACTGACGTCGCTAGGGAGGGTGGCGCGCAGCACCCAGTCGTACCCGATGTCCCACAGATGCGGCCTCAGGACCGAGCCCTGTGGGACACCGCACGACATCTATCGCCGGTTCCATTCTCCTTGGTGACCGGGGTAGATGACGACCCTGTCCATCAAATAGGCCTCACCACACGACAGAGGTAGGTTGGCATCCGGTGATACCGGAGTGCCTCCCTGATGCAACTTCCCTACGGTGTTGAAGGCATTGGCGATGTCTGGAGACACCGCCAAGACAACCCCACCCCGGGCCACAGCATCCCCCGTTGTGAGGGCTCGCACGCGCATGATGGCATCCACCGTGGAGCGCCCCCTGCGGAAACCAAACTGGCTCTCCGCCAAATCCGGCCCCACCCGCACCAGCCGTCCGACGAAGCGGTCTGCAATTACTCTTTCAAAGAGCTTGCCCGCCTCATCGAGCAGCACGATGGGCCGGTAAGCGGACGGAGAGTCCGCGGGGCGGCCCAGCTTCTTAATGAGGACCAGTTTCCCCGTCTTCCAGTGAAGTGGGAACCGGCCCTCCTCCAAGCATGCGCTTAGGAGCCCTCTTAGCCGAGGCCCGAGAGCCTACAAGGCCTAAAACAAGAGAGACAAATTAAATATTAAAGCTAAGTCTATACTTAGCTTTAATATTTATGTTTTTTTTTGAACGTCAAAAAGAACGCCAGAAAGATTTAAAAAGGTTTAGTAATCTACTGCTATTTGAATTATGTTCCAAAATATTGATATTAAAATCACCACGGATAATTGCGGTTTTATTACTGGGTACAAGTTTCGCTAGGACATCTTCCATTATTGACTCAAATAAAGAAAAGTTCTGATAATTAGGGGGTCTGTTCAGAACATACATAAAAAAAATATATATTAACGTCGAATTGATAACCTCCTTCTTTTTGAAGTCGGTTAAAGCATGTCGAATTGATAACCTCCTTCTTTTTGAAGTCGGTTAATAAAAGCATAATCGCTTGTGTTCAAGTAATTTCTCTATCTAGACGTAACAATTAAGATTCCGATGTCAAATCCAGTGAAGGTCGTCTCCTCGCCACCATACTTAGCAAAATGAAACGTAATTTGCCGAGACAAATGGTTTTTAATTATAAAATCTGTCATAGCAGAGGAGTGTAAAAATTTATGAAAGGTTTTGTTCGCAATTATGTGTAAAACGAATTATGGAGCGCTAAGCCCACTCGACTTATTGATAAAGTTGATGAGATTCTTATCTTCTATTTCTGGGGACTACTTTCTGTTGCGCTTATTTATTAGATCAACTTTATTTGTCTCCTGTTACAGCTTCTTGATTTGTGACTTTTATGTTGGTATTCATGAGAGGTTTTTAATTTGATATCATCAGTGTACCTACTGGATAAGTTACATAAGTATAGCAAAATGTAAAAGTCAAAATAATTATTTCACGATAGTTTGGTCCACAAATACAGACTGACAAGTCTTTGTGTGAAGCTCTTCTAGCCCCAGCTGTTATAAAGTTGCTCTAAAACATAAATAAAACGTAGCCGCCGAAACCTACAGTACGAGAAGTTTGAGCACGTAGCCACGAATAACATAATTATGTTACTATATTATCTATTTAACTATATAATTAAAAGAACAGTCCTGACTGACTGACTCATCAACGCCCAGCCCAAACCCTTGGACCTAGAAAGCTGAAATTTTGCAAAGAGATTTCCTTTATAATGTAGACAAGGAATAAGGAAGAATTTTTCGAAATTCAACCCCTAAAAGAGTTAAATAGAGGATGAAAGTTTATATGGAAAATCGTAATTTTTGTAGTTTAAACCATGAAAATTTATCATTCTGATTAAAAATTAAAACTATGTGTTTCAGTGTTTTTGGGAAATCAGCCCCTGAGGGCGTAAAATAGGGGATGAAAGTATGAACAGGAAACCCGTTAGTTTTGTAGTTCAAACCATGAACATTTGTATTTAGCCTTTTGGTTGGTAATTAATAATTACGTGTATCAGCGTTTTTGAAAATTCATCCCAGAAGAGGGTAAAATAGGGGATGAAAAATTTGTAAGTATAGGGAACCCGTAACTTTTAAAACTAACCCATAAAATTGTTATTAAAAGCCTTTTGGCGTTTTTGCATCCCCTAGGCGGCTAAAAACCCTTACTAACTCATCATCGCTCAGCCCAACTTTCGCCATCGCTAAAGACACCTTAGTAATTCTGGGAACAATAACTTTAGGTACCTACTAAGGGATCCAATGAGTAATAATATTTATATTTTCCTTATTTCCGTAACTAGGTACCAAATTTCATTACGATTGGTTCAGCAGTTTAAGCGTGAAAGCGTAACAGACAGACAGAGTTACTTTCGCATTTATAAAATTAGTAGGGAAGTAGAGACGATAAAGCTGAATGAAACGTTGTTTGTTTAAACTTGCTAATCTTTGAACCTACTGATCAGAATTAAAAAAATCATTTTGCATTTGATAGCCCACTTCCTGAGGAAGGCTATATGCTATTTCACATCACCCAATGGCCCTAGATTCCGCGTAAAATGAAAAAAAAAAAACAAAAAGAACGCTAAGCGAATTAATAGCGCGGGCAGGTGATGCGATGCGGCGGGTTGAGTCGGGGGAGCAAGAATTTTCACGCGGACGAAGTCGCGGGCAGAAGCTAGTTATAGTATATTCATAATTTATTCGGGAAATAAGTTGATGAACAGCGTGAAGTATTTGAAGGTCATGTTCAGGCAGTCGATCTGACCATATACCTAGCTAGATCATGTAGGCACCTTTTGTCAAAATTAAAAACATTTTTAGTGTGAGCCACATATAATGTTTTATGAAGAACGAAAATAAACTTTCGTGGCCTGAAACAAAACTCAGACTTTTAATCAGCAAAATAAAACCTGAGACTAAGGTGTAAGCTGCGGAAAATCCAGTGTGAAAAGTAATATCTAATTTACCTACCTATATTTTATTTAAAACAATATAAGTACTTAAAACCTGCGATAATACATCATTATGATATTTTGGTCAAAACTCCGAGTTAGATCCATTAGTGTTTCGCGAACTTAATGTAAAATATTCCTAAATTGATGTTTCCGAAGTATTCCTGAACACCGAAATGGAACTATTTAATTTGGGTCCTTGATTCAATTTTCACATAAAAGAGGAAGTTTATAGAACTTGAAATACCTTTTAGTTTTACCCAAATGTTTATTGAGATGAGAGTCAAGCTGTATGCCAAGGAACATACACCCAAGAGTTTAAATAAGAGGTTTGGTTTAAATTTTCCGCATACCACAAGTGGCACAAAATACAGATTGAGCAGGGAGTTTTACCTATAGGCTACTATAACGGTTTATTTCTTTTTAAATGTTGATGAATTCTAATTCGGACAGTGGTAACACGAAAATGATGACCAGTATGTCGGTACTCCCTTTCTTCCCCTAAAATTGTTTGTCCGAAAATCATTATCCATAACACGTTTGCTATAAACTTTAGTAACCATAATGTTCAAAACTTCGAAATTTTGTTTTACATAATTATCTTTATGCTATTGTATTTAGGGATTTCAATTTTATGGCATGTTATAATATGTGACATTAAGTTCGGGCAAGTTATCATTCGGACAAATGATGATTAGGAAATAAAAAATGATGGCGCTTTAGATTATGGATAAAAAAGTTAGGGAACACAATAGAGGACCCAGTATGTCGGCTTCACAATTGCATGAGAGCTTTTTCTAGACTCATAATTATTTTGATGTTTTAGGCCTTTACACCTGACATGGAAATGCATGGTGGCTCAATTTAGGAGTGCGAGAGTGTATTTTTGTGAATCGGGAGCGTGAGTTAGGTATTCTTCCGTACATGCGCGATAAATTACGGGAACTGTTGGGTTTTTTAAATTGAAATAGAATGTAGTTATAAAAACACTATAATGTTATGAAGTAACAAACTCTCACTAACACCTATACAACTTTCAAAGATAATGAATATCACCGAGTTTCTAACCCGAGGCATTCATGTCTTCGCCCATCAAAGAGGAAAAATATTACAAAATCCTAAGAGCTACTTATTTATTATTGAAAACCAAATGTCGTTGTAGGTACCCGTCGTTATTCCTTTCAAGTCTCCATAAGAGGATTTTATGAAAAATTAAGTATATCATCTCTGTTGGTTTATTCAGCGTGTCTTAAGCACGTGTAGATGGTGACTTTTATACGTTTTTGGGTGTAACTCTGAATAGTCAGTTGAATTTAAAACGAATGGAATGGCAGCTGTTTGTTTATGTACCAGAGTGGAAGAAGGTGTAATAAACCTAACATTTAGTAGCTCATTTGGTAGACAACACGATCCGCCAAAAGATTAATGTACGCGATCCAGGACGAGGAACCATTCAATTTACCTATGTCATTTCAAAGCAAAGCTTGAATTCCATGGTATGCTCGAAAAAACGTCAAACATCTTGAAGATGATCTGGCTCAAAAATTTGTTGTGTCAAAAGAATTATCGATCGCGCGTAATACTTACGCAACGGCGCGGCGGGCCGACGACCCGGCTTTGGCACAATGTTACTTGAAGGTTTGACCGGTTTCGGAGCGTCGCACGTCCATAGTCCATCCACACCGACATTATGTGAATAACGATCATCAGAAAATAACAATTTTGCAACACTCTGTTTCACTTTCTCTTCGTTCGATGTCTCTAAAGGAGCCTAGTGTTATGCGGTACACCAAGTGCAAGATCCAGGAATAGTAGAACCTTCTTCAAAGTTCTACGACGACGGCTAACAATGAATTAATGTCTACCATGTCAACATAAACTAAAGTTCTAATCCGAGTGGGACCCGATTATAACTCTAAAATCAAATAAATATTTACTGGTGTTGCGACCGCATTATAACCGTGTCTCTGGCGAGTTGTATTTAGCAGAGAACGGACCGAAACCTACGCAGTTATAGAGAAATGAATAAAACACTACAAATGGCCTTAATGCACCGTTACCGTTTGATACGAATGAAGAATAAAATTGAAGGTTTTTTTATGAGAAATGAGAGCAATACCTAAGTATTGCATTTGACTTGAAACTACCTCTGAGTAGTACTTCGCTTTCAGCTGTTTCTTCAGGACAGGGAAATGTTTCTGGGTCAATCCCTTCAACGTCGTGTCACTTAGGTATATTCAAGTCGGTCGCTATAATTATCAACAAATGTTTACGAAGGATCTGCTGATCTTGAAATGTTTCTCAAAAATTAATAAGAGCTCAGGATAATTAAACGTAACTATTGGTTGAAAACTAATTAGTTTGCAACAAAAAATATTATAATTAATGAATAGTAGAAAAAGCGGTTTCTAAAAGACTTTTCTAAGAACCACGTTTTACGACAGTTCAATTCTCCGACACCTTGTTTTTATGCTTAAAAATCCAATTGGTACAATCCACAGACTAGCTTATTGGAAGTTCTACACAAATGGGAATAATATTGAAGGTACCGAAATCAAAGCACGTAACTCCTTTAGAGTGTACCTATTTACCCAATATTGAGTATTTGCCCTCGTCTGTACCCTTCGATGTAGCTCGAGGATACAGAGAATTCTTTGAATATTAGCTTTGTGTTTAATATCTTGCTATGTTAATATTGTCTTTAGTGTATTAGGCCAAACTACTAAACCTAATATTTACATTGCACTTAATCCAGTCCAAGACGATTTATTTGGATTATAATAACTTTTCTTTATTGCTGGGTAAACCATACACTTACTTACACTTGGGTTTCGCACACTTAATGATACGACTTTACATAACCACACTTATGGTAGTAAATTCGTATAAGTAAATTAATGTAGTACTCATTAAGTATAGGAACTTAATACGTCAAATAATAGATTTATCATCTGTAAGAGATCAGAAAAACAAAGTAAAAGATTAATAAAATATTAAATTAAAAATACACAATATAGTAGGTACAACAGAAGGTAGATGTGAAGCCGTCGGTGTCCGCGAGGAAAGAGAATGAATGCCTCGGAGCATGCCAGCAAGGCACAGCCCGCCGCTCGCGCGTTGCTATCTTCACAGTTCTCGAGCGCCATCTACTGCCTTACACATCTTCTTCTTTATGTAACAAGTTAATCATCTGATAAGGCAGCTCTAAATATTTTTCCCCACTTCATTTTCGTAAGAAAAACGTCCACGCCTCATCAATTTATCCAATCTCATGTTTTTACATTGAAAATTTAATTAAAATCTAAACTGATGAAATACTAAAGAGCCTCACATCAGAGCTTTCAAGTTCTCATAAATATGATTTACTTTTATAAAAATGTGGATTTCAATGCTTAAAAGATAAGGTTCAAATTCGTTTGTGGTTTGTTTCACAGTGGTCTCATTACCTGTAACGACTGGCCATAAGTTTCGCCAATTTAATTCTATCGTCTCATCGCTCATACGGTACTTGTATTTATACGACGACGAAATAAAAATGTTTTTGTTCTATACATTTTGGAATAGGGAAGTTTCAAGATATGTGACGTGATTGGTTGTAACTCTTTATCGGTTCGAATATATTATAATTTTCAGAGAAAGGAAAATGTTTTGTTATTAATTATTTTATTTCACACGTTATCCCTAACTAACTGAAAAACATGTATTCAAGAATCATTTTATTATTATAGATTATGAACCGGTATCTACATCCTTAAAAAACACACATCTTAGACATACCTAGCACAAAGTAATTCCATTATTATTTGTATTCCCTCATTTGTCATGAAGCAAAAATCCGAATAACCGAGAGACATTTCCACGATGCCTAGTTATTCAAAGGCGGGTAAACGAATTGTGTCAGTCATCATTTGTTGTCAGCCGTCTTATCTTATGAACGACGAGGTTAGCAGGTGGGCGATAAGTTTACAGAATTACTTAGTAAATGCTCAAGTGATTTACTTGTACAAATTTTGAGGGAACGTAATCCTATGGTAATACCTATATTCGCAATATTAGATCTTTTTTATTATTTGTTATAATTGATTTTGTTAGTCTGAGAACAAAAAGATAAACATTATTCTCTGTAAGTTGGCGGATAAGATCGAATTTCATTATTTACGAAAAACAGTGTAAATTATTTCTTTCAAAAATAAAATACAAATACTTTACCAATGATTATTGTTTTGCTTTACACAACCGACTCATAGCGATTGGCTACGATAGCGTGTGTGCTACGAAAACGTAGCGGTTTGCTACGAAATCCAAACGCTGCGTCGTCGTACCTACTAAAGGAAATAATTGGCGTAACGAGTATTTAAAACAAGAACTGGTGAAGTATTCCAAGAAACGAAAGTATACCATTAACGGAAACCGCATGAAAGGGAATTAAAACTAAACGTTAGCATGTTCAATGTTCATAGAACAAAGGAACTACAACCTCAGAGTCTATTTGAGTTACGACTATTTTAAAACCAGTTTAGTTACGTACTTTAATATGAAGTTTAAGAAGATTATCGTAGTGCTGCGACCTAGGAATTGACAATATTTTTTTCATGTTGATGATAAAATGCTATGAATAATGATTTACATTTAAAGAAAAGTTTTTGAAGTAGATACTTTTACAATTTAGTGAAGTTTTATAGTATTATATTAAGCACCATAAGAACTAGTTTATTTGTTGCAATAACGCGGGGAACGAGACAAAAAACAGTCGCGCGGTTTGTTACGTAAAGCGTCGTCCATCGTTAATTTAGCCTTTCCTGCTGTTGCCAATAATCCCCACTCTAATATTCAGTCAGTCGGTAAATTTGCTATTTTCGTAAAATGAAACATTTGGATTTCTAGCTCCCAAGATTAATTTGGGTTTATTTTTAGGTCGTTCTAAATTTCAGAGCAGCTATTAGTGAATTTATTGTGGGCTTTGTGAAGAACGTCTAGATTTTTTATCACATAAAAATCAAGTACTTAATATATTTCCATCTTTAAAAAGGGTTCCTTTTCGTGCAATTAACTGACCACTGTGGTGTAGGAGTATCACACCGATTAAATACAGTAGAATTATATAAAAGAAGAGGCTTTATTCTACAAAACATAAATTAAATATTGCAATCTACAACAAAAACAATCTCCAGTAATGAAACGTCACAAACACGAACAAACTGGTAATCTGGTGTTCATAATTGTGTGAGCGACACGATTGCCAAAACTTTAATTATGTTTTTGTGATGAAACGCCAGGTGGGTACCGGGTGTCGGGGATAAACTACGGGCGAGCTCATTTGACACTCGAGTAAAAAACTGGATAATTTATTGTGCGTTTTTCAAGTGAAAGAAGTAATTGAAGCGACCATATTTGCATATGAAAAGTACCAAGTGACAAACTAAAACACATAATTAAACTCTTGATGCTCCACAGATAAAAGTCAAGAGTAACTTATAAAACCGCTGGATCTTCTAACATAAAGAGTCGGAAAAATTGTTTATTAGTCTCGGGAAAAGGGTTTTACTTAAATTTCAATTTAGAGAGCGCCGGACGTCAAGTGGGTTGAATAGAGAAGTTCAGCTTTACAAGTTTAATTTTTGTTCTCCCCGCGTTTGTGCGAACAAGCAGAAATTACAATAGAATTAATATTTACTTGCTTACTTTGTGTTCACAACTGTTGGCTTGGAAAAATATGCGCAACAATATTACAGAGGGCAGAATTTTATTTAACGGAGCTTTATTTCGAAGATTTTTGTTTGACTTTTGTTTTCGAATCATTCACAGATATTTTTAATAGTATGTCTTAGGAACCGGCGATGTAGGTACTCGTATAGTTAACCGCAGGTCGGTGAAATAATTTGACATTGACAGCGCCTTTGTGTCGTAGCAGTAAGGGTGATTTTTGTCGAGCGTGTTACCCCTGGTGACCAATGCGGCTGAATGAACCCACCCGCATTGGTACCCTGTGGGTGTATATGACCCGCTCCCTCTCACAGAGAGGAGTCTATGCAGCAGGGAAATATTATGGTTATGTATGTCAAAACTAGTTTCCCTATGTCACCGTATACTTTTGCCCCCAGAATGCGGCAAGCGGCGTACGATAGGCGTAGCGACGAAGCGTATTGTGGGAGGAGTGGAGGCGTCTCCGGGCGACTGGCCGTTCTTGGCAGCCATCCTCGGCGGACCAGAAGAGGTGTTCTACTGTGCCGGCGTGCTCATCGCCGACCAGTGGGTGCTGACGGCCGCGCATTGTGTTGGGAAGTGAGTGTCTCTTCTTGAAATCTTGCAAATTCCCATCGAAATGTAGATTGCACTAACATGAAACCAATTCTTGTACTTTTCCTCAGGCTCAGAGGAGCCTCTGGTTTTTAGAGAAAAACCAGATCATATCACTGATCTGTAAAACAGCTGTAAAATCGAATGTTAGCTGGTGTCGTTAGTTGACTAACATGACAACAACAACCTGTCGAGGTGCTAACATAAGAAGTTATGTATTAGAAATTAACTACAAATAGATTTAAGAATACAAGGTTAGTTTCCCGCTTAATTAGTTGTATATTACGTACTAGCGACCCATCACTGCTTCTCAAGGCTGCAATCAGTAATGTTAATTACCTACAAAACCTAATAATCTCTGTCCTATAATACATGGATGTAGGGTGTGCGTTACCCCAGCCAGATGTTGTCGAAAATGGTAATTTGAATCTCATAGATAATTAGTTTTGCGGCTTCTGTAATTGTTGCGCACATTTTTAAATATGTTGCGCTTATAGTTTTTTAATTATTTCACAAAAACAATTCCTGCTGGGGTAACGTTATCCCAGCCAGACCTTTTTCTTTCTAATGGGAATATTTAAATAAATACTAGCTATAAAATTAGTTGTCTAGATGAAGTAAATGTTGTGCCTTATTTTGTATTTGTTCTTTCATCGGTTGCGAAGTTATTCGAGATTTTGCTGGGGTAACGTTTTTGGTTTTGCTAGATCTTTGAAACGGTTAAGCGGATTCTTATCATATTTTGTACATGACTTCTTAGGAATTAGTTTAAATTTGTTCTGCAATAAAAAAACCAAAATAATGCATAGTTTAAGGATTATTTCATTAAATAGAAAAACACTTCAATTGGTTCCAGCACTCTCAATAAGAGGTCTAAAGACTTACTTTAAACGTTATTTTAAAGCTTGTAAATGCCTTCAAATGTGTGTGAAGTTTCATTAGTATCCTGTAAGTATTTAACAAGTTATGATGATATTCAGTTCTTCACGAGCACGGTCTTGATGCGCGCGGTGTTATTTGGCCACTGGATTGGATAAATGAACTGAATGTTATGTCAATAATTAGTTGTTCAGTTCAGTTGTATATCAGTAAAATTTCAGCGTAGTACATTGGATAATTAATGAGATAATACGATTAAAGTCATTAGGAAGTGAAAGACCGAGGTAACCCGACCAAGTTTAGGTGGTTACGAAAAAGCGAAATCGCAGAACATTATGGTACCTTCTAAAATATGTAGGATAGTGTTACAAATTTAGTACAGACATGTACACAAGTTTAAAAAAAAACTACATGTTTATTAAAGAATTTTTATTAACAGGTAAAATAATCATTTCTACTGAACTTTTAAAGTATTAATAAACTTATACTTAAAAACAATCACAGATTCAAATTACAGATAGTAATTTTGCTATTTTGAAATTTTCTATTACTTTTTATTAAAATTATAGATTTCAGTATACACAGTACACAGTTACAGTTTTTATTTAAATATACACATATTGGAATGTGTAATGATCACAGACAATAAATTATATATAATGACTTTTTTCAGTTAACTCTAAACTTACGTATGTCTACTAATACCTACTTATATCAATTAAAACCACAGATCAAAGGTAATATTAAATGATATCACAATGTAGTAAAATGCTCACAGTTAGTCCTACTGATTTGTTGTCTCATTTCAAATATCACATTTTCCCGCGTCCCACCGAACGACATGTTATATCGGTGATTTTTGATAAGTATGTGCAACTGGAAGATAATAATAATGTTTTCATAGTACAGATATTATTATATTATTATGTATTTAACAGTGTACGCGTCTGTACCGAAATTGTAAGGTGTATTATACTAAACATTTCAAAAGATAGCATAATGTTCTGCGATTTCGCTTTTTCGTAACCACCTAAACTTGGTCGGGTTACCTCGGTCATTCACTTCCTAATTACTTTAATCGTATTATCTCATTAATTATCCAATGTACTACGCTGAAATTTTACTGATATACAACTGAACTGAACAACTAATTATTGACATAACATTCAGTTCATTTATCCAATCCAGTGGCCAAATAACACCGCGCGCATCAAGACCGTGCTCGTGAAGAACTGAATATCATCATAACTTGTTAAATACTTACAGGATACTAATGAAACTTCACATACATTTGAAGGCATTTACAAGCTTTAAAATAACGTTTAAAGTAAGTCTTTAGACCTCTTATTGAGAGTGCTGGAACCAATTGAAGTGTTTTTCTATTTAATGAAATAATCTTTAAACTATGCATTATTTTGGTTTTTTTATTGCAGAACAAATTTAAACTAATTCCTAAGAAGTCATGTACAAAATATGATAAGAATCCGCTTAACCGTTTCAAAGATCTAGCAAAACCAAAAACGTTACCCCAGCAAAATCTCGATTAACTTCGCAACCGATGAAAGAACAAATACAAAATAAGGCACAACATTTACTTCATCTAGACAACTAATTTTATAGCTAGTATTTATTTAAATATTCCCATTAAAAAGAAAAAGGTCTGGCTGGGATAACGTTACCCCAGCAGGAATTGTTTTTGTGAAATAATTAAAAAACTATAAGCGCAACAAATTTAAAAATGTGCGCAACAATTACAGAAGCCGCAAAACTAATCATCTATGAGATTCAAATTACCATTTTCGACAACATCTGGCTGGGGTAACGCACACGGATGTAGGTACCTAATATTTGCATGCCACACTTGGCAGAATCTAGTGATACCATTGACTTACCATAAGGCCAATAAATGTAACTTCCACATTCTGACAAATACCTACATGATTATGACATAAACTTTGCGATATAAATTCTCTACAGGATTGGAAACCGCATCAACATCCATTGTGTTAATTAGAAGAAATCGGTTGGACTTAGTTCCATACTAAGTATGAGTAACTACATAAACGTAATGTGACGGCATACGCTAAGACTACCACTATCGTCTGACTTACATGTCTATAACCCTTACAGCCACACGGATGTGAACGGCTGGACGATCCAGCTGGGCATCACGCGGCGGCGCTCGCACGCGTACTACGGACAGAAGGTCAAGGTCAAGCGCGTGGCCCCACACCCGCAGTACAACTCCGGCATCGCGCACGATAATGACATCGCGCTTTTTCAGGTTTGGGCTTTTTTGCAATAGGTTTTAAACTCATCTTTGTTGTAGTAATTCAATATATGTTGGGTAGGTAAGTGTATAACAAGACAAAATAATAAAATATTAGGATGAATGATTAAATATTTCAAAGCGCCCTTGTTAGACATGCTACTTTTAGTATCACTGATTTACTATTCTACCTCACAAACGCTGCCTTGCGTTTTCGGTATCAACATTCGGTGTCAATCAGTCGCTATATCTAGCTCCCAGAAAGCGCGTAAATAACTCATCACCCATGCTAAAAGCAGCATCTCTGCTAAAGTCATGAAGTACAGCCAAGTAGATAATTACACCGATAGGTCGCACGTCACTCACACATGTGGCAGATGCTACTGGAGCTTTGGCCTTGTTTTTTCTACCTTTACACTGTGTTTATGCAGTTTCAATGTAA
This sequence comes from Antitype chi, assembly GCA_947359405.1. Lineage (NCBI taxonomy): Eukaryota > Metazoa > Arthropoda > Insecta > Lepidoptera > Noctuidae > Antitype > Antitype chi. The sequence goes on from OX375808.1 coordinate 23,690,688, forward strand.
GCTATAGAACTGAACGCAATTTTACGCAATCTATCCTCCGTTTAAACTAAACCTTGTCCTGTACAGCTATCAGTCCGAGTCCGCTACCACGAGCAGGTGTCCCCAGTATGCCTGCCGCCCGCTAACCGCGTGCTCAAGCCGGGCACACTGTGCACTGTCATCGGCTGGGGCAAGCGGGACGATAAAGAATGTGAGTCAATTTGTTTGCTCTACCTGCGTTAATAATACTGTCAGGGAGTTTACTTAATCATCACATCAGGGTATACAAAACTTTACTTAACCAAATATTTTTATGTTTTTACAACCAATTTATAACTTATAAGTAGGTATTCTTAAATTCATTTGCGAATTTACGCAATTTACATTCATTTTGTTTGAACTGTGGTTTGAGCCCGGCTTTAGCATCAATCAGTTTTGTAAACAAATTGCGTAGTTGGTAATTCTGTTTTCATTCGTAGATAAAATTTGTATCTCCCTACTGTAGGTACCTGGGCATAAATAGGTATGGCACGGCAAGTTTAGGAAGGGGCTGTCACACAGGTTTGAATGTGAGACAACGCTCTACAAAACTGAAGTTTTCAAAAACTCGATCTGCCATAAATAACGACCCTGTACAGTAGGCATAGGTAGGTACTTATACGTAATAATCTTTATTGTTTGCCTACAGTATCAGAATACGAGCCAGCAGTGAATGAGGTGGAGGTACCCGTTCTCAACCGGGACCTGTGCAACCAGTGGCTGGAGCACAGAGATCTTAACGTGACGGAAGGCATGATCTGTGCCGGCTACCCGGAAGGCGGGAAGGATGCCTGTCAGGTACGTTTGGATAGTAACAAATTACGAAATAATATTAAATTACCTTCTAATCGACTTTACAAGTTCATATTCCTTATTATCATGAAATGAGCTGGCACCGATTTTGGCGGGCCACATGTCATTGCAAAATTCTTTTGCGTCACTCTATTTTGTATGGAATGCAAAGCATGGCGGTTTTTTTTGTATGAAAATGAGTGGCGCTGCTGCCAGATACGGCTGCTAAGTAATAAAAAAATCATATGACATTTTTATTAGCATAAAGCGTTTTGTGTGTGGGTACATGACATATTTCAATCTTGGGGGATGCCTATGTCCAGCAGTGGACGTCTTTCAGCTGAAACGATGGTGATTAATCAACATTTCAGATAATAAAATGAATCATTCGACATAAACAAAATAAATTGAGAGAGGGCGCCACCGTGCGTAAACAAACAAGTTGCTCTGTGTTTTTAATTCATAAAAATAGTATAAGTGATTAGATACATAAGAAAAAGTATTTATTCGAACGTTTAAGTTATATTTAGTGTGTGATATTGGAGTACGCGTGAAACATCTATCCAGTGATATAAAAATAAACAATACAACTACAAAGCTGTAACGGCTCCACAATTTGAAAAATTACGAACAAGAATGTGAGAACGGTTTTGGAAAAGTGATAAATAGGAAGATATACTAAAAAGAAGAAAGGGACCTTCAGAAAAGGTACATAATTATTGAAATAACACCTAAGAAAATAAATTCCTTAAAAGTGCTAGTCATACTCTTCGATACTGTAAAATAGCGCCATCTATCGCTGAACATTGACACTACGTATCACAAAAATCGTTCAAAGAAGAACTTTTGCTACTACACGCTAGAGGTCGCTTATTCGAATTTTTATCACAGCGAACTAGCTTACACCTCATAAAAGTATCCAGAAGCAGTACCAAAATGGCATCTACACCTGTATGCGCTGGCTGTAAAAATAAGCTACCCATAAGAGAAAATCTTATTTGTGTGCTATGTAAATGCAGATACGATCTAGAGTGCGGAGGTGTTTCTAAAGACTACTACACTAAAAAGATGACACTGGAAATTAAAAATACGTGGAAATGTCAGACTTGCATCTGTAAAATACCCAAGACTGGAAATACAAACACCCCCTTACGTATCCCTAGAGGCACTGACATCAATCAGCTATCATCTACATCACCTACATCACCTGAGGAAACTTTTGTCACTTTGAGAAAAAAAACAATAAATCCAAATAACGAAACAACTTGTTACGACGACGTGAGTTTTTTGGGCGACACCATTCCTACGGAAAAAAATGATATTACCCACACAGAAGAAAATGTTAAGACAATGAATGATACACATACTCATTTAACAATGCACGGTTTAAGTGAACTAATAATCACACATCTTAAAGAAAACAACAAATCTATTATACAAGAATTACGAAACACAATACACACAGAAATATATAATGCTATTACAGAACTAAGACAAGATTTAGATTATAAAACAAACGCCTTAACAACACAGAATGACCAAAGAAAGCAAGAAATAGAAAACATTAATAAAAAATTAGAAAATCTTCAAACAGAAAATGAAAAGTTAAAGAAAGAAATAAGAAAGCTAGCTACAGAAGCATCAAAAGTTCCAAATATCCAAGAGAATAACCAAAGAAAAATTGTACTCTACGGCCTGGCCGATTACTACAAAGAGCCTGAAAGTGCACTTCACAACAGATTAATAGAACTGTTCCGTGATATAGTCAACATAGACGTCTCAGGATATATAGAAGACCTGTACAGGCTTGGAAGACCCGGTGGACCTAAGAACCGACCACTTGTCATCGAATTTATTAGCAAGAGAATGGCTAAATATATTGTTAACAATAATACTTATTTTCAAGGAACCGGACTTTTCATATCTGAATTCTTAGACGCAAATACACGAAAGTATAGAGCACAAATGCGAGAAGAACTATTTAAAGCCAGGAAAAATGGATCTCATGCAATTATAAGAAACAACCACCTATATATAGACGGAAAACTGATTAACATAGAAAACAACAAACATCAATACGATTACAACACCCAAGAAAATGATACAATATTGAACAACTCTAACCAACTTTGCCCTACAAATATGTCAAACGAGGCTGAGAACCAGACATTTCGTAAACAACGACCAACCATTTAAAATAATGTTCCAAAATATTCAAAGCCTTAACAACAAACAAGATATACTCGAAGCATTCATTGATAAAAACCCATTGTATAAAGCAATATGTATTTCGGAAACTTGGCTAACTCAAGAAAAACTTGATCTCATTCAATTTAGTGGATATAATATTGCATCTTCCTTCTGTCGCAGTACTAGAACGGGTGGCGGTGTTTGTACACTTCTACAAGAACATATCGACAGCATAAATAGAAATGATATTTCAGAAATGTCCATAGAATATATAATAGAACTATGCGCCACGGAATTACCAATAGAAAATTTATTGATAGTAACTATGTACTGGAATAGAAGAGAGGAAGAAGTATTTTATCAGCAATTAAAACGAATTCTAAAATATATAAATAATAAATACTACAAACTTAATATAATAATAGGCGGCGATTTTAATGTTAACATAATATCGGATAATTTAAAAACAAACCAATTTTTAAATTTTATGCAGGAACATAATTTTACTCAACATGTAAAAAGCCCTACACGTATTACACCAACCACTGCAACGTGCATAGATCTAATATTCACAAACTTTGGCCACAAAGACATGTACACAACTACAGAAGAGCTAGGTTTTTCCGACCACCATAGTACAATTTTACATTTAGAAATACCTAAACAATCAGAAACATATAACTGGTACACAATGAAAAGACTATTTAATAACACAAATATATCAAAGTTCAAAGAGAAAATACAAAAACTTAATTGGAATGATATTCTGAGAACCGATAATAACATTAACATAAATTATAAAACATTTAATGACATACTCATCTCTATTCTAAATCAATGTATACCATTGCGTAAAATTAAATTAAAATCAGAATATAAAAAATATTGGCTCACTGTAGGTTTAAAAAAATCGTGTTTAAATAAAAGACTGTTAAAGACATTAATAATAAAAACAAAAAATCCAATATTAACAAAATATTATAAAAAATATGAAAAAACATTGAAGAAAACCGTCACAGTTGCAAAAAAACTACACTTTAAAAATAAAATGATGCAATCTAACAATAAAGTTAAAACAATGTGGGGAATAATCAATGAACGCACAAATAAGAAACTTAAAAGTGTTAAACACAACATAACCCTACAAATAAATAATACCTTGACTTCAAAACCCCAAGAGGTAGCCAACATATTTAATAGTTTCTTTGCTTCTATTGCTGGGGACAGCACAATACCTCCCGGCAGCAAATCAAAAGGACCCCCGACGATTTCAGCTACACAAAATACATTATATCTTAGCCCAGTAGATCCTTACGAAGTCAATACAATAATAAAAAATTTAAAAAACAAGAAAAGCCATGGAATTGACGAACTCCCCCCCACTCTATTTAGACAATGCGCTGACGAATTAACCTTGCCATTTTACATATTACTTAACCAATCTTTTGAAGAAGGCGTTTTTCCCGATTTATTAAAAAAAGCACTTATAAAACCGATCCACAAGAAAAATAATAAAACCGACCCAAATAACTACCGTCCCATTGCTCTCTTACCAACAGCCTCAAAAATATTTGAGAAAGCCATGTGCGATCGTGTGTATGCATTTTGTGAAAAATATAACATATTCAATGATAGTCAAAATGGTTTTCGGAAAAACCGATCTACCGTTTTGGCTGTTTATAAATTTATACAAGAAGCCCTCAATATAATTAATAATAAAAAATATGCTGTAGGATTGTTATTAGACATGACAAAAGCTTATGATAAGGTGCAATTTGATATATTATTAAATAAACTATATAACATCGGTATCCGTGGAAAAAGTTACGAATGGTTCATATCTTATTTAAAAAACAGAGAACAAGTTGTAGAAATAGAACATTTCAATCATATGTCAAAAGAAATAGAATTAATTCGATCCCAAAACATGTCCGTAAACGCTTCTATACCACAAGGAAGTGTGATAGGGTGCCTGCTATTCCTTGTTTACATAAATGATCTCCCTGACCACATCAATGAGTCATGCGTATTATTCGCCGATGACATCTCTATCTTAACATCATGTGATAATAATATAAATTTAAACCAAAAATTGAGTTCTATACTTGACACTGCAATACACTGGATGAACGAACACAACCTTGAAATTAACTACAATAAGACAAAAATAATAACTTTCCACCCGCGACAAAAAATACCTCTATGTATTAGTTTCAAATATAACGGATCAAAATTAGAAGCAGTAAATAAATTCACCCTTTTAGGCCTAGACATAGATTCACACATAGATTGGAAATCACATATTCATAAAGTAAGAACGAAATTATCCAAGTTTTCATACGCTCTCCGTGAAATTAAGAAAACAACAGACCTCAAAACAGCACTAGTAACTTATTACGCGTACGCATTTGCATGGCTCAACTATGGAGTTATTCTATGGGGAAATAGTACGGACGCGCCTATATTATTCACTCAACAGAAAAAAATGATTAGAATTTTAATGAACATCAAAGATACAGACTCCTGTAAACCCCACTTTATAGACCTAAAAATATTAACCCTGCCGTGCCTCTACATACTTGAAATGTGTAAATTTGTACGAAAATATCCGAAATTCTATACCAAAAGAGGAGATATCCAAACAAAAATTGCACTAAGACATGAAAGCAGATTAAACATACCCACTTCACGATTAAAAATGCACTCTTCTAGTACATTTGTTATGTCCATTAAAATATACAATAAGTTACCGGAACACATAAAAAACATAAATAAAAATAATATCTTTATCAATAAATTAAAACAATTTCTGATAATCAAAAGCTACTACACTATTGACGAATATTTTAGAGATAAATTCCAACAAAAATAAACACATTTTTTTTTTACCTAATACCTACATTTCAATTTAAACTTCACTTTAAAAATACCAATTTATATTATTTTTAAACACTAAAATACTTTAAATTTATTTTGAAATGTATATACTAAACAGTGCACAATTAATAATAATAACATTCTTCAAGACTGAATAAAATTGTAAATACATATTTAGTTTATTATAACTTATGGTGTTAATAATATAAATCGTGTAATAAATAATATAACAATATATAAATATAATTTAAAACCAAATATATAAATAATTACTTACTACTATAAAAACGAATGTAACTAAATGCTACTACCTATTTTAATTTAATTTTTTTTTTTTTTTTTTTCTTAACAAAAAGCGCCTTCATCCTCTCTCCTATAAAAATTAACTTTGCTGTGCCCGACAGGGTCCATAATTGATTCGATGTTATAATATCATACCAACTGTTTTATGTACACATTATGGAATGCATTAAAGTATTGAGTATTGAGTATTGAAATTACTAATAAGTAGCATTTATTAAAGTAGGTAACTAACTAAACCAATTCAAAGCTTTGAAAGATCATGCAGACGTCCCTGCAATTAGAGAAACATGCCTTAAAATGTTGTTACATCAGCTGTCAATATCACACAATATCGCATTAAGTTTATTATAATATACTGAACATTAGGTAAATCCAATATTATCGACGGCGACAACACTAGACGTAATATTTATTATCAAGGTATATAATCTATAAGCTGTATTTAATAGAATAAGCAAGATGAACTTCAACGCGAAACTTGACAAACGAGACGATGAAAAGTTGCGAGTGGAGCAATTTGGAGTTGGCCGTCGGACCCACATTTCAAGATTCAAAATTCATCTTGGTTAGTCATTTGTTCACAAAAAACCTTAAATAAAACCAAGATGAACTGATTTTATGGGAATTTGAATCATTAAAAGGACAACTTTTCGGAACAAATGTTCAGGAACTCTTGTTATTACCAAAGAAAGTTTTTGATCAATATTATTTAGATGTCTTACCTATTTTAAATATTAGCATCAAATCCGCCAGAAGCTGTTTATCTATATATGTTACCAGAAATGTATGAAACCTAGGAATTGTACACAATTCCTAGGAAATATATGCACTTCCGAGCCTACTTAGGAAATGTGTAAAATAATGTTTCAAAGATTCTTTAATACACACATTTCCTATGAAATGTATGTATTTCCTAGGAATTTTATGCAATTCCGAGAACATACTAGGAAATATATAAAAAGTAATGATTTCTAGAATTGCTCGCATGGTTTCTGTCACGGCTCCGGCGCTTCGGGTCTCCGGCGGTCCCACGCGAGCTTATAGTCGCAGATGGTATTCACGGTCACCACCGCAGCTTCGGATTGCTGGCCGGCTGCGCCGGCCAGCCTCAGCCGCGGCGACGAGCGTTAAAACCACCTGCTCCTCAGCACGCGGGCCTCCTCGCCCCTCCGCGCCTACTCGGATTTAAATTACACTCTAGGGGTAGGGCAAACAAGACTACGTGGATTCGGTTTTGCAGCGATTCGTTTCTGTCACTAACTTTTAATACATTTCCGATTGCTATTTAGGAAATCCATAGATTTCCTAGGAAAAGTGTATGTTACAAAATATATCATAGATTTCCTATCTATTTTAGGAATTGTATACAATGACGGATTACACACTTTTCCGTTAACATATATATAAAAAAGGAATCCCTATTTCCCGGCACGGCATCACACGTGAACGGCTGGACCAATTTTGCTAATTGTTTTTTTTTGTTTGTTTTTGTCAGGAGGTTCTTATGAAAAAAAAAATTAAGAAAGTTGCGCGTAGCATATAAGTATAAATCAAATGCAAATTCAATAGGTGTTCATAATTAAGACAGGACAACATTAGTCGGGTCAGCTAGTACAGGATAAAATTTTAACCAGTGAGCAAACTGTTACCATGAATTCAGCATATCCTACTAGACCCTTTAGCCTAGAAATTTTTCGTTGGTTATACAATAGTATATTTTATAACGAGGGACTAAACGAAGCCATAATATACCAGAGGTGGTTTGACTCCCGAGCGTGCGAGGGAGTCAATGAAACCGAGGGTATATTAAGTTGGCGTTTAGTCTCGAGGTGTAAACTGTACTTTTCACTTTGAGTGCGAGAAAAATAGTCAATTTAGTACAAAAACATGTACTTACCTAATAAATATTCCTTAATAAAATAAAAATCACAATATCTATTAGGTATGTCTTTTGCTCTTTGCTCGACGTCAATCTCTTCACCAAGGAACATAATATACCACAACTGTCACTGGACATTCTTAATAAACTTATTTAAAGCCGAAAACATTTACACTCGACAAAAATTCTGAAATTTTCGCGGTACTTGAAGCTAAATGTACTATTCGAATTATTTAAAAAACCATGGAACTGAAACTCTCAACATTTTCGCAATAAAGATGGTGCACACTCCACGGATAATAGTATATTTACTGGCTGTTTGAGTTTGTCTATGTCACACGAAGGAAATTAAAAAACGAATTACTTTTTACTCCCTAAGGACTAAAGTGGTCACTTTAGTCCCGCTTCGTAGGGCTATATTGGTGTCTTTTTAGAGCATGAGAAGTGAAAAAAATTTATCAGCTGTTCATTTTGACCGCGTGGGTATTGCACTTTTCTATGAAACAGCTGTTTTTTTTTGTATAACCGACAAAAAACGACTACGCTAGGGGTTTAGAATGATATGCTAAATTCATGGTTACAGTGTGCGCACTGGTTAAAAATTTAACCGGTATAGAAAACGGTAAACAATTCGTTTCGTAAAACAAAATATGATCCTTTCTTTTGTCTTTGGAGACGAAAACGGAGTAAAACTTTTAGGCTCTGGTAGTCACCATGTGGGCAGGCCCAAAAGGCAAACGAAAACCAGGACGAGCCTGAAAAAGATGAGTTGATGAGATCGAGAAAGTAGCGGGACAAAATTAACCCGCAGAGCCTGGGCCTTTATCTACCCAACGAGGGGTTAATCTCTTAAATTTTATTTGTTATTTACTTTTTTTGTAGTTTTACTTTGTTTATAATTTAATTAAGGAATCAAGAGGCTTTTTTATATTACTGTAATTTATAAAATGATTCTTACCAAAATAAACTGCTAATTCAAGTTCATTTTCTCTTTCTATTATGAAATGAAAGTGTTGTCGCCTTTAATTAAAGTCACGAAGTTTATTTTTATAAGCTAATTACAAACAAAGTCTTCATTTTCCTTGTAGAGAAGGTACCAAGAGTACTGTGGTTGTCACTAATAATCACACTTATAAAATAATTTCCTTAACAGCAAGTGCATGAGTAAACTCACTGAAAAATCACGGAACTTGTAATTCATGCAAAAGTGTCGTGACATGTTAATAAACAAATAATACGTTTTGCTACAAAGAAAATAAGTATAAAGATAAAACACTAATGAAACTTTTCTGCTCCAGCAATTTGTCTTCGAAGTTAACGAAAAGCTCTTGACACACTAATAAAGTCCTCAAGAAAACATGCCAGTGAAGCAATAAAACTAAAAAATGTTCTAATACGACTCCCGAACAAATATTTGTTCAGCCAATAGGTAAATCCAATAAGTGAGTAGGTAGGAGCCTACGACAATAAACATAAAAACTCTGCCTCGCCCAATAAGGAGCACGAATTTACTCCACTCTGTCGAATTCATCGGAGTTCCTTTATGAACGCTACACTTTAATGGTTCAGTGAAGCGTACTAATATGCCACTGGAGATTTTATGTAGTTCTTTTAATGTTGTTCGGGGATGTTAAACCTTGTGGCTGGGGAAATATGCCTAGAGATTTTTGTTGCATCACAAGTCGTACACGAAATATTTAATAGTTAAAGTTGGTTAAGAAACCAAAGAAAGGTTTTTTTTTTAAACAGAATACTTATTTTATATTTTTTTATTTAAGAAAATAGAAGTACTTGGCACACCTAATAGATTCTGGCTAATTCTTATTTTTTAATAACATCCATTACGCTAGTTTCTACGTAATATTTACTGTTATTGAAGCGGGCGACGCAGTAGAACGGTGCGCCGCGCGGCTTTTATGAATGATCTAAAGAGTTGAGCTTTTTTTTTTTTGGGCATCTCGCAATTGGCCTTGAGAGGCCGTGACTGCTCAACCGGGCTTTCCTGGGGCTACCAGTAAGAATTAACTTAACGCCTCCTGCCAGGGCTAAAGAGTTGAGCGCGAGCGCACGCGCTTTTATATATTTCGTGTAGGTATAAATAAATACCTACCTATTATACAAAGTTACATTAAGTTGGAAGGCCTCCCACAAGGTGGACCGATGACCTTGTGAGGGCCGCAGGAGTCCGCTGGATGCGGGAAGCACAGAACCGGGCGAAGTGGCGGAGCTTGGGGGAGGCCTATGTCCAGCAGTGGACGTCTTTCGGCTGAAATGATGAATGATGATGATGATGATACAAAGACCTTAAACAGCCAGCATTTCTAAAAAACAAGGAAATCATCCTAAGGAATTCAACCAATGTTGTTTTCGAAAATATTTACACAGGTTTCGTACGTTCAGTTGTAATAAGATGCGCAGTAATTAAAATGGGACTGAAATAAATATTTTGAGTTCAGTTGCCATGATCTAGGAGTTATGAACTATTGCGAAAAATAAATCCGCAATAAGTCTGAATTAAATGCTCTTTTTACCCACGACGGAACGGAGACGGTACCTATAATTATGCGTTTGGGGTGAGAGGATGTTTGTTTGTGCAAATCCATGTTGCCATTTTTCTCCAAAACTACTGGCCCGATTTTGATGCAGTTTTCAGTTATGGGTTCGGGTTTGATTGGTGCATGTTCTTTGACAAGTGTTACGGTGACAACTTACCAGGGGGCCCTGCAGCAAACATTGTTTGTGTAAATCCATGTTGCCATTTTTCTTCAAAACTACTAGTTCATCGATATCGAGATGAGTTACAACAAAGCCCCGGGCAAAGTTTATTTGCAAATACTTATCTAATGTACATACTACTGTAGCAGAGGCATATCTTCCATAGAGTCATTCGGGCGAACGCCCGGGGCGGCGCGTTATGTACAGTCGCCAGCACATCAAGCTACCCCAAACTGTCAAATTTTACCAATTGAACATGAACCTTAAGCTTGTTTTAAAGTTGAAAAAGAAATTTGACAGATTGGAGTAGCTTGATGTGCTGGCGTCTGTACATAATATCTATGATCGCTAAAAACTTTAAAATAAAAAGCAAAACAAAAAAAAATGAAAAAAACCCACGACGGTTAAAAAGTTGAAAAATTGAAAAAGTATAAAATAATTAAAAAACCCCAACTTAAAAAATAAATATAACGCGAGATAATAAACGGAAAAAGATTTAATAAGTAGAGTTGATCTCTCGCGGAGTCGGTCATGTATGTAAACAATAGAGTATCAGTTTTCATAGCATTTCCCTACGTACAGTGGGCTGCATCAATTGGGTACCCCAGTTGTATGAACATTTTAATACAACTGGGGTACCCAATTGATGCAGCCCACCGTACATATTTGGTTCTCGATGATAATAGATGTGGCAATAACATATTCAACTATCTATAAACATAATAAAAAACCCAATAATATCCGTCGGGGGCTGCCATCACTATTTTAAATTTCATAGTAAATAAAAATATGTATCATCATCAACTTCTAAAGGCCCCCACTGTAGGGGCGCGGCTTACTCATTAAGGGTGTAAGTATAGCGCTAAAAATTCTCAAATTATTCACGTTACTATAAAACTGCAAAACTAGTTCATTTAATGGCAGCATTGGTGCAAATATTTTGGACCTAGAGGCTACCCAGTACCGTAAGCTGCCTAATATCATAAAATTGTTGATCTGGGTGATCAACAATTTTATGATATTACGTGGACCTTTATATAACACATCGTTAAAGCGGGATCAAAATTAAATTGAAACAAGTCAGCACTTTCAAAGCATGACAATGAATAAGATGGGTAGGGGCAACCCGACATGTGGACAAACCCTAAGGCCTTTTGTCCACAGCCACGTCAACGGGACGCACGGTGGGCTGAAAATCGCCTTTCATAGACATAGATACATGAATTTTGAAGTCCTTTTTTTGGAGGAGTTATAATTTTTTAAAGAAAAATTTGTATGGCGCTTACATGAAAAATGAGGCTATCTCTAGAATCATAAGGTTCGCCATTGTATCCTTACACACAGATATAGTACCATTTATTTGTTTTTTTGATATTCTTCATGTTGCGGCAACATTTGTGCTTTTTTTTAAAATCCTCAAAATTAAAAACTATACATTTTAAAGAAGGTATCTCTACTCCACAACATTCAAATATTTTTTCAGTACATAAATCCTTAGGCTATGTTCTTAAAGTCAAACACTTTAGTTATCAGAATGCAAACACCACCCCACTTTTCTTTTTTCCTTGAAAACGCGCATGCATGATTAAAGTTTTTAAAATTAATATTTAATTCATCGCCTGCTCTTAAAAACGTATCTGAGAAACAAAGAATATCTACGTAAACATTTTTATCTCTTAATTCATCTAAGCAGAGTTGGAGAGAGTCAGTTGTATTGGTGTGCGTAGTCCCAGCGGAAAAGTGTCGAATTTCGTAATTTCAGTTTAGCAGATATTTAGTGTATGACGTCGTGTAATTGTGTATGGTAAATAAAAATTTGTGCATCCAACCATTGAGGAGTTATTCAACAAAAACTGTTTACGCTGGGACTACGTCATCCCAGCGGCACTTTTTTTTAAAAATGGTCGTACAAGAAAATAAATTCATTCAATAATTAGTGTGTAACGAGAGGTAAATGTGTATGTTTAAATGAAATTTGTGTGTCAATACACTGCGGAGATAATCAAGTAGCCGCTGCACTGACGTTTGGCTATTTGATGAAAACCATATAAAACAGTTTAGTGCACAGTTGTAATTTTTTACACACGTTGCTTTGAATTTGTGTATAAAGTGTGTGAAATCAGAATTTGGAAAAAATATACCGTTCAGAAGATATACACGTAAAAGTAAAATAAGGTTATTAGGTCCAAGTACTCAAAATAGGAAGTCTAGAGCCTAACTTATAACGTTTATTTGTATCTTGTAGGGGTCTACAATGTCTTGCCAGGTTTATTTATGTGCTCTTTGTAATTAATGAGCAATGGCATAATTTACTACGACTGGACCTCTATATTTTTGACATCCGATTGTAGGATTTTTTATTGGAAAAGAAGAATACAAAATATGCAGATATTTAGTGTATTAATGCAACTATTCACGCGTAAAATTTCAGCTCATTACACTAAATAATTAAAGAGATATAATCAAAATGCTAGAACAACGGCAAAACGTGGATAAACCGACCAAGTTTGAGAAGCTACGAAAAAGCGGGCCTGCAGTATATAGAGCGAACGTTCTACATTTTCTCAGTGTTATGTGACCATGTGACCATTATTGAATCGGTACAGGTGGGCACACAATTCTTGAACAAGTAACTAATAACTTTCGTGATTAAACTAGTAAGTCACTTGTTTTTTCCTAAACTTACGAAATGGTTACAATAATAATTACATCTGTATTAACAAATGCATTTATTTGTCAGAATATTACAAAAATTTGTAACAGTAGGTAATTATTATGTCCTTAATATTCTGCTGCTTCCAGCGTACACATATTTTGATGTTACACGGTTCAATTTCATTAAATAGAAATACTAATAATTATTTATTATTATTATTAAAAGCCTGTGATGTCCCACTGCAGGGCAAAGGCCTCTCTACCCTCCTTCCACTTCTCTCGGTTTAATCCTGCTAGTGACCAGTTCTTGTTGAAGGAGTCCAGCTCATCCCGCCATCTCCGTCTGGGCCTACCGCAACGTCGCTTGCCATTAGGAGGGACCCATTGGGTCGTAAGTTTGGCCCATTGGTCGTCTGACATGCGGCAGATGTGTCCAGCCCAATTCCATTTTAGTGTGGCAGCTTTCCAAGTGACATCAGTTATCTTTGTCATTGAACGGATGGTCGTATTCCTAACCCGGTCTGTTAGTTTAATGCCCAGAATACTTCGTTCCATAGCCCTCTGGCAAACCTCGAGCGTGGACCTCTGCTGATTTGTCAAAGACCATGTTTGACCACCATATGTGAGGATGGGAAGTATGCACACGTCAATGAGTCTTCTCTTAAGGGACAAAGGAAGATCACCCTTCATTAGTTCTTTCATGGCCCAATAGCTCTTCCAGGCATTCTCGGTGCGTCTTGCAACTTCTTTGTTTTGTCTTGCCTGGAAAGAGACTATTTGACCAAGATATACATACTCATCAACGTATTCAACCTCCCCATCTGCCACAGTGATCCTGCGATGCACGCTATTCGTCATCAACTTGGTCTTTGACATATTCATCTGAAGTCCGACCTCTAGGCTTGCCGTGCTAAGATCGTCTAGCATCTGAGTCAACTCGGAGGCTGAAGATGAAAAGAGGACAATATCGTCGGCAAAACGGAGATTAGATAATCTCTTATGGCCGACCATAATGCCCCTTTCTGTCTAATAATAATTAGTAAAAAAACATTATTTTTTATTACTAAATGGGCCTGCTCTTGACCTCGATCACACCTGTTGGAAAGCGATTGACGAGGTCTATGACGGATCAAAAAAATATTAACACCAGTAGTCTTTTCAAACGTCAAACGGTATAAATCTACCTTCACAATTGAGTCAATTATTACTGATCTGCGATTGTATGATATATTTGTTGCTGTAAACGCTCGAACGCTCGACGAATATATGTGTTATTTATATTTCACAAAAGAACTGATTCTTTGTATCAATGTTATTATTACTTTCTCTAATGTTGTTTTATTTTAATTAGTCATTAGCTAACTAATAAATATTTTTAATAGTACAAAGTTAATACAGTGTTTTATTTTCTGCTAAACTATTGTGTACGCACCTGTACGAAACTATTAAATATAATAACGATACTATACTGGAAAATGTAGAACGTTAGCTCTATATACTGCAGGCCCGCTTTTTCGTAGCCTCTCAAACTTGGTCGGTTTATCCACGTATTGCGGTTGTTCTAGCATTTTGATTATATCTCTTTAATTATTTAGTGTAATGAGCTGAAATTTTACGCGTGAATAGTTGCATTAATACACTAAATATCTGCATATTTTGTATTCTTCTTTTCCAATAAAAAATCCTACAATCGGATGTCAAAAATATAGAGGTCCAGTCGTAGTAAATTATGCCATTGCTCATTAATTACAAAGAGCACATAAATGAAACTTGGCAAGACATTGTAGACCCCTACAAGATACAAATAAACGTTATAAGTTAGGCTCTAGACTTCCTATTTAAGTACTTGGACCTAATAACCTTATTTTACTTTTACGTGTATATCTTCTGAACGGTATATTTTTTCCAAATTCTGATTTCACACACTTTATACACAAATTCAAAGCAACGTGTGTAAAAAATTACAACTGTGCACTAAACTGTTTTATATGGTTTTCATCAAATAGCCAAACGTCAGCGCAGCGGCAACTTGATTATCTCCGCAGTGTATTGACACACAAATTTCATTTAAACATACACATTTACCTCTCGTTACACACTAATTATTGAATGAATTTATTTTCTTGTACCACCATTTTTTTTAAAAAGTGCCGCTGGGATGACGTAGTCCCAGCGGAAACAGTTTTTGTTGAATAACTCCTCAATGGTTGGATGCACAAATTTTTATTTACCTACCATACACAATTACACGACGTCATACACTAAATATCTGCTAAACTGAAATTACGAAATTCGACACTTTTCCGCTGGGACTACGCACACGTTTTATTGAGTAAGCCAGCGATATTTTGATGGAAAAGAGTAGCGGTATAGTCATAGTCATCGCAATCAATACTTTTATTGTTCACGAAAAAGATGATCTATTTTAGAATCTGAATTTTGCTGTATACAAGAAGAAGTTAGTTGAGTGTTTACTGAGAAGTAAAACGGAATAGTGCCTCTTTTTGGAGGCGGTTTTGGAACAATTTTAATTACTTGAGGATCAGTAATAGTAATAGGACAATGTCTTGAACCTAAGTTCTCATAATCATGTCTGTCTATCAAATAGTTAATTCGGTTGCTAGTGTCGCATAAGAAAGCTTTCTTATGTTTTGTGACATTTGATAACCATAGGAAATTACATTGCTTAAAATTAATACAAATACCTTTTAGAAGATTATTTAGCTTCCATTCATTTAGGTATGGGTTGTATGTTACACTTAAAATTAGTGTTGCCCAAATGCAAGAACAAGACGAGACTTAGCCAGTCTTGGTCTTGGTCTTGCGCCAATACACCTGGTCTTGGTCTTGGTCTTGGTCTTGCAGCAAGAGTCTTGCAAGTCTTGCAATTACCTATTAGTCTATTACTATTTATTAAAGTTTACTTTAAATCTTAGAAAAACGTATTAGAATTGGAACATTGTGAGCTTGAATTAACATAGCCATAGTAAAGATCAAGCAGATTAATAAATAACTGAAGATTTGATAAGAAATTCGAAAAATCAACTGACCTATATGTCGTTTTCCATGGAAGTAACTGTTTCTTAATAAACATTTATGATTTATAAGCTTACATTTGCTAAAACATGTAAAAAAACAAATTAATTACAATAACTTGACTGTATTTTAAAGAACAATACTTATCTGTCTAGAAAGAGATTGAACCCTCAACTTATAAGAAATTTAATAAAAGAGTTTTACGATTTATCATTTATTTGACATATGACATTTAATATGACATCTACTACCTATCCTTACCATTTTATCCTTATCATAATACTACTTGCGTGATCAGTATAATGTATTCATTTTCATTCTAAGCACTCTGAAACTTATTTATTCTTTGGAACACCTGTAGGTACTCTTAAAAAAATTCGAAATTATTTTGCATGAGTATACCTACGCCCTATGGCGGCAATCAAATAGTGTCACAAATGTTATGATTTCGGCGTGGCGGCAGCGATTGTTTTAGATTTCAAAAGAAGCCGCCGGCGCGTGTATCATGTACTTCCGAAAAGCGGCAAATTTCTTTGAGAAGTAAGTACAAAACCTTTGATGCCGCATTATCAAAGTGCCGATGGTTAAAACATAACTATGCATGCACTCAGTTTGATTTTAATAGATATTTTTTTATTCGCTATGTTTATGGTATTAGTCGTAATGCGCATAGGTCCAGTTTTTCATATTCTTTGATACAGTTTTTTGCGTCTCATAGAATTCCTAAGCGTACCTACCTATACACCGAACTGTTACACCTAACTACTCAGTGAAATAGCGCTAAGTCCTAGCTGCAAGACGCAAGAGTCTTGCAGGCTATGTCTTGTTCTTGCTCAAGTCTTGCACGGTCAGTCTTGGTCTTGGTCTTGCTAAAAATACGCGGTCTTGTTCTTGGTCTTGGTCTTGCAAAAACGCAAGAACAAGACCAAGACTGAATTTGGGCAACACTACTTAAAATTATAATACCTACTTATTTATAAATTGTAGTTTACTTAGCAATGCAGCCAATTCCATGGTAATTTTTGTAGGATTTTTATCATTCTGTGCAACACTCAGGATAATATAGTTTTCAGGAGTATCTTCTATACAGTTGTAACAATTTTTGAGAATATCTGGAGTTTGAGCAGATGGTTTTACTGTTGAAGATATTTTATATCGTTCGAATTTAGAATTTTGTCGTGTACAAACCGGTATGTCTCCTAATACTGAACATTGTTGGCCGCCAAGAATGTATATTTTCGGGCATTTGTTGAACTCGAAACTATTATCGCCATCTATAGTATTTTTCTGGAACGAATTCGATTGATCGTTGGTCGATCGTTTGCGTGCAGCGGCAGCACCATCCGTTGTCAACTGGTTGCAACTATTACTGACATTGAATTGACTATTTTCAGTACTTTTTGTTGTTTGCTTGCATGTGGCGTCATTTATTATCGTGTTTTTTAATACTGTTCTGTTTTGAATATTTTCTAATTCCTCTGCATCGATGACATTGCCTTTTGTTTTTCTATAACGATTTTTTTCCAATAGTAAATTATCAATTTGTTTATGAGCATTTTCTAATTTTGCCTTTAATTCAAAAACTGTTTCTTGAAGCTCTACGGTTTCTTGCCAATTCCATGTGGACAAATCGGGTAGACACCTATTGAAGTTGTTTGAGTCAGTTGACAAAAACGACAGGTCATCTATTGATGATTTATTAGAATTGTTAGTTTCATGCTTTTTAAGTGCCATTTTGTTTGAATATCGAGTTTCCATTTCTGTTTGTTGTGATTTTTTATTTGAAAATTAATGCAAAAATATGGTAGTGACTGTTCGTAGCTGATTTTTGTTTACGAGTAATTTTCAATCTGGCAAAAAGAAATTCATTCGGTTGGTAGCAAACTCGGTACCGCACGAATATCGATTTCAATGCATACGTTATTGAGCCATGAGACATGTCAATTTATTAGTTGAAATAGTTCTGTGACATTATAAAAAGTTCGTTAGGACGCTTGTTTTTTAAAAAAGTTATATGCGTGCGCACTATTTAAAACTGCTTGCACTATTTGTTTACATTTTGTTTTGGTCAATCACATGAAAGTTCACTTAGTTTTGTTATTTAAATGAGCTGTATGTTTCAGAATGTATGTTTTAAGATAAACTGAGACTTTGTTCAATGTTTATTGGAACGTTTTTTATATCACTTCATTTCTTTCACTAAGCACTAAGCACTTACAATGGTTTTTCTCGGAAGATAGTATATAGTGAAAGTAATTATTGACTACACTTGTACTAGGTCACTGTTTATAGTTTACAACATTTAGCATCATAAATTCATAAAAGTATACTTAAAACTATTTTTAATTTAAAAAATACGCGGAGTCGATCTGTGCGTGACGGCAGCGCCATTTAATTTTTCAATACCTAGTAATCCACGTCATCGCATTATTCGACACGTCTAACTTTACATTCTCGATTTTATCATCTTAACAATTTCTTCCGTCCAATACTTCCAGGGCGACTCAGGCGGGCCCCTGCTGTGCAAGGACCCGGACGACCCCATGCGCTGGTACGTGGGCGGCATCGTGTCGTGGGGCATCAAGTGCGCGCACCCGCGCCTGCCCGGCGTGTACGCCTACGTGCCCAAGTTCATTCCCTGGATACATCAGCAGATCGCGCAGTACAATGACGACGATGCCAAGTCAGAAGACATTTAAAGACAAATAATATGGATGACATCACTTTGGAATAGAAAAAATCCGGATAATCAAGGGTTCTCTTTCCCAGAAAATCATTAGCTACATTTTACAAATTTTTATATCTTTTAAATGTTAGGTATACATATATGAAGATAGGTATTTTAAAGAAAAACTGCGTTTATAGATTTGTATTTGGGTTTATCTAAGTAAGTACCTATAGTAGTGAAAATCAGACACACGAAAAGTTTATGATGTAATTTATTATTCACAAGTGGTGTCAAAATTAACTTGACAATACGCGACTCTGCACGTTTTGCAGAGAACTAGGATTATGACAATAAATATATTAATAATGACAATAAATACTGAATGTTGACAATAATAAAACAATTATATACAATCGTGAAATATGGTAGGTAAGTCAATTTTTCAAGAAAATCTATATATACAATAAATATATACAAGAAAGTTTCGACGCATAAATTATACCTAATATGTCTTGGGGAGTTGACTTAAATATTGCTTTCGACTATGACAATAATATGGCTAAATATTTTCACATATCACTCGTATATCGCGTGATGTAAATTATTTGAAGCTGTGATAGTAAATCATTTATTATGAAGCGAAGAAGGTCGATATTGTATTAAAGTTTACCCGTGACTTGAAAGTTGACTTTACATTATGACTGGGCGCACCTCGCGTCCCTCGATACTTTTTCTCGGGGTAGCCAGTCATTATCGGTGACATAGATATATAATTAATATTATACATTTGAAAATTGTTATAAATTATGTGAATTTTATATATAAGCTGCTTTTATAAGTAATGTAGTATTCTCAAAGCTTTAGCACACTTTTAGGATGACTGTTTTTAATATTGTACGTACTCCATGTTTGTTTTTTATTTAATTTATATTCTGTGTTAGTAACTATAGTGAAAAAGCTTGTTATTTGTCACCCGTGATCATGAGTCCATTAAGACTGGTAGGCAGGGAGGATTACTTCAGCACAGTTTTGGACAAGTTAAGGTCACGAGTGACAAATAAAGTGGACATAATAGAATTAAAGTGTATGTTTGTTTGATGTTTGGTGTTAGTAGTTTAGGGGAAAGTGCTTTTATAGAATAAAATTAAATCTCATTCACATGGATGCAGGTTAAAAAAAAATATAGACAACAATGTTTAATAAAATATAGGTGTTAATCTATGCTGGTCTAAAATTCTTCCTCAACGACAATAAATGATAAAATTTCGGGTTTATATGCGATAAAATCGTGACATAAAGAATATTTATAAATGAAATTCATTGACAATATAATTACATGAATATAATTGAGATGTAGATAACTAAATACGTTTGTTTTGTGACAAAGTCCCAAGTGGAAAATAATGCGTGTCGTCTAAGTAAGCTCTAGAAATGTTAGTTGACAATAATAATTTTTGACAATATATTTACTAACAGACGTAGTATAAGCTTTGTTAATATACAATTTAGATATTTCTGTTTCAATATTATTTATAAACATAAGTAGTGTGTCATTTTTTAAAACCTTGAAATTAATGGATCTTGTAATTAAATTAGAGAAATAGCTTTAATAGGTTTTAAGACATCATAGTATTAGATATAGTAGATGTATGGGTGGTAAATATTTTTTAAACTTAGGAGAAAAATATACTTAGTTCCTTTTATATGGGTAATGTTTTGATTTTTCGTATGGTCTCTAGATGTTCTGCGATGATTCAAAGGGGTCTCTAAGAAGACGTGGTTAGAGCACAAAGCTATGCTCAAAATAACATAGGTATATTTATATAGGTAAGTATAGAATGAAGTAAACATTTAGGCGGTGTGAACATGAATGACTAACAGCTTATTTGGTTGGTGTACACGGTGTCAGTGAAATAGGTAAATTAAAACACTTATCTCAATTAACATGAATAGTAAACCTGCTGAGTGGTTGTACGTTGTTTTATAGCTAATAGTTTTATAGAATTTCGTTTCACATAAAAAAATGCGTACCTATTGATTATTCTATGAAACGAAAATATGAGAGAGTACTTTGAACATTTTATATCATTGATTTTTGTTTCACATAAAGTTTAAAGCTAGAATAATTATATCATAGAATAACAAATCAAATATTCTTTATCCTTATATTGTTTATTTATTACAAAACTTATTACCAAGAATAACATCTTATCAAGTGACAATTTCTAAACGTTGCAATCCATTCTGTTAATAAAATGCATACCCTCATGGGAGCATGCAAGCGCGTGCAACACGTAGCAGGCATGGCCCGTGCCGCTGCGGGCCCGGCGCTGCTCCTCAGCACGCGGCCCGCCTCGCCCCTCCGCGCCTGTGCGGATTTAAATTACACTCTAGGGGTAGAGCAAACAAGCCTACGTGGAGTCGGTTTTGTAGCGATTCGTCTCTGTCATTAACTTTTCTAGCACAACATACTTATTGACTTTTAAGACAATCTTTTTTTATAGATTTTCGTTGAAATAAATTACCTACCATGGAAAAATACACCGAACAAACAATATTCGTTAAAAAATAATTCTACTGTTTGATAAGTTTGTTAAACAAATAAATGTGATTAAAAATTAATTGAATTATGTTTCTATAAAATATGTTTCATTCAAGTAAATAGTCTTTGAAATAAAAATACAAGGACCAAATATTATGTGAAACGAAATTCTATGAAATTTCTGTCTGCAAAATAAGAGGACACCCTGTTGAGTTCATAGTTATTCTAAATCTTTGCATAAAATATTCGATGGCCTACACAAGGCTCAACTTTCAGCCGAAAGAAAAATGGCAAGTGCTGCCGGTCAATAATTGTCAGTTCACGTTCACATCGCACTAAATATATTATATTCTACATTTACATGGAAGTATGGTTGTTGACTTCTTATGAGTCTTCTTCTCAATTCGAGCTTTTTACTAGTGTTACGAAAGTAAAAATTACATAAAATTACTATATCAAATATTAAATTTACATTATATTTATCAAATATATAATTTAATTATCAATTTTGTTATTATCATGATTAAAGGATATAAGTTCAAATATAATTTAATAAAAAAAATCATTCATCATAAATAATCATCTTTTTCTATGTAGTGACTGAATTAAAGTAACTTGAAAACGAGAACAGGATGAAGAGCGAGGAATATAAACTGCAAAAGTATCTAAGATGAAATAATTAACGAGTTATTTAAACTGTTCTCGTTTACATAACACCTAGATTTAATAGGTAGTAAGTTATGTTAGGTATATTAAAATAAATTAGTATCTTAGGGCCATGCTTTAGTGTTCTGTGACATCTTATGATACTTGTGATCTCTGCATTATGAACTCTGCATTATAGTTCTCAGTACCTTTGCTAAGTTTATTTTCTACTCGCCTTTATGATTGCAATTCTCTATTGTTATTTAAATTTTACTATCTCATATTATTTTTAATAAATTTTGCACAAATTATTCTGTCTTCTATTTATATGGATATAATTTGGTTGAACTTGGAGGACGATACGGTAGCGTAAAGTACGAAGGCTGATAAGGAACAAAGTTAAAATATTTTATGAAAGAAAATCACTTATAAAACAACCGAGTTATAGAGTCACAAAGTGTAATGCGAATATGTTTTAGACTACCTTGATACAACATTTTAAATGCCTTACACATTTTAAAATGTAGGTATAGTAATATCATATTGGTTCTTGACCTTTTAATAGTTGGGATGGAGCGGCTCTATGTTCAATATTATTTCAACAGGCGAGCACTTTACATTTGTATTAGTCTGTCCAAGTTACTTCTGTAGTAGCGAAGCTTAATTTATAGAGATGTGTCTCAAACGAAACTAAGTTCGTTAAAGAATTATAAATAAACATAAAAATGCATTGGTATTTGGCTTTATATAGAACATGTGTGGAATATGCATGTTCAGCTCTTAATGTTTATATGAACGTAGTTTTACATGTTTAAATGTACATGTATCGCGTATATTGTATACTGTTGTAGATTATAATTGCTGTTGGAAAATAAAATCTATGGTAGACTAAATTGTGTCGTGTTCAAAGCATATCTTCTCCGAGTCAGCAGGTTTGACTCCAACCCATAGTTATAGGTAATAAAATTATTAGATACATACGTATTTGTAAAGAAATAGTGACTATCGTAATTAGCGACAATAAATATTTTGATAATGAACAAAAATATATATTATTATTCTAAATTTCTACTGGTGGTTACATAGCGGTTAAGTTTTCATAGAAATAATAACCGAATGTGTTAAATCAAATAAAATTGTGGAAGATCGTTTTTACCCGATGCTAACCACTAAAGTATCCCTGATCAACTTTATATATCAAGCTTGTACCTTGAGCTACATCGCTATTGTTTGTCATCAATTTCCTACTCCTACATGATTTTCATCGAAGCCACGCATTTCAGGCTAAAATAACGGTTGTGTATTAAATGTTTAGTGGTGTTAACGTCACTAGTATGACGTCACTGTCTAGTGCTCGCATCGGTGTACACTGGCCCCTTTTGAATGTTGATCGTTGTAGACAAATATATTAATGAGTGTTTCTTTATTAGATGTTAATGAGTGTTTCTTTACTAACTACCTATATATATTGTATACTAGCTGGACACTAGTTATTTTATAGTAACAACGAATGTTAGCACATTGTCAACGGAATAAGACTTAAAGATTACCAACATAATTAACTAGGGTACTCTCCACACTTAGAAAAATCTATAAAGTTTTAAATTAGTAAAAAAATTACTTTCAGAATCTATCTGGGCTGGTCCTAAATTGTTATCATTTTAAAACATACCTACATAAGTATGGTGTGGGAGCTTATTTCTATGACAGTGTACTAACATAATTTTATTTGAGACTCATTTCTACTCTGTTGAAAACTTTGGATATTTTTATATCTATGTAAGTCGAACGAATGTTGAGATCTTGTCAATTTCTTGCCAACGAGTATTGTATGCGCAAAAATATCAATTAATCTCAATTACCTATATGTAGGTATTGAGATACGAAGAACATTATAATTTTATGCATAGTGTTCT
Source organism: Antitype chi (assembly GCA_947359405.1). Classification (NCBI taxonomy): domain Eukaryota; kingdom Metazoa; phylum Arthropoda; class Insecta; order Lepidoptera; family Noctuidae; genus Antitype; species Antitype chi. The sequence goes on from OX375808.1 coordinate 23,714,924, forward strand.
TCGTATCTTAATTTAAATAAGTTATAGTATCTCCTACTAAAAATAATAATAATATTAAGACGCTCCATACAACAGGACAGCCACGATGGACGGAAACTATCTATTTAAAAAACAACAAAATCATTGGAGCAATATTAATTAAAAAGAAATCGATTCTACTAAAGTTGAATTGTTTGTGGTATGAGATATTTGGGAGGAGTGAAAGACAATAAAAGTAATGAGACAATATTTCGACGGAAGTTAACTCCGTAGCCTAGTTTGTTGATTTATTGGACTTTTGTATTTTTCCAAAATGTAGACTTATGAATCAACCTTCGTAGTTTAGATATTTCCCATTAAGAAATTAGATTACAGTAATAATCGGGACTATATTTGACAGATTTGCGTGAAAAATAAGTAGATAAATAAATATTAAGAAAAAAGCTAACGATTAAACACTTGTTAAAATTGACACTGCTTCTTTATGAGTTTTGGCGTCAAGCACTCGCTGAAGGTGGATGCGATACATTTTGGAAGCAAGATGTTCAATAATAATGGTTCATCCTCCATGAAATGTGGATTTATCGTCAACATGCCTATGCCCTTGATTATAGGTACCCATGCAAGCAGCAAGGTTTTGACCCAATTATAGCGACCCAAAAATACTTGTCCCTTTATTACTATAATCTAACAATTATATAATTATGTAGACCCGTAATAGATACGCACAAATTACTCTGTACTATAAAGCCACTATTTAGAAGATTTCCGTTTACAAGCTCATATCTGTGGAATATAACTGTACTACTTACATGTTTGTTATATCGATGTTATGTGTGCTAGGAACGTGTTGCTTTCAAAGCTGTTTGTGATTCCTGTTTTATACGAATTAGTGTTACCTTATAGTAGCTTTGCAGAGTTTACGTAAATTGTCTGGTAAAGAATATAACAGTTTCTTTATCACACTGTCAAACTGTAACTTCGGTTTTTGGTAGATAGGAAATGTTGTAAAGTTGTGATCTAGACTTTATAGTAATCTAGCATTTCATTCAATAATGAATTAAAAAAATAAGAACGTGCGATATTGTAGTTCAGCAGAGTTTTTAAACAACAAAAGGAACTCTACAGAACTACTATCCACCGTCACCAACAGCGTCTGCAGAAACTTTACAATATGAACATCTTAACTAAACCTTGTTTTAACCGATATCTGGCACAAATTCGTCAGTGTTATAATAAGATGGTTACAGCAAGTTAAGTTGATCTCGTACAGAACATTTAGTATTGCGTCGTAAGTTTGTGTTTGTGGCGAGCCAGAGCGTGTCGCTTGTAACCCCCTTGTGTAGCTTTACTTTGTTCCTCAAGCTTGGATTAAATATTATAATAAAGAGCGTGTTTCATTTAATTAAAACCCTCTGCTTTGAAGAATTTGTTTTTTCTTCTCTAAATTATAAAATGCGATGTTTTTAACAGCGTAATTCAGTTAAAATATTTTCAGTTAGTCGGTAGAATCTAGATAGTAAATAAAGGTTCCATCTACATCAAGCGAATAAATTGAAACTACAAGTAATTGAATTAATATTTTACTAATGGATACAATATAGTCACATTAATCAACAATAGGTATAAATAACTAGGCGTTAGCCGCTACTTACTTAGACGTGGTACATTTCCATTACATATTCGGGCGGTTAATGAGGCAGACGACGAAAGAAAGGCGCCACCATTGCTTGTTCAAGCTATACATAAGTTGGAAACATAATCGTTTTCTGATCATTTAAAATTCGCCAATATGTAGGTTTTAAGTAAATAAAGTTTAATAATACAAATTTTGCTTGATAAGCTTTTTTATAACAGCTATGCATATTTTCCTTTATCGTGTTCAATTCGAGACTAATAACGTTAGTCGATCACTAAACTGTGTTTAATTGACGCAAACCGAACACGGATCTGGTGAGCATGTATTGAGCTACAAAAGCTTTATGACAATACGCAACCGGTTTCTTTCATGGAACACGGATATGGAAATACGCAGCAGCGATGGTGACGTCCTCTAGCCATTTAACTTGTAAAACAAGTGACAGCTAGTGTTGGGAAATATTGTTATAATAATGATGTAAGTACTTATAGCTAAGTATTGTAGAGCGTCGTTCGTCATTCCCAACACTAGTGCCTCGTAACTGCGGCCCAATTGATAGTAACATCGGTGAGTCTGCGTTATAACCAGAGATCGGATATTCGAAAGCATATTCACCTAAAGTTGAGATTTTGGCTAACATGGAATGCGCTTTTGTATCGAAAAAGTCTTAATTTAGGTAAGTAATTTGTGTATTTTTTGTTTTAACTAATACAAACCACCCCTCCTCCAGTACATACACATATTTGTATCGGGTTAAACATTAATTTTAAATTAATACACATCGGAATAGTTATGCAATCCAAGAAACCCGGGGTTTTTAATAAAATAATTTATAAAGCCACTTCCATACTCATAGCTAAAAATTATCTTTAGGTAAATATGCATCCGAATATCCGATCTCTGGTTATAACCGACATTTATCAAAATCTTCGCCGATATTACTTTGAAGACTGAGGCTTATTTACGCAATAGGACTTTTGGAACCTCACGTTTACTTACTGTTTAATGTTTTGTAGTGTTAAATGTATTTTTTCTTTGTCATTTATTTTCTGGTGTACAGTAAACAATAAAGTACTTATAAGTAACAAATAGCTACAGAAAAAAAAAATCAATGATTGAGATTCGATAAATTTTCTGATTCATGTTTGCGTCAAATAATCCTCAGCCTTTTTTTCGTTAATTTTGATTAAATTTACTTGAACTAATTATACGTAACTTGTTAAATACTGCTACAATCGATAATTCATAGCTAAACTAAATCGTTAACATATCGAGGACCGTTTTGAAGGCACACTGATGGATTTGAACGATTATGAAACGTTTTGACCTTACATTGTAGATATATTATTTTACTTTGTTACATTTATAGACTTTGAATTGACTCTCTTATGCAGGAAGTAAAATCTATTTTGTAAACAATTTAGACTCAGTATATAATAGTCAGCTTCCAAAAAAAAATCTTATGAGACGGTCGTCCTGAGGGGTAGCGGAAAGCACAGATTAAATAATGACCAAGTTTGCTGACCGTTCAATTAACACCATTTCAATACCTATCATGTACGGATGAGAACGTAACAACGAGTAAAACGACCCTAATGCGCATGACTGAACCCATTAATTCATTTGCTTTCTATAAAGCCTTACCTAAGGTATAGGAGTGGTGTCTATCAAAACGGCCCCCGAATAAAGCATGAGTTTAAATGAAAGAGTTCGCACAACATCCAAGTTCAGTCTTGAGTATTTTCTCTAAATTGACTAATCGATTGATCTGTTACAGTAATTATAATTACACACCGAGTTTACAAGGAAAGTAATGAGCTGAATGAGAAAGTAAAATATTAAATACGCTCATGCTTTAAACAAAGTATAAAGGTAATAAAAGGTTATATTTTACATTAAATAATTGTGATGACGTTTAAAGTATTCAAGTTTCGTGAAGATCTACTATGAAAGGTATACTGAGCAATCAAATTCGTCGATGCAATAATTATTTTCAACATAAATTCTAATAAGCAATACGATGTTCCTATGTACTTAGATGCTATAAAAAAATAGTTTCATTTAATTGTAAAATCAAATTACGAAAACTAAAGTTAACTTAGTCTCAGTAAAGGAGTATTATGACAAATCACGTAATTTATAATAATCAGTATAATATAATACACACAATATATAAGCATGCGTGCGCTCGCACGTACGCTAACGTAAGCGTAACCGCATTTAAAATAAAAACATTCGATTACCGAATAATTCAGCTACTTCACATAATGTTCGACATTAATAGTATAATTTATTCACAAAACTACCACGTGAATGTTCTATTTTTAATGATAATGTAGAAATAAAAACTAAAATAAAGTGAATATTCGTTAGGAGTTAATTTATCATGTAATACTGTTTTACATACATACAAAATTGGTCCATATCTGTCACACACCTTGTTAACAACAGAAAACATGTTTCTTGTCGAAAGTATAGATATTACAAAAGGGAGCTCAATAAGTATTTTTATTGAAAGCCCTAAAATACTTTACTACTGCAAATAAAAGTGCAATCGAAGTCAAATAGCGATGAAAAAACTAAATAAACAAGAAGAGCATGTGAAAGATATAGTCCTAATTCATCACCCGAATCCTATCGCAATTACAATCGACGTTAGTACAAATTGACAGACACAAGGCTTTATACAAACAACTATACAATGTACAAATTTAATGAAACAGTTAAATTCTTTAGCCGAACACCTACGTCAACAATTACTTCACAAGTATTCTAAACAAACAATAATATATCGAACAATTTAAGTCTTTTTATAAGAAATGGTCTGGCAGTTATGTATGGCCTAATTCTGTTTAAGCTACATCCTACTTGTTAGGACGCATAATATTATATTAGTCCAATTACTAGAAATCGACGAGTAGCTTATCGATATCGTATAGAGTTGACCACATAATTATCGATATTTAGCCATTCAAAATATCAGTCTAGTCAGTACATATTATTGTCGACTAAAGAAGACTAGTCGATACAATTTAAAAGCTTGCACGTATACCCTGGGCCATGATTTTAAGAACATAGTCTTGGAAAGAGAATCCATTCAGAACAACGGCATTATTTTAAGAACATAGTCTTGGAAAGAGAATCCATTCAGAACAACGGCATTATTTTAAGAACATAGTCTTGGAAAGAGAATCCATTCAGAACAACGGCATTATTTTAAGAACATAGTCTTGGAAAGAGAATCCATTCAGAACAACGGCATTATTTTAAGAACATAGTCTTGGAAAGAGAATCCATTCAGAACAACGGCATTATTTTAAGAACATAGTCTTGGAAAGAGAATCCATTCAGAACAACGGCATTATTTTAAGAACATAGTCTTGGAAAGAGAATCCATTCAGAACAACGGCATTATTTTAAGAACATAGTCTTGGAAAGAGAATCCATTCAGAACAACGGCATTATTTTCTCGTATCCAACAAGCTATATCATTCTGAACATGATTGATTTTGATGATTGATGAAGGTATTTCTATGAAATAATTCAAACTGATCCAGACGATTTCTTACACAAATTAATGTAATAATATAGTACAGTATAATATTTAAACTATGTATGCTCAGTTAAAAATAATAGATAAATCTACGTAAATACTATGTTAAATAGAGCCTCAAGGCAGAGCTTTACAGATAAAATGTAACACTTTATATTAACAAATTATATAGAGTGGTGATTAGTCAGTGGCTGTACCAGTTACTTTTAAAATAATATTTTGTCTATCAGTTGATTATGTTTTCCTATGGAAGTTTTACTTCAAGCTTCAATCAAGAGAAAACTTTTATGTAAAAATGTATTATAAACGATTTATGAGATATACAAATAGAAAGACTTACACAGCCACTAAACAATACCCTGTATAGGAAAATCTATGATTTCGATAACATATCAGTGGCGACGATATAATTCATTTACTTAAATTTAATGATATGAAGCAAGCGCAAAAGTTTACCAATTTTAAAAAATTTCAAATGATTGATAATTTTTATAATTTCTAATTTTATACCACTACATGCTTAGCACCGAAGTTATATTAATATCGATAGATGAGTTGGCCATCCATGTGTAATTTGTTGCTATGAGTTTATTTAAAACACGTCAAGATTTGGTACCAATGATTTCAAATCACGGTACTAAACAACACTACTACACAGCTCACAGTCACCAAACAGTGTGCTGTGTGTGTGTGTGTGTGTGTGTGTTACTAAACAGTTCACCTATCGAATTAATATAAAAATCTATGCTACAAACCTTCGATAATTCTCTGTCGTTAAATAGCCTCTTCCGAGAAGGTATCACGTACACAATGTCTACCGCTAACAATATTGAACGATCAAACGTTTTAAAAATCTTTGGTGTGTTGAGTATAAAATACTAAAAGTGAGTATTTAGTCGATTTTAATATAGTATTTAGGTACCCCCTTCTTTATATCTGATCTATTTTCGCTTACAAAAAGTTGTTGGAAAATTACGCAAACAAAAAAAAATAACCTATTTTAAAATGGGCGAAATACTGCTGTTAATTTACCTTATTCATAGTTACTAACCAACTTTTGTACAAATTCATGACTAAGGTTATAATTACTTTACCCTTATGGGCTGAGCAGATGTTCAAGGGGTAATCACAGCCCAAAGTAAAGGATTATAAAATAACAACGAAAGGTGATCACAAATACAAATAATTTAAAGCTATTGATATAGTTGTTAATATATTCCTAATCCAGGCCCGATTATACTGAATGATGTGATAATAGACAATGGAAAAATCTTTTTTTTGCAAGTATGCTTATTACAACGAATAATAGCTACCCCATTTATACGATACGGGATTATGATTGAAATAATGTTTTTTTTATTTATATTTGTAATCGCCTATCAACAAATTTCAGGTTACCATAATAGCATCTACAGTAATGTTACAAATACTTCAGATGGATTTGTAATAATCTATATGGAGTATCTGTTATACTGTGCTTACGAGGACAATTTACGATATAATTAGCGAGATAATTATACATAGTTATTTGTCGATCGTCATTGTTATGCTAGAGATATTAAAATTTTGCAAAGTGATTCTAGATATGCAGCTTTTAAGGTATTTTCGATCGGAATGGACAACCTTAAATTAATACTCTTGGAATAATAAGTTTACAAAATATTTACTAGGGAAGTATGTCAAGATTTGGGAACTCGGGAAGTTGGTAAAAAATTACTGACTCACATAATTTTTACTTATTTTACTATTTACTTACGGTTTGTTTATCGTTTTTTTTTTTAAAAAAAAACGAGAATGTGTGCACTTCCTTAGCTGAACAGATCTGAAGAACGCGCACAAAAATTTGCTTCAAAACGCGATTTGTATCAACAATTTCTATGAATTAAATTGTTCTTATGAAAAACTCCAAGCATTCTAAGAGGTATGTACAGGGAAGACGAGAGTTCAAAAAACATTAAAAATATTTAGCAATTTCACGAATTTCGTCCTTATAACGAAAGACGTAAGATAAAAAAAAAGAATTATAAGAGACAATAGTGGCTACATTTACTTTTTAGTCTTTCATTATTCGCTGTTTGGGTTCGAAGTTAGGCCTAAAATTAAAATATTATTTATATTGTTTTATATGTAAACTAAATGATCATTATACAGTATAATCATTATATTAAGCGCGGCAACTAAATGTCTTAACCAAGTTCAGTTTTCATTAATTTCGGACTCCTTTATTCAAACGATCTTTTCACTACTCCTAGCATCGGAATATTGGAAAATATATAAAAACCGAAGATTTAATTTGGTAGGTACTGCAGCGTCCATTTAAAACATTTAATTACTCTTATTTTCGTCAATCCTATAAACCAGAGTCCGTTCTACAGATATGCTACAAATGCCATTAATTATTAACGTTAATAAAACCGTGTAGTTGCGATTAACGCGGCGCGTTTCCATTTGTTTGTAACTAATAACCATTAAAAAAAACTTTGAAATACAAGGCATGGTTGTTAAACAAATATACATACAAAATACTAATAACTACAATTAAACTAAAACAACTCGCTACTTAAAATTCTTATGGAATTTTTCAATTAAAATGTTACTACAATTTCATTCCACTCATGCGTCTTAGCTATTCATTTTCATATTCAATAAGTTTAAAACAATTTCCAAATGAACAATCCATAAGTTGTCTAAGTAACCTTTTTTGTAAGTAATAACCGACCTTATGTTAACCACGTTAAGGATCTAATTGGACTGCTGTATGGACGCGAGGAAGGCGGGATCCACCGAGGCGACCTTCGCAGTCAGGAAGGCGTGCATGCAAAACAATAAGCTCTGCAGGATCTGGCATTCTAGCTCCTGGAAGGCATTTATCAAAATCAGTACATTTATTTAAAGTCGAACCCATCGCAAAGAGAGGTAATTATTACCTTAGTTTCAATAACTTTCGTCTCAGAGTCTTGGAAGTGTAGTTTTAGTTTAGATTTGCCGTCGTCGCTCGATCCTCGGAGCTGTGAAAACCTAAAATGATAAAAGAATGGGAATGTTAACACAGGTAGGAGATTAAACAAAAACAAAATTAAATACGGGATAAAAACGCGCTGCACGCACATGAAAGGCATGAACTTCATTAAGCTCATAAGCCCCAAATTACAAACAACAGTTATTGCAGCAACATTATTTGTGTTGGACGCAGATAATATGAAAGCTGTACAAGAATCTTCTAGCGCTAGGCCTAAATCGGAACGAACAGCGCACGCATGTCAACGTTATTCGAGCGCCATAAGATCCTTGTAGCCCTGTACACCATGTTGCGGGAACAAACACGTTTTATTTTTGTTTCAAATAAATGCGAAACATGACAATATCAACGACTAGCTTACCTATATGCCCACACGGGCTTGGCGCCGGGCGTGCCCTCGCTGAGCGAGAACCCCGCCGCCCAGTCCAGCGTGAGCCCGGCCGCACGGCCCATGTGTACCACGGTGAACGTCTTCTTCTGTAACAAACAAAGATAGCTCGCCTGACTTAAACCCAATAGAGCACGCGTGGGATGCTCTTAAATTAGCTGTTTGGAACCGTCAGCCACGTCCCCAGACAGTGCCAAAGCTCAGGGAAGCTGCTATTCAAGAATGGGACAGGTTACCCCAAGAAATGCTGGATAACTTGATTCTCAGCATACTCAAGAGGATCACCGCATGTGTTCGAGCCAGGGAAGGAGTTATATTATATTGAATTTTATTATTATTATTAATCATTTTAATTCAGAATTAATTATTACATTCCATAATTTGTTAGTAAAAAATACTTAAAACTACGTTAGTAAAATTATTAAATTATTGTACAAATTGACCTACTCGTATTACATTTAAACAAAATTGAGCTACTTAATATTATAGAGGGCACCACCCGAGCCGTGAATTGAATTCCAGTGTCTCACAACTGGGCAATCAACCCTTTCCAATATGGTATTCAGAAGGCTGTTGGTGCTGCCCTGCACGCGGCGGATCAGGGAGGCCACTCTTTTACGAACGATCGCCCTAAAGCAATCCGTTTTGGCCTTAGCAAACATACCTGATGCACTACAAAAGCGAGGCAACCCCAACAACATCCTGAAACCATTATTATATAGGACCCGTAGGGCATTGAAAGATCCACGCGTATACCGGACCCACAGGCTGCAGGTATAAAATGACTGGCAGTATGCCTTAAAAAGAGCAATTTTCACGTCTCGTGAGCACCGTGCAAACCTGCGCGCCAGCATATTGCATCTCACCGCCAACGCCCTACGTTCCCGCTCTATATCCAAATCATCTGAGAGGTCCTCGGTGACCCAGTGCCCCAGGTACTTGAATTTAGTGACCCTACTTATAGGCAATCCCCCCAGTGTGACCGGTGGAACGGTTTTCGGACACTTACTACCTGCCTTGAAAATAAGTAGTTCACTCTTTTTACTGTTATACCTGAGGCCATGTGACCCCGCGTACCTCTCACAGATCCCAATGAGGACGTTTAGAGCTCTGACAGATGGGCTCAGCAGGACCATGTCATCGGCATAACTTATGTTGTTCACACACACACCATCCACTGAACAGCCGACACCAGCCCTGCTGAGCTCACCTACCAGCCCATTCAGGTACAGGTTGAAAAGCCGTGGTGAAGTCAGGCCTCCCTGCCTCACTCCACACTCCAACCTATACTCTGACGAACATGAGCCCGCCCACTTAACATTATTGGTTTGGTTGCCGTACCAAAATCGCAACAAATTTATAATTCCCCTGGGTGTGCTGGTTTCCCCCTGGAGCTTATCCCACAACACGTTATAAGACACCAGGTCAAATGCCTTCGACAGGTCCAAGAAACAACCGTAAATAGGCGTTTTCCTTGTAATATAGTACTGGACAGTATGCTTGAGTCTCAGCACTGCAGTTTCAGTCGATTGCCCAGCCCTGAAACCAAACTGGGCCTCGTGCAGATCTATATGCTCATCTAAGTGTTTATCAAGCAAACCATCCAGCACCTTGGCGATCACCGTAGCCAATGAGATGGGTCTATAGTTATTCCCGTCGGAAGCATCACCCGTCTTATTTTTAAGAATAGGTATCACCGTGGTCTTCATAAGCTCCTTGGGTAAATATGAATGGCTAATACACAAGTTGAATAACATTACCAGCACCCGAGGCAAATGGACACCTGCAAACTGCAAGTGCTCAATGCTCAGGTCGTCATGCCCTGGCGACTTACCTCTAGTCATATTTTTAATAATATGGGCGACTTCTTTCGCCTTAAACCTGAACGGCTCGCACTCTGCCCCCTCAGCACTGAGCACCTGCTGCACACAACCCAGAGGTGACACTACACTGAAATTATCCCTAAATAATTCGGCTATAAGGCGTGGCTCATTCCTACCCTCAACACTCACAGGTACACACGATCCAGCTTCCAGTTTCTTGGTATGCTTCCAAAACCGCTTGAAATCTCTCTCCTTGTGACATGTTGCTAAAATATCCATTTTAATTTTATCTTCGTTATCTTGACACCATTTCAACTTAGACTTAAAACGCTTTCGAGTTTCACGCATTGTATCATATACATCCCCCGACTCGGGTTTACCAAGAAGCATCCAAGTCTGAAAGCTGTTTCGCGCTTCAACATGAAACTTTCGTACATGCCTGTTCCACCCAATAACCTGTTTCTGCTTTCTATTTTTTCGTACGCTACGACTCTCTCGCGCAGCTTCCGTCAAACAACTAACAATGCTAAAATATAACTTATCGATAATTACATGATGATAGTTATCACAGCAAACATTATCAGCACACAGACCAAGTTCCACCGGAAAATCAATATCCCTTAATTTACTCGCACACAAGTCCTTATATTTTTCTATCTGACTAGCGTCCCTCTCACCCCATCTTACTTCACTGTATATATTCCCAGTATAATGCACTTTACATGGTAACATTCCTAAATTACAATATACTTCCAGTGGAAAATGGTCCGACCAGTACACATCATAACATACCTTAATTTCAGTCACACATTGCCAAGCTGCCTCCGTTGTCAGACAGTGATCAAGCCATCGCTTACAGTTAACATGACTTTCACTTATAAAGGTGTGTGTGTCTGGCAAAACGTCCAACTTCATCACGTCCGCACAGAGCCAGCTTCGCTCCATACAAAAGTTGGCTAATTCCGTAAAGAATAACTCCTTTGGATGAGCGTTAAAGTCCCCGAGAATTATAGCGGATTCAATAACACAACTATCAATAACTGCATGAATTTCACTTAGCACTTCCGTGAACTCCAACAAATTATCCCTACTGTCTGTTGGCATATACACTGAAAACACTAACGAACTTCTTTCACCAGCACATAACTTGACAGCAGTCAGCCTCACGCTGTTACACGGTACAACCGTAACGGAAGAGAATATACCCTTTCGCCACATCACCGCCACCCCCCCGTACGGACGACCACGCAGTACGCCTGTCGAGGTATCAACCGCTGATTTACTAGTGTACTCGAAGTTTGCATCGATACTACCAATAAACGCAGTATCGTGAGGCAAAAGCCACGTCTCCTGCAGGGCAATTACGTGTGCAGTCTTACACAATTCTTTTATCCCCTCCACTGATCTCGTAACAGACTTGCAGTTGAAACTGACCATTTTGGTAATAGAATGATTTGTAATATCCATCATAAACTATAGGATTTTTATATTCGCCTCATTTCCAGCCTCAGACACCCCTATTGTAGCGGAGCTCTGTAGTTTCTGATCTTTAAAATTAATGAACCGACGAAAAGAAATACCTTCAGGCCACATTTGTTCATCAAGAAACATGTTTAACTTCTGTCTAGGAACAAAAACCTTAAAAGCCTTATAATCTCTTTGCCGCTTCATTTTAATCTCTGTCAACTGCACTAAAACGCTCGTTTTCTCTAAAATGTAGTCAGCGACGTCCTTAACTGATGACTCCTTATCCACGTTATTTACAAACAGTGGGATTTTAATGTCTGCAGCCTTAAATTTACCCGAGGAATCCTTCGCCTTCCCTTGAGTTCCAATAAATCTATTTCTCAATCGCTTGCGCTGTACCAAATTCCAATTTTCATCCGTATAGGTTGTAAACTCGCCTCCGTTTTGTGTTATTTGCGAGTAAGTACCGCGCTTGCTATGATTCATCGGCACTGCCCTCTCCGCTACACGCGCCGCTGAGGCCACCGCACACGCAGGTGTTTCAAACTTCGTCACCTGTGACGAAACCACGGTAGGGGCCTCCACGCGCTTGCACTCGCCTATTCCTTTCACTTCGCTCGACGACACATCTTGCGCGACAAGGACGGATGGCTCCCGAGGAGTAGCGTGCGACAAGGACAGGTTTACAGTCCCGTTGCTTGGACCTTGAGCTTGTTTCTCGAACATCATACAACCAGCTGTTTTTGTATTTAACCGCTCTGGTGTACTTATTAAATTTTCTTGCGACAAATTCATAATGCCAATTGGGCCACTATTTGATTCAAAATTTTCAAACCGTAACAAGTTACACGTACCTCTTTTAATATTTACATTCGCATCTTGTTGTTCTTGGTAGCCATTCACCAGTGATGCTTGCTTCAAGTTAAACAGTTCCATACTCAATTTCTCCACTTGGTCAGCCGTTGCATACTCATCCTTTATCAATTGTATTTGATCCTTTAGTATTATGATGTCCTTAAGCAATCTCGTCACATCAATATGGTCGAAAGTAACCGGCGGTAACTTTCTAAGTTCTCGAGCAACAAAAATGGGAATACACTCCGCCGCAGTACACTTAATGAGGGATATGATATCCTCCAGGTCTCGTTGTACTTTTCCCTCTGCTTTCCCTTTTCTTTTCACTTTCTTCTCCTTTGTCTGCACTGACTGGTACAGCAAATCTTTTGCAACCACTATTTCGTCTGAAGAAAACGCTGTCGCGCACAAGCGAACGATGCTTTCCTCATTCATCACATCCACTTGGTTTTGTATAAACGCCAGCACTTCACTAATAACTATATTGCAACTACAACATTTTACTATATCCGTCGACATTTTACCACGAACGCGCACGACATGCGCTCCGCTCGGTGACAGATCGAGACCCTATAAAAGAATATAAACCTTTTATTAATAAATTGTTGTTTAAGTTTGGTTAAACAGTCTTTTGTCCTTCTATCAAATTTCTGTTTTTTTTTTTTTTTAATAAATTATAAGAAATAGTTTTATTTTTTCATTTCAAACAGGGTATTTCTATTTAAAGAAAACACACAACAAATAATTTTAGTAGATAAAGTTCAATTTAAAAAATTATATCACATTATGCTAGTGATCACAAACTTTTTGATGTGTGTACCAAGGGAACGGCTTCTTTGGATAATATCAAACGATATTGCAAAGGATTTTTTTATCCTATCTCTACATGTTTAAAAGTTATAAGAATTTTGAATACATTGATACCAGAAACAGAACTTTTCAAATTGAAATAAACACATCACTCGGAAGATTTATCGTGATATTGGCAAGTAACGTGGAAAGTTATTGACCTACGTAGTGCGGCGACACGTTTGTTATGATTTGAATTTAAGATACCGTAAAACGGGGCTATTTGGGTTTTTTGGGGGTATTTGGGACGACCCAGGATTTCGTACAAAAATATCAATAACTTTTGGTTGGTGTACGGTAGGATTTATTTTATAAACTATAGCAACACATTGACAGTTTACGTCATATTGTCACCTGTCAGTGTCAGTTTATTTCACAGTTAAATTCCAAATTGTGGTAAAAAAAGTCAGAGACTGTTTTTTACATAAAAATTTAGGTGTCAAAACTTCTCCCGCAGCGCAAAATCCTGGCTGGTAAGAGCGCAAATGTTTTTAAATTACGAGTATATACATTATCACGAAGTTTCCTTCCTAATAATTAATTCGCTTATGGTTATAGTTTTTGATTTATGATTGAAAATATGTCTGGGGCTTTTTGGGACAACGATGCGGGGCTTTTTGGGACAGTGTCCCAAATAGCCCCTTCACTTTCGTTCATTTGTGTACAATTTAGTTTTATTTAATATAATATTTATAATTATGTTTTAGAAGGCTTTTTGTGGTTTTCAGATAAAATACATTCGTATAATGGTTCGAAAATATACAAGAACATATAGAAATTTGAGAAAAGGTAAACGTTACATGCCGTACTTCTCCTATAATAATGATGATTTGAACAAGGCAGTATCAGACGTTAAATCTAAAAAACTGTCTACCAGAGAAGCGGAACAGAAATATGGCGTCCCCAAAAGTACAATTAACCGTCATTTAAAAGCGGAAAACTTATTCTACTCTAGACCTGGGCACCCTACTTTATTTTCAGAGGCGGAAGAGAAAACTTTCGTCAATTATATTAAGCATATGGGGGAATGGGGATTCCCCCTAGATCTAATGGATTTGAGAGTCTTCGCCCAAAAATATTTACAAAGAATAGGAAGGACGATCTATAATTTGAAAGAAAATTTACCGGGTCGGGATTGGGCGGCTTGTTTTGTACAAAGACATAAAGATGAGATTTCTAACAGATGTGCTGCAAATATATCGTCGGACAGAGCAACTCTAAGCTCAGAGGTGATTGATGCATTCTTTGACCATTATGAACAAAATTTGGTAGATGTTACACCTGACTGTGTAATAAATTATGACGAAACAAACCTGACGGATGACCCTGGATCCAAAAAGTACATTTTTAAGCGAGGAAAAAAGTACCCAGAGAGGATCATTAACAATTCCAAATCGTCTGTGAGTCTGATGTTTTCTGGCACAGCATCGGGACTACTTTTACCAGTATATGTTGTGTATAAAGCAGAACACTTGTACGACACGTGGCTCTTAGGAGGCCCAGAAGACACAAGATACAACAAATCCAAAAGTGGTTGGTTTGATTCGCTATGTTTTGAAAATTGGTTCCAGACGATCATCATTCCATATGCAAAAACGAAAGAGGGAAAAAAGATTGTGCTTATAGGAGATAATCTATCTTCGCATTTCTCGTCTAAAGTATTAGAAGATTATGGAAAACACAACATTACGTTTGTGTGCTTACCACCAAAGGCCACACACATTCTGCAGCCTCTTGATGTTGCGTTTTTCGCGCCTTTGAAACATTATTGGCGAATTATTTTAACCGATTGGAAAAAAGGCGAAGGGAGAAAATGCAAAACGCTTGCTAAAAATAGCTTTCCTGCCCTATTAAGTGAATTATTAAAAATGCTGCATGCAGAGGACGCGGCTTCACGAAATCTGAAGTCTGGTTTCGCCAAATGCGGCCTGCTGCCTGTCGACAGAAATAGACCGAAAGAAAGACTTCCTGGTCAAATATCAGATGTTGCTGTAGAAAGCTGTGCTTCTGGTGTTATGATAGAGATGTTAGAAGAAATGCGAGGTTGTACCGGTGAAACAAAAAGTACCAGAAAGAAGCGCTGCAATGTTCCTGCTGGCCAAAGCATAACATTAGCTGATTTAAGGACTGAAGAATGGAGCAACAAAGAGAAGGGTAAAGGAAAAGGGAAAAAAACACAACCTCTGAGAAAAAAATCCACAGTTTTACCGATAATAGAAAATTTATCTCAGCCATCCTGTGAATTAGACGACCAAAAATTGAGCAACAAAGGAAAGGGTAAGGGTAAAATAAAAAAAACACCATCAGGAGCAGAAAAAGGACCTGAAGTTTTAACAAAGAATGAAATAAGCAATACTCAGCTCTGTGAAAATGTAACGGCGGAACAAACAACTCATAAAAAAATAACTGAAAGAAAAAAATGGAACCGTAGTGAAACCTCTTCTTCGGATAGTGACATTGAAATAAGCATTCACAGTGACTCAGACATCTTAAATGTTAGTGATGATATTGAATGTTTCGATAAGTTCCCATTTCAAGATAACAAAACCATGAATCTGGTGCAACACAGTCCAAGTCCAGTTCCAGGACCAAGTAGAGAAACGGAAGTGGTTGACTGTGATTATGCTGTAGATACCTTTGTCTTGGTGAGATATATTTTGAAAAAAAAAGGTGCAATATTTTGTGGGACTTGTTTTGAGTAAATCTGACTCTAAATACAAGATATCTTTTCTAAAAAAAACTGGGAGGAGTGATAGCACTAAATTCATTAAGACTAAAAAGGCAGATATAGACACAGTTAATGTTGACATGATTATTAAACAGGTTGAGCTGTTGACTTTAAATGAGAAAGAAACAGAATTCACATTTTTGAATGATGAAGACATTTTTTTTTTTAATATTGAGGTTCTGAAATGTGATATCTAGGTTTAGCAAGGTAAACTTAAAGACTGATTTGAATACCTTAGTTAGATACCTAGGTAGATATTTAATTAAATGTTGATTAATGATAAAGTTAAAGAGTGATATGAATCCTAAATGAATACCTAAGACTGATTTTTTTAATGACTTGTTTATGATTAAGAAGAAAATTTTGTTTTGTTTCGAAGATAATTTAATTTTGTATGAATTTATGATTAGTATTTAGAAGTTTTTTTTTTGTTTGGTTTTAATTAATGTCTTTATTATGTAAGTATATGTAGATAAGCTTTAAGCTTCATTATTCTTACCATGTAAAGAAGTTTACCTATCCTTGCAATAAACCAGTTTCTGAAAAAAAAAAATGTTTCTTCTTAAAACCCTAGATACCAATCACAAAAAAAATAATGATGTGGTTTTTGATATTCTTTGTCCCAAATATCGATAGACTTGTATAAAGTGGCTGTTTTAGCTCAAAATATGCAATTAAACTCCGTTTTTCATAGCTGTCCATAATAGCCCCAAATAAGCGATATTTGGGACAGCCTCATTTTATTTTTTTTGTTTTGTTCCTGTTGTAAGTAGCTGCTTCAAACATATATCTGCAGAAGTAAGGGGCTCTCCGAGATCCATAAAAAAAATAACACTACCATTTTATACGATATAAACAAGATATTTGCTAAAGTATGTCAAAATGTGTCCCGAGTAGCCCCGTTTTACGGTACATATGAAACCGAAAATTTGGCATTAATTCTTAGAGTATTTTAATTTGAGCTAAAACTATTTATAGTGATTCTATACCAGCTGTTATCTTTAGTGCTTAAGGTTAAATAGGGTTTCTGTTACACCCTGTATAAGTACTAAACTAACTTATAAAACGACTGGACTTAACTAGTAGATTTAGCCAGTCGTTTTAACACGACGAGTTTTGCAAAACAACAATGTACAATTCGGCATATTTTCTTCGAACATATTTTTCTTTTGCAAACAACGCGACTTGTCATGTGAGGCGTATGACACGGGACTAGTAATAAACTGGAGGGCTACTCCCTAACTGCATCAACGAAGATACGGGCCCGTCCGAAAGTAGTTCAAAACTTCTGAGTGAATCCTACAGCTAATTAGCTAACTTTTTTGGACGGGCAAAAACATATCGGGAGTAGAGACAGCTATCAAATCGTGTTGTTATTCATTCTTAGCTCGGACTCCAAACTAACGGACTACGGACTTCAGTCCGTAAGTGATACGGAGTTGGAAATGCCCGTTACTTCGACCGAAATGACGGACTTCGTGCTTAGGGAGTAGGCGCCCTGAGCGGGGTGCGACCAGCCGAGCTATTCTGTTCAAATCTCACCGTGAAAAGATTGGTGAAGTGAGCTCAAAGTGACTTTTAATACCACCTGATACTAGGGAATGACACTACTGACAGCTCACGTCATGATCACTTCACCTAAGTTTTCACGGTGATATAGGCATGTACAGACTAATGTTAGACGGGACAAAGCAAGCAACATCAGAATCGACCTGCCGGTATAGACCGGCAGGTCGATTCTGATGTTGCTTGCTTTGTCCCGTCTAACATATAGTCTATTTAAATGTAACAAGTAGTATAGTCTATTTAAATGTAACAACATGCATAATTAGCCTAAAATGCACTCGCAACTGGGCCTCGGTTGTTACCCACTGTGCGAGCACATTGTTGGTGTGTGGAATGTGGTGGAATTGTTGATATCACATTTCTTCGATGTTTTTTTTGGCTCTAGCACATGACAGTTTCGTCTCGCAACCGAAGTGAAATAGTTTGAAATTGTAACTACTGTCATTAGATGGTATTTATGTAACGGTTTACCCGATTTCGCTCCATAAATCAAATTCTAACATTAGCATTTGGTCAAAAGCACGTGTTTCTATTAAACCTTTTTGTAGGAAATTTATCACTTTTTAATGTTGTCAATATTTTGACATTTTCTGGATTCAACGTCGGTCTATAAAATATAGTTTAAGTAGGAATAAATTGAGAAATACTTTGGTAAAATAACTTTACAGAAATGTATGGAGACGGTAAACATGTTTGTACCATATCGCATCCACCAAAATGCGCTGATGTGCCGCCAACTGCTAACTTTTTCCAAAGGCAGGTTAGTTGATTGAAATCTTTTTTTTTTTATTGAATGCGAACAGCAACTTAATCTGCGTACGAGTTCAACGTGTAAACCGAATCTACTTATCTATACCTACTATACTATAAATATAATAATATTATAAAGAGGCAAAATTTGTGAGTCTGTGAGGTGTGAGGTTGTAGGGGGTAATCTCTGGATCTACTGAAACGATTTTGAAAATTCTTTTACCAATAGAAAGCTACGTTATTTGTGAGTGTCATATGCTATATATTAACCCGAAAAATTCAAAGACTTTTTCATGGTAGTCGGATTTTCAAAGTAAGTCTAAAAAACGGTCGAACGAAAACGTTTTTTACGAACGCTGCCGTAACGATGATGATCGAGTTCTAGAGAAAATTTGTGGAGCTTGATAATGCTTACAAAAAAGTTAGCGACAGCATATGTCTAACTTTTATATTTGAGTCACAAAAAGTAGTTTTTATGTTAAAAAAATAATTTAAATCGTTAGGTCATGTTTATTGGTCATATTATAAACAACTATGAATTCTTATCAAAATAAATAAATTTATCGTCTCAAGTGTTGAAAACAAAAGACTTTTCCCCTTTTACTGCATATAATTTGGACGAATGGTTAAAGAGATAATACGACATAGGTATGGAACCGCAACCGTGTCGTAATCTATTGAGTGATATAAAAATGTTTACCGCCCAACGAAGTGGGCACGGGTCAGCTACTGTTCTATATAAGAGAGTTCCTTTTCCGCACGTAGACTCCCATTTGGCCCGTTGTGCGTGGGGATTCTGGCTAACAAAGCCAGCCTAACTCCGCCCAAAAGCACAGAAGCTTCCTGGGAGCTTCACAGGCTTCGCGGAGCGACCTCACTGTCCCGAGGATATCTTCACGTTGAGAAACCACGGCCTCGCATTCCAGGATGACGTGGGCGGCTGATTCCTCGACGTCAAGGCTGCCCCTGCAAATCAGGCGGCGCCTATATTATAAGATGTTTGTTAAGGGTAATTGTAATTGTTCCTATGATTGTTCTAAGGTTATTTCTACTCAGGCTGAGAAGTTTCGGTTAATCACGGGTGGATGGGGATTGTTAAAAATTTTAAACCATTCTGCCCATCATCAGAATAGTTTAAAATAGTTATTTCGTATTTTTTTAGTGCCGCCTCCTGCTGTATGTACAGATCAAAGCGAGTTAATTGAAGGGCTATCTCCATGGCTGCTGCCCCAACAGTTCTCATGCAGCCAGTGGTAGCTGCACAGGCCAGTCGTTAGAAGCGCTGTAGTCTGGTAATGGTGGTTGAGAGTTCGGTCCTCGTCCACCAAACCAGAGCGCCATAAGCCAACATTGGCCGGATCACCGCTTTATATAGCCACAGAGTAATCTTCGGAGAAAGCCCCTAACATTTCTCGGCATTGTTATAGTGCAATTGTGCTTTTATTAAGTTTGTAATCAAGGCGCTTGTTCCACAGCAGTTTGCTATCAAGGATCACCCCCAAGTATTTGACTTCGTTAAGTGTTAGTTCTGTTTTGAAAAGTTTTGGAAGCCTATGGGGTCCCAGGGTTCTTTTGTTGGTTCCTCAGCCTGTATGCAAACCCTGCATAGAGGGATATGCCTATTGTGTCCCGCGATGCACCCCGTTACCAGGCGCAGGTCGTTCTTGTCCAGGTGTAATAAACGTCTGGTTAGCCTACCATCTAAGGCTGGCATAGCTTCCCCACTTATGCACTGCTGAACCATGTTTGCTTTTCAACGTACCGAATGTGCCTGGCCTACTTGCACACGACTGAGATGTACGATGTTCGTGATGGCACCTTTTCACCTTGCATCCTTTATCAAGACACTTGGCAGTAGCAAACCTCGTGCAGTTTGTGACTTGTCATCCCCATAGACAAGCATAAGACTGCAGACAGAAGAAACGGAAAATTTAAATTAAAAGAGGGTAGGTGCCTACACATTATAACGAATACGTCACGCCATATTTTCTGCAAATAATACCTACTGTTAATAATTGACTATAGCGCTTACCTTTTCATCCTTATTCTTGGTCTTTCTGGCATGTTTTTAACTTCTTACACGTTCACCAAAAATGTTTAGCTGACTAATATAAACATGTCATAACCATCAGACTGATCCATGCATATTGGGTCAATCTCAACGCAAACCATAGCTAAGACAACTTAAAAACACGAAGAGTTGCAAACTGTCCGTAGATAGTCCGTTGCGCTCAGCTGCTTGCAGCGTATTGTGAGATGAAGTACATGGATTAATAAATTATAAAATGTGTTTGGATCGTGGAAGTGACGTCGCATTGATTAAGACTGGTTCTTTCGCTGTACTCCTTTCCTAGCATTCCTTTCTTTGTTTACATATTAGCGAAGGTCTGTCATCCATCCGTCTCATTTATTTATTTACCCTATTTGTTTTGTTTGTTTTGCAATTTTATTAAATATGACGGCGCTTTGACGTCAAAATCAAAATGACAACGTCAAGAGTGGCTTTATGGTCGCTGTCAAAGCCACTCTAGCGGAGCGTCGTGTCAATGGTAGCGGGGCAGCCATCTTTTAAAACACACTGTTTGAGGGAACGGCGCCAGCGCACCATATCTGCGACGAATCGCTTTCCATCGCGTCAATCATAGTGATTTTTAATAAGATTTGCGAAGACTTGGAGATTAGAGAATATTGTTTTATTATTAGAAGGTTAATTTAAGTGATAGGTACTGTAATCGAAGAGAAACATTATAATAGTTGATTTTCGGAGGTATTCGGTTTTATTCACCGCCTTATTTCCACGCCCTGCGAGATGAGTTCTGATGATGGCCCTCCTGAGCCTTCATCAGAAGTGGGATCTAACGGACTGCAAAGTGAAGCGAAGTCACCGGATAAAACAACCGCTGAACAGCTTTTGTGTAACATGGAAGCGTTACTTACCCGAGTTTTAGCAGCGCAACAGACACCAACAGTGAGTACTAATCAAACGCCATTTTTAAAGTTTGATCCGGATGAGTCAGACTCAGATATCGATGATTGGTGTAAACTAACAGAAGCAATTGTGCAACATAAACGCCTGGAAGGAATTAACCTACTCGTGGCTCTGACGGGTGTCCTAAAAGGCCGTGCAGCTACATGCCTTACTAAGCTAAACTTAAACGACATTACATGGAGTTCAGTTAAAGAGATTTTAATCGCAAGGTTTGCTAAACCGAGACTCGTTCAAGACTACTTCGACGATGTCTTGCGATTCCAAATAGGCGTTAAAGAGACGGCGTCTGAATCCGCTCTTCGGTTATGGAATCTCATCGAACGAATTCCTAAATCCACGATGCCTGAAGAAGTCATAACTGGATTTGTTATATCGGTGCTGTGCCAGAAAGATAGCATAATACGTCGTGAATTAAATGCACAAACAGTTACGAGTCGAGCTCAATTATTCCGAATCCTTGGTGGAATATCACTTAAGCGACGTTTGGATACTGAAGCCCAAGAACCTGAAGCCAAGCGAGCTCGTATGACGGAGAGATTCAGTGGCAGGTGCCACTTCTGTGGATTGCCTGGTCATCGTATAGCTGAGCGTAGGAAACGACGTGACGGTATTGGATCGAAATCGCAAGATACTTCAAGTTCATCACCTACTATGGAGAAGAAGGCTACTGTGACCTGCTACACGTGCGGCCAACCTGGGCACGTGGCGACTGTTTGTCCGGACAGGAAGAATGGTGGCGGAGCTGCGGTCAAGGAAGTACATCAATGCGAGCACCGCCCATCCAGGGGTACTTTGAGGACATCTTCCGGTGAGCTAGTCTGTTTTTTATTTGATAGTGGGTCATCTTGTTCTCTTTTAAAAGAAAGCTTCTGTGACAAACTTTTGGGTACTGTGCGTAAGAGTCTCGTTTATCTAAGTGGCATAGGTGGTGATGATGTACAATGTAAAACCCAAATTCAAAGCGATGTGACAATTGACCAACTCACAGTTAATTTACTTTTTCATGTGGTCCCAGATAGTCATATTTCTGATCCTATCATAATCGGGAGAGACATTTTTGAGCAAGGGCTATGCGTCAAAATTGACAATGACAATCTTAAATTTTATTCCAAGGAACAAACTCATTTTTGTGACACAAACTCTTCAAACAGACTCGAGTTTTCCAAAATTGACACGGATTTACAAGGACAGGATAGGGAATCACTAATATCATTATTAAGCAAATATTCCGACTGTTTCACCGAAGGCATTCCTACCCGCCGAGTTAAAACAGGAGAATGTGAAATTAATTTGGTAGATCCACATAAAACGGTGCAACGGTGTCCATATAGGCTAGCGCCGGCAGAAAAACAGGTAGTCAGAGATAAGGTTCAACAATTGCTAGATGCTGGGGTGATTCAGGAAAGCTCTTCCCCCTTTGCTAGCCCGATACTATTAGTCGATAAAAGGGATAACTCATATAGAATGTGCGTGGATTACCGGGAATTAAATTCCAATACACAGCCCGAGCACTATCCTCTGCCACGTATTGATGAGCAAATAGATCAGCTTGCCGGGGCTAATCATTTCTCAATATTAGATATGGCATCAGGGTTCCACCAAATAATGATGCACCCTGATTCTGTGGGAAAAACAGCATTCGTTACACCCGAGGGGCAATATGAGTACCTTTGTATGCCCTTCGGGCTGCGAAATGCTCCATCAGTTTATCAGAGGTGCATCTCTAAGGCTCTGAATCATCTTAGAGGTAAGCCACTGATCTATATGGATGATGTTTTGTGC
The DNA here is from genome assembly GCA_947359405.1 of Antitype chi. Taxonomy (NCBI): domain Eukaryota; kingdom Metazoa; phylum Arthropoda; class Insecta; order Lepidoptera; family Noctuidae; genus Antitype; species Antitype chi. Next base: position 23,738,311 of record OX375808.1, read on the forward strand.
TACTCTGTTGACGTAACTGAAGGTCTGCAGCGCTTAAACACGGTTTTGGGTGCTTTAGCAGAAGCTGGGTTTACATTAAATCTCCATAAATGTAAGTTTATGAAGCGTAAAATAGAGTATCTGGGATATTCGCTTCAATCTGGTGAAGTAAGACCAAACTCTCGGAAAATACAAGCGTTGGTAGATTCTCCTCAACCAAAAACAGCCACTCAGGTACGGCAATTTCTTGGCCTTGCCTCCTACTTTCGTAAATTCATTCCCGATTTTACACGTATCGTGGGACCGCTGTATCCTCTCACGAAACTAAAAGGTCCCATTAATTGGACTCGGAGACACGAGGAAATACGTAACGCTATAATACGTATACTAACATCTGAACCGGTACTAACTATCTTTGACCCGGAACTACCAGTAGAGTTGCATACTGACGCAAGCTCAGAAGGGTATGGTGCGATTCTCATACAGAAAAAGAATAATCTACCGCATGTCGTGGAGTATTTTAGCCGACGCACGTCGGAAGTAGAATCGCGCTATCACTCGTACGAATTAGAGACGTTAGCAGTTGTACGAGCGGTAGAACATTTCCGGCATTACCTTTACGGTCGGCGTTTTGTAGTTTTTACGGACTGCAATTCCCTAAAGGCCTCAAAATCTAAAAAGGACCTCACTCCTCGCGTACATCGGTGGTGGGCTTTCTTACAAGCCTACGATTTTGATATTGTTTATCGTGAAGGACGAGGAATGGAACACGCGGACTACTTCTCGCGAAATCCTCTACCTAATATCGATGCTGCCAGTACATCTTCTGAGAGTTCACAGGCAAAGCAGGTTCAGTATATTGAGCTTCATCAAGATTGGCTTTCTGTCGAACAAAAGCGTGATAGCGAAATACAAGATCTTATCGCGAAACATAATGATAATGGCTTTCCGGACACGATAGCTGAAACATATGATGTTAGAGAAGGTATTCTCTATAGAAAAATCAACCGAAACAAAACCGTTTCTTGGTTGCCAGTAGTTCCACGGTCTTTAATTTGGACACTAATTAATCACACCCATAATGAGATACAGCATTTAGGCAAGGATAAAACATTAGATAAAATTTATGAGCAGTACTGGTTTCCCGAGATGTCGAAATGCGTGCGTAAGTTTATCGACTCGTGTATTATCTGCAAAGCATCGAAGGGCGCATCGGGAGCTCAGCCCATTCAGCTCCACCCGATCCCAAAAGTTTCTGTGCCATGGCACACCATACACATCGATTTTACGGGGAAGCTTAGCGGGAAGAGTGATCGAAAAGAATACTGCTCCGTAATAATCGATGCTTTTACCAAATATGTTTTACTTGAACATACTTCTTCTCTTGACGCTAAGAGTGCGATACGTGCACTACAAAAAGCAGTTTGCCTGTTTGGAGCGCCTAAACGAATCATTGCTGATCAAGGTCGTTGTTATATTAGCTCTGATTTTAAGAACTTTTGCACTGAGCATAAGATACAACTTCATTTCATTGCGACGGGCTCTAGTAGGGCAAACGGACAAGTCGAGAGGGTTATGCGTACTCTCAAAAGCTTGTTAACCATTGTTGAAAACGATCCCAATAAAACGTGGCGCGATGAACTAGAAAACATTCAACTCGCACTCAACAGCACCAAATCTGCCGTTACAAAATACTCACCCACAGAACTTATGTTAGGGATTCGTGCACAATCGTTGGGTTTGTCCAAGCTAAACTTGGAGGTCAATGGTCAACAAGATCGCTTAGACCTCGATACTATACGGGAAGATGCGTCAGCTAATATTGAAAAAGCGGCTAAATCTGAGGTAGATCGATTTAATCGGGGCCGCGCAAAAATAAAACCGTTTACAAAAGGTGAATTTGTGTTCCTTAAAAATAGTGAACGAAGTCAAACCAAATTGGATAGAAAGTTTAGGGGTCCATTTGTCATAACTACGGTACTAGACAATGATCGGTATGAATTAAAAAGTTTGGGTGGTAGTTCTCGTCGATTGTACAAGTATGCCCACGAGAATTTGCGCTCAGTACCCCAAGGACATGATGGATTGCTTGAAATCACCACTAACCTTTTGAATTATGACGAGGCCGAGACGGCGCTAGAAGATGTAACTTTAACTGATCGAGATGACGCATTACTTTCAAACAACTGTGATACTTTGACCGTATGCTCGGATACTATTTCCGCCGACTCCCGGACAAACACAGCCGGTTCAGACACTCTCAGTGTACACTCTGATCCAGAGACATGGGATATACAAAATGAAATAGAACTTTATGCTGAACAAGATAACATGCAACTATAGGTATGTCATTACGTTTTTTATGTTATGTATGTGTTTGCTTAAGCTGTCGATCCTGGTGGATAGTGACATCCGGGTTCGCTGAACGAGGAAGGATTCACTAGTCCAGCCCAGATGTAAGGTAGTCTATCCTGGTCAAGGTGTGTCATCTGGGCCAGAAGTAAAGAAGGTTGTCTATCCTGGTCGAGGTGTGTCGTCCGGGCCGTACCTAAAAAGTTTGGTTGAAGGGATGCACTCGCTCGGTCCAGATGTATTGCGTTAGCTAACTTGTCGAAGGGACAGTGTCGTCCGGGCTAGACCCATGTGGGTTGGTTGAAGGGATGCACTCGTCCGGTCAAGTCATTGGCGATGATGGTCCTAGTTCGAGTATTATAGCGTTGATGTCGATGACGATAATCCATTCAGAGAAGTAATGTTATTAGCAGGATGATCGAGCGGATGTCCTACTGATTAGAAAATCGTTTGTTCTAGATACATATTAACGCCCGAGGACGGTCGTATGTCAGTCCGGCCGTGACGGCGCTTTGACGTCAAAATCAAAATGACAACGTCAAGAGTGGCTTTATGGTCGCTGTCAAAGCCACTCTAGCGGAGCGTCGTGTCAATGGTAGCGGGGCAGCCATCTTTTAAAACACACTGTTTGAGGGAACGGCGCCAGCGCACCATATCTGCGACGAATCGCTTTCCATCGCGTCAATCATAGTGATTTTTAATAAGATTTGCGAAGACTTGGAGATTAGAGAATATTGTTTTATTATTAGAAGGTTAATTTAAGTGATAGGTACTGTAATCGAAGAGAAACATTATAATAGTTGATTTTCGGAGGTATTCGGTTTTATTCACCGCCTTATTTCCACGCCCTGCGAGATGAGTTCTGATGATGGCCCTCCTGAGCCTTCAAATATCACACTCTAATATTTATTTTTCAATATTTAACACAAATAACTATTTTATACTAGTTACTAAACTCAATTAGTAGCTAACAAACTATATATAAATATCAACATTCTCGCTATATAAGTACTACTCGTTACTATTTTTATTTATTTTATCTGACACAAATTTATTTTATTTAAGTATGCATACACACGTCACGTTGCAGTATTTGTATTAAAGCTGATTTACATCCGTCACCTCACACGTCAGGTCCAGTTGAAAACCAGCGTCAGGCACTAGTTGTCTGGCATTTATGCAGAACTGGGCCTTTTTAGCGCAGCCGTGAGGCACACTTTGACGCACTTTACACTTTTTGTTGATTTGTTTAATTTTATTATTTTGCTGTATATTGTGTGCCTTTTTTAGTCTGTGCTAAATAAATGTTTTTTCTTTCTTTCTTTCTTCCTTGGACTGCCTGCAGCTGGGTGTCGAGCACCAGCTCTCCGCATGTGTGTGTGTGACATCCTGTAGCTGCTTGCGTAGCTGGTTGAAGGCGATGGGCATGATAGAATCGGGTCCACAGACTGCCGCGCTGGATGCTCTTCTAGCCAGTTCGCTGTATTCTTTTATCCATTGCAGTGTCACTGTGTTGCAGTTAAATACCGTAACTCGTTCTAATGCATTGACATTCTAGTGTTAGACTCGAGGTTATTTATGTTTTCCTTAATGATTGGAGAACTGATATTACCCGTATACGTATAGGTAATTTTATTTTATTTTATTTTATTTTATTGTGTTTGGGTGGCTTACAGCTATCAGTACAAAAGGAATAGTTATATAATTTACGAAAAGCCATTTACAAGCCTCCACAGATAGCAATGTGCGAAATTGTTGTGCGAGTTATAAACTATGTTTAGATTAAATAACTAATTATGTAAGTGATAAATTAAACTTAAAACTAACTAAATACACAATTAAACTATTACATTAAGTAAATACATAGGCAGGAATGCATGATCAACTACTAATTGGATCTATTATTAAGTAAATACATAGGCAGGAATGCATGATCAACTACTAATTGGATCAATCAGAAACTAGTTTTTAGATAAAATGGTAACAATAGACGCCAAACTGCTTGCAAACAAATCGATTGAGGAGTGTTCATTCTTTACAATTCTGTTGAATGCTTTGACTGAGCGAATCATAAAGGAATTACTGCGGTAAATTGTGCGAGCGTAAGGAGCATGGAGAAGATCTCTCAAACGAGAGTGTCGAGGTGGAACATTCAAAGATAGCTTAGAAAGAAGTTCAGGACATTCAATCCTTGATTGTGCTATTTTCACTAAGAATCTTATGTCGGATATATTTCTCCTAGTTATAAGTGGGAGTAAGTGGAATCGAGCACATCGTTCATTGTAACACAGATAAGGGATTTTAAATTTGTAACCTAAGTATCTCGTGAATTTCCCTTGTATTCGTTCCAATCTGTCTGAATGCACTGCGTAATTCGGATTCCAAATTTGACTACCATATTCGAGATGACTGCGGACGTAAGCACAATACAGGATTTTTAAAGTTTTCATTTTTTTAAACGAACTGGCATTACGAATAATGAACCCCAGGCCTTTGGCTGCTTTTTTGGCGATATGATCGATATGACACTCAAAACTGAGTTTACTATCCAGCAGAATTCCAAGATCTCTGGTGACATGAGTTCGAGATAAAGGCTGATTTGCAATTGAGTAGTTAAAGATGACTGAATTATTTTTTCGAGTGAAGGTTATAATTAAGCATTTGGATATGTTAATATCTAGTTTATTTCTGGTACAATAACTTACTAACCTAGAAACGTCTGCCTGCAAAAGTAGAGCGTCATTTAAACTTTTAACTGATGTATAGATTTTCATGTCATCTGCAAACAATAGGTGTTTAGAGTGTTTGAAACACTCGCCGATATCATTAATGAATAGTACAAATAATAGCGGCCCTAGTAAGGAGCCCTGTGGTACACCAGAGGGGATGCTCGACCAGGAGGACATATAGCCACTGAGAACTACTGCTTGTGTTCTATTTTGCACATAAGACGTTATCCATCTATATAGGTCCCCCCTAATGCCCAAGTCAAAAAGCTTCTTCAGTAAAATGTCATGATCGATTCTATCAAATGCCTTGCTATAATCAGTGTAGATTGCGTCGACCTGGGATCCATTATCCATGTGTTCTGAAATATAATCTGTGAAGAGAACCAGGTTGGAAACTGTAGACCTTCCTTTCAGAAAACCGTGCTGTTGGGGACTCAAGCTAGCAACCACACTGCTGTACAACTGATTGTAGATTATGCGTTCCAATACTTTAGCTAGCAGACAAAGCTTTGAAATTGGCCTGTAATTTTCAATATTATCTTTAGGACCCTTTTTATGGATTGGTGATATAAAAGCTGATTTCCATAAAGAAGGTACAACACCCTCCGATATTGACCTTTTGAATAAAAGTGACACAGGTAATGCTAGTTCATCAGCGCACTTAACTATGAACACAGCGGGTAGGGCATCAGGGCCGGCAGATTTGGTTAAGTTAAGGGATTTTAAATGTCTATGAACGATTGCTATGTCAATTTCGATTGTACTTATATCGCAGCTTGAAACAGAGCCGGTCGAACCACAGCTGTGACTTGCGGAGGAAGCATCTAGAAATGTAGTAGAAAAATAATTAGCAAAGAGTTCACAGATACCTCCCCCTGAGTCACTACGATTATCACCATAAGACATACTTGATGGGAAATTACTGGTCATGCGTTTGTTTTTCATATACGACCAGAATAGTTTTGGGCTGGTAGTTATTGAGGCTTCAATCTTAGTCATGTAGGCTTTATAGCAAAGCTCCTCGATATCATTGGCTCTGTCGCGGAGTAATTGATATGATAAGCGATCCGAAATATTACCGTACACTTTAAATTTCTTATAGTATGTATATTTTTCTTTAAGTATCTTGATGAGTGCTGAGTTATACCAGGGTGGGTATTTAAAAACTTTACACCGACGCTGAGGGACATGCTTATCTCTGATGACGAATAACGTTGAATAAAACTTCCGGACAGCTTCGTCAACAGTTCCTTTCAAAATTATGTCGTCCCACTTAGTGCCTCGCAAGTCGGATCGAATAAACTCGTAGTTTCCTTTGTTATATTGATACATCATGCGTGCACTAGCATTTAGCGCCTGAGGCTGTTCAGTAACAAGCTGAATTGACAACGCTGGGTGGTATGAGTCCTCAACAGTTAAAGGTTCCGAACACGCCGAGACAAACACGGGGATATTCGCGAGGACTAGATCTAGAATTTTGCCGTGCCTGTTATCAATAAGATTAAATTGCTGTAAATTACAAAAAATTAAGGTGTCAACAAAATTAGTAAACAAGCTAGTTTGAGGTGCAATAGGCCTAATTCCATCACATGTAGTCGTCCATTTTATGGAGCTCATATTAAAGTCCCCAAGAATAATAAATTTGTCTGAGGGGTGGTTATTTATTAAGTCCGAAAGGGTGTTCAAATAAAGCTGTAACTGACTAGCGAAGCTATTGCCTGAGTTCTGTTCACAGAGATACAGAGTACATATGTGAAGTCGGTAGGTACGTTTATCACAGCTGGTTCTCAATTGAATAGAAATCCAAATGTCTTCCGCACTGGATTGCCAGCCAACATTCTCAACTGCAGCGAGTGAACGGCGGACCGCCACCAACACGCCGCCACCACGCGACTGCGCTGTGGCCGCGTAGTCACGGTCGCGCCGCCACACTAGGTACCTATCGTCAAAAAGTTCACTGTTTAGAATCCCATCGACGAGCCAGGTCTCAGTTAAAGTGATTATTTCATAGTTACATTTTGCTAAGTTCCTGTAAAAGTTAATTGACTTCGTCCGCAGTCCTCGAACATTCTGGTGATAAATATTTAGTTCATACATTAAGGAATGTGATATCTACAAATAAGTAGTACATTAGAAAAAGTGTGTAAATAATGTGTCCCAATTCTGAACAAAAAATAGGCTTTCGTTTATCAACATAAAAATCTGAGCTCCATCCAGACTCGACCATAAGTAAAAAAATATATTTTATTGAATAAAAACTACTGGTATAGGCGTAATTATTTGTTATTATGGGTAGGGCAGTAAAAAACTCAAAATGTATGCTTATTCTAGTAAAACCTAAATAGTTCATATTTATCTCTAAACTCAATACACAACGCTTGTAGAAAGGCAATTCAAAAGAACAGAAAAACCGCTCAACATCCATCAAACCATATGTTTTAGCAAGCCATTGAATATTACTATAAAAACAATAAGTTACACATTCGAACATAAAAAATAACCGAAGGTACACACAGCGAGTACGATCAAATGGACTTTGGACTGAGATAAGCGAGAAGGCGCATTCAATGTTTCTCAAACAGCTAATTGTTAATTCTTTCGTTATTCGATTTAGTCTTAGCGTATTATTTTCAAGGCATAGCAAAGATGATATGAATTTTAAGCAAAATAAACAAGTAACGTTGAAATTAGACGTGAAATAAAAATAGATTAGTGTATTTTTTGCAAATCCCGTTCCGTTGCAACTATGAAAGTCTTGGAAGTGGCATCCCGTCTCACAAAAATCTTCATATGTTTCACCCACACAAATTGGAAATTTTGTTCCTTGGCAAGGGATTTGGTTTGTGAGAGTAACATTTTGCTCTTAATAGTAAGGTGATCATTGACGAAGATCCTTCCTGAACCAGTGATTCCAATGTGCTCCGGGAGTAGGGGATCTTTGCGGGAACGGGCAGCCGCGATAAAATCCTCTTTCACATATCTGTTCATAAAGGAAACAATAATGTTCTTATTGGTAGATACGTTCGACGGTACTCTGTGCAAAAAATTAATTTGGTTCTTCATAATGGGATAAGAAACTTTTTCACCGATTTTGATAACAATATCAAAGAGGTTCTCTCTATCCTTCAGCGGTACTCCCTTAATTTCCACATTATTGCTGCGGAGCCACTGATCAATGTCCCGATGGCCGTCCTCGAGTTTGACAATCGCTGCCTTTGTGTGTGTTACGTCCATCTGCACTGATTCGACTTTGGCTAGCCTCTCGTCCAAAGCTCGGACGTTACCGGGGAGTTCCTTTAGATTGGTTAGCTCCTGCCTTAAGAGTTGCACTTCAGATGCCAAACTAGAGAGGGGAATAAGTTCTTGACGGATGCTGGACAGCTCACACATTATCGTTTCCAGTGTAATCGGTACAGGAACAACTGGCGAGGCCGTGCTTGATAGTGATTGGGTGTTTGTATGACCCGCGTTCTTGCAATTAGCACATCTCCATGTAGCTTGGCGCTCCCCGAGTTTACGGTAGCCCTTCTCCGTGATTCCAGAACATGGGAAGTCAAAATGACTGCTACATGCCGAGCACTGGATTGCTTCCGTGACATCGTCACCACACCTTCCACAGATAACCATAGTTAAAACACTAAACAACAATTATAATATTATTATTTTGAACGACAGCTGACGAATAGTGTCAGACGCGCGGCGCGGTCTCGCTTGAACGTCTGATCGGAGCAGCGTACGCTCAGGCACTGATAATAATAGGTAATACGGGCTGGTGTCCGCAACTCCACGTCAAAGTGCGTATTCTGCGTAAGGGCCACCCGAGCTCCTTGAGGAAGGCCGGCAACGCCTTGGAGTTACTGACAGTCTCATAAGTATACGTACATGGGTGTTCGTATTCTCCTGGCTTCTATGGCTTACGCGCCTTGTATAATGCCCACACACAGCCTGATAGACGGTGTTGAACATTCCCAGCGGGCCGAGTCTACTTAATAAAAATCTTTTACATATTTTATTTTCAAGTTTTTAGTTTTTATTTCGTTAGTTAGTTCCCTTTTAAAAAAAAAAATCATATCGTACAGCATTTTAATAGTTAAGCCCTTTTATTTGATACCCATATTGAGGGGGTTGTGAAAAAATATGTAATCCGCCATTTCGTAGCGGCGGCCATCTTGGATTTACAATGATACTGATTAAATTAAATTGTATTGTTATCAAAACTAAAGGTGTCTACCAAATATAAAATCAATCTGCCAACAGGAAGAAAGTAAAATTTCAAGTACTAAATTTGATCCTAAAAACCAACAGGGCAAGCTTAAAAATCTTAAATACATTTGTTCATTCACGGACAGACGACGCATAGCCCACTGCTAGGTCTAGAAGCATGAAATTTTGCACAAGAGTCCTTTAACAATGAAGGCAGGGGACAGGAGTACTAAGGAAGGATTTTTGAAAAGTCATCCCATAAAGGGGTTAAATAGGAGATGAAAATTTGCATGGAAATTCGTTTTTTTGGGAACGATGGGGGAGTCTACCAGGTGCACAGTTTGTACCATAATAAAATTGCACTTTGTCTTGACCGTATGACGACCAGTTTGTGATGACTGTATGATGACCAGTTTGTGATTTTGAGAGCTCGCTGTGGTCCTTAGCGCTGCGTAATTCGAAGCCTGGTCTTCCCGTGCGCATGGCACCACGGCACGGCGCAGTTCGTGCGCAGCCTGTGGCGCCTGCGCAAGGAACGCGATCGCCACACGCACTGCTATGTGTGGCACCCCTACAGTCCCGTCAAGTTCTACTGGGACTGCATGCAAGTGTTCTTCGTGTTCGCCGCCTTCCTCTACATGCCCTTGCAAGTCTTTATTACTTGTGAGTTCAGTTTCTTTGAATCTACGGCATGTCGAAATCAGACCTTGCCTCATATAAATGTTAGAACTTAGGTATATACCTTCAAGTGTCAAGTAACTAACACAATTACTCTTCTATTGTTATCAGACTCAATGAGTCTTGAATGAGACTTTTGACGCTCGTGGCACTGGGTGTCACAATCATAAGAATAATATTGCCATCCGAAACAGAAATAAATAAAACGAGTAATATGAGTGAAAATGACCCTAACTCAAGTAAAAACAGTGATTTACGCGCTAAGAAGTGTTTGATACTACCCCGCATATATCTAGACCGGCCTGCGATTGAGTGCATATTAATCTTTATGCCAATACGTCTCCCAGCGCAGAAGTCACATCAGGGGGCTTACTCCCTAAGCACGTAGTCCGTCGTTTCGGTCGAAGTAACGGTCGTTTCCAACTCCGTATCACTTACGGATAGAAGATTAGCTTGGAACCCGAACTAAGAATGAATGAAAACACGATTTGACAGCTGACCCTACTCCTGATATGTTTTTGCCCGTCCAAAAAAGTTAGATAATTGGCTGTAGGATTCACCAAGAAGTTTCGAACTACTTTCGGTCGGGCCCGTATCTTCGTTGACGGAGTTAGAGAGTAGGCCCCCAGTCTTCAATGACAAAATACTAACTTTGTTACGTCGACCTAACGTACTGTATTTTACTTCCAGGCCCAGCTTCCTACAACTGGTTTATCTTGTTTACGGACGGCTTAGCATTCCTGAACATGTGCACTCAGTTTATCACCGGCTACCTCGATTATGAACACAAGATCATCATCCTTGACCCCAAAAAGATTTCAATACACTACCTCAAAAACAACTTCATTGCAGACTTAATTGGGTGTTTGCCTTTACAGCTCATAGTACCTGTCAGTGAGTGCCAGTATCCAACCCACACAGTCATGTTTATATTTAAGTTGCTAAGAAGTATATCTTTGACCCAACAGTGGAAGAACGTCATCGGTCAGTTTCAACTATCCTACATCAGTTACGTGGCACTTAAAATATTGGTCATGTTGATAATGTTCTTTCATTGGATGACCTACATCCACTACCAGGTGCCGATACTGTGCTATCACTTGTACGACAAGAACGACGCTTTAGTAGCATGGTTGAATCGATTTCAAAAAACGGATGTTGAACGGAGCGTTAGTCCAGTATTTCAGAAGTATACCACGAACTTCTATTTGGTGTGTGGTCTGGCCATAGGAGCTGGATACTACACGCCTCTAGACACGCACTTCCTACCAGAGCTTATGCTGTCATCACTGTCGGAACTCATAGGTCTTTTGTTTCTTACATACTCATGCTCTGCATTACTGCGGTTGTCAATATACAGGCAGTACAAGTCATACTGCTTTAACGGGAAATCGAAGGAGTTGGAAGAGTACATGCAATTCATGCGATTGCCGAAGTACTTGAAGAGAAAGATTAGACTGTTCATAAACTATAAATTCAACGAGCACTTCTTCCACGAGGAGGCTATCCTGAACACGATCAACGACCAGATCAAGCAGGACATCAGCATGCACTGCTGCCAGCGCCTTGTCATGAACGTGCCCATGTTCCAGGACATGCCAGTCGCGCTCATAAACTCAATTATATTTAGTTTAAGACAAGTCTTGTTTATGCCTGGCCAAGTAAGATTATGTTTATATTTTTTGAAATACTGATAAGATGTAAATATATTGAAAAAATTATCTTACCTATATTTTTTTTTTGTATGTTATCAGACAGTGGTGGAATTCAACATGCCGGGTAAAAGCATTCATCTGATATCGTCCGGCACAGTCGCCGTAATGGACGCCTCGGGAAGAGAGGTTTGTGCCATAACTCTTTGCAACTACTGGTATTGGTGCCGATTCTGTTGTCACAAAATTCTCTAAACTAAACTAAAAATCACCAAAATTTTGTTTAGTCTTGTCAAACGACGATTTCCCATTCTGAAATTGACTAACTAAATCTGACTAATTTTAATCGCGATTAAAAAAGTGTGGATTATAACTAGTGGTCATGAACTAAAATTCACACCCTTCGACTTCAGATGCAAAAACAGTACTGTATCTTTTTTTTTTTCGTTTGCTTATATCTCGAAAATGGTGTTTCCTATCGCAAAAATGATGATAATTTGGACCCCCTTTAATAAATCCGTAAGCCCCATAATCTCAACATGTAGGTAATATATTTTTTTTTTTCTATACAATTGTGAAAAAATCATTGTATGAGAAGCGTTTTGTCGACGGAAGACTAGACAAAAATGACGTTTCCGTGTAGACAGTTGGCAGTTTTTCACCAAGAAATGTAGACAAGCGATTTCTATTCTACAGAAGAGTAGAAATAGAAAGCGTCATGCTAAGCCTGCAAGAGTCGCGATTGTCAAATTCGATTTTAGTTGTGTCAAAATTATTTTTAAGTTTAGAGATTATTTTTTTTTAGCTTTTATTAATCAAATACAAAAAAAATACATTTATTTGTTACATCATACCACACAAATCATCGCGGGTTTAACAGCGGTATGGCAATTTCGCAGAATTTTGACAGACAAAAATTTTGCAGAATAGCTTTAAGATTCTCATAGCCAAAAGTAAGGAATTTTAGTGATAGTTTAGTTAGTTTAGTTAGTTTAGTTCGGTGTACAACAGAATCGGCACCATTGTCTTGTTTTGATAGTGATTGGAAGATAATTATTAATGGATTTAATATTACAGGTGGCACATCTCCGGGATGGCGCATTTTTCGGTGAGAACGCTCTGTTATCGCCGGGAGTAACGCGAACAACTACCATTATTGCGCTCGAGATTACAGAGATTTACATGTGAGTTCTAAGAAGTATTGATAGTAGATCTTATTGAGCATATTACCATTGCAAAGACTGTTGGACGTAGACTGACCATGGCTACGTTCCGAGTTACGATAATATCGATTTGAGCGTGCTCACACCCGTTCCGAATTGGCGTGAGCGCGATTACGACGTCCTGTGAACCGTCATAGATGACGTCATGACATGCGCCATCTTGCGATAACGCCGACTATGCGTAATTCAAATATCACCGTGAGCGCAGTCAAAAATGACAGTTGTGCTGTTTCGTTTTGAATTGTATCATATCTTTAGCTAACTTAGGGTGTCCAGAGCTGGCGAATGCGCCGCTCGCGAGTCACTTGCGAACTGCGCGCGTGTTGCTTGCGTGCGGTTATGGCCTACGTTCTAGTGCAACTCCGGCAAGGCTCGAGTGGGGCGCGCGTTTAGCGCGCGCGCAGCTCGTGCGCACATAGCTTCTTTCGTGTTTGAACTAAATATGAGCCTCAGTTGTGAATATGCTTCCGAACATGTCGGACTATACGACTGCCGTTAGCATAATTGCTGCAGCATCGGTTATTTTATTACTGACAAAAACTAAAAGGAAAACCAGAAGACGTTGGTGGCAAAATAAGACAATGTAGTACCAGATTTGAAAGGCCATGAATTAAGTGGCCACTATATAAACTGCGGGCGGCACGCGCGCACCTCCTGCGCCGCTAGAGTACGGAGCGTAGCTTGCGCGCGGACGGCGCCTTAGATATAGTGCTTCTGGCTAGAGTCGCCACCTAACCAAATGAGAAGACGAAATTTGTGGTGTATACAAGTTTTATATGGTGTAAATAGGTTTTAACATTGAGTGACCACTGTTAGCGCGTTCACGAGCGTTCCGTATTGTTGACAAAAATGACAGTTCTTAGCTATCATAATCGTGGTATCTATCTCGGAACGCAAAAATTATTGATGTGAGCTCTCACAGCGCTATTTTTCTAATTCGGAATGTGGCCTAGTGTCACAGTTTTAGAAAAAGATAGGCTTCGCGGACTGTCGTGTCTGTAATTTAGGATAAGATACAATCAATGCATTTTGGCATGACTTTGACATATTGAAGCGTATGTTTACTCTAAGCTTCGTCTCTGAGCCTCATAGTATATGCTCATTCTATTATTCGATGTGAAACGTTAACGGGCCGGCACTAAAGCTAGTGTTTCTTAAGAGTGGGGGTGCCGATGCCGATGCCGCCACATAGCGGCAAAGTTACCGTCGAACACACTGAAAAGTTATGTACTCTTATGAAACTAAGTTCGTGTGTTTCTCTAGAGAACGTTTTCTAACACCACCTGTATTCAAATCGCGGTGCCTCTATTTTCAAAATGGCCGTCTGCGGCCTTATGTGGCGTGGCGGCCACGGCTGTGGTAGTTTACCCCAAGCTTTATTGGTGTGCTGTTATAGTAGAGCGTGTGTACAGCCTGGACGGCGCGTCCTTCCAGTCGTGCCTAGCGCCCTACCCGCACCTCAAACGCCGCATGGAGGACGCGGCCGCGCGCCGCGGGCCCAGCCAGCCGCGCACGCGCCGGGTGCGACCCTAGCGCCCTACCCGCACCTCAAGCGCCGCATGGAGGACGCGGCCGCGCGCCGCGGGCCCAGCCAGCCGCGCACGCGCCGGGTGCGACCCTAGCGCCCTACCCGCACCTCAAGCGCCGCATGGAGGACGCGGCCGCGCGCCGCGGGCCCAGCCAGCCGCGCACGCGCCGGGTGCGACCCTAGCGCCCTACCCGCACCTCAAGCGCCGCATGGAGGACGCGGCCGCGCGCCGCGGGCCCAGCCAGCCGCGCACGCGCCGGGTGCGACCCTAGCGCCCTACCCGCACCTCAAGCGCCGCATGGAGGACGCGGCCGCGCGCCGCGGGCCCAGCCAGCCGCGCACGCGCCGGGTGCGACCCTAGCGCCCTACCCGCACCTCAAGCGCCGCATGGAGGACGCGGCCGCGCGCCGCGGGCCCAGCCAGCCGCGCGCGCGCCGGGTGCGACCCTAGCGACCCGCACCGTATATGACGCGTCTGCGCTTTATTAATTAATAAGTAAGGCATTGAATAAACTAAGTGTATCATTAACACGTAATTTTATTATACTCAACAACAACTTTGAAGTCAAAGAAAAACTCAAAAAATTATCGTGTCTCGCCTACCCCATTCATAAAACACGACGAAAACAACCCAGCAGAAACTTTTCGCCCGGCGTATACCAAGGGACTTATTTGAATCTTCTGTAGTAAGTATACGCAAAATAATTAGATGAAACGGCTCTATTCAATGTACCTAAGAATGATTGATAGCTATGTACAAGTAGGTATATTATATAATATTATTGTATGTACTTGAATCTGTTGCCGATGCTGGTGGGCTGGTTTTAAACGTTTCTATTTACATGTATAAAAATACACTAAATTGTTTTTTTTAAGAATCCCTAGTTTGTCTTAAAAATAGCCACCGTTAGCGCGGACACAGAGACAAACGTTTGGTAAATCTAAAATTTTCTGAACTTCCTCTGTAGGTCTTTTGTCCTACCCCCGTGTAAGAGATACCTTTAGCTGATCAACACTGCTTTGATGCGTAGCACAGTATTCTTGCTTCTAACGTAGACCATAAACTGTAATCCATGGAGTAGGGTGGCCATTATTTGGAGCTGATGAAACCAGGAAAAACGGCTTTGCACCACTGTTGTACACTCTGTGAGCTGGAGCGGCCTTTATAAAATAACCGTGGAAGGTTACCAAAGTGCTGTTGACTCCAAGGAATAAGCACATTTTGGATAATATCTCACCTGTAGTTTCTTGGTCCGTTCTGATACACTTTCTGTACAAAAACTAGGGGAGGTTTGCCTGTGGAAAAATCGCACTCCGATCCCTAAAAAGTTAGGGGGGAGTAAGTACCAGGCCAATCAGAAAGTATTGCGAAAAAAAGTTTTCATTCCATCTATTAAAGGACGACTTGGTTCGCCTTTAAGTGCACCCAAAGGTGGTATTTTCTAAAATAAACTTTTAGCGGGCAGTAATGAGTTGTTCCTCTTTATAAGTGCGCCGCAATTATCTTTGCCGCGCAGTTTTTGAATTCGGAACATCTTAGTGTTCAGCGCCAAAGAAATCTAACGCAATAGTAGATTGTATCATAAGGGAGCAAAATTATATTTTTACGGAGGGTGCTTTTTTGAATCCAGAGCGAAGTGAGGGATTCTAGAGTAGAATCCTGAACGTAGCGAGGGATTCAAAGTACGTCGTCCGAGCCAAAAGTATATTTTGCGCCCCAGTGATACACTCTACTTTTCAACACCTTCAATGAGAAAATAAAAGGCGCCTCAGGCTAAGTACTGGAAGTAGGCCAAAAACACAGATTCTGAAAAATTCTTGGCGCCTCTTGCATTTCTCCATCCAATAAAATTACCATAGGCTTTCATATATTTCTCCCGCTATTTTGCAGGTAATAGATTATCCATCACATTTCTTGCGTCAGTTCTAATACTTTCAGGAGTTAATTCTATACTTTCACTGTCACTTGAAGAATTCATTTTTCAAAACAAAACGTTGAATTTCTAACAATCCGTGAAAATTGACGAAAACGTGGGCGTTTTTTACACGCTAAAGCGTGTAAAAAACGCCCACGTTTTCACGCTTCATTTTTATGATTGTTTGTTTGTATGTTTGTAACCGACTCCTTAGGGCGTGATTTTGACCCACTTTAAACGGTCAGATTTCATTTAAACTTTGTAAACTTATCGAGGACCGATGACAATTCAATATTTTTTTTTTAAATAGAGAAAAATGAAAAAAAAATAAAGGGAAAAAAACACGCTTTTGTAGTTAGCAGAACTAATAAAGCGTGTAAAAAGCATTTTGAACCACTCAATCGAAACCGCACTATTCCTATCTGAATGGATTTCTTTTGACAATTTTACAGCGATGTCTTCTCCAACACCCTGGCTCAATTTCGCAATCATCTTTTACGACAACTTACAGATTGCTAATAGCTGACAATTGATTCTTGTTCCAATTACGTCATTCAAGTTTTATTCTGTATTTTTTGTTGCAATTAGACTTTTAAATTAATTAATTGATGTAATTATTTCATTTGTTTCCATTTCATTGTTATAGCTGTTAGTGCTTTGCACAACTTTAAGTGATAAGTTCAATGTAGTCTATCTATATACAACGAGTAACATAATTAACGCAAGACTTCATACACCCCAATTAGAGTATTGAGTTAAAAGCATAATACAATGACCAAAACTATTTTATTTAAAGCTAACTGATATTATTAAGAAAAACATGTCGACCCAAGCATTACTTTATGCATTTAAAATTAAGTCTTATTTCTTCTGAAAAAAGCGTGAATTTTCTTTGGCTCAATCAGTGGTAGGTATGGCAAAATACATAATTTAAAAAAATATATATATATTAAAAGATGCTGAAATCGATTCAGTAGTCAATTAGGAACAAACTTCTTTCAGGCCTTGCGTCCATTCTGTTACACCTTGCATATATAAAAAATAATCCCTATTTCCCTTGGTCACGGCATCACACGTGAACGGACTGGATCAATTTTGCTAAGTAATTATTTTTCTGTCGTATTTATTATTTTATTTTATTGTGTTTGGATGGCTTACAGCTATCAGTACAAAAGTAATAGTAAGGTAATTTACGAAAAGCCATTTACAAGCCTCCACAGATAGCAATGGGGTATTGTTGTGCGAGTTATAAACTATGTTTAGACTAAATAATTAATTATGTAAGTGATAAACTAAGCTTAAAACTAACTAAATACATAATTAAACTATTACATTAAGTAAATACATAGGTATGAATGCATGATCAACTACTAATTGGATCAATCATAAACTACAGTTTTTAGATAAAATGGTAACAATAGACGCCAAGCTGCTTGCAAACAAATCGATTGAGGAGTGTTCATTCTTTACGATTCTGTTGAATGCTTTGACTGAGCGAATCATAAAGGAATTACTGCGGTAAATTGTGCGAGCGTAAGTAGTATGGAGAAGATCTCTCAAACGAGAGTGTCGAGGTGGAACATTCAAAGATAGCTTAGAAAGAAGTTCAGGACATTCAATCCTTGATTGTGCTATTTTCACTAAGAATCGTATGTGGGATATATTTCTCCGAGTTATAAGTGGGAGTAAGTGGAATCGAGCACATCGTTCATTGTAATACAGATAAGGGATTTCAAATTTATAACCCTAACTATCTCGTGAATTTCCCTCGTATTCGTTCGAATGCACAGCCTTGTGGAAAAGGAAGTGCCGTACTACAGGTATGTATATGTGTTAAAATATGTACAGTTTTGCTTAAATATAATGAATATTATTTCTAAGAATTACGTGCCTGAACTAGGTAATTCTGTATTTCAGGCAAAAAGAGCTAAAATAGTCTTATAAATTTAATTAATAATCACAAGTTGAAAATAGACAAATAATTGTATAAATGTTGAGTAGCCTATCTCTTAGTTTCTAAATTTGACAAATACTTGACGTAAATATTCACCTACATTTACTTTTACACAGTTAGTAAATTCTGTTTCTTCGTAATACATATTTTTGGAGAGAATCATTCAGAGTTCTCTTACAATTTGTGTATTTCAGGGAATAAATGTTTGCTTTCGAGTTTAGTCTATTATAGAGGAGAGGGCCGAGGTACAGGTAAAATTTGGATATAAAAGCATATTTAGTAATATTTTGTGGACAGGCGATATCTTTACGACTTTTATTAGTATATTCAGTACTGTGAGGTAGAGCTGTGTGTTGTTTTAATACAATGCCCATTATAAAAAGTTGTCGAGCTGTTAAAACTTCACAAGATTTGTATAGTAGGTTAGTAGGAAAAAGGAAAAGGCGGGAAGTACACACTTTGAGAATCGCCCTCTGAGCTCTTTTAGTGGTTAGTAACAGTGTTTTATCCGCACCACCCCATGTGGTAATACCGTAAGTTAATATCGATTGACATAGAGCAAAGTAAACTAGTCTAACAATTTTAGGATCAGCAAAATAGCGTGTTTTTTTAAAACAAATATCAACTTGCGAAGTCTACTATTTAAAGCTTTTATATGTTGTTTGAACGAAAGCGTTTCATCCATTATAATACCAAGGTATTTTGTTGTTTTTGCCATTTTAATTTTAGGACAAAGACATTGGTTATCTGTAGGAATAACGCAATAATGAGCATATAATGTCGAGGTAGTGCCAGTTGATGTTTGCTTACGAATCGAAAACTTTATGTAATTTGTCTTGTCTGCATTTAGTGTTAGTGAGTTATTGTGAAGTCATTTATTAACAACATTGAATCCGTGTTGCGCAAGCTTGAAGACATTGTTTTCTGAGTCTGCGGAAAATAGAAGGGCAGTATCGTCAGCATAATAAACAATTTGGCCGTGATCTAGGTTTATATTACAAAGATCGTTTATGTAAATTAAAAATAGCATAGGCCCTAAAATACTTCCTTGGGGAATTCCGAAGGACGTGTTATTTTTATCATCACTGACGATATTACCAATCCTTACACATTGGGTACGGTCTTCTAGATAGCTCTTAAATAGTTTCAGCTGGGTGCCTCTAATATCTATGGCTTCAAGCTTGTGCAACAGAATAGGAATATAAACCGTGTCAAAAGCTTTGGCGAGATCCAAGAAGATATTGTCGATACTGTGCTAAAACCTTTCAAAGACACAAGGCATGTATGCACTCACCCCGAGCCGGATGACCGAGTTGACGATGTTGGCGGTCCAGGCCGCCTCCACACGCAGCAGGTCCTGGCGCGTCTCGGCGCTGAAGTAGCGCGGGCCGGCCGCGCACGCGCCGCCCGGCCCCGGCGCCGAGCTCTGCACCAGGAAGCAGTGCTGGCGCCAGTCCACCGTCTCGCTCTCCTTCACCGTGCGGAACATCGTCTGGTACACCTTGAGGGTCTCGGGGCACTTCGCTAGCTCGGTTATGTTCATCTGAGAAAGACAGTCACGATTATTATTCAAATATCAGTTTTATGGTTAAAATACGGAAAACGAGTCGCTCCAACTTAGTTAGGGAGAGGTCTTGTCTGGCAGTCGATTGCGATAGATTACGTTGACTTATTCAAGAACCTTATGAAAACTAATAATCATGGATCTAATCGCCACAAGCGCAATTACTGAGCAGACTCAAACTCAAAGCATTTATTTCAAATAAACCTATAACAGGCACTTTTGAATTGTTAAGGTCGGTGAGTTAGAAAGATGAAGCTAATTGCCTATTCCAAAGCGTAGGTACAGACGCCAGCACATCAAGCTACCCAAACTGTAAAATTTTCCCAATTGAACATGAACCTTATGCTTATGTAATAAATATGAAAATCTATCGAAGAAATTTGACAGATTGGGGTAGTATGGAGAAGAACGGGCAAGAATCCATGGACACTCTTTTAAAATCATGATAATGTTACAAAAAGTTGGTTACATTTTTATATTGAAATTATCAAAGTGAGAACGATGTAAAAAGACGTGCACATTAAAAGCGTCCGTAATTAAAACAAAAATAAAATACTTCAAAAATTAAAATAAGCTGTGGGAGCTAAGAGATGACCAATCCCTATTAGCAGCGCCCGTTCACGAGCATGTCGTATGGATCAGCACCATTCAGCTCAACCATTTTTAAGGGAACTTAATGATCCGACACACGCCACCACCAGCGAGACATTTGAGTGAGCATGACCTACTCTAAGCTGCCAGGGCACATTCAAGTCAGTGAAAGACGTACCCTGTAAATGTTACATAGTTGTAGGAACATAGTGCTATGCAATTATACAATATTAAAAGTTTTATTTTATACAATGCAAAGATATCTAGCTTTTAAAGTCTTCAGTAGTTCCAACAATGTTTACAAATGCTATTCAATTTAGTTTAAAGTACTTTGTGGAGCAGGATAAGCAGCGTTTAGCCAAGCATTTTTGTCAGTGATGTAATCCCCCAACTTATAATAAGCATGGCTGCATAGTGTGCGTTTCATACAAGATTTAAATTTCGTTTCATTCAGTTGGAATTTGCAGGGAGGTATTTTATTGTAACATTTTAAACAGTACCCCATGAATGATGAGTCTACTTTAGCCAGTCTGAAGCCTGGTTGAATTAATTGGTCCCTATAGTCTTAATGGTGTGTGTCACCTCTTTTACTGAAAAAATTATATTTTTCCTGACGTACATGATGTTCTCATAGATATATTGACAAGGTACCGTCATGATATTAATTACTTTGAACAGTTCCCTTAAAGAATCCCGCTTACGGAGGCCATATATTGTTCTAATGGCTCTTTTCTGCAGAATAAAAATAGATTCGATATCTGCAGCCCGTCCCCACAGTAAAATACCATAAGACATGATACTATGAAAGTAACTGAAATAGACTAGCCTCGCGGTTTCTACATTAGTGAATTGGCAGATTTTTCTTACAGCATATGCTGCTGAGCTTAGCCGTCCTGCAAGAGCTGTTAAATAAGGACTCCACTGTAGCCTTGAGTCGAGCGTAATCCCTAGGAAAAGTTTTATCGACGAATTCTAATTTCTCTTTATTCAATACATACTATGTCACAATTAGTACTTTTAACAGTCGGTAAAGCAAATCTTATGCATTTAGTCTGACTGACATGACGGGCAAAGAGTATTTGGAATTTCCATACAAAAATTAAATCTGGCTTTATACCCAGTTGATAGATATTGTAGACTGGCTCCCCATATATGAAATAGGGTATTTTACTCTATACGAGAAAAAATCTAAAAACATATTAAGTATTGCGATAGCATTGGCAAAATGCAGTCGGAAAATGTTAGTTTGTTTCATGAAACAACAAAATAAAGATTTCAGTTTTTTTAATCTGTGTTTGAACACCATGAAATAGTAGTCGCCATGTTATTTCGTCATACGGCATGTCAACTGAGCAACTTTGTACTTTTATTATTTTCGTAACCAAAGTAATTTTTATTTAAATAATATTTTGCATTCAGGAACAGCAAACCAACGATAAGTAGTAAAGTAACTCATTTTTTTTAATTGTAAACGATTGTCGTACAAAATATCAGCGCATTTGTTTTTAGCAAACTGACGTCATACCCACAGAGCAATATGGCGTCTACTGCGTCCAGCGTTTTTGTAAAATTACGCGCGAAATTTGAAAATGCAAAATTTAAATGCATTTTTATGGCACTAATCGATTAAATAAAAACGTTGTGTTTTTTTAGTTGATTATTAGCACTCTAGAATCTAATTAAGACACTTCAAAAATGAGTGTAATACCCTATTGAAAACATTACTGGGCGCTATTTATTTATTAATTAAAACTTAATGCACAAGTAAAAAATACTGTACAAAGGCAGACTTAATGCCTGAGGCATTTTCTACCCAGTCAACGTCGGTGTACTATTCATAAGAATGCCTGGACTTTAAAATAGACTTTTTTTTCGGTGTATTTTCTCAGAGTAGTCAGGAACCGCCGACCTCATCTTTAAATTATGATTGAAAAGTAAAATTGTTTGTACAAACCTACGGACAGAAATAAAATTATTTATTTACATAAATAAAATACAATTTTAATTTTTCAGAGCATTAATTAGAGAACATCCATAATTTATAAGTAACATAATTTCTAAGTACTTAAGAACTAAGTTGGTAAACCACAAAAATAAAAACAAACGCAGTCAAATAGACAGGTGGAGTCTAACTACCAGTCCGCTATTACTTTCAGCATGCTGTTGGAGCTTGCTCGGATACGGTACAATATGACGGCCGCTCGCTTTCTCGTGATGGTATGAAAGCTATCAATCGGAGCCTCGATAAACATGCGTGACGCAGTACAGTATCTCGACAGCCCCAAAAACATCCTAAAAGCATTATTATATTGTACACGACGGGCATTGAGTGTCCGCTGAGGACAGCTGGTCCACAGGGACACGAGTACAATGAGTGTCAGTATGTCATGAACATTGTGCACTTTACCTCACTGGGGCACCGTTACAACCTGCGAGCTAGCATGTTCCCAGACAGCCAACGTTATATAATTTGTTTAAAAATTACCGGCGGCACATCGAACAGCATGACGTCGGTTCCCTTGAGCAGTAGGAACTTGGGCCGGTACGTCTGCCACGGCTGCTGAGCCTGGACCACTCCCTCGTGCACCCAGCCCATGTACTCGATGCGTTCACCAACGCCGAAGTGACGGTTGAATAGCTTCATCTGTGAATAAAATAGTAATAATAGAAAGAAAAAAAGAAAAATACATTTATTTGTCACAGAAACACGTGCTTACAAAAATATGAGATAACATTAAAAAAAACATGAAAACAACACTGATTTATATTTCAGAACACAGAACATACATAGTCGGTAGCCGCCGTAAAAATATTATTTTGCTCCCTTATAATACAATATACTATTAACATGCTTCAACTCAGACAATTATAGAGAATAATTTTTGTTCCAGCGTTTTGTGTTTCTGATAACAAATCTTAACATTTTTGAAGACTTTTTAACTATATGATCTATGTGAGAGAAAAAAGTTAATTTCTGGTCAAATTTAACACCAAGGTATTATATTGTGTCTAATTCCTTTATTTTAACTCCATCAATATACTTAATAATCCTGGTCACTGGGATGGTGTTTCCTAGTAAATTTTATATGGTAACACTTGCTATGATTTAGGACCATCTGGTTTATTCGGAACCATATCAGCAATTCATCCAAGTCGTTTTGTAATTCAGAGGTGTAATTATTATTATTATTAATCAGTTTATTTCAGATAATAAAAAATAATCCATACAAATTATAAAACAGAGAAATAAATTAAATTAATTAAATATTGTGTTAGTCAAATCTTATACACTATGTTAGTCAATTCCCATCACAATATGCATCCATTTGTTCTGGATAGGGCAATCTGCACGAGATACAACCATCTGCAGGATACTGTTGCTACTGCCTCGCACGCGCTGCAACAAAGACGCTACGTTCTTCCGTACAACCGCATGAAAGCCGTCCGTTCGCGCCTCCGTAAACATTCCGGACGCACTACAATAGCGAGGCAGCCGCATCAGCATCCTGAAGACGTTGTTGTATTGGACACGCAGAGCACTAGCAGCCCGGCGCGTAAAGTTTACCCACAGACTGCTCGAGTATAACGATTGGCAGTACGCCTTGAAAAGAGTAATTAAGAGTAATGCTTAGATTTAACTATTTTGACGAATTTTAAGTCATCGGCAAACATAAATGATTTACAGTGGCGAAAGCAGTTCGGAATATCATTAATAAAAAAGTTAAATAAAACCGGCTTCAAATGAAGTCCCTGTGGCATGGCGGAGGATATGTGTCATGACAGTTGATCGAAAGCCATTGACTACTACAAAGAAAGTTCTGTTCTCAATATACGAAACTCAACTATGAGAGTAAAGATCCAGCTATACCATAAATTCTTAATTTGTCAATGAGAATTTGATGCGAGACTCGATCGAACGCTTTGCCTAAATCTGTATATATGACATCAGCTTTATGGCCAGAATCTATTGCTGTCGTCAAAAACTCAGTAAAAAGTGTCGATCGAGACTTCACGAAGCAATGTTGTACCTCACTTAAATAGATTTTAAGATGATTTTGATTGTGAGGGCATATCATAGACTCAAAGATTTTACTTAGGGTTGACAAAATTTAAATGGGTCTATAGTTCGAAACTATGTCCTCATTGTCGGATTTATGGACGGGAACGACCTTTGCTTCCTTCCATTTTGAAGAGAAGACTCCACTGTATGAATACTGGTGGTATGCCATCTGGATCAGCACCTGTATTGCATTTAAAAGTAGAAAGTAGAATATAATATATAATATCTAATATCTTCTACTTTCTAGAATATTATTAATGTTTGTTGATTCATCGGTACGGTAATCATTTTCAGCAGGGCATGTATACAGAAGAAAATAGCTCACATATATCCGTGCCGTTTGATAATGCAGCTGTGCGGTCCATCATAAATAAAGGATACGAGCTGGATCCGTCTCGTTTAGTTTTAACATAATTATGTCCAAAATGATTTAGGGTTATTGGTTAGAGTGTGTTCAAGTTTTTTTAAGTAATTACTATAGCAAATCATAGCAAGTGTATCACAGCGTTTACTGATTTATTTTTAATTCAACTTTGTCCAATGGGCTTTGGTAAGTATTGAAACGTTTCCTAATCCTATTTTTCGTGTTTAAATTAGAGTGTTGTTTAACTACGGGGGATACTTACTGAATGAGTATCGCGTATTGCCAAGGACGCTTTTGAAGTTTCCTACTCAGGTAAACAGGCTAAAAGATGGTAAATTGAAGAGGTCAGGTACTCACGGGATGCTGGGAGCCAGGAGATCACCACACTGTATCACTAGCAGTCGTATTTCACGATATTTTGGTGTTTTTTTTCAACGCACGCGTTGTCGCCGGCCGGCAATCTTCGTTTCGTTTTTTTTGAACTCGTATTTTCTCTCCACGCCGGCAGATGGCGGGAGCGATGCGTTGTCCTTCTCGCACTCACAGCGATAGGCGAGTGCGAGTGGCGGTGAATTTAAACAGGGAGGAAAAGGAAAGGATTGGGAATAGCATCCCGAAGCCTGTTCATATCCCCCCACTTGAAATCAACCAGGGATTTCACAAGATAAGATAGATGAAGTTCGAGACTTAAGGCCTATGCGGATTCATTTGTCATCAAGCTGATAAGATTAAAATAAGTTTAAATGTAATATACAATTTTGATATATAATAGATACTTGAAAATGTTTAAGTGTTATAAGTGCGTTAAATTATAAGTATGGAAATATATGTAGATAGATTAATTAGTTTGTTCAATTGGAAGAGGACAAATTTTGACAGCAGGTCTTACAAGTAAGCCTTTAGATGTTTTGACTGTCACAACCCGAGTAATGTCATCCTTACCCGGATGCAGCTGTACAACGCGACCCAACCTCCATTCGTTAGCAGGTAAGTTGGGTTCATAAATGGTTACAAGATCGTTCAGTTTTGGCTGACGGTTGCCGTGTTTTAACCATTTCATTCGCTGTTGTAAGGTATGCAAATAGTCCCTTTGCCAAGTGCGCCAAAAGCTCTGTGATAGGCGCTGTAATAGCTGCCAACGAGTACGTAATGTCTCGTTTTCGGCATACATCGGTTCAGGCAGCGATACTAAAGGTCGACCGATGAGGAAGTGACCAGCTGTAAGAGCGTCAACCTCGCCGGGATCGGAAGATAGTTCTACTAAGGGTCTAGAGTTTAACATGGCTTCCACCTTCGTTAAGATAGTATAAAATTCTTCAAAGGTAAGAATCTGGGATCCGATAATACGTTTGAGATGGTATTTTGTCGATTTTATACCGCTCTCGAAAATGCCTCCGAAGTGAGGACCGGAAGGAGGATTGAGCTTCCACGTGATTTCACGAGAAGCGAGGTGACTGGAAATACTATCGCTTTCGCGGTTGAGCATTTCGCTAACTTCCGACAAGTAACGCCTGGCACCCACGAAGTTAGTACCACCATCTGTGACTATGGAGTGACAAAGTCCTCTCCGCGATACAAAACGATCCAAGGCCGCTATGAATGCTTCAGATGTGAGCTCAGTAACCAGCTCGAGATGAACAGCCTTGGTCGCGTGGCAGACTATGAGGCAAAGATACGCTTTGTAAGTTTTAGCGTTACGACGTCTACTTTCTTTTATCATAAAAGGACCTCCGAAGTCGATCCCGATTGTTTTAAAACAATGACCCGGTTGTAATCGAGAAGATGGAAGGTCACCTTGTAAAGGTTGAAGTGGAATAGGTTTGATTTTAAAACAGGTCACGCATTTAGATAACCGCGATCTGATAAGATTTCTAATGCCGAGTATCCAAAATCGACGCATAATTAAAGATTGGAGTAGGCGAGGCCCACAATGAAGATAAGTTGTATGATAGTGGTCAATAAGAAGAGTACTCAATTGAGAAATCTTAGGTAAGAGGTATGGATGTTTGACGCGACCTGGTAATGACGCGTGCTTGAGACGTCCCCCCACTCGCAAGATTCCGCGAGTGTCAAGAAAAGGAGAGAGTTTAGATAAATGTTTGGGTAAAGGTTTCTTGGATGCTATTAAAGATATGACATCATTAAAACTTTGATGTTGAACATGTTTTGTTAAATGATCTAAAGATTGGATTAATTCAGTGGCTGTCAGATAAGATAATAAGTTACGGTCAGAACGTTTAGTTTTCGCGTTGTTGATGAAACGGTAGATCCATGCAACTACTCTTTCCACTCGGGAAAGAGAGGAGTGGCGTTCCAGGATGGAATCAAGCAAGTCAGCGTCACGTGTCACACCCGTATGACCCGCGCGTGATGCGGGCTTAAGTTCTGGCACGTTATCGGACACTTCAACTGCTGAAACAGGCCAGTTGAATGGTTCGTTGGACAGCCACTGAGGACCAGACCACCAGATTTGAGAAGAAGATAAAGATAAGCATGATAAGCCACGACTACAGATGTCGGCTGGGTTGTCATGAGTGGACACATGTCGCCACTCAGTTGGCACAGGACTGTCGTTAATTAGGACCACTCTGTGGGCAACGAATGTCTTAAGCTTGTGTGGCTCAGTATTCAACCATGACAATACAGTCGAGCTGTCTGTGAACAAGATAGATTGATTCAATATGATTTTTGAACTAAGCAAGGAATGAATGCGATTTATTACTTTGGACAGTAATACAGCACTGCAAAGCTCTAAGCGGTTGACAGTCAACACTTTTAGAGGTGCTACTTTGGACTTGGCAATTAACAGATAAACTTGTACATCGTGAGAGGTAACGACACGAAGATAAACACAACATCCATATGCTTTAGTAGATCCATCACAAAATCCGATGAGTTGAGATTCCTTAGACTGAGAAGGTATAATCCTACGAGGGATTTCTATTAATTTTAAATTATGAAGATCCGCTATAAAACCCTGCCATTCTAGAGCTATGTCTCTGGGCACAG
This sequence comes from Antitype chi, assembly GCA_947359405.1. Taxonomy (NCBI): domain Eukaryota; kingdom Metazoa; phylum Arthropoda; class Insecta; order Lepidoptera; family Noctuidae; genus Antitype; species Antitype chi. Next base: position 23,766,112 of record OX375808.1, read on the forward strand.
GTTCGTCCCATGAAAGATTAAGACGCCACAAATCTTGAAGGAGCAATTTGGCTTTTTAAAATAAAAGGTGTGAGCCACCCAAGAGGATCGTAAATACGCGCGATGCTAGATAAGATGGAACGCTTGGTACATTTATTGTCCTCGATTGGGGACTGTGAGTAACTGAAATTGTCACTCACAGGATCATATTGGACTCCTAAGATTTTTAACGTTGATTTATCACTTTCTTCAGAGAAAAGTTTAGGTGATTGACAATGATCTACAGGCAAAGTTTTAAGAAAGGATTGTGAATTGCTACTCCATTTTCGGAGCTCAAGTTGAGCACAACCTAATAAATTGATAAGTTGATCTTTTAGTTCTATGGCTTCGCGTACAGATGGCGCGCCGGTCGTAATATCATCGACATATGTCTCGTGAAGAAGAGCTTCAGCTGCACGGGGATACGCGGCGCCATGATCGGCTGCTAATTGATGGAGGGTGCGGATGGCCAGATAAGGTGAACTTCTAACTCCGTAGGTGACAGTCGCAAGTTCGTACTCTTTAACTGGATCACTAGGAGATTCTCGCCATAGTATGTGTTGAAAGTTCCGATCCTCCGGTCTAAGCAAGATTCCTCTATACATCTTTGAGATGTCACAAGTTAAAACTACTGTGTGTAATCTGAAACCGGTTATGATGTCTACAATATCCACTTGAAGCTTAGGGCCAGTGAATACAATATCATTTAAAGATAGACCGTTAGTAGTTCTAGAACTAGCATCGAAAACTACTCTCAATTTAGTGGTCGTGCTCTCTGGGCGAACGACGCAACTATGAGGGATAAGATAACGATTGAGAGTAGGTACCTCAGGGTTAGGTACGGGATACATATGATTTAGATTCTCGTACTCGCGCATAAAATTAACATAATCGGATTTAAGTTCAGTCTGACGATTAAGTTTCTTTTCAAGATGAGTTAAACGCGACAAGGTACTATTGTAAGATTCACCCAAAGAACGATCGCCATCCTTTAAGAGGATAGGTACGACGTATCGTCCGTTAGGTTCGCGATAGGTTAAATCAGTGTACATGCGTTCACAGGTATTATTCTCGGGTACGGTGATAACAGCGCGCGGTGGTTCCTCCACTTCCCAAAATTTTTGAATTTGCTCATCTAATTTAAATGTGGTGGCCACTAAAGAGCACGCGGTGTTTAAAGGTGCAGAATTGGAGTTTACTGCCCCTGACAGAATCCACCCGAAAACGCTATGCAGAGCGGTAGGTAAACCGGACCCCAGATTGATTCGTTGACCGTCATAGATTTCGTGGAATAGCTCCGCCCCAATTAATAAATCGATTTTGGCGGGAACATCATAGTCGCGATCGGCTAACACTAGATGTTTGCAACGTTCTCGAACGACTGATGGTACTTTAACGCTAGGTATTAGAGCAGTAATGTTATCTAATACGACTGGCTTGATATTAAAGTGTGGAGCATCACCATGTACAGGTCGTATAGTACATTCCGTCACCCCCTTTACTTGTGTGACTGAGTTTTGTCCTAGTCCGGCTATGCTAAGATTACAGCGGCGGAGTTTTAACCCGAGTGTTCGCGCGCACGCAGCGGTGATAAAACAATCCTGCGCCCCACTGTCCACGAGTGCACGCACGGTACATTGAGTGCCGGCGGCGGTGTTGAACACGCGCGCCTGACATGTCCCTAATAAAACCATATCGCGGTTGGGAACGGCGGCGTGAGAATGAGCTGTAACGTTCGCTCCAGTAGTTGCGCCGGCGCTGGAAGGCGCTGGGTCAATATGCAATAAGGTATGATGACGTAATCCACACACCGTACAAGACATTTTAGATATGCATTTTTCTATGACGTGATTTGTACGTAAACAATTTGTACACATATTGTTTTTACCTTGTACTAACGCGAGTCTAGCACGAGAATCTAAGGATTGAAAGGTAGGGCACCGATAAATCAAGTGTGCATCACTGCAATGAGCACAAGTCACATTTGCAGGTGAGATAGATTTTGCGAGATAAGATGAGCGTTTGGATCCGCTGCTATTTTGCCTACTAGTAGCGGGCGAAGGTTTTTTCCCTTCAAGGTTACGAGAGTTAGGATTGTTATTGAGATGAGATTTAGAAGATAAATGACTAGTTTCTAAGATTTTAACATAATCTTGAAGAAACTTTAACAATTCACAAAAAGTAGGTAATTGTGAAATGTTTCTCTGAGATTCGAAACGATTACGCGAGTCCGAGTCCAACGCGCGCGAAGTTAAACAAAATAAGATAAAATCACCCAAATTTTCAATTTTTAAAGCTTGGAGTGCATGGTATGCCTCATAAATTACGTTTGTTAAAGTTTGTAGATCTTGGAAGTTACCCGATTTTAAAACTGGCTGGTTAAAGAATTTGTCAAGATATGTTAAAGCTATAATACGCTTGTTTTGATAACGCTCGATCAAACTATTAAAAACTACTTCGTAATTATCGGCGGTCATCGGAACTCCTCTGATAATGGACAAAGCCGGGCCTTGTAAACAAGACGCTAAATAATGAAATTTTTCTATTTGCGAAATCGAATTATTATCGTGAATTAAAGTTTTGTAAATATCATAAAATGTTTGCCAGTTTTCTATGTTACTATCGAATTTAGGTAACTCAAGTTTCGGTAGCCGCGCGTTACGTCCCGTTTGCATGGAGTCGCTCTTATCAGCGATCTGCAAGTCAGCCGCTGCACTGATTACGGCATAGTACAAATCATCAAACGAACTCAAAGACTTTTGACACACTTGTGCATCAGGTTTCATGGCTAACTCCACAGTTTGTATTTTACTACATACCGCAACAAATTCTTCGCGAATTGAATGTATTCGAGTATATCTCGCCTTGAACGACGATACCTTTGAACGATCTTGAATCATAGATTTTGATAAGTCGTAAAGGATTTGGATATCACGATAAACATATTCGCGTTGAGATTGAAGAAGTTTAAGTTTACCCTCCTCCATTATGTTTCGTATGTAAAATAATGATTATGAAAATACGAACCTAAGTTGAGATTTATTAGGTTAGGTTAAATTGTAATAATGTTTGTTAGTGTATAAATATCGTGAATAGTTATAGATAATAAGATTACCAGCAATTAGTCACGTAAATTACGTGAATTATTGTGATATAACCCGACTAAAATTAAGACGACCTCTGAATCCGCATAGTCGCATACTGCGAGTGTGACAACACAATTTTGTAGGATAATACTTTTAAAATGCGAAAATCTAGCAATTCTCAGAGTTTTTTATTGAAATTGAACCTGAGAATGCCTGAAAAAAAACTGTAATCTACAGGTATCCGCGCTCGAAATGGACCACAAATATGAATGAGTATCGCGTATTGCCAAGGACGCTTTTGAAGTTTCCTACTCAGGTAAACAGGCTAAAAGATGGTAAATTGAAGAGGTCAGGTACTCACGGGATGCTGGGAGCCAGGAGATCACCACACTGTATCACTAGCAGTCGTATTTCACGATATTTTGGTGTTTTTTTTCAACGCACGCGTTGTCGCCGGCCGGCAATCTTCGTTTCGTTTTTTTTGAACTCGTATTTTCTCTCCACGCCGGCAGATGGCGGGAGCGATGCGTTGTCCTTCTCGCACTCACAGCGATAGGCGAGTGCGAGTGGCGGTGAATTTAAACAGGGAGGAAAAGGAAAGGATTGGGAATAGCATCCCGAAGCCTGTTCACTTACTATTTTTGGGTATTTTAATTGGTAACAGGAAAAGTCTTTGAATAGCACCATTGATGATGTCATAAAAACCTCTACCATATCATTAACGTCATATTTCCACTCAAATAATTCATCCCAGACCTGTTCTTTTAGGTATTTTTAATCGGTATACAGCTTATTTTACGGAAGTTACGTAACTCATTTGTAATATTATATGGAAGTTTGGCATGTTTTTTTAAGACAAATATTTATATCTAATGGTGGATGATATTGATCGATATTACATATAGAGCCAATACTTTGGCTTACATTACACAGTGGATAATACCTCGCCTTAAGAGGAAATCAAAGGTTATTGCTATACCCAAACCAGGTAAACCACATGACGAACCCAAAAACTTCCGCCGTCCTATGCCTCACCTACAAACTGTTCGAGAAACTGCTGCTAGCTCGTCTCACAAACCTCATAGACCAACAACTCATTCCGGAGCAAGCCGAATTTAGACCGGGCAAGTCATGTTGTGGCCAGATCCTTAACCTCACACAACATATCTAGGATGGGTTCGAAACGAAGAAAGTGACGGGCGCAGTATCTGAAGACTTGTCGGCAGTCTACGACACCGTTAACATTCAGCGCATGTTGTGGAAGGTTACCTGCTTGGGGTCTCAAATGGCCGCTTTGGCAGAATCATAATATGTAGGATAATATTATGAATCATATTTAATATCGTAAAACAGTCACAAACTGACAATTCATCATATTATATTATCTGCGTATACAGCACGCAGTTCATTTGTTTGATAGTTTTGTATGGAAATCCCTAAAATGGTCCACAAATTATGAATTGCTTTATTGAAGTTAAGTGTCAAATAGCAGAATCATAGAGGAATTCAGGAAATGACTCGCTTTTAGAGGAATCGGTTAATGTGGCCTTTTTAGGCCCCCTAACAGAGGATCCAAAGTTTACTCGAATTCAACGAGAACTTCTTAGTAACCGCCGATTTTAAGTAAATCTTCTTGATGACAACAGTTAGTGGTGAACCCAAAAGAAAGGTTTGCCTCGGGGAAGTGTACTGGCTCCTCTGTTGTTAACATCTACAGTAATGATCAACTGGTGAGCCCAAATATAACCCGCTTTCTGTGCGCAGACGAAATGGCAGTGACTTTCCAAGCCACTGAGTTTGAGGAGATTGAAGTCAACCTTTCCACCGCCCTCTCAGAGGTGAGATGCTCTTGAGCCACTGCGACAGCGCCGCCGGCTCGGCCGCGTGCAGCACGCCCGCGCACCTGCGGGGGCGGCGTCACTAAGTGTGCAGTCACCTGCAGGTTGGTGAGTCCCACGATGTTGTCGGAGATGCTCTTGAGCCACTGCGACAGCGCCGCCGGCTCGGCCGCGTGCAGCACGCCCGCGCACCTGCGGGGGCGGCGTCACTAAGTGTGCAGTCACCTGCAGGTTGGTGAGTCCCACGATGTTGTCGGAGATGCTCTTGAGCCACTGCGACAGCGCCGCCGGCTCGGCCGCGTGCAGCACGCCCGCGCACCTGCGGGGGCGGCGTCACTAAGTGTGCAGTCACCTGCAGGTTGGTGAGTCCCACGATGTTGTCGGAGATGCTCTTGAGCCACTGCGACAGCGCCGCCGGCTCGGCCGCGTGCAGCACGCCCGACGTCACGCCAGCGCGTGCGCCCCGCACCTGCGGGGAGATTCAAAAACAAAACTCAAAACACGAATGTTTAATAAACTGAATAATGAACCTAAATTCGTCTGGCATAAGCATCACTAACCAAGCAAGTGTGTTGAAAAAAATATTTGGCCCAGGTTAATAACTACATACCTCGAACGCGCCAGGCCGCAGCTTGTCTGTTCCTAGGACGTATCTCGTTACGTAGCCCATCATCAATGGTACTGGAAAGAATACGAAATTAAAACCGTTAAAAATAAAATACTTAATGATTTTAATCCTAATAATAACACCTTACACGACTTGATTTTCGTACGTCGTTTTCGGGTGAACACTGAAAATGCGCAGCGCTGTGCTGTAGGTTCCATAGCAACAGAAGTGGAAGCTTTCTTGTCACATTCACGGTGTGCCGCTGCCGACTATTTATGTTCTGTGTTCGTAAGTAGATGTACATGTGTTTTGTTTTCTGTGTTTTCATCTTTTTGTATGCACGTGTTACTGTGACAAACAGACCTATTTTTCTTTCTTTCTTTACACGATCAACAGTATGGTTTCACCAGAGGACGTTGCACAACTGACGCCGGTGTCACCTTATTAAAACACATCTGTACCGCATGGGAAGCGGCACAAGATGCAATAGGCATTTTTTGCGACCTATTCAAGGCATTTGATTGCGTGAATCACAAAAAACTACTCCTGAAACGTGAGCAATACGAACTAGGTGAACTTGCGCTAAGCTTTGTAAAATCATACTTGAAAGATAGACTGCAGCAAGTTCAAATAAACGGTGTGAACTCCTTGGGCCAAAATGGGTTTACCGCAGGGCTTTTTTATGGGATATCATCAAATAACTTCTCCCGCTCTGGGTGGAGCAGGAGGGCGTGTCAGAATTTTACTGACTAAAAACCACCCGTGTTCCCTCAGTTGCCTGTGTGCCAGGTGCCGCGGTATCTCTTTCGAACAACCCGCACCCCTGGCAGGCATAAGCCCTTGCGGACCCCACCAGTTGGTTCTGACATCTCTTTGAGGCGCACGTGAAACACAACGCGCCGTCGACCCGGGCTTGGTCCTTACCGGACAGCAAGTCCGCAAGCCCGCACCTACGGTCGCCGGGAATCAGCCTGTGATTCCCGACGCCCAGGGCGTCTCCCGCGGCGGCTACGGCCGTGAGCATTACTGCTTCGCAGAAGGAGTTGACTGCTATCCATGCATTCTCGCTGCGTACCATGGCCTGGACCAGGGCCGGACGCGAGTGATCGCCGCCGCCAATCGCCTCCACGAAGACACGGCGGTGCTCCGCCCAAGCTGGGCAGACCTCCACCGTATGCTCCACCGTGTCCTCAGGGTGATCTTCGCAGTGAAAACACCCGGGCGTTTCCTCCCGCCTTATCCGAAACAGGAACCTCCCGAAACAACTGTGTCCGGTGAGGATCTGCATCAGGCGGAAGGTGAGGATCTGCGTCAAGCGGAAGGTGAGGACGCCGTGCCGCCTCTCAAGCCACTCCTCAAAGAGGGGACTTACCGCCGCTATCGTGGCGTGCCCAGCACTGGGTTGCGACAATCGCACTCTCCATGTCACCATGAGATCCCGCCGGAGCTCTGTCCGCTGTGTCGCGATTTCTCGCGGCAGCGGAGTAACGCCCCGGCATTTGGCCTCCTCGCGCCACTCCCAGATGTACGCGAGGAGTTTACCGCAGGGCTCAATATTGGGTCCGTTCCAAAATTGTTCAGTTGATTAGTTTAAACAGCGGTATGACGTAATAATATGGCGGCTACTATTTTATGGTGTTCAAAAACAGATAAAAAAACTGAAATCCTTGAATTGAATTTAAAAAACATATTTTATTATTTCATGAACCAAAACTAACATTTTCATTAAATCAGTTTTATTTCAAAATCACCCAAATCCATAATTTTTCAAGACTTAAAACAAACAAAAATAATGTTTTGTTCTATGATCTATTTTATTGTTAGGTCTAGAGCTTACTTGCGCGCCGTTGCCGCGCCATCTATTAGAATACTCGGGCGTAATCTCGCTAAAACCGTTAGTGCTAAACTTCGCATAGGTTTTGTGTGATAATTGTTATGGCCGTCGTCGTTAGAAGGTGTTCACGTCGATTGTGTAAATGTGTGCGTGCGTTTTTCAAGGCCACTTAGGCCTTGTAGACCTCTTAAAGGGTTAGTTATGTCATATTTCATCATGTTGAAGGTAATGTCAATTAAATGTATGAATAAATCATTAATCATTTTTTTTTTACATGCATGTCAATGATAAATTACATTAGAGGGGTGGCAGTGTCAGATTTTATCGTTTAAAAATTCTTCGATAAGTAATATCTATAAGAAATGAATACAATTTATTTTTGAATTTGCGGACACTATCTTCACTCCTTATACATTTCGGTAATTTCATCATCATCATCATCATTTCAGCCGAAAGACGTCCACTGCTGGACATAGGCCTCCCCCAAGCTCCGCCACTTCGACCGGTTGTGCTTCCCGCATCCAGCGGACTCCTGCGGCCCTCACAAGGTCATCGGTCCACCTTGTGGGAGGCCTTCCAACTTTACGTCTTCCGGTGCGCGGTCGCCACTCCAGAACTTTTCGACCCCATCGGCCATCTGTTCTGCGTGCAATATGCCCTGCCCACTGCCACTTAAGTTTGGCAATCCTTCGGGCTATGTCGGTTCGGTTCGGGTTCGGCTGTTCGGTAATTTATTAAAGACAAAATGTAAATTATTTTTGACGAACATAGATGTTTCATAGATGTACAACGAAGGCATAGTTATTTTCGAATTTTTAAAAAACGGTTTGCAGCTGTCTGTTTTTTGCGAATTATATATAGATCTTATGTACCCTATTTTTGACACTTAAATTCAATAAATAAATATTTGGAAGAGATGCTTCGTTAAACGTATCACACTAATAGTGGCGCGTGTGTTGTATCATCCCTACAATATGGTTGAGCTGGATGGCGTTGATCCACACGTCACGTTCGTGAATGGGTGCCGTCGGTTGAGACTCCTCTCATAACTATCAAGGCTTATTTTTAATCTTACATTTAGAATTGTTTCTGAATATTTTACATTGTTCTCATATACAGGAAAAATTGTATTCAGTAATTTAAAAAAAATCCTGTATAGAAGCAACAAGAATAATGTACCCAAGATTTTGTAATATCTTCATTTAAAAGAGTGTCCTTGGATTTTCTTACCTGTTCTTCTCTATAGATATCTACGTTTTGGAATCAGAAATAGACTTTTTAATAATTCAATTGATTGATTGATTGAATTCGATAATGATATAATACGTGCCTGTTAATATGGTTTAATAAAATAAAATAAATCTGAAAATGAATCTAAAATGGGCCAGATCGCCAACCCACCTGCCAAGCTTAGCGACTATGGCAAAACCCCCAAAATCTGCTGGATGTGGGAAGCACAAGACCGGTCGAAGTGGGGGAGCCTGGGGGAGGCCTATGTCGAGCAGTGGACGATTTTCGGCTGAAAATATGGGCCAGCTCTTGACCTCGATCTCGCCTGATGGAAAGCGATTGATGAGGTCTATGATGAATCGAGTGTGCCCAGAAAATGCCTGTTCACTCTTGTTTTGAAGGTAGACGGGTTAAATGTGGAAGAGAACACAGACGCAGGAAGAGAGTTCCACACTTTGGCTGTGCGCATAATAAATGTGGAGGAGTAGCGCTGAGTACAACTGGTCGGGATATCAACCGGATGGTACCCTGCAGTGCGTCTGGTAGTCCGGTAGTAAAAGGGCGATGGTGCAATCAGGTCGTGGAGCTCCTGCGCACACTTTCCCAAGTACAGTCTATAGAAGACCGACAGGCAAGCAAAATTACGCCGATGGGCCAAACTCTGAAGCTTAGCTACCAACGTTTCGTCGCCTATGAGCCTTTTTGCTCTGCGTTCCACCGAGTCAAGAGCAGCAATCTGGTATTTTGCTGAGCCATCCCATAAGTGGCTGCAATACTCCATACAAGAACGCACTTGAGCTTTATACAGGCTCAAAAGCTGCCCAGATGTGAAGTATCGCCTCAACTTATTTAGGATGCCCAGCTTCTTAGGTGCAGTCTGAGCGTTTGACTCGATGGTTGAGCCGAAGTTGAGATCGGACGTCAACTCCACGCCCAAAACCGTTAGGCGGTTGGTAACGGGTACAGATGCACCTCGGAAAGTTGGGGATAGCCGGAATTGGCTCCTTTTAGCAGTAAAAAGACACACCTGTGTTTTCTGAGCATTTAATTTTACCAGATTATCGTCAACCCCACTGGGACACAAGATTTAAGGTCAAATTCAATCGCTCCACTATGGCCTCTCTAAGAGCAGTTGTTTCATCTCTGCTAGCTGTAGCACTGGACAGGTATCTATCTGAAACTGTGCTGTCATCTGCGTACCCGATAGTAACAAGCTGTAGCAGGTCGTTAATATGCAGCAGAAATAGAGTCTGAGAAAGACCCCTGAGGAACACCGGCATCAATAACCTTATGATCCGATGAGCAACCATCTATGACCACTTTGATAGATCGATTACTCAGGAAGTCGGAAATCCAGTTGCAAAACTCAGCAGGGATGTCGAATACGGGAAGCTTACTCAACAGACTAGCATGCCAGACCCTATCAAAGGCCTTTGAGTAATATGCGACACAGCAATGGCTTCGCCGTGTTTCTCAATGGCCTCGCCCCAGCAATGTGTGACATACACAAGGTCCCCAGTAGACCGACCACGACGGAATCTATACTGGTGGTCACTGAGGAGCTCATTGTCTTCTAGGTATGCTAGAAGCTTATGGTTCAGTACCCTTTCCATTACTTTACACAGTATGGAGGTTATGGCGATTGGTCTATAGTTGACAGGATCGGCACGGTTACCCTTTTTGGGCACTGGCTGTACATTAGCAAGCTTCCAGGACTCCGGCACCACTCCGGTTTTAAGAGAGAGGCGATACAAGCGCGTCAAGACAGGAGACAACTCAGGAGCACAGCTTTTAAGGACTCTTGCGGGTATTCCGTCAGGCCCGCTGGCTTTATTCACGTCAAGACAGTATAGGGCCTTACAGACCTCTTTTATATGTATTGAGATCTCCAGCCTTGTGGAGCCACAGTGAGGTATGGTAGGTGGAGTGTTAGAGGCCATATCAAGCCGTGAATTTTTGGCAAAGATGGAGGCAAAAAGGTTTGCCTTTTCTTCCGCGGTATGAGTCAGCGTTCCATCAGATTTCAACTTGGGTGGCAGCGAAGAACGGCTAAAGTTCGTCTCGACTGATTTAGCCAGGGACCAGAACTCCTTGCTACCCGTAGGGTAGGACGCCAACTTGGCCCCAATTCATCCAACATGGTCGAAACGCGCTTTCCGTAACACCTGTTTGCAATCCTTGGCGGCAGAATTGTACGCTCTTTCCATTGCGTGAGCACCCTGACTTTCGCCCCTGTCACTGCTCGCCAAAGCCCAGGCCTGATATGCCTGCTCTTTGAGCAAATCGGCTTGCGCACAAGACGCGTTAAATACCAGGGCTGAGCATCGCAGCCGAGTGGGACGTCTGAGAATGGGCTAAAACTAGTCCATTTCCTGACGTATCACATCAGCAATTGCTTCAGCACAGTCTGAAGGGTTGCGCGATGAGAACCAAATTTGCCGCCATGGGTAAGATTGCAAAAAAGTGCCGCAAAAGTTGCCGCATCTCACACCAGTCCGCTGACCCGTACTTCCATAGTCGCCTCGTGCCTCTAGGGCTTAAATCTGGAGGAGAACAGGAAGACACAGATTTCACCAGACAGTGGTCAGACATCCGAGCGGAGCCTAGACCGATACAGAGTACCTGTCCAGATCTGTTGTCAGCAGTAGGTCTAAGCAGTTGGGTGTGTGGCGATCAACACCCGGAACGCGGGTAGCTTGGTAAACCAGTTGGTGGACATCTAGCGATATCGCAAACTTGCACGCCTCTCTTCCAGCATGGTCAGTTTTCTGGTTCGGGAACAACCATTCCTTATGATGGACATTAAAATCCCCCAGAAAAACAAGCTCCGCTGACGGATATTTGTGTTGGGCCAATGCAGCTGCCTCTGTTAGATGGTCAGAGCCTTGTCGTCTCCTGACCACCGCTGTGTGACCTGTAAATACCGACATAAATAACTTCACGAAAGCCGGTGGCCACCAGCAGCGGAGACGTTTACAGCATATGTCATCGCGGACGTACACACAGATCTCAGCCTGCTTCTTAAACTTATGCTCAAGTGAGTATCCTGGGTAGTTGAGGTATGCCACGTCTATCGGAGTCGCTATCTTTGACTTCGTCAATAAGAACAAGTGCGGCTTCTCAGTCTCAAGGTGGTGATGGAACGGATTGATATTTGAGTGCAATCCTCGAATATTAGTGAATTGCACTTTTAGCGGGAGGAAGTGCCGTCGTTGTTTAGACTTATTCCTTTTATTCTTGCGCTTCATGCGTTTTTTTGAGGTTTTAGGGAAATTAAATAGAGAGGGAGGCGAGTCCAGTTGCTTAAGCAGCTCCCACGAGCTTAATTCGACACAAAGGAAACTCACCTGAGACTGCGGGGACGCCCGAACCCCCCCGAAGATGCCCGGGTCCTTCCTTCCAGTCGCCGACTGGCACGGCAGAACATTTCGGGATTTTTCGCGAGGTGGCGGGGCAGCCTTTCGCACGTCGTTGGCGACTAGCAAGATGGGCCCCCAACTTCCTGCGGTCGGCCAACGGCAAGACCGTGGCTCGGATACCGCTACCCTCCAGAGTGAGTTGTCATGACGAGATTCACTCCTGGGCGGAGACTAGCCTTGGACAACGCAACTACCGACTCTAAAATTCTCCAAGGCACTGGTAATTCCACGCATCGACGAAACACAGCAAGCTGGTTGACTCCGGTGTCCCTACCACCGCAAGGGAAGAATTGGCCAGTCATCAAGGTGCGCCGGGTCATTTGAGTAACTGGTGGACCAAATTGCGCTACACGAGGACGCTTCTTCATGCATTCCAAAAATTCTTAGAGTTTGAATTTGAAATAATATTTTTACAATTGGAAAACTGCGAGTTGGATTCTGTAGACAAACATAACCCTCCATCTGGCGCAGTCAGGTAAAAATGTTGAGAAAGAAGAAGAAGTAGGAGTTATCATGGTAGTGTTGTCTTTTAGTGAATTTAAGATTTCCATTACGTCGATGTCGTAGTAAGATGTATTCTGCAAATATTTCAACCGGCTAGGTGTATAAATTGGTACGAAGGTACAGTCAGGAATTTTAATTGTTAAGAAAATTTCAGTACCTGTCACAGAATAAGAATTTTGATTTTAATTTACGGGCAATCTAGTGAATAGGGTAATGAATGAGTTCCCCTGGAGCACCCACCTGACACGACGTCGCGCCAGTCGCGCGGCTCGCCGGGCTGGTCCGAGGCCGCGGAGGGCGGGCGCGAGCGCGCCGAGCCGGCGGCGCTGGCCGGCCGGCTGGCGTCCTCGGCGTCGGCCCACGCGCTCTGCGGGCGCACGGCACAGTATACAGAAATGCTACACTTTCAGCTTGCACACACGATTTTTGAGCGTAGTTTCAACACTTTTAGGTATTATCGTTCAGTTATTTCCTCCCTTGTGCAGCTATATAGCTTATGTTTCTGACTATAGTCCAAAACGCAAACCTCACCGGTTTGACGTCACTCCAGCTAACACACACTAAACGACTCATATTAACGAAGATTATGCGACAGCTAAATTAAGACTGGGAACTTTGATTGCAGCTATTAATTATGCCTTATATATTGGCTTAGGTAGAATTATTCTATCACATATGAAGAAGCTGTAGTTATGCACACGCTCTGCGGACTTATGTACAGTAGCAGTCATAATTGGAATAGCAATCTCAAAAAGCAATAGACTGACACTTCGGTTTAACTTACGACCTTCTTATAATAAGTAATTTCTATACTATAGACACACACACTCTCATACATCTACAAATGATTGTATTTCATAAATTCAACCATTAAAGTAGATGGCATGATAGCTTAGCGATTACCGTACTTAGGTTAGCGCGTTTGTGCGTAGTGACTCGCGGGTTCGAATCACACGCGCGGTGATAATCTTTTTATTGTTTTAAAAATCGCTTTTGACTATAGTTTCTTGTTCTGTTCGTCTTGTTCACTAAACTCGTAAAACTTTATGATTATACCCACAGAAACCTAAATAAATTTAAATGATATTAAGGTGCAGTTAACTTACGACTCATTCACCAAGACTAAATAGAACGGTGTTGGTTGTTATTGTGTGCTAGTGACGTGTGTTTAATCTATCAGTGGTGTTCTAGTTCATTTTAAAATGTAAGCAAATTTAAATATAAAAATGAAAGCGAATATTATTGCGCTGCATAAAACCGGACTTAATATATCACAATTATCTGATAAAACCGGACTGAGGGTAAGTATTATGATTTCATTATTTTATTAAACATTCCGGAACGCGCTCTGAGACCGCTAAGTTGTGCCCTTAACGTAATTCTGTTTAAAAATACTTATTAGATGTTACTACTTTTACTTATTTGCTAAACACAAGTCTAATATAGTGTAAATCCACAAATAACTGTTTGCAGTCCTTCGCAAAGCGAAATTCAAGGTTTAATAAACAGTGAAAAAATAATTAAAAGTGCCGTATCATCAGTGACTAACCCGCGAGTGCATCGAATCCTGACTGTTGTGTGAACGCCTTAAATGTGAAAGTCCTGTGTGTATGCGCAATCTACACCGCGCTGTCAGTACTACCAACCTCCCGGTGGCGAAGTTCACGGTGCGTTCCAGCGACGAATATAAGCGAACTTGTTGCATCCATAAATTCTACTGGTGGCGCCACCCCGACCATAAAAAGTACTAATTATACCCACTACGTTCGCGGTGCGGCCTGTTAAACCCTAACCATCGTAGTAGTAGTACTGTAGTACCTGAGGAGAAGAATGAACTCAGTGTCGCTGAAACGCACACCACCTAAAACTACCAAAACAAGTGATCAAAATTTAGCCACCCCTATTATTACACAATCCGGCTCTGCCCCGAATCTAACTTTGGTTGATACTGATTTTATAACTACGCGGGGTAATAAGCGCAAACGCGAAGAGGACATTATGTCGTTCATGGAGGAGATGCGCGAGCTGCTAGAATCGGCCACAGCTCAGACAGACAGCAAGTTTCTAGCACTACAAAAATCTATGGAAGAAATTAAACTTCAAAATGAGGAAATCAAAAAATCCTTAGATTTTACCACAAAGCAGTATGATGATATGGTGACTAAGATTGATCAAATTCAGTCCGAGCGTAAAGCTGACCATATTTATATAAGCCAACTAGAGGACAAAGTTGAAAATATGGAGCGGTTATTGTTTTTATCCAAGATAGAAGTTAGAAATATACCAAAACTGGAGGGAGAAAGTAAAGAAGATCTCTGTAAGTTAATTACGAAAACCACCAGCGTCTTAGATATTCCCTTGCAACGCCAGGAAATCAAAGATATTTACCGCATCAATAAGAAAAATGGTACATCCCCAATCATTGTCGACTTTGTTAGTGTCACTACAAAAGATAATATTCTGCAAAATCTACGGAACTTCAACCAAAAAAATAGTCAAAATAAGTTAAATACAGAACACATAAAACTACCAGGTGCTGTTAAACCAATTTACCTCTCAGAGAGCCTCACTCCAAAAACCCAACGGCTATTTTATTTGGCACGGAAATTTGCCACAGAGAATGACTTTAAATTTTGCTGGACTTCTCTGGGCAGAATATTTCTTCGTCAAGCTTTGGGGAAAAAACATATTTTGATCAAAAGCGAAGCAGATCTTAATAAAAGTCAGCTAGGAATATGACTAGATTTTAAAAGGCTCAGATTTGTATTCACTCCAGTTTTAATTTTAATTTTAGTTTTCACATTGTTTTTACAGTTTTTGCTTTTAACCAATTTCTTTAGAATATATTTGTATTGTACCACTGAGATAATCAGACACACAAATCTCACACAATGCACTCAGGATTTAAAAACACACAAACAAACCTCAGGGAATCTAACAAATTACAATCTAACATACACAATCAGTCACAAAACCATACATTCTACACACACATTCACATCATTTCAATATATATGTAAACACCACATCTATGTATACCGACAGCTTGCAAACTTTCGTCGCCGTCTTCTAACTGAAAAATCCCTCACAAATGGCTAATAACGCAATTCATCTAATCAATAACATCGATGAGCTCTCTGTATCAGTGACACATACATGCACACCGGAAAAAACTCAATCGTTTTTGATAAACCCAAATAAATACCTAAAAGTCTTCTCACAAAACATTAGATCAATAAATTGTAACTTCATAAACTTACAAACTCTAATGCATCGTATCTCACTTGACTGTGACGTAATAGTCCTGACCGAATGTTGGCTGCCATGCTCCAGTAACTCAATTCTTCCAATTCTGCCGAATTATAAAGTATTTAAAACAACCGAGCACATAAACCAAAGTGATGGCGTCGTGGTCTATATTAAGTCAAACATTCTAGCAATATGTGAGGAACCAGACTTGTGCCAATCTGCCTCAGGATTAATAATAAAAATAAAGCCAGACGTGGCCTTATTCTGTATCTATCGTTCACCGTCATCGGACAACATACAGAACTTCCTCTCAGCCCTCAATAGAATACTTCCATCGCTCGATAACCTCGGAACAGTTGTGATAGCGGGTGACCTAAATCTCGACATCAAACCTTCTTCTTTTGATATACGATCTCACGAGTATTTGAATTGTCTCGCTTTTCATGGTTTTCTCCCAGCGCATACTCTCCCAACCAGGGGCAAAAACTGCCTGGACCATATTATTCTAAGAACAAGTACGCCCGCACTAACATTTGTCTATGAGTCAACGGTTACCGATCATGGTTCTTCACTACTTTGTCTGGATAGCAAACGTATCCCTGTCACCACTAAGTCTACTATAACAAAAATTAATTATGAGGCACTAGGGGCATCAATCTCAAACATGGACTTTGACCCTATTCTCACTACAACAGACGCTAACGCCGCTACCGACAAACTAATTGAAATACTGACTTCAGCCATAGCGGAACACACTGTAATTAAAAAAGTGGCTGCAAAACGGAAGATCCTGAAACCCTGGATAACTCCCGGCTTGTTACGGTGCATGAGAAACAGAGATGCCATGCACAGAAACCTCAAGCGGTCTCCAGATAACGAAACATTAATTGTAACTTACAAACGATACAGAAACTTCTGTACGAAGGTTCTCAAAAAGGCGAAGAGGCTCTTCGATGCGGAAGAAATCAGTAAAGCAAGCAATAACCCGAAATCACTCTGGGATACTATAAAGCGAGTAACAAACACCACAAAAACTACACACTCGTCTACGCAATTGCTATCCTCATCACCCACACCCACACAGTCATGTAACAATGTGAATTCTTTTTTTGTCAATATAGGCAAGAAACTTGCAGATGACGTTAATAAAACAAGGCCCCTACTACAACCACCTATCCTACAAAACAGTTCTTTACCAACCTCATCCTTTGTTTTGGAGAGAACTGACCCAGAAGAAATTATATCCACTATAAATTCCCTGCGACCAAACGCTGCTACTGGTTGGGATGGTATCTCACCTACAATACTAAAGAAATTTTCCACCACTCTGGCGCCTATTTTATGCCATATATTCAATATTTGTTTTGAAACAGCTGTTTTTCCGACTTCTTTTAAAAAGGCAATAATTTATCCAATCTTCAAGGGGGGTGACGGAGCACTGCCGAATAACTATCGTCCTATAGCAGTTCTTAGTGCTTTATCCAAGGTTCTTGAACGCTTGATAAACAAAAGATTGGTTGGTTACCTGGAGCATTGTAAGATAATCTCTCAGCAACAATATGGGTTTCGCAAAAATAAGTCAACCTGCGATGCAGTTCATGACCTAACCAGTTTTGTCATAGATCATATAAATAAAAACAAAAAAGTCCTTACAATATTCCTTGATCTCGCGAAAGCGTTCGACACTGTTCCCGTTTCCACACTCTTAATCAAACTTGAGAAAATGGGCGTCAGGGGGATACAGCTGGATCTTTTCCAAAGTTACCTCTCAAATCGTTCGCAAAAAGTCAGGATCGATGGCCATGATAGCGAGGAACTTTCCATTCACTATGGGGTACCACAAGGAAGCATTTTGGGACCAACACTTTTTTTAATCTTTATTAATGACCTGTGTGATCTCAATATTGATAATGCAAGGGTAATATCATTTGCAGATGACACCGCAATAACCTTCACAGCGGATTCCTGGTCACAACTCGAACATCTAGCGCAGCTTGGCTTTGACGTTGCGTTAAATTGGCTTAATGCCCACACTCTCACCCTAAATACCTCCAAAACCAAATTTCTGACATATTCTAACAGCTCGGTATCTCAACCACAGACTCCAATTTTAATCAAAGCTCATACTTGTAATTCACAAATACAAAACTCAAATTGTCAATGTCCTCTCTTAACCTCTGTTGAAAGCATCAGATATCTGGGAATCGTCTTAGACAGAAATCTCAATTTTAAATCTCATATCGGTCTGCTAACTGGACGAGTTCGTAAACTGATATACATCTTCAAAACTCTACGGTATATCGCCAATCCCATTATAATACGGAATGTCTATTTCGCACTTTGTCAATCCATTGTAACTTATTGTATTTCCTGTTGGGGCGGTGCAGCAAAAACCACTCTCAAGCCGCTAGAAGTAGCACACAGGGCCATTTTAAAAGTGGCCACTTTTCGTCCTATTCTTTTTCCAACCGACCAACTATACAATCATTGCAGAGTTCTAAATGTTCGGCAACACTTCATATTACAGACAGTCATTCTCCAACACCGCAAAACTCCATACCGAATTATAGAAAATAAAAAACGAAGTAAACGTCGAAAAGATAGGATATGCACCCCGCCGCGTGTACGCTCAACTTTGGCAAAGAGATTTTTTTATTTTCTTGGTCCGTTCCTATATAATAAAATAAACGAAGAGTGTCCAATATACGGACTACCGTATCACAAATGCAAAAAGATTGTGCAATCGCACCTCCAAAATAAGTCATATGACGAAACAGAAAAAATCTTAACAAAAACATAAACAACATGGACTAGCCAATACGATACACACACACCCTCACACCCAAATACACACGAACACACACACACACATACACACGCGCATACACACACACACACACACACACACACACACACACACACACACACACATTTATTTACCTTAAAATTATTACTTTCACTTTTAATAAAAACATAACAGTATAGTAGAAGCATCAGAAGCACTATGTAACCTTTACGTCATTATACCTTAGGGGACCGGACTGCTTCTCCTTAACACAGGTTTTCATAACCTAGCTAGGAGAGCAGTGCTCACCCACACGTTTGTAGATATAGTACTTATTTTTGTATAACTGTATTTTTTTTTAACGTGTACTACAATACCTTGTTTTGAGTAAATAAATAAATATTATTATATTATTATTATTATTATTCATTTAATTAAAGTACAACTGCTGATCCTTGTAGTTATTTTTTGAAACGTTTTATAAATATCATAAGGTCTAAATAGAAGAAAAATATCAAATTTAAAAATAAATTTATTTCCTAGATTATTGAACGATGAAAATAACGTTATACTTAATTAATATTTATTTGACATTTGTTTCTAAATAGTAATACATATTAGTATGCATTTTGCTTAGTAGCCTAACAGTACCCCTTTTTTGTTTTAGTGAAATATTGTGAATCTATGGGTGAAAAGATATGAGGAAGGGAGTAGCCTTGCCTGTCGAAAGCAAAGTGGAAGACACCAGCTCATAAAAGAGGCGCAGCAACAGCCCATGTTCAGCGAATATGAAACAAGTGGTTTCAAAACGACATTTTGCTAAATTATTCGACATGTCTTTACGAACCGTGCGCCATGCAATCCACACAGGTTTGCATCATCGAAAACCAGCTCAAAAACCATATTTAACGCAAAAAACATTAACATTAAATTATAAATTACAAATATTTATTGATTTTAGTAATATTCAAATAAAATTGTGTCATATCCGTAATATGGATTATTTTGAGGTTTAGTTTCAATCTTCTTTTCATAATGAAAATGAATACTTAAGCTATAACCTCAATAAGTCCTATTAAATAACATTTGTTAATTTTGAGGTTTGTGATACAACAAAATCAATCGCAGTAGAATAAAAGTAGTATTACTGAGTCATTTAACTGTATGAGACAACGCGTTTGCATTTGTTATATTTACGTGGGTAGATTTGCGTAGATTATTGTGGTTTCCTTCGAGTACCCACACACAGTAGAAATTACAGCACAATATTATTATATTACTAAGATACAATATTTTAAGCCTGATTATCATTTTAAAAGAGTAACGGTGGAGTTTTTTGCCCATTCTTCTCCATACGAAACTACATTTTGGAAGGGGCGACTAGAATCAATTTTATTTTAATGTAAATGTTGACGTTCAAAAGTGCCTTTTAAGTGCCTATTTGAATTAAATGCTTTGACTTTGACATAGTTCACCAATTAGCTACTTCTTTAAATTGTTATTTATGAGAAAATAAACTGTTTTAACAAGAAGTTATTATTACTTTTGTTTATACTTCATAAAATTATAACGAATAAACATTTTGTAATCACTTATTAAACATTTTTATTCTTAGTCCTTTATTTAAATAACAATATAAGTAATAAAAATAAAAAATCTCGTTTATTCATTTATCGCATAATAAATAATAAAATTAAAATCTTTTATTACTTTCATAATAAAAGAACAGAAGAAGATTATTGTTGAAAATAAAAATAAAATCTCATCGCGAGATTTAAACCCAGATCAATGAGTTTCTAAATTCAAGACGATACGTTACGAGCTATCGGAACTTGATATTACAATGTGAATTTTAGCAATGGTATGAACGGACCAAGGTCATAAGTAATTACGTACGTACTATATGCGATGGTATGTTTTTTGTTTCATTCGACGCCAGTGTGTGAGTTCTGAGGTGTGCGTTCTGTGTTGAGACATCACTTATACACACAGCTGTAGGTAAGGCCTGGACCGCGAGTTTATAGCAATATAACCCTTAGTTTGCTATTGGACTTATGACTCCTTACTGTACATCTCATGGTCTGCCTCCTCACCTAGTGTCGGCAAAGGAAACTCTATCGGTTCAGACCCAGAGTTAGGAGCGCGCAAGCCGCACCACGACGTCAACGTTGAGATACGGCGGTGGGGTTATTATTAATATTAGATACGAAAAGCATTGTATGCCTGTTGGGTACATATTAACAGGACTCCCGAGTAAAGTGATGTGCGGTATTTCTTTTTATTGCGATGACGCGAAAGCGATCTTGTTACCTTGGACGGAACTAAAGCGAGTAACGAGATTTTTGTTAGACGACTCGGGTTACAATAAATTGTGGCGTCTATTAGTGAAACGCATGTTGACTTTTACACTACAAGAGAAAATATACAGACCAGAAACACATTACGCCATAAAAAAAAACAGATTAAATCTACCAAGCTCTAAGCTAAAAATGCACTCAAGAAGTACCCTAGCGATGTCAATAAAAGCATTTAATAAATTACCGGAAATCATTAAAAACTAAAAAAAAAAATTCATTTGTAAATAAATTGTAACAATTTCTTATATGTAAATGCTATTATAATATCAATGAATATCTAAATGACATATTTTTAATTATGTTTCTTAATATTTCTATTTAGTAGGTACTATATTAAATTTTAATAATTTTTTGTAAATTAAATTTTTAGCATTTAATTAGTTTTATATACTTTAATATACAAACTGATAATGTAGTTAACTTTGCTGTGCCCGATAGGGTCCTTATTGACCATGTCTCTGTAAGTAAAACCTACCACTAAGTTCACATTGTAGAATGGAGTGTTAAAATGTTGGCAATGTGGTAGCAAACAAAATAGCAATACAGCCTACACTTAAGTCTTAAAGTAAAAGTTTGCTATTTATGTTCTTTTATTATTTTTAAATTAATTTAAATACCTAGATTATTTGTTTTTATTCAAGTAGTTCAATTTATGTAGTTTTATTTTATTATAAGTAGGTAATCTTAATTTTATTGTTTTGCTGTGCCCTTACAGGGGCCATATTTCTGTACCTAGCTTTAAGCCCTTTGTAACATCTTTAATACAATATGGAATGCAATCAATGAATGTGAATATGATTTATTCCTCATGATCTCTAGACTAGATTACAGTAGAAGTAAAAAATATACTTCGTCTAACGGGAATACTGAGAAGAGAAATACGATCCTAACCAAAAACTTCACTAAAAGAGCATTAAAAGAGCTAATATTTAGTGAGCCTTATGATAAGGACCTTATCGGTATTATAATTTAGTAAAATAGTGCACTGCTCAGTAATAAATCGTTTAAAACGCTTCGTGATTCCGGTTAGACTTTAGTAATAAAATCGACCATTTTACATGATAAATTGGTTCCTTTTTGTTGTTAATACGATCAATAGCGTACAATACAGAGGGCCCAAAAATACAATTTCCTTCTATTTAATCTAAAAGGATTGCCATACTTCATTTTTTTTATTAGTTAGGTACATATAAATAATAATCTGTTAACATACCTGCCAGCCACCATTAGTGTGTTCAGTATTCTTCTCAGTATTGCAGTTGGCGTCTACAGTCTTATTGTGAAGTGAAGGGTGGTCGTCGCCGGTACTACTGTCCGTATCTGACGCACCGTCCGCTGGAAACGATAAATAACGTCGTAATAGGAGCTGGTTGAATAAAGGCTTGCTTCGGTATCGACAAAAATAGTGGAAATCTACAACTACTAGGTATTACTGAGACATCTCTGGTGAGGTTCTACCGTTTGTGAAGAACTCGTAATGGGAAGTCCCAGTGCGAGTTCTCGAGTTACGAACAACATAATGATTATTTTCTATTTCCTTTATAATTCCCATTCTTGCCCTCCTAAGGCCATTAATGCCGTTCAAGTTACAGACACATAACATTTTTACTCTAATCTACAAATTATAATGATGGCATCACATTATCGAATTACATGGTTATGGACTTGTTGTTAAGCCGCAATCCCACTTTAATGTCATAGTATTGTAGTGTGTCTATAATATATCCGTTTTCATACTATTTATGGGTTTAGTTACCCAGTACCACAACAAACACATACCAGGCAGGATCCTGCTACGTGGGTAATTATTGAAAGTAGAACTCACCCTGCTTCTGCAAGAAAGGTGTCGCAGCTCTATAGTGCTTGACAGTGAGCACCACAATGTCGCCAGCATTCCGCAGTATGTTCACCGCGTCGTCGTGCTTGCACGCCGTTATGTACTCTCCGTTTACTGGAATAAATAATGTTTTATGTTAGAACTTTGTGTTAACATGACAAGGGCCAGGAAAATATATGGAAGTATCGATGACAGTGCAATAGAAAAGTCCTAAACATTCGTATTACATAATACAACCTCCTGAAGGGTAGGTAGGGACGTTTAGTGCCATGTTGTTGTGTGTGTGATTTGAATAAGTGATTTGAATAAATAAATAAATGTTTCGCGAAAGATTAATTTTTCTGGAGATACACAATAAAAACGAATTAAACAACCATAACTGCATTCATCATCCTACTATCCATCTTGTGCAATAGAATAATACTACATACACACATCAAATAAATAATAGTTTAAAAAACACGCTTTAAAAACCAAACTAAAAAAGTAGAAAATAATTTAATTCAATTAAAAAGCGTGGGGTGGTTTTTGAGGTATTTTTATAATCAATTAATGTCAAGCACTATATTTTTAAATAAATAATCTAAAAAGAAGAAGAAATTATAATATAATCTACCGTAACAAAAAAGAATACGATTTTTCAAAGTGATCGCAAACTTTTTTTGATGTGTGTATGTAATCGTGTCTCGTAATTAATGTTCCACATACTAGCGTGTTCGTATTTATAGTCCGACTGTTTGATCTCGGTTATTATATTAAACTCTTACACAAGGGGCGCGGCGCATCGCTTCTGTTAAATAATCTTTGCTCCAGATCTATCATTAGATACATCTATACGACTGATTTGTAAACGTTTATAAGTGTTCTATAAGTAGACGCGGCACAACTAACCTTCTTGTACGAGAATGCAATAAGAACACTGATTTGTTCGACATTACTTGCTTGTTCATATTAATTATAGGCCGGCTGTTTGATCGCGGTAATTACATTTGGATAGCGGTGACGCGTCTACGAATTGATCTACAAGGCACCGAAATATTCCGAAGTTACCGACTAGTAAATAAATAATGTTTATCTTCAAGTAACAATGGCGCACTTGTCTTTGGAAGATATGGAATAAGATCACTGATCAAACGCAATGTTAGCAGTAGGTAATTGGAATGTGAACAGGTCAACTCAATTATCCTTCACGTAGTTTCCGGTTTTATCTAATCCTCGAAGAATTCGAATTTCGCAATCCATGTAGCAAACTAACTTACTAGTCCGACAATCTCACGCAAGACTGCGAGATATGTTAGGGTAAATATCTTAACATAATTATACAAACTGATATATATTCCCCTACTCCAGATAAATCCGACATTCGATCAGAAGGACAAATAAAGTAAATAACAATATCAATAAACTGAACAACCAATGAAATCCGATTACAAAACCCAGCTTGCCAATCCATCAAGCTTATTTTACGTCAGAAAATTATCCTAGATCCCCGGAGTCTGTTGATTGTCTTTAATTAATAGCACAGCAGACGTATCATTTGCATCCAGTGGTTAATTGCGACTTATTAAGCAATTGTTGGTACTGCACTGTAACTAATTCTAAGAATAAACTGTAATCTACTGTTGCTAGTACGAAGGATACGTTGCGAAGCGGTGCAGTTTTATTTAGAGCGACGGAATAGTTTTGATGATAATAGATGGGCTAAAAAAGTTCAGAATACGAATAAACGCCGACAGGCTGAACACTGACAAAACTTTACTTCGACGGGACTCTTCGCCGACAGGACACTTCGCCGACAGGACTTTTCGCCGATAAGGCTCATCAGGTAATAGGTTAGGTTAGAATTGCGACCAACCGCGCGCGAGCCGGGCGAGCGTAGCGAGTGGTGCCGCGGTAGCGGCCGTCGAGCGCTACGCGCTACTTCCATGTTAGTGGCAGTTACTTGACAATTTAGTAATAGCACAAGGATGAGCCCTGTCGGCGAAGAGTCCTGTCAGCGAAGTGTCCTGTCGGCGAAGAGTCCCGTCGAAGTAAAGTCTTATCGGCGTTTAGTCGTACACGCAAAAAAGTTACATGATTCGTTAATTCATTTCTTGTGGCTGTTAATCCTTTTGATTTATGTAATTTCTTGATCCATTTTCAGGTGTGAAAGTACCTCAACACAAATGAAAGCATGTTTTTCAAGTTCCCTTAAAAACAAGCATGTAATTATAAATAGCCTAATTTCGGTGGCAAGGGATTAAACCATGAAAATTTCTAAGAAAGGTTAACCCAATCAGCCCTAACCATTTTTTTTTTGTTGGGCATCTCGCAGTTGGCCTTGAGAGGCCGTGACTGCTCAACCGGGCTTTCCTGGGGCTGCTATTAAGAAGTTAATCTTAACGCCTCCAGCCAGGGCTTACAAACTAAAATTTATATACTAAGCGACTGCACGCTGAGGGCACCCTCTGTGGGGTACGGACCTCGGCTCAGGGCGTCACTGATAGAGGGACAGCTATCAACATTGGGGGCAGGCTGGATCAAAATATTGGCATTATTATTATTGATCGGGGAATTTAAAGCTACTGGCTCAGCTGCGGCGCGGGCTGGCGCTTCAACGAGCAAGTTATGCACCGTTACTCGGGGTCTTCGCGGGGCGCGAGGACCTCGGCGGCGAGGTTGGAATGACGATTTTGTGCGGTGTGTGCGAACTGTACTGGTGGCCCTATTGTTTTCCTGAAGGATAGTAATGGAGTCGTCAGGGTCGGAGAGGACATGTCTCGGCCGTCGGACAGAGCTAATCCTACTGGGGACATAAGTGGCGGCCTTCACAATCAAAGGATTGCGGTGTATTACGGCTTTATCGAAGAAACGCTTCGAGTTGCGTTTCAAGAACTGACTGACCGTGGGAATTTTCAGATCGAGATGGAGGATCTCGTTCCGAACGAACCAAGGGGCGCCTGTGGCTTGCCGGAGGAATCGGTTCTGTAGGGTCTGCATCCTATGGATGAATCGGGGGTTCGCGTGTGCAAAGATTGCACCCGCATACGTCATGATGGGCCTTATGCACGCCGTGTAAATCCGCAACTTGCACTTTAGTGACAACTTGCTACGTGCGTTCAGAACAGAATGTAACCTGCCGAGAGCGAAGGCGGCGCGTGAGCACGCTTTCTTTATGTGCTCTGCGAAGGAGAGATGCTGATCCATGGTCACACCAAGGTATTTGGCTTGCTTCTCCCAAGGGAAAGGCTTGCCGAACAAAGAGATGGGACGGGGGGGCTCAGGTCTAAAGCGTCGCGGTTTCATAAAGAGAACTGCCTGGCTTTTATCTGGATTTATATCGATCCGCCACTTTCGAAACCACGCGCCAAGGACGTTGACGGTGGTCTGCAGAGTGGCGGCTATCGCGTCCTGATTTTTCCCAGTGTAGTAGATGGCTGTGTCGTCTGCGAACAGTGCCAACTGTGTCTTTCTACTTTTTGGGATATCGCTCGTGAATAGAGTGAATATGAGCGGAGAAAACACCGCGCCCTGAGGGACGCCGGCGCGAATGGGATGGGGAGACGAGATCGCTCCTTCGATGCGATAGCAAAAGGTGAGGTTCGACAGAAAATCTCGTAAGATGAGCACGAGACGATCCGGCACACCGAGTCGGTACAGCTTGTAAATCAAGCCGTTGTGCCAGACCTTGTCGAAGGCTTTCGCTATATCGAAAAATACTGCACCGGTTATCGTACCGCGCTGGAAGCCAGCGCTTATATGTTCTACGATGCGGTGGACCTGTTGCACACAACAATGTTGGTTTCTGAAACCGAACTGCTCGTTGGGTATGAGGCCTTTTGTCTCGGCGTAATTTCTGAGTCGCTTATAAATAAGTCTCTCATAGATCTTGCCGAGACTACACAGTAAACTGATGGGGCGGTAGCTCGTGGGCTCGGATTTGGTCAGCCCTAACCATAGGTACCTGTTGATATTTGTACTGATTCGCACTTGGCAACGAACCCTATTCTAATAACGCCGAAAGCTAATTAGCGAAGACAAAGGGACAACGCATATTTTATTGTAGGTGATATATTTTAACGGTCACTTTAGTAGGAGAATGAGACTGGTTAGGATATGACTATCTTTATATCTCTTCTCAAGAACTTTAGAACTCAATTGATCCTGTGGCGAAATAAAAAGAATAAGGTGATACTTTCGTTAAGAAGCAAAGGTAACAACAAAAAAATCTGCCTAATTGTATCACACATAAACCAATGTTTACCATGTTCAATGGCAATCCTACCCTACTAATATTATAAATGTGAAAGTTTGTGTGGATGGATGGATGTTTGTTACTCTTTCACGCAAAAATTACTGAACAGATTTGGATGAAATTTGTCACACAGTTTATAATAACCTGGATTAACACATAGGGTACTACTTTTTATCTCGGTAGTACGTTCCCGCGGGATAATTTCAATACTTAATAAGTTTCAGTCACACTGTTTATCAACATCATCGATTTATCTGGCCGTCGCGCGTCGTGTAACATACCAACAAAAGCATTACGAATGTGTTCAAAACAAGTAACGATACTCACATAATTCGTCAGAAAGCCAACGTCAGCAGCATCATGAAGAATTGGCATCTTGATCGCTATCAACATTGCATGGTCAAGTTTTTTTTTTACACAAACCTCTACGCTTGTGCCTTTAATTTGTGCTGATGCCAAAGAAAAAGAAAAAAGAATACAAATATCCAGATAATACCTTTAATAACAGCGTCTCCAACAAACAACTGGCCGGTCTGGTCAGCAGCCTGGTCCTTGTATATCTTGGAGATGAGGATGGGCAGTTTGTGTTCCGCACCGCCCTTTATGCTGAGTCCTAGACCACCGACCTTCTGCCGTGTGATTTGAACCATGCGCTCCTAGAAATAATGCCGTTAATCAGAAGGGAATATTATGGTGATAAGTGAAAACGACGCCTTGACCCTAGGCTGCTGAAGACGTTGCACCAACCTGAGGCAGCATATATTGACAGTTTTACCATCGCGCATCAAGCAGCCTTTTTCATTTATTAGTTGGCATAAATATTTGCAGCATCATGACAAGACACCCTCGATCTGTATCAATTAGGTTTCAAGTCAAGGTCGTTAAGCCAGCCCCTATTGCAGAGGAGGCAGAGGCAAAAGGGGAATATTTTCACAATTTAATGTCGAAGGTGTTTGGTATTGAAGCCTTTGGATAATCAGATATTTTCAACGTCAAAAAGTTAATTGGATTTGGTCGATTTACATGCGTCAAAACGGTGTAGGCGTCGGGTCGCAAAATTATGGATATGTTTATGACTGTCGATCAGTTAGTAGACTACTAGGTATGACGCCGCCAATGCTTGACACTATCATACTATGGACGCTAATTTATTCCGAACGTGTGCACATGTGTATTTGTTTTCTTATCCTACTATATATTATACTTTATACATATATCCTCAGATTATAAAACAAAGGCAGATAGACTGCGCGGAACACCATTGAATGTAATACACAATGCAACGCTTTAGTATTTGGTTTTTTGGCCTCACTTTGGTGTTCCGCGCAGTCTATTTGCCTTTGTTTTATAATCGTGAGCATAATATCCTACTAATATTATAAATATGACAGTTTGTGAAAATGTTTGGATGTTTGTTTCTCAATCACGCAAAAACGGATGAACCCGATGAACGGATTTACATGAAATTTGGCACACAGATAGTTGAGATAGTTTATAAGTTGGATTAACACATAAGATACTTTTTATCCCGGTAGTACGTTCCCATGGGATAATTTTTGACCTCCACGCGGGCGAACCTGTTGGCAAAAGCTAGTGAAAACATAAATAAATTAGCTCGTAACACGAATAGAACACAGTAAATCCAGATTAAAACAAATTAAGTACGTTTTTTTTATATTTTTAATACGGCACAAGAACAGTAACTAGGTATAAATGACCACAGTAAAAGTAACAGTATTACGTCTTCATACAAAACGGTCGAAACGACGCGCTTCAAAGTCTCAGTGTATAGGTACTTATCCGCAACAAACTCGAGTGCGTGGCAGTTACACATGGACGCGGACGGTACGACATTTATCTAAGTACGTGAAATATGGAACGAAACAGATGCATCCAGTTAAATAGATTGGAGAAAAGAGGAGACAGATGATGATGGTGACGACGATGGAACGAAGATTCAGTTTGCATTCATCAATATCGAAACCGAAAATATAGTTTTTTTTTTGTACCCACTCAGCCACTCAGTCGCCTAGTAGTCAAGGCAAGCCTATAATATAACAATCATTTTAATTTTGACTTATTTCTGATAATTAGGTAGTTCAATATTTATTTAATCGTGGCGAGCATTGCGGGTACCATCTAGAATAATGCAAGCTTCCAACGATATCTCTTTTGTCCAAATACGACGAGTAGCGAGGGAACATGAACATGCATATTGCAGCGTGACCTCTGCGGCTACAACCAATTTTTTTTCTAGTTCCAGTAGTTTGGTGCAAAACCAGTTAAAAAGGAATGCTTTTTCCCGAGTATACCTGACTATTTCCCAGGCTTGTGAACTCTTGGGTCGCTTCTATCAGCCGTATAGAAACCTTGGAGTTCGAGACCAGCAAATCCGTACTGGCCCGCGACCTATGACCATCGTATCACCGGCGATTCTGTCGAGGCGAGCTAAGGTTCCAGACCCAGCGGTTCGTGAGGATCGACTAGGCGTGCTACACTACGGGACTACAGTTCATCAGGATCACCTCGTCACTGTTAAACCATTAGGCTGAACTATTATTATTATTAGTAAGTAGGGCTAACATTTTCATACTGGTTGATTTGAAAAAATACTATTCAATTGTATAGTAAAGTGGTGAATTTTCATTTTTATCTCGCTACGATAGGTGCAGTTGTTCTATCTAACGAAGGCGGGTAAGCAATACTTTTATTTGTGAGGTGTATAGATACGCGCTCTTGTGTGCGTAGCTGCAGGTAGCATTAGCAATTTCCGTATCGGTATCGGCGATTAATATTCATAAATATCGGTATCAGTATTGTATCGGCCAAGATGCGTATCGATGCATCCTTACTGCAAATCTTGTTAGTTTTTATTTTAACACGACTATTGCAAAGCCACGGGGGTTTATTATTTTGACAGGCTATGTATGTACATTTGTTCTATCTCGCGAAGGCGGGTTTGTTTTAGTTGTGTGTGTAGATGCACATGCGCATTATAGAAACGAACGAACGAGCTTTTCCACGAGAAATCGAAAAAACATGCAATATTGTGATTAAGAAAGAAGCTGATTATATGAAATACAAATTATCATTTCGCAAACAATTTTCCGAATACTTAATTTAATTTGCCAAATGATTACTTAGCAAATAAACTCTTCACAAATAATTGTAACGCAAACCTAAGGTCCCGCATGTCCCGCATGACGGGAACCTCGTGAAAGCTGAGAAATATAAACAAATCAAGTATCTTGACTTGGCTCGCGAGGTTGTCGACATGTGGGATGTCGACTCAGCGATCATTGTGCCGATAGTCGTTAGGTACAGCCAATGGCTTGTACCCAAGAGCCTCGACCAACACCTGAGGAGGCTCTCGTTGGGCAGCTGGGTCAAGGGCCTGATTCAGAAAGCGGTACTTCTTGACACGGCTCGCGTTGTTAGGAGGTTACTCTCTCTGGAGCAATGACCGCCGGTAGCTTGGACCCTGTTCCCGATACCGGTCGGCTACTATTTTTTATATATTTAAATGTTTCTATATTTTTTATTCTAATATTTAAAAATGTTATTTATATTTGTATTTAATGAGATTCTGGTATTATTTTCTGCTTTTACATTCAAAAATATGTTTCTGCCACTCGCCGGCCACTGCCACGGCACGCTCGCTACGCTCGCTCGGCTCGATCGTTGTGTGGTTAGTCCTAACCTAGCCTAAACTAGCAGTTTAAAAAATAAAGCTGTAATTAATAATTTGATTAAAGACCAAATGCCTTAATGACATTATCCTTGGAAATATTCAGCCGAGTAAAAATTTTACCAAATGAAAATGTACTAAATTCATTCCAAATATTGCATTGGTGTAAAAAAGGTTTCTAAAATTTGTTCATCATAATCATCATCATTTCAGCCGAAAGACGTCCACTGCTGGACATAGGCCTCCACCAAGCTCCGCCACTTCGATCGGTTCTATGCTTCCCGCATCCAGCGGACTTCTGCGGCCCTCACAAGGTCATCGGTCCACCTTGTGGGAGGCCTTCCAACTTTACGTCTTCCGGTGCACGGTCGCCACTCCAGAACTTTTCAGCCCCATCGGCCATCTGTTCAGCAAGCAATGTGCCCTGCCCACTGCCACTTAAGTTTCTTCGGGCTATGTCAACCGACATAGAATCAGGAATGAAGAGATCCGCAGGAGAACCAAGGTAACCACCTTGGTTCTCCTGCGGATCTCTTCATTCTTGATTCGATCACGCAGGGAAACTCCAAGCATAGCCCTCTCCATTGCCCTTTGGGTGAATTTAAGCCTTCTTATGAGGCCCATTGTGAGCGACCACGTTTCGGTTCCATATGTCATCACTGGCAACACACACTGGTCGAGGACTTTCGTCTTGAGACACTGCGGTATGTGGGATGAGAAGATATTGCGAAGCTTCCCGGACGCTGCCCAACCGAGTCGGATTCGAAGATTGACCTCTTTCTCGAAGTTGGACCTACCTAACTGGACAGTTTGTCCTAGGTAAACGTACTCGTCCACAACTTCGAGTGCAGCGCCTTCGACCGTCATGAGAGTGGGTGTTACATGGACATTGGACATCACCTTTGTCTTGGTCCATGTTCATTTTAAGACCCACTCTTTCAGAAGCTCTACTGAGGTCATCGAGCATTGTACTGAGGTCCTCCATGGTCTCAGTCATGACAACTAATAAATTTGTTATGAGTAATGAAATATTTCAATTTACCATTTTGCAAGATGATAGCGACGATAAACTGTCACGGAAGAATCTAGATAAGATCCTGATTTTTTTTTTTACCGAGTTGTCGTTGGTCGTCATTTCAAGCTCGAGACATAATACTGCTTACTCTGCTTACTTTATTATACTGTGTAAGCACCCGAGTGTCGCAAATGTAATTACATAAACAATGGGAAAATTTGAACACACTCCCGGATTTCCATGACGTGCGGTGAAATAAAATCTCACTGTAGCTAACTACAGTAAGATACCACAGGACACAGTGCTACCTGCACTTAATTTTTCATTGTGCGTTTAATAATTCAGTACTAACGCCCATTAGCTTGCTCCCTGTTTCATGCAAAAATCATTACCTGCGTGGATTTATGTTTGAATTGTTATGGAGAATGGCCACAGCTCTGCGAGTATCTTTTGTTATTATATTTCCATGAATTGTTAGGCTTTATTTGAGGTAGACGACAGAGTTACATTTTTGTCCGGTTTCGAAGTAAAGTCCACTACTAAATAATAGCCTTTCCTAGTTTTCAATAGATAAATTTTACTAACGAAAGGCTTTTTACTCGTGCATAAGTAATTAGCGAAAACACGAATAAAGAGTTCATATGCTTACTGCCAGATATTACGAAACTGTTCCCAGACTGAAAGCCCAAACTTTCAATAAGCATTAAAGTACCTATTGAAAACTACTAACAGGTTAATCGTCGAGCATAGTTTTGTTAAATTACGGCGGAAATGACCCGCAACCCAATTGCGTAACTCACGATTAATCATAATCTGTTTCGTTTTGAAACAGATGGCTAAACCATTGCTTCATTATGTTCGAAAAATGTGTCTGCTCAACAACGTAAATAACGCAATGAATATTGTTGAACTGTCAGAATGAAACCGAGATTAAGTAATTACGCAATTAGGGTGCTGGTTGTAGCACCTATTATAGGTGACGACAAACTATTGACAAGAGGGAGCTATTGTCAATAGTTTTGTGTCGGCAGAGAGATAGCATGACTATAATTTATTGTCTTCATGAAACAATTATTGTCTTTGGATTGAGTTACTAACAATAGTGTTTTAAGCAAATCAGTTACTAACAATTCATGGATTTTAGTTGTCCGAAATAAAATGATTTTATTTTATTTGATTGATACCTACTAAGTACTGTATCCATTCAAAATCAGAGATAATCCAGGCAATGGCATTTGACTGTTATTTATTAACCATCGATTAGGTAACTACAAACAGTTGCAAACATAATATTTTGCAAGTTTTAAAGACTGGCTTTATGGTCTGCTCGCGCCATTAGCGGGTTCGTATCGATCAATCATGATCTTAAAATCAATTCGCGCACGTGATTTGTGCATTAATTTAAAAAAGTGAATATTTTACAAGATTAACACATGGAAATACGCGACCATGAACTGATACTACACGTGTCTGAAAAAACATTTTATATATTTGTTTCATATAGCTGGTTTAGTATAGTGGGCTGTTAATAGTAGTCAAGAATGCCAAAGGGTTGGGTATGCTATCAAATGTTTTCCGACATACAAGGTTAATGAGGATTTATGCAAACTACCCATGAAATAAAGCTACGGAAATACGAGGGAAATCGGTAAACGTCACGAACACAAAGCCATTTCAATTAAAAATATTTTAAGTGCTGACATGAAAGCATGTAGCCTAAACTAGATTTAAATCTATATTTTACCTATATAATTATGGGTGTTATTTATGTCATCAATACTACCCGGGCATCAAGATTATGAATAATAACTGCCTGCGTTGGGGCAGCAATAGCTGCTGCATTGTTAAGAAAATTACAATTTTCTTCCTGATTAATCACCTGTGTTGCGGGTTCCGAGGCAGTTGATTCATTACAAGCTGACTAGCCCCGCTTTCTTTCGTCGCTACTGAGGATTAAGGGTTTTATTTTGATTTACAAACATTGCTTAAAGATATGAGACATCTCTAAATAAGAAAATATGGCTAAGCATATGCTATTTATGGAGGGGTGGAGACGTATTCCGACCACCGGTACATCCGGTTTGACGTCTCCGCCCAGATCTCGAGCGTGCCGGTCCAACAGGCCCCGTGTGGTCCGCGGTGGGCGCTGAAGCGGCTGGACCGGGATCTCTTCCTGGAAGCCTCGATCGTGCAGGCCTGGGTGTCACCACCGGACAGGCCTGCCAACATCAACGAAAAGGCGGAGTGGTTCCGGGAGACCATGTCCGAGGTATGCGACGTGGCAATGCCCCGGGTCCAGCCAGGACGCGCTTCACGCCAGGTGCACTGGTAGTCGTTGGAGCTCACACCTCTGCGCGAGGCTTGTGTTGCTGCACTGCACCGGTACGCCAGGCACCGCAGGCTCCGTATCCGCCCTCCGGATACGGAAGCCATCCAGGCGGAGCTGTACGAGGGGTACAGACCGGCGAAAACCACCCTCCGAGCGGAGATCGCTGGAGACTCTGAACATAGACCCGTGGGGACGCCCCTACAAAACGGTGCGGAATAAGATCCGCCCGTGGGCTCCCCCGCTGACAAAGAGTATCCGGCCCCAGCTCGTGTAGGACGTTGTTCCCTTCGCGAGGGGAGCATACTCCCCCGCCCATGGCTCCGCCTCCTGCCATGCCCGATGCGGACCACATCGATGACAACGACGATGCTCCAGAGGTGACCGAGGTAGAGTTGAGAGTGGCGGTACGTTGGCTGAATGCCAAGAATACCGCCCCAGGACCCAATGGCTTGCCTGGAAAAGCCTGGGTCCTGGCCTTGGAGGCTCTCGGGCCTCGACTAAGAGGGCTCCTAAGCGCATGCTTGGAGGAGGGCCGGTTCCCACTTCACAGGAAGACGAGGAAACGGTCCTCATCAAGAAGCCGGGGCGCCCTGCGGACTCTCCGTCCGCTTACCGGCCCATCGTGTTGCTCGACGAGGTGGGCAAGCTCTTTGAAAGAGTAATTGCAGACCACCTCGTCGGCGGCTGGTGCGTGTGGGGCCGGATTTGGCGGAGACCCAGTTTGGTTTCCGCAGTGGGCGCTCCACGGTGGATGCTATCATGCGCGTGCGAGCCCTCACGACGGAGGATGCTGAGGCCCGGGGTGGGGTCGTCTTGGCGGTGTCTCTAGACATCGCCAATCCCTTCAACACCCTGCCCTAGAGTTGCATCAGGGAGGCACTCCGGTATTACCGGATGCCAACCTACCTTTGTCGTGTGGTCGAGGCCTACTTGACGGACAAGGCCGTCATCTACTCCGGTCACCCAGGAGAGTGGAACCGGCGTGAGATGTCGTGCGATGTCCCACGGGGATCGGTCCTGGGGCCGCATCTGTGGGACATCGGGTACGACTGGGTGCTGCGCGCCGACCTCCCTAGCGGCGTCAGTGTAGTTTGCTACGCTGACAACACGCTGGTCCTGGCGCAGGGGAGGTCGTACCAGGCGGCGGCCGACTTACTGACACACGGAGTTGCGAGAATCGTTGATAGGATCCGGCAACTGGGACTCGAGGTGGCCTTGCACAAGTCCGAGGCGATGTGTTTTCATGGTCCTCGGAATGCGCCACCGACGGGTTCCCAGATAACGGCAGGAGGGGTTCACATCGGCGTCGAGTCGACGATGAAGTACCTGGGACTGGTCCTCGACAGCCGGTGGAACTTAGTGGAGCACTTCCGACATTTGGCTCCCAGACCGGAGAGGGCCGGGGCTGCCTTTAAGCGGGTCCTGCCCAATTTAGGGGGACCAAACGCCTCCTGCCGGAGGCTCTACGCGGGGGTCGTGCGGTCCATGGCCCTATACGGGGCACCGGTGTGGGCGCCTACATAGAGGCGCCAACCAGCCCGGAACCTGAAGGCGTCCCATAGGGTCATGGCCATCAGGATGGTCCGGGGATACCGCACGATCTCCGGTAAAGCGGCGGGCCTCTTCGCCAGATTGCCGCCATGGGATCTGGAGGCAAAGGTCCTCGCGCCCATCTGGAAGTGGCGCGAGGAGGCCAAACGCCGGGGCGTTACTCCGCTGCCGCGAGAAATCGCGGCACAGCGGACAGAGCTCCGGCGGGATCTCAATGGCGTCATGGAGATTGCGACTGTCGCAACCCAGTCCTGGGCACGCCACGATAGCAACGGTCAGTCCCCTCTTTGAGGAGTGGCTTGAGAGGCGGCACGGCGTCCTCACCTTCCGCCTGACGCAGGTCCTCACCGGATAAGGTTGCTTCGGGAGGTTCCTGTTTCGGATAAAGCGGACGGAAACGCCCGGGTGTTTCCACTGCGAGGATCGCCTTGAGGACACGGTGGAGGTCTGCCCGGATTGGGCGGAGCACCGCTGTGTCCTCGTGGAGGCGATCGGCGGCGGCGGTCTCTCGCGTCCGGCCTTGGCCCAGGCCATGGTACGGAGCGAGAGTGCATGGGTAGCCGTCACCTCTTTCTGCGAAGCAGCAATGCTCGTGAATAGGGAGGCGGCGCACGTGAGGGAGAGGCAGTATATGCGCCCTCACGGCCTTATTCGCCGCGGGAGACGCCCTGGGCGTCGGGAATCCCAGGCTGATTACCGGCCACCATAGGCGCGGGCTTGCGGACGGCGAGTAATAGGTAGCTCGCTGTCCGGTAAGGACAAAGTCCGGGTCGACGGCGCATTGTGTTGTGTTGTGTGACGCGCGCCGCAAAGAGGTGTCAGCACCAAATGGTGAGGTCCTCAAGGGCCGATGCCTGCCAGGGGTGTGGGTTGTTCGAAAGAGATACCGTGGCCCCTGGCACACAGGCAACTGAGGGAAACACGGGTGAGTTTTAGTCAGTAAAAGTCTGACACGCCCTCCTGCTCCACCCAGAGCTGGAGAAGTTATTTGATAATTTCCCACGCAAAAAATAAATAAAAGCATATGCTATTAATTTGAAGTAGGACTTGGGGAGTTGTATCGATAAGGACTAGACAGTGGGGTAAGCATATTCCAAAAAATGCTGGTTTTAGTCTACATTAAAGAATACCCGTCCCTCTCACGGAGAGGAGGCCTGTGTCCCAGCAGTGGGAATGTTATAGGCTGAGTATGTAAGTATGTAAAGAATACCTGCACTCACTGTAATAAACAGAGGTCGGAGTAGGTAGATTGATTTAAGTTCGTTGACGTCAAACATAGAGGATAATATGGATATGCCTCCAAAATACCGGAACTTCATATTTATTGTGATATTTGTTCCGGAATTTTGAAATTAGCACGAATTTGTGAAAAAACGTATTAATAATATCAATCTACGCTACCAGTGTTAGCTAATGGAGAAAGAAATCAGTATTTTATTTTATACAAAAATACGTTGGAATAGTTACACCGTATTTTGTCCCTTACTGATGAATTAGAAATGACGCTTGACAGTATGAGACAAAACTTAGACAGGGCCTTTTGTTTCTTATCCGATGAGGATTAAAAATAATTTATGTTTTTGTTTAATTAAAAATAATTGTTCATTGAATTCAATCAATAATTCATAATTATAATAAACGATTTTGTTAGCCTATCTGTATGTTTTTATTTTATTTTATTCCATAATTCCAAATCCGGAACTTTTTCCGGTACTTCCCGCACATTATGGATAAAATAGCATGTCCATATTATAATATCTTGACGCAAGTATATAAAATCAATCTACCTACTCCGACCTCTGGTAATAAAGTAAGGATTTCCGGCATAAATACAGTCAAGACTGTCAAAACTAGGCCTTAAGCGAAAGGCCTTCAGACTAACCAAACAGTTCAACACATAAGATAAGATAAGATAAGATATTTTTATTTGTTTAAACAATTAACTTGGCTATGTGCCTAGAATTCCTAATATAGCTCTCGTTATTAAATCACGAATCTCCAAAGGCCACTCACCCTAGCATGAGGCACATTTTTGTCCTTGGTTGACTGCACAGGCACCGGTGCCTCTCTCTGTATGGTCACCGCGTCCATTGTGAGCACGAGCCGCGCTGGCCTCGGACGGGACTTGCCATCCGAGACCTGCACCATGCCTGTGCGAATCTGAAAGAAAGTTGTTCTATTAGTCGTTTTGTGGATAGCTGTCTTGGGCAAAAATTTACTTCAGGATATTGACATCCCGATGATTGACTGATACTTCTAGCAACATCAGAGTAGTTGTTCAGATCGCCAAGCATGAGAAGTTGACTGAGACTCCAAAACCAAACATTTTAAGTCTACAACCTGATACTACACTCGAGAGCAATGAATCCGGGTCACTTAAACAATGTTAAAAATCTCGGAAACTAAAAATGATAGGTTAATGCAATAAATTGTATTTAATAGACAATGTAATACTCCTTAAATGAAAGTAAAAAAAATATGAGTCACCATACATTTTATTAACACAAAATTACATAAAGAAAAAAACTGCTGATCTCTCCTTAAAACAAAAATAGGAAACATGAAATTTTTGAACTTTATTACGATTTTCTTGAATTTTAATACTTCGTATTGCCTCCTCGTGCTTCCATTACTGCGTTTACGCGGTTTGGCATGCTGTACACCAAGTTCCTTATACGATTTTGGGGAATATTCTCCCATTCCTCTGTGAGAGCAATTTTGAGCTCACGAAGCGTGATTGGGGGAGGGTTTCGTTGTTTTACGCATCTGCCTAGCTCGTCCCAAGCATGCTCGATCGGGTTGATATCCGGGCTGCGCGCTGGCCACTCCATACGAGTAATGTTCATCTCTTGAAGGTAGTCATTCACAATCCTACCTGTATGAGGTCGGGCATTGTCATGCATAAATATAGCATCCTCACCTCAATTGACCATAAATGGACCAACGTGATCATTGAGGATTTCTTCCACATATCTTACGCTAGTTAAAGAGCCGTTTTCTATGATCACCAGCTCTGTGCGACTTTCAGAAGAAATTCCGGCCCACACAAGTACAGACCCACCACCGTAGGCTACTTTTTCTTCGATGCATGCTTGCTTGAATCTTTCCCCTGGTCTTCGATACACTCTGTGTCTTCCATCGTGCTTGTAGAGCATAAATTTTGATTCGTCGGAGAACATAACTTTTGACCAATCTTCAATACTCCAATTTACGTGGCTCTGGGCATATCTTAGTCTTGAAATACGATGCCCACGCTCCAGTTTAGGGCCGTTTGCAGGTCTAAGGGGTTTTAAGTTAGATTCAGCAAGCCGACGTCTTACTGTCCATGCACTTGGGTTACTTCCTCCGAGGCGTCGAAACTGATTTGTGAGTTCAGTTCCTGTGAGAAAGCGATTTCGAAGCATGGTGTTCACCAAGTATCGGTCTTCTCGTGCTGTGGTACACCTGGTTCTGCCCGTTCCTGGTCTGCGTAGGTTAGAACCAGTTTCTTCGTAACGTCGGAGAACTCTTTGTACTGTTGACAGCGACACACCGACAGTCCTGGCTGTATCGCGCTGACTCCGGCCGGTTTCCAGCATTGTAAGTATTCTGGTGCATTCTTCAGGCGTAAGCGACATAATTTCAGCTTGAATAATGAATATAGAGCACTATCAACATGGTTTATGTACCCACATAAATGACAGATTACAAACAAAAGCAAAACCAAATGCTGTAATTTCGTAGTTCCATCTTCGAAAGTGGCCCTTTTTCAAATTAGATTTTTTTATGATATAACTTTACAATAACTATGAAGTTTTAATACCTTCATTTAAGGAGTATTACATTGTCTATTAAATACAATTTATTGCATTAACCTAGCATTTTTAGTTTCCGAGATTTTTAGGATTCTTTAAGTGACCCGGATTCATTGCTCTCGAGTGTACTTTAATGTCCATGCATTAAATTATATGTATTTCTGTTCACTCAATTTGTCTATGATAAACAGTGATAGGAATAGGTAGTGCCTATTTGCCTAAACTTCGAAGAACAGAGACAAGAAACGGAGACTTCCTTAGGACTAAATTTATTCCGAAATTCCCGAAATTTCGAGACAACACATAAATACATTTAAACAAATGTTATTTGGAATAAGTAATTCGTCTATATTTACCTAAAGTTTGCGACTAGATATATCATAATAAAATAATAACATACACAGTCGTTACAACCATAAAATTTTCTGAATTTTTTTTTGGAGAACATTTTGTAAATGACTTGTTGATCGTAATACACAATGAATCACAATGTTTGAATAAGAAGCAGTACACGTTTCGAAGTAAATATCTTCTTTCTAGCTCACTCTTGGCTACGTTTAATGAGATTTCTAAAGTTCAAGTGTAAAAAAGTTCTAAAGTTCAAGTGTAAACTATCACAGGAGACAAACTTTAGATAAATATAGACGAATTACTTATTCCAAATAACACATTTTTTTAAATGTATATAAGTGTTGTCTCGAAATTTCGAGACAGATGTGCCGGAAATAATTTAGTCCTAAGGAAGTCTCCGTTTCTTGTCTCTGTTCTTCGAAGTTTAGGCTAATAGGCACTACCTATTCCTATCACTGATGATAAACAATAGGATGATTTCAATGCTGATTGGAATTATCTACCTTTCAAACACAAAGCACTCATAAAAATTAATCTTTCATTCTGTGTACAAGCAAGGAGACTAATAGTAAGCCATAAATAAATATTTTTGGCAGACATACATTATTAGTCTGTTTATACCACCAGTTAGTGCTCCAGTGAAATGGTTTGTCAAAATAAGAACTTTCATTGTTTTTTTCCTCTACCAAGAGCTGTATGCATACTCACAAATGCTTAGTTATACAACATAATTATGGATGCCAATACTTGTATGTAGTTGTGCTTTTGGACAGACAATGCAGGCATATTATATGTATGAGCTACTTATGGTTCTTTAACACAATAAGAGATGTCTTGAAAGAAAGAAAGGAATGTGTTTTGTTGTTCTTCTGGTCACCAAACAGTGACACCTTCCTATCAGTTATTGTCCACTCAAAGAAAGGTTTGGAAACTGGTAAATATCATAATTTTTACCAGTTTCCAAACCGATATTTACCAGTTTCCAAACCTTTCTTTGAGTGGACAATAACTGATAGGAAGGTGTCACTGTTTGGTGACCAGAAGAACAATGCATTGTGACTTTACTCTTTCTCTGGGTAATGTGGTAACACATATGAGACATCAAAGGAATTCTAAAGGCTACAGCCAGCTTCAACATATTGAACTGTTATTTTTTAACAAACCCATGGTATGTTCATGAGATCTGACACAGAACAGAAGATTCCGGTGCTAAAAGAATGACCTTATAGGCAGATGATGACATCTGCCGAGCCTTTTCTCACCTATGTTAGGGTCGGCTTCTAGTCTAACCGGATGCAGCTAAATATCTGTAATTTACATGGAGCGACTGCCTGTCTGACCTCCACAACCCAGTTACTGAGTAAGGGTTGTCAGACTTTCGGGCTTCTGACAACCCTTAACCACTGTCAAACATCCACAAATGACAGTCAGGGCCAACGGCTTAGCGTGCTTTCCGAGGCACGGAGCAACGGTCTTGGTATGTAAAGATGGTCACTCATCCACGGACCAACCAAGGCAAGCTCAGCTTAACCTGATTGATCTTCCCATACGGCTAATGTTACTTAGCCACAAGCCCGTCTCAGTTATAAAATCAAAATACAATACAATTTAAATTTTCATTTAACCGGTCAACTACAGCCAATGAGACACAATTAATTATCTATTGTAATGGCCCCTATAGCGGGCCACGCCGTACTGTACCGGTTAAATACTAAGACAGACAGCAGAAAGATTGCAAATCTAGTCAGCGTACTGTATCATATATTATAATTTTAAATACTTACCATATCATGGATTTTTTTTAAGCTAAATTAAGTAAATCAAATTGAATAAATTATATTTTTTCTATTCTTGTAACTTTTGTCAGATATTTCTGACCATATTTTTGTTGGATCCTGCTGATGTATGTTAGGGTTTGGCATTCATGGTCTATATAATCCAGCACTGCTGATCCAATTATTACTCTTTTCTCTAGCTTCTCTAAATGAAAAGAGGTATTTGACTTGCAGTGAGAATCTTTCTGGTTGGTTAGTGATATGTAAGATGGTTTTTTTTTAAATAGGTACCTAGTTACATCTTAAAAAAATTGGAACATTATCTAATTAGTGACAAGTACCTACATAAATACTTTTGAAAAGTCTCAAATCAAAATAAATGAGTAATAAGGTGACACTGGCAAAAAAACTACTTTTCTAAGGGCTAATGAATTAAAATACAAATTAATGAAACACCTACCTTTTCATCTTTTTTCTCCTCAATAGGCGTCATCATTGTAGAACATAAACACCATAACGATATAAAAACTTTTGGAACGTTCCAAATAATAGACTAGTTATTTCATACACAAAAATCGCGATCCCTGGTTACTATAACGAACTTCGGCCTCATAACGATTTCTTGCAAAGAATTTGTCATTAAAAGTCCATTTCTAATTTTATTAACTCTACTGTTGCTCCTAATGATAATTTTCATTATTTATGGATAACAAATTACAAATACTAAAAACAGGTCACTGGCATACGATAAATCAATATAGGTGAACGGCATCAAAACAATTGAACTACGGCGGATTTACTACGACCATTTTAGATTTTCTAGATATTCTTAACTATTTTATAGAATACTTCTCGATATTTAGAATGTTTTCATTGACCAAATGATTATTTAATTTTACAATAACAATTATTTCTTGATAAATTCACGATGGTCGACACTACTTTTTGTGCGCGCTAAGTACATACTAGTGATGTCCATTTATTCCACTTACTATTAGTCACCGTTTGCATTTGACTCTAGATTCACGGTTATAAATCTCTCTAAAGTTTCATCGATTATTTGTATACATAATGTGTACCTATTTATTATTACAAAATTTACACTTTTGCCCAGCCCCTTGGGAAGCAGGTGTCTAAGTTACATACCTATATATTGTACACAGTTCTCTTTCGTTTAAGGTGAATGCGCAGTGGTAGAGCGCGAAATTCAAATTTTGTTACGTTTTTTGCAATTTTCAGGTGAGTGTCAGCTTGTTACTTGATCAAACTATGATTTACGACTATAACATGTACGTATTTACAGATTTATAATCATTAGAATCAATAATACATCTTTCTAAGTTAGATTTGTTCCATAAGAACAAATTCCTTAAGGAAAAGGGCTTGTGGAAGAAATCTAACTTAGAAAGATGTATTATTGATTCTAATGATTATAAATCTGTAAATACGTACATGTTAAAGTCGCAAATCATATTTTGATCAAGTAACAAGCTGACACTCACCTGAAAATTTCAAAAAACGTAACAAAATTTGAATTTCGCGCTCTACCCCTGCGCATTCACCTTAAGTTCGCATAAAATCACTTAATTTTACGGATTAAGATCATAATGTACCATCGGTTCAGAAATAAATAAAGAAATGAAAAATGAAATAAGAAACGAAATGAGCTCACGCCTCGGAGAGTTTATTTATTTATTCACAAAATCCACAGCTCTTTAACAATTTCACTTAGGACATATAAACTAATCTTACAGCCAATACAGATTTTTAATTTAACTACACCAATTGTATCTGCATCAGAAACAAACAGGATGTCATGCTAGCACCTTCTAAGCATATCTAAGTGTGCAGTGTGGGTGGGTGTGTAGAAGTGTGTGTGAGGAATTGTAATGGTGTATGGTCACGGATTAATTTATTCAGTTCTATTTAGAATTATTAGTCGCATACAGAAGTCACTATGAGTGCTATCCGTACTATGATTATAAGCACGCCCTGAGGTACGGAACCTCTTGCAGTTGCTATTCAGGTCTGTCTGCCTACCGACAGGTAGACAAGCTACCTGATCGGGGTAGCCTTGGGGCCCCTGAGCTGGCTGGGCCCATAGGCACATGCCTAGTGTGTTAACGCATCAATCCGGGGCTGAAGCTCGGAGAGTCAGGGCAGGAAACACGTTTTATTACAATACCCCTACAATAGTTTGCTCCATTGTGTAAGCTGCCCGAGTGCCCGACTCCTGAATAGCACAGAATATCTATTAGACTTGGGGGTTTAAAAAAAGTTATCTGGAACACACCTTCAACTCAACATTTACATACATTCAACAGGACATTAGCAGCTGTGTCCTGTTGAATGTTTAAGCAAAAAGTGTGGGGTGCTTTTTGAGGTATTTTTATAATCAATTAATGTCAAGCACCCCACGCTTTTTAATTGAATTAAATTATTTTCTCCTTTTTTAGTTTGGTTTTTAAAGCGTGTTTTTTAGTTTTTTAAACTATTATTTATTTTCTATTTTTTAGTTCTGCTAACTACAAAAACGTGTTTTTTTTTCTCATTTTTTTTTTAAATTATTGAATTGTCATCGGTCCTCGACAAGTTTACAAAGTTTCAATGAAATCTGACCGTTTAAAGTGGGTCAAAATCGCGCTCAAAGGAGTCGGTTACATACAAACATACAAGTGAAGCTAATATAAAGCGTGTAAAAAGGAAAGGAATGTGCTTTTAATTTCTCACGATATTTGGTATATCGGCCAAATATATCGAAAGTACATATCGATTTTAAATGATTCGATAATATCGGGTTGAAGCAATATATCGCGTACATAATTAAACCGATATTTTATGAAACATCGACTTATATCGTGCATCCCTAATTCTGCCAATGTCAGATC
Source organism: Antitype chi (assembly GCA_947359405.1). Taxonomy (NCBI): domain Eukaryota; kingdom Metazoa; phylum Arthropoda; class Insecta; order Lepidoptera; family Noctuidae; genus Antitype; species Antitype chi. The sequence continues at coordinate 23,810,501 of OX375808.1, forward strand.
AATGTGATGAGAAATCGTGCGAAGGAAAGAAAAAAATAAAAACAACCGAAAAAAAACATAAATCCGATACTATAAAGTTAGGTACTAAAAGTTGATTTAATGTGAACATTGTGAACTTGTTGTTAGTAGCACAGAACATACGTAGTATCTCTATGTAGTCTGTGCACAGAACACATACTCCTAACGGAGAAGAATGCCAATTCCATACAATTTTAGTAGAACGGTTGTGAGCGTCATCTATATTCGCCCCTAGGAAAAAAACTCGTGTGGCGGTAAATTCAAACGTTTGCTTAGCATCCCCAGCTTATTAAACATGGTTTTTGGTTTCTGGTACCTACCAATAAACCTACAGAGTGGATATGGCAAAATAAAACGATAGTGTGTAAAGAAATAGTTTCATATTTATTTCAACAGTTGCATTACAATTTCGTTTATTCAATTTAACTACATATTACAATACATTTTTAAATATTTTTATAAAATAACCTTACAAGAAACATTTAAAAATATAAAAAATAGTGGTCCGCCGGCATCGGGAGCAGGGTCCAAGCTACCGGTGGTTAGGGCTCCAGAGACAGGAACCTCTTCACGATGCGAGCCGCATCGAGGAGTACTGCCTTCTGAATCAGGCCTTTGACCCAACCGCCTAACGAGAGCCTCGAGAGATGTTGATTGAGGCTTTCGGCCATCAGTCCATTGGCTGATACGACAATCGGCACAATGACAGCCGAGTTCACATTCCACATGTCAACAACCTCGTGTGCTAAATCGAGATATTTAATCTGTTTCTCTTTCTCAGCTTTCACGAGGTTCCCGTCATGTGGAATGGTAACATCGATTATCATTGCGCGGCGCGCTAACCGGTCTATCACCACTATATCAGGCTTATTGGCTACAATAGTCCTGTCAGTAATGATAGATCGGTCCCAGTACAACGTGACATGGTCATTTTCGAGAACTGGATCGGGCACATACTTGTAATACGATACCTCGGAATCCACAAGTTTATATTGCAAAGCAAGTTGCTGGTGAATAATCCTGGCTACTTGGTTATGCCTGTGCAAGTATTCGCCGTTAGCCAAACGACAACAACCAGAGATAATTATGTCTGATAGACTCACCCGGACGGCATGCCCGACACACGTCAACCGTCCCGTCCTTCATATTATGTCTCCGGTAGTTATTCGTCAAGATAACTTCGTCCATAATTGCACAGACGAAACCTTCAGTTTCCCCGAAAAGGTCACCGAAACGTAGCCAGGATACGGACGCTATGAAATCTACACCGGGCTCATGAAGAGCCCGATAGAAGCGCCCGTGAAGCTCCTTGTTTCGCCATACTTCCTTGCGGTCATCGATAGTTAGTATTACAGGTTTGCGCCAGTTCTCTTTAGCCATGGACAACGGGGTGAGCCCCTTATCCACTGCGACCACATCACGGTGCATACCCATTTCGGCTTTTAAAAAATATTCCCTGAGACTGCACACCTCGCGGTTGTGAAGGGTCTTCGTATTTAAAAAACCTCGACCCCCGCACTTCCGCGGGATGTACAGTCTCATCACCGATGATCGTGGGGCATTACAATTTATTATTATTGTGTTTAAATTATTACATTGAAATAGTTTAATTACAATCTGTTTGCAGTAGCCTCAGAGTATAGACTAAACCATAAGTTGGTTTTAACTACATTTACATAGATACAACAAGATTAGACAAAACCCAATTTTCAATGTCCAAATGTACTCAAACAGAAACGACAGTAGATTTTATTTATTTACAAGTTACTAATATTATTTAAAAGGTACGCCAACGACTTTTTCACTAGAAACAATAACATAATAAAAATAACATGCATTGAGTTATGGTGAATTTCCCACTTACAGGCTTCGATCAATAATAGTACTAGATTATGGATCAGGAACAAAACTAATTCGCTCAAGTGCCCATGTTTGCACACACGTAAACATCTACATTTCTTAGAACAAAGTTTAATAATATTAACCACTTCAGTTTATTATAAACCTTTATGTTTATACATAAAGTTTAATTACCATTGCAAAATATATTTATTTAAGTCCTTTCATCAGAGAAAGGTTATTATTATAGCAATAAAGGATATGTTTCAAAATGGGCCAGGTCTATGTACCTACACTAACTCACAAAAAAGAGAAAAATCCATAGAATTCGGGAAAAATACAGATAATTCAATTAAATGTATACTGTTGTGGTAGTGAATTGATATTTATCAATTATTTTTATCGACTTTCAACATGGCGTCTCACCAAAATCAGATGATCGATGAATTACGTGTTTCTTTTGGTGTACCGCAGGGTAGTCTGCTGGGCCTGACTTTATTCACAATTTACATGGATGGTATTTTAAGAAATGAAATTCCTAACGCCGACTTGATTTGTTTCGCTGATGATACAGCTATCATTTTCCACGGTGTCGACTGTAATGAAGTCCACGAGAAAACCGAGTCTGGAATGAGTACATTAGCTAACTGGTTGGGTTTAAATTTACTCACGCTCAACGAAAAGAAAACGAAACATAATTTTCAGAAAAACAAATGCCACGAAACTTCCTGAATGGAGGTTAAAAATCCACAGATGTAAGTCTAATGAGCTTGCTGGTAGGTCTGTTTCCACGTGTCTGTGTAACGAGATCGAAAGGACTGATCACCTAAAAAACCTCGGAGTGACATTAGATCAGCATCTCTCTTTCAAACAACACATTACGGTTATGGCAAAATGAGTTCGTAGGCTGATCTATGTTATAAAGCTACTACGTGAATGTGCTTCTACCGAAACTCGTAAATTAGTTTACCTTGCGCTCTGTCAGTCTCTACTCCAGTATTGTATAACAGTTTGGGGTGGGGCTGCCAAAACTCATAGGTACCTATGTTAGAGCTGGAGAGGGCGCAACGTGCTGTTTTAAAAGTCATGCTATTCAAATCCTACTGTTACCCCACCGACAGATTAAAAATATACAGAGGCAGCACTTCTTGGGATGCGTAAACTGTTTAATTTTACCATTACAAATAAAACTCAATTAAAAGTTTCGAAGAGAACTGACATAGACGCCCTTCAAAGTAAAACAAAATTCCAAATCCCGAACCCAGCAGTCAACTCTGCGTATGCTCAACGACTACCATCATTCCTACACACTCATATCTACAATAAGTTAAACTCGGTACTTAACATCCACAACTCTTCTTACAATCAAATGAAACACACTGTGAAATTATGGCTCTTAGAACAATATTATACCTCTACTGAAACAATTCTTAGTTTAAACAAATTAAATCAACTTACTTATTGCAAATTCACAAACACCCTTAAACTCTCACACACACACACACACACCACACACAACATACAATATAAAACAGCAGTAAATTTATAGAATTTATACCAAGTCTGATTTTCATACATAGATTTTATGTATATTTTCTTACCTAAATTGAGTTTCAGTTTGATTTTATATCTTTATTTTTTTGGAATTTTGGCTTTGCAGCCTCGAAGAGTCTAACTACTAGTTTAAACTGTCGCCAACTTCAACTTTTATTAAATAATAACCAAAATGTTTTATATGTATAATGGTGCCCAAGATACAGGCTGAGCCTAGTTTGGGACCAACGATATCTCAATACTGTAATTTTAATTATTATTATTATCGTTTAATTCGGAAAACAGGTTCCATTTTGTTAGTATTACAGTCTTAAAAACTAATGTTAGTAAGCAAAATATTAAAACTAAACGGGCATGAAAGGAGATGATTAACTCAAGACAATGTTTGTGTTCTTTCACCAGAATTAGCTTACCCACTGACAGGTTATATCATTATGTTATTTCATATAATTGCTTTTTTTTATCTGACTGTATAATTCAGGTTTTCCTTTTTTTTATCATTTATTTATGACTTAATCTACTCATTACAATGTTTTTTTTTTTTTAATGAGTAGTATTGCAATATGTAGTTAGCTAGCGACCTCGACAATTCATGATTATTCTTGCCAGTGCAACCGGCAGCAAGTTCGTCATGCTCCCTTAGATGTCACTGCTTGCGGTAGCGTCGGGGGTCGGGTTGCCTCCTTCCCTCAAATATGGCGAGGGGGGTAATGGCTGATCTTTGCGTTATGCTCGTGAACGGGTGCTGCTCGTGGTGACTGGTCGTCTTGCTGACCATGGTTTTGTTATTGTTAATTGTATTAAGTTTTTATTAATTTTAGTCCAGAGGTCCTAGTTTAACTTTTGTTACTTTAAGTTACTTATAGCTATATTTGCATAATGCAGAATTGCATATGTAAGCGGGCATGCCCTTTATGCCTAGAGGCTTTTATTTAGATTGGAAGTTCTGTTTACGTTTTATTTTAATTTTCTATTATTTTTAGTTTTCAATCTTTGATGGTATATTGGCGTGTGCTAGCTGACATGGCAAATTTTATGTTTTTTTTTTGTGTTTCGTAATTTTTATTACCTATTATTGTATAGAAACAAGTTCTTCTAACTTAACAGACAGCTGTGCTGCTGGGGAGTTTGTTCCGCTACTTCTTCTTCCCAGCTAAAGCACTAGGAAGTGGTGAAGGGCGGGCGTTTTTGGGGGGACTGTCTTATGTAATTTTATTTTGACGTTCAAAAAGAGCTGACTCTCAGCCTAGTTTGAATAAATGACTTTTGATTTTGATTTTGATTTTAGAACCCCTCATCTCCTGTTGCACAGAGAGTGCCACCCCATCCACACCTGCAGCATTGGTGAATCCCACCGTTCAGATAAGGTCTTCAGGAGAACGTTGGAGGTGATCCGCATCCGACTCAATAAAGAAGCGCAGCGAATTAATGATTAAATGAACGATTTTTGTTTTTCTTTATGAGATATGGTACGGAACCCTTCGTGCGCGAGTCCGACTCGCACTTGGCCAGTTTTTATTACCTGCAGGCACTTGTGGTGTAAAATTAAGTACAAAAAAAGTGCGGGAATCATCTAATTTGGCGAGCGTGATTTTTCTTTCGTTTTCATAAAAATAATAAAAAACGTTTGCGATTGGAGATAGGTTGTGTAGATTTATATAAATATACATTAGATTAGTTATTGTAATTGTTTGTAGATATTATATAATTCTTCATATTTAGGATAAGTTTTTTATATTTTATTTTTTCTGACCACAATGGACAATGAACCGCCTGATCCGGAGGGCACAGTCCCCTCGGTCGGTCATAATGTTACAATTTTGGAATCCAGTATGGATACAGACTCGTCCATAACCAGATCGGAGCGGAAAAGGACTAGAGCTCCACGCAAAATATGTAAAAATTGCAATAAAAGAAGGCGAAATGGTCACTCAACAGGAATAAATAATAATTCAGTTGTCATTGTGATAATGACTCAGTAGTCACAATCAGTCCAAAAATAACATCAGACGTACCGGTACATCCAATTTTAGTTCACCAAGAAGCCACTCCACGTTCTGTTGATGGTCCCCAGGCTGAAAACCTCATGAAATCAGATATTCCCCAGAAGGCGCCACAGGTTGCTAAGGCTTTGTACGAAGCCACATACCTGTCGCCATGCGTTGTACACATCAAAAAAAAAATTGATACACAAAACTGAGCTCAAACATTACACCCAATAACTTTAGGGCACCTGCTTAAAAATCACAGGTTCAACAACATAATTAACGGTTTATTAAAATGCATTGGTCGAAATAGAATATCACTAAGCTTCTCCCGTTACGTAGATGCAAACTCTTTTTTAAATGACCCAAGTTTGGCCAAAGAGAAATTAAAGGCATTTGTTCCATCTTTTAATGTGTGTCGTATTGGAATTGTTAAAGGCGTACCTACCGAATGGTCTCCGGAGGAAATAATGGAAAATATATCTGTCCCCGCTGGATGCGGGAAAGTTATCAAAGCAAGGCGTCTCAATTATAAACTACACGAACCGAACCCTGTGTGGAAACCATCCCAAACAGCCGTGCTCACCTTTGACGGTTATATTTTACCAAAACGTGTGTTTTGTTGTTACAATTCCATGCCAGTGGAATTGTATACATTCCCAACAATTCTATGTTTTAATTCTTGTCGTTTTGGCTATACAAAGGTACAATGCAGGTCGATCCCTCAGTGCTTCAAGTGTGGGAGAAACATTCTGCTGACACTTGCAGTATTGAAGACGAGAGTAAAAGTAAATGCTGTCATTGCGGTGGAATTGATTACGCCATTAATATTAGTTTTATTGTGAACTAAGGGATTGTTGTGTCAGTTCCTATATTATTTTTACTACTTATGATTTAGTGAAAACTCAAGAAATAGTCTTTGGGTATATTTCTGAGCTAAGAAAAGCTCAATCATGTAGGTACTTATTATAAGTTGGGGTTATAAGCTACGGTTAGCCATAAAACTACTTACTTAAGTACATAATATGAACACAGCTTACACTAAATAATGTAAATAGATAAATATTTTTATAGCACTTACAGTCTAAAAGCAATACGAACAATATTACTATTAGGTACATTATCTGTAAGTAATCCGTTTTATGATGGCAATTAAATCAAATATGTTATGAGTTTTACATTACCGTTTTGCGAAATTTTTAATCCGCAAAATCATCAAATAAATCATCGTATGAAAACACAATCATAAAAAAATCCACATTATGAGCCGTTAAAATTCTTAAGTTTTTAGAGCATTTGATCGATAGATTTTTTTTGGCAAGTCCAGCAATCAGTGAAAAATAAATTAGTTATAATTAATAAGAATAAAAACCGTCTCACGCGCAGGTTGACGACTTCTAGCCTCCCAAACAAGCCGGATTCCGAAAAGGTTTTAGCACCGTGGGCCACATTCATACGCTGCGGCAGGATAAACAGAAGACCGAAGAGTATAACCTGCCTCTCTGCGTAGTGTTTGTAGGCTACGAGAAAGCCTTCGATTCGATCGAGACGTGGGCTGTGCTGCAGTCTCTCCAACGGTGCCAGATTGACTATCGATACATCGAGGTGTTAAAGAGTTTGTATAAAAACGCCACTATGTGAGTCCGGCTCCAGGACCGGACCTCGACCTACCCTCCGCGAGGGATGAGACAGGGAGACGTAATCTCTCCGAAACTGTTCACCGCTGCACTGGAGGATGTCTTCAAGGTTCTGGACTGGAGAATGGTTGGCATCAGCATCAAAGGCGGGTACATCAACGATATAGTAATCATGGCTGAGACTATGGAAGACCTCAGTACAATGCTCGATGACCGCAGTAGAGCTTCCGACAAAGTGGGTCTTAAAATGAACATGGACAAAACGAAAGTAATGTCGAATACCCAAGTAACACCCACTCTCATGAAGACCGGAGACTCTAAACTCGAAGTTGTAGAAGATTATGTTTACCTAAGGCAAATTGTCCAGTTAGGTGAAAGAGGTTAATCGTCGAATCCGACTCGGCTGGGCAGCGTTCGGCAAGCTACGCAATACCTTCTCGTCCCACATCCCGCAGTATCTCAAGATGAAAGTCTTTGACCAGTGCGTGTTGCAAGTGATGACATATGGTACTTAACGTGGTCGCTCACATTGGGCCTTATTAGAAGGCTAAAAGTCACCCAATGGGTAATGGAGAGAACTAAGTCCGAAGTTTCCCTACGTGATTGAATCAGGAATAAAATCCGGGAGAACTCCAGGAGAACAAAGGCAACCGACATAGCTCGAAGAATTGCCAAACTTAAGTGGCTGTGGGCAGGGCACATTGCTCGCAGAACAGATGGCTGATGGGGCCGAAAGGTTCTGGAGTGGCGACCGCGTACCGGAAGACGTAGAGTTGGAAGGCCTCCAACAAGGTGGACCGATGACCTTGTGAAGGCCGCAGCAATAATCCGCTGGATGCGGGAAGCACAAAACCGATCGAAGTGGAGGAGCTTGGGGGAGGCCTATGTCCAGCAGTGGACGTCTTTCGACTGAAATGATGATGATGAATAAAGCCAATGTATCAAAATTACTCAATTTGAATTGTTGTATTGAAACGCTATTGGAATATTTTAAAAAATCGTTTTCACAATTAGTATACTTTTTTCTTTTTTTTTTGGGAGGGAAATCATCAAATAACTTCTCCCGCGAGGGCGTGTCAGACTTTTACTGACTAAAACCCACCCGTGTTCCCTCAGTTGCCTATGTGCCAGGGGCCGCGGTATCTCTTTCGAACAATCCGCACCCCTGGCAGGCATCGGCCCTTGCGGACCCCACCCTTTGGTGCTGACATCTCTTTGAGGCGCGCGTGGAACACAACGCGCCGTCGACCCGGACGTAGTCTTTACCGGACAGCGAGCTACCCATTACTCGCCGTCCGCAAGCCCGCGCCTACGTTGGCCGGGAATCAGCCTGGGATTCCCGACGCCCAGGGCGTCTCCCGCGGCGACTATGGCCGTGAGGGCGCATATACTGCCTCTCCCTCACGTGCGCCTCCCTCTTCGCGAGCATTGCTGCTTCGCAGAAGGAGGTGACGGCTAACCATTCACTCTCGCTCCGTACCATGACCTGCACCAGGGCCGGACGCGAGAGATCGCCGCCGCCGATCGCCTCTACGAGGACACGGCGGTGCTCCGCCCAAGCCGGGCAGACCGCCACCGTATGCTCCACCGTGTCCTCAGGGCGATCTTCGCAATGGAAACACCCGGGCGTTTCCTCCCGCCTTATGCGAAACAGGAACCTCCCGAAACAACCGTGTCCGGTGAGGACCTGCGTCAGGCGGAAGGTAAGAACGCCATGCCGCATCTCAAGCCACTCCTCAAAGAGGGGACTTACCGCCGCTATCGTGGCGTGCCCAAAAATTTGTTTACTTTACACAGCATACTTTATAGGTATACTGTATAGTAGGTAGGTACTAAAATATTGTAATTTTGTAAAATTTTGAGACTTCTTTTCTCCGCGTATGTATTTTTTTCCAAATAAAAAAATAATAAAAAAATAGCCTAATTTGCCGCCTTAGGCTCCAGTCTACTCAGCCTACTTCTTCTCTCTCAGCATTCCTGACCAGCGGTAGCTTGGACCCTGTGCCCGGTACCGGTGGGCTACTATTTTAATTCCATAAATCAAAGAAAGGTTAAGTGTGTATAAAGCTATTACCATATTAGATCAGTGCTAAAATTAATATCTCTGAAGTTTTCCAGTCAGGAAGATTATTCTCGAGTTGGTTTTTTACTACAATCAGGTTACATATTCCTGTCGTACGCCTGTCTTCACCAAAGAAGGAACTTCAAGTTAACAAACACAAGATAACCAATAAAACGTTCATAATTTATTGTTTTTCTACTCTCATTCATTGCTTTTTACCAGTGGTAGACGCTTCTCTTTTCCTTAGCTCGTCTTTTCTTAGTGTTTATTTATCATACTTATTTATCTAGTTTTTGATTAATTTGTGATCGACATAGGACACGACGTCGCACAGTGCTGCCACCTATTACTATCATTCAGTTTTTAACCCCATTCGTAACACCACCCTGCATTCTAAAACGGCCATAGTGGACGTAGGCAACAAAGCTGCTGAGGATATTTGTGTGAGTCGCATCAGCCGTATGCACAACCCATGGGCAAAATTGCAATTTCCACACAAAATGTGCCTGAATATGGGCGACCCCGCTTAGGCCGGTCCAGACACAAACGTGACGAGGCAACCAATCCGAATCATTTTGAAGAATATTGCTGCATATGCTTGAAAAGATTGTCTGTTCAACAACGTAATTAACGCAATGAACGTTGGTGAACTGTTAAAATGACACCCGTTGCTTTCATTTTGACAGTTCAACATTCAGATTGTGATTGATAGTGTGTTACGCAATTAGGGTGCTGGTTCGAGGTTGCGCGGGGAAAAAGTTTTTCGAAGGATTTGGGGGAAGACGTTGCTCAGCTGGGACACTATGGGCTAGTGAAAAATATCTAATATCTATGTCAGCATACAAAGGCTTAATGCCTGAGGAACTAAGGTACCTACTATACTTGAATTTATATTTTCTGTATATTTAGTATTACGAACTATCTATTCTTTATGAATTATTTAATGAATAGGGTATATAATAATTATGTATTTTATGTTACATTTCACAGGTTAGGCAAATAAAAGTTACAGAACGTAATGAAAATAAAATGTCATACCACAACACACATCTTTATTTCTTTCCTCCGCACTAATATCAATAATTTTATTATTACACAACATGTATATAGAAAGATTTTTATACAATAGTGTATAATTAATACCTATTAACTATATTAATCAACAATATAATAAAAAGAATTACGAATTACTTAAATACTGGCAGTCTATTATAATGATATGTATCTTTTGCAGTTTGGAACAGCCGTTAACATTACCTAAGAGCTACGTAATTAAGTAAATTAATTAATTATTTATTTAAACTTATAATGTGAAAGTGTAGGTACTGTAAACATATAATGTGCATCAGATTTCACACGCCATGCGTAGATATTTTTATTTATGGAGGAATTTAGAAAAAAATCTGATGCACGTGTTATATTTTCACTATTAGGTTTGCTGTGAGACTATTAAGCACATTGTTAAACCTATTGAGAGCAGAGCTTGTTACTATATGGACAGCAAAATCTCCACATAAAATTTTTCAAATATAAATCTCACAGCAAACGAGTAATATTCATTTTACTTAACATCTGTTATTATTTACAATTCATTACAATATGCCATTTATAAATCTAAACTGTCATAGATTAACAGTTTTTTTAAGTAAATCACAATTATTAATAAATCATTTATTTAACATTTATGTAAATGGGGAGTCACAGTTTGCGACGTAATCACATGTATGAATTAAGCCCTTTTTACAAGCAATTGACAGCAAACGAGCCATTTGCATTTTGTTCTATACTCGAAACGTTTTTCATACTGCACAGTTATAGAAAATATGTCCTCATAATTAAATAGTTTGACGTTAAACTTCACAATATGTGAATGGACTTGTTCGATTAGAAAATTGTTTAAAACACTACTGTTACACGTGAATTGTACATTCTCGCCGCTCTTGTTCTTTTCTTTGTTGATATCTGCGCAGAAAAATATGAAATTAATGTTTCATCTCAAAGAAAACCATAAAATAATCTTTTTCAGCAGCTAAAGTAAAGTTTTATTTATGTGGGTTCCAATTTGGGACCTAAAAGGTGGTAGGTACATCATAGTCTGGTAGGCAATATTTCGAGTTGAATAGCATTGTAACAATTATGTTTGTTGATGAAGTCATTAATCAAGATCAGTTAACTAGATGCAGTTATCCAGATTTAAAATAATGATAAAAACTAAAAAAAAAAACAAAAAACCCGACTGCATAAAAAGTGAATTTAAAAAAAATGGAAACAAGAACCTTTTGTTTTAACATCTATGACTATTAATCTGAATACTTTAAACATTCTCATGTAGTCGGAGGCATCATAATAAAGCTCATTAGGCATGTCTGACCCGCTTTGCGAAGAGTGGCGGACATTAACCAAAATAGTTTTAAATTAAAGAGAATAATATGACCTTTCATTGCATGTAATTGTTTTACTAAAAAATGATGTAGAAAAATGTCCCGAATCGTAAAAAAAAATAAACGGTTTCAGAGGATTTATTTATTTATTTATTTATTGGCATAAAGTTAATTTAATAAAAAAATCCGAAACCATACACAAGCAGAGCACGGATGAGTCACACGATTAGAGGCACGTATACGCTATCTCTTTCGCACATTATATAGGTAGGCCAAGTTTCGAGGGCGAATCCAGTCACGTCATATCAGACTGAAACAGTATTATACATTCCGACTTTTGGCTCGCAGACTGGAGCGGGCCGGGTCTGGCTAGAAGTGGCTCACGCCCCATCTAAGGGGGCCAGACGCCTCCTACCGGAGGTTCTAGGCGGGGGTCGTGTGGTCCATGGCCCTTTATAGAGCACCAGTGTGGGCGCTTTCTTTGAGGCGCCTTATAGGGTCCTGGCCATTCGCCTGATCCGAGGATACTGCACGATCTCAGGTGAAGCGGCGGACATCCTTGCTGGATTGCCGCCATGGGATCTGGAGGCAAAGGTCCTCGCGCACACTTGGGAGTGGCGCGAGGAGGCAAAACGCCCCCCGGGGCGTAACTCCACTGCTGCGAGAAATCGCGGCACAGCGGACAAAGCTCCGGCAGGATCTCATGGCGACATGGAGATTGCGATTGTCGCAACCCAGTGCTGTAAACGGCCGCTGCACTGTTGGAAGCTGTGCTCATATTGCAAGCATAGTGTATTATCTATTTATCTGTCTTGGGCCAGACACCAAGAAGTAACAGATGCACCCGCTGCCTTCTTAGATGAACTAATGATTGCTTTGAACCAGGTTGAATGGTAAATATAATAACAAATTAATATTTTATTCGTCTTGCCTATATCACTTTATAACACTTGAACACTTATGCCACACACACTTGAAAAATTATGCCACACACACTTGAAAACTTATGCTACACACACTTAAATACTTGAACCGCGCACACTTGTAACATTTAATAACACTTTTACATTGATAGATACTAAAATTGTTTATGAGGTTTATTTTTTATTTTTCTCGAGTTTCCCGTGACTCACATTAATGCGATTAATACCATAGTAAACTAGAGCCATATATCAATACATTCTGCTATATTTAGTTTGTGTCCGCCATGGGTATGGTTTCCATACTAAGATGCCCAATGACCTTTAACATTAAAGAAATTTATTACACATATACATATTACATACATACACTCAAAAAACATAACCCTCCTTCTGGTGCAGACGGGTTAAAAGACAGCAACGTTAGCGTTAAAATCATACTAGTTACTCTATTCTTAAAAATCTTACTTGTCAATTAAAGAAGATATATCAGCGGGGACTGGGGCGAAGCTCCCCGAGAGGCCATCGCTCCCGTTCGGGCCTCCGCTGTCAAAGACACACTAAACTCAGTCCTATGCTACGAATTACGTCATTTATATTCAGTTTAAAAGTTCATATCAAAGCTGGTTTGTTGTAAAGCTTTATGTTGGGTATATTTTAGCTCGCATTAACGCTTATCTACAGGGTGGCAGGGACATCGACGCAAATACTGAAACCATGAATTTAGCAAATCAAGCCCCTAAGGTAGAAACCTTAGGGGCTTCAACGCAGAGGATTCAGAATCCATGGTAACAGGTTACTCTTCGATGTTCTTGCCACCCTGTATACATTTAAAAATAAAATGCATGTCTAAGGAAATTAACAGAAAAACTAAAACCCAACTACGACCAAAAACATAAAAAACGAACTAATAATAAATAGGTAAGGTCTTTAAAAAAGAAAACTCTATAATATTATTATAGCAACTAAAACAGAATCTAATATATCCTCACATGAAGCGATAAACTGGCAACTAAATAAAATAGTTTTAAATTCAAAACTTCAACAAATTAATGCGTTCTCACTGAACCAGTTAAGTCTAGCAATGATGGAGGTGCATGGACAAGGTGAGCGGTGAGCGGCGAGTGGTGAGGAGTGAGCGGGGGAGGTACCTGAGTTCTACCTGCTGGTCGTGCGCGCGCTTCGCCGGCCGCTGCCGTACGCGCTGTTGCAGGGGGACGTGCCTGAACCTGGTGTAAATAGAAAATGTTAAAACCTGTCTTAGTGTCATTGACGATCAATACTGGATACGGTCACACAGCAAGGGCAACCTGGGTAAAAAAAAAACGAGGTTTAAATAAAATTATACACCGATCACGATAGCATTAATGATGATGTTCAAAAAAGGCAAAAACGTACCATGTGCTTCTAAAACTAGTATGATAAGATGATGGGGCACATATAATAGGTCAACAATCGGTTTTTTTAACCTTTAGTAGTGGTATTGGCAGCACTGTCGCTGTTGTCGTCAGAGTCGGTGTGCGTGTCCCTCCAGTTGTTGGGCGCGGCGCCACCCCCAGCACTGGCGCAGGCGGCCCGCATGCGGTGCCGCGCCTCCACTGTCGAGCATTTAGACAGACTCGATTCATCTGTCGGTACAACAATAATACGTCGGAACCAAGCAAGGGCTTGGAATATGTTTAAAAGAATTCTAGTTGATAATTTTACAAGTCATAGCAATGTAAAAACAAAATGAGAAAGAAAAAGTTTGACAATTATTGTAAAGTCGACTAAACGATCTACCCTCAAATATTACTAATTTCATTAAAGCCATTTTATATCACTAGTACCTTTACCGGCTAATGAGAAACAATTAATTTTCTATTGTAATGGCCCCTTATAGGGGCCGCGCGGTACTAAACCCATTAACATCAAAAACTTAACCCTTTACCACCTAAAATAAAATGAAAAACTAATTAATCGTCATTCGTCATTCGAGAGTGAAAATTAAAAGTATAGTTTAATTTTAAAGAACAATAACTGACCATATCTATAGTGATCACAAGCGCGATGTCGTCGCCGGTGCGGTGGTGCCGCGTCGTCTTCACGCCTCGCGAGCGTGCGGAACTGCAGCGAATGAGCCGCAGACACGCCGAACGTCGCGTATGGACTTATTTCGTACAACTCCGCTGAAGATTGAGTTCAGTAATAGGTAAGATTATTATGAGATTAATTATTGGGCATAATACAAAAAAATAAGTCATTTCGTGATGTCTAAAGTTCGCCATTTTGCATCTGGATTGAGGGCCCATTTTTTTAATCCTTGCGAAACGAAATAAGAATTATAGGATTTTTTTTTTAAATTGATATAACTGAAAAGCAAAGGGCCATGAATTTCTTATACGTGAATGAAAACTGTTATGATTAAATAACTTAATTCAGACGCGTGCATAAAATGGCATAGCCTAATCTCAGAAAGTACTATCTCTGGGTTAATCATTTTTATTTAAGTATTTGATTAAGTTTTTCTTAAATATTTTAAGATATTTCCAAATCTGTAGAATTATGGCGGTATACATAGGTCCCTCAATTCATTGGACTTTTAATTGTATTCAGTAACTTGACAGTATAAGGTTTATCAGATTATGACAAAAAAAGATAATGAGAAAATGTAAGAATGAATGAAATTAAATGAACTAGAACCCTAAAAAGACACACATAGAGGTCAATCTTATAACACCTATCTTTTTGCGTCGGGGGTTAAAAAACAGCTTGTATGAGGGTACATACTGATCAATCCAAAAAAATAAAATCATATCCACTCTATAAAATTTTCTCATCCAAAAAGTGAAAAAATCATTTGCTCTTAAAGTATGGCATTTAGATGAAAGGCATGAAGGATGTTACATTCTAATAAAAAATAGTAAAACAACTTATTTTAATTTGCGTTAATCTAGAGGCTGAGCCTAGTTAATAAAGCTGAAAATATTCGGCTCTCAGTTCAGACGTTTTAGTAAAATTTGACTTTCATTTAATTTTTAACAATGAAGTTTTGTGTCATTATTTCTTTTTAACTAATTAACAGAGGTATCTTAATAATAGGTCTTTACCTATGAAATTGCCGTTTTGTATGAAAAAATTTAAACGAATTTTTTTCATGTATTTTTTATTTGTATTAATCGAAGTAATCACCCATGCAATCAATGCATCTTTGCCATCGCAGTGGCAGTTTATTGATGCCCTTCTTAAAGAAATCAGCTGGACGGGAGGCAACAAATTCTTCAAAGGCATTTTGTACTGCCTCTCGGGTATTGAATTTTTTTCCCGCCAAGAAGTTATCCAAATTCTGGAAAAAGTAGTAGTCTGTAGGCGCAAGGTCTGGTGAGTAGGGCGGATGACGGAGAGCTTCCAACCCCAGTTCTTGCAACTTGGAGACCGTCTGCTGTGCAGTATGAGGTCGCGCGTTGTCGTGCAGGAGCAGCGGAGACGAGCGATTGACCAATGCTGGTTGGAGATGTGCCAGCTTCTCCATCATTGTGTTCAGTTCTTCACAGTACACATCTGCAGTAATGCTCACCCCGTTTGGTAAGAAGCTGTGATGAATCACACCGGCGCTAGACCACCAAACAGTGACCATCACTTTTCTAGGGGTAAGTTTTCGTTTAGGGCATTGTTTAGGTGCTGAACCAGGATCCAACCAACTTGCTGAGCGCTTGCGGTTATCAAACAGAATCCATTTTTCATCGCAGGTAACAATGCGGTTCAAAATTCCTTCATTTGTGTGTCTGTTGAGCAGTGCAAGGCACGTCTCGACGCGTACTTCGCGCTGACGATCATTGAGTTCGTGGGGCACCCATTTGTCAAGTTTTTTACCTTGCCAATTTGACGCAAATGGACCAATATTGTTTTGACGCTAACGTCGAAAGCTGCTGCTAATTCAGCCGTAGATTGTGTATCATCAGCTTCCACAATCGCCTTTAATTCGTCATTGTCGACCAAAATCTTCGGACGACCGCGAGGTTCATTTTTCAGGTCGAAATTTCCAGAACGGAAGCGAGCAAACCAATAACAGGTGGTGCGTTGGTTTGTAGTGTTAGCTCCGTAAACGTCGTTGATGTTGCGTGCCGCTTGTGCCGCGTTGCTGCCACGACGGTACTCATATTCCATAATTACTCGAATTTTTAACGTATCCATGATGACGAAAAAGATTGAAATGCGATGAAAATGTAACACTAATCAATAAACAAATGACTACTTTTGGAAAAAAAAATCCATTATTTTAAAATAAAATTAATTTGAAATTAGAATTCTTACCCAAACAAAAATTATTTTGATTTGAAATGGCCAGTACTGCAAAACGGCAATTTCATAGGTAAAGACCTAATATATTAAAGTCGTATTTATGTGTTTCTTCAGATAAATTCATGTTTTGCAAATTCCTCAGTAAAGACATGAATGTATTGAGGGACCTAGATATACAGCCATAAATCTATTATGTCATATTCTACAGATTTGGGAATTTCTTAAAATATTTCAGAAAATCGTAACTAAACTCTTATATAAAAATGAGGAACCCAGAGATAGCACTTTTTGATATTTAGGCTATGCCACTTTATGCACGCGTCTGGATTGAGAGCCCAAGTTATTTATAATCATAACAGTTTTAATTCATGTTTAAGACATCCATAACCCTTTGCTTTCAGTTTTAACAATTAAAAAAAAATCCTATAAGTCTTATTTCGCTTCAAAAATATATGAACGTCAAAAAAGTTCGTAATATTGTGTCAACTGTAAGCATCATTAAATTGTGGTCAAGATTTAAGACTGCTTGTTCTCATAATTTTTCATATTATTGCCTAATGCACAGCATATATTATTGAACTGTTCACATGAGGAGACATTTTTGTTCTATAGAATTTATAGTTAAATAAATTCTATTCAACGCTCACAATATTTTGAATCCTTGGCAGTGACAATAAATTAATGAACTCGACTGTACAAAGATACTAAGAAACCTACATAGATATTGCGTGAAAAACAAAAGCCTGTAAAAAAACAGCACCCTAATTGCGTAAAACACGATTAATTATAATCTGTTTAATTTTGACGTTCAACAATATTCATTGCGTTATTAACGTTGTTTAGCAGATACATTTTTCGAACATAATATGATGCAATGGTTGAGCAATCTGTTTCAAAATTAAACAGATTATGATAAATCGTGCGATATGCAATTACATAGAGTGCAGATCTCCTGTTGGTTTAGTGGTAAAACTTAAGACTGCTATGCGTGTCATCATGAGTTCAATCCCGGGTCGGGAAGTATATTTCGGTTTTTCCTTTTCCTATCAGAATTTTTCAGTAGCAACTGGCAAAATAATATATGTTGTTGTAGGTACTTATACTACTTGTACCTATTCAGCAGCCACTTCTGCCTATCTTTTATGGGAATACAGGTGTGATGTTTCTGGCTATGTAATAATGGACTTTGCTCAACTTAGTAGTAGACATTAGGTAAATTCTTCATGCTAACCTGAAGAGTCATCATTAGATTTTTCATTTCCATTGATTGAGGATGATGAATACAGCTTCTGCCCTTCTCGGAGCTTCTCCCTCTCTGCCTCATTGCTTTCACTCAGCTTTCTGTCATCCCTCATGTAGTGGTCACTGGAGATGCAGAAGAATCTGAAATATAGATGGATCAAAATATAAATATTCCAAATCTGCCTTGTTGGTCTCATAACCACATGCACTAAAACTACGTACTATGGGATCATGGGTTTGATCCCCTGATAAAACAGTGTTATTGGACTTCCCATTAGGACTACCAGGCGTACTGCAGGGGGACTACCCGCACTTGGTTGATATCCCGACCAGTCGTATTCAGCGTTTTTTGTCCAGATTAAATGTGCACAGCCAAAAGAAACTCTTTCAGCATCTGTGTTCCCGTCCACATTTAACTTGCCTGCCTTAGGAGCAAGAGTGAACAGGCATCTTCTGGGCACGTTCGTTCCATCATAGACTCCATCAATCCCTTCCCATCAGGTGTGATCGAGGCCAAGAGCAGCCCCATTCAGCAATAAAAATGATAATTCTTAGTAGACAGGCTGCTACTAAGAAATTTATTTTATGACTGATTATTCTTACTTCTTCTTCCCGTGCACAAGACACACGATAGCTGCTAGCGTGACCACGATGACCACCCCACTGGCGACGCATGACACCAGCACCGTGCGTAGTGACGCGGGGCGGGAAGCGCCCGACAGAGGAGATGACGGCTTCATTGGGGGGATGCGACCTGGGGGATAACGTATCAATATATAGAAATCTATTAGAAACAATAGGTATCATAAGATGTCTTCTTCATGAGTGAATTATATTGTGCTGTTGGCCGAAGCTGTTTGCTACTTTTGCCCATGCACATAATATTGCAGTTTGAACTCCTTGAACTGATTTTAAGGTACGATTATAAGGCCACGCGGAGTCATCCCTAACACGTCGACTCACTTTAATTACGGTGTTCAAACTGAAACCGACTGAAACTGAACCTATCTTAAGTTCAATGTAAATTCAATGATGATTTACCTCCTGCAAGGGTATGTGTGTCAGCAGTCAAGGTGACTCGCTCCAACCCCGCATCACTGTATGCTTCCACCGCCAGCTCGTACCATGTGGCTGGTAACAGCTCTCCGACTACGTGGCTTGCTGAACTCAGTCCATCTCCAACCTGACAGCAAAATTGATTTACAATTATTAGGTACTCATGTGTCGATTTTGCTGACTTCATTACTTACCTACGCCTTTTAATGAATTACGTATGGTTACCTTGATCCAATGTTCAGATCCTGCTCTTCGGTAGGATACCCTAAATCCGAGTATGGGGCAGCCGCCATCTCGCCACGCGTAGAAATTAATTTTTATCGCCGTTGAATTCATGTGTACGTGGTCTTCAGATTTTGGGGGCTTGGGGCCTAAAACAAAGACGTTTTTAGGAACGAATTTAGGAATATTTTTCTTATGTTCGGTTTAGTTTCCAACGGTTTTGGTTTTCAGTAGAAAGCTGAGGATAATCGGTTTACTGTGTTTCAAACTTACGTCCCCCTCTCGTAGTGGCTGTAAGGACATCACTGGGTGGTCCTATTGATATTCTGTTCCGCGCCTGTATCTTTGCGTTGTATGTAGAACCGCACTTCAGCATGTCCATTGTATAAGAGTTCACTTCGGGAGACAGGTCTATTGTGTGCCATTCACTCTCTGAAGCTTGCTTGTAGTGGAGGAGAAAACCTGTCGATGATAAATAACGGTGCTTAGTTTCATCACCATAATAATCCTTTGTCAATACACCAGCTCTAGGACGTCTGTTGGACAAAGGTCTCCTCTAATCATCCGTACAATGTATCTACCTTGTAATGCGTTGCCATAAAATATAGTTTTATCCAAATGATGAAATTTTACTACTATTGGCGAATTTGTAACGTAAGTAATGTACATCTTGCTAACCTAATATAGGTTCCGTAGCATCCCCAGGAAGCTGCCAATGTAGCTTGATGCTTGAAGTGGTCGTGTATTGTAAGGACAGGGCAGGCGCCGCGGGAGGCATGATGGCCACCACCACGTACACTATGGTGTCTTCGCCGATCGTGTTGCTGGCAGTGCACGTGAAGTTGCCGGAGGATTGTTCATTTACTTCTGTAAAATTGACATAACATAGATTTCTGACAAAAAAAATAGCACCGTACGAAAATTGTATACGCGTATGTTGATGTTTATATTGATAATCTTAACGACCTGGGGTTATAGACAACTAGCTTTTGCCAGCGGCTTCGCCCGCGTGGAGGTCGAAAAGTATCCGACGGGAACGTATTACTGGGAAAAATCCTATATGTTAATCCAGGTTATAATCTATCTGTGTGCCAAATTTCATCCAAATCCGTTCTATCGTTGTTGCGTAATTTATTAACAAACATCTAAATATCCAAACATACAAACTTTCACTCTATAATATTAGTAGGATATTGCTGCTGTTACCTATTCGGTTTGTCTTTGGAGTTTTCTAATTTATGTGAAGTTTTCGCTCCTAGCACACTCAACGGTTATTAACTTTTAAAACCATGCATTTTTTCAATTTACTGCCTTTCGGATCGCCAATTTAAACCAACTAGGCGAAACCGGACTTTTCTTGTTATATAATGTGAAGCAGCCCTTGATTGTCACGTAACGTACCCCGTATGTGTAGATGTCCTCGATGCGTGACTTGGTAGTACTGATGGTGTGTGACAGGTACCCGCGCGTGCTGCCAGCGCGAGCGCGGCGTCGGCGCGCCCACACACGTGCACGACAGGAGGGCAGCTCGGCCCGCGCCCACGGACACCCACCGGCCGAAGGAGGCGATGCGGGCTGGAACTGGAACAATAAACATGTGTGATAAGTTTCATAGAACGTGTCAAAAGTTGCATTCCTCTTCTGTAGATAAGATCAAACAGACACAGAAATAAAAGTGTACCTAAAATACAAAAATTAGCCCCTTGAACGCCAAACTTCATACTTGCTAGCTAATGCTGTTAACACATTACATAATTATAACGCTGTGAATACTGTGATTGTTTATTTAACCATTGTGCCTGCTTCGCGGTCAGTTAAGTGTTAAACTGGGAAGAAGTTAACACTCAGACAAAAACACGTATTCCAAAAATTCATAAAATTTTCAATTACATATTTATTTTCCTCTTCTTATCCGGTACGCTCTTGACAGAGCGATCGTGATCGTTACGTACTCGTAGCAGTATTGGAAGGGGCAGATGTGATGCACTTCACGACATTTCGCCACCGCTGCCTGCTAGAGGTCATCCTGCTGCATTCGTTAACCGAACCTCCAATGGCAGACTTGATCTGGTCAGTCCAACGCGTGGGTGACCTTCCGCGCGGTCTAGTGCCTTCTACTTTCCCTTGGACGACAAGGCGTTCTATGGACTGATTGTCACGCCGGGAAACATGTCCGAAGAATGTCAGGATGCGAGATTGTACTATGGAAAACAGACGCTGCCTGATACCGAGTTCTTGAAGTATCGAGACGTTCGTGCGAAACTCGGTCCACGAAACCCCAAGCATTCTTCTCCAGCACCACATTTATTAGCAGCATTTATTTTCCACAATACTCCTAAATATGGAACGGTTTTCACTTACTTCTAGAGCTAGGTCCTTGCCCCACGACGAGCGTGGACTCTCCTTCTCCGGAGCCCGTGGTCGCCGATACCCAGAACTCGTACAGTTGATTCTCCATCAGGTTTCGCACTTGGAACATCAGCTCCGTGTCGGTCTTCTTGTCTGCAGGCACTGTGAAGCTGGAGTGCTTACCCAGCCTAGAAAAGGGATAATATTTAATTTGTGACTGCTCATTTTATTTGACTAATCTACATCTATGTTTCTTATTCTTTTTTGCCACGTTTATTGTGCGTCATTAAGAAGCCATAAGTAGAATTTTAACATCGGTATTTTACATATTTTCATATACTTGAAGTTTAAATCTGGTAGTAAATGTAATTTTGTCCTTACCGTCCAGCTTCTCTATAGTAGACTGTATAATGTGATATAACGCCATTCGGATGTAGGGGAGATAACCAGCTGACCAATACTGAGTCGCTGGAATACGCTAGTGCTTTAATCTTCTCGGGCGCTGAAGGAACTGCAATTTAAATAAAAACCTTATGAAACTTCATTGGATTTTCAATTACCTATTCAATTATATTATTATGGACGTCTTTTAATTACGACTAATATTTGATCTTACCATCTTCCTCGGTCATGCAGTAGACCGGCAGACTTCTTTTGCCGTCTCCAGCGTTGGTGAAAGCCAGGACTTGTATAGAGTAGTTTGAGTATTTACGTAGAGTGTGTAGGTATGTGTCTGTTGTCGCCACTCGTTTGATCTCGCCAACATCCACTGGAAACGTGATTTTGTGTAAAGAATTTCTGTCGTTTTATGACATTATTATCCTTAGAACCAGTGCCTAAAGTTATGCATTAATACTGTTTGTTCGATGACCTACTATACTTACCATGATCTGTGGTTAGTGGTGAATAAATAACTTTGTATCCTTGTATGAGGCCACCATGTTGGCCGATTGGTGGTGGGTTCCATGACACTTTCATGCCAGAAGACGATAGGGCTGAACAGGACACTCTTGTTGGTGGAGACTCGGGGACTGAAATTAACAATTCATTCATCATCATTATTTATAATCTGTGAAAGTAGTTTAACATTATACTTACCTACACTTTTTATTAAAATGAGGTTAAGAAAATTTTGTATCAATAAATAACGTCTGGCTAGGATTCAGCTATCAATGGATTCTCACCTCCTTCTAGCGTGGTAGCAGAAACTGGTGCGGATGCAGGCCCCGCGGCGACACCGTTGAATGCTCTCACGCGCACCTCGTATCGTGTGAATTTGCGCAGAGCTGATAAACTTAGCTCAGTAGCTGACCAACCATTCACTGTTAGCGTTCTGAAAATGATCCAATTGAAGTTATTGATTGGTACGTCTGGAAAGTCATGATTGCAAAAAATCTGACATTAACACCTCTACCGCCGTTTTTTTAATGAAATTAAAATGAAAAATGAAAATGAAATTATTTATTTCAGACCAAGCACACAGTAGTAATACAAATCCATATTATGTTAGTAGGTAGATACATAAAGCTATATTAGTAAAATTTAAAATTATTATTATTTTGGAAATGCATGAATGCTTCAGGATTTGGCTATCCACTCTGTCCGACACGTTCAGAAGCGTGTTGGTGCTACCCCTTAGCCGAAACCATAAGGAGGTCGATCTTTTGCGAAGCACCGTCTGGAAGCTGTCCGTGCTATGGTCAGCAAACATGCCGGAGGCACTGCACCTCCATGGGACCCCCAACTAACCCCTGAACGCGTTGTTATACTGGACGCACAGAGCATTGTACGCTTTTTAGTGTAATTGCTCCACAGGTTGCACGTGCATTCGCCCTTCCATCTGAAAAAATTGTTTTGGTTATCATACCAATATCTAAATAGATTGATGATCTCTACTGGCAGCTTGGTGTTCAGCGTCATCTTCCTCCACAGAACATAGAATGACACCATGTCAAATGCTTTTGACAGATCCAAGAAGCAGTCGTATACTGGTGTTCTCCTGTCAGTATATTATCGGACAGTATGCCTAAGACACAGTACTGCGGATTCTGTGGACAGCCCAGGTCGGAATCCGAACTGTCCATCATGCAGAGAGACATATTGGTTTAAGTACCTGTTAAGCACACCATCCAGCACCTTACCCAGGGTCATGGCCAGAGATATAGGTCTATAATTAACTTTATCCGATGCGTCACCTGTCTTATTTTTAATTATAGGTACCACTATGGTCTTCATGAGATCGTCTGATAGGTAGTTATGACGAAGACAGAAAGTAAATAACATGGATAGGACCCTAAGCAGGTGAACGCCTGCGTTCTGCAGATGCTCGGTGCTGAGATCATCATGCCCGGGTGACTTCCCTCTGATCATTGCTTTATAACCTTATCAACCTCCGTATAAGTTATTTTAACTGGAGGATCATCGATATCGTATTTCCCAGCATCGAGCATCATATCACCCTCTTCCGGTTTCAAAAGAAGTTCCACTCTAAAGTGGTTTCTAAATCGGTTAGCAACATCACGGAGAGCACTAATCCCCTCCACACTGGCTGGAAGACTCACCTTTGGTTTGAGTAAGTTAGTATATTTTCAAAACTGACTGAAATTTTTAGACTTAGGATGTTCGGCAATTATATCCATTTTTATTTGATCTTTATTATGAAGGCAATACTTCAGTTGGGCTTTAAAATCTTTTCTAGAGTTATGCATGGCTTCATAGAGCCTACCCGACTTAGGCTTACTAAACGAATATCACTTTTGGAAATGAAACCTAGCCTTTTGATGCGCATCTCGAACATGTTTACTCCAACCCCCAATGTGACACCCTCTTACAGGTTTGCTTTTATGGCTGGATACGGACGCTTCAACAAGTACTGTTAGAACAGCTCGGTATAACCTATTGGTCACATCTCTATGCTCAATATTATTACACAACTTATCTGCTCCTCCTCCTTGCGTCGTATTCCTCAATGCTGAAGGTCGTGACCTCCCTTCAGTATCACCTTCTTTCGGATGATCTTTCTCCATCTGTCTCCGTCTCTGGCTGTGTAAAGAGCACAGGGGACCGTGGAGTCAAGGGCGTTGCGGATCTGGTCAGACCATCGTATTGGGCTGCGTCCACGAGGTCGTTTCCCATCCACCTTGCCAGTCACGATTAGCTTTTCTAGGTTGCCATCGTCTTTCGTCCTCGCAATGTGACCGAAGTATTCCAAGACTCTGCGCATGCACTCGGATGACAGCCGTGAGCAGATTATGAGCTCTCGCAGTATGGAGACGTTTGTCCAAAATGCTGTCCAGGGGATACCCAGCATCTATATCCAGCACCACATCTCAAAAGCGTCAACGCGTTTTCGGTCAGCAGCTTTCAGCGTCCAAGTCTCAGCGCCATACGAGAAGATCGAGAAGACTAGGGTCCGTACCAGTCTGGTTTTGGTTTTTACAGAAATGTTGCGATCTCTCCAGATTTTTTCAAGCTGAGACATGGCGCTTTTAGCCATGACAATTCTCCTGCGCACTTTCATCTGGCAAGAGCCATTGTTGCTGATGTTGGAACCCAGGTAAATAAAGTTGTCTACTGTTTCTAGGTCTAAAGTGCCAGTGAGTTCCAGCTTCCCAGATCTATCCACCATCATGACCTTGGTCTTAGACCTTTTATAGAGAGTCCCATCTCCTCACTAATCCGTCGCGGATTAGTGAGGAGATGGGATTTATTATATATCAGATTATTGTCATTAATGGGACTAGATTACGAAAAGTGATATAGTCCCATCGGTCCACTGTCTCAATGATACTCATTTTGACGACGACAGCTTCTTTTCACATTAACGTTGCAGTTTTCGTCATTGAAACTTACAGTTGATGTTTGTATGACATCTACATTTCTTTGCAATGTGTTAAAAGTTTATATTGTGACGTAGCTGTCCTTTACTGCCTTCAGTTCTTCCCTTAACACCAGAATATCCTTGAGGAGTCGTGTCACATCAACATGGTCGAATCTGATAGGCGATAACTTCTGAAGGTCACGAGCCCCAAAAACTAGAACAATCTCAGGATCAGTCTGCTTCAGAAGCGTATCAATGTCCCTCTGTGATTTCTTATCACCTTTGCGAATCTTCAATTGCTGGACCAACGGATTGAGTCGAACAGTAACGTCTTTGCACTGCGGATTTCTTCAGACGAAAACGCCGTCACACATATTTAACTTAAACTGTCTTCGATACGATGACTGATCTAATACGATGTCTGTGTCAATTTTGTACTTCAAATAACTGAACTAGTTATAAGTTAACTGCCCTTTCAGGATCGAGGTGAAGCAATAGGTAAGTTTAATATTCTATATACTATTATAATAGGTTGGTTTTGATACCATTAAGTAAATAGATGAAATTTAAAAATAGAAAGTAAAACGATTTCCCGCTATATTTAAATTGTTTGTCTGCCCACGGAAATGAGTGAATCTAACGAAGAAATTCTAAACATTTAGAAGTTTTTTTAAAAAACGGGCCAAAATGTGATGAAAAACATATATTTTATATTTATGGACATAAGTCTTAGAGTCAGTAAGAGTAGCACAAAGTTGTTTCAAGCGTTTTCAGTCCGGGAATTTTGATGTCAAAGAAGCATCTCGCTTTGATCGCCTTGTTTCGGATCAATTCGAAGCCATTTTTGATAAAGTAGAGCACGATCAGCGTATTAGTAGTTTCGACATAGCTGAAGAGTTAGGTGTTGTCCACAAAACAGTTTTGACCCATTTGATAAAAATAAAGAAGTACAAAGAAAAAAGCTCGATATTTGGATCCCACACGTGCTCACTGATAGAAACATAATGAATTGTGTACGCATTTACGATTCTCTATTGAAACGTAAACCGAACCATTTTTGAAAAGTTTGATCACTGGTGATGAAAAGTTGATCACCTACGACAAGAACTTGCGAGGTCAAAGGGCAGTCAAGCTCCACAGACTGTAGCAAAAACCGGATTAACTGGCAATAAGGTGATACTGACCCGAAGAATTGCCAAAATTAAGTGGCAGTGGGCAGGGCACATTGCTCGCAGAACAGATGGCCGATGGGGCCAAAAGATTCTGGAGTGGCGACCGCGTACCGGAAGACGTAGAGCGGGAAGGCTTCCCACAAGGTGGATCGATGACCTTGTGAAGGCTGCGGGAATCCGCTGGATGTGGGAAGCACAAGACCAGTCGAAGTGGAGGAGCCTGGGGGAGGTCCAGCAGTGGACGTCTTTCGGCTGAAAAGATGATGATGATGAAGGTGATACTGTGAGTATGATGGGATTGGAAGGGCATCGTTCATTATGAGCTTTTAATCATACATTCGGATCTTTACTGCCAACGGCCGATGACACTCAAGCAAGAAATTGAGAAAAAGATGTGATGATTTCGGCAAAAATTAAGAGAGTTTGGTTGGAAAGGGTTAATTTATCCACCAAATAGCCCTGACCTTGCAACATCAGATTTCCACTGTTTCGGCCTTTGTAGAATTCTTTAAGTAGTGTTAGGTTAACATGGACAAGAGAAAGACGAGAGGACAAAGCTACTTGTCGCGGTTTTTTTTTAATCAGAACCCCCAAAATTTTTACAGCAATGGGATTATGACACTACCTACAAAATGCCAACTAGTTATCGAACAAAATAGCTCATATTAATTATGTTAATCAAATGTAAATAAACTAAGAAAAACATATATGTCTTGTCTTGAATTTGTATTTAAAACACCTACGAAAAAACTTTTTCCCCGACCGAGTTTTAATTATTTTTATTCCCGATGGTATCTAGTAGTTAACTGTTAGTTACCTAGTAGAATTCCTCATAGCCGGTGCAGCAGGACTAAGTTCCGCACATGTAACTGAGTAGCCCAGTAGTTCTCCGTGCCACGCGTCCCGAGGTGGCGGTCGCCATGACACGTGCAGCTCACCTGGACCACCGGGAGTCACGTGCACGTTGGTGGGGGCTTCTGATGGTGCTGTAATTAGGAGTTGAATACTATTAGTAGGCAGCTAAAGTGAAAAGTCAGAACGGATTTGCGGTCGTTGACCAAAAATACCGTTTTTGTTTTAACATGTTGAGATACCGATACCGTCAATTCTGTGGAGTTTCTCTAGCTAATTGACCTTGTATAGTTATTGTCAAGACATTCACCTTTTTATTTCAAGTTGTGTAATGTTCTTACCTTCTTCCTGCGTCTTCACAACGACTGGTTCAGTGTAAGCACTCCTGTCGATCTGATTGATGGCAGCTATTCGGATCATATACGCGGTGTGTGGCTTCAGACTGCTCAGCAGAGCTTCGTAATGTATATCGCCTTTCTTAGTTAAGCTGAAATTTTAGAAAACAGAAACTCAATACCTATAGGTAATTAGTAGAAAGGTTATTTCGAAAGGTCAAACACAAAATTCATCAAACCTTCGCCGTCTTATTCCAAACACGATCAAAATCGATGTCCAAGAACGGATAGACTTGATTATAAATCGATTCGTGTTTTGTCATCTGATACCTGACATCGCATTTTAGTAGGTATTTTCTTATTAATACAACGCTTCTAAATCTCTTTAAAATTACGACTTGTTGAATGGTTTTCTACTCACGTGACATGCGAGTGTGCGACCCCATGGACGGACACGTTGAGCGTTACGGCTGCATCCCACTGGTTCACTCTGATGGCCCCTTGAGCTGACAGTGCGCAGTACTGCAGGGTGTAACCCACGAGGGGAGAGTTGCCATCGAAGCCCTGACTCCAGGATAAACGGACAGCCCGGCTTATGATCTCCGTCACCGATAGAGAATGAGGGGTGTCGGGTTTTTCTGGGTGAAAGTGAAAATAAAATAGTAAGAAATATTGAAGAGTATTTTTATTTTTCAAAGTTCCAACTCCGGATAATTAATTTGTTAGAAAATGTTGGTGTTTG
Organism: Antitype chi; assembly: GCA_947359405.1. Lineage (NCBI taxonomy): Eukaryota > Metazoa > Arthropoda > Insecta > Lepidoptera > Noctuidae > Antitype > Antitype chi. The sequence goes on from OX375808.1 coordinate 23,838,968, forward strand.
ACTTCGTTTATCTGGTAGATGTGCTTATTTGGAGACTACAAACTTATATTTTCTTGTTTAGTGGTAATAGTTAATAAATAGTAGGTTACATAAACGAAACATTTTGGTAAGTTTTTGATTCAAAAAGCCCAGAAGTGTCTTGTGTTTTTTTAGTATGTTTTGTCTGGATAAAACTCACCTTGGACGGAAAGATAAATATAATGGTCGCTATGACCGTACGCATTGACGGCTTGACACTTGTAGACGCCGGAGTCCTGCCGGTCCGCACGGCTGATGTACAGCTGGGATCTTATACCACTATCAGTCTTTGCTTCAGAGATGCTTAACCTGGTGAAACAAATGGAAAAACTGGTAAGAACTTATAGGGAATCAAAGAGATCCAACCATTTTAGTTAAAATGGAGCCTTTTCCGAAAATAGCAACAAGTTTGTCAAAACAGCTGAATCACGACCTAATCACCAATTTGATGTGATAAGTACCTACCTACTTTTAATTTTTCTGTTTGCAGGCTTTCTAAGACATTAAATTAATGTTGGTCAATGTATAAGTTTCTTTACCTATAAGTATTAAGATCTAAGTGGTTCATGTTGTGAGCCCATGTTACTCTAATGGGACTGTCTCCGCGCACGTCACACACCAGAGTCGCAGGCGCATCTCGACGTGCTGTCATATTATGTGATGTCAACTCGAACCTGGCAGGCTCTGGAGAAGATACAAATACATTAAGAAATTGTATGTCATCCGCATCCCGCATCCATTTTGTGCCAACAACCTTTAGGTCGTCGATCCATCAAGCATCTATATTTATTGAATGCATAAATGAATTTCTCGTACTTTTCACATGCATTATATTCTAAATGTAAAACTTACCGTTGACAGAAACAAATATAGTTTTGGTAAGTGGAGATCCTACTCCATTCTCTGATCTGCACATGTAGTTTCCCTCGTCATAAGGAAGTGCTGACTCTATCCATAGAGTTCCGTTTGAAAGGAACTGAAACCTTCCACCCAGGTTTATTAGAGGGACATAGTCGGTCGATGACCCTGAAAATAATATTATGTGAGATGCAGTAAGTAATTGAAATTGTTAATTTGGTAAAATAATGTAGATACACGAAAGGAACCTTACCTACAGCCGTGATGCACTAGTTGAAATAACTTAACTATTTTGATTATGACAACATATATTATAATGGATTTACCTTTGTTTAAATACGTACCATGTTACGAGAGCAACATTTATATGATTGCATGAAAGATTGATAACAGTGGGAACCAAAATGTACTTACAGAAGTTACAAAATATACGCATTTGAGCAATCCTGGGCTTAAGAATAATACAGACAGTGATTCTAAAGAGTAAATACGACAGACATTAACTAAAAAAGCATAATTTTGACCTACCTCTTTGTTTAAGCCAGGTGACTTGCGGGGCTGGTGATCCCGTGGTCTGACAATGCAAAGCCAACTGTTCACCAGCCAGCACTGCTTCATCCTTCGGTTCCACCACCCATTTTGGGGACACTGCAGCGTGCAAGTAAGTCAAGTTTCATTTATTTCTGGGCCAATACATGATATTTCTTTAATTACGGCAAGTACCTACGCAAACTTGACTATAATTAATTGTGCTACTTGTGGCAACATACTTTATAAAACATTGTTGCCTTAATGAGTTCTTTGCATACATTATAATAATACTATTTTTACCTCTCCCGTCAGCAGCAAAACATTGTTATGAATATAAAGAGCTACTTAAGTTATTACTGCTAAGAACTTTAACGTTGCTTCTTAAAATATACGACCGTCTGTGAATTTTTACGCTTTTTGTTCAGCTATACTGAACAAGTGGTGCACTCTTTGGTACAAGAATGGGTAAGTATTCAATTTTCATCTTTCGTACGAGATAGTTACATGAATGATTCAACCATATTTTAAACGATCGGTTTAAACATTATGCTGGTACAATAATTAAAATCAACTTCGAAAAATTTAAAAACGAAGTTAGTCAAGTCTTTCCGAACAATTTTAACATAAGAAGATTGACAAAAATATTAACAGTTTATTTGTCCTTTTATTATAATTTTAGATCAGTGTGTCCAAAAAAATCTTATAAATAAAATTTACCATTTTCGTAAGACATCTGAAATCCAACGCTGTGCAAAACAAAAACGTTCAAGAATTTATACATTTATATGAAAAACATTTGCGGCGAAAAATAAATGTGCGTTGTGAATAAAGTGCTTATAAAAGTGAATACATTTCCGATGGCATTTATTCAAACTGCAACATTTAAAAATGACAAGATTTGAAGATGACTGGAAATCTTATATTTTTTTAAGAAATGAGTAGAAAACAAGGTAGGTTTAGATGAAATTTTATTAATAAGGTGCAATATGAATAAAACCATCATTTTGACACTTCTTGGAACAAGGGAACTACATATTGTGGCAATTGTGATCCTGCAAAGAAACCAGCGATATAGACAAAATAATGACAACTCTGTGCTCTGTGCAAGCGTGATTAGTCTCTTTGATGGTGGGAGCGCGGTTTCGGGTGAAGTGTTTGTTCGCTACGTCAACATAGCTTTTAAGTGTGTTGACGGTTTGGGTGTTTGGACCGAAATTCGGTTTAAACTCTGGGTAAAAATTAAATAGTATATTACTCGGCATCCATGAAAAACCCTATTTATACGGAATGTCTACAAAAAACCATGCATTTGACACATGAGTTTTTTAGGTGCATAATCATTTTTATTTCTTGTAACTTTATAAAGTTAAATAATCAGTAAATCTTTTGTATTTAAATGTTTAAATGTAGTATCAGCATATAAATTTATTCGAATTAATTTTTTGAAACACATTTAGCCTGGTTGTGGTTGATTTATTCTTCTCTTTTTAATTCTTTACTGTTTGATGTTTTTATGTTACGGTAAATGTATATTCTATTGGCCAATTAACAAAACGACCCCGCGCTCGCACCTCACTTGGACATCATGACGGTGCTCGGTGCTCTTGTGCATATTGACATGGCGGTTACCTTTGACCACCAGTTCGGCGGTATAGTTAACCTTGGCCGCAGTATTGGAGGCCACGCAAGTGTACAACCCGCTGTGGCGGGCCGACACCTCTTTGAATACGAGGTTGCTGAAAAAATCAGCACCCCGCTCTTCCACCTATACAACCAGGCCGGGTTTTGAAGATAATATTCGTGAAAATTATTTTGAAGTTAGAATTTGAGGTTTGATTCTTGAATGAGATCGAAATATGGACCGATGGATCGACTGCTTAGATACTTATATGATTTTGTCATTCATCTGCTTGCAAGTTTTATAGAACAAAAGGATTTGTCCAGGTAAAAAGCCATGCTTAGTAGGTTGCACATTACATTTTCTCGTGTGGGGAAAATATAATTATAACGCTACATAATTTCAAGAATCAACCCCTAAATCGCAGTAAACTAAACCTGATTATCATTGATCTGACCTGTAAACTAGAAGGGATCGGCGCGTTGTCCTTGAGCCAGGTGAAGTGGACGGGCATGTCGCCTGACGTCACGCTACAGCTGACCTGCGCACGCTTGCCTTCTTGCAAGTTTGCTGAGAAGGAGAACGGCTCTATTTCTGGGGGATCTGTATAAAAAATAAATTTTGTTGACGGAACGATAGTGGCTTCATAAAGTGGTGAGAGCACCGAAATCAGATACGCAAGCGAAAAGAAAAGTATATGTAAGCGTACGTAGCATACGGTTAATGTATCCGTTACTAGATTTTCGAAGGTGTAATCTATTTATTTGAGCAAACATGTACACGTAAAAACAAAATAAGAAAGTAAAATAAACAAGACAGTAAATAATATTGGCAAAAAAACATATATCGTCCATCATCGTGAGATCACACCAAATAAACTTGAATACCTTCAATTGAATATTGTAAACTAACAACTCATTTAAACTTTAGCTGAAAAATTAGGACTAAGAAAAGTCCGTTTTACTGTTAGTTGTAAGAAAATAAGCATGTTAGTGACCAAACAACTCACTGCTAACAACAAGCTGCAGCTCTCTTCTGGCTATCTCCCCATGCGGGCCCATTACTGCACAGGTATATGCGCCTGCGTATGAGGGCTCTACTCGAGATACTTTGAGGGCACCGTCTATGCTGCTGTCCCATTCTACAGGGTTGCCGTCTCGCTCCCATTTTACTGAACTGAAAGAAAGGCACGATGAGAAGAAGGATATAATACAAGTGCACTAATTGCAAGCAACACTAGGGGAAATTTCAGTTCTCTCACCTGATTGGGTAGCCAGAATAAGGACAATAGAGAATCAGCTCACGACCTGCTACAGCTCTGATTGGTCCTATGGACCTCACGTAAGGCGGACCTGAAGCAAAACATAAAAATTACAGTATTATATTTTTACTACGGATTTATTGACACGCTATGTGATAGTTATACAAGACTTTTATTACTTAGACTTACTGAAGCGAATAAAGCTTTGCTGTCGTAGCACTTTACTACGACAGCACAGCTCGTGTAGCCGTACGTGCCAAACCTATGTGTACTCTACGTACCGATAAGTAAACATTAACCTTAGGGAAATATTTGATCACAGACTGGGTTCAGACCCTTACAATAGACGGGTAAAGGCAAAGGTGTGAAAGTATCCTGCGTTATAGTAAACACCCACCATAAATATTGAGTCTGGATGTGTGTGACACCTCCCCCAGTGAGTTGGCCGCTCTGCAGGTGTATAGGCCCCCGTCCTCAGACCTCACGGCTGAGATGTTCAGGTAGCTTACCACGTCATTGGTTTTAGTCGCAAACTGTTCCACGCTGTATCTGCCAGACAGAATTTTGTTAGAAAAGGAAACAGCAATTTGAAGTAGATTTATGTTAAAGCATTATCTAGCGATGAAAAAATGTGGTTATTTACTTATAAATATATATCACAACAAATGAAATATGGAAAAGAGATATAATTACAACTTAGATACGAAAGAATGAAATAAATAAATGTTTGCTTGAAAACAACAGAGAATGTTAAAAGCGGGTGTTAAATCTATAGGGGATTATAGCTAGCGTACACAAGCCACACAGCCCAAATAAGTGTAAGAGAATTACTTTAGACTGAAGTAGGATTAGAATTTTTTGTCCGATCTCTTCTGCACAATCAGCATTAGATATGCCTAGAGTAAAAAAGGTATTTCACCTAGACTTCCCTTTTTTTTCAGCATTAACGTATCCAAGCTTGGTACAATTTTAAGCCTTTGGCATTCATTAACTGATTGAGTCATGATTACAAACCTGTGCCCTCTAGCCATGGTATTCAGTGGTTGCCCATCGAGCATCCAAGTAAAATGAGGCGGTGGGGAGCCGGCAGCGGAACACTTGAGGGTCACCACCTGCCCAGGTCTCAAGACCTGTTCTATGAATGTGTATTGGAGCTCTGGCGCTGTGTCTGCGTGGAAAGTAGGTTTTAAAGGTTCACTTAGTCAGGAATGGTTTTTTGTCATTTCAAACTAGCAGGAGTAGGTATAATGGCTCTGTTAATAATTTTCGTTCTTGCGGACATCTAAAAAGATTGCCCAAGACAAGGAGAATATGATTAATAATATACCACCTTATAATTGTCCCACTGTAGGGCAAAAGCTACTTCTTATACTTCGGAAATGGGTAAATAACATGACAGAGAGTCTGGTAAACCTTATAATTCAATCTCAAGAGTCAGACTCACCTCCTAACCTCAACTCCGCGCTAGCCTGCGCCGAGTCCCTCTCATTCCTCGCCATGCACTGATACACGCCCTTATCAGCCCTATGTACTGACGCGATGACCAGCTGTTCCCCGTTGTTCTGCACCCTGACCCTGCCTCCCGCCACTCCAGCACCAAGGGGCACGCCATTGTGCAGCCACTCTAGACGAGGGGCAGGCCAGCCGCCCCATGTGCAGTTGATGATGGCTGTTCCACCGCTGTTGACCACCTGAGGAAAAGTTATTTTGTTCTATCTTTAAAGAACCTCAATGATATTTTTGAATGCTCGGAGCAAAAAAGGCCGTGCATCCCTTTAACAGCCTTCTATTCTCGCTTAAATGTCTAATATATTATTACTATGTTATAAGCTCAGACCCTCACGGTGGAAAGGAAATGGTCAAATAGTACAAGTAGATCGAATTTTTATCTATATATAGGGACCAATTTCCTTTATTCTTCTTGTACAAGCCACATTTCTTGCCTTGTTTCCTATCCCTGCGAAAATAAATCAAGAAAATAAGTACGCTCTCGTTCATAACGGAAGAGGTTTATTTGCTAATAAACGACACTATTGGCTTTTACGACGACCCGTTTAATTATACCGAATATATACGCGCACGAATATCAATAATTTTGTTACATACACGGCATCTACATATAAGGATGACACACTGAATAAAACGACAAATTTACTATGCTTGTGGTTTTCCATCCAGACTCAATGCATGCCATAACTTTATTGCAGAGAATGCGTCGTGGCATTTAGTCCACCTTAAGTTAAGCTTAGTATACTTACATAAAAGTACCTTCCCTCTTAACAAAAAATTAAGAGGGTAGGACAACAATGAAGTGATTAAATTTTTTATCAATCTTCACAAAAGTATTTTTTATTCAACTTTATGACCAACATATCAGTCAGTCCCGAGCCAACCAAAACATTATTCAACTAAATATGACAAAGATTAAGTACCCTTTTACTTATATTTATGCTATAATAAATCAAGGAGATTGTCGGTATATTTTATCTTTATGAAAATTGTAATATTTTTTGGGTTTTTTGATACAGACCGAGACCACAGAATCTTAGCCCCGAGCTTTATACAATTTTGTGGCACTTTACTAAATATATTTTTACCAAATAAAAGGCGTATTACGTCGCAGCTTCATTTTAGAAGGTACCTAAGTTGTGATATTCGTACACATGCTTTTTAACCAACTTCAACATAAAAAACACGCTTTAAAAACCAAAGTAAGAAAGTAGAATATGATTTTATTTAAATGGGGTGCTTGATATTAAAATTGATTATAAAACTATCTGAAAAAGCACCCCACGCTTTTCAATTGAATTAAATTATTTTGAACTATTTTAGTTTGGTTTTTAAAGCCTGTTTTTTAGTTTTTTTTACTATTATTTATTTTATATTTTTAGTTCGGCTAACTACAAAAGCGTGTTTTTTTTGTAAGTACATTTTTTTTGGGCAGCTTAATGGAACAGATTTATGAAATTATTGAATCATCATTGGTCCCTGATAAGTGTGCAAAGTTTCAATTAAATCCGACGTTTTGAAGGGGGTGATAATCACGTTCAAAGATTCAGTTTCATAGATACATAGATACATACATTCCAAGCTAATAAAAGCGTGTTGGAAAAGGAGGAGGTCCTCGATACAATTTGAAAAAATTATCATTTGAACCCTTTCATACAAATTATTTATTTATTTTATATTATACTTACAGCGTGGTCACATATGAATTTAGTCAAGTTCTGATTAGTGGTTGATATTATAATAGTATCTTCCTGTCACTGTTATTTACTTAGTAAGTGAAGGAATACGAGTTTGTGTGGGGTAGGTACCAAAGGATAAAAGTGAAAAATTTTGTTACTTAAAAAAAAACCAACAATTTCCAAAATTACACCACAAAGCGAAAAATTACTTTAGTTTCGGAAGTCGGTGGGAAAAAAAAGAATTTCCAAAACCTATGACACCGACTGCTAAAACCAAAGTTATTTTTCAGTTTGTTGTGTTATTTTGGAAGTTTTTAATGAAACTCAACTTTTTTAATTCTTGAGCTATGTATTATAATTAAAGTCCCTGGGTTATTTCAATTGCTACCACTGTGTAATAAAACAAAAAAATCATAATCAGCAGAATCAATATAAAAAATCTCAAACAACGTTAGCGCTAGAAAACATTAATATTTTTGTCTCCCACGAGTCAACCCTATCTAGAATTGCGCGCGTAATGTTTGCGGCCCCGTATCGGGACGCATTTATTTTATTTTACGTCGCAAATATCCTGCCAGCAGTACCTTCGCGCGTAGCTACAATGAAATTTTGCAAATATCCGGTTTTTTCCAACAATCGCCGGTGATAGCTATTTATTTTTTTGATAAAATACCTCATTGACTTTGAAATTGATTGCAATAAGTACTTGATTAATTGTAAGATAATTTTATTGTTCTGTTTATATGGTCAGTTTTGAATAGTTTGTATAATTTTGAATAATTTGTATAATAAATTAAAGAATTGTTATTATTCGGCATAATATCTGGAAATAATATTAATTGCGTATCATTTACATTTTATTTGCTTCATTGATAAAATAAATTACGTAGGTACAATATACTTTGATTGATTGATTGACTTTAACACGTAGGTGTTACAGTATATTATTGTACGTAGGGTACGTAAACCTACACAGTTTCACTGTAGCATATGCGAAATATTAAAAGAAAACTTTCAACAACCATGCAATAACGGCCTATAAACTCTACATAACGGTACACAAACGAATTACTAGCCAATAATAACGTATTATAACAGAATTGTTAATGAAATCAATAGGAACATCACTGTAGGGAATAATGACAGCGATCGAGCCGATATGAGCTGTAATCAACGGCTATTTCGCACATTCTACTGATCATTTCGTAGAATTAAGAGAACGTTTACTGATTGTTCACCGATTTTCTACTTTGATAGCTCTTTATGCGCCAAGTTATCATTGTTATCAATGATATGACCTGCTTTTGAAATATTACTTTGTGATCCATATTGCACTTCTGATTTTGGATACCAAAAACTAGATATTTGTACGGTTTTGTATTCCTGGTATATTTTTCATAAAACACAGATACATGTTAGTAGAGCCAAACCGGAAATCTAATATTCAAGAGTATCTAAGTTTACTCCGTTCGGTTGTGTTAACATACCTACCGAAAATAAGTAACCTATCTAACTAAAAAGTAGATGAAAACCCTACTTTTACAGATAAAAAAACTATCTACCACCCATTTCCCACCGAAAACATTCTACAAAATACGTACTCAACTCCAACATACGTAGTTAAAAACACGAAACTCCTCCTTCATTGTGACCTAAGATTTTATCTCGAACCAAGCATAAAGCCACCGACGGCCGCTATGCGCTACATTTTAGCCAAAATACTCTGCATCCAAACAAAATTGTTGAGAGCCAAGTTTATAGCGCCCGCAGCAAAAACGAGCACATAAAAAATAACATCTCTCGAACATTATTAAGATTTTCTTCCACAAATAGAGGTGAGAATCTTGGGATAGTTGAAACAATCTGATTTGCAATTGGAGGCCCTTAAAAGGGTTTGTGGTAAAAAGTCTCGGGTCTCCGAACATTGGCCTCATCCGAGCCAATCTGAAACAATCAGGGAAGGTAGTGCCTACGCCTTTATTACAACTGTACCGGACACCTTGTTAACATGGTTTTGGCGGCAAACAGTAACAACCGTAAGTAGTGCTCTATTTTTGAGTGCGGGGGAGGGATTGGGATTCTAGGCTTGTGTAGTTCAGTTAGCTTTAGAATTTGCGGTCACTGGTAAATCTTTTTGCTTCTATCCATCACAATAATTGAAACGTGAAATGGTTTCCAAAGTTTTAATAACTAACGCAGCAAACATGTTCTTGAAGCTATGAACATGGTTATCGTAAGTAGCTAATTGCCGCCCATTGTGTCAACTTATGTCTATTTTATGCGGCTCACAAAGTTTGTACCATAACACACTGGAGAGAATAACACACAATGTGACATGCAACACACTGGAAAATATTGTAACACACTAGAACTTTGTAAAGGCAGGTCTACATTGTACAAAAAATATTATTATTAGGTTAATAAATTAAATGAATAGGTACGTATGTGACTTCTATTAATACACGTAATCTATTTAAACATTTGACTCCTCATTGTACTCCTCATTATGAACAACTTTTACTATGGGACCAACACTGAACTTATGAAAAAAAAATCAGCTGTTCCATAAAAAATGCTTTACAACACGATCATAATGTATGGAACAGCTGATTTTTTTTTCATGATTTCAGGGTTGGTCCCATAGTAAAAGTTGTTCATAATGAGGAGTACAATGTCCCCTTATATATATGTATTGTTTTTTATGGGCCTTAGTTGCCTGAAATAAAGGAATTATTATTATTATTATTCTCTTTATTCATATTTTACACATATAAATATTTTTTGTTGTTCATTGTTTAGCAAATACTCTTCAACATCTTTTTTCTTTTTTTCTCTCCATTGTCTCCGTAGTTCTTCCCGCTCTTCTGGTCCAAAATCTCCTATTCTTTTTCTAGTTTTGTTAGTCCTCTCTGCATTTCTTCGTTGCATTTCTTTAAATTTATTTGGGTTTTCATTTTTCATCTTCTCGCGATAACGTTTTTGCCGTTCGGCTGCGCTCAAAGGCATCTGTGTACAAAATAAGTTTTAACTGTAAATATATTTTGTGATAGAAAGAAAAAGAAGCTCTTGAACAAAGAAAATAATATTTTATATTTTTATGGTGTTTATATAATAATAATAATAATACCAGCCTATTATTGTCCCACTGCAGGGCAAAGGCCTCTTCTCATACAGAAGAATAAATAAATAAAATAATTTAGCATTATTTGTACAAACACTTGATTTCATTTAATACGGAAAATACACATGAAATTTTTCTATAGCAAAATAAACATTATAACGAAGGAAAGTATTATAACTACTGTTTATTACTGAAAAATAATTATGAAATTGTTGAAAAAAAATTAATGCCTAATGTTTACTTTCGGGTAACAGTATGTTGTGAACCAAGCTTAATATTATCCAGTGTGGTACGTAACACAACATGTAACACACCATAACACACTAGACCAAACACACCAGAAGATTCTTGTGTTCACTTGAACATAGCAGCTACAACTTCAAAGATATTTCAGAAATAAACCCTGAATGTACAAGGTAAAATCTATTATTTAGCATATTAACTAATATAATAACGAATTATAAACACGTACCTTGAAAATTCTGCATTTAAAATCCAATATTTTTAACGACCAAAACGAACACCACAAATCACTTCACTTAAGTTACGAAACTAAAATTGCTGACATAAAATTGACACATCATTGGCGTTGCCCTAGAGTGTTGCCACCCATTAAAAGTGGTTCTAGTGTGGTTGTTACTAAAATAAAAAAGTTACCACGTAACACATCTATTATAACACACTGGAAGATTAATTGGGACAAATTTAAAAATTAATAGTTTTATAAGAAAATATATAATTGCGAGGGATTTTTAGACAAAATGCATTACATGAACTCCCGTATTAACTACGACGGCAATCAGAAATTACATAAACCGAATAAATATTTTGTTATGATAATATAATTGTCGAAAGACTGCACTGGGACATTTTAGTTTTGTATGGAGCAAAAAAATATATAAAAGTTTCGTAAATCAAATTATTTAGTAAAATAAATATTTTTTATTTTTATTTGCAACCATGCATTTTTGACGTTTTCATATTATAATATTAAATTAAATTCTAAGGTATTCAATATGTAAATACTAAATATGTGCGGTAAACAGGCGACTGAAATATTTTTTCAAAAAGTAAATTTTTTTTGAGCCACACCCCAGGCACAGTAAAAGTATGCTAATTAGGTATCTATATAATAATTATATAGATAGATAGCATACTTTTTATTTCGCGCGCAATTTGACAATCGTTCCGCAACAGATGACAGGCTATGTAATGAATTATGTAAAAGTTATGTTTTTTTAGACAAGCATGATTTCGGGCAAAACTGATATTTTCAGTGTGCTTACTTTTAAACCCATCTGAAATGTAAAATCCTATTCTGTTTCTTTTCTTTCTTACAATCCGAGTCAGCATTCCGAAATTAAAAACACCGGTGTCACAATTTCCGAATCTCCATCAATATTCAGCTCTCACTCTGCCGTCACAGCAATTTTTTGATCCTCGTGTTATTTTCTCATCGGCAATATGGCGTGACAAATAAAAAAGCCAGTCACACGTTGTTCGCGTTACGGATCACAGCTCCATGCTCCAAAGAGGCAAACAAGTCTACCGCAAAAACACGAAAATACTCCGCTTTAAAAAATCGGATTTCATGTAGAAATAACGTTAATATTTAATTGGATAAGCGAGGTTAATCTTGGGAGGCAGTTTAGGTCCGCACTTCTGACTACAATATTTACAAAGGTCTGCAAATAGTGGAGCTGTTGAAGAAAGAAGTTGGTTTTATTGAATTAGATCGGAGGCGTAACGATGTTACAACGATTCGGGATTGGATGGCGCTGTTCAATTGGATTGTATCTAAGGGCACGGTCAATACGCCCGGTATTATCACCCCAGCTATCAAAATGGACCAGGCACGCTCATATCATGTTATCTTTCATAATCTTTTGTAGGTAAATGGTATCGAAGTGGTTATGGGTATCGATGTAGGTCATGTTTCACAGTGTTCTTGATCGAAGTAGTAGTAATTAGTTGGTATGACATTGTAGGTAGGTGAGCCACCTAATAATTTTAAGGATTATGTGGAGCTAGGCATTTTGCTGTCCTTCTTTGTCTCGTGTGGTGCCGGAAGTAAAAGAATAGCACCATCCCATTTCTTCCAATGGGTATGGTAGAAGGCGACTAAGGGGCTACTATAGAATGGGCAGCAGCGTTCTCTATACATTTTACCACCATACTGCTATCGCCAACCCGCCTGCCAAGCATGACGATTATGGCAAAACCCCCCAAAAATGATAAGTAGCCCTGCAAAATGGCCCCTAATACCCGGCGGCCCGCTTACTCTTGGCTACGGTAGCGGCCAAGATTACGGTGAGGCAACGGGTGCTAAGAATCTCCGGAAGAGATCTGGCTACCAAAATAAACGAAAACTGCACCTGGCAACTTACAACATGCGTAGACTCCGGACCGACGAGAAGATTACCTAACTCGAGGAAGAATTGAGCAGGTTACAGTGGGGTATAGTAGGGTTATCTGAAGTCCGAAGAGACGGGGAGAACCCAATAATCCTCAAATCCAGTAACCTGCTCTATTTCCGGGAGGGCGAACAGCAGTCCCAAGGTGGTTTATTGTCCATAAGTCCCTTGTGAGCAACGTGGTGAAGATCGAGAGTGTGTCGATCAGGGTGGCGTATCTTATACTCAGGATATCCGCAAGATATTCGCTGAAGGTCATACAGGTCTACGCCTCGGCCTCGTCATACCCCGGCGATGAGGTGGAGAAAAATCAAAATCAAAAGTCATTTATTCAAACTAGGCTGAGAGTCAGCTCTTTTTGAACGTCAAAATAAAATTACATAAGACAGTCCCCCCAAAAACGCCCGCCCTTCACCACTTCCTAGTGCTTTAGCTGGGAAGAAGAAGTAGCGGAACAAACTCCCCAGCAGCACAGCTGTCTGTCTGAGACCATATATGAGGATATAACCACAGCCATGCATGGCTCTAAAACTCATTTCGCCGTTGTCATGGGGGACTTCAACGCGAAACTGGGCAAACGGGACGATGATGAGCTGAGAGTGGGGTAATTTGGAGTTGGACATCGGAACCACCGAGGTCAGTTACTGACCAGTTTTATGGAGAAGGACGGCCTCTTTATGATGAACTCCTTTTTCAAAAAACATGAGCACAGAAAGTGGACCTGGCAAAGCCCTGGGTTCAACTAAAAACGAGATTGACTTCATTATGTCGACGAAGAAGCAAATTTTCAATGATGTCTCTGTGCTCAACGCGTTTAAAACCGGAAGCGATCGCCGCATGGTAAGAGGCATATTGGTGGCATATTAAATCTCAATATCAAACTGGAAATATCTCGGCTGATGAAGGCAACGCTCCGTCCAGCACCGATCCAAATCCTAAACCTCGAGAACTTTCAGCTCGAACTCCAGAATCGTTTCGAGTGCCTAGGGATCTCAGTGGACGATTATAACGATGGGTACGTGGAAACTGTCCATACGGTCGGGTCTGATATTTTCAAGACCAGCCGTACAAATAGGAAACAGAAAATCTCTAATCTTACATTACAGCTCATGGAGGAGAGGCGAGAAATGATACTGCAGTCGTCAGACGATGCATGCGTATCGGCGGCTCTATAGACGGATCTCTAAGTCCTTGATAAGTGACCATCGCCGATTTAATACAGGTCGTATAGAGCGGAACAAGGGCTCCAAGGTTTTTGTAAGAGATCTATCTATTGGGTAGAGCCAGCTTGCGAAACTGAAGACCAAAGATGGCAGAATTGTATCCGCCAAACTAGAACTGTAAAGAGAGATCGAGAAGTTTGACGTTTCTTATGAATCTGACCCCGTTATGAATCTGGCAAACGGCCCAAGAGCTAGATTGACCCGACACTACACCGAAGACGTTCCGGATGTCAGCTTGTACAATATTAGACTGGATCTGAAGCAGCTTGAAACTAACAATGCGCCGGGTGATGACGGAATTACGGCCAAACTCCTGAGGGCCGGTGGAACACCCGTTCTCAAGGCCTTCCAGAAGCTGTTCGATTCCGTAATACTCGAAGGCAAAACGCCACAGGCATGGAACAGAGGTGTGGTGGTACTCTTCTTCAAGAAAGGCGACAACACCTTGCTTAAGAATTATAGGCCCATCTCACTTCTGAGCCATGTCTACAAGCTGTTTTCAAGAGTCATCACGAACCGTCTCGCGCGCAGTTCTGACGACTGCCAGCCTCCCGAGCATGATGGATTCCGAAAAGGCTTTAGCACTGTGAACCACATTCATACGCTGTGGCAGATTATACAGAAGACCGAAGAGAATAACCTGCCTCTCTGCTTAGCGTTCGTAGACTACGAGAAAGCCTTCGATTCCATCGAGACTTAGGCTGTACTGCAGTCTCTCCAACGGTGCCAGATTGACTATCGGTACACCGAGGTGCTAAAGAGTTTGTACGAAAACGCCACTATATCAGTCCGGCTCCAAGACCGGGCCTCCAAACCTATCCTCCTGCAGCGAGGGCTGAGACAGGGTGACGTAATCTCTCCGAAACTATTCGCCGCTGCACTGGAGGATGGCCTCAAGGTTCTGGACTGGAGAGGGGTTGGCATCAACATCAATGGTGAGTACATTCTCACCTTCGGTTTGCCGACGATATAGTAGTCATGGCTGAGACTATGGAGGACCTCAGTACAATGGTCGGTGACCTCAGTAGAGCTTCCGAAAGAGTGGGTCTCAATACGACCATGGAAAAAAAAGGTTATGTCGAATGTCCATGTAACACCCACTCTCATGAAGATCGGAGACTCTACACTCGAAGTTGTAGACAATTATGTTTACCTAGGGCAAACTGTCCAGTTAGGTAGGTCCAACTAGAAAGAGGTCAATCGTCGAATCCAACTCGGCTGGGCAGCGTTCGGGAAGCCACGCAATATCTTCTCGTCCCACATCCCGCAGTATCTCAAGACGAAAGTCTTTGACCAGTGCGTGTGGTCAGTGATGACATATGGTACTGAAACGTGGTCGCTCACAATAATAATAATAATAATGTTGGATAGTATACTGCGTGTTGCTACCCGGCTCAAGGACGCGGGGAGCCCAGCCACTATAAAAACGACCGCAGGCGGCGGTTCGTTCCTTTTTCTTCGTTTGGACGGCGCCGTGTGCGGAAGCACTGTCCGTCGGCCGTTCGGTGCAATCTGGTATCTCTGTTACTCGTTATTCTCCTGTTGTTTTTATAAGTGATGGTTTTGTTCCTCTGATTGTATTTTTGGATAATTATTTTTATAAAATTCATGTGATTCGTTTTTAGGTTAATAAATAATTCATTTCTTATTGTGATTTCACTTCTGTCCTAACATCAGAAGTGGGATAACAATCCAACCCCAATTTAGGCCCCTTGACTAGTTTGAATCTCATAACAGAGGAACTTTGTCGTTACTTACCCGCGTGTGTGAATTTGTTGTTTTTTTGTTTTGTTTTGTGTACATAGAACTTGTTTTGTCGGATGAACATGCCTAACACGCATAGTTCACGGAGCAGATCGCACCGACGGCATCGTAGGCGCGATCAGTCGGGAGATAGCTCACGAAAATGTCGAAATATGTCATGTAGTCGTCGCGAACGGACTCCCTCTAGAGTACAGTCGAACGGAACGCCACCGCGTGCGTCATACATTAACCAGACAACGCGGTCTACCCCCGTAGAAACGCGAACGCTAGACACAATCTTATCCCGTCTGGAAATGATCGAGAATAAATTCACGTCTACCCCCATTTCGCCACCGGACTCAACGGCGCCGTCCGTGGCTCAAGCTATAGTAGATGCGATTCATTCCGTAAATCCGGGACGTTCATATTTTGTTTCAAACTTTGACCCATCTATCCATGACGTGGACTCTTGGTGTGATGAAGTGGATCGTGTACATATAGCCAATCGCTGGGGTGACAGAGAATGCCTGTCACGCGTAGCCGGATGTTTAAAAGGCGACGCGAGAATATGGTTAAATGAATGGGTAACCTCTGATAGATCGTGGAGTAGCTTTAAACGCGAATTTAAACCACTTTGCCCCCGAAAATTAGATTATGCGACGATACTTTTTGAAACAATGAACACAACGTCTAACACATTCTCGTCGTACGCTAAGTACGCGAGACGTACCCTGCTCCGCTTGCGCATTGTCAAAGGCCTTAGTGAGGAATTAATGACGCAAATAGTGGTTTACATAGATGACGTACTGTTGATGAGCGCCACAGTGGACGAAGGTGTCGACCTGTTGCGACAAGTACTTACGACCTTGACCAAGGCAGGGTTTTCGATAAACGTACGCAAGTGTGTTTTTCTCACCAACGAGGTTGAATACCTTGGACGAATAATAAGTCAAGGTCAGGTTAGGCCGAGCCCTCATAAGATCCAGGCATTAGTAGACTCGCCCGCCCCGGAAAGTATCAAACAAGTTAGGCAGTTCTTGGGACTGGCCGGTTACTTTAGGAAGTACATTAAGGGCTATGCAACGATGACGTACCCAATCTCCCAGTTAACTAAAAAAGATTTTCAGTTCAAGTGGGGTCCCGAACAAGAAAAAGTGCGACAGGAAATTATTTCAATTTTGACCAATGAGCCTGTGTTAGCAATTTTTGACCCGAGTCTACCCACAGAGGTTCATACTGATGCGAGCAGCATTGGTTACGGCGCAATTCTTTTTCAAACCCACCCAAACAATAGTAAAAGAGTTGTAGCTTACTTCAGCCGGACCACTCAAGGCGCAGAGAGTAGATACCACTCTTGGGTGAATTTCAACAAGAGATTTTTATGTATCATTTCGGTGGGATTTTTTTATTTCAATGCAATCTATATATTTTTAGTGACAAATAATACTTTAGTCTATTTTATAACATTGTGCGTGAGTGGACATCAAATATTATCAAAACTTACATAAATATTTAAGGATAAAGTTTTAAGAGTCCACTGAAATTAAAAGTGTCCACCGAAATGATAAAAATTACCACCGAAATGATACAGCTAAGAACAACCGTGCCCCCAGCCAGGGTTCCGTACTTTGTTAGGTTTGATTTCCACAAATTTTAGATAAACACTGAGACAGGACAGTACACAGTTTTTTTAATATCATCATTAATATACAGATATTACAGTTAGTATTATTACATATATCATTCTTTGAGGTTACAATAACCTCAAAGAATGATATTAATGTAATGTAATGTTTATTATGATATGAATGAATAGTTTCTTTACTTTTATAACCTTTGGTAATTTTTGTGGTTGTTGTTGTGTGAAAATGTTGGAAAACTTTATCGTAAATGCTGGTAACCTTAAATAAATATTTTTGCTTGTTTATGTACTAATACTAATTTACTTGATATATTTTCAAAAGAATCAACGTATCGCGATTAGAAAGCTTAAAGTTTCTGATTAATATGATGGTTGCATTTGTAAGTTATGCCATTAATAGTAATACCTAATGTCTACCTATTGCACTAAGAGAAAAATGCTAGGTATAATTTAGTTAAATTGGTAACGAGAGGAGAATAGTGTTTCTACAGGTATATCAGTAAAACTTCTAAAATTAAATCAACTCTTATATTTTTAAAATACAATAAATGAATAAGAAACATTATAAAAATATCTTAGTAGTAATAGCTTAGTACTTTTAATCCTTTTACATAAACGTATGAAACATAACAGAAACCTGAGATTGAGATCACTTTATTCTTAAATTACTACAACAATAGAGAAACGTACATATCTAAATAGAACAAAAAACAACAAAGTTTTGTTCTACCTATAACTATAATTCGCAATTATGTATAAGTAATTCTTATACCTAATGCGAATTATAGTTATTCCAATAAAACAGTCTTTCTGGGTACGTATTTACGAGTAGGTTCAAGTATGTAGCTTAAAGATTAATTTTTCATCATGTCACTTTAAATCACACAATTATTTCTCAAATTCACTAATCAGCCTCTTTTCATGACTATAAATATAGGTTTTTAATTTAGATATGTACCTAATAAACAAATCTTCTTTAATTATCACACCACAGCACGTCTTTACTATAATTATTATAGTCATCAGTCTTCTTTAATAAGTTTAACTTCCTACCTAAAACAAGTCATGCCATTAAATGACAGCAAATATTTAAAAAACTAAATATACAATAACAAAAATCAAAAAATATTCAAATCAGAACTGGACGAAGACGAAGATAATCTTCTTACTTTTCTCTTCTTGGCTGTAATCATGATTTCTTCTTCGCTGTCAATATTTCTTGTCCGTTCATACTTTTCAATAATTTCAGTATCATTGTTTTCAAAAAATGAACACGATGGAGTGCTAAATTCATTGAAGTTTTCATATTTTTCGAGCAATGATTTGGGTATTATCGATGATTCCTGCTCATTCTCTCCTTTTTGATTATTCATTCCATCAAAGGAATGGGATGTTGAGGGCTTAATAATTGATATTTCAATGTTTGTGATTGAGTGTGTGTGTGGTTCATGTATGAAACTATTCCTTTGTTATTTTTTGGAAAGATTCTTTTCATTGAATGGCTTGGGACGTAGTACTAATTTTTCTGACAGTTGAATTGGACGCAGATGTGCTATATTTGTATTATTTGCAAAATTCGTTGATTGAATCCCAGTGAAGTCATGAAAACCTAAATGCTTGCCGTGAGGGCACCTAATAGTTTTATTTAGGCATTCTCTTTCAATACAGGACAGATGTCGAAGTGCCAAACGGTTTCCTGACTCTTTAGACCAAACAACTTGGTGAACTTTCATAGTTCCCGGAAAAGTCTTTAAGTCTTTGGGCAAGAGCCAATCTTTTTCTGTCACCTGATAATCTTCAACTGTTTCAATTTTCACACCTTTAACATAACACTGTAGGTTTTGTACCAGCGATTCAATATTGGTAATATCATGTTGATATGAGACTTGTTTATCTAGCGTTCTCTTTAATACTCCACCCACTCCATCTGCTGCGCTTTTTCCATGACCACACTCACAATAGTTCCAAATTATGTGGGTCAGCATCGGACAATAGGAGGATAACTGAGTTATTATATATAATATATTTTTATTCCTGTATTGCGCAGATGGTGAGTCAGAAATAACGTAAAGTTTACGAACCAGAGGAGCAGTTATCTCAATTTCTTGCAAAACAGGAATGAGGTGTGCCCATACTGCAGCAGCATCATGCCTTAAAGAGGTACTTACAGTACAAAATGACTGAGTTTTGCAAGTTTCGTTGTCGAGTTTGAAATATATTACGACAGTATGCAAAGTGAACTGTTGTCTGCTACCACCAAAATGAAGGGATTGAATTTCGGATCCATATTTGGCATTATAATTTTCACTGAAATCAATTTGTATAATACAGTCTTCCGTAGTCATATTTTCTTTTAACGTTTTGAAAGCTTGATTTTGATTTTTATTATTGACGCAATGTTTAAGGAATGGTTTCAGGCTATCTTCGAATTTTTTTATTAAATCTAGTGGTTTCACCCAACGCCTTACTTTTTCAACTTTAATAGCAGATTTTTCTACATTATTTTTGACATATATGCTTTTATTCTTCTCCCAACCCCAATACGCTATGTTCACTTCATTATTAAACTCTTGATAATCAATGTGTCTATTTTTACAACTTGAGCATATTCTTTGCAGACAATCGATGTTATCTTTACTACAACATAGGCTACTTAAAACGTCGGATATTGTATTTTCTTTGATAAGGCGGTTTCTTTTCATAGATTCAATCAAAAGTTTCATATTTTCGTGCTTTTCACATAGGCATGTATTTCGTGCATTCACATTTGGTTGAGTGACCCAGAAAGGCTTCATTCTTGAAAATGTTGAATAGCTTATCGGTGGTTCTCCTGATCCCAAATATTTCAAGTGTAAATTTTTAAGTGTGTCTGTCAATAGTCTTTTTTGTTTTTTTAATCCATGTCTAGATATGGTGTCATTTTTTCCAGGACACAGTGTTGAATTTTCATCATCTTCTAAAAATTTCACCACCCTCCTGAGAATTCGATTTTTTTTTTCATCAGGTTTTATGACTTCTACTGCTGGTTTTTCTCCTTTTTGGGTACTTTTCTTCAAAATCATATAATTGCTTTGTAGTCTATTACACCTTTTTTTGAACATTTCTTTTTCCTTAGTGACCTGTAATAATTTGTTTTGTAATTCTGTTATTAGCTTAGTTTTAGTTTTTTGATATTTTCGAAATTTGTCTTTAAGTCCTCGCTTGAATTCTACAGATGTAATTGACGAGTCTGAAACAGGGCTGTTGGGGCATAATATTGACTCGATACTACTTAGATTTGATGGACATGTTATTCGTTGTACGCCACTTGGTTGTACACAATGAGTGCCAGTTACTACATTGTCATCAATATGATGTTGAATATTGGAACCAATTGTACTATCGCTATTCATCGGCAAGCAGCGCCGAGCCGAAGATGGATTCCCTTGACGAGAAGTGCTTGGACCAGGATTGCTATAGTCAAAATTTACAAAATTTTGATGCGTTGATAGCAGGGTTTGTCGTGGACTGCTTGTGTATACCCGATGAAAGCTTCTAGCTTCTGTAGTATTAGAACGTTGGATTTGGATATTCGTACTAATACTATTGCTGTTCAATCGTAAGCTGCGCCGTAAAGTAGGCAAGAAGGAACTGTGACAGGAAGTGCTTAGTCCAGGACCATCACTTTGATCCCCAATTGTCTCATCCAGAGGGTTAGCACGAGCCGCTATAGGAGCTGGAGCTGCTCTATTTTTTTTTCTTTGGTAATAAGCAGCAGCACTTATTTTGTTTTTTCTTCTTAGGATTCTTAATTTTTTAGGGGTCATTAGATGCCTTGAAACAATTAATCCCGCTGCTTTTTTTCTGGCATACCTTTCTCTGTCTTTTCTCAAAAACTCTTCGCGTGAGACTTCATTGCTCTTAATTCTCTCTTTTCTTCTTCTTTCATACAACCTCCTTTTTTCCAACCTTTCTTCTCTAGTCTGTTGCTTAGGCCGCGGCATCCTAAAATCAAAATACACGCTTTTCAATTTTCTTCTTTCTCATATCCACAGACATACATTCATACTACGATTCGATCGATTCGATTCGTTTCGATTCGATTCGATTCGATTCGTACTATGATCCTATAAAATACTATACCTTCAGATACACCACGCGCTCACACACTAGCTCTCTTGCATTGACTCAGACAAACACTCTCACAGGCAATTTCTCATCACATAGGTATATCTCTTTTTTTTTCATATAACGTTTAAATGCTCTTTAACTTATTTGTAATTATTGAATTGTAGAAATTTTGTAATTATATCAAATATTATTTATTATTGTTATTTACTCGTAATAAATGATATAAAAATAAAGGTAAGTGACTTATATTGAAGGTAAACCCTCGAAATAATTATTTTGTTGACATTTAGTAGGTATAATAATCTACACTGTGGTGACCCACACACTCATCACATTTTCGTTGAGCCGAACAAATGTGTATCTAAAGTATAGTAAACATGTACTAACTACATAGATATATGTATATATTATATATCTTAAGCACAAATATTACACAACAAATACACCTAAATAATCTAATCGACACTCTAGGTAAAAGTAGGTACATTACAAAACTATGACTTTGTATTTGACACCAGGATCTCTAAAACTTTATGTTTTTATCATTTCGGAGATACTTTTAATTCCGGTGGACTGTAATTGGTATAACAGTCCACCGAATCCACTGAAATGATAACACTGAGATGATAAAATAGAGGTTAGTTCTACATTTAACTCCGAAAAAAAATTATTTAAAAAATATGAACACTACTCAAACAAAACAGTACTTACTGCGAATTTAATACACAATTTTGAAACAAATTAAACAAATCTAGCACGAGTTATAACAGCCACCGAAATGAAACTATTTTTGTCCCCATATTACTGAAATGATAAACTTACTTTTTTGGCGGGAAACCGCAAGACGTTGGGACCGGTGCGTTCGCGCCGAGAGCTTAAGCCGGACTGATCCGGAGTGAGAAAAGGTGAAAGGGGCGTAACAACGCAATGTTGATGTGGCTATTCTACTAAAACTTACTGTCCTCTGAAATGATAACTTTTTTCCAGACAAAAGTTGACTGCCTGTCAAATCCATGAGAAAGAAGATAAACAAACAAAAATTGTTTTATTTGATCGAATATATTATAATTTAATGATAACAAAATCAATTTAAATCCATATTACGAATGTATTTGCAGGAGAAGGTATGTTATGAGCGGAATTGGGTTCAGGACAGGTCACCGTGATGATAAAATAACACTTTGTAATTTTTTTTTGGGTATATTAGAGGGTGGATACCAATGATTTTTTTTGCCAAGGTAGAGAAATACTTACGTTGTTGAGAAAAAATATATAAAATTAATAATCAGCACATTGCACTACCGTTCTCAGGTTTGCCGTGTATTTTTTTGCTTGGGCAATTCACCCTCTTATGAGTTGGAGACGTTGGCGATTGTGAAAGCATTGCAGAATTTTCGACACTATTTGATCGGACTTCAATTTAAACTAATTACAGACTGCAATGCTCTCAAATCCACCGAACGTAAAAAGGATCTGCTGCCGAGAGTTGCCCGCTGGTGGATGTATCTCCAAGATTTTACCTTCGAGATGGAGTACCGAAAAGGTGCTATGTTGTCACATGCCGATTACTTGAGCAGAAACCCCCCTCGTAAAGTGCTTCATGTCACTCAACATCGCAATTGGGCTCAGATAGCACAAGCCGCAGATGAAGAGACACGAAAGCTTCTCCAAAGACTAAGAGAAGGCAGCCTAGATCCTAATCGCTATGTTGAGAAAAATGACCTTTTGTACTATAAGTATACTGCGATTGGCGAGCAGCCGCGATTCCTTTGCTTTGTTCCCCGAGGTCACAGACTTAGTCTGCTTCGAGTGTTCCATGACGAACACAATCACATTGGCTATGACAAGACCTTGGATTTAATCCTAAAGCACTTTTGGTTCCCAGGCCTTAGGCAATTCGTTAAAAAGTACCTCGAACATTGCTTGATTTGCATCTCCAAGAAACGCGTGCCTAGGTCTTGTAGCGTAAAATATTTGAAAGTTATAGTAAAACACAAACCGCTACTTAATACATTTAATTTTGATTTTTTTTAAAGGAGAAAAAAAAAGGTATAAAGGACAAGTAATTAAAATATATAAAAAGGTTAAATTAACTATTAAAAAAACTGATTTTTTTTTAACCTTTGTGTGGCGTGGGGTTAACTTAGTGGTGAGAAAAAAAAAATTATTAAAAGAATTAACGCAAATTTTTAACTTTACCTAGCAAAAAATCGATTGCAATCGCTATTAGCTAGGCGAAAACAAGAGTAATTTCAATTACAAAAAAAACTAAGTGAATCGAACGCGTCTTGGTAGGCCTAAGGTTTGAAGGTTGTCAAGTTTTTTTTACATGAGAATTTTTTAAAGGAAAA
Source organism: Antitype chi (assembly GCA_947359405.1). Lineage (NCBI taxonomy): Eukaryota > Metazoa > Arthropoda > Insecta > Lepidoptera > Noctuidae > Antitype > Antitype chi. The sequence continues at coordinate 23,863,046 of OX375808.1, forward strand.
TATAAATCTGGTGCGTTTTTGAAATAAAGTTCTTGCTGCGACGGATAAATCTTGGACGGCTGAACAAGTCAGTCAGGTGAAAAGGAAATCACGGAGTAAAGCGCTGCAGATTCCGCGTCTGCCTCGTAGACGCCTAGGCACGTGATGTTGTCGGATTTCGGGCGAGAACGCCCTGACCTCCGTCGTCGGTAACTGACGTCGCTTGCCCGTAGGGTGGAGCCAAAAATTGGCTTGTAATGGGATCAAATTAAACAAAAAATCACACTTAGGTAATACTGATAAACTTGTGTATTTATAATTTATGTTTCACATATGATATTATATAGGCTTATACCTTAAACACTTCAATAATCTTCACACAATCTCAATAATCAGAAAATAAATAAGCACGACCAACACTTATCGAGTCCCAAAAACGTAGTGAAACCGTCAAAAAGCAAACATCCGACGATTTTTTTCCGATTCCTAGTTCAAATGAGAATAACAACTAAGAAGAAAAAAATTTTATTGAAAAGTTTGGATTAGGATTGGAAGAGGTTTTAACCGTAGCGGTTTTACGCTACAGTCTCCACAACAAAACATAACTTCGTGGGAAAAACCCGATCAACCTTTTTCGGTTGTACACTCAGATGTACTAGGTCCACTTCCCGAGTCAAACGGCTTCAAGTTTGTTCTTCTTATTGTGGATGCGTTCACTAAGTATACGCTTCTTTACCCCATTTATAGGCAGGATGTAGCAGAACTTTTAAGAGTGTTTACAAACGCAGTTTCACTGTTTGGTGTACCAAAAATGATTGTAACGGACAGAGGCAGAATGTATCAGTCCGCTAGGTTCCTAGATTTTGTTAAAAATATGGGATCGGAGATACATTTGGTTACTGCAGAGATGCACCAATCAAACGGCCAAGTCGAGAGGTACGCCCGTACCGTCCTGAACCTTCTTCGCATCGAGACTAATCACAAAGGGACAGCCTGGTCCGAGACGCTGTGGAGACTCCAACTGACCCTCAACGTAACCAAGCAGAAAACGACTCAGGCATCGCCATTAAATTTACTGGTGGGCACCGACGCGGCGACCCCCGTCATCAGGTCACTGGTCCGTGATGTCGCTCTGGAAGTTGTACAGCCGAATCATGAAGCACAAAGAGAGTTACGCCGAGCCCGCGCAACTGATCTACTAAGACAAAACCAGTCTCGACAGGACAATTATGTAAATCGAAACCGACGACCACCAAAAGTTTTTAATGTCAATGATTTGGTTTTCGTCATCAAGATTTCGCAGGCAACTGGAAAGATGGACCACGGGATGCGAGGGCCGTACAGGGTCACACGCGTGCTGCCGAGTGGGCGGTATGAGCTGCGCCTGCTGACCGGCTCCTATGGCAAGACGACGCAAGCTGCTGCTCAGTACATGATGCTCTGGAAAGGGGAGTGGTGTCCTGAGACTTGCGCTGCATTCTTTGAGCGTGAGTATACTTGCGTACTATGAGTGGTCTGCATTGCCATAGAGGGTTGTGCAGATCTTCGGGTGAGATATTAGACGGACTGCGAGACGTCTACGTCAGGTAAACTGCGAGGTACCTGACCGGTCTCACAAAGAGTGGCCTTGCCACCCACGTATACGTGTGTTTTGACGTGTAGAGGACGGACTGCGAGACGTTCCTTTTGGTGATTTGGTAATCGCCCTACACGATGGGTCATGTAGAGGACGGACTGCGAGACGTTCCTTTTGGTGATTTGGTAATCGCCCTACACGATGGGTCATGTAGAGGACGGACTGCGAGACGATCCTTTTGGCGAAAAACGCCCTACATGACAGTGAATGAACATGGATCAATGTATGTTGAATGATGTATGAATGTCGATGATACGAGTTATGATGTTTATGTGTGATGAATGAGACTCTGTGGGAGTACTCAGATGACGCCTTGGTACCCCACAGGCTATCTAGCTAGTCAGCTTATGTATCTGATGAATGAAAGAAAAAGGCCATGTGAGAAGAATTGAATGCAAGCAAAAAGAATAGGCAAAGGTGCTTGCTTTCCGAGAGACATTAAACTTCTTTGTTGGTTTCACAGAAGACAACCTGACTGATGACACCACTCCTACTCATCATGGTGTAGAGCCAGTCGCTGGGCCTTCCCGTCCAGGTGACGAAACCCATCGAGCAGCCATGCAGAGCCTGTCGGACCTTTCTGATGCTGTCGCGGACGACGCATGATCAGGATGGCCGTGTTGGATAGTATACTGCGTGTTGCTACCCGGCTCAAGGACGCGGGGAGCCCAGCCACTATAAAAACGACCGCAGGCGGCGGTTCGTTCCTTTTTCTTCGTTTGGACGGCGCCGTGTGCGGAAGCACTGTCCGTCGGCCGTTCGGTGCAATCTGGTATCTCTGTTACTCGTTATTCTCCTGTTGTTTTTATAAGTGATGGTTTTGTTCCTCTGATTGTATTTTTGGATAATTATTTTTATAAAATTCATGTGATTCGTTTTTAGGTTAATAAATAATTCATTTCTTATTGTGATTTCACTTCTGTCCTAACAATAATTTATCATTTATTCTCTCTTCACAAAGCAGACTTAAATTAAAAGTGTACATAGAATGTCCCAGCTGTATGCCATCCTTGTGAGAGACTGGTGCCTAATATAGGTTTTTCGAAGAAAAACCTGTGTTTCAGGTCACCAGGCCCCTTCCACGGCTAGCATTAGCTTAACAGAGATACCGTGCAAGATCTGAAGTTAAACAATAAGTATGCATAAAAAGAAAATCAAAACTAAGTGAAATTTAAACAATTTGAATAACACAAATAAAGTGAGAAGAAATAACAATAAAAAAAAAAAAAAAATTAAAAAAAAAAAAAAAAAAAAAAAAAATTGCAAACAATGGGCCTTAGCAGAAGGCTTAAAGTCACCCAAAGAGCCATGGAGAGGGCTATGCTCGGGGTTTTCCTAAGTGATCGAGTCAGGAATAAAGAGATCCGCAGAAGAACCAAGGCAACCGACATAGCCCGAAGAATTGCCAAACTTAAGTGGCAGTGAGCAGATTTCTCGCAGAACACATGGCCGATGGGGCCAAGAGGTTCGGGAGTGACGACCGCGTACCGGAAGACGTAGTGTTGGAAGGCCTCCCACAAGATGGACCGATGACCTTGTGAAGGCCGCAGAAATCCGATGGACGCGGGAAGTACAAAACCGGTCGAAGTGGAGGAGCTTGAGGGAGGCCTATGTCCAGCAGTGGACGTCTTTCGGCTGAAATGATGATGAAGATGATGATGATGATGAGGCATTTTGTGTTAACATTGCAAGCGGCGCGGCGCGGCGCCACGTAAACCATTTCAGCTTGTAAGGCAAATTAAGGTGTTTCAAGTGTTGTACCCATGTGTCGCAGTGTGCGCTTTGGGAGAAAATAAAGTGGATTGCGTAATTTAACTTTTGAGACTGATTATTTTTGAGGAAAATTCCGTTCCTATGCATAAGCATACCTAAAGTAAGCGTTTTAATTTTTCTTGTCAGGTTCGTTACACTGTTACTCGATTATATTTTTAGGAGTTAAATTAAGATTAATGCGTCTAATTTGGCGCAGGTTGTTTCATTTATAAACTGTCACAGGGTTCGGCTTAATGTCCGAGTTATCTTATAATTTTTCTTCGTTATGAAAAGGCGTGGTGTTGACGCTGCAATTTATATTGACTACGTTTTTTTAATTATAAAACACTAGCTTTTGTCCGCGGCTATGCCTATGTGCATGTCGCAAAATTTCCCACAAGAACATACTATCATGATTAAAAGTACCTCATGTTAACCCTGGACTAACTCCAGGTTGTAAACTATCTTTGTGCAAAGGAAATCAGCCATATAAGGCCCTAAATCGAAAATCGGCCAACGAAAAAAGGGGTTATTTTACTTTCAACTCTGTTTTATTTCTAGAAGTGTAGTGGTTATGTGTACCTACATAAAATATAATATCGCTGTGCTATGGCGACATTAAAAGCTCACGGAAGTTGACCTACTAGAGTCACGTCACGCCGGTCTGCGGGAGCCTTATAAGAAGTCATATTTTAAGTTTAACTTCACCAATACCCTGTTATTTTTTACTTGTATTATTCCTACTTGTCTATGAAAAATACATGATTTTAGAACTAAAAATGCAAAAAAATGGCAATGATACTTTTTAAGGTCATCAGTTATTTATCTGCCAGGGGTGCGGGTTGTTCGAAAGAGATACCGCGGCCCCTGGCACACAGGCAACTGAGGGAACACGGGTGGGTTTTAGTCAGTAAAAGTCTGACACGCCCTCCCGCTCCACCCAGAGCGGGAGAAGTTATTTGATGATTTCCCACCCAAAAAAAAAAAAATTGTCGCCAATCGGTAGTCTTATATTTTAATAAAATGTAAACAAGATTTTCAACTTAAAAAAAAACGATAAGAACTTCCCCGACTAGCCTGCAGGGTTACACATTTTTATTCGCTGGGGTTTTGGGTCCAAATTTGTATGAAATATGACAGACCTGGCTCCTTTCATCCAAGGTTTACGCGGTGAACGTCAGTAAAACTCCCTGGTAGCATGATTTTTTCCGATATCTTCAACTTGGCGGAACTATGACGATCATCGTCATATTTCCGCCAATTTCACACAAAACCTTAATGATTTATACACCTAAATTCCCAATCGACGGAGTGATTCATGAGTAAGATGAATCACTCCGTCCATTGGTGAAAACCGTATGAAAACTCTTTTGATCGTTTTTGAGTATATCGCGTTCAGACACACAGACTAACGTACTTTTTTGTTTTTTTATTACTCTTGAATTATATGTAGTGATACAGTTATAATTAGAACGGTATCTGGTAATTTGATAAAATTACTTGAATAATGACGAATATTTCCCACTTTGGAAATCATTCTACCCGCAATACCATTACCTATGCCTCGCCTCGATATTTGCTACGCTCACCCCAAACACATAAAAAATTGCTATATACCAGGAAAACCGCTATGCCTGCTACCTATTAAAAGCAGCCATTGCAAATGCATTATTTTTGTTATGTAGGGTATACATCTGTTCGTTTGAATGAATTAAAACGCTTATACTTACCTACCCAGCTCTTGGCATACGACGTCATTCCATTGAAAAATATGACTCGACTTTATTGGTGATATTTTAGCTTCGATATAGCGAAAACGAGTTCAAACGTTGAGAAAATAAAACGCAGCCAATTAGATTATTTGAAAAAGAAGCACGTCTAAAAAGAGGAAATATATTTTACGACACGAATTATTATTGGCTTAATCAAGCCCGGCAAGGGTTTGAGAGATCATTTGTTTTCATATTTTGGAGACGGGTTTTTTAGTAGGTAATTGATTATCAAAATGGCGATATGATTCATTCTTGCTGACTGCCTCGTACTCGTACGTCTAGTGGTCGCAGCCGCTACTGCTGAGCATGAGGTCCTGGGTTCGAGTGCCAGGTCGGGCTAAGTGTTATTGTGTTTTTCTATCTGGAATTTCTCAGTAACAGCCCGGAGTATAGATTTGTGCTCGGTTGATGACAATAGGCTCGCCCCCTATTGCAGGGTACTTAAACATAACTGGCGAAATGTGGGTGTACTATGGTTAGGTACATACACGTCTGCCCAACCCTTCGGGGTAACAACGCGTCATGTTATGATTATTTATTCATTCATTCTTATTAAAGTAGAAACAGGGAATGTTTCTAAATCGTTCTTTTCTATGGTACATAGAATAGTTTGTTAAACGGGATTTCGCGCCACTACCTCTTTCAATTTGTTCACTCGCGACCAAACTTAGTGTCACAGGTATCAAAGTCAGTTCCAATTATTATAATTATCAGTTCGTAAGAAAAAACGTCTTAGAGCACTCAGGCGACTGGAACCGTTGTCTTACCTGTGTATGTGGTTGTGCATGTGTAGTGAGATGTGCCCTCACTGCCAGGTGTAGCCTCAGAGTCAGATGTCCATGAGCGTTGGCCGCTCGGCAGGCCCATCGGCCACCATCTGTTATCTCCGCCCGTCGGATGCCGAGCGCGTCGTGTGTTCGGCTGTAGCGACCTCCACTTTCACCGTCACGGATTTCTCGAAGAACACCTCCACTGGTTTCGCGGTACCATCTAGAAATAAGGTAGAGGTAAGCAACTTGTTCAGAAATGAGTTAATACGACACGAAGTAGTGGAGCTGGTCTAGGAACCATATCTCACCAAATGATTTCTGGGTTGTTGTAGATCGTCTGTAGGCGTAGCGAGTATCGTATCTCATTGCGTGCCCCGATGGCCAGGTTGTCAAGCTGAATTAATTTCATTATCAAAATAATGATAGTGCGATTTGATGTTTGACTGAGTACCGACCTACTCCGATTCTTAAAGAAGCACAAAAATTAATTTCATTATCAAAATAATGATAGTGCGATTTGATGTTTGACTGAGTACCGACCTACTCCGATTCTTAAAGAAGCACAAAAAAGGAGGGTCATAACTCATAACAATAAAGTGTATCTACAAGTAGGATATTATTATTATTATATTGACAGGCCTGCAATGTCCTCCCATACCTATTATCACTGTAATTTGAAAACATTGTAAAAGCCAATTATTTTTAAAAGAGTAACCATGGAGTTTCTTGCCTACTCTTCTCCACTGGAAACGACAAATTGGAACCGTGCACCTAGCTTCTGACGTTTCATAAGTGCCCATGCAGGCTTATGTGAAATAAAATATTTTGATTTTGATTTTGATATTCCGGATTTTTCCCTTCTCAACAGCATTGTGGCTCTTCTACAGTAGTTACTAAACGCATAGGTACCAGTCATATATACCGCTAGTTTCCTGTTGAGGACATCAGGAACTGGTTGTTGTTTTCATAAGACTTCAATGCGAGTTCTTTCACAAAGGGAAAGTACACACAGTATCATTTATTGCGCAAGGAATACAAAAGTATACAATACTAGCTTTTGCCAGCGGCTTCGTCCGCGTGGAGGTCAACGATTATCCCACGGGAACGTACTATCGGGATTAAAACTATCCAATATATTAATTCAGGTTACAAACTATCTGTTTGCCAAATTTCATCCAAATCAGTTCAGCCGTGTTCGCGTGATTGAGTAACAAACATCCAAACTTTCACATTTATAATATTACTAGAAGTTGCCCGCGGCTTCGCCCGCGTGAAGGTTGATAATTATCCCACGGGAATGTACTAGCGGGATGAAAACTATCTTATGTGTTAATCCAGGTTATAAACTATCTATGTACCAAATTTCATCCAAATCCGTTCAGCCGTTTTTGCGTGATTGAGTAAAAAACATTCAAACATCTTCACAAACTTTCACATTTATAATATTATATATACCTATATAATTATAGTAGGATAAAATAATACAATAATAATAAATACACTCGAGAGCAATGAATCCGGGTCACTTAAAGAATCCTAAAAATCTCGGAAACTAAAAATGCTAGGTTAATGCAATAAATTGTATTTAATAGACAATGTAATACTCCTTAAATGAAGGTATTAAAACTTCATAGTTATTGTAAAGTTATATCATAAAAAAATCTAATTTGAAAAAGGGCCACTTTCGAAGATGGAACTACGAAATTACAGCATTTGGTTTTGCTTTTGTTTGTAATCTGTCATTTATGTGGGTACATAAACCATGTTGATAGTGCTCTATATTCATTATTCAAGCTGAAATTATGTCGCTTACGCCTGAAGAATGCACCAGAATACTTACAATGCTGGAAACCGGCCGGAGTCAGCGCGATACAGCCAGGACTGTCGGTGTGTCGCTGTCAACAGTACAAAGAGTTCTCCGACGTTACGAAGAAACTGGTTCTAACCTACGCAGACCAGGAACGGGCAGAACCAGGTGTACCACAGCACGAGAAGACCGATACTTGGTGAACACCATGCTTCGAAATCGCTTTCTCACAGGAACTGAACTCACAAATCAGTTTCGACGCCTCGGAGGAAGTAACCCAAGTGCATGGACAGTAAGACGTCGGCTTGCTGAATCTAACTTAAAACCCCTTAGACCTGCAAACGGCCCTAAACTGGAGCGTGGGCATCGTATTTCAAGACTAAGATATGCCCAGAGCCACGTAAATTGGAGTATTGAAGATTGGTCAAAAGTTATGTTCTCCGACGAATCAAAATTTATGCTCTACAAGCACGATGGAAGACACAGAGTGTATCGAAGACCAGGGGAAAGATTCAAGCAAGCATGCATCGAAGAAAAAGTAGCCTACGGTGGTGGGTCTGTACTTGTGTGGGCCGGAATTTCTTCTGAAAGTCGCACAGAGCTGGTGATCATAGAAAACGGCTCTTTAACTAGCGTAAGATATGTGGAAGAAATCCTCAATGATCACGTTGGTCCATTTATGGTCAATTTAGGTGAGGATGCTATATTTATGCATGACAATGCCCGACCTCATACAGGTAGGATTGTGAATGACTACCTTCAAGAGATGAACATTACTCGTATGGAGTGGCCAGCGCGCAGCCCGGATATCAACCCGATCGAGCATGCTTGGGACGAGCTAGGCAGATGCGTAAAACAACGAAACCCTCCCCCAATCACGCTTCGTGAGCTCAAAATTGCTCTCACAGAGGAATGGGAGAATATTCCCCAAAATCGTATAAGGAACTTGGTGTACAGCATGCCAAACCGCGTAAACGCAGTAATGGAAGCACGAGGAGGCAATACGAAGTATTAAAATTCAAGAAAATCGTAATAAAGTTCAAAAATTTCATGTTTCCTATTTTTGTTTTAAGGAGAGATCAGCAGTTTTTTTCTTTATGTAATTTTGTGTTAATAAAATGTATGGTGACTCATATTTTTTTTACTTTCATTTAAGGAGTATTACATTGTCTATTAAATACAATTTATTGCATTAACCTATCATTTTTAGTTTCCGAGATTTTTAACATTCTTTAAGTGACCCGGATTCATTGCTCTCGAGTGTATTATTATTTAATATATTATTGCAGGGCATTAGTTTGAGTCCGCTTTGGTTTTGCTTAGCCTTGAATCCTCTAAGCACACTGCTGGAGGGTTCAGGTCTGGGCTATCGGTTGAGAAGAGGTGGTCCGGTGATATCACACCTCCTTTAAATGGATGATTTGAAACTGTTTGCCCTCAATGCCCACAATTTGCAACTGATGGAGCTACTGAAAGTAACAGAAACCTTCAGTAGCGCCATCAGGATTGAATTTGGTGTGGACAAATGTGCAGTCATGCATATAAAGCGAAGAGGGATTATAGAATCCGTGGGAACCCAACTTGCGGATTCTATACACCTTAGATCCCTCTCCCCAACTGAAACCTACAAGTATTTGGGTATGTCGGAAGCATTAGGCATCAATGCTGACGACATGAAACAATCGTTGAAGAAACGCTTCTTTGGACACCTGAATAAAGTGTCAAATAGTCTTTTATCAGGCAGAAACAAGGTTCGTGCCTTCAACGGTTGGGTCATGCCGGTTTTGATGTATTCTTTCGGCATACTCAAATGAACTCAAACGGAACTTAACGCCCTGGATAGGAAGGTCCGTATATTGCGGTCGGCATATCGGATGCATCACCCACGGTATTCAGTGATGAGACTGTAGGTACATCCCGCGGAAGTGTGGGGGTCGAGGCTTTTTAAATGCTAAAACCCTCCACAACCGCGAGATTTGCAGTCTCAGGGAATATTTCCTTCACACTGACGTGGGGATGCATCGAGATGTAGTCGCAGTGAACAAAAGCTTCACCCTGCTCTCCTTGGCGAAAGAGATCTGGTGCAAACCTGCAGTACTGGATACTAACGATCGTAAGGAAGTATGGCAAGGCAAAGAGCTTCACGGACGCTTTTTCCGGGCTCTTCATGGGCCTGATGTAGACTTTTTGGCGTCTGTATCCTGGCTGCGTTTCGGCGACGTCTTCGGGGAAACCGAAGGTTTTGTATGTGCGATTATGGATGAAGTTATCATGACGAACAACTGTCGGAAATAAATTGTCAAGGATGGTACGGTTGACATCTGTCGGGCATGCCACCGTCCCGGTGAATTAATCCGACATATCGTTTCTGTTTGTTCTCGTCTTGCTAACGGCGAGTATTTGCACAACCACAATCTAGTAGCTAGAAAAATCCACCAGCAACTTGCTTTGCAATACAACCTTATGGAGTCTGGAGAACCATACTACAGGTATGTGCCCGACCCAGTTCCCGAGAATGGTCATGCCACATTGTACTGGGATCGATCTATCATCATTGATAGGACTATTGTAGCCAATAAGCCTGATATTGTATGATAGATCGACGAGAGCGTTGTGCAATGATTGTTGATATTGCTGTCCCGCATGACGAGAATCTCGTGAAAGCTGAGCAAGATAAGAAAATCAAGTATCTTGACTTAGCTCACGAGGTTGTTGACATGTGGGATGTGGACTCAGCAATCATTGTACCGATAATCGTTACAATGGCCTAATAGCAAAGAGCTTCGACCAACACCTCAGGAGGCTCTCAATCGCGGCTGGGTCAAGGGCTTGATTCAGAAAGCAGTACTCCTAGACACGGCACGTATAGTCAGGAGATTCTTTTGTCTAGAGCCCTGACCACCGGCATCTTGGGCCCTGCTCATAATGCCGATGGGCCACTATTTTTGATATTTTTAAATGTTTTTGTATGTTTTTTTTAATATTTAAAAATATACTTATTATGTATGAAAATAAATAAATATTAATTAATTAAAAACGATGATAAGTCGAATATCCAGTAAAACAACTTCATTGATAAGGAAAATATCTGCCAGTCCTTTTTCCAATAAATTCCTAGCACTTATTTGGTACCTAGTACACGGAATTTCCTGAAAAGTTCCTAATAATCGCATTAAATCTCCGCCTACCCTCTCAATCAGGGCGCAGTGTCGAGCAGCCGACCCTTTATTGGGCCCCATCCCCGGCACAAAGCGTCTGCATGAATGGCCCACATCCTTCTTGACAGACTTTTTTATACGGAGTGTGCTCACATCACTACCTACCGGAAACCGGAAGTTCTCATTAAATTTATATAGCTAACGCTTGGTAGCTTGCGGAAAGGTACTCTAATTTGGCGTACAATAAGGTAACGGTGATTGTGAAAATCGTGTTCGACGTTTTTTTGGTAAACGATTTTTTTCCTTTACTGAGGGCAGGCGGGAAGTAAAAGACATGTGCCGAAATAAAATTGGGACGAGGGCTCATGAGGACTCAGGGCACGTCTAGTGAGTTATTAATTCAATTTGTATGGTTATTTTTCCGCGATAACTGCTACGATTTTACATTTTGATAAAAAATTACTACACAATAAGAAAGTAATCCTAAACCATCTCAACTTAATAAAATTTTAATAATATTAGGACTAATAATAGTTTAGTTACCATTTCACTAAAGTGTTTACTTAGTTCGAAATGTCTTCTAGAGGTACCTAGTTACTTCATTATCATCTGCCCAGCCTTTGCCCAACTATATTGGGGTCGGCTTCCAGTCTAACCGGATGCAGCTAAATACCTCCACAACCCAGTTACTGGGTAATACGATACCCCTTGGTAAAACTGGTTGTCAGACTACTAAGGGGTACGGTTTAGATGTACCTACTTAACTGCATATTATTTTCCATTAGGTGCAAAGGTTGAATTTTAGACTAATGGACATTGGTATTGCCCAGTATCATCTAAATTGTGATCTTGAAGAGGTCAGATGCCAATTAATCCATGTAAAATATTAGTACCTGTTCAGCTGTATGTTGGTTAGGCAAGAAACTGGAAGCCGACCCCCATATGAGTATGATGACATGAGTTTCATCCTCATTAAAAAAACTAAACCACTGAAAATCACGTTTCAAAAACAATAAAAAACACGCTTTCTATTCAATCCTCCTCTGCAGTAGTGTTGGGTACACATCTAAGACTGCACTAACTCAAAGGGAATCTAACCCAGTGCCAACACGATCTCAAACTACATTTTTTCCCCACTAACTAGAAGGTCCCTCGTTAATGCGTTATTTTTCTCATAGTCTGTTGCTAGGCAACGGCACGTCTCCGGTCATTACTATGAAGAAACAGAAACTACGAATATTTTCTACAAGGATTTAGATGAAGCTTTAGTCGACCTGTTGTTTTTGGAACTTGGTTTTTGAAGCTATGTGGAAAAGAAAATTAGACTCGGTAGAGTTCTTATGTTGTACTAAATTTAGTAGGATTTGGAAAATGGGTCAAGATGTTTAACAGGCTTATAAGTTGGTGATGTTTCAGTAACGTACCTGGTTTGGTAACGGTTGACGAAATTAAAGTTAAATGAGCCTATGAACGCTTTGACATAGAAGAGGGAACGCATCCCTTTTATACACCAACACGGTAGTAAAAATCTTCCACTTGTAAACACGAGTGCTTACTAGGTACTACCAAAATATAGTGTTAAAACGCTTGTATAAAATAATAAATGTGTAGGTATGTTGATTTGTTATTTAATAGATCACATTACGTATTTTATACACCGCTAGAATAAAGTGTATTTCTGCTGGTAACATTTATAAAGATTTGTATTCAGATTATCTACGCTAAATAGTAACAATATTGTAAATAGTTATAGAAAAAATTAATCCATATTTAATTCAGCTGATAACATTTTCGTTTAGAAAGATCATTTTCAGTATCGAAGCAAAAAATACTTTGTCTGTAAGGAATTTTATTTAAAAAAAACGTTCAAGTGCGAGTCGAACTCGTGCGCCGAGGGTTCCGTACCTACCCATTATACCGCCTAATAAAAAAGATTTGCCTTGCTTTTTTGCCAAATTTCGTGCTTCTAGGTCAACGAGAACTAGGTACCATATAGGTTTTCGACCCAAAACCCATAGGGTACTTCCGGTTGACCTAGAATTGACAATTTTGGTTAAAAGCAAGGTCATATAGCACAAGTAAAGGGAAAATTCCGAAAAATAAAAAATGTTGAAAATTAAGGTTGGTACTTACAGGTTTTCGCAAAAATCTAAATTTGCCAATATCTTTTTATCGTGTTGACTCAGGACCTTGATTTTTATACCCCTAATAGAGACTACTATAGACTTCAGTATCTGCTATAAATTTCAACTTGTTAGGTCCACCCGTTCTTGAGAAAATCGGTGGTAACACACGGATAAAGAGACGGACAGACGGACAAGACAGTGTTCTTATAAGAGTTCCTTTTTTACTTTTTGAGGTAAGGAACCCTAAAAAGGGATAGTATTGTAATCTGTGGTGGAAGTTTTTCCCGTTTTCGAAACAGGCAGTTAAAAGGTTGAACTATCCGTTGTGTGTTATTTTGAGTTAAGTAGAAGTGTGACTATAAATACTGTGTTTGCGCTGAAATAAACCATTACTACGTTATGCGTGGACTTATTTTAGCCAGTGATCTAACAACAGTAACTAGATAGATCTACAAGAAAAAACCTAGTCCGGTCACATACAAAGCAGCATTGCCAGTTTAAATTATACGATAAAAACTGAACAAAAGTTGTAAAGTCCTCTTTGTAACGCGACCAGGCTATTTTGTTACCTTCAGTACCTGCCTGATCACTGTACAACTAAATTGTGATCAAAGAAACACTGTTCATTGAAAATAACATTTTGTTTGAAAAGTTACTTACTTGAACGTGATTAAATAATGTGATCTTAAAAGGAAGTCTGAAGTAATTTTTATGTTTCGGAGAATTATGAACAAAGGAAGCATTGGGAGGGAGAATTTCGGTTCGCTTTTGCTAGCATTGCGTTCAAAGCATTTTATTTTAGCTTATTTTGAATAAACGTAACCTCGTTTGACAAAAAGTGGGTACGCAAAATACAAATATTTTGCTAACGTTTTATTTAGAAATAAATGGTTCCTAAATAAATAAATAAAATGAATTACAACAGCAGCTCTATTGTTCAGATATTGTTAAAAAGGTTTAGAGTTAGGTACTCCTATGTAGAAGCAAATAAGCTAGCATCTTGATATGGTATTAGGACAAAAGCCATTTCCAGCTATGACGTAGGTAGGTAGTCCTCCAGTCACGTCCGTTAACTTACGCAGTAGTAACCGATACTGGTATAAGGTACTACTTCCAAACATTATATATCTACACACGTACCGTTTATCCCGGTGTCTGACATTCAATTAAATAACTTTACCAGGCATCTCGCAAAAGATATGATAGCACAGGTAAAATTATAGGCAGTGTTGTATGCATTTGGATGTTGAATGGTCTAATGGTTAACGTAGTAATTTGATTTAACTACATAGGAAAGGCAATAATCATCATTAATCATCCCCTGATAGGGCACCTACTGCTGATTAAAGCCTTACTTGGACTAACCGTAACCATATGCCTTATTTGTTGGTTCTATACTAACCATATCCAGGTTTCATCATAAAAGCAATGAGTAGAAAATAAACTGCAAAATTATTGTATATTTTCTGTCCAAAAAGCATTGTACTCTGACAAGTTCGGATTAAATTGATAAACTTAAAGGCGTCTATCTGCCTAGTCACAATATTGGTTTAAATAATGTTGAGTAATTTTCCGTTAATTTCATTTAGCATTCCATTAAAAACAGACCATCTAAATGTAATTTTACCTCTAACAGAAAAACATTATTACTAGGAAAAATTTAATAAATAAAAACCTTCGCTGCTTTCATAAAAGCTACATTAAAAGCAAATTGAACAGAAACGGCGTCCGTAATGAGTTACTTCCAGAGCATTTTCTGGGACCAAAAATAAATTTCTTATTAAGAATAACCCGTCGCTGCGACTTTATTTTTGTCGTCGGTCGCAATAGCTCTCTGCGACCCAAGTAATTAGGTTTGGGAGGTCACCGCGGATGAGGTGACATGTTGACCATGCGTTAAGTAGAAGACAACAATGTTTTTCTGTTATGATTAGTAGGTTTGTTACAACATTCTTGCAATCAATCGGACGCTGAACTGCAACTATTGTACGTAGGTCATCATAATCAGCCTTTAATGTTCCCACAGCTGAGACACTGGCCTCCTCTCTGTGAGAGGGAGTAGGCCGTAATCCATCACGCGGGCCCAGTGCGGTTTGGTAGATGTCACATATCTTCGAATGATTTATTCTAGGACATGCTGGTTTCCTCACGATGCTTTCCAAAGTGTATTCAGACACTTAAAGTAAACCATTTAATAACGTAACTAACGAAATACTAATGATGATTACCAGCACCTTGACGTTCAAGCTCTTTTCCAAGTTGCAAAAGTTTTCCAAAAGTGTTCTGAACAGTGTGGAGTGGAACCTACTTTAGAATGGTTCTTGCAGTGAATATAAGGAATAAAACTCAATACCTTTGATTATGAAGAAACAGTTCTTTAATTAACAACGTGGGCATTTAATTACAGACTAATTCACCGCCTACCAAAGCCACAGGAACCAATTCCGCTCATTTGCATAGATAACTACATTGTGCGGCAACTTCGAACTACTCACTGTGTTTTTCTTTGTATGTGGAAATAGGAGCTATAGGATTCATTAGAGGTTTGAGCTTACACTAAGTTAGACGTTTTTATGATTTTAAATTAAATGAAGCATGAAAAATGCCAAACTAAAGTGATTTAGTGACAACACTGAACTGTCTGTCTAGTTGCGGCAACCTGTAAGTCCACATAAGTCAGGGAACACATTAAATACTGACTAGATTAAATAAGTAAACATTCATGTCCATAAAGCCACATTCAAATTCGTAATGTTCCAATTCGCACTACATCGTGGAACCCCTACCAGTCCACTATGCGAGTAGGTACCTGCGCTAACAGGCTTAATTCTGCTTACCCAGAAAGCTCGAAACATTTATTTGTATTTGAACTAGAAATGAACTCCTTTGTTACTCACACACACAGAGACATATTGTTTGTTATATGCACACGTATACCTAACACACACTCTCGCTGTTTTCATTAGGGGTCTCATAGGGTTACAACGGACTTGCTTTTAATTACTTGTTACTTTATATTAGTTAATGCATTGTATTGTAATTATAGGAACATGCCTAATTAAGTTCTGTGTTATGATAATTTTATAAAGGTTTTGTTTTTTCAACACATTTTGTTAGTTAGTTTCTAATATTTAATGATCAATTAATAACAGTATTTATTTAAAGGTATATATATTAAATTTCTAACTAACTGTACAAATAAATACAAAAATAAAAGAAGGAGAAAGAAAGAAGGAGGTACCACCAATTTGTTTAAACCATAAATGGTATCACATTTGCCTTGTTCTCTCAATATTTATAACAAACAAGCTAGAACCTTCAGCTGGCACAAATCACACAAACCCGACCTAAATAACACGGAATGACGACCGCACTACTACCGCAGACATTTACTCATACTGGCGTACTAACGTATGCAAAATCCCGCGATATCGCATCGTTTCTCAAATCAAACGCACGTGGTTTAGGGATGGGAATCAAAGCGGGATTGGCGGCAAGGCGGACTCCCCGGGGGCAGCACTCAACGCGTGATGGATACAGCTTTGACTCGCCTCGGGATAAAGAAACTGGTGCAAGTGATGAAAGCAAGCGATTCGGTTTCCAAGGACAGTAGCAAAACATACCAATTGTGACTGGTGCAAGGGTTGAGATTTGAGAAGAAACGATTGGATTGGTGGATGAGATACTGTCGTAATTCTCGATTGAAACCATAGACAAATTGGGTATATTTTTGGAAACAGTTGTGTTTCAAAGAGGATACATAGGTATTTGTGCCATCTACGACACGAACTGACATCTGTTTAAGTCTCTTATCTGAAATCGGGCTTCTGATATGAGAACCGCAGCATCCCCGCAATTAGGTACGTATTTATGTGTGCAAAATTCACCGAAATTGTGTCTTTCATTGAATCCATGACGGTGGTGTCGGTGGTTGGCGTTCTAGCCGGAGGACATAATAAGAACTCGCCTTGGTAAGGTTTAGGCGGCATGGAAAAGTAATGTGTGTCTATGTTTGAGCTGAAAACCGACCTAGGTATGTTTGTTGGTGAATCCTTCTCTAAAATGAATAAATAATTAATGTGATCGAGATTAATGTTATGGTGCAATAAATGCGATTTTATTGTTATGGTATTGGCTAAATAAAAACTAGAGGATATAAATGACATAGTATTTATTTTAAAAAAATATCAACAATACTACTCACTTTATTGTTTGTATATTTTTACAAAAATATTATGTCATTGCAATGAGTATAAAAACTAGATGCCGAATTACAATAATTCGTGTCCCAAATAATGGGAGTAGATAGGTACTAGGTCTAGTATGCTATCGCCAATAAGCAACATGAGTGTGTAGTTAAGCACCTAACAGTATTAAAGTAGGTATGTATATTAGTCATATTTGGTCTGAGCATGACAAAAATTTGGTGCTGATCATCTCCCCTAGGGCAGCACTCAGCGGGTGATAGATACAGTCTTAACTAACCCCGCGGTAATCAAAGACGGCTAGCACTATGAGAGGAAGCGACCTAACATGTGTTGAGATATTTTAACCTGTGCGACGACACAATACATGAGGTAGATCTCTGAATAGTATAAAATAAAGTCGCTGTTGTTGTATGTCTGTTTCTCTGCTTCGTCTACTTCGTCTATACCACGCAACAGATTTTGATTCGGGTTTCACTTTCATTTAGAGAATTTCTTCCGAAAGGTTTATGTGTTTAATACATATATGTATATATAATAAAGTAGAGAAAAGCCAAGAATTCAAAGATTTGTAATGATTAGAAGATATCACAGATATAAAAGCATTAATCGTTCGCAGCGAACGGGTGATCGGCCGGCATCCCCGTTGGCGTCCACTGGGAGACATTCTGTAGTTATACGACCTCCATCAGATACAGTGATCTCGCGTGCAAAGCCTGGGTGGGTCGCTGGTTTATTAGCTTTTAGTTCAAGCATAAGGACTATGACAGTGACCTTTCTTGCTCATTAATGCATTTTAAAACACTTGACGAAAATTTGATAATATGAATTCATTTCAAATGTACAATCATAACCACTTGTCGCTTGTAGCTTGTGTTACTAACCTTCGCTGATATTATTTATATGATCGCGGCAAAATTTTCGTTTCCGTATCCCCAGGGAAACGTGCGTCAGCGTGTGGTTTTGATCTTATGGCGTAAATGGATGCAGGGCTTACCCTGCATCTATTTACGCCATAAGATCAAAACAGGGTAGAACGCACCAGGGTAGAACGCACGCTACTTGTTGTGCAGTAAAGGACTTGTTGTGCAGTCTTCAGATATGGGTATCTGCTGTTTCATTTTCATAATTTATTACTACTTGATGTGCAGCAGGCGGGTAGACTAACGGTTTTACATGTTTGTAAAACACAATGTTAGCTGCAGATTTATTGAAACCGAAGAGTTCAGATATGTGGAATGTCTGAAACCTTCGGTTTCAAGTATCGTAACTAGAAATTACATTTTATGAGATACATTAATTCTGTACAGAAATAGTCATCCTAGCCGAATTCGGCATGGGATACGTTGTGTATTATAACATTGGCCTATGATATTGAGCGAGCTGCGAGTTTATACAGTTTAAACCTTAAAGGAAACAAATCCTTACCACGTTATTATTAATCGCTGATCGCTCGTCACTTGGACCACCAATTTTATATACCAACATTGGTAATGTCGGGTGGCGGTAAATTTCACGTTTTTATGACTGCGTTGATATGTGACGTCAACAAGTCGGCAGCATCTTGAAACGTTTTGTGAAAAATATATTATGTGTGTTACATAAAGAAGCGAAAGTTTAGTTACGAGTAATAAGAGATCCAGTGCAGATACTCGTAAATAAAATGTTTACGAACATAGGTAGACGTTTGTTAGGTTGGTCGCTGTACTTCCATTCCCTTGAATTTCGTACGTTATTTATTCGTCCAAGTTTGTAATCGGATTTCAGATAGTTTATTGAGTTTGAATGACGGGAATCAACCCACCGACCGAGTTTTCTGAAGTTTTTGCACGTGCACCAAAATTGTTGAACGCGATGGGGTTCCATCGCGTTCATTTGGCCTATGGCCTAGTATTTGGGAGTACTAATACCTACTAGTAAATACCTCCACTTAGGTAGGTACCTAATTCACGTTACTTCGCACTTGATCTGACAAAGATTACGTCTGGACTTTAAAAGAGACTGTGACATCTGAGTTTGTTTCGGCCTTTCTTAGAGTAATCAGATAGGAAACGCCGACCTCATCTAGGTTTCTGTAGTAGGTTTGTATTACCAATTAGTTTAGAAGACAATTCTACTTGGAAATTTCACTTGGATTTGTTTATTTACCCTTGGCATTTATGTTGAAGAGAGAGAATTGGAGTCAAGTACAAGCGTTATTGACAGCAATCCGATGGGTGTAAATTTTATCAATACCTATACCTAATCATTTTCAACAGGTACGTTTATTTATTTATATGAACTCTAAAAAAACTGCCTAAATATATATGTATGAAAATACCCAATAAGTGCGCACATACGTCAACTTCTAGAAGTTAGAAAACAACTATACAAAGAAAAAAGAACAAAGTCAAAGCATTTATTTCAAATAGGCACTTAAAAGGCACCTTTGAACGTCAACATTTACATTAAAATAGAATTGATTCTAGTCGCCCCTTCCAAAATGTAGTTTCGTATGGAGAAGAATGGGCAAGAAACTCCACCGTTACTCTTTTAAAATGTTTCAAGTACAATATTTAACATAGTACATTCACTATATGATTATGTGTGAAAACGATGCACCCAGAATAAAATTACCATACCAAAATAGGTAAACAGAATCAAATTGAAGCAATACAGATAAATTAATTCTGTGATAGATACATGGTGTTCACACATTTACAAAAATTGTAAAAGTAAGTATAGGTACGATTTTCCTACAATATTAACAAGTAATGAGTCAGTGTGTGAGTTAAAGTAATCACTGAGTGTAAATCAATGTCATAAATATAATTAATTATACAATTCAATTAGCAACCAGTTTGATTTTGTCTAGACTCTAGATTGTCCTATGGAGCAGGACCAGCATATTTCCAAGCATTCTTATCTTGGATATAATCCTCTAATTTGTAATACGCTAGTTTACAAAGTTTACTTTTAATGTGAGCTTTAAATTTCCTTTCATTTAATTGCAATATATCACAAGGTATTTTGTTGTAACATTTAACACAGTACCCCATAAAAGATGTATGTACTTTAGCTAATCACATGAAACATCCAGCTTAACGCAGTACGTATCAGTCAAAACCTATGTCAATAAACCCCTGCCTGAAATCAGAGATTCGTTTTTCTATAGAAAAACAGAAAAAAGACCAAGCACCCGGAGAAGACAAGGTAATAAACGAAATATTGAAGTCTCTATCAGAACCTTTACAACAGCCACTGGAAATAATATTCAATAACATTCTACAAAAAAGGGAAACTCCAAAACAATGGTCCCAATCATCAATAACTATTCTTCATAAAAAAGATGACAGATGCGACCTCAGTAACTACAGACCAATTTAGCCTTATGTCCAACCTGTATAAAAAATAATATTCTCAAAAATACTATTAAATAGACTTACTACCCAGGGACCGAATTACCGGTATTTTTTATGTAACGTTACCAATTACCGATAAGTTAACGATAAAAAAGTAGCGTTGATAATACCGATACCTAAAGTCAGTTACCTAATTACCAGTATTAGTATCGGTAAAAGTAACAATTCTTATACGGGTAATTTATACGTCTATCCCCTTCTAACTATGACGGTGGGGAGAGTGGCATCTTTCGGTCTGTGCACAGAAACAATACTACATACACGCCGAACGTGCGACTACCTTCGGCGTGTGTACAATATTGTTTCTGTGCTGCAGAAAATTATAATAAACAGGGTGGCAGGGACATCAATGCGAAAAAACTAAAACCATGAATGACTACCTTCGGCGTGTATACAATATTGGTGCCGATTTTCTTGTACACCGAACTAAACTAAGTGATAGTTTAATTAGTTTGTTTAGTGTAGGCTATGAGAATCTTAAAGCTATTCTGCAAAAAAATCTCTAAATTTAATAATAATTTTGACACAACTGAAATCGTATTTGACCATCGCGACTCCACGTGTCCACGTGGTATTTTTTTTTTACTTTACATCGTGGTTCTTGTTTGCCCTACCCCGTGATTTTATTAGAGCCGGAGGCGCGCAGGGGCGCCAGCCCTGACGTGTTTTATATAGTTTTTTTCACTTTTTGTATAGAATATATGAACAATACCTACATATTGAATTTTAGAGGTGCATGCTTACACTAATAATTTAAAATTTTAATCCTTCAATATATCTTTGAAAACATTATGTATGTGCGTAAAAATCTTTTTAGTAAGATAAGTGACAGGCACAATTTTAACACTAGAAATAGGAACAAATTAGATCAACCACGTTTCAGATTGTCTAAAGTACACACTTCGTTTATGGGGTACTGTGTAAAATGTTATAATAAAATACCAGCCGATATTCTTGAACTAAACGAAAATTAATTTAAATTATGCATTAAACGCACACTATCTAGACAAGCATATTATAAGTTAGATGATTATATTGTTGATAAAAATGCTTGGCTTAATGCTGGTCCGACTCCACAGGCTCCTGGGCTTACTATTTAAAATTTTCATATTTGGAAGAGATGCGTCCCTTTTTTATGTTTTCTGACATTATGAACATTTCATTTCATTTTATATTTAGAATTGTTTTTTTTTTTACATTGTTCTCACATATAGAAGCAACAAGAATATTATTCCCAAGTTTTTGTAATACTTAACATGATTAAAAAGAGTGTCCATGGAGTTTCTTGCCCGTTCTTCTCCATAGAGATCTACGTTTTGGAATGGGCAACTAGCTTCAACTTTCCAACTGGTCGACTTTTTGACAATTCAAAAGTACCTGTAAATGGTCTAATTGAAATAAATGCTTTGAGTTTGAGTTTGAGTTTTGAATCCAAATCAAACTTAAAAAATATTTATAAAATAATACGAATTTACATTTTAATTTAACTATTATTTATATAAAGAACAATTTTAATGATGATTATGTAATATGTGAAATGAAATTATAAATGGTAGAATAAAAGGCTTTTTTTAGTTTATTTTTAATTTTTATTATTTAAACACTTAGCAACCACATTGGTGTACAACAACATGAAACAAAAAGGTCAACTATATTTAAAATTAGTAGGCTTATACAATGGGCGGCCATACCGAACAAAGCGATCTCTTACAGAAAACCTATGGATGAAGGAGAGACATTTAGAGGTAAGTAGAATTAATATACATTCCCCATTTTTACCTATACATAAAAGTTGCTTAAATGTAAGTTATGATTAGCGTCGGTTTAACCATACATTTTTGATGATCTCTCGCACATCAAGTGTACACCATGTGTACAGATAACAATACAATTTCTATTATGTCTGGTAATTAGACACGCGACGGGTTAAACGTGTCTTAACATCAACCAACGTTTAAAAATAAGAGGGTTACTTATTAATGGTATTAAATATCGATACATGCAAGTAGGTATGATTGGGCAACTTCCTTAGTCGTGGTTTTTTTTTTTTTTTTTGGGTGGGAAATCATCAAAAAACTTCTCCCGCTCTGGGTGGAGCGGGAGGGCGTGTCAGACTTTTACTGACTAAAACCCACCCGTGTTCCCTCAGTTGCCTGTGTGCCAGGGGCCGCGGTATCTCTTTCGAACAACCCGCACCCCTGGCAGGCATCGGTCCTTGCGAACCCCACCTATTGGTGCTGACATCTCTTTGAGGCGCGCGTGGAACACAACGCGCCGTCGACCCGGGCTTGGTCCTTACCGGACAGCGAGCTACCCATTACTCGCCGTCCGCAAGCCCGCGCCTACGGTGGCCGGGAATCAGCCTGGGATTCCCGACGCCCAGGGCTTCTCCCGCGGCGACTACGGCCGTGAGGGCGCATATACTGCCTCTCCCTCACGTGCGCCGCCTCCCTCTTTGCGAGCATTACTGCTTCGCAGAAGGAGGTGACGGCTAACCATTCACTCTCGCTCCGTACCATGGCCTGCACCAGGGCCGGACGCGAGAGATCGCCGCCGCCGATCGCCTCCACGAGGACACGGCGGTGCTCCGCCCAAGCCGGGCAGACCGCCACCGTATGCTCCACCGTGTCCTCAGGGCGATCTTCGCAATGGAAGCACCCGGGCGTTTCCTCCCGCCTTATACGAAACAGGAACCTCCCGAAACAACCGTGTCCGGCGAGGACCTGCGTCAGGCGGAAGGTGAGGACGCCATGCCGCCTCTCAAGCCACTCCTCAAAGAGGGGACTTACCGCCGCTATCGTGGCGTGCCCATCCTTAGTCGTGGTTAGGTTACAAGCTGACAAAGAAATGCGAATCATCAGAGTAGGTAGGTACGAGCAAACTTTATAACAACTGCGCCAATTCATTCGAGTTTTCTACGTGAAATAGTGTAAGCAAACTACAAACTAATAATGAGCTGAACACTCACAGGAAAATATAAAATCCGCGTGGCTGTATGTTGAACTTGCAAGTTCAGTAAGTAAGATCTAACAATGTACAAACACTGAGTTAACCATCAGTATTAATCAATAGGGAACGTACATAATAATTCTATTGCCACATCCCTAAACACAAAACTGCAAATTCTTACAAACTTAGTTTCGGATTTAAACCCCTTTATATCTAAAACTCTAAGCCTGCCAAAAGTAGCTCCTTGAAAGCGTACGCAAATCACCTCGGTACCATTGCACTGGTTTCCAATATCCTCGAAACTTGGCCGCACAGCCTTCACTTAGTTATCTGTGGTAATGGAAAACGCTTGTTCTACCCTCCAGGGAGTGACAGAAGATGCTCTCCGTATTTGTGTAAAGGATTGCGGAGGAGAGAATCCAAATATGATTTTAAGAATATTTTTCCGTGTATGGTAGGTAAAATAATAAGAAGTGTTATTATTTGCTTTATCATAATTAATATGTAAAATAAGGGTAGATTTAAATAATATATCAATAAGTATTAAAGTCTTAATTTTTTTTGTACAATTTTGTTAATCCTAATCAAAAACCGTGTAGTGGTTGGCAAAAATAACAAAATAGAAACGTATTGCCTTCTAATACTTGTACGTGAAAAATAAGTGAAAAAATATCTGGCATTAATAACCTCTAGAGGGCGCGAAGTTAAGTACCTAAGGCAATTCATTACCTTACCTACAGAGGACCGGAAACGGTAGCGGTGACGGTGGCATGCCGGGAGAGCAGCGGATACAGCGCCGAGCACTCGGATTTATCTGTTCCGGAGCCGTGACGTCACGCCGTTTGCGAGAAGAATGGAGACTAATAATAATATTCTTTTTTTGTCTGCAGAGACGGTTAGAGTAATGGGATTGATGATATATGACTTTGTCCTGAATAATTATTTTAATACTATCTAATTTGACCCGGGAAATCTTGCGTACCTACATTTGTTTCAGTTTCAGAAAATGTTCACTGCTCATTATACAATGGATAGCGGCAATCTCAAAAGCAGCCAAGACCTATCGTTGTACTAGATCAATAGCGACGAAGATTTGGCAAAATAAACTATTGCAAAGCATAGATATCAATATGTTTTCGCGAAATGCCGTACATATGTATAGACGTCTAGACACTGTGACAGGTTCATAAATCAGTCACGAGTAAATCCCTTACCATCCGCGACGCCATGACCGACGAAAACTCATAAATTGTCATAAAAAAGCGTCGTTTCTCATATTATTTACCTAAGGGATTCGTAAAGTTGTGTATTTACTGGGCGACGATAATAAATGTTGCAGCCGATAGTGGTCAAAGATTTTTGCCAATATTTAGGTAACCTACTTAACTTTTGTTCAAGAAGAAAATGTACAGCAGTGCTTCTCCAAGGCATTCAATTTCATGCTCATAGAAAAGGGCTGACCGACAAATCTGGCGTAAATGTTGCTGACCCTGACATTTGTCAGTGGCGCAAGGTACTACAAGACTACTACAAGCTGTAGTTTACCAGCTTAGTAATCATGAGCCACAAGACACCTCTTTTTGCCAAAGGCTTAATAATCAACTACGGATTTTGACATTTCTCACAATTCGTTTATACAACATCGCATCCTGCGAAGCCGCCACTTAGTCGGTCGCCAAGCGAATATACAGCTTTAGTAGAGATGCGATATCACACAAAATAAACGTTGACGTATCGATACAGTGGACAGGCGGGCTGCCGATAGGTGGATGGATGATGGATGAAATGTATAGCCGACAGAGGAAATAAACAAGTACCGGGGATGGGCGGCGCACGGGGCTAGTCCACTTTTTATTTCTATATAGACATACAGACTAGGGATACGATAAAGAATCTACGATGCAGGTTTTCACAAACATGTTTGTCATTTACAAACGAAAAGTGTGGTGCTAAGTTTTGAAGGTTAGTATAGTAGTAGTACCAAAAGATAAAGAAATAATTGTAACGACCATTTTCAAAAATCACCCACGTACATGAACTTTGACACCATTTTTTCTAAAAAAATATTTTACTACGGCGTAAAAGATACAAATTACGGGGAAGGCACTAGCTAACGAGGTATAAAAATTAAAAATAAATATTTAGAGGTGTTAATGAAACAGTCGATTATGCTGGCAGAGGTTGAATTTGCAAATTGTTGAAATTTCAATAATTACGTTTATGTTAGTTATCCCTTTACCTTACCATCCACTACGACATCCGCTGTATCTTTTTTTTTTTTTGGGTGTGAAATCTTTTTTGGGTGGGAAATCGTCAAATAACTTCTCCTGCTCTGGGTGGAGCAGGAGGGCGTGTCAGACTTTTACTGACTAAAACCCACCCGTGTTCCCTCAGTTGCCTGTGTGCCAGGGGCCGCGGTATCTCTTTCGAACAACCCGCACCCCTGGCAGGCATCGGCCCTTGCGGACCCCACCATGTACCTTGACCTCTCTCGAGCTGCTTGCATAACATAAAATGATGTGTAGCACACGCCGTTTAAGAATTTATGAACGAGGTTGCTGTTGGTTACTTAGAGTATTTAAACTCTGGTACTGTCTGCCGATGCACTTTTGTAATAGGAAGTTATATGTTTTACAAAAACCTCAATATTTTAAGTGTATTAAAGAATTAAGAAGTTGTATGTGTAAAACAGTTTTAAGACACGCGGACTAACGAGTGATTAAAGACTGCGAGTAAAACTAACTACTCAAAAGCAGAGTCGTGACGATCTGGCAACGTAACACAGGAAGGATTGCTGGGTGGTAAGAAAGTAGTGGAATGACGTATATCTGCTAATTAATTTGAAAGTACCTCAAGGTTTAAATGTTTCAACAATTAGCAAATTCGTCCAAATTCGGTTTGGTTGCTGATTTGCGCTTAATGCCATAGGAAAATTTTGAGATAACTGGTGTCAAAGTTCATGAAAATTGTTAATAAACTTTTAACAGTTTGATGTTTTAGAAAATTTGGCTACATCGAAAGGTTTGCTAAAGTATTAGGTCCCTAATGGATTAGCAATGAAGGCCATTCAATTTGAGAGTTTCGAGAAAAGTGATATTTGGTGATGGATTCTGGAAATTTTAAAAATATACATGGTAGCTGGGTTGAAACCCATGATTTTTTGTCTAGGTCTTATGGGGTTTTTTTTTTGGGTGGGATTTCAACAAATAACTTCTCCCGCTCTGGGTGGAGCAGGAGGCCGTGTCAGACTTTTACTGACTAAAACCCACCCGTGTTCCTTCAGGTGCCTGTGTGCCAGGGGCCGTGGTATCTCTTTCAAACAACGCGTACCCCTGGCAGGCATTGGCCCTTGCGGACCCCACCAGTTGGTGCTGATATCTCTTTGAGGTGCGCGTAGAACACAACGCGCTGTCGATTCGGGCTTGGTCCTTACCGGACAGCGAGCTACCCATTACTCGCCATACGCAAGCCCGCGCCTACGGTGGCCGGGGATGAGCCTGGGATTCCCGACGCTCAGGGCGTTTCTTGCGGCGACTAGGGCCATGAGTGCGCATATAGATACAGCCTCTCCCTTACCGAGCATTACTGCTTCGCAGAAGGAGAGACCTTATGGGGCAACTACATAATTGTTGCAAATAGGTCACACTACCACGTCCTGGAAGGACAAATTACAAGTCAGGGTTATAGCGGCAGTAAATATAATCATCAGGTAATTTACAGGTAGGTGTTTTACATTATAACAGTGTAAATACTACCGTCATATACCTATCTATGTACCTAGTATTTATATTTAACAAATCAAACTGCCACTTACATGTTATTCGAAGTTGTTACAAAACTACACGTGCAAACTTCTAGAACGTTCACAAGTGAGGTATATAACGATAACCAAACGGAATATGCTAAAGATTTGCCGCCAGCGGCGGGCGTCCGCTATTTATTATCGATACAAGTTTTCAACTACATGCTTTTCAGTTCATTTTATACGATAGAGAAGGGTGTAAGGTGTGAGAGGTGGCGAGAAGCGCCTGAAAATGGAAATACCGAGTGCATGTTTAGTTTTATCCTAAAACTAGCAACCAGCCCTGGCTTCACACGGGTGTACACTGTACAGTGTATGTGGCGGATGTCGTACAGCTATAGAATTTCTTTATATACAATGTTTAGAGCTGTTATTTCATTAGACAGTACAAATAGATTTTGGTTACGTAGATGTTACACGCGAAAGGGCTACATATACTTGTCCGTGTTGAAAAACACTCATCGCTTGAATCTAAACCTGCAACATTGAATGTTTGTTATATACATATATACGTATCGGACTTTTCTGTAGACCTTCTAAGATTTGCAGTTCCGTAGTACTTTTTTTATCTATTTCGTAAGGTTTAGCCAGCGTTACCAATGTAAGCGCCCAAAAATATGTTTATTACGACATCACCGCAAATCTTTGATATTCTCATGTATTTAAATATGAGAAAAAAATCCGTTGCATGGCTTAAAAGTAAGAAACAGAGATGAAAACAGCGACTTTAGCGTCTTTACTTTGTACTATTTAGAGATACCCATATCTACTCGGTATACCGTCACCGGTCCCTGAGGCCGATTTTGCAAAAGATTTTTTAACGGGAGGTACATAGAATGGAATGAAGATGTATTTGATTTTGATGCGCAGAAACAAAAATAAGTTTATGGTGTCATTGTTTTAATATTCGTAATAAAGGGTTGGCACATAAATCACAGTAAGTAGGTAGGTTGAATTTGACAATGTGCTCTGAACTTATCATAATTCCCCAACTAATGCTAAACTAACCAGCAATTTTAAACGAATTTCCATCCATATGTGCACATTTATGTACCATGTTAAACATGTTTATACACATAAATACATCTTTATCTTTAATGATGAGCCACATTCATCATCGTTCATGACTCTTTGCTTTAGTCTTCGTTATAAAAATCAAAGAATATCCACCATATATCCCGCAACATTATTCTTACCACCACCTGTAAACAAAAACACACCACAGCTCGCTCCTGTTCAGTTTCACACACACCTCATGTACATAAGCATAAATGGTGCAGTGACAATAACACAGCCATAGTACTTAAAACTTTTTAGTAACGACCTGCGGGTTACAGAAGCTCGATACGGAACTCCTGCCAAGTACAAAACAGTTGACGTTATACTTACTTCAAGTTAAAATACCTGTACTTAATAGTACGATGGTAGAAGTATTATTATCTCTCCTAGTTTTTGCTGCTAAGCTACAGTGATATAAGAAGGTTCAACTTACATTGCTCTGGGTTAAAAATGACCGAATATTTTGGGACTGTGTCAAATTGCAGCTTTCTACAATGTTATTGTGTATAAAAGGTTGCCAAGTTTCATGTCAGAGATGAACAAAGACAATATTATCTAGGAACGTCGCGACATCGCGCGGTTCTTATTACTCGTACTGTCTCCTCCAAATGGAAATAATAGAAG
The DNA here is from genome assembly GCA_947359405.1 of Antitype chi. Lineage (NCBI taxonomy): Eukaryota > Metazoa > Arthropoda > Insecta > Lepidoptera > Noctuidae > Antitype > Antitype chi. The sequence goes on from OX375808.1 coordinate 23,892,086, forward strand.
TGCGCTAGTAGCTTTTCAACAGCTTGTATGTTTACTATTTATTTCAGCAGAACATGTACAAAACACGGTATTTCATAACGACAGTTATAAGCACAATTTTAGGTACAAATATTTCAACTCACTGCTAAAACCACAAACATAATCCGTTCCCTCTAAATTTCTAAAACGACATCCAACATCGTCTCCCCTTAAACCATTATTCTTTACCCTTTGAAATCTTCGCCATGGATGCGGAGTGGGTACAAGGCTGGCGTGGCAAGGAGTGAGGACAATTAATAACGCACATCAAAGTTCTAGGTGGCGCCTTGATGCCTACTTATGCCTGTTTTCCCTAACACTAAGGGACACCTAAATGTATTGCGTGGTTCTAAATCAAAATGAAAATCAAAAGTCATTTATTCAAACTAGGCTGAGAGTCAACACTTTTTGAACGTCAAAATCACATAAGACACTCCCCCAAAACGCCCACCATTCATTACTTCCTAGTGTTTTAGGTGGGAATAAGTGGCGCAACTAACTCCCCAGCCCAGCAGCACATCTGTCTGTTAAGTTGGAAGAACTTGATTCTATACAATAATAGGTAAGTACTCGTAATTAACATTCTACAATAAATTAAAATATCATTAATAACAAAAATAAAAAAATGGTTTATACAGTCAAATAAAATAAACAATGATATGAAGGAGCTCATATGACCTGTCAGTAGGTAAGCTAATTCTGGTGAAAGAACACAAACGTTGTCTTGAGTTAATCACAGCGACCAACAATTCTTATCGTTTAAGTGGTCGTTGATAGAATAGTATGCCTTAGAACAAAGGTTGAATTTTACTTTATCTTTAAACGCATTAAAATGTAAATCTAGCAAAGAAGAGGGAAGCTAGTTATAAAAGGTTATACCAAGCCCAACAAATAAGTTATGAACTTTATAAAGCCGGTGAAAGGGAGCACGTAGTTTGTCCTTATTTCTAGTTTTCATATTATGAATATCACTGTATTTAGGGTATAAGTGTATATTTTGCCTAATAAATAAGATATTAGCGAAGATGAATTGCAATGCCACCGTGAGAATACCAATATCTTTAAAAAAACTCTCTTAGAGAAACTCTAGCTAGTTAGTAAATCACCACTGCTCTCAAACGGTGAAGGAAAACATCGTGAGGCAACCGGCATGTCCTAGAACCAAAAGTTCGAAGACTTGTGACATCTACCAACCCGCACTGGGCCTGCGTGGTGGATTACGGCCCACCCCCTCTCACGGAGAGGAGGCCTGTGTCCCAGCAGTGGGAACGTTATAGGCTAAATATGTATGTATATACAAAAAAAAATACGAGCCTTTGCAATTTACTAACTACATACATATGTATGTAGTTAGTAAATTGCAAAGGCTCGTATTATTATTTTTTTGGTTACTAAACTAAGTTCAAAAACATTTCGCCTACCATTAGATTATGAACTTATGACTAAAGTTATCAAATCACACCGATTCGCCGATTCGTATTAACTAGATTTTTTACAATATACCTAATAACATAATTATACCGAACTTGCCTTAAAAACAACAGGTAAATGTCAACTATTTAAATTTCAAAACATAGAGTGAAACGAAAGATGTTTGCTTAGGGAGCTACTTGGGTTAGGTATTACCGAATTAGGCCTTGCTTATCGTAACGTATGTATATTTCGCTGGAGATCCATTAGCGGTCCGACCCCGGGTGCGCTGAGTCGCTGACTGACACATGACAAATGGTTGGTTATTGCCGAGTTTCACGCGGTCCGATCGGGAGCGGTTCTGAGGTTTGGAAGGATTCGAGATTTATTTATAGGTATGTTTTTCAAAATCAAAATCAAAATATTTTATTTCACATAAACCTGCATGGGCACTTATGAAACGTCAGAAGCTAGGTGCACGGTTCCAATTTGTCGCTTCCTATGGAGAAGAGCCGGCAAGAAACTCCACGTTTACTCTTTTAAAAATAATTGGCTTTTACAATGTTTTCAAATTACAGCGATAATAGGTATGGGAGGACAGTGCAGGCCAGTCAATAAGTACCAGGTACTTAGAGGAATGAATATACAGAATAGAAAAACGTCTACAAATCTAGTCTGTAAGGCCTACAACGTTCTCTCATTCACAATATGTAAAAGAATCTACCTATATAAAATGAACCTTTTTGAACCAAGTGACATGATTTCCATGTCAATCACTACTTTTCGAGTGTTTCGAGTGTTTCTAATTGTGATAATAACGTGAATGGGGTTATGGTATTATTTTTATGATTCCATGTAAAGTCCCATTTGTTTTCTTCCCAGGTGTTTAAGAGGAACAGCAAAATCTTTTACATTATTTATTTACGTATTCATAAACATTTTTATTACTAATATTCAAGTATGTATCTATTTTGTTTGCCTGCGTCCGTGTGTCACTGCGGGGTGCCAACTGAAAACCAGCGCTGGGTGTCTAACGCCCAGCAAATGCTGAGATGGTAACCCTTTCGGTATGGGCACGCTCAGCACAATTTTACTGCAATTTTATTCTTATGTTTATTGTTCTCTTGCTTTTTTTATATGTTTGTTGCTGCTGTGTTGTGTCTGTGTCGAATAAATGTTTTCTATTCTATTCTTCTATTCAAATATTTGTCAATTTCGCAGCTAATTAAGTCAATCAAATGGCAGCGGATACAAAAATTGGTGTAGATAATGGAAGAATGAAATACTTAGGTTCTCGCTCCTCGCTCACAATCAACCACAGACCTCTGCCTAAACAGACGGTGATGGGAACTGCGATGACAAAGTACTCAGCAACTGTGCTGTCTCGCTAATGTGAATACTCCTTATGCAACATGCAAACGACAAAATCATAAGGTTTTAAACATGAGGCAATCTAAAAAGTGTGAGCCTAACTATTACTCTACTCTTAGCGCAAATGTAGGTTTCGTTGCAATATCCTTGGAGTTTTATGTCTCTGGAAGTTGGTAAATGCGTTACCGGTATTTTGCATATACCTATCCGTAAATCTAATTATTATAATGTGGTGTTTTGTCAGCACGGTGGTTTGGCCTGGGTATAGTTTTTCTTACATACTTTGATCAGTTTATTTTTGGCAAATGCATTTACTTAATAACACAGTTTTTCTAGACAAAATACGCAATACTAACACAAGATTCATGCAAGTACTTATCACGTCTCTTTATTTACCTACTACATATAATTGCAAAGAACTCACTAGTGCATCGTTAACTTTTCTGAAATAACTAAAAAGGGGAGTATATTTGAAGTAGGTCAGCTTCAAACTACAGGTCAACAGAGCTCGCAGACCGGTCCCAAACGTAATAAGTATTGTTCAGGGATGCACGGACCCACTCACACAATGTTGTAGGTCTATAGCTTTACGTGTAGTTGTGTACACGCCTTTATTTTTCCGTATAAACACGTGAACGCGCAGGAATATGGAGTTTATTCTGTCTTTATTTTATTCTTAGCAATATGTTGAATATATTACCTACTCCCAGCTCCAGGCGTGGAATTACAGGTATTGTACTTGGGAAATTAAATTAAGCTTAGGTGACGGAAACTGGATAGGTTCTAGGGAAAATAAATTGGCGTTAATTTTCAACACCTGCCCTAAAGTGATTTTACTACGTCTAGTGATCTCAAGTTAGGTTGGTACCACGCGATGAAACTAGCTTGATAACTGAGACAAATCAGCAATCCTGTTATGTTGGTAATACCTACATAGCAGTAGGTTTTACCGAAATAACAGGATAGCTGGTGAAAAAAAATTACTGTGATTACTAAATACCAAATTATAATCAGTAGGGGAAATTGCTCGAGAACCGGGTATGAGAATAAAACCGGGACAAGGTGATTTAGTTTTTTTACATGGTTCTTAAGTTTTACCCTGTCTTGGACAAGCAACGGGGCAAACCCGTAAAAACATGTAACTAATGTTTTTTTAATTGAAATAAACTGATTTCGTGTGCAAAGAGAAAAAAATCTCCTTGCTTGTAATAAAGTTGCTCCCTAAATTTTATCTCAAACGTATCATAAAGATATATAGGTGTTTCATTATTAAAAGCGGCTGCCACCTTTATTCAACAATTAAAATATAACCGAAGGGCTTTCCAATAAAATTATACTGCGTGCACGAGTGCGTAATTACTTGGGAAATAAGTTTCCATGTGTGAAATGTGCGGAAACATAGGTAGCGATATTGTGAGCGGGCGGGCCCGGCACATTGTTTGATGAAGGGCGCTCAGAGGAAAAAAATACAGAGCGAGTAAAACAAGCTTTTGTATAAGGTTTGCCTTGTTTTGCTAGGGTACAATGCTTCATAATAGCTTCATTAGTCTATTCAGGTACGATACCCTGAAAAATGGAATATTAATGTCGGTTTGTATCAATCGAGTCGCACAAAAATCAGTAGGTAAATGAATAGACTGAAAATAGACTAAAACTATACATTGTGACATTCAACTACCTTTGTAAATACCTAGTCGACTGAATATAGGTCACCAGTCACACACAATTACCACTCTGTGAAGACATTGTTTTCCCTTTAGGGTTGCGGCTTGGCAGCAATAAAATTATAGATACCTTCATAAATACATTTATTTCGTGACTATACAATAAGAAATAGTGTTACAATCAAGTGATTATTATATTGAAGACTTCTGACGCTTTCAACTGCACCATAATATATTCTTTATTATCATTTATACTAGCTTTTGTCAGCAGCTTCGCCCGCGTGGACGCTGAAAATTATCCCACGGGAGCATCCTACCGGGATAAAAAGTATCCTATATGTTAATCCAGGTTATAAAATATCTGTGCGCCAAATTTCATCCAGATCCATTCAGCTGTTTTAGCGTGATTGAGTAACAAACATCCAAACTTTCTCATTTATAATATTATGTATGATTTATTTGAGAACAGGTAAATTTCATGAACAATAAACAAATTTTACGAAATGTTGTAGATACACAATTAAGAAACAAAACAATTAAAATTATAACATTTTTTTTTAATAATATTGGTAATCAATAGCGAATAGCGAATGCACACTAACTAATACCCCGTACAATTACAAAACCACAGGTTAAAACTTAGAAGCGTTGAGTTAACGAGAGCCCTCGACAAGTAAACGTGATGCGATACGTTAACTTCACCCCGACGTTGCCTGTTTACCCACTGTAATTGGCGAACTAAACTTGAAGACCATGCAAATTGGAGGAGCTCTATGTCGTTTGTTTGTTTTGCCTTTGATACTCTATTGTTGTATTATATGATTACATACAATAGATATATTGTGACCTACAATCTTAAATTGTCTTTGTCACACACACAGACAGAAAAGTTTTGCGGCTTGCATGCATTGTATGTTGAAGAGGTAAAGGATTAGGTACCTACCTAAAGGCTCCTACACACATGCCGGCGGCACAGCCGGCGGGTTTTTGCCGGGTGGGTATGCTGTGCAGGCGTTTTCAGGCCGCCGGCACTTGCCGCAGAAACCGAGTATCCCGCCGGGTTTGTTGGCGGCATGCCCGCCGGCCGTGCCACTGACATAGTGTGTAAGTGTAAGTGCCGGCGGCCTAATAACACCTGCAGCATACCCGCAAGGTAAAAACCCGCCGGCTGTGCCGCCAACATAGGTGTAGGAGCCTTAAGTATGTGAGAATACAATTATTCTGGTGTTCTGTATTTTCTGCCTACCGGCATGGGAAAAAGGCCTGGATGTAGATACAGTATGTATCACAAGCTTTGGCTAGCTGTTACCTGTTCTGTGGTTAGTTGACTAGACTTGAAATGACTTAACATGATTAATGATCACGTAAGTATGAGTATTTTAAATTATTCATCGAGGATTATCTAGGTACCTTAGATAGATTATACGATATTACTGAACTTTCTGAATCCGGGTGCGTAAGATCTGAAATGGACTAAACATAATCTGTACCTAGCTAGATAGTACAGAACTCTGCGTCTGTTTGCTAAGTTCTTGTAATTGGCTGAAGTAAACTTGTAGACGAGCCAGCTAATTGAAAGGTTGCGCGGTTGTTGTAGTTGCTTTGTTTTGCTGTGATACAATAACTGTCCCGTTGCTACTACGCAGTTGGTTACAAGATTATTCTTTGTAGTAGGGTCCCAAATTGTTGAGGTGGAAGCCGGATAGAGTTTCTTGGTCCTTCTACTCCATACCAACTACCTTTTGGAAAGGGCAACTAGAACGAATTCTATTTTCTTGTATATTTTGTCTTTAAAAATATTGATCTTTTAACGGTCTACTTGAGAAATTGCATTCTATTGTGGTACCTACCAATGAAAAAAACTGTAATCTGCTTTCTAAGTGTGATTGAAGACAATGTTGCAGTGACCTCACGTCTAATTATTGATGTCGTATTGTGACTAACACAGACAAGTTAATTATGACACTGACAATCTGAAGCGGTAAATTATAACGTTATTATTAAATTTTGCTTATCAAACAATGATACGGACAGTTTCTGAGTGAGGTCAGATTTCCACGTATTCTCAGTTTCTAGTGTAGGTATCTGAGAAGCTACTTAGATTAATAGTCTTAACTAGTTGATCTCAACGCTTTGAACGGATTGGACTAAGTGCTTATTGTTTGATCCTAGATTAAGACAAGATTAAGTTTAGTTAAATTGAGTTTAATCAAAGCAATTATAAGTTCCACATAATGTGTACCTGAAGTGAGCAGGCCACGATAATAATACGTAGGTATATGGAAGACCTAGGAAATAGGTGTGGTTGAAGGTGCTGGAATATAGACCCAGAACTAGCTGTAAATACGTGGGTATAAAGCGCGAGTCGGGCCGATGGCTTGCGGGGTAATCGCGAAACACACAAAATGATAATTGATCAGATTGGGTTGTTTCACTTTGACATTTCCTTCACGTTCATTGCGCTAATTACGTTGTCGTGCAGACGATTTTTTCAAACCTATGAAGCAGTGGCTTAGCATTATCCTTCAAAACTCTCGGATTGTGGTTGAAAGTGTGATACAGAATTGGGGAGCTGGTCAAGGTAGCAGGAAAGAGTTGGATTCAGCCTAAAACCTGAAATAATGTAGTGTTATGTTTGTAATACACTACACGAGTCAACAAGCAAATGTGTATTTACACATTTCGTGTGATTTTTAACACAGATCCGGCTCCTGCCGCAATTGTCGCAATTTCCAAACAACACAGCTTCTGTCTTAATGTCACTAAAATATTCACCCATACACCCTATGGAATCAGAAAACGTAAAAACGATCAACCATGAAGAAAAAATTTGGGCTTTACTAATTTAATTCAGCGTGCAGGCATTGTCTCGCACGCTACGTAATCTAATCTTTTATTTACGATTTTATCGTTGCCGTGGTGAATGGGTAATAAAGGAAACACCGACAGTGTCAGGAATGCTTCTTTATCTTACGTGCAAAGATTAATTCAGGGGAAATGTTTTGATGAAACAAAGAAATATACAACTGGACAGCTTTTCCCACCTTCATTTTAAAATAGAGAAACGGTTTCACTTTTTCATTCCTCTTTAGCAGCAAATCGATAATAATAAATCACAGCAGAATGTAAAACTCCTTACGTTTTCAAACTTATAATTAATAGGCTCTTCTATTATGAGCAGACAATGGCAAACAATGGGTTATGAACAAGGAGCGTCTGCATTGATTTACACAGAAAAGATTATTTACTTCAGTATTGATTAGGAATTAATGGATTAGAATATGAAATGTAACTAAATATCTGAATGACTTGAGGTAGGTACGATTAGGTAGGAAAAAGCGCACAAAATGCGCAATTCTTTCACTGCTGATGAAATTGGCCCGATGGCGAATAATATTTTTAAGGGAAAGCCCTGGCCCCTTTTGGATAGATTGAATCAGTTCTTAGCAAAGGCTAAACCAGTAATTTATCCTGCTGCTGACACGCTTTGTTTAGAAAAGAAGATATTTGAATCACTTACCGTTAGGTAAATTGAAAAAGCTTCGTGTAATGCATCTGCATAGACCGATTCCGACATAGTAACTGTCTGTGTCCCTAATCAGTACAAATAACCAAGCCTAGACTATTCGTTTGGTCTAAAAAGAGACAATAGCCTGACTAGCCTGTATATAATCTGTAGGTTCTGTCGTAGGTATTACTGATAAGCTTGGCACGCATGGTAATATTCGTAGTATGACCGTTGTATATCGCTCCCTTGGGGTAGGCCTAGTGTAGCAAAGCCTGTTTGCACGCGGTTGTGTTACTATGTTTGTGTTAATACTAGGCACAGAACAAACATAGCTAGATACACATACCGAGTGTAATCAAGGTGATATGAGTGTTGAACTACTTCAGGACAGCTTGATTCAAATTACAGGTATTTAAATTATAAAAACCATACGTACAACCACTATTGCAAAATAATTTAAATTGTAGGGTTTTTATTTAGGTTATTACCTAAATAAAAACCCTACAATTTAAATTATTTTACACTTATTACTATTTATTATTGGTCTGCAAGTTATGGAATAATTAGCAGTCTGCTTTTGGTCTCATTCACATTTTCAGTATACCTAACCTAAGGATATAATAAAAGTCATTGATATGATATTTCATATCAATGACTTTTATTATATCCTTAGGTTAGGTATACTGAAAATGTGAATGAGACCAAAAGCAGACTGCTAATTATTCCATAACTTGCAGACCAATAATAAATAGTAATAAGTGTTAATTAGTTACATAATTGCACCTACCACTGTTTGTCTGCATCACCCAAAGGTCGACTGGTAGAAAATGCCTTTGGCATTAAGTCCGCCTCTGTACATTTCTGTGCGTGAAGTATTAAATAATTGTCTACTAGTCAACCATTTTAACTTTTTTTACAAATATAAGGTCACTGTTCCAGGTACCTAAATGCAGGCTGCCCTTGACAACCACGAGTGTTGGCTAGTTTTGTCCATGTTTATAACATTATTACGTACCTACTTGAATGATAGCAGCTGTTAAAATGCTTTAATGTAACACTAGTTTATTTAAAATACACATTTTCCAACCAAGGCAGGCCGCCATGGCACTAAAACTTAATTCTTACTTACTTTTATAGGAACTAAACAAAGAAGAGCGTCAGGATGGTTTTCGACAGTTGGCGGTAGGTGCATGGAACCCTTTTTGTCGACAGTAGGTACTGCCGGCTACCGAGATGGCATGAGTCTTCGCCACAAAGTGGTGAACAATGTTTAGGATAAATAGCACTGCTTAATGAAAAGTTATACATTCGGTTTGGCATGCGAACATTTGGGAAATTTCCATAGAATTCTCCAACAATCAAAGGGCGTCGACACCAATATGTAAAATCAAATAACAGTCCCGAATGGGATAACACAACTATGTAGTAGGTCATTTATAATGCATTTTACCCCTTAATTGTTGCAGATATATAGAGACCAAAATATTAATTGCTAGTTATAATATTTATAATTTTGACATGGCGGTATATTAAGAACATTCGCTCATAAAGCGACACAATAAAAGGAAAAACTGGCTGACTGAACTAGAAACGTAAGTAACATTTTGCACACGGCTGCCTTTGTTAATGTAGGGAGCCCTAAGAACGGTTTTTTGGAAATTTCACCATTAAGGGCATGAAAAGTGGGTTTCTTTTATATGAAAAATCATATTTCTTGACTAAATTTTAAACTTGGGATGAATACTTATATAATATTGATTTATTTAATACTAGCTACTTCCCACGACTTCATCTGCATGGATTTTTTTGTTTTAACATAAAATATGTCCTACGGCATCGCATCGCCCGCCCACGATATTATTTCGTTTTCTCTTAGCGTTTCTTCTGCCCTGGAATTTGTCTGTTGTACCGTGATATGTCCGGCAATTGTAGATCGCCTTCGAAAACTCTTGTTTCAATGAGATTCAAGAGTCATTTGATTTACTTTGTTGGGGTAGTTTTGTGTTAGCGTCAATGACGCGTATTTAGGTAATCTACTTTGTGTATCTTGATGATGATGTAATACTTCCTGCCACTATTGTTTACATAGCAAGTAGTGATACGAATTGGTGTGGGTAGGTATCGTAACTAAAATGAGCAAAAATAGAAACTCTTTTACAAAAAAACTTAAAAAAAAACAACCGACTTCCAAAAAAACACTACAAAGTGAAAAATAACTTAAATTTCGGAAGATGGTGACAAAAAATTAAACTACATATCCAAAGTCACCGACTTCCGAAATTAAAGTAATTTTTCACTTTGTAGTGTTTTTTTGGAAGTCGGTTGTTTTTTTTATTTCACTTTTTGGTTATAGTACAATTTTCACCATTATTATTTCCCACGCAAATCGAAATTTCATCATCCTTGGGGTCAAAACAACGCATATTTATGCGATAGCAGCAATCGCGGTTTGTTTGCTGTCATTTTTTTAAGAGTTCTGTTGTCTGTTTCCGAAACCCAGGATCAGATCTATATGAAATTTACATGGGACCATTTCAAAATAAACCCTTTTCGAGCAAAAAAAGATGTTTGCAAATCCGTCTATACATATATGACGGAGTTATACTAGAAAGACATTAAAAAAAAAACATATGAACATGTCAAATTGATAACCTCCTTATTTTTGAAGTCGGTTAAAAAAACAATCGAATTTTAAAATAAACACTATAGAGTAAAAATATTTTATTATTTTGTAAAAAGGTTTTTTTTTAATGCGGTAGGTACAACATCGAACTTGCAAAATACACAAGTAAGTACACAAAGTACACAAGAACGAAATTATCTAAATTCTGATTTCAAAGCAAATAAAATTATATCTATCTATTTTTTTTTAGTTCACGGCCAGTCTCTATTGTAGTAGTACTGCTTTTCTTGTTTTTTCTTTTTTTTCTGTGTTTTTGTCTTTAAATAGCCCTCCTTCATGATGAACAATAATTATACCTTTAAAAAAGGTCGTTCGACTACAGATGCGGGTATTGTTCTGATTGATTGCATTCATTTTATTTCAGTTTACAAAACGAAGTTCTCGACGTAATTAGTTCTTATTTACATAATAGGTGCCAATGTGCAGATGTTAATGGTGTGCTACCAGGTCAAAATATGATTATTCTTCAAAAACGAGCTGTTCGAGCAATTTACCAGCTAAGTGCTGTGCACTGAGAGATTTTTTTAAAGCATTGGTATTCTAACGGTGGGATGTGTCATCACAATTCATTTTCGCGACCATCTTATAATATATATTTATTTATTAAAATATACACTAAAAACAGTGAAATTCATAATAATAATTCTAGAAGTAAGGACAAACTACGTGCTCTCACCAAATTCATAAGATTCATAACTAATTTGTCAGGCTTGGTACAACCTTTTATAACAAACTTCCCTCTTCTTTGCTAGATTTGCCTTTTAATGCGCTTAAAGCTGAAGTAAAATAAAAGTGTTCAACTGATCATAGACTGTGAAGAAACCCTACTGTTTCGGAGCTCCTCAATGATAAACAGTACCTATCCTATACCTATCGGTAGGTATGTCAACAAAAATTGCTAAGTATCAATACATAATTATTAAGTAATAACTACACGTATTTCTGTGAGGTAGGTAAGTAACTACCTCCCACAATTAAAAAATTAAAAACTTTTTACCGACTTCAGAAGCCAAAAAACACTTCAAACTGCTTATGAGCACTAGTTTCGGTAATTGTTAACGACTTCCCAAATTAAAGTTATACGCACTTTGTAGTGTTTCTGATGGAAGTCTGTTATATTGTTTTGTAGATCTTAGTAAATTATTTTTTAACGATGGGCACATAAATGCTGTATTCAGTGGGGGTATAATTTTTATGGTTTTTTGGAGTAAAAAGAGGTCTAAATCAAAATGTGCTAGTTTTCGTTATGGGTATCATCTTCATAGTTTTCGAAGGCGTGCCGGTGCCGAAAATCAGGATATCAAATTCCATAAGGGCAGACACAACCACGGGTGGATCTCGGTAAATGGGTTGCTTTTCATACGGGCAACTGTATGTAGGAGCTTTTTCGAAGGGCAAACAACTTACTTTCTCTAACATCGTTTTAATTATCACAACGCTCTTAATGCGTGATCGTGTTCAAATGTTGACCACTGAATAAAACCCCAGCAGTGGTATTCTTTCTGGTTTGAAGTATGTATTGGCTCGTCTTGGCGGAGGCACTGCTGTGCCCCCAGATGACCTTTTGAATGTAAAACTTACTTTGCAGAATTTAGATAGGAACACAACTAAAACCGTTACTAAATTTTCCAAATCCCAACTTAGTAGGTAATTTTGTGTTACCTACTTTTTAAGTGGGTAAGTCATAACAGCCACACGGGTCAATCGATCAGGTTAAGCTCCGCTTGACGCGGTTGGTTCGTGGATGGATGACCGTCTTTACATACATATCAAGACCCCTCTGTGCCTCGGAAAGGCCGTTGCTCCCGGCTGTCATTCGTGGAACTTTTACAGTCATTACGGGTCGTCAGAAGCCCGAAAGTCTGACAACCAGTCTTAATACCAAGGGGTATCGTGTTACCCAGTAACTGGGTTTTGAAGGTTAGATAGGCAGTCGCTCCATGTAAAATACTGGTATTCAGCTGCATCCGGTTTGACTGGAAGCTGACCCCAACATAGTTGGGAAGAGGCTAGGCAGATGATGAGGTGCGGTATGGTAAATCGGTCTCCTTAATTAGGATTATGAATATATGATTTTTTATCATCCTATTGCGTTAACTTTCAATAAAGGGTAACTACGCCGCACTTGATCCAAGGGTCCAATGTACTTACCCTTTCAAATGAAAAGAACACACAATTGTTAATAAAAAATACACACGAATGCGTAACAACGGGTCCTCAGTCACCATAATTGGAGGCGACATGATAGGCAGACAGACAAGGGTTAAAATCCACAAAATAAAACCACAGACCTTGTTGAGTATTCCACAAACTTAACACAAAACCCAGCGGGAAACGCACGTACGTTTGTCACACTTGACGCGAAGTCAGCTTACACTTGCGGTGCAAGAAAAGTAATACGTTGATTAATATATTTATGTTTATAGAAGTCCATGTAGGGTACTACCCTATTTTGAATTGGAGAAGATTCTTAGGTTTATGTTAAAATTTGTTAAACGATTTATGATATTAAATGTTTCATTTTCTTGTACAGAATTTAATTTTAAGCAAATGATCGTAGAGAAATTTTATCAGAGCAATTAAGCAAACTGGATATTTTTTAATACCTTTGAAGTTACAAACATTTTCTTTTGCTTTTATTCAAATAAGTTTTTCTACGAAACGCTACGTAGTCCTCATAAATATATCAAAGAATCGTATAAGACGTGTTTAACACCAAAGTTTAGCTATTATTCGTTTATTTTCGAGCTAGCTGACTTGTTTGCGAATAGAAATGATTTATTGCTGACATCCTCGCAAGCCAAGCACGAGTTTCCTGCCAATTTTCCGATAAAAATGTTGATAGCCGAGTAAAGAGTAATGGAAATTGCCTGTTACCCGTAATTTAGAAGATAATAATATTAATCAACTTTTATCTAAATGGGGTATAGATAAGACTTTTTATCTATATAAAAGGTTCGTGTTTGAATATTATTCTAGTAATTTATACGTCTAGCTGAGAAGTAAAAGTGATTTGTTATACAAAACAAAAATAAAATGAGGATGGTGAAAAAGATAAATGTTTTATCCCTTTTTGGAATGGAATTATTAACTATTAAACTACTTTTTGTTCCCTAATATTTCGTTTTTATTCGTAGGTATATTTTACAAAAAGGTATTTTAATTTCAGTTTTGTAAAATCCTTAAATGCATGTATTGTTTGAATAAAAGTTTTATGTCAAATTATGCCCTTACAAAAGTTGTACAAAAACTGTAAAAAACATGTAGGTATATGTAGTAATAATTCTTTCTCATTTCGAGTAATAAAGCGCAGTTTTCTCTATGCATTGGATGCTACGTCTAATTGTTTTTTTAAAAAAAAACCTCGCTGGCTCAACAGCAACACGTGTCTCGTTTATCTTGGTGAAAAACGTGGTAGTGTTAAGTTTTGTACACTACCTACTAACCGATTAAAAGAGGGGTTTTACCGTGTAAACCATGCAGCTGCAATTGAGGCTCAATAATGTGTTTAGGACAAACAGGAAAGAAGAAAAGAAAAATAAAATATTACTATGTCTACATACATAGTAATATTTTCCCAAAAATAAAACAATGTGAGGGACCTGGCCGGTTGCAAACCAAACAAACATACCGCGTTAGGAAATGTATTTCTGTGCGCAAGAGTAGGTACTAACGTCTAAAATGACGTTATTCCACAGTATAGGAAGGTATAGGTACTTAATGCTGTTCTATAACTACTAATTTCTTTGGTGACGTTATAGTGGATAACACAGGCTGCTCAAATTTACCGAACGGAAAAAATAAACCAAAAACACGAGTCTGACCCGCGCCTACAAGATCGATGGAATATCAAGCTCCTAAAACCCGTTTTTATCGGAAAAAATATACTGAGTGGGTGAAAAACGACGTCCTGTATATCTCAGCAAACAAAGCGAAGTTTGTTGGTGTGTAGTCGTGTGCTCTTGCGAGCTCTGGTTTAAGTGGCTTTAAGCACTAACTGCACCGTCGCGCGCCAGCTCTATTCTACATTTTTACGAAATGTGCTCGACACTCTGTTAATTAATGTTTATTTTATGAGTTAGTTAGTTGGACTCAAAAATATGTTTTTCGGGAAGTTATGTTTTAAGGGATGTTTGACCCCCAAACAAAAATAAATATTAATTTCAGCAAGAAGCGCGTTTAGTAATTAATGAATCTGGTATTGCTATTGATGGTTTCCTGCAATTTTACAGAACTAAAACCGCTTTTTGGCTGCCCTGAATGAATCTGTGGCGGTATATACGTTGCCACGTGCGGACTACGCATCACACTGACGTCAAGTCGTGAAAGCAGAGTTTATCGCGCAAGTAGCAAATATACAGCGATATCAATCAATCAAAATAAAAAGTCATTTATTCAAACTAGGCTGAGAGTCAGCACTTTATGACCGTCAAAATTACATAAGACAGTCCCAAAAAAAAAGCCCACCCTTCGCCACGTCCTAGTGCTTTAGCTGGGAAGAAGAAGTGGCGCAACAAACTCCCCAGCAGCACAGCTGTCTGTTCAGTTGGAAGAATTTGATTCTATACAATAATAGGTAAGTACTCGTATTTAACATTCAACAATAAATGAAAAAAAATCACTAATAAAATTTTAAAAAAATGGTTTATACAGTCAAATAAAATAAAACTCATATGACCAGTCAGTATGTAAGCTAATTCTGGTGAAAGATCACAAACGTTGCCTTAAGTTAATCACAGCGACCAACAATTCTTATCGTTTAAGTAGTCGTTGATAGAATAGTATGCCTTAGAACAAAGGGTGGATTATACTTTAGCCTTAAACGCGGGAAGCTTGTTATAAAAGGTTATACCAAGCTCAACAAATGAGTTATGAACTTTATGAAGCCGGTGAAAGGGAACACGTAGTTTGTCCTTATTTCTAGTGTTAATATTGTGAATATCACTTTTTTTAGTATATAAGTGTATATTTTGCCTAATATATAAGATGTTAGCGAAGATGAATTGCGATGCCACGGTGAGAATACCAATATCTTTAAAAAAATCTCCCAGAGAAACTCTAGAACCTAGTTGGTAAATTGCACGAACAGCTCGTTTTTCAAGAATAAAAATATTTTGACTGTCAGCGGCTTTGCCCCACAGCAGAATGCTGTAGGACATAACGCTATGAAAATAACGAAAATAGACTAACCGAGCTGTATCAACGTCAGTGTATTGTCTTACTTTCCTGACGGCGTAGGCGGCCGAACTGAACCTTCTCGCTAGGCTTGATATATGTAATCCCCACTGAAGTTTGGCATTTACTGTTATGCCCAGAAAAACTGCTGAGTCTACAATTTCAAGCACCTCATTACCTAAGACGATGTTGGGACCCAGATTTCTTACATTCGGTAAAGCGAACTTTATACATTTAGTTTTCTTGGCATTGAGAACTAGATTATTCGTGGTAAACCAATCCGTAACCCTTGAGGGTGCACTGTTTACGTCGTCAAAATCTTTTCTATTCCTGTCTACTTTATAGATAAGAGAGGTATCATCAGAAAACAGTACAACGTCACAAATACCCTTTAAATAGAATGGTAAATCATCAATGGTAAGTCACTAAGAATAAGAATGGACCCAGTATTGACCCTTGTAGCCCGGAAGATTTCACACCATTAATATATCCACATTAGTGCCTATTATTCAAATAAGAATTTATTACGTTGAGAGCTTCATTTTGATCGTCGGGCGTCGTCGGCGTCGTGAATCATCGGGCAATAGCCCGCCAGACTCGTAATCTGTCTCGGATCCTCCCTTTTCTATGGAAAATGAGTAAACTTTACGCCCTATTCCTCATACCTCTATAAACCTCCCACAAAGGTTCATTACAAAACTGAACTTCTCCAATAAAAATGAGTAAGAAATCCTAAGAAATTCTTAATTACACCAAATTCAAGTAGGTACCTATATTAGAGCTGACACGTAGTACGGAGTAATTATGTTTTAGTGGCCTCCAGTTTACGAGTCGTCAGGGACTCGTCGGGCAGTCGCAGTCGGCGCACTGTCGTACGCACTCAGCGCTTACGACGTCTGTACCCAGCTTTAAGTGTTCTTTGTGATGCGCACTTTACATTGCTGGGTTTGTTTTGTTTTCAGAAATATAGTTGAGGACGCGGAGTGCGTAGGATGCTGGTTTTTGAGAAACGATTTTTTGCGGTTGTGTTTTGTTCGGCTCTGTTTGAGTATCTCTTGTTTGCTGCTGAATGAACTGGGTTGTCAAATACGAAATTATTTCAAGACCTTCCTGGCTAGCTATACAGTTTTACAAGCCGCCTGTCTGTATAGTCTCGCATATTGTAAAATAATTGTATGCTTGTAGGTTGGTGGAGGTCTGATAGGCAATCCCTCCATGTAATTGCTGTATGACCTGTCAATCCCGGTTAATGAGATAACAGTTAATTTTCTATTGTGTGGGCACGCATGCGTGCCTTCCCGGACGTTACAGGTTGTCCAGGGTTGGTACGTGTAGAATCACTACAGTTAACAACATTGCTGATAGGATCAATGCTACCAAGACCTAGAAGCTGTGGTCGAAAAGAGCCGCGTAAAATGTTTGTGCCTATTAATGTGCAAGAGAAGAAAGGCGTGAGTTTGTGTGATATGTATGCTATTTAATTGTATTTTTATATTTTTAAAGAACTTATTATTTTGTATTGTGTTTTTATGGGTCATGTGGTCTGCAATAAAGGTTTTTATTATTATATTATTTACTTTGCATAATTTTGTTTGTTAAATATTAGCATCCAGCTGCATCCGGTTGGACTGAAAGCCGACCCTAACAGAGTTGCGAAAAGACTAGGCAGATTAATTCCTTATGACAACAAAAGTTGGCAAAAACATAGTGGTTCTACGTTCTAAGGGAAACGCTTCCAGAAACATAGTGGTTCTACATACAGGGTGTAAGGGAAACGCTTCCAGAAACGAAAACAGGATCGGGCTAGTGATTCTCAATACAGTACCATAAAAAAATAATCATCTAATTATTTAAGCATTTTTTGTATTCTACGCTGTGAAAACAGTTAAATGAACCATTACTTGAGTTTAAACACGTATAAAAACGACCCCAAGTCCAAGCAACATTAGGTTTAGGCATTTTTTGTAAAGTGCCGCCAAAACAAAATAAGTAGAAACATTACAGAAGCGTCAAACGTATTATATTGATGCAAAATAACCAATTTAAAGGGAAAGGCTAGGGTATCCGTTTGCATTTAGGTTGTCAATAACCAACATTCTGGCTTCGGAAGCGTTCCCCTTACGCCCTGTATAGTTCCAAATGTTATGCATAAAAATTAATAATATCCATGATCCTATCCCATTCATAAAACTACCTTCTCGTGAACAATGAATCATATATTTGTGCTTTAAATCTGTCACAAGTAGAACACAAAGTAATTCGATTTAATTATGTAGCAGCTACATAATAGATACAGACAAAACAGTTGTGGAGAGTCCCCCATGTGTTACTAATACTCGTCGCACTTATTGTTGTGTTTTCAAAAATATTCTCCCAACCTTTCAGTGTTAAGAAACACACGGTACATAGATTGACGACGTCACAAAATAGTTCACTACCAACTTAAATTGTCCATGTATCATAGATATAATTACATAAAATGGCTATAACACGGCAATTGACGCACCTAGTGTGTCAATTTGCTTTACACTAAATTTTCCTGACCTTTTATAAAACCTGTCTTTATTCAAGTTCGTTAAATATGCTCGACGAACTATTGCGTCGGTATTACCTCATTATTTTTCTCAGTTTTCCTCTAAGCTAGTAGTTACGACTCCCCGGGGTGCTATCCCTGCCTACATTAGCCGTACCCTGGCCTGTTTGGTCGGGATAACGTAAATGAATTGGTAATACCGTCCGTATTACCGCTCAATGCGTTCGGTTGGCAGGGGACCGGGACATAGTTCTGTTGATGATCTGTTGTAGATGGGAGGTAATAAAAGGGTTTTGTGATACGTTAATATTATGATAGAATTGTGTAGCTACCGAAGATGGTGGTTTGCAGGAAAATAATTATTGGTATTCGGTTTCTGTGATACCCACACTTTTGCTGGAATAAATATAATGTTTTTCTCAAAAATACCCAGAGGGTGGGTAATAATACACAATAACAAAAACCTATAGGTACGCTATATCATGCCGGAATTAAAGTTGTTAACGTCACGTCAGTTAACGATAATTCTTTCTAATAAAATCTACTCAAGGCGTCCAAATTGCTGTAAATAATTAAAGACCAAGAAATAAGACATTTCTACGAAATAGTGCTTTCAGACAGAGAGTTAATTAATATACAATTAAGGAAACTTGGAATTTACATTTCATTAACAATTATTTGAATCACTCTGAATTTACTACACAAACAAAAATAAAATGAATTTTAATTCATTAAATATAATTTGTTGATGTACTCTCTGCTGTATTTGTTGGCGGGCACTCCAACTGATCTCATTTTCGTGAATATATTAAAGATACTTTGATCATCATCTATTAATATAAAATACTTGCAAAGAAGTAGAAAAAAAAGGAAATGTCAGTTTTTTTTCCTGTCAGTAGCATATCGGAAACACGTTATATTAAGAAAAGAAAAAAAGGCTTCATGGAGTCGACACTTCCTATCTGACTACCCCTGAGAATGAACGGCGGAACAAAATCAGTGGTCAAAGTCTTTTTCAAAGTCCAGACATAATCTTGGTCAGATCATACGAGGACCATATAGATAAGTATTTGAAATGGTCTGTTGTGGAAGAACCATACAGATTTCAGCGCACCGTTCCAGCCAGTGCAAGAATATTTCAGTAATCATGTTGCTTTACTCAGAACGACTTGACGAACCAAAGAAAGGACATTTTGGGTAGCCCACATAAAGTACTCAAACTAACTGAAAAAAAGAAAAGTCACGTAGTCCAGTCATTCACAATAATTAAAGCAATATTCATGTCATTTCGTTTCAAAAAATTATCAGTCAAAGGTGTAAAATGGTATATTTTAGTAATGATTTTACTTGATAAGTAAAATGACAAGTTTTTCGGTTTCATCACAAGGTTTGTTTCAATGTGCTGCAGTGCAGCCCTCCAATTCATAATAAATGCAATACACTTTCTGGTGGCGCGAAGGGGTAATTTAGTGGACTGTATTTTGCGATGCGAAACAAAACGATTGACAAACGCTTGGCGATGGGTAGTTCGAGTTGCGGTGGGTGTAGGACAATAGAATACAACCCGTAATAATTTGGGAGCGAAAGCATAAACCTTTTACGGGAGCCACGTGCTCGCGTCATCGCCGATGCACCGGTTCACTTTTCCAGGTTCAGGGGCAGTTGGGTTTTAAGTTACTGTCCTCACACGTTAAACACAAACTGTTGATTATAAGTCTTATTACAGGCGAAAATGTGGTGATTCCAAAGTTATCAATATTTTCAAGCGGAGCGGGCCAACGCCATTGTGCAAGCGATGCTGTTTGATTCGGAAGTGTCTTTGCGACAAAAAAATGGCGGGGCGAATCTTCTTATTCACTCGCGAGGTATGTGAGGGAAAAGGATGGGTCTTGGAAAGCGGATGTCAATCAAATTTTGAATTTTGGCACAACCACTTTTTATCACAATTTGAAATAAATTCTGTATCCATTTACAAACATGGTACAAAATCGCATGACACTACATTTTTGTTTAATATTGAGCTACTATAAGAATGAAGGGTAACACCGTTTAATATAAATTCCTAGGACTGTGGCAGTATTTACGACACCACATGCGAACTACGCATGACAATACATCGGGTAAGCAAAGTTATGCGCGCAATTAGCTACATACAATATCGCGACATGGGGTGTCTTACATTGTTTTCTATGAAGGCTGAAGAACTTTTCACCCTGTTCCTCATACTCCATAAGAATAAAAGCAAGGTACTCACGTAATTGTGGCCGGAGGGTTGGCATGTACCAGGCAAGGTAGGACCACCTCACCACCTCTCCGTACTATCGCCTCCCACTGTCCGTGTGATACCCCGCGTGGAGCTGATGCCCCGCTCATGGCTAGAACAGAAGTCATAGGATAAATCTGAATTGAAGTAAATTTTGTAAATTACAAGTTGCTGACAGTAGTCGTATTGTAGTAGATTGAACCTTAATACATCATAATAAAGCTTTGGTGTTCTAAGGAAGCAGTGAACGGTTACACAATAACGGCAATCCAGCGTTTTGGTTTTTGACACCATAATGTTAAATAGTGGTGAAAACGACAGATTTTCATGACGGCCGTTATAAAATGATTGGAACGCTTTCCTAAGAAATATCCATTGTTGGTCAGATAGCAATATATTACGAGAAACCGCATTTAACCATTTTAAAATGGCTGCATACATTGTATGCCAAATGTTATCTTTAGGCTCTTTTTGTCTAGGCTTGGTTTAATGTTGATTTTTTTATCTTCTATAATTTCCTCCAAAAAATTGTTCTGTATCCGGATAAAAATTGCATAAAAGGATAGTACTTACGAGCGACGTCAATATTGACTGCCGTACTTCTCCGCCTTTCACCAGTGAGAGAGTCAAGCACTGAGCACGAGTATTGTGCCCTGGAGTCTTCCACTTGAGCTGACCGGATGATCAGTCGCCATCCTTCATCAGCCAGAAGCGTGGTACCAGCTTCCGGAAACAAAAGACTTCAGTTGTACAGTCGAACATAGAGATGGGTATGCAGCTACTTATATGTGAGGAAGAGCAGTCAAGTCTATTACCCAACTGTGCGACAGCAAATACAGGTTTATGTTTTTCACATGTCTATAAATCTAGTATAAGTTTCTACAATATAATTACAAGGATGAGAAAAAAAAACCCGACTGCGCCTGAAAAGTTCATAATAAGCTCACCTTTCAAACAGTCTTATGTAGTTGATGACATCTAATCTGAGATTATAAAAAACTGCACCGTAAAAAAGTTTTGAACATTTTAGGTGCAGTCGGGTATTTTACAAATCACTTTTTAATGTGTATACAGGGTGATTGGAAGATGGGTGCAAAGCTTTAAGGTGAAGATAGTATAGACAATTTAGAACCATTTAAGCCATGGTTGTCTTAGACGAAGTCTTACCAAATTTTTTTTTTTTAATAAGGTTTAAAAGACGTATTGTACAAATTTTTTATTTTTTCTGAGCTTTAAATGTCTGTAAAAAAAAATGTCTAATGACACAGAAGCCTAAAACATGTTTTGCTTGATTGCTTACACATTACTTTAATTAAATAAATAAAAAATGAATTCATTTATCATTCAATTTGGCCATAATTATGCAGTTTACATTAAATTTTGAGAATTTCCGAAAAAAAAACTAAAAAATTTGGTTAAAAATATTTGGTAAGACTTCGTCTAAGACAACCATGGCTTAAATGGTTCTAAATTGTCTGTACTATCTTCGCCTTAAAGCTTTGCACCCATCTTCCAATCACCCTGTATAATACGCCTGCAACTGTATTATGCCTAAGTTATTATAACGCGCCCAATAACAGTAATTGTTGGCAGTGAATATATTTGTGCTTGTATACCTCTGTTGACTCTCCGTTGACTGTACAAGTTAAGGATCCCGCCATAAAAAAGGGAATCAGACTTAGACGATGTTTGAATGTTTCCCCTAAGTCTGAAGTTCCGTAGAATTTACGTGAAATTAAATTTGCTCTCCGAAGTAAACTTTTGGGAAAGATGGTTTATTGTAATGGTTGTGGACAGCGAGTTAGTTGAACGTGAGCAAAGCTCGAATCCTTATTTGAGATAAAATAAAAAAGAGAACCCTAGAGTAAATTCTTGTTAGCATTCACTTAGTTCCTGATTTTAACTTCGTTCAACAAAATCTTGGGTTTGTACTCTCAAGATTGGTGAAGCATTGATCTTTGAACTATGTACCTAGATTACTGTGAAATATTATACCAGTTTTATTTTCAATATGTTCCTACAGACCTTAGATCTGTTAATAGAGTAGAGAGAGCATCATGAACGTTCATCAATTTGCAGAAAGCTTTCCTATTATTTCAACGTCATTTACGTGATGAACTGAGCTTACAATAAATCTTTCCGGAAACTTACGATTTCAAATATCAGAGTTTTTGTTCTAGTAATCACAGGTGCCACCACTGTATAAGTTCATCCGCAAATAACCCAAACCAAATCTTTATCTGGTCGTCTTAATATTAGGAGTCTGGAATCTGCATTTGTGCCTGTACTGGTTATGTGGCACTTAAACATACTGTGCAAGGCTAGTTTACTGTAACTCCTACACTTCTGACTAACCTTTTGGGGAACGCAAGGGAGATGTTATGTTACTTACACATATGATCAGCAGCGGGCAACACTGAGTCATCTCTGTACCACGCTGCGACAGACGCATGCTCCCTCAGCGCAGCAGGAGCCACGCAAGTGAGGAGTGCAGGCCCACCTGCTTCCGAGGGCGTGGAGGTCACGTGCACCTGCCAGTCTTGCCAGACCACTGCAAACAAGGAGACACAGGCTTAGTACAGTGAAAATGTCTGTAGACATACATAGTTTTTAGTTGGAAGCTCTGTACTGTACTCACAGCGTCAGTATGTGCTTACCCCTCAAGTTTTAAAATGTTACCCTGCTACAACATTGAATTCGTGACGAATAATCTACAGAATACTTCAAAAAGAGTATTGTTTCAATTTAGATTCGAACCATCGCATCACCGAACGTCGTCATACTCATACCGGCAGTTTGACCAACTAGCCAGCGAGCCCATATGAATTGCGATGATATTGTTATCACTATTGTCCGAGTCACTTTATCTCTGACTTATCGGTAGACTTTATTATTTGATGGTATGCACTAATTTAAGTTACTTACGTTTTCTTTATAAAATTAATCCCTATCCTCAAGTTATAACTACAACGTTTGATATATACGTTCACTTAAAACTTTAAAACGGCTGTATGCAGATTGCAGGGACGACATGACAGATCACGTGACATTTCGTTAGTTTAAGTCAATCTAAAATATCTATAGCGCTTCCTATTTTATCGTTTGCGTTTAAAGGATGTCAATTCTCAAGGGAACCATTTGTGTCAGTTAGTAAAATATGTACTAGGTATACTTAGTTATTAAGTAATCTGTAAATTATCAAATCAAATTGTAAAATCTTTGTAGTAAAATAAGATCAAAGGTTTGATAAATAATAGCAATAATAAATATTATGAAATAATTATAAAACTATTTTTTTATTGATTTTATTTGAATTATTTATAAATATTACTAAAACAAAACAGAAAAATACTTTAAAAATAAAAAACGCATGACAAAAGCACTTTTCATGACCAGGGTTCGAACCTCCGATCTTATGCACGGTAAGCGGTCTTGTATCCTCCGGTCGAATTAGAAGTGGAATAACTTCTCGTAAATGTCAACCATATTCACTAAAACAATGAAGTAGCTAATTATAATAAAATGTTTGTGCAAAATACAAAAAGCAACTTGGGCCTAGCACGGATTTGAACGCACATGTCTTTTGGAGGGGTAACCAATTAGTGAAGCTATGTGTACGTACGTTTATGTCCAGAATATACAAGGGATGCATTTCTTTCACCAGTAAATTGACGCTAAAGGAGCACCGTAAAATGTCACTGGACGCTACGTCGCTACTTTAAATCTGTTACTTGAAGAGCTACGCAGCGTCCAGTTATGACTAAAACATTCTACTCTGAATTTAAAACACCCTCTAAAACAAAATAAAACGTAAAAGTAAAACCACTAATTGTAAAAGTATCAATTTCAAACCAATCAAAAGATCGTTGTAACTGAAATAACTGCAAAAAACGGTAGCTTTGATACCAACTAATTAAGCGTAAAGCTCTGTAAGCGTGCCGCAGCGATGGGGTTTGAAGCGAAAAAGTATTTGCAAACGAATATAGCCGTGATTTGCCGACGGTGAATAATTTCTCATTTTCTCATAACGTATTCGACACAAATTGCCGTCGTTTCTCTAGGACCTGCAGAGTACAGGATCGGATTTGGCTCGTTTTATAGCGAGCTCAGGGTTTAAATATTGAATTTCCTCTTAGGTACTTAGGCATTACCTAGTTTACATAAGAGGTGAATATTTTAGAAATGACTGCTGTTAACTGACTGGAATAATCGTTATAATAAATCTATGTAACTAGTAAATTGAGTTTTAAACAAAAATAAGTTTTATAGATAGCCACCGAGAAAAAGAAAATCATTTAAAAATGAACCATTCCATTCCACACCTAATACGGTTCTTGTGAAAGCGGGTGACAAAATAAAAACTCTGTGAATCAGCATTAGCCAGACGTTCCAAAACTTTTGCTAGCTTGTTATTTTTTTCAGAAGTTTTTCTTGCATGCAGTGAAACTCAGTAGCAGATGTTTTAAAACTTTTGTTTTGTTCCCTTTGCTAACTTGCTAACTTTTTTAAGCGTCGCTCTTGGGAAATCTTCATCTTATATTAAACGAAATAGTAGATACCTAAATAAGTCAAGTTTCGTGTTTCATTCTTATGAGAATACCAACATTACCTTGCACACCAACCTTAATACCAACACTGGTTGTCTGGGGTGTCAGATGACGCTAACGGAGTAGAAGTTTCGCACATTGTGCCCTATTTCTACGGACTGTTTTGAGCCAATATTACAACAGTTTGCGAAGCATTTTCAATGAAAAGCTTAGTACTAATGTTACCTTAAGTAGAAACCTTACTAAAGGTAAATCACTAAGCTATTTCTGTTTTAGTTTAAGTTTTGGTTTTCAAATTCGTTTTAAGCATCTACTTCAGATGTTCAATTCAATCCTTTAAGACCAAATATCATAGGTAGTAGTCCTTAAGACCAATTCCCTTAGTTAAAAATGTTTAAAACCTACTCGCAATCTCATCTCAGTGATAATCACTGTCAAAAACTTGTCAAAAATGTAGTCAAAATAGGTATTTTTGACAGATTGCGACTGAGACCACACTGTGAACATTTTTAAAGTTACGGGAATTTCCCCCTTTATTCATATAGCGAAGCACAAATTCTTACACAGAAGGTGGATTCTATGTTCTTTCTTTTAATGCGCAAACTCACAGTCACACATGTAAATTTCTGCACGTTGTCAGCAGTACTTTTCAAGTACATGCAAAGATGCAAGTTGCAAAAGAACTCAAACTTTGTGCAGACGTCTGAGAGCGTCACTACGTCTACGTGTTGCATCTTTAAAAACGGCGTGGTAGCGGCAAAAGGCTTACTATTTGCAAACACGTGTTTCCGTTCTTTCGAGGCGAGTAAATCTGTCCGGACGTACAATATTTGCTAAGAGTCTGAGTTGCAATTAGTTAATTGCAGCTCCTTAGAAGTATGTCAATGTTGCTGTTAATGAGGTTTTGGTTTAAGGTTTTTAGGGAAATATCATCGTTGTCTGACCATCCATACATAATGAGGTAGGTACCCAAAAAAATAATTTTGGGTACCTACCACATGGGTACCTACCTACGTACCCAAAAAAATAATTTTGTCAGTGCAATTATTTTCCGCAGTAAGTTTTAAGAGTTCCATTGTACGACTGATGAGCGTTTGATAAAAGCCTACTTAATTTTTATATTTTCAAAAATAGTTTAGTAAAAATATATTTTTACCGTGTTACTAAACCAAGCTTCTTTCGTTATTTTATTGTAACAGCCGCTAGGCGTACCATACTTCCTTGGCACATAACAACTTTAGGTCCTATAAAGCTAACAGGCTGGTTTTACATTCACGACACGACGACTACACGACGCCGATGTTGTTTCCTTAACGCGATCGATGGTAATCATGATCACATTCTTAGAAGATACAGAATTAAGTGAGCTTAACATAATTTGAAACACGTTTAGGGGATGTAAAATTTTCTAAATATTTTCGGATATTGGAGCTTGATCAGATTAGGGGCGAATGTTAATTTTGCCAAAAAATTCGTAAGTAGCTAGCGTCAGTATGTTGCTTAGTTCTACGTGTTTGTTTTTTTTTAATGACTTTTCGCAGGTCATCTTATGAGGTTGTCGGATACTTAGCCGGACTTGCCTGTGGCTACCTTAATAAATTAAGGCATCCAGCCGAGGCAAGCAGAGTTTAGAGTACAACTAGCATATTATATACCACATCCCGACATCAATCGTCTGGCAGTTGCCCACCAGACACAACATCCGCCTGGTCGGAGGATCCTCCCTATTTTATGGAAGATCATTGAACTTTTCTTCATAATATACCTAATTTGTTTTACTAACTTTCTACTTATTATGGGAAGATATTGTTTAATGTCTGGTTAGATAAGTAGAGATACTAATAATAATATAGGTATTACTAGCTTCTGCCAGCGGCTACACCCGCATGGAGGTCAAAATGTATCCCACGGGAATATACTGCCGGGATAAAAAGTATCCTATGTGTTAATAAAGGCTATAATCTAACATTGTGCCAAATTTAATCTGAATCTGTTCAGCCGTTTCGACGTGATTGAGTAACAAACATCAAACTTTCATATTTATAATGCTACTAGCTTCCGCCCACGGCCTTGCCCGCGTCCAAGTCGGAAATTATCCCACGGGAACTTACTATTGGAATAAAAAGTTATTCTATGTGTTATTCCAGGTTACAAACTACCTTTGTGCCAAATTTCATCAAAATCCGTTCAGCCGTTTTTGCGTGATTGAGTAACAAACATCCAAACATCTTCACAAACTTTCACATTTATAATATTAGTAGGATATGGTAGGATCATAAAAGGATTGAATTAAAACAGAAACCTGCAGATTCAAACTGACAAACAGTGAATCCGATCCTCTGTTTGTGAGTTTACTAATGCAACCACTATAATCGGAAAGTTAAATAGCGATGCACCTCTATTTAAGTTTCTGAGCACAGCAGACAGCAGACAGCTAGGAAGAGCAAAAAACCTGAGAACACGAAAGAGAATCATAATTCTCACTCAACATGCAAATAAAACGGGCAAGATAAAACCGTAACGGTCTTTGACAAACTTTTACTAACTTCAATAATAAAAGCATTCGTCTCACGAGCATAAAGTCGAGCACTATAAAGTGATTGCTCGCTTCGAGCATAACTCGCGCACTTTAAAGTGATTGTTATGAGAACAGGTTTAATGCTTAGGGATATGAAACTTCTTTTAACGTCCGTAACGGCTTTTGTACTTAACTTCATTTTGAATTTTCTAATATCTATTTCCTAGACCTTTATTGTGAAGGTATTTTTTTTCAAATGGTTGTTTCATTTTTTATTCCGCGATGATAATGAATTTTGTGAGTGATATCTGATATATAAAATAGTCCAATTCTTAAGAACGTCAGTTCTTAAGAATTGGACTATTTTATATTATGCTGTAGACTTAAGAAGCTAATTAGACCCAGCAATTTTACGAAATGGCAAAATGGACATGACGAACTAAAATTTATTTTTTGCCGTGTTCTCAATCGGCCCTGCAAACAGTTCAGACAATTTTTCTTATCATTACAGATTACCGCCATCACCTTATAAATCTCTCACGTTTTTAATTAAACCGTTTACACTTATCACATTAGCTTATCCACAACACGTAACTAAGGACCATTATTTTAGTTTTCGTGGTCCAAGAAGTGTAAGTTACGCGCGCAATTTACGCTTCCCTAAACCAAGCCTAAGATTTATTAAGAGAAATGTACATAAAATGTGGTTTGTTCGAGCGCCTTCGTTGAGGTCTGCAAATACTCGTAAAAGTGTCAGTACCCAAGGACCATTCAGAATATTACAATGATTTACTGAAGGAAAAATATGTCCAAATTGATCCGAGGCTTGCCATCTTCTTTGTCTTTAGGGGGAATGAGATTTAGAAGCTATAAGCTGAAGTATTAACTCAAATGTGAAAAGACAGTTTTATGTTTTGCGCTATTCATAATGGAAACAAGAAAAACCCATTAACTTGACCTCTTTCAAATTCAGTTACACGCACCCGCGATTTTGGGGTAAGAGAATAATAATGAATCTTTTCATATAACTGTAACCCTCTACGACGACCTTCTAAACAGGTTAACTCTGCACACTGTTTATAAAACGTTATGAATGTGTAGCGAAACTTCCCTATTGAACCTTTTTCAACTTAAATATAATTTAATTAGCTGTCTCTTCTGGTCCTTTGAGGCAGCATCGCCGCCAAACTCGGGGACACTCGGAGGTAAATTTATGATCAAGTAAAACTTTCACAAATACTCACACAATTTAATGAAAATTCTAACTGCTACGTGTAATATACGGGCATTTTGTTGGACTGACCGGTCGATTTTGAGGTGCTTTTTGTTTTTCTCTAGTTTATTTGGATACTACTTAGCTTTGTGTGTTAACATGGTTATGGAAGTTTATGTCAGCACTTAAGACAGCTATACTTACATTATCCAACCGGTTCCATAAACACTTTATTAACTAGATGCTTTTAGTTTTTTATTGCTTATAAAGTAGGAAAACATTAATATATGGAGTTTTTGGGAAGCCATAGAAAATAAGTTTGTATATAGCAAACTTCTCAAAAATCTCAGCAACCACTTAAAACAGACATATAGCAAATACAAAACTACAAAATTAATATAGCATAAAGTTTTGAATAACTGAAATGACCCCGGTCCCTGTGAATTTCATCCCGTTCCGCGTTTTGCCCCTGTGTACATATTTGATTCAATTATGTCGTTCCGATCTGCCCCTACTGAATATTTTAGGTGTGCCTCGATTAATACCGTCTATGAACTAATCACATTTACAACCTGATGAGGATAAGAGAGTTTCAGCGGATATTGGCTGCTTTTTGTAAAGGATTATTGACCAAGTATGTTTGTTGGAACTCATTCAGTTGGTTCTTTGAGCCACCGGAAAGTGCATATGAAGTCTTTTCGCTTAAATATTGCCGCGGTTTCAAACCCACCGCGAGACACGTGCCGCTGCACATTATCATTTGATAACGGTGAATCAAAGTAGAAGGAAAATTGTTGCTTTAAAAGTTTATGATCACAGTTATAAAATCCTAGGTTTCTTTTAGGAATACCGCCATTATTTGAGCAAATAGACTAAAACCGTGAGCTATGTAATAATTATTAATTTAAGATACTTACTTTTAACTATGTTAGTTGCACACAAGAAGCAGTAGAATGTAGACATCAATTAATGATCCCATTTTGTCCTTTGACCTATCTTTGAAACCTTCCACTTAATTGCCGAAAGCATGCTAGGCGCTCTAAATCGTTCGTTAGCGAATAAATTGGGAGCACTTCGAAGCAGCCCAGATCAGCAGTGAGCTATCGAGCCGTCAATTATTTTAGCCGTAATTATACAATTAATGGCCGCACCCACGGGATGGATTGCAGAGATAGCTTCATTATACCTAGCTGTATTTTTGGCAAAAATGATAGACGAATTTTATTAATGGATTATTAAAATTGAAATGGTTCAATTTTGATGCTTGTACTATAATATTTTGAACTAGCACTTCGCCCGCGTGAAATTTATAGCTCATGTTACTGCGGAATAATGTAGCTTTCCAAAGGTGACAGAATGATTAAATCGGTTAAGTAGTGTTTGAGTTTATTCATTACAAACAATAAAATCTTTCCTCTTTATAATATTAGTGTAGATAAGCATTGTTAGCGAACCAAACTATTAGTCGATTATGTGAATAAGATAGGTTAAACACTTTTTCTAAAGCATAAGAAGACGCAAGTAGGTTCGAATAAAATAATTATATCATTGAAACTGACAACATCTCCGGTGAAAATAATTAGACTGGAAGTACAAAAAAGATTGTTGTACCTAAATCTTTCCCGAATAGAAAATTAACATCAATTCAATATTTAATCAAAATCAGTCAATTACAAAAAGAAAAACAAGTATCCTGTCATTATTGATTTCAAAATGAATTAATTTGGTATATTTTATTAACAATTTACACATTACTTAGTTAAACACAAAACAAAGCTAATAATAATTCAATTAATTAAGTCTTAAATTATTGTAACCATTATTTCCATATAATTGATACAACCTTGTAAATAGTTCGCGGCCTATTAAATATGTGCCCAAAGACATGCCTTTAAAGAATTAAAGCAGAAATTATAATAAAATAATAACAAGAAAAACAGTTCACAAATTCATAAAGCCGCCACAAATTATTTACAACGGGAAATCGGTGACCTTAATAACATAACCAGAGGTAATATAGCCTCTGCTTCATCAGTAATAAGGTAGAGAGTGGTCTGCATCATATGTATTACATTAGAGAATTATATGGAAAAAAGAAAATTTAATAGGAATGCCTTTTCTGCGGCCAGTTCTGATTAGAAAACCTTTGCAAAATAATTATATGTACGTAAAATTTATTTAGATAAAAGCAATGAAACAGATTTATTTAATAAAAACATTGCGTGTACAAGTGAGCTAAGTTCTATTGTTGGTTCCGGCAACTAGAAAGATTAAAATATAAAGCGTTGCCAAGTTTTGGAGAATAAGAATTTTTTATTGGAGTATCCCGCACGAAAATTTTTCTTCTGAACCTTTTAAGTAAGTAGTTGTTTTGGTAGCGTCGGGCTAGGCATGTTTTATTTTTACTAGTAAGTTATAAGTATGTTATGTTTTACTTTCTTCATCTTTTGCTTTTACTTTCTTGCTCATTCTTAGTAGGTAGCTGGTACGAAAAATGTATCTTTCTATATGCCATTATAATGTATGTTATGAATCATCTTTTTACGTCGTTTGTTTAATCCTATTTATAATCTACTGGAAACAATTACAAATATTCAGACACGATTTTCAATTAAGCAATAATTCTACATTCAATACTGATGGAGGCCAAATGTAAATTTCATGAAATTGACTTTCCATGTTACGGTTTAATCGATTTCAATTATATTGAAATAAAAATTGTGCCGAACGCGACCAGGACCGTTTTGAAGTCTTTACGAACAATAAATTTTTAATCTTTTCCTCGTCTTTTTCCTTTATTTGACTTTCATTGCTGGTTAGTCATAAAACGACACTAATTCTTGTTTCTTTTCCCTTAGCCGGTTATTTCATTTAAGGTATAGTTTTTCATTTATTGCTGAGAGAGCTTTGTATAACTTCTGCAGTTTTTTAAGCAAAATATAATTTTAAAACAGTACGATGTTGCTTCCTACCCAAATAAATAATTTTTACCCAAATAAAACCGGGAAGAGTGTTGTTAAATTAGGCAGCAACCGCACAGCAAAAAGGTCAGTCGAAAAATTTGCATAGACCAAAACCTTTTTGCTTAATCACAAAGTACATTTGTATGCAGTCCCGACCGCCCCTTATCTCTGGGAGCGGAACCTGTAATGCAGTTGTCAGACTTAAATTATTGGTGGGACGTCCTAATGGACTGGCCCGATATACTCAGATTTACTCGCCGTTGGAATGGTGGACCTGTCTACTTCGTAGATTATTGAGGGAAATTAGTTGATTGGTTTTGGGGCGGACTGCGGGAAGTGTGAAGGGACTTGCGTTAGGAAACGTTTCCAGTAGACAGCTCTTAATTTGCCCTGAAAAGGACAAGGAAGGCTCTTCTTGAGGTTTAACTTTACGAAAATAACAGCAGAGTGTAACAGACAACAGAAAGACAATTTCCGTATGGGATTTTAGGCTTGAACTCAACTTTTGAACGAAGACACCACACAGTCAAAAACCAATTCTTCCAAACAAAATCATGAAACTTATTTTATGTCGATTCGTCTCCCTTGCTTCCGCGTAATCTCCTGTATGAAATTTTCTAACAGCTTCCTTCCTAGGAATATAAAGCTAGTATTTTCACATTTCACAGACTTTCAGGTAATATTCAATTCATGGCAGTTCCTGGTTATAAATAGGAGTGTCCTATCTTCCCCCTTGGGTGTCGTAGGAGGCATGTGGATGTGGCCCGGGGGGATGAACAGCATCCATTTGTGACGTAATAGCATTAAAATACGATTGCGGTAATTCTGTTTGATAGTGTTCGGGAAATAATGCACCGACGTATCATTTTTCGTTTTGTGTTTTTAATCAGCTGGTGTATAATGTGGCTGCTGCATGATTGAACGAAAATGACGCATTGGCGTTGCGTTGCAGGATTTGATTTATATCTGGGTTATTGACTACAAAATACCAGTGATAGTTACTCAACCATGTCTCTTTTGGTGCGGGTTGTTCGAAAGAGATACCGTCGCCCCTAGCACACAGGCAACTGAGGGAACACGGGTGGGTTTTAGTCAGTAAAAGTCTGACACGCCCTCCTGCTCCACCCAGAGCGGGAGAAGTTATTTGATGATTTCCCATCCTCAAAAAAAAAAAAAAAACCATGTCTCTTTTGTTACCTACTCATCAAAGTTTTGGCCATGTATGATTTAACTTAACACCAACTAAAAAAAAACTATTTACCACGCAGTCTTCCCATTCTCAATATTATTATACTTCAAAAAGAAAATATTCATGATTAGAATCGGATATTATGATATGTAAAATGGCACGTAGAAAAAAATATTAAGCAAACAAGAAATCAAGAGTCAGTGTGAAATTTATTGGAACAGCTTAACCTCAAGCCTTTTTGTCCTCAGTGTAATCGTCGCACAATGATTGGTCCTTCGAGCCGGATCTGAACCAGCGACCTAACAGTATAAAATGCTTTCTGGCTTAGTTTCCGCTTTATACAAGATTTGAATTTATAAAGGCTTAGTTCTTGAATGTGGCTAGGAAGTTTATTATAAAAACGTATACATTGGCATCTCATAATTTTCATCATACACAATTTATTTGGTTTGTACTAAATGGGCACACGCCTTTAAACGTATGAAACATAACATAATGTTTATAAAATGCATTTTATCGAATATAAATATCGCACCCTCCTCGATGAAGAGGCACATAAAAACCGCCATGGCTGTAACGCTATAAAGCTTATGGTATAAACATCAAGAACGCCTGATTTTTGCGTTCGTGATGGCAACGCGTGAACGCTTCCATTTCGGGATTGGCTCGTTAGCGGCGCGCAGGGCCGGACGGACTCCTATCTGAAAATAACCGAATATCCGCACCGTTGGTGCAAACTCTTTGATGTTGTGGAAATTATGTCGTGAACGGTTCTCTATTGTGTTCCCTAACTTTTTTAACCATAACCTAAAGTGCCATATATATTTTTGTCCTAATCATCATTTGTCCGAATGATAACTTGCCCGAACTTAATGTCACATTGCCCTAAATTTGTTTGTCATAAATATTACAACCAATAATATACAAAATGCCTAAAACCGTTTTCAATCAAAGTTAAAAGTCCTAAATTCAAATTATTTAATGTTTATTTATCCTGGTGATGTTTAAAAAAATTTATTACAAAGCTTTTGCTATAAACTTCTCTCAGGCGTTACGTAGATACGAGTTAGGTATATGACAGTAGGCAATATTGTTTCGTCTACCGACTTGTTTTGCATTTATTGTCACTCAATCAAACAGTTGATTGTGATCATGTGGTTTTAATTTCTCTTTAAGAAGCATGCAAACAAGCATACACCATGCATGCAGCAAGCATGCAGCATGTAAGCAGCATGCAAGTGACCATGCAACTAAACATGCAGCATGTAGCAAGCATGTAGCGTGTAGCAAGCATGCAACATGTAGGATGCAAGCAAGCATGCAGCATGCATGCGAGCAAGCGACATGCAGCAGGCATGGTTTCTGTCACAGCTCCGGCGCTGCGGGGCTCCGGCGGTCCCACGCGAGTTTATGGTCGCAGATGGTTTAACGCTCACCACCGCAGGTTCGTCTTGCTGGCCGGCCGCCAGCCAGGATCGGCCGCGGCTGCGAGTGTTACAACCACCTGCTCCTCAACTCGCGGGCCACATCGCCCCTCCGTGCCTACGCGATTTTAAATTACACTCTAGGAGTAGGGCAGACAAGACTGCGTAGAGTCGGATTTACAGCAATTCGTTTCTGTCACTAAAACCGAATTTTTGCAAATATTTTAGGAATAACAATTTCACTATAAATGAACATTCAGAATAATACACATTATATAATACAGTTCTTAGAATGAATTCTTATGGTTACTGAAGTTTATAGCAAACGTGTTATGGATAGTTATTTTCGGACAAACAATTTTAGGAGAAAAAAGGGATTACCGTCGTGAACAAATTATGACCATATTATGTTGTTTACGTTGTTCAAATTCTCCGTCATATTATGATTAAGTTTTAATAAACCGACTCCAGTTATATAGGTACCATGTAGGTAACAATGCTTCGTAAATACAAACTGCCTTTGGAATTCTCATGTAAGAAAACAATGCAGAATTAAAACATTTAACATGACAAGTTTAATACATACATACATAGTAAACAGAACGGAATCGAAAATTGAATAATCCTAACCTTATCCAAATTGACAAATCCACCGAATCAGCTGTAACTTCACAGTTGCGTAACATCGGTGATCTGTGATCGTCCAGTGTCCGGTCACACGAGAGCACATTGAGCCTCTATTACGTGGATATTCAACGAATCGGGGGTTTACAGGCTATAAGTCAAAACATTTGTAGTGGTCGAAATCGGGGTTACCTAAATCTGCGTAACGTTAAATAGCTTGCTTTGTAATTAGATATATTTATATTTTAGCCTTGTTGTGACTTAAAGTAATGACACGAGGTTTAATCATAAATGGCAAAGGTCAAGCAGTAGTAGTCTCGTTGTCGTAGATAGGTTTGTTTAAAAAAAAATATAATCCTTCCTTGTGACTTTTCCGTAGTCGGGTAATAAAATGTTTGGCATAAAATGATTACCTATGTACGTATTTTGCTGTTCCTTTCTTGTTGTCTGTTGATATGTGTGTGCATAAATGGTTAAATAAATAAATGATAGAATTGCTGAAGTAACGTTTGAGAGAGAAATCGTTTGTTTGAGAGCCTAAATAATATTCAAATAGATACCAGATTATATGCGCGTAACTAAAAAGTATCGTTTGCGCATCTGGAATATCATATAAGTTAACGACAAGTAAAACAGTTACTCGTGATCGTTATGCGTAAGTTTACATGTATCTAAGACTTGCTGCGCCCGCGTTTTCACCCGAATTAAGTTCGGTACCGTGGGGATATCGGAATAAAAAGTATCGTATGTCCCAATCCAGCTTAAGGTCTACCCATGTGCCAAATTTCATGCAAATTTATTTCGCCGTTTTAGCGCGAAAGCCTAACAAAACAAACATACAAAGATCTCACTTTCTCACTATAATAATACTTTCGATTTATGATCCCCGACAGGGACAACGGAGGGTCATGTAACCTGACGCTCATTGACGACCGGTAGCTCAGACAGCGGGTTGAGTTGGGTTGACCGAAAACATAGACTTTGATATTTACGGTCTTGTGCGAATACTTACATTTTGCTTCTTATTTATCAATTCTGTTTACTATATTTTCGGAATTTACTAATGACAATAAGTTTATTACTATTTAGATGGAATGAGACGTGTCAAGGGACACCATGATATTGACGATACGGTGCAAATGTTGTCGATTTATCGATAAAGGCAGCTAATTATGCTAGTGGTACTGGTACTGAAACGGCATCGCTTAATATAGCACTTTTGTTGATTTCGTTTGAACGACATTACAAAAATTGTTTCAAATTCGTCAGATGATCAGTCAAATAAACTAGGCCTTGCTATATTATTATCAGCTAACGGGTTACTGTAATATTAAACCTCTCGCACGCCACTGATTAACAGCGCTATCATTAACTAAATTAATCACAACATGTAGTATTTATCACCTCCCGATCCGTCACGTTTACCGGGAGGATATCCAAACTACGTCGCAGGCAGTAACTCAGCGGGGCACGTAAATCAATTGTCCGGTTGATTCACTGCTATATACCGCCTGCGGATCAGTGGGCCGGTATTATTGGCACGTTAGATACGTACCTATATAGTTATATGTGTGGGTACTTGCGCAGAATTTTGACAAATAGGTGGTAGGCTTTACACATCAGTGGTCTTCGACGCATTGGAGAGGCTGTTAGCCTATTCTTCGATCTGATGATGCAATACAATATGCGGTAGGAAGATTATATAATGGACGTTCACTTTTTCAAGTATTTAATCAATTATCTATCCCTAATAAAATTCCCTATTTTTTGGGAAAACGACACCTGCCTCTATAAAATATAGCTAAGTGTATCAGCTTTTGTGGATGTAAAGTCCAAATCCATTCTCCTAATAGAACGAAAATAGACCGATGTTTTTCTTTCGTCCCTACATGAATCCAAGAATTAGTGATTCATCATTCTCCTGCACTTATCTCAATTTATTTGGTGTCAGCGCAACATGTCTTTTCTTCCACACTGTCACGTCACACCCTGTCTAACCATATCATCATTCACACAGTTCATCCATCGGTTCTTTGGCCTCCTCCTACTCTTATACCCATCGACATTCGTACTCCACCACGACAACCCGGAACAAGCGCCCAACAACACCAAAAATGTGAGAAAGAACAGACATTAGTCAAAAAAGTGCCTTCACCACCGCCAATCATAGTATATGGAGTCAAGCACTACCAAGTGTTCTACGACTCACTTACTGAAACCCAACCAACTGAATCGTTCACAGCTAAAATGATGAATGGAGATTGCGTGAAGATCAACGCCAAAACCGAGGAGTCTTCTAAAGCCATTGCTAGACTTTTATCAGTAAAAGAATATCTTTGGCATTCATACGAGAATAAACAGGTTCGAACAATAAGAGTTTTAGTGAAAAAATACATTCTTTCTTGCCAGCCAGATCGAATTAAAGACGATTTAATATTGCAAGGTCTGAAAATAAAAAAAGACGACAGCAAATTCAGCTGGAAGAATAAAGAACCACTCAATATTTTCGTTTTATAATTTAAATACTAATGACGAAGATGTCAAAAAAATCTATGGCATAAAGCACATTTTAGGGTGTAAAATTGAAATACACCTTCTCAAATATCCGAAACTCATTCGTCAATGTAAGAGATGCCAGGCTTATGGACATACTCATAAATATTGCAGAAAAGAGCCAAGGTGCGTACAGTGCACTGGCAAGCATCTTACAGCCAACTGTACTAAATCTCCGCAAGAGAAACGAAAATGTGTCCACTGCGGTTTACCCCACCCAGCCAAGGTAGGCACAGAGGGTGTGAAGTGGCCAAGGAGATACAAATTATGAAAAATAAAAATTCTTAGGAGTTGGGTTGAGGGTTTCTAACCTTGCAACCAATGTGACATCCTCAATATCGAAATTAAGACAAAGTGAAGAAAAAAATGTGGTGAAGAAAGTGTGACTACAAAGCTTTTGTACGTAAAGTAATTAACAAGAAAATGGTGGACAGAGGAGCACAAAGAAGTCATTTTTTGCAAATTACGAGGCCTTTGTAATTATTTTATTACAATTATTTTAATTTCTTTAATAATTCAGTTTTTAATTTCAGATGCCAAATTCTATTACTTAAAACAATTAAATCGTCTTAATTGCGGTCTTTTGAATATTTTGATTAGATAATTATATTTGTTGCCATCAATTTGTGGTCACAATTTGGGCAATAAAAGTAATTTTCAAGTAAATTTTGTAAGACAGATTGTCAATTCATTTTGTATCTACTATACTATTGTTTTGCAGCTTCTAATTTTAACTTATACACTGTTTAATTTAATTTATTAGTCTTGTGGTTTCTTGGGGTTAGACCATCGGTTTTTCTATATTATGGCTCTCATTGAAAACTTTATATCAATAAAGATGGCCAGGAACTTGGATCAAACTTAACTAAAGTAGGACCTCATCGATAACAACACCTGCTCACCAACTTTGTTGTTATTTGCATGGCTAACACAGTAGGTTTCCGATTGGCTTCTATTCCTGGTATCATGAGATCAATTCCCGCAATTAATTACCGTAGAGGTTCTATGATGATGGATCATTCTGACCGCTAGTTAAGACTGGCAGCTTAAAATAAAATAGTTTTTGAATATAAAAAATAATGATAGATTGTCATTAGAACGGACTAGAAAAAGATGAGATAAGAAGAATAACATGTAATATTTATTTAAAGTTCAAAATATAAGTATTAAGTTTAAAAGAAATATAATTTTGTTAGTGTAGTATCCCATACACTCAACAAGTTCTACAATTCATACACTCAACACTCTACAGTACCTATACTTGTGCAGAATATACACCGGTTTTACTTCCAGGTATTTTACATGTGACATATGTGGTAGTGACACGTTTACGATACAGAATAAATTCTTAGAGTCAGCAATTTTGTTTTTATAAAAAAGACAAATAATTATGTAACTAACGCTGAGCACACAGAGTTGGAATTCCTTTTCAGTACGCTCTTTTCAACCTTACATCCCTATATATTATATAGGTACAAAAGACAAGCTTGGTGTCTCGTCTTTACCAAAATGTTGTCGAAGTCAAAAGTTAAGAGATTTAGTATTAAGCACAATATCAATTCATACCATTGAAAGCCTCAGATAATGACGATAGAGTATCAAAATGATAGTCATGAAAAAATTAAGTATTATTTCAGAATTGGAGAAAACGGAACACTTACGGTAATAGGTTATTACAACCATTACATTATCGTTCCGCCTAACGTTAAAGTATCATTCGTAGGTAACCTTATCCTTGGGTTAAAACTCGAACAAATGAAGCCGCAGGTAATCGTGTCGTTTTGATGTGGAACAGAAAAGGCTACGTCTCACTCGTAATAACGTAACGTGATAAAAGAATAAAGAATTATGGTAGATGATTTGAAAAATTTCTAAAAAAGACTTTTTTTGATTTAGGATAACGGAGTTGCGACTAAGGCTGAGTTATAAAAAGTTACTTAGTACGTACTATGGGAAAGCCTTATTATAACAAAAGTAATAAAATGTATTTAATAATTGTCTCAATTATTGCCTTAAAATTAGTTTTTCTTAATAATTATGTCTGAAACTGTTACATGCGGTGGCTTCCAGTCGGTGCCTGTTTCTTGGGGATCAGAGTAGTTATACTTAGTAAATTTTTTTCTCGTGTTGATACGGGAATAGGTAATGAATTGAAAATTATTATCAAAAAGCCAAATTTAAAATAAGGTAAAAAATAAAGCATCACTCAAGTTGATATAGACAAATTACAAAACTTGTATTGGCCAAGGTTTTAAATAGGATAATATTTTAAGGTGTGAATGTATTTGTATGTGGAGTGAAGTGTATAATATGCTTGGCTGTCTGTCGTGCTACTAAGATTCCAAGTTTGAATGATGTTATAAGAAAGCTATCGGATTTATTGTATAAAAGACCTAAGAGCTATTTTCTGACCACTGTTTTACATGCAGAGAGATCTTTTGAGTCACAAAACAAAATACTGGTGATCTTGTTTAGGCCTATATAAAAACTTTTTCCAAAAAAAAACAACCGACTTCCAAAAAAACACTACAAAGTGAAAAATAACTTTAATTTCGGAAGTCGGTGTCTTTGGAGCTGTATTTGAATTTTTTGTCACCGCCTTCCGAAATTAAAGTTATTTTTCACTTTGTAGTGTTTTTTTGGAAGTCGGTTGTTTTTTTTTGGAAAAAGTTTTTATTTTTCACTTTTTAGTGGTTCACATGTGCTTACCCCTTCACAGCATACCGGCGTGATGTTATGTTATGAACTGGTGTAAGCAATAGACAGAGATGAGATTTCAGCAATCCCAGTCCATTTGCTATCATTTATTGAGGAGTTCCGTTGCCTATCTCCAAAGTTCTTCATCAGATCTTCACCAAATTGAAATGGAACCACTCCGAGAAAGTACTCTTCCAAAAAATACCTAAATCGCTTTGTGTGCCTATAAAATTTGAAGAGTTCTCTCTATTTCTCCAGGATCCCATCATCAGATCCTGACTTGATGATCATGGGACCACCTGGGAAGTATACCCTTTCAAACAAAAAAAACAAAATCCAAATCGGTCCAGCCATCTTCGAGTAATCGGGGAACATACATAAAAAAAAATAAAAAAAAAAAAAAAAAAAAAAAAAAAAGGTTCCGACGAATTGATAACCTCCTCCTTTTTGAAGTCGGTTAATAAAACTATCTAGGTTGACATCGTTTGGCTAGGAGAGAGGTGTTTCTTTGCAGCGGAATGTGGAAGACGCGTTAGGAAGTTGATGAGTGGTAGTCAGGTCTGCTTTTTATTTATTTGTGTGTATAGACATGCATTGGAAATACACAGTTGGCGGTCCTGAATAACTAGAAACTCTTTGCACTTTTATAACAGTTCTCTGGCACTTTGGAGCTCTATCATTGTCGTTTTTGCAGCTCTCTATTGTATGATGCACTAGCATATTGCGAAATCAACCTTTCGCAGGATGCATTATGTAGTACGGTCTCTTAATTTATTTTCTATATGTATTAGTTTCCTTACTCGGCCAGAACGAAGTTGAATATGCTATTTAATGGATAGGTTTTCATCAATGAGTAGACCTAAATAACGAATTCAAGATGCCCGGCTTATACAGTCGCATGAGCAGTTTTTATGTGGTTTTTTTCGTGAGGAGGGCTAGATGGATGTGTTTTGCAAAATGTGATTAGTTTAGTTTTCTTCGAATTGAGAGTAGGTGTTTACGCTACTGCTGCTACAACTGCACCAGATTCGGGAATGAAACACGAAGACCGTGTCGTCTGCTTAGGATTATTATCTTAGGATTAATTAGCTAAGCATTAGATTAGGATTAGCATCCGATATATTGATGTTCAATAATTATGTCGTTTATATAATACCTTTAAACGAGCAATTCTTGTATATATATATAATCTGAATTTCGGAAATGGCCCCAACGATTTTCATGAAATTTAATATGCAGGCGGTTTCGGGGGCGATAAATTGATCTTGGTAGGTTTCATTTTTAGAAAACGTCAAACAAAAAAAAAACCTAGCAAAGCTCGCCGGTCATCCAGATATACATTATAAATAGTGTTGAACTCCAAAATTGATAGGAAGTTGACCACTTGAGTTTCTCCTGATTTCACGTACTGTCGTTGGTTGGTAAGAAAGTTGTGAAATCAGTCAAGCCGTTTTCCCTTTATCCCTTCTACATCTAGTTTTATAGGAAAACGATCTGTTGAGATTGCGCCAAAAGCTTTAGCTAAGTCTAAAAAGAGCGCCAAGCATTGTCCATCTTTTGACAGGACCTGGGGAGTTGTAATTTTTTTATTGTATTTTTTTAAATTAAATACTCAATCAATCAATATTTATTTGTGAACTGAGTTGTGCTATGGTCTGCAATTTTCAGGTTTATCTTTGGGGCCATTTTTATGTATCGGGCTTTTTTTTTTCGAGTGGGAAATTATCAAATAAATTCTCCAGCTCTGGGTAGAGCAGGAGGGCGTGTCAGACTTTTACTGAGTAAAACCCGCCCGTGTTCCCTCAGTTGCCTGTGTGCTAGGGGCTGCGCTATCTCTTTCGAACAACCCGCACCCATGGCAGGCATCGGCCATTGCGGACCCCACCAGTTGGAGATGACATCTCTTTGAGGCGCGCGTGAAATCAACTCGCCTTCGACCCGGGCTTGGTCCTTACCGGACAGTGAGCTACCCATTACTCGCCGTCCGCAAGCCCGCACCTACAGTGGCCGGGAATCAGCCTGGGACTCCCGACGCCCAGGGCGTCTCCCGCGGCGACTACCGCCGTGAGGATGCATATACTTCCTCTCCCTCACGTGCGCTGCCTCCCTCTTCGCGAGCATTACTGCTTCGCAGAAGGAGGTGACGGCTACCCATGCACTCTCGCTCCGTACCATGGCCTGGACTAGAGCCGGACGCGAGAGATCGCCACCGCCGATCGCATCCACAAGGACACGGCGGTGCTCCGCCCAAGCCGGGCATACCTCCACCGTATGCTTCACCGTCTCCTCAGGGCGATCTTCGCATTGGAAATACCCGGGAGTTTCCTCCCGCCTTATGCGAAACAGGAACCTCCCGAAACAACCGAGTCTGGTGTCGGACCTGCGTCAGACGGACGGTGAAGACGCCATGCCGCCTCTCAAGCTACTCTTCAAAGATGAGACTTACCGCAGCTATCGTGGCATGCCAGTTATGTATTGGGCTTACTGCTGCAACGTTCCACTGTTTGGGAAATACACCAATTTCCCTTTCCGGGCAAGTTATTCAGATGCGTTAAAATGTTATAATTAAGATTTGTGTTTTTTTTAAAATAAATCTTACACTGATTTTGTCAGGACATGGGGAGCTGTGATTTTGTAATTGATTGATTAAGTTTGACATTCCTATCACTAATGTACAGCTGGAAAACTACAAGTGTAAGATAGAGACTGGGACACAGCAAGTCCAAGCACGACCTAAGTAACGAGTATAGATCTCGGCCTTTCTGGCGTAAAGTGGAAGCTGGCCAAACCATTGATAAATATTATGGTGATTTAATCTGCTAAAATGCCAGCAAAAATCCTATATTAAGGAAAAAGCGTGACATTTTATTATAGTAAATCCACTGTTAAAGTAAAATCAACAGCTACTATTGTAGTCATAGGTAAATTAATTTGGGCATTTCATTTATTAATCACATGAAACCGAACGCCAAATATTAATCAATGATCGTTCATTAAAAGTATCAGGTGCATCTCGCCAATATTATTCATTAAATCATCAAACAGCGGTATGCTTGTTAATATTAATAAATTGGGAGTGTTTACAACAGGGATCGACAGACAAACAAAGTAATTCATAAAGTATTTTAAATCAATATTCGATGTGAATGATTGATTCGTATATTTTTATTGATTCGATATCCAAAAACATGCACAACATAAATGACGTCTGTATTCCCCGAAATGGTTATGCGTGTACTTATAGTACATTCACATTTCATTTATAGATATTATAATTAAATTAATAAATTGCCGTTTATTATATTAAAAGAGCCACTTCTAGGTATTTTGGTCAAGAATGCATTTAGAGATTTAGCTTAACCTTCGGCCTAGTTAGTTTTATTATTTGTTGCTATAGCGGCAATAGAAATACACTCTTTGTGAAAATTTCAACTGTGTACCAATTACGGATCATGAGATACAGCCCGCTGACACACGGACAGACGGACGGACACCGGTTTGTTCTTCTGGTTATGTTCTTCCAATAAGGCCGACGCAATATGATTATTATCCTGCAGGTTGTTAGACATATTCACTATCAGTACCTACAGTATTAAAAAAAAACCCTTATTGTAGGTGGAAATAATAAAAAAACAACAGAGAAGTGTGCACCCCCCCTTTTTAGGCCGTCCCATGCAACGGAACGCTTAAAATGCCCGCGAACCAGTTTGAGCACGTGCATACACGACGCTGGCAATGAATCCAACGCTGTGATTCAACGCGGCAATATTTCAACTTTGGACAATATAAGTATTTTTTTTTTCTACA
Organism: Antitype chi; assembly: GCA_947359405.1. NCBI lineage: Eukaryota > Metazoa > Arthropoda > Insecta > Lepidoptera > Noctuidae > Antitype > Antitype chi. The sequence continues at coordinate 23,936,246 of OX375808.1, forward strand.
CAATCAAAGCATTTTAAATGTGTTGCGGTTAAAATAACCCCACCTTGTATGCCGAAGGTTAAGTTTTGATTCCATAAATACTAGCCCACAATACCACTTCTGGTACTGAGAAGAAACGAGCAATAGGGTATTACACCCATTTTTGAAAAGTGTCCTAATTAGATTCTTAAGTGCTAACAAACCATAAAAAAAAACATTTTTTTTATTATTTAATCGATAAGTGCCATAAAAGTGCATTTAAGTTTTACATTTTCAAATTTCGCGCGTAATTTGGCTAAAACGCTGGACGCAGTTGACGCCATATTGCTCTGTGGGTATGACGTCAGTTTGCTGTATAGATAAATGCGGTGATATTTTAAATGATAAATATTTATAATTTAAAAAATGAGTTATTATTCTACTTATCGTTGGTTTGCTGTTCCTGAACGCAAAATATTATTTAAATAAAAATTACTTTGGTTACGAAAACAATAAAAGTACAAAGTTGTTAAATTGACACGCCGCCGCCGCGCCGCGCCGTATGACGTAATAACAGACGTAAAAACTGATATCTTTGAATTGAATTTTAAAATTGATTTTGTTATTTCATGAACTAAAATTAACATTTTCCGACTGCATTTTGCCTAAGCTATCTCAGTAATATATTTTTAGATTTTTTCTCATATAGAGTAAAATACCCTATTCTAACAACGCTTGTTCACAAAGCGTTGCCATTCAGTCCGTTTCCTCGAAATGCTATGCAGAATCAATAAAAGGATTAATGCAAGAGTTTTATTCTACGTTACATTATACTCGTAAATAAGACAAATAACCTCCACCTGCGTCTGTGGGCGTGAGACCCTGTAAACTTGCGATGGTAGTATCTATCTACCTCGTCATGTTTTTTTTGACTACTACACACTAAAGTTAGGAGTAATTCGCAGTGATTTTTCTATTATATACCATTTAATATTCAAACGTCATTCAAAATGACGGAACCTACACATTTTCGTAATAAAATTTGAATAGAACATGTTGTTTTCATAATTTCATGCTCCTCGCTGATAATAGGGTGTTCATGAAAATATACGCATCGTTAATACTGGTTTGAGAAGAGATTTTATGAGAGAAGGTAAAAACAGGGTTGAAGGTTCAAGGTTGATGGGAAGTCGGTTTAAAAAAAATATGAAATGATGTCTTTAAAGAGTTTGGAAAAGCTATATTGCTGTTTAACGTTCCGTGCCAAGCAGCAGGCTGCAGTAGATTGATTATTTCCTGTGAACTGACAAAAGTAACAATGACAGTTGTAATGATGAAAACACGCATTTTCTTCTTCTCTTCGTGTCCTATCCTTTACCCTACCTTTTACAGCTCCCCGTGAAGGTATAAAGCCTATTTCACGGCGGAAACCACGCGGTAAATCCTAAGCCTTATTTACCGACAAAGCAACGCCTAATCAGATCGTATCTCAGTCACAGTTTGATGGAGGCAGCATGATTTATCCGACGCAAATGAAGATGTGTTTCGATCGGAAGGTATTACCGCATTCCGACCTACATCCGAGGCCCTGTGATTGATAAGGGATGGTTTAAGTTTATAAGCTATAATTTTAAATTATAAATCTTTGATGTTGTTAACCTTAGATGGGTTTGAGTGCAAGTGGTTCATAATAATTCATAATCCATAATTCATTTAATTATTTGTTAACATAGGTACAATAAATAGTTGTTATAAGAAATTACAAGCGCGCTATGTTATACCAGAAGTCAGTTTTTCCATAAGAGATGTCACAGTAGTAGTTTACAGTATGCTTTTGTGACCGATTGATGTCCGTCCCAAGTCTCATGTGATGGGAAGCGAGCCCATTGTCACCCCCATCACATGAGACTTGGGTCGATAAAACTATCGAAGTGTGGGCGACTGTACAGCTCCACTTACCCCTTAGGGAAAATACAGGCTTGGTGATGATATTTGATGTCGAATTGAAATTTCTTCCGTTTTGTATATTCCTGGTTTTCGGATCGTTAGTGCATGTCAATTTGGAACTACGAGTAACAATGTGTCGTGTTTAGTTCGGGGAGTAACCAATTTTCTCTTTGTTTGATACAAACTGTCTTGCTCACCTTATTATGACAAGTTAATCAAAGGCTGTCAATAATAGTAGATAATCTACGTTTCACTTACAATGCGGTGACCTTTAGATATGCCCATTCCGTGGTTCATTACCTACCACAACATAACATAATCGCGCATGGTACTGGAAAGCAGTTAAACCGCGGAATGTGATTGTTGTCACCCAAATTACAAAGATGCCTGTCACGTAGACAAATGATTCTGAAGTTTAATAAAAATACGGTATTTTTTAAGATCCTTTTCATAGGTACTTAAAAAAAAACCTGCTAATATCAGCTAAATCAAATCATTTATTTCAATTAAACCATTCACAGGCACTTTTGAAGTCCGAAAAAAATAAGCTAATTATCCATTCCATTCCAAAACATAGTAGGTATGGGGAAAAGCGGACAAGAAACTCTATGGTTACTCTTTTAAAAAGACTCCCTATTAGTTTAGGTGGAACGAATTTAAAAATAGTTACAAAATTTAAATATCTCGGGCATATTGTAACAGAAAACTTATCGGATTTTATGGGGTACTGTGTAAAATGTTATAATAAAATACCAGCCGATATTCTGGAACTAAATGAAAATAAATTTAAATTATGCATTAAACGCACACTATCTAGACAAGCATATTATAAGTTAGATGATTATATTGTTGATAAAAATGCTTGGCTTAATGCTGGTCCGACTCCACAGGCTCCTGGGCTTACTATTTAAAATTTTCATATTTGGAAGAGATGCGCCCCTTTTTTATGTTTTCTGACATTATGAACATTTCTGTTCCTATTATTTTTATTTTTTGACATTACGAATAAGTTTTTATTTTTACTGAATCAAGTATTATTTATTAAAATTGCAAAAGATGTTAAATATTTTTCTTTCTTTTTGGAAATCAAATTTTATTAATTTCTCAAATACATTGCAAACTATAATTTTATATAATTTAGAAGCATTTTGTTTAAACTTTGTAAATGTGAGTACCATGCATCCGTATAATAATTATGTTGTTTTGATGTACGTTGACTTGAAAAAGCGTGGCAGTCGAGAGTATGTCATGCTCACTTAAATGTCTCGCTGATGGTGGCGCGTGTGTTGGATCATTCGGTTCCCTACAAAATGGTTGAGCTGGATGGTGCTGATCCACGCGTCAAGTTCGTGAACGGGCGCCGTCGGTTGAGACTGGTCATCTCCTAACTTCCATGGCTTATTTTAAATCTTATATTTAGAATTGTTTTTTTTTTTTTTTTTACATGGTTCTCACATATAGAAGCAACAAGAATATTGTTCCCAAGATTTTGTAATACTTAACATGATTAAAAAGAGTGTCCATGGAGTTTCTTGCCCGTTCTTCTCCATAGAGATCTACGTTTTGGAATGGGCAACTAGCTTCAACTTTCCAACTGGTCGACTTTTTGACAATTCAAAAGTACCTTAAAATGGTCTAATTGAAATAAATGCTTTGAGTTTGAGTTTGAGTTTTGATGTTGATGATTTGGAACGACAGAGACGCAGTATCGCTTGTAGAAGCAATATGTTTATATATTTTTATCACTGCTCGAATCAAGTTAATTTTGCCGAGACTCAATTATAGTGAGTCGTGAGCGGTTAAGGTGACGCTGTTCAGAGCCTACTGTCAGTCGTTATACACCAGCCAACTTTGGTACCGGTACACGAGGAGTGCGTATAACACTCTTCGTGTACAGTATAATAATGATTACCGGGCTATGATGAACTTGCCCTGGCGGTGTAGTGCGATGGACATGTTCGCCGAGAGCAACGTTGCCGGCTTTTCCGCGCTGCTAAGTAAGCTCAGAATGTCATTCTACACAAGGGTAACCCGGAGTAGGAATGAAATTGTAAAAGCTGTGTACCGTGTCGTCCTTCTTGCAAGAGAGGCAAAAGATTTTTAATATATATTTTTAGTTATAGTATTTTTGTAATTTAATATTCTATCTGTGTTATTATGTTGATGCCTATGGTATTTAAGAGTATGTGTCTATGTGGTATGGGTTTAATAATTGTCTGAAATAAATGATAATTATTTAATTTAATTTAATTTAAATAATTAATGTTGAATTTATAATTATATGTGAGAACGATGTTATAACGACGTCCACGTTCAAAGCATACAGAGTATATTTTTTAAATAAAAATAACATAATTGGAAGCAAAAATAGCAGGGATACTAATAATGATTGATTATTGGTAAATAACTGCATTTTTAAATGGTTTGACTACGCAGGTGCTACGGCGTAGCAATCCACTATGACAGCTACGCTGTAGCCAAAGACTGGTTCGCCGTATCAAAAGATAGTTAATTTCTCAATCATCAGATATAGAAGTAACGTTTATAATTACAGTTCCCTTGTACTTTGACGACCGTATTACGTAGAACTGTAGCCGGTACGTAAGCGACACGTGAACAGTACATGAACGGTGGCAGCTATTTATTTGTTGGACGAGGGTGTGACGTTTGACGGATACCTTTATCATTGTGCGTAATGTGTTATTTTTCATTACTTTGGATATCGAGTAAAGATATATATTGCAAGTTAATTAAGTATTTCTTACTCTAATTATAATCAAGCAATCACGAATATTTTTATAATTCCTACCTTTACAAAACCTGCGAAGTATTAACAGTAAGATAGCTTTTCATACTTCACACTGTCCTCAAAATGCATGGTTCACCGACGTATGACCCTGCAGCATTTCAACAGAAACGTAGTAAACATACAGTCTGCGTATATAAAGTTTGCTACACTCATTTTGCACATAGATTTTTCCACTTCTTAGGTGGCCATTTGTACAACAAAATCAATCATACCTTAAAAATATGTATATCCTTGTTGAAACAACAATGTAAAATAGTGGTCACCAAATGGCTTCTAGGCCTTGACTATATCATTATGAAAAAACACTGAATATTTTAAAATAGAATTAACGTACCGAAACACACCTACACGTTATCGTACACACTCACACCCATTATCTACACTGCATACACCGCACATATTCCTACCCTTTACCTACACTACACACCGCACACATTCATTGCCCACACCCGCACTACACACTACACACACCTCACGCATTCATTTGCATCACTCACCCGTCAAGTTTTAGACTTAAGTACATACCACCTTTAATAGTCTAAGTCATTTAAAATTGAAATTGTCATGTACGTGATTTGTACGTTTCTACACCTAATTCACCACGAAACAGCACTGAAGATACAGGTTGTTACCTATTTTGGGAGTCAGGAGTTCATATAGTTTTAGCACCTACATTATTTGTATCCTAGTCCCTAGGAATATTATTGTATTAGGCTATATTTTTATGGAGTCCAAATAACCGTTTTTATTATTATTATAAATTTCCGCCTAGTTCAGGGGTTAGGGTCAATACTCAGTGCAACTTATTATGATGACCACAAAAATTTTGAATTACTTGCCATGTACCTATTGTTAAAATTGTTACTTATAATGGTGAGAAATATTATTTTTTAATTTATTTCTTTAATTATACTTTCGTGAAGTACCTACATAAACGAATCTACTGCACCGTTAGATGCACAATCCACTAGCTAAATAACAAACATCCATATCGATCCAGTATTTAACTACTATATAAACTAAAGTAATATTATAACTTGACGATGACCTCACCTCTGCCTGTGTACGGCTACCTAGGCAATATAAAGCCTAACTGTAAAAGGCCAATAAGCAATAACATCATACAAACGCGAATTTATCTGCGGGTGACAGTTTCCCACTTACACCCAACATCTCAGTATTAATAAAGGTGTCTTTTTAAACGCCACGTACCTCTAAGTAGGTACCTTGATATCGTAAGTACCTACATATTCCTACTGATCCGTTGGATGAGGGTACGACATTTGACATGTACCTTCGTTATTCCACTATCGCTTTCTGCCATTCTTGAAACTATTTTACGTTAAATTGCGTATTGTGGGAATTTATTTATAAATAGTTTACTATTTTACTTAAAAATAAAGCACGTAACATTATGAAAAGAAATAATGAAATGAAACCAATCGATATCAGCTTATATTGTTCCCACTGCTGGGACACAGGCCTCCTCTCTTCGAGAGTGGGTTACAAACTACCACGCGGGCCAGTAGACGTCACATATCTTCGAATTTTTGGTTCTAGGACATGCCCGTTTCCTCACGATATGTAATGAAATTATTTACCTACACAAAATAAAGCGCCTTTCTGGGTTCGAACCCACGACCTACAACTTGTAAGTCGAGGCCGTTCTCACTGGGCAACCCCCGCTCAATATAAATGCGATGCATGATACTCGTATATGAAATGAAATAAAATAATGGAATGAAATGAAATATTAATTTTATCAAGTAAATTATTTTAGACACCTCTTCAATATATTAAAAAAAGATAGCTAGCATTTCCTAGCTGACTTTATTCATTTCAAAGTTCTCAGTGTAGTACACACCATCCCGAAATTGCAAAGTTAAATTTTTGATATCACATACAGTGTATTTTATGGCACCCGCACACTGAATTTAGTCTCGTTGCATATTGGCAAACAATTGAACAATAACCATATGTGTCACCATTTTTAATACAAATCAAATGTGACCGAAGATCGGCAAAGACGGTTAGATCTACACACGATACTAAGCACGGTCTTTTGCTAAGCGTTGTTTCTGTCACTGTCACTTAACGAACGAGAACACGTCAAAGCACGAGCTAAATAACGAGATCTCGGGCTTAGAGCTCTGTGCTTTAGGTATGTATAGAAGAAAATGCGCTGAAAGTAAGGATCAGACGATTTTTTCCGTCACATCAGTTCGGCGCCGCATCATGTGACCCAACGCTAGGGAACAACAGGCAGAGGCGTCATGTTCCGCCCACGTCCATAACAACTTCTAAATGTTAAAAGGTGAGCCTTTTGAAATATTTTTCTGAGACGAAAATAGATTTTCTATCTATTATGAACGCAAATACATTGAATACAAAACCGTATAAAAAATATACTTACTTACAATAAAAATGTACTGAGTTTTATTTTTGGTTTACTTTGTTGTTGCTATTGTGTTTTCTATTTAATATTGTTGCGTGGGAATCGAATTTACGACCTAGATTTTTGATGAATTCAGAAGGAAAGCACGGTTTTAGTTTTTCATAAAATCGGTTCTTAAATAAACTTCTAAATATAGTTCTAATAAACTTAATCTGATTAGGAAGACGTTATAGTGCATTTTCTATGATTCTTGAACCGTTTAGGTAACTTGATGTTAAAAATTGTCTCCAAACCTCTGGAATCACAAAACCATGTATGTCCAAAGCTAAAAGCGAGGTGTGTCTAGCTAACTAATGTAGAAGTCACGCCTTCCAATTAAGAATAGTTTCAATCATTGTCTAGAACTTACTCTGTAACACACAGGTATCATAGTGTCAATTAAAATACTATTTATTTCCATTAGGTCCCTTTTCGTGGTGAGCTGAACGCAACGTTGCCATTAAAAACGATTATGTGTTTGTAAAGAGTATAAGCCCGATTTGGAGAATTTTAAATTAAAACTAGAACTTAATAATTCCGTAATTGTTTCTAACAAACAAACACAGGCGCCATGTTGCATACGGGAAAACTTTTTTTTTATAAAATACGTAATATGACACCCGTAACACAATATATTACTTACGACAACGTAAAGTTAACAACAGCGTATTTCTTACAAATAAACTCGTCACACGGAAAAAACATCTTCAATTAGCTGACGGCTCGCTCCACGTTTTAGAGCTCAACAGTACGAAAGACGAGACTCGTCTTACGTATTGTGTGAAATTGACAGTTATCAATAAAATAACACAACGCTTTTGCTCTCCGGAAGTAATTGAATCAACTGCTAAAAGCAGTAGTTAAATAACTGAGATGTTACCCTAATCACCGCAATTGATTAGCTTAGCTTCTAAGGAGGACGTTGGTGCCAATCCTGCTGGAAATGGCAAAGAGACAAACAATTATTGCTTAATGTTGTCTTAATAGTCAGTACCAGAATATTCTGTTTTTTTTTTTAATGGAAAACGCATTTTCGCCCCTTTTTCACCAAACTAACGTGACAATGCAATTCAAGTTTCTCCTTTCACACAACACAAAGGCTTCTTAACAGTTTTCCAACACTCAGTCTTCCTTCCTAGAAGATCATAGATACGACATGAGGCTAAAAAGACACGACGCCGATACGACTTCGGAACGGGTAATGAAACGAAGTTCACTGCTGCACCTGTATTATTCATTTTACCCCCTTCACTCCGTTACAGTTAAGTTAATTTAATTATCTTCGCCGCACTTTGTTTTTAGTACAATAAAAGGACGAAGAGGTTTTATTAGGACACTTGGGGCTTCTAAGAAGAATGCTACACCTAGGGTACAATACAATCTATATAAATAAATAAACTTGGACCAACGATGATCTCATTTGCCAGTGCCAATTTATTTAATTGCTACATTCAGAATAGAAAGTCTCGTCAACAGATTGCAGCTAATTTGGTATGAATAAGAAAGAATCTCACAAAAATAGCGGAACAACAACCCGCACCCCTGGCAGGCATTGGCCCTTGTGGACCCCACCAGTTGGTGCTGACATCTCTTTGAGGCGCGCGTGGAACACAACGCGCCGTCGACCCGGGCTTGGTCTTTACCGGATAGCGAGCTACCCATTACTCGCCGTCCCCAAGCCCGCGCCTACGGTGGCCGGGAATCAGCCTGGGATTCCCAAAGCCCAGGGCGTCTCCAGCGGCGACTACGGTCGAGAGGGCGCATATACTGCCTCTCCCTCACGTGCACCGCCTCCCTCTTTGCTAGTATTACTGCTTCGCAGAAGGAGGTGACGGCTATCCATGCACTCTCGCTCCGTACCATAGCCTGGACCAGGGCAGGACGCGAGAGATCGCTGCCGCCGATCGCTTCCACAAGGATACAGCGGTGCTCCGCCCAAGCAGGGCAGACCTCCACCGTATGCTCCACCGTGTCCTCAGGGCGATCTTTGCAGTGGAAACACCCGGGCGTTTCCTCCCGCTTTATCCGAAACAGGAAACTCCCGAAACAACCGTGTCCGGTGAGGACCTGCGTCAGGCGGAAGGTGAGGACGCCGTGCCGCCTCTCAAGCCACTCTTCAAAAAGGGCGGGCTGAGATCACAATTATTTCGCCAGTTGTGTTACAGTTACAAGTCGTATTCTATGTAGGTAGGTACATATATTTCTTTTAATCCAATAAATGTTTGGTTTCTCCTGTAAACATCAGAACATACAGTAGATAGTTGTACCCTATTACGGTGAAAGAAAACAAGACCACAGCTCGTTAATAAGCTGGTTCGACGTAACAAACAGAGCGGCCACCATGTAGTCGTGTAAAGAAGGTTTTTTTTTTTTAAATTTGGTACTAAGTCCGTGATATTAGACATTCTTGGGTATAAACTAGAGAGTGACGAGATAAAAGAGAGATGGAGAAATGTCCAATTTACAGAGCATTAGTGCTGTGGCAAGAAGTAATACAAGAGGAACCAATTCACAGTAGAAAGTTCCCACTAACTTGTAAATAAAGGTTTAAAAAAACTAAAATCAAGTTTCCTGAATGTATTTGCTTTCTATCGCATAGTAACTTTCGCTGGAAAAGTTTCATAAAGATCATAATAAGTTTATCTTCTGGGGCTCACTGTCCAGTGTTTGTTGTTTACGCGTCTCGGGCCGGTTATAAATGTCTTGTGTAACAATAACGGCGCCCAGTTCATAAAAACGATGTTCAAATGTATCCATTTATTTAATTCTTATGTGGGGCACGATAAGAACAAATACTAGGTTTCGAAAAGTATCGATCAGTTTGAGAAAGTCGACTAAAAAGTCGATATGAGGTGTCATTATTAACCGGTGAAGATCATTATTATTCTGTAGCTAGTCTTTATCAAAAGTTGGTCACAGATGATTGAGTTTCTAGTGTTACTATTAATTTATTAATTAAAAATGTAAGACTTAAAAGACTAGATAGTAAAATTTATTTGCATGTTCAAGCAACGCAACATCCATCATCATAATCCATCGCTTGTGCTATTGAATTGAAAGGCTACAGCATTCCGTCAGATAAGCAAGCGTCTGTCAATCGTTTGATATGTCAAACGATTTCACATTGCATGTCAACCAGTGACGAATGTGGAACTACTCACTTAAAAACGGAACTTTTGTAGTTTTGTATAGTTTTGAAACCACTACAACACACATATGAACAAAATTCTGTTGATTTATTTGCCATAATGTTTGTGTTTTATTGAAGACTAGCGGCCTGTCATGGCTTCGCACGGGAGGACATCTATTATTTTTTACATTTTTTGTATGTCAAATCAAATCAAATCATTTATTTTTGCAAACATGGGTAATTGGTACATAGATGTTTTCTTAAAAAAGTAATCAATATACCAATATGTCAATTATATAATTATCTTATTGATATTTTCCCTGAAAACGCCCAACCGTCACTTAAAAAGCCTTTATTTACCACTGGAATTCATAATGATGGTTAATGATCTCCCTGAGGTCGTGAGCAGTGCGAGGTGTTTTGCTATTTGCTGATGAAAGCGGTAGCGAGCGCCTCGGACTGTGAGTGACTTCAGCGCGGTCTCGATAAGGTGGTACAGTGGAGCTAAGAAAACAAACTGGTCTTCCATGTGAACAAATATTGCGTGATGACGTACAGTGGCGTGCGCGGCCCGCTGCAAAATCAGTATGACATGGACGGCCCATTGATGCCGCGAGTCACGCATATGCGGGATCTAGGGGTTCATATGGTAGCCGAGTTGACAGTTTGCAACCATAATTATTATAGATTTGTGTAGCAAATCCTTTAGAAATTTGGGATTTATATTAAGACAACGTACGGGTTTTAATCCTTTTTCCAAAAAAAAAACCACCGACTTCCAAAAAACACTACAAAGTGAAAAATAACTTTAATTTCGGAAGTCGGTGTCTTTGGAGCTGTATGTAAATTTTTTGTCACCACCTTCCGAGAATAAAGTAATTTTTCACTTTGTAGTGTATTTTTGGAAGTCGGTTGTTTTTTTTTGGACAAAGTTTTTATTTTTCACTTTTTAGTGGTTCACATGTGCTTATCTCTTCTCAGCGTACCGGCGTGATGTTATGTTATGAATTAGTGTAAACAATAGACAGACATGAGATTTCAGCAATCCCAGTCCATTTGCTATAATTTATTGAGGAGTTCCGTTGCCTAGCTCCGAAGTTCTTCATCAGATCTTCACCAAATTGAAATGGGACCACCCCGAGAAAGTATTCTTCCAAAAAATACCCAAATCGCTTCAAGTGTGCCTATAAAATTTGAAGAGTTGTCTCTATTTCTCCAGGATCCCATCATCAGATCCTGACGTGATGATCATGGGACCACCTGGGAAGTATACCCCTACAAACTAAAAAAAAATCCAAATCGGTCCAGCCATCTTCGAGTAATCGGGGAACATACATAAAAAAAAAGGTTCCGACGAATCGAGAACCTCCTCCTTTTTGAAGTCGGTTAAAAAGTATAGCAGTGGTATAAAATACTTTATAATGCTTTAGTTCGTAGTCTCTTGAGACAAGTACCATCAAATGGAATCCGCATGAAGCCAATATAGTCTCATGGTTGAAAAAATACAAAATAAATTCACCAGGTATTTAAATTTAAAGCAATACGGGGTTTACCCATTCTACCCGTTGATATATCCGAGTCTGCTTGTGTTGGGCATGGTCGAGTACACTAGGCTGGCGGTTAGGAGGGACTTAGGGTCTATTGTTCAATTTTAAGTTAAAGTGTATTTTATAGATATAAATAGTTTAATATGTGTGTGTACATCGTCTTGGTAAACTGTAAGATGTTGTACTTATTGGTGTTAACAAAAAAAATAAAAAAATATATAATAATGGCTTGATAGCCAAGAGCCTCGACCAACATCTGAGGAGGCTCTCGTTGGGCAGCTGGGTCAAGGGCTTGATCCAGAAAGCGGTACTCCTGGACACGGCTCGCATTGTTAGGAGGTTCCTCTCTCTGGAGCGCTGACCGCCGGTAGCTTGGGCCCTGTTCCCGATACCGGTGGGCTACTATTTTTAATGTTTTTATACGTTTTATATTTAAAAATGTAATTTATACGAGTATGTGTATTTAATGGAATAAAGGAGATAATAATAAATCCTTCCTGGAACACTAAATATTCTCGAAATTCCCTTTAATTGGAACATTCAATTCAACATTTAAAAATGAATTATTCAAAACTGCTCCACTTCTGTAACGTTTTCCATGTAAACCATAATTATTATTCTCGGTACTCTGATTGTATTTACTATCATCAAAATATATTTTTACAGAATATTTCCAGATATTTCTATATTTTTTATTATTCGTTAAAATCTATCAGCGGAATAATTTCCGGGAAATCTAATTATACAGCGATGAAACCATAAAACTACGGCATTACTTCTCTTCATCTAAAACACGTTACACATTAATCTAGGTCAGTTTTCGCCATCTGTTTGTGTATTCTTGGTAGCTCAAGAAATATAACCTCTTATAATTACTTGCTATACGATATTTACCTGGCGCTTCGTCTTTAGGTCCCTTTATACTATCTGCATAGAGTTGTTGGGGCTCCGATGGCGATGGGCGAGCTGCACAACAAAAGGTGTCGGGTTACCAGCGTCCTATTGTTGGCAGGAGCTGAGAGCTATACGCGCCTCTCGCTTGTTCCCGTGAATTTGCGTGCAAGATAAATGTTTTTACCCTGTTATTGAGTGGATTTTAACTGAATACAATAGAGCTCTCAGTATGATTAGTGCTTCATTGTAACTAGGTTAAGAAAACTAGAGATGTTGGTGTTCAAGCCAACCAACCAACCAATTTTTCCATATCAAATGGCATTTTTAATTTATCACTATATAATTAGGAATATGATTTAATTGACTAATTCACCGTCACCTCTACTGTAAACTGCCCTGTATAGCCCCAATTGAAAATTAATTGACAAGCTTCGATTGTTTTACAGAAACAATATAATACCTATTGGTATGTAATAAAGTCGGGTGTTTCTGTTATTTACTAACATTTGTTACGCAATTAACAATTTATTTTTAAAATAAACTCCAAGTTTAAATCTTTCGTTAAATATTCATCGAAAATATCAATATCATAAGGTTACAATCGGCCCCGACTTATAAGTTAGTAGGTCGTGGGTTCGAACCCAGTCAGGTACTTTACTTTTTGTGTTTAATTTCATCACTACTGCTTTCAAACGGTGAAAGAAAACATCGAGAGGAAACGGGCATGTCTTAGAGCAAAAAGTTCGAAGACATGTGACATCCACCAACCAGCACTGCGCCCGCGTGGTGGATTATGGCCCTCTCCCTGTCAGAGAGAGGTGAGCTGTGACCGCGCAGTGGGACCTACATTATGTATAAGGTTTCAAAAGATTTACAAGTTACTTTTATGTACCTTCATACATACATAGGTACAGCTTCAACCGTAACAATAAAATAATACTTTATAATACCGAAACTATTAACCAGCGTAGTATGGTTATACTACACTGTCGCTAAAACTACAAAGTCAATTCAAAGTAACTTTTACCTATAATTACCGCATTACATCTATGCAGACGGTTTTATCTCTAATTCTAACCCACTCTCCCAGTTATTAGCTAACGGGCTGTTTGATTAAAGCTCCCTGTATCGGTGGGATAGGTCAACCACACGCTAGTAGTATTACGAAAACCACCCTTACTGCTACGGAATAAAGGCAGTGTCAATGTAAAACTGTTAATACACACGTGCGGTTAACCGTACTGCTACCGCGTCCGGTAAAAACGTGGGTTTTTGCTGTAGGTACTGATAATTACTAAGGTTTGTGAGTGTAGTGTGTCGAGCAGTAGGTCAAATGATAATTGTCTCGTGTTAAAATATGGAGTGTTGTTTCGTACCTAGTGTATGTTATGTGGCATCAATTCTTGCACAGGAATGATATGCTTAGATTGGCTGGGAAGTAATTGTGCTGTCTGTTAATTCTACACCATAAACTGGATTATAATATGACATTGAGCAAACGATTGCTGTTACTCAATTTCTAAAATATTATTTTCGTTTTTGACTTAAAACATTTTTTTTTAATTATCTACTTTTATTGGCATTACTTGTTTAACTAGCTCTTTTATCTACCCGTGTATACAAAGCGCATGTGTTTGTAAAGAGGCGTAGGTCAGTAATTACTCCATGACGTAGGCTTTGCCATAAGGCAGACGCACGGCAACACAAACTGTGGTCCGGGAGTGCTCGGGAGGGAATTTGCGAATTATGAGCATATGAGGCGTGTAATAACCAGAGTAATTGCCTAGTCCTCCACATGACCTCTATCTACTGATGGGCTTATGTTTTATGGTTCAGAACTACTTAGAACTAGAAATTGCACATTAATTTAGATGATTGTTCACGGTTTCACACATCTTTGGGTGCGAAAACCAGTAAAATTATCATGCTGTCGCTAATTCATACAGTAGCAAAATGTGATAATTAAATAAACATTAGGTATAACCAAGTGGTGTCAAAGTCATTGCATTACAGATATCGAAGTAATTACGAACATACAATAACATAATAATTATTTGGATGTTTGGTTATGGATGGATGTAAATGAAAAGTGTAAAAGTTTGCGTATTATTTTCTACTGAAAACGAAATTATTTTCCAAATTTAATTAGTTGACTTAGATCTCAATACTTTAATGGTTAATCCTAAACAGAAATAAGCTAATTATGCGCAGTGCACACACAACACGTGTGTCCAGTTTGTATACCGTTCACACTACTACTCAATTACTATTGATTCAATCGCCAGTTAAAACGATCCAACTATAGAAATCTTTGAGAGAATGTAAGTTTCGAACCACTTAATGTAATCAAATGTGCACTGAGTTTTCTGTGCACAATCTTTATGTACTTTGGATTTTTTAGAATTTGCTCGTAAGGCTCTATGAAAATGAAAAGGAGTTTTTTAATGAATAGTTATCTGCTTTACTTTGAACGTATACAACCTTCTGTATTCTGACATCTAAGAATAAACTGAAGTAGGAGAACCGTTTGTTGTAGCTTGAAAGAAACGTAGTCTTTGATTGATATGCAAAGTTTATGAATAGTTTGAAAACTGCATGCGTTTTATTTATACCTATTTATCGAGTTTGAATGTATCTTTAGGTTCTATTTATAGTAAGTCTTAGAATTTATTTATACGTCGTGAGTCATTCTCTTTAAGCCTCATAGTTCTCTTATTTATAGATATTTTAAATATTTAATGTTATTCGTCGTAAAAAAACAAATCAAATCACTCATTGACCCATTTCATCTCATCGCTATTTACTGCAGGAACTCAATTTTACTTAAGAACAAGAGTGTCGTGGAGTCGCGCGTCTCGGTAAATGTTTACAAATTATCTCTCATAACGTTGTTACAGAGGGAATGGGCCGAGAATTTGTGACGTCACGGACTGAAGACACAAGAGGAAGTAGGGGGATAATTTGATGTTTTTTTTTTCGTTTATATTGTCTTTGGAGATTATTAATAGTATGCAGATTTAACGAGGCTTGTTCTTGATTTAATGATCAGCTTTCGCAAACTGCAACTTTTTAAAATAAATTCGATTCCACGGTTATTTTCATGGCATCTTAATAAAAATACAAAGCATCGTAATTATTCAGGCATACATTCAATCATACAAGTTATCACCAGAACAGTCTTCCCAATCCTGTATACAAATTCCGAAAGCAACACAATATTGGTGTAAATAAAGCACCAACATTACTTTCCCGCAAACACGAGAAAATAAAATAAAATATCAGCTTTCATACATCATCTGTGAAGCGTATGAGTATATAAGTTTATGTGCATGTGTGCGTTGACGGCAAGAATCTAATTTTGCCACAATCTTTGAAGTTAGAAAGCTGCGGAGAAAGTAATCGTATATTGTGTAGCATTTTTTGTTTATTCTGGTAACTATATTATAAGTGAATACTTTACGGATTATCAGGTTATATTTTTTTTTGCGGTCTGACAATACACTGCCTACTTTGTAAAATAATGCAAACAAAAACTATTCCTATCTCTGCAATTAAAAATGTATAGTTATGGCGAATGCTATGTCATCAATGAAAAACGAGAAGTTGTAAATTTCTAATCTTAATTAATTTACGATTTTTAACAACAACTCCGTATTTGATGCAGCAATACAAACTCAGACTAACTATTTCTCTGGTTCCTGTACAGATGATCCATTATATTCTACAGTTCTGTATTGTCACGCTAAGCCGGTTTAGCTGATAAATCTACCATAGATACCCTTGCTTAGTAACAATACTAATGCAGCGAACTGCAGCCTGAGGATTACCCTAGGACCTAGTATTGTCAACCTATTTCTAGGGGCTAACGAGGTTATCATCAGTAAGATCAAAATATTATTCAGAGAAGCAGCAGAATATGAGCTTCTAGTTCAGGATTAGCTTCTTATTTAATCCAAAGCGTGTAAGACCAACATGGAAGTCTGATAATCTAACACCTTGTGCAAGATCATCTTGCTAGTAGCCAAACTTTCTGTTTTGGTTTCCTAGAACGCGGTGCAATAAGCTGTGAATGCAGTTTCTACCTTGGTTTAATATACAGGTAGCATTGACATCGACGGACAACCTGTTATCATCGATTCAGTACATAATTCTGAACGCTCCTGTGTTGATAAGTATTTGTTGTAGGTTATTAAAAAATAATTTACTCTGCCATACTTTTTAATCGCGTCGGTATTGTACTTTTCTATGAAACAGCAGTTTTTTTTTAAAATAAGCGACCAAAACTTTCTACGCTACGGGTCTAGACTCATGTGGTGAATTCATGGTTTCAGTTTACGCGTCAATTTTCTTGCCAACCTGTATAATACAAACATCAGAAAAAAACTTGCGTCGCTGACTTGTACAAAATAGCATAAAAATAACCTATCTGTGTTTGCAATACGAGTATGATAACTAAGAAAGACCAAAAAAATTACAAGACACTGAAATCTTGTATACCTAATTGGCCTCAAAAAAATCGCAAACTTAAGTCACAACTATGTACCTACTACATAGTCTAAACATAAACATAACATTAAATTAGTTACCCAAACATGTGAGAAACTTGGCGTAACACATAAAGAAAATATTATAGGTATAGGGACCTCCTACACGGAGCAATGTGAACAGAAACGGGCCCTAACGAGCGGTAAATTGCCTACGCAATACGCGTGACGTCATATATTAGCGTACTATTGTGTTGTGAGCAAACTTATGTTATTTATGACGTTTTCCTTCATTAGTGTTAATAAGGAAAGTAATATAGATATTTAATAGGATTTATGAAGAAGCTGCATTATAACGCGTGTGGCGTTGTAACGCATCTCGGATCTCTGCGTAGCAAGTCATGGTGTGCATGAATAGAAATCAAAGTGTGTGCGTGTTATAAACTTAGAATACCTACGTTTTTTAGTAATTCGTAGGTATGTACTTAACTTTCATGAGAACCTTCAATGGAATAAATCTTTTTATGTTGGTTAAACATGGTAAGATAAAGATTTTAGCATAAGCGCAGTTTCGTGCCGTTTTTACGTAAAGTATGTGTCCACCAACCTGCCTGCGTCCTCATGTCTCTGGATACGATGGTGCCGTGTGCGTTGTGCGCGCGGCAGCGGTACACTGTCGCGTGGATGTCTTGTCGGTACTGTACCGCGCTGAATGGCAGGAAAACCAGTGTACCGTTGTCCAGGACTTGTCTGCGAAAGAAAAACGACTTATGAAAAGTTATATAGATACAAGTAAACGAAAGCGTAAAATAAAACAGATAAACTGCCCTGAAAAGAACAATACACAGTTTACCGTAATCTTTTAAACATAACCCTACAGAAATCATTAAAAAGTACCCGAAACTTAACACCTCTTGAGACTTTAACTCGAAACAAAAACAGAACGGCCAATATCTTGAAAAGTTACCTGGAACCATAAACCGCGCGATTCCTTCAATTATTCCTGGCTTTAATTTCCTCAATAAAAAAAAGATAAAACCGAATTAAGGAATAATTGCAGTGCCTTTTAAAAAAGGAATCGCGGTCCGTAATTGGTGTTGAGAAAACGGCGCAAAAATTTCCAGGAAAAGTTTTACAAGTGAAGTGAGCAAGAATGAAAGATCTGTTCATCAGATAAAAATTATCGTGTTGACTAGAATATATCTGGGTTCAGTGATATTTGACTGGTAATTGAGTTTATAGTTAAAATTCCGCTTTATAAATTTAATTATTTTTCCGACAGGCTCACTGCATGTTAACTTTTAGTCTATCATATTAACTACATAAACCTTTTCTAATGGGTTTAGGCAGAAAATACAGAACGAATCCTTACATATCATTATTCCTTTTGCTTCATTTACGTTCATACCTCTGAGTTTGTTTCGGCCTTTCTTCTCAGAGTAGTCAAATAGGAAAAGCCGACCTCATCTAGTTTAAAAAAATATGATTGACGTGTAAAAGTGTTTGTACAAACCTACTTACAGAAATAAAATCATTTATCATACTTGTTTCTGATCATACACCCAGGTTGCGATGTTTTTATGCGTTAGTAATAACTGGTCATACAGTCTCTCATTAGCAATATTAACGTATCAAATCAAATCAAAATATTTTATATCACATTAACCTGAATGGGCACTAATGAAACGTCAGAAGCTAGGTGCACGGTTCCAATTTGTCGCTTCCTATGGAGAAGAGCCGGCAAGAAACTCCACGGTTACTCTTTTAAAAATAATTGGCATTTACCTACGATGTTTTCTAATTATGGTGATAATAGGTATGGGAGGACAGTGCAGGCCTGTCAATAAGTACCAGGTACTTAGAGAAATGAAAATAAAGAATGGAAAATCGTCTACAAATCTACAGTCTGTAAGGCCTACAACTTTCTCTCATTCACAATATGTAAAAAAATCTACTTAAATAAAATGAACCAATTCAAACCAAGTAACATGGTTTCCATGACAATCACTAGTAACATATTGTAACAACAAAACACTCATGAAATTAATGAATTAAATATCTGTGTGCTGCTGTAACGTCAGTATACGGCATGATGAAAGTAAGGAAAAACAGAATATTCGTTACACGTGGAAGCAAACATCAAATCAAATACCCAACACGAATACAAAGCAATAGACTGACACCTGCTCGTGACGTCATCATTAATGCCCGTCAATCACGTCACAACGTAAGGAACGACAGTAGATGTCGCTCTCGGTAAAACTTAGGTACCGTGTCTATGAAGCTAAAAATATATATAAACACCACGGACGTGTTTCGAATGAATGAAGGTATACGCGAAGGTGTGGCTAGTTATAGGACTTCCACATTTGCATTTTATCTTTCAAAAGATCTTAGTCCCGTTGAGCGTCTTAATTAAATTAGAAATAGTCACATTTTCAGGGAAGAACAAAGGTCAAGAGGGACAAGAAACAAAACTGCTGTTGTTTAAAAATCTCTTTAAACTTTATATTCTTAGAGAAAGTACTTAGTTTAGATTTTAATTTCGTTAGTTTCTGCTGTATTGCGACTGTGCTAATGCAAGTGTGTAAATGTGAATATTTATTGTCATAATCGTATAAACTTTGCGCTATTTCTAAAATAGGTGTCATTATTGGAACTGCGGAGTAAAATCTTTACTGAAACAAAAACAAATACCTATTTTTTTTGCTGAAAACTGAAAATAAACAGTAATACAGTACATCAAATACATCATAACATATACAATGATCGAAGTTCATCAGCTTCTACAGTGTCCGGGCGACCTAATTAAGGCACACAACTGAATAAAATCTTCGATGTTGAAGAGCGTCGTGGCGTCTATGTAATATATACACGTGTGACAGTCTATAAAGCTCATCATAATGTCGTATTTACGCCTCGTTACTGTACTAGGGTGTGGTCACTAAACGAGCAGGTAGCTACCAAAACAGTGTAACACATGTAACCCCTGACGTTACGTTAGTACCCACAGGCTCCGCCGCAGAGAGCGGCGAGTGGCCCTTTGATGTTCAAATGTAATCGTTTTATGTGCCGAGCGGTTTTGGGTCGAGTTTCAGACTAACTGGGTAGCTTTTCAAGATTTTTTGATCAATGTTTAATCTGGTTTGGCTAGCCGACCTTAATCCTTAATGTGTTTGCCAAAATCGGGTATGATGATTTGGATGGTTAGTTTTGAGCTTCGGCAGTGAGTCTGGTTAGTAAATCTCTTACGAATGTAATTACTTAGGTCAAAAATATAGTTAGGAATAAGGTCGAACATTCTGGTAAGTGTAGTAGAATCCAATAGAAGAATACTTGTCTTAATATCGGTTCATAGAAATTTTAACACAATGGCTTCAAGTTCCCATTAATTTTACTGCCAAAAGAATATACAGTCAGGCGAACGAAGCCTCAGGCACAGCTTATTCCTACGTAACAAACTGGTGCTGGGTAAATCCTTCAAAATCAATTTTTTTTTGCAAAGTTGTCAGGTACAAGCAAAACCCTTTACTTTGCTCTCACATAACACGGTTTTATATCCCACCTCCTTCGCAAGGGACGTTGATACAACGCTGTCACCAAACTTTTCTCCATACAACACATTTGCCAACACCAGGCAATACCTCATTCATCTTCATTCACACAAAACAAAAAAAAAACAAATACTTTGGAAGTCAAAACTACACAAGGCACATATCATCTGTCATGTCTGAAGTTAGTTCTGAAGATTTCACGTTTAGGGAAGGCCGAAAATCTACGCTTTGTCGCAATCCCTAGGCACTAGGTGGATTTCCTTTATTATTTCAACATGCTTATGTATTTGTGTACCTAGGCTATGTGCTAATTGGGATGACCTTGTGGATCTCAGGAGGTGGCATTAGGGTCTCAAGAGAAAACTAAACATAGATTAGATTAGAAAATTACTTTAATCGTCAGTAAAAACATGCCAGAGGTCTTTAGGGAAGACCTATATTCAAAGTAGATGAGAAGGCTGCGGTAATATATCAACATGATATTATGTACACGTATGTACTTACCGGTCCCACACTCGTAACGCTAGCACGGTTGAAATTTGTATAATAATTGAGGTAAAAGTCGTTGCGCGTTTTAATTAACGAGCATTTTATTTTCGCTGAGCTGTGACCGAAAAATACCAGTTTTTAATGTAGTTGAGTATTTTTTATAACGATAAGTAATTCGCGACTTTAGACAGAAAATGTAAATACCATTTATACATACCTTTTATTTTGGAATGTGTTTCAGTGAATGTTATGACAATAATTTTGTTTATTATAGTTGTCTTTCACCTTTTTGTTCAATATTTGTAGGACGATATTCGGTCTGAATATCGTGCTTCAATTGACATTCAGTTTCAATATTGAATAAAAAAAAAGTTATTTTTTTTTAAATAAGAAAGAAAGAATTCGTTCTTCTTGTTTAATTTTTTATGACTATTGTATGATTATGAAAATAAAATTTTAGTTATTGTACCTATTTTATTTATTCGTTCTTTTTGTTGGTTTTTCGTAAGCATGCTTTTGACAACAAAACCTGTGGTACAGTTAACCTATACTAGAGTATAAAAACATTCAATGAGACGGTACTAGACGCGTAGCAGGCGTAGGCTTACTGCTATGAATGCGTAGTCGGCGTAGCCGTAAAAGCTATGTAAGAGTAATGCGTACTTTACTTAAGCTAGCATTTCTCAAAAATAACTTTTTTTATATATACTTCTTCCGCCCTTATATACCAATATTTCCCGCACTCGATCACGGGGACTAGGAGCAAATTTTACATACATGTCATCATTGAACAGGAGGTTCATTTCTCAGGGGAAATCTACGGATAACTCCGAGGTAACAATATTATAAGAGTTTTGCCTAAATTATAGTACTGTAGCAATTTCTTTGTGGTGCGTTACGGGTCATATTGGGAGTTCTCAATCTGATTGGAAAACTTGGCGTAGTTTGTAATATTGCCAAAGTTTTGATATGGATACCCAATTTCGTACCAATCAGAATGTGTAAGAATGTTTCCATGGGTGACTGATCCGACTTAACGTCTCCGTTTACCTTTGCAGGGGCTTAGTCTGATGATTGTAGTCGATTTCGTTTCAAATCAGATCGCCTGAAGGTGCTTACAAATCTTGCTCATTACTCGATTTGGATATTGGAATCTTGATCTGATTCGATATCCAATTCCCTTTCATTTTGGTTGCAAAAGTGGGCCCTATTCTACCACAGATTAATATGGAATTTCACAGACGACAGGTACTATAAATTATACCCTAAGTAAATACATGAGTACTAGGCAAACAAAATAATTATCCGTGCTCAAATACCTGTGTAGTAGGCAAATATTGTTATAATAGTATCAATATTTGGAGCCGAGCATCGTCGCTCAATGCAAACATTAATCATGTCACGGCTTGCGTGGCCAGGGAATACGTATCAATGTATATAAAGAAGGTAGATATATAAACCTACTGAATATCTGTCGTGAAAACTGACAGAAGACGCAATGGACTGTTTATTTAGGTCACCCAAAATTGAACGAGCAGTGGCTAAGAGCGGTTATTATCTCCTGATATTACAACTTACAGTTACAATATCATAGTGGCAGAATAAACCCTTGCCATTGATGTTTTCATAAATTTTTCTTTACATTTGGACCAGGGACACCTAAGAAGAAGGTGTACTTTTTTGACTCCATAAAACAAAAGGCTCGACTAAATCAATATATTGAAACTACATCATATTATAACACATAGTTGCTAATCCTCGTGTATCAACTAGTGATCGAAAATTAATGCTTAGATTCATTCACGGTGACTAGCGCGAACTAATGGTGTCTGATTTGATTACACTGCTCGCTTGTCATCCTATCCTGGTGGTCTGAGATATGATGAGCACCGCCATACCACTGCATCATTTTTATATTTTTTATTGCGATGATATCGGTATTTACCACAAAGCAGAGCCGTTCCACCATTTATATTAATAAGACGACCCACTGACCGTAGCCGTCGCAGGTGTTAGATAGGTCACAAAATAACATTTTTATTGCAACTACAGAAATTGTTTATTAATCGTAAATAGATAACTGCTATCGCACCAAGACAGCACTATGGTGGTATGGTGCGGTCCTAACCATACCACCAGGGGGGTATGGTTAGGCCACCGGCAAAAACCGAAAGTACCCACAGGTTTTGGGTCGAAAACCTATATGGTAGTTCCCGTTGACCTATAATCACGAAATTTGGCCAAAAGCAAGGTCTTACGGCACACATAAAGGAAAAATTAAAAAAAAAATGGTTTTTGGTACTTTACAAGTTTTCGCGCAAGTCTAAATTTGGCCATATCTTTTTTTTATTATGGCGGTACGGAACCCTTGGCGTACGAATTCGACTCGCACTTGACTGTTTTTTTTTATTAGAAAGAGACAAAGAGACAGGGAATGTGTGATTTGAATACGCGTTTTATTAGCACAGAGCCATCAAGTTTAAGGTTTTAGAAGCTCTCATGAAGTTGTCGCCATCTTGTATTTTTAATTTGAAGTTTCTTTGCTATCGGCTTTGCCCTCGAAAACCATGAAAACTATCTGTCTCTGTATCTTTCTACTATATTAAATAAAAAGAGACAGAACAGAGAGAAAGTCGCATATATAGGGGGCTAGGGGAACGCTTTTTCGGTACATGATGATTTCTACCAGTTTACTCCTATCGTAACCTAACGTAATTTAGAACTTTTTCCAAAAATCGTTTTATTGATATATTATATAATGATGATGATTAATTAATATATATTGATATATTCGTATGCATCTACTTAATTTAATTATACTTCGGAATAGTAATCGCCCGGATTCTGTCTGTGAATAAGTCTTTGTCTTGAAATGAGGCAAGTATTTGTTTTATCTCAATATATAGCTGTTATTTAAACTTTTTATCATTTTAGCTTTGGTGTTAGTGGCATTCCCCTAATTTTATCAAAATGTGTGGCAAAAAAGTAATAGTAACAAAATGAACAAAACTAAATCTTATAAAACTCATATTATATTCACATGATATTTAAAAGTAAGCCTTAGGTAGAGTGAAGAGATCATTACGGTTCGCACATGAACATAACGACAAATAAATTGTCTATTCTATTTAGGTTTATAGGTCGTTACGGTCGTTGGTTGAAATTAGAACTTTTGTAAAATATTAAATATACAAAGAAGTTTATCGATGGAAGTATGACAACCATACCTGTTTCTGCTAGACTACAGATTCTTCAATAACTCAATCAATGAAACATGTTTTAATGCAGCTGTCTTATAAGTATTGCAGTAGGCATTACCCAAAATTACAAAAAAAAAAACTGCTAACACTAAAATAACAACTCCGCTGTATGAAGCCGGATAAGGTAAAATGTTGTATTTCACTGTAAAGATTCCCACTACCCGAGTAACAATAATATTATTATTCTGCCATTCTCCAAACACACAGAGATGGGTCAACAATGTGATCGAATCAATAAACGTTAATCTATAACAAACAAGATGCTCTATTTATTAACACCCAATTACCGGTACACTGATTATAATCGGTTGTATTACTAAGTACTTAGAGGTAAAACCTATTGAACAGATTTCTGTATAGACTTGACCACATGATGACATGACCATACCATCCACCATACATCTTTATACTTCTGTATAGAGTTGACCACATGATGACATGACCATACCATCCACCATACATCTTTATATTTCTGTATAGAGTTGACCACATGATGACATGACCATACCATCCACCATACATCTTTATATTTCTGTATAGAGTTGACCACATGATGACATGACCATACCATCCACCATACATCTTTATATTTCTGTATAGAGTTGACCACATGATGACATGACCATACCATCCACCATACATCTTTATATTTCTGTATAGAGTTGACCACATGATGACATGACCATACCATCCACCATACATCTTTATATTTCTGTATAGAGTTGACCACATGATGACATGACCATACCATCCACCATACATCTTTATATTTCTGTACAGACTTGACCACATGATGACATGACCATACCATCCACCATACATCTTTATATTTCTGTATAGAGTTGACCACATGATGACATGACCATACCATCCACCATACATCTTTATATTTCTGTATAGAGTTGACCACATGATGATATGACCATACCATCCACCATACATCTTTATATTCTAGACTAGCTTTTGCCCGCGGCTTCGCCCACGTGGTTGCTGGAAATTTTCTACGGGAATGTGCACCGGGATATAAAGTATCCTATGTCCTGACCCAGATCATGGTGTAACTGTGTGCCTTTCATTCAAACCCGTTCAGCTGTTCATGATCATGTTCACCTTCATGCCCTTGTCCCATGTTGCTTGGGGTTGTCGCACCACGTTTTCTTCTTCCTTTCCTTTCCGTCACCCATTAACCGTCACTCCTTTCTCTTTCATTCCTCACACGTCCATATTTTCTTGGGTCTTTCTTTAGCTCAACATTTATATTCGTTATTTAGTCACATGCGTTTCCTCGCTCCTCATCACATACCCATACAAACCCAAACGATTTCCTGTCAACTTTTTCAAACTGTCGATTTTCTGTCAATCTTCTACGCGGGCCCAGTGCGGATTGGTAGATGTCATATGTCCTTGAACTGTTTTGGTTTTAGGTCATGGCGGTTTCCTTACGATCTTTGCTTCTTTTCTCTTTCTTCTTCTTTCCTTCACCGTCTTGTGAGCGGTGTTGATGAAATTATTTACACGCAGTAAAGCGCCTGCCTCGTGAAATGGGCCCATCTCCACTGCGCGCTTACTCTTGATTTTTAAACGACATCAAAAAGGAGGAGGTTCTCAATTCGTCGATTTTTTTTTTATGTATGTTCCCCGATTATTTTAAGATGGCTGGACCGATTTAGATTTTTTTTTTGTTTGAAAGGTAATACTTCCCAGGTGGTTCCATGATCATCAAGTCAGGATCTGATGATGGGATCCGAAGGCGGTGACAAAAAATTTAAATACAGCTCCAAAGACACCGACTTCTAGGCGTCGAGAATCCCAGGCTGATTCCCGGCCACCGTAGGCGTGGGCTTGCGGAGTAATGGGTAACTCGCTCTCCAGCAAGGACCAAGCCCGGGTCAACGGCGCGTTGTATTCCACGCGCGGCTCAAAGAGATGTGAGCACCGACTGGTGGGGTCCGCTAGGGCCGATGCCTGCCAGGGGTGCGGGTTGTTTGAAAGAGATACCGCGGCCCCTGGCACGCAGGCAACTGAGGGAGGGAACACGGGTACCCACCCGTGTTCCCTCCCTCAGTAATCAGTAAAATTCTGACACGCTCTCCCGCTCCACCCAGAGCGGAAGAAATCCCACCCAAAAAAAAAAGCTGTGTATTGCGTCAATATTATGGTGGGATTGTTTGTAGATTGTGATTTTTCCAATAACAAAAGTGTAACTTTTTAGAAATTGTTTTGCGTTTTAAGTGATTTTTAGTAAGTTATAGGAGAATATTATGGCACGATTAGCAGTAATATACAGTGTTATACGTAATTCTCATAAAAACAATGGAAACAAAGGCGAGATTCTGATGATGCGTGATACAGACAAACCGTTTTTTTTTATAAATGAAGACGAATTTAAAGCAAATTTTAGAGTGAGCAAGGATTTGTTTAAAGAAATTGAGGAAAACATAAAGCCCTTTATGCCAACTCGAAGTGATATGTCACCAAAATATCAGGTCTTTTAGGTTTAAATTGTGTTATTAGTTAAAACATTTTACTACATTAATTCCTTGATAATATATTTCATGCTATTTCTGTTCTACAGTTTGTTTATAAATTATTAATTGTTAAATAATATTATAGTGTTCCTAAAGTATTATAGGAAACAATATTACTGTCGGTGACAAGACCCTGTTCACCTAGGCGCAAATAGCGCCAGGTGCGTGCGCCATGACTGCTAAGTCGTGAGTCGAAGAAATTCTTTGAGAAATAGATAAAATAATAGTTAATTTAACTTGATCTCATTACAAGTTTTCATATTAGAGTCCAATTAGACTGATTTGAGTAATATTTGAAAATAATGTAACGTTGTCGTATAATTACGTAACTTGAAAACGAGATTTCTTATTTATGTACAGTTTTTAACTATTTTTATTTTAAACGATAAATCTATGTATAAAACCATTTTTCCAGTTAGAATTATGTAAATCGCACCACGGATTCCAAAGATATTCAAGATTTTATGTAAGGGAAAATGTACCACAATACATTTTCATTGTTTTTGTTCTAGAAAATTTGTATTAATACTAGACACACTCAATATTGTTATTTTATATAAATAAAGAACATAAATAAGGAATATAATAACATTTTTTTTAAAGATTAAGCGTTTTTTGGAGCTCACTTCCTAAAACCACTTGACTTTAATTTAGAAATTGGAGAACTTTTACGCAGTCTTTTTTACAAGTAGATTCTGTAGGGCATGGCAACGATCCTACCGCATGCAGCCAAAGTCATGGTTAATTTTATGATTTTGATCATTTTCTTAAGCCCAAATAAATGTATTACGTTACAGTTACTCAATTAAACAACTATTTACATGATATTTATTTATGAGTCGCGTTATTTATAGGATAAAGCATTATAATTCTCTAGTCGAACAACACTATTTCGGCCCGTAACGTAGCTAACTTCACGTGTAATAAAATAATCGCGGGGCAATCCCAATTTCAGTCGAATGTTGACACCATTGTTTTCAAGAGTACCGAATCACGTGTCTACAAAATTGACATTGGAATTGTATTGGCTCTAAATTGGAATTAAAATTAGTTTCAAGAGTAAGCCCCTGGTCTGTTGCTGCTGATACTATAGATTTCCAAACACATCATGGAAATAAGATGTACTCTTTTAATTTAAAGCAGTTTACCTACGTGTACCGAACCCCATGTACCCTACGTCATTATTCCTTTGTCTTTGTTCATTTTTTTTAAGTCCAGAAGTCCAGAATATACACATTTTTAGTTTGTGAACCTAAACCATCTTCATATAGATAACCACTAATCTATTGGCTAGGCCGTTACCCATTTTAATACCCAAATTACCGGTAGGGTGAGCCTCATTATCGTCCTTCCGAACAAAAGTTATTGGTGTTAACTTTTCACATAAATTTTTGTCGTTCCCATTAAAGTAGGTAATGTAATTTTGGAGGATGAAGGGGCTTTCGAATATCGTCCTTTGTTGATATTTGTGGCCTGCTTATTGCTGCGGATAAATTATAAGTTAGATATTGTTTTTATTACAGTTTATCCTTGTGCTTTATCATTGACAAATGTTTTATCAAGCGAAGAATGAAATCAGTTGATAAAAAAAACGAAATGAGTACGAGTTATGAAGATCCGGGCTACTACGAGAGAAAATAGTAGGTTCGACATAATATTGGGTATCTATAAAACGATACATTACATACTAAACAAAGATTGTTATAAAAAGGCATTTTTGCGGAACAGAAGTGGATATGTTTGTAAAATTATAATTATCTCCTAAAGATATCCTTCGTTACGTTTCGTAGTGTCTTGACGTTTGGTGCAAGTTAGCTCGGTTAGCGATCGAATACCTAAGTGATGGCTTCTTTGCACATTTTAGAACTAAATATTCAACTGTATTCTAATAGATATTGAAAATCTAAAAGAATACAGTTAAATAGAACTGAGTATCAGTGTTTTATCTAGTGGGACAAGCGCCATGATACATGTAGACTCTACATGTATCCTGGCGCTAATATTTTTAACACTACATTGTAAAGTTGTAGTGTTAATTAATAGTATAAAGAAGTTAGTTTTAAATTTAGAGTTCTATTAATTTGCGAGATCAAGCTGTACCTGTACTTGCCGCAGTCTGCTTGTAAATGTGCCCATCACATCGGGTCATCTTTCTACGATCATGTACAACCATCATTTCTTGTTGCATAAGAAACATTCAATGTAAATTATATTTTTTTCGATCTTACAGCTTAGACCTTACACCGCTCGTCTCAGTAAATTTTCGCAGGCCAGTGCTCAAAGGGTGTCTGCGTTCGTTAGCAGACTCGCATCACGCGCCGTCTTTGAAAAATAAACTGCCTAGCTCTCTAAATATGTGTTCTTTTTAAACGAACATTTATCAGGGATCCAGACGAGGGTTTTCCTAGGAAATCTTTTTAGTGGGATTTTAATATTAAACGTAGTATGCTGAAGGCTTTGCTCAGTTTAAGTTGTTAATGTGTCCTAATTTCTTGCAAATAGTTTTCTTTTATTTTGAAATAAAACCCCGTAAAATGATAGTCAAATTACCATGATTTACTTTGATGGCCGTACTATAAGGGCGCTTTACTTGGAATCTTGAACTATTAATAGCTGTATGAACTTGTACATACTATTTTCACGTTATTTTGTTCCATTGTCTGAAAATGTATTCTTGTCGCTATGTGTAAAAACTTCTTGTATGCTTTTCATCCTATTATTTTATGATCGTTATCACAGACACATTATTTTCTTTTCTTGCTCTTCTGACAAAAAATTTAAAAGAAAAATTATAAACCAAACCGTAGTAACTTTTATGTTCACTTTCTTAAACTTTACTAAACAATATATGTAAATCAAACCGCCGCATTTTATTACCATCTACACAATCAAACTGTAGTTTCCCACCATCTGCTCCATCGTCTTACAACATTAACATTTAATTATTTTCTTCCCTTAACCGTGATTTGGAAATTTTCTCAATTTTGTGAGTTAGCCTGGAAGTTCTTTATTCTTATCTGAAATTACAACTTGAAATAGTTCTGTAAAGTATTTTAGACTTTACTTTAGATCAATGATCATTAACTTGTATAATTTTATATTTTCGACTAATACTTTTCTCGTTGATTTTATTTTTAACTAGCTTTTTCCAGCGGCTTCGCCTGCGTGGAGGTCGGAAATTATCCCACGGGAACGTATTACTGGGATAAAAGTGTCCTATGTTATAATATTATTATATTATCCAGGTTATAATCTATCTGTGTGCTTAATTTCATCCAAATCCGTTCAGCCGTTTTTGCGTGATTGAGTAACGAACATCCAAACATCTAAATATACAAACATACAAAGTTTCAAATTTATAATATTAGTAGGATAAGCCGGATTTATCCACCGTCATTATCTTCGTTGGCCGCCTTTTTTGCTCCACCTTGACTATTATGCTACAGTAATGTCAACCACACCCAACCCAACCGCTATAACCAATCAAGTTGTTTTCTAGTTTTAACTATTTAAACATTCATTGTAATGACAAAGAAAACTAGAAATTATTAAAGATCCACTTTCTTAAGAACATTTCAGTGTGAATGGTTTTTATTCAAATCTTATTCCGTATCCAGAGAAAACTGTAGCAACTTGAATGGAGGGCAGGCATAAAACATAAATATAACATTGGTTCCGGCTCTCAAAGACTTGAATATTTTCATAGAAAAGATCGAGCCATAAAATGCGCATATTTTATATCTAGACTTTTCGAAAGAGACTCCTATATATATATTTAAAAAAAAACTTTTTATTTCGGACTGATAAATAATCCATAGATGTTAGTAGAGTACAACTTATGAAACTGGTGTTAGTATATTCAAATTATTTATATCCTAATGTGGTTGGTTACGCCAACATTCAAAATTTGATTGACATCCGCTTTCACTAATCCCTTTCCCGCACATACCTCCTCACGGGTGAATGAGAATATTCGCCCCGCCATTTTTTTGTCGCGAACAGACTTCCAGATTGAACGCATCGCGAACGCAATGGCGTCGGCCCAGCTCCACTTGAAAATATTGATAACTTTGGAATCACCGCATTTTCGCCTGTGATAAGACTTATAATCAACATTTTGTATTTCTGTTTAACGTGTGAGGACAGTAACTTGAAGTCCAGTACCCCTGAACCTGGAAAAGTGAACCGGTGCATCGTGAGCACGTGCAAAAGGTCCCGTAAAAGGTTTGTATTTTCCCTTCCTAATTATTTTGGGTTGTATTCTATTGTCCTATACTCACCGCAACTGCCTGTCGCCAAGCGTTTGTCAATCGTTTTGTTCCGCATCACAAAATACAGTCCACTAAATTAGCCCTTCGTGCCACCAGTGGGTATTAACCCAGTGCTGGACGTATCGCGTGTTCGGCCTATCCGTAATAACAGCCAGGATGCTGTTGGTGCTGGCTCGCAACCCGACGGGCGCCGCAGCACATAGCTTGCGGAGCACGGCGTGAGAGCCGCTTTAAATACCATGAGTTCACTTTTTGTGACATTATATTTGAGGTCATGACTAGCCGCGTACGTCTCACACACATTAACTAGTTTCCCAAGTCCGCCGATCGTTGGGCTCAGCAGCACCATGTCATCTGCATAACTCAGATGATTTATACAAATATTATTTATGTGACAGCCGACATGAATGCTGCTGAGCTCAACGATTAGCGCATTTATATATAGATTAAACAAAACTGGGGATGACAATCCACCCTGTCTTACTCCACATTGTAGTTCTTATAGATCCGATAAGCAGCCCACTTTACATAATTGACCTGACTGTGATACCAAAACTTTAGGATACCAATATTGTCTCACCAGGTAAATCAAAATAAAAAAATCAAAATCAAAATCAAAATCAAAATCAAAAAAAAATCAAAATATTTTATTTCACATAAGCCTGCATGGGCACTTATGAAACGTCAGAAGCTAGGTGCACGGTTCCAATTTGTCGTTTCCTATGGAGAAGAGCCGGCAAGAAACTCCACGGTTACTCTTTTAAAAATAATTGGCTTTTACAATGTTTTCAAATTACAGTGATAATAGGTATGGGAGGACAGTGCAGGCCAGTCAATAAGTACCAGGTACTTAGAGGAATGAAAATACAGAATAGAAAAACGTCTACAAATCTAGTCTCTAAGGCCTACAACGTTCTCTCATTCACAATATGTAAAAGAATCTACCTATATAAAATGAATCTATTTGAACCAAGTGACATGATTTCGATGACAATCACTGAAAATAAATAGTAGGTAGTAAAATTGATGTATAATGTCAAATAATGACGAGAATATGTCAGACATTGTAAAAAAAATAATAATAATAAAAAGAATAAAAATTAACATTGCAATTTGGCAGCAGTTAATAGACTTTCACACGGTTTTGCTGTTAATGAGGTACCAGGGAAGCCACATGTGCAGAAGGAATTAATGCCAAACTTCCCTGTCGTCGGTTTCTCGGTTCTTTAAGCTTATCCCAGAGTAACAAGGTCAAAAGCTTTAGAAAGGTCTAAATAAAAAGCATAAATGGGCGTTTTCCTACTCGTGTAATACTCAACAGTGGGCTTTAGACTCAGTATAGCACTCTCAGTAGAAAGTCCAGCGCGAAAACCAAACTGAGCATCGTGTAGGTGTACAAACTCTGTTAACTGAGCCTCAAGCACACTGTCTAGAACCTTTGCAATAACGGTGGCCATTTTGAGTAAAAATTATTAACATAAATCATAGCAAAATTAAAAAGTTTATATTTTAAAAGATAAACTTATAAAAAAACAATTTGGAATAGCTATGTAGATACTAATTTATTTTTAAACTTATCTACGATTTTTCAAAGTTATAATTACATAACAATACATATAACACGACAAAATAATTGTACACTCCAGGCACTTATATCTATCTATCTCACACACAGACATATAAACATACAATGTATAAGGATAAAAACCCTTGATTAAAAAAAACTTTGTAACATAACCCAGAAACGAGCGTAGAAGAGGGTGTAAACGTTCATAAAGAAAAACATATTATACTTACCCTCAAAAGAACAAAGTACATAATAGAAAGACAATTTTGCTAAAATCGGATTAACTTGGACTTCTTTTCTTTATTTTTTTTTGAGGTTGAAAAAAAGTAAAACAGTAATTTTACTATCAGACGGATGAGTCAACTAATAGCCTCGGAGCTAGGGCGCCGGTCACGATCGAAGTTCATTGGGAGGAAACAATTTTGAAATTATAGACGTCAAAATTTTCAGACGACTCGTTTGTAGACATTAATTGGAACTGATTTATGTTTGATTTTTATCACCAAAAGAGTTTTTTTTTATATTTATCTATTGTTTTACAACTCGAATTGAGAGTGCGTACTTTTATGTTTTATTTTCAACAGGAATCAAACTGAAAACTTTTGGTTTCACTGCTTATTGTCACAAAACCAGTAACAGAGCGTGTTAATCTTCGCCTCGGGTCTCGTAAAAGAGCCGAGAAAACAAGAATGGTCATAACAATTTTATTTACTTTTATTGCTTGCAAGCTCTCTGCAAGCACCATGAATTTACGATACCAGGAACTTTAACTTGTGCAATCATAAAATAAGTCTGTTTATTAGTACTATGTGTCATGACACTAGTACCATTTTACCACAGAATAGGCTAACTACTTCTGTGGTTAAGTTAAGAGGATGGGTATAACAACAGTGTAAAAAAGTCCTCCAGGCTTGCGGTCATGGCAGCAAATCTCAATAAAAACTAGCCATTTACGTGGGAGATACACTCTTCTCTTACTCTCATAGTCCGTCGGAACGGCAATCTGACACGACTAGAGAGAGATCAGGCGCAGGACCAACGGCTTAACGTGCTTTCCTGGACACGGGGGTATTACACCGCTAACTATCAAATTCCGGACTGTTACTGAGAAATTCCTAAATGACAAACCCAATAACACTTTCCCGACCTGGGAATCGCACCCAGGATCCAAGGCTCAATAGTCGCGCTTGCGACCATGATACCCACGGGGCAGTTAAAACTACTTAATGTGCAAATTCATCAAACTGTCTGATGTCTGTGACGTCATTTTATCATGCATCATCATTAATCCCCTCATTATACGATAAAAATACGTGGTATTGATGATTATCATATTTTAGTTACAGATTTTAGAGACATCCCAAATGTTAATTAATCCAACTACCGAAAATAGGTGAATTATCTATTTCCAAATATTTTCCCCTCCACACTATCCATATTCAACCGAGCGTAAAGTACCGATATTAATTAGGTCGGTTTTTCTTGAGTTCCGAGAATTAGACCGAAATCCTATCAAAGATATTTGAGATGGGAATTTACGCTTAAATAAAACTGGTAATAGGACGGACATTAATGAGGTCTTGATTCGAGGTCTTCGCATCGACTTCTTAAGATTATTACGCATGGATGTACTAATTACGACTTTCCCCGCAAGAAATTAGAAGCGTAGTTACATACAATAATCTACTACTGTGAGTAATCGAGAGTCAAATAAATTATCTATGCTAAATAGTGGCCTTGAAACTTTTGTTGGATAGAGCATCCAATTTCTGTTTACGAAAAGTTCGCAGACGACAGTCATGTGCGTTCGGACTTTATATTTTTAGTCTAGGATATTTCTATACGTTCCAGATAGGTAGGATATATTGAAAAAATATTCTGTTTGTAGATTTCGAATTGGTAATTAGCGTCTGTTTGGCGCCGTATCGTTGAACAATAAAACTTTACTGAAATTGGTTTTTGTGTAGAGAATAAATTAAAGTCAACATTACCACGACATGATTTGATTGTAATTTTGGTTGCAGAATAAAAACTTTAGAAATTATTGGACACTGTCACATACATACGAACTAGGATTAAATGACATAATGACTTTTGAAGATCCGCAGATTTTTCTGTCCTCTTGTTAATTATTTCGAACTATGTCAACAACAGTCAGTAATTATGTCAACAACATAATCTATCTACGTATAACATAAGGGAATACAAAGGTTCACTATAAAAAGCATTTTTCCACACTCACATCAACGCTAGTAAATGCAAAGTTAGCACAAAAACTCCATCATGCTCGAATAAAATGCTTAATTAAATTTTTCTTTCATTCCGTATACGTTCACATGATGTAAAAATAAAAGTCCCTAGCTCCGCACCTAACTTTCCGACTGACCCGCGAAATATATTTAACTGGACGCTTTGAATGACTACAAATTATGTAAATTAAAGAAAACTTTTAGTCAGACTATTATGAAAATTAGAAATTCATTGAGAGGGATGGCGACGTTTTTAGGACAGACTGTTTACAGGTACTGAAACGGTTTATGCAAACTAGAGTCTCTGTACAATTATTTATTTATTTATGTAGTCAGATTATACAAATTAATGTAAGCACCTAGTGGTTCGGTTCACTGGTTCTGGTTGTGTTGTTGCAAATACATTCGTTTTGTTTACAGAAAGTGCATGAAATTGAGTCAATGCAATAAATAAATAAGAATCATTGATCCTTTGGATAGGAAGTATTTTCTCTCTCTCTATAGCCGACTATTCTCTACGCCTATAATTTATCTTGGATTAATAACTGTTTTACCAGAAAATATATAAGTTTTAGAGACACAATAAGATTGTGTAATATTTGTACTTCTTGCCACTATATCTGCGATATTTATCGTGGAAGTACACAATTTCTGGTTGAGTAAGTGTAAAGCTCATCAATACAGAAATACCTAACTTTTTCAAAGAATTTCGTGGTTTAGTTCGTTTTATACATTCACAGTAGCTCTAAAATTGTTCGACAAACTCGTGACCTGCATCGGTAAATATCTGGATTATTCAAGAATATAAAATAACAATAAAACTTTACTGAAATTGTTTGTCATGCCCAGATTATTTACAAGGTTTTAAATACATACCTAAATTAAATATTGGACAGCTATGGGAACTTGGGCTCGAGGGACCTTACCTTCTAATAGACTTCCATGATAATTCAATGTATATAAGGATTTCTTATGTGTAACAGCACGCAGTGCCCACTTTGTGAAAGAAAGGTAATTTTTCTTAGCACAGAATGATTACTTGTGTTCAACGCGATTTATTTCCCCGCTGACTGTGCAACGTATTTTCTTATCTAGCACCAAGAAAAGTACCCATTACCCATTTTATTCCAGCCACTTCCTAAAACTGAACAATGCTTCACAAAAGTTTTCTCAGCAGAATCCCATAGCTGTCCGTTCCGTCTGTATCCGCCCCTGATAAATCAAATGTCAGGCCGAAGATTTACGACGACGCCCGAGCGAGCCCGAAGAGACCTCGCTGACTTAGCACAAGCTTAGCCGGTAATAAACTCAATAAACGACGTTTTACTGAGTTGTTAGATAATTTTGAAGACAAACAGCAAAATCCTATTCAAATTTAGATGTAAAGGACTGTTTCATCTAAGTTAGGTTATGGAACGTTTTGTGAACGAGTTTGAAATGAAATTGTTGAGCTGTAATTAAAATCTACTAGCAAACAGCTTTTCCTTTGTGTCGCTGAATATTCTAGGGTTTATTTGATTACACTTTTATTTTAAAATGCTTGAATAGTTTTTTAATGATTACAACTCAAACTCAAATCATTTATTTCAATTAAACCATTTACAGGCACTTTTGAATTGTCAAAAAGTCGACCAGTTGCAAAGTTGAAGCTAGTTGCAGATTCCAAAATGTAGATTTCTATGGAGAAGAACGGGCAAGAAACTCCAAGGACACTCTTTTTAATCATGTTAGGTATTACAAAATCTTGGAAACATTATTCTTGTTGCTTCTTTATGTGAGAACAATGTAAAAAAAAAAACAATTCTAAATATAAGATTTAAAATAAGCCATGGGAGTTAAGAGATGACCAGTCTCAACCGACGGCACCCGTTCACGAACTTGACGCGTGGATCCAGCTCAACCATTTTGTAGGGAACCGAATGATCCAACACACGCGCCACCATCAGCGAGACATTTAATTGAGCATGACATACTCTCAACTGCCACGCTTTTTCAAGTCAACGTACATCAAAACAACATAATTATTAGGTATACGGAAGCATGGTACTCACATTTACAAAGTTTAAACAAAATGCTTCTAAATTATACAAAACTATAGTTTGCAATTTTTTGAGAAATTAATAAAATTTGATTTCCAAAAAGAAAGAAAAATATTTAATATCTTTGAAATTTTAATAAATAATACTTGATTCAGTAAAAATAAAAACTTATTCGTAATGTCAGAAAATAAAAATATTAGGAACAGAAATGTTCGTAATGTCAGAAAACATAAAAAAGGAAGCATTTCTTCCAATTACGAAAATTTTAAATAGTAAGCCCAGGTGGCTGTGGAGCCGGACCAGCATTAAGCCAAGCATTTTTATCTACGATATAATCATCTAACTTATAATATGCTTGTCTACATAGTGTGCGTTTAATGCATAATTTAAATTTCTTTTCATTTAGTTCAAGAATATCGGCTGGTATTTTATTATAACATTTTACACAATACTCTATAAAAGAAGTGTGTACTTTAGACAATCTGAAACGTGGTTGATCTAATTTGTTCCTATTTCTAGTGTTAAAATTGTGCCTATCACTTATCTTACTAAAAAGATGTAGATTTTTACGAACATACATAATGTTTTCATAGATATATTGACAAGGTACCGTCATGATGTTAATTGTTTTGAACAGTTCCCTTGGAAATTCGCGTCTGCGGAGGTTGTAGATGGCTCTAACAGCCCTCTTTTGCAGAACAAAGATCGACTCAATATCCGCAGCACGTCCCTATAGCAAAATACCGTAAGGCATGATGCTATGAAAGTAACTAAAATAGACAAGTCTCGCGGTATCGCGTCTGTTAATTGGTGGATCTTCCAAACAGCGTAAGCGGCAGGACTTAGCCGCCCTGCAAGTGATGTTAAGTGAGGACCCCACTGTAGCTTTGAGTCAAGCGTGATCCCCAGGAAAACCGTCTGTTTGAGGAATTCTAGTATCTCCTTATTCAATACAACGTGATATTCACTACTTCTAACATTCGGTAACGTGAATCTTATGCATTTAGTTCTCTTTCCATTTAATACCAAATTATTTACAGTAAACCAATTATGGACCTTAACTATAGCGTTATTTACGTCGTCAAGCTCCTGTGCATGTCTCTTAACTTTAAAAATCAGTGATGTGTCATGAGCAAATAACA
Organism: Antitype chi; assembly: GCA_947359405.1. Lineage (NCBI taxonomy): Eukaryota > Metazoa > Arthropoda > Insecta > Lepidoptera > Noctuidae > Antitype > Antitype chi. The sequence continues at coordinate 23,974,548 of OX375808.1, forward strand.
CCATTTGCAGTCGGTTTTTCAGTAAATGAGGTTAATCATTTATATATGTTACCGGCCAAACCCGATTTCAGGCCAAACTAGTTTGTCCTAGGCCAAACTGGTTTATTAAGCCGGGGCACGCCGATTAAATGGGTTAGGTTAGGTTAGGTTAGAACTGTGACCAAAAGCGCGCGAGCCGAGCGAGCGAAGCGAGCGACGCCGCGGCAGCGGCTGGCGAGCGTTACTTCCAAAGGCTGATAACGAAATGGCTAATTAAGCTAGTTGGCTGCGATATATCAAGCGTAGGATAAGTCTGTTTGGCCTAGGACAAACTAGTTTGGCCCGAAATTGGGTTTGGCCGGTAACATATCTACTAAAAAGAGGAACGGACCCAATATTGAGCCCTGTGGTACACCTATTTTGACTTTTAAGCCCAAGGAATTCACACCGTTTATTTGAACTTGCAACGTGACCTTAACCAGCCTTAAAAAAGTCGGATGGAAATATTTCCTCAAGTTTTATATTACCATCTATGCCTATATAACTTGTGTTCTTTGGCAATATAAGGTACGTAATATTGGTAGGCATCTCAAATAAAAATAAAACCGGTTAGTGCTGTATAAATTCAGCCTTAGGTAACTATTAACGGTCTAATTACACATGGGCATAATAATAATTTCTCAGTATGATTTGTAGCTTCAGTTTAGCTAACCTCAGTAGTCCATTTTGAAAATAAATACTTTGTGATAATAATTATATTAAGTACGTGACACATACAAGTTTCAATCTACACATAATATGCCTTTATAGTCTTTCAAAACTACGCGTTGCTTCGTAGGCAACAGAACAGAGACTATCTACTCACAAATAGTTACCAACAAACCAAGAACCTGGTGAAGCTCGGAACTGTTACAACAATCAGCAGTCTTTGAGTGCACTAGCTTCATAGACTGTGACTTGACAAGCTCACAGCACAACGATAAAAGGAAATTGAAATAACTACGCGACAAAGGCCCCAACTTTGAATAGTACAAAACGAAACACAAAATAAATTCTAATACCGCAACAGTAAGATTCAATTTGGCAAGAAACACTTCTTGGTAAACAATACTAGAACATTTCGCTCATTATCTCTACGGAAACCCGTAATTTTGCAGTCTTTTTTAATGCTAGATGTATATTTACATCGATTGTAAACTTTATTTATGGTTGTGATTAAGATAACATTAGATTGTGTTAACGATGTATCATTTAACAGAGATGCGATTTAGTAGTAAGATAATGAGATATTTTTTAAACCGCTTTTCAGGAAAATAACTCGAAATCTCTATTTCTATTTCTCTCTCTATTTCTCCCTATTTTTGAAATATTTATTTACCCTCTGGTAGAGAAGCAGACCGTAGACAGAATATAGCATGAATTATTAAACCAAAAGAGTAAGAGAATTCCGCTTTGCTTGAAGTACCTCAACCTACCGAAGTAGCACAGATCCTATTATTCATATTATGTAACAGGACCACCAAAGCATATACATAGTATTCATAATTTGCAAGACAAAAACCGGGCAGTGAAAATTAGCAAATAAGCTTGTAAATTGTGATAGTATGATTTTACAACAAAAACTTTATCTGTCTAAGCTTTTTATAAGGCTATTGTTAAATAAAGATTATCTTATATGTCGGAACCCTCGACAGCGGCACCTGTGGCAGGTTTTTGTTATCTTAATGTAAATCAAACTAATTAGACTTTCAAGCAAAAGTGCCCGTTTCCATATTTTTGAATATCCTAAATAATAGGTTTTATCCCTTAGCAACTATAATGATTGTATTACAAAACACTCTCAGTGGTCCAACAAAACCAAGCTCCCAAAACATTGTACCAATATTCCTTTCCAAAATATAGTGTAGCGTTAATTCGTTCGACAACGACGGCCCGGGCAGGATAAACCACATGAATATGCATGAACAGGGCAAAACAAGACATTATGTGGGACAATGCCACCCTACCCGCCTGCCCACCTGCCCGGGCCCAGCCACGTGAGGATCGCACGCCGATACTAACTCCCGGGACAAATATGACTGATTTATTGTCCGGCCAAATTGGTTGCTGCATTTCGCCGGACGGTTTTTGCAACCGGACATGGGCTACGCTGTGCGCTCGTGACAAATTCCTGTAATATTTTTTTAGTGTTGTGAAAATATAAATCTGTTTGTTTTCCGTTGAGGGCCGCTGTTGTGGCGTGTGTTACATATCTTTGACGTGCTTTAGAATTTTTGTTACAAATCTTTATGGCCAGTAGGTATTTACTGAAAGTGGAAATATTTTACAAGTTTTTCCAACAACTATATAACGGATAACTGCATATGGACAGTAACAGCACCATGCTTATGATACGTACAAAGTAAAGATTAGCTATTATGTCCTTAGTATTTCTACATAAACCCTCTTTAAAAAATCTTACATTAATATGACACAAACAGCCCAAAACTCCTGTGAATTTCCCAAACACGTACACTCTAAACATGGTACGGTCCAATAAGAGAATTGTCATAATTCTCCGCACGGAGCCTGGTCTGAGTCCCAGTTTACGTCGGCGGACCAAACAAATTAGTTTGTGCTATGAAATAATATCAAATGTGATTTTCTTTATGTCGGACATTGCGGTTTTAAGTTTCGGGGCACGAGGAATGACAAATTAATTTGCTGTGGTTCGTGGTTTTAGGTGTATTTTGTTCATGAAATATGTGTTTGGTTTTAAATGGGCGTCTGTTTACTGGAGCTATATGTATAAAGTGGACAAAATATAACTACAGTTATTTGAAGATGTAAATAAAGTATAAACATGCACATAACTTGCTAACAGTGTTGAAGGAATATTGACAAATCACCGCCCTTTGGACACGGATTATAACCGAGGTTATTGTTAATTTATAACAGCGAGGCCTGTGCACCGATAATAAATGCGTAGGTTTATTATGTTGACGCTGCCACCATTCATTTCCCGAGATTTATCATGACATTTGTCAAAAATACTTTGCCCTCAATATAAGCTACAATTGAAATATTTCAGAGTTCCTCCAACGGGTAGATACTGTTTTCGAAGAATATCAACTTAGCGCTAGTTCTATTTAAATAACATTTACAAATGCCTGCGCCAATTAGAAATTCTTTTAAGTTTTTGAGCATCAAGTTCCTAGAACAGGTTGTCATCAGTAGTCTTTGAAAATCCAGTCGAGAGCTTTAGGTAAATACTAGCCTTCTGCCAGCGACTTTACTTGCGTGTTTTTTTGGTTTTATCATAAAATATATCCTATGGCGTGTAGCAATGCAGCACCCACCCGCGCTACTTCCCCCCAGTGAGTTCCCGCATTATCGTTGCGGGGGCGCTCAGTACCCGTGGTCTGCTCCCACGGTGATGCGAAGAGGAACCCCAAGGTGGGCCCGCTCGTTAGGGCTTTTGTCTTTTACAAGCCGACGACGTAGCGGCCAAAAAGTAGGTTGCGGTGAGATGCACCGCAACTGAGGCGAGCCGCGATGTCGAATGGGAGGCATCGCGGCTGAGGTTTACAGGCTGCGGCGGAAGAGGAGTGCCGGTACTTCTGAGTAGCGCTCTTCCCTTCCGTGGCCTGGACGGGGTCACAACCGTTTGATGGTGGACGTGTTGGGGCCGCAGGGGAAGAGGAATAACGGTATAGCATTGGCCGCTCTCCCTATCCCCTGCGGCCGAGAAGTGGTAGGCGGCGGGGCCACTGCGCTGACCCGTCGCAGGGAGACCAAGGGTACCAAGGGTGCCAGGGTAGTCTGGGGCCCTTGTGCTACTTGGTTCCTGGGGTGGTCACGGCGTGCCATGTGTCCTGGTGCGCTGGACTGGTGGGGTCCGCAAGGGCCGATGCCTGCCAGGGGTGCGGGTTTTTCGAAAGAGATACCGTTGCCCTTGGCACACAAGCAACTGTGGGAACACGGGTGGGTTTTAGTCAGTAAAAGTCTGACACGCCCTCCTGCTCCACCCAGAGCGGGAGATGTTATTTGATGATTTCCCACCGTCAAAAGAAAAAACCCGCGCTACTTGTGCCTTTTTTTCTTGTTTCTCGCCGCCTGAGGATTGTAGCGTGATGTTGAATAATTCCGGAGATTACTGCGTTCAAACAAACTCTTCAGCTTTATTATTAGTATAGATTAAAACTTTAAAAAATCTACTGACTGTGATCGCCAACCCTTTACTTCCAGTGACTACTTCTAGGAATTTATCCTTTAACATTATTTGTCTAAAGAATACTTAACCACTTTACGATTATTTCTATACCTTATTCAATCTTTTCTGTAAAAGAGGTTAGTGTAATAAAATAATCGTTAGTTTCTGGTAAACTAATTTTATTTAAAAAAACCTTATGTTTACGGATCATCACAAAGTGATATAACGTTACTTTATTTGTCTTGGATGTGGGCTATAATAATACAAGAAATCGTCCTAACTGATATGTATGATTGTATACTTTAACGAGTTAACAGAATAATAGATAAAGCACCTCTATCAATTTCCTAAACAAAGCCCGCCCAAAACTCCGTAAATCTATGAGCATTAACGAGGGCAGTGCCCTGCATGCAGCCACACTCCGCCGCTGTCATTACCGTTAATGTGCTCGCTGTTATGACACCATTAGCAGCTGGTTTATAGGCTTTTGTGCCAGTAACTCGCTTATCTCTCGGATCCGACGTGCCAATGAGCTGATAGTTAGAACTAACTGTACGTGAGGATGAAGGTGTCTCTTCGTGTGCATAGATTTCATACCTATTCGATGCTACTAAAGTTGCGTGTAAAAAAATAAAATAAAGTGGACTGTAGGAAATGGGAAGTAAATTTGCTTTTGGGCAAACAATATAATAAAGACTTTTTAAATAAAACTGTTGTCTTTATGATCCCTTTTAAATATCTTCGATGCACTATTTTTGTGAGTGGTGCTTTCAACAAGGTGCACATAGTTTTGAAAGTGTAGAATATTGAAGTGAAAACAAAACATAGTTCTCTTTTCATGTAAAGATATCTGCGGTAGTCGTTAGGAGGCGACCTCATTCCCACGAGTCCTTGTATAATGTTTTTATTGGCATGTGTACTTGTAACTAACGTTGCTATTTATTGAATACATTTTTAAATCTTCTACCAATACAGCTACGGGTCATTGAAACTTTGTGCTTTATTTAATCAATAAAGCCTATTATAAAGTTAATGATTATTTAAATAATAATAATAATAATAATAAATCATTTATTTCAAGTGACATAGACTCATAATGATACAAGAACACACAATCACATTAACATTAATTAAAATTATATACAATTACATTGGATAAATTAAAAAATAAAAAACAAATAAGAATAAAATAAGCATAACAAATTAAAATTCCATATTTCAAACTACGTTACGTGCTACGTGTCGCATCGAACAGTGAGTCACGATAGCACAATCGAGCCTTTCCGCGAGCGAAAAATGAAAATGATAAATGTAATTAGTATTTAATTTTATTACATTTTTAATTTAAGGATAATAAAATTTATTAAGATTATAATTAAGAAATTTTATTATTGTATGTATCATCTCATGTAACTACCCATATTCAACTTTTATGACAACAAAACATCTATTGTGTCTCGTTTAGTGTCCTTCAACCGATTAATTAGCAATTTCTCGAGTTTCAGTATATAAATATTATGTTTATCACGTAAACGTTCACATCGTTTTATAAGTTCTCAAAATAAATAACAACCATTAACTGCTGGAGTCAAAACTATGTAGGTCACTTTTATAGAAGAGTTCAGTTTTATAAGTGGAAACGACCATTTCCTTTCAAACTTTTAACATTTACTGCTGCACTTTGTCAAACTTCTATTTTGCTAGCTTTGTATGTTTATACTAAGAACTCACTATTTTCGTCCCTGGAACATAGGGAATACGAAAGAGAGTGGTGATTAAACCAAGAAGGTTGGTGGTGGTTGAAGGGTGGTGGTGTTGGTGTGGTTGGTGATTGGTTGGTTGGTGGTAAATAAAAATGAAATACCAGAAAACGAAGTAACATTTAAAAGAAAAAGATTTGCACTGATTTAAAAGCAAGCAAATTCCGCTCTTAAAAATATAATTATGATGCTGCCCCAAAAATTCCCAAATAAAAACAAGCTTAATAAACATGAAACAATTTTCAACCAATAACTAACTCAAGCCTCCAATCAGTTTCCAATTACGACCACTACAAATTCTTCAATCAATGGCACTACTATCGCCTGTTCCGATTGCATTGGGACATGGGAATATTTGCTGAAATCGGTTTATTTACCGATATACCACACAATATTTACGGTTACATTATGATGTAACGGTACCTAATTTGTTATTAACCTGTAAATACAGTACAATTTAACCACTGTTTTGTTATTCAATCATTATTATTAATTTTATGCAAATATTTAAATATGAAATGACTGATAAAATAAAGTAAATTTTTGAGAATTTATGGATAACAGACATCATATTGATCAATCTACTCCTCATTGTGTTATTATTAGTTATTGATTCAGTATCATTAAATCAAATTAATGCATACGTCTTTGGTTGAAATACATCTATTTCACTCAACTTTCGTTATCTTGATCGGTCAGTAGAAAGATTTTTTAATCTTTCTTTGCGGACTAGGCTATTAATGTATGCTAGTAATGGATTTCTTTATTTTCCCACAAAAATTTATCAACCTGTTAAGTGTACTCATATATAAATAACCTCAACCACTAAACTATTTTTTATTTTTCCAAAAACACTCCTTCGCTCTCTTATTCCGAAAGTCTCCAAAAGTATATACAACGAGTTTTTATTCTTTTTTGTAGAATTGCAACCCTCGGTAGTGTTGTTAAGGTGCTTATACACTGAGTTGATGGAGTTGAACAGAAAAAATGGCACATTTTGTCGCCATCCATAATTTTATGAAGAAGACCACCATAATCTGGTTGCTGAATCCATTTCAGTGCACAAAATATTATTATTTGGTTTTTTAGGTTCGATGAGCTCAAAAACCATTTACATGTAATCCGTTTAATGAAACTTATAATAAAGGTAGCATCAGGTAAAAAAAGAACAAATAGATTTAAACAAAACCAGAATTATGGTGCCAATGATCTTCTTCACTATTCTTCGATCTATATCCTATGAGTCTATTGTCAATCATAACAGAGAAAATTAAAAAGAACCATGAAAAAAAAAAAAATTTAAACCACTGAGTCAGTGTGCAGGGCCCGCTACTTCACAAGTAGTTGTACAACTTTAGATTTACTGTCGCCCTTAATGTTTCGCTCCCGCGGCTCGGCTGCGACGCTTTGTTGCGACCGCTGCAGTTTTGCATTCTACCCGCCAACCAACAACGTTTTACATTGCGTAATGCTCCGAGATTGTTGTTCTTCGATGTTTCAACTTTAAACGTTTGAATGTTTTTTAATGAGAAAAAGTTATTTTTGTTGGTTGGTTTACTGAAATTTTTGTTTTGTGAATTTTAGTGCGCATTTTGTCATTTTTAATTTTCAACGGTACTTAAATCTTTTTCCATTTCCTTCTGACGACAGTTACTTCCTATGCTATGGTAAACAATACAGTGTTTAGGTATAATTTAAATCAGTTAACAGTACAATAGAAAACAACTGATTATTAATAAAATACACGTCAATCTATACGAGCTTCGTAGCACCGTCTAACTGCTACGCGGCTACGGTGCTACGATTTTCATTTTCGCTACGCCAGCTACGATATCTTTAAAAATAATGTGACACAGTGATGTTCTAATGGTGACAGAGTATTGTGGAAAACAAAGGGAACATTTTATTCTTGTGTTTGCTTCATAAGAGAAAACACTTGTCTTCTTTAGAGGCATTTCATGAGTTCACAAGCTTTTACACACCTATGTATGTGGGTGTGGGTTTCTAGAACTATTACAATGTGTTTTTCAAAAGATTTCAGACATTATTTGCGATAAATCGTTCTATAAACTTGATAACATATACGTTTTTGCTAGAAAATCTTTTTTAACACTGCAATGCTGGACAAAGTCCTCTAAATCCCTTGACTATACAATGATTTTATTATTTTCCTAAAGAAATATATTGTATGTTTGCTATCCCGCTGGGTTCATGACGTTTGTCTTGTAATTAATTGCGACATACTCGCTCGGAACAAAAGACTCTTTCTCTACACAATTCCCTTATTTTGATATCGTATGTATCATAGCGCTATACACGCTTAGTAGGTAGGCAGAAATTGATGTATCAGATAGAAATTCATAAGCTTAATCAATATTTAGCTGATAGATTTAATTGACATGTAAGTGGCTAAGATGTTACTTTTTCATAGCATTTCCATTAACATGTCACTAATGAAATACCTACGCAGAATAAATATATTTTCAAATTATTTTCATCCCTTCTTACATGAAAGATTTGCGCATGGTAAAGTCAGGGAAATTAGTTCTAAAATTTTGCATGCCATAAGGTAAAATGTATCGGGACAATTTACAAATATTCCATTTGCATTATCATCAAATAAAATGTATTTCTTTGATTGTTAATCAAATTGACTAACCACTTAAACTGTCCGTATAATCTAGTCACTACTATAATTCTTTTTCACTGTATGGTAGATGGCTTTATCTCGGAAAATTAGCGTAAGGTGTAAATTTGTTAAATAATTAACTTCACTGACTACCTACATACAAACAGTTACAAAACAACCGTAATCCGTGTCAGCAGAAGTTATTAGACGTAACAACATACAAACAAGCTCACACGAACAAAGGCGATCTTTGTGCGCCTCTCTTTTGTTTCGGCTATTTATGACGCCGGTAATTGCGATGACGTCACGGGTAATACATGCTGCATACTAATCTGAAAGGAATACCGTGTGTGTTGTTTACTAACAGTGACGTTGAATTCAGGTTCCATTGTTTGATGTTTGTTTTTCGTGGTAAAGAAATAGTGCATGTTTTTGGATGGAGATTTTCCTAATTACATAACTATGTAGGTACTGCCAGCCTTGCCACGACTACCTTGCCGACTAGTTCATATTTTTAAAAAGATTTTGGGTATTATTTTAAAATGGTTCGTGTCGATACCAGAGCCAATATTAAATATACAACGAGTAACATAATTAACGCAAGACCTCATACACCTCAATTAGAGTATTGAGTTAAAATTAAAAACATAATACGATGACCAAAACTATTTTTTTAAAGCTAACTGATATTATTAAGGAAAACATGTCGACCCAAGCATGGAATAAGATTTAATTTTCTTTGGCTCAATCAGTGGTAGGTATGGCAAAATACATAATAAAATAAAAAACAACTTATATTAAAAGTTACTGAAATTGATTCAGTAGTCAATTAGGAACAAACTACTTTCAGGTCTTGCGTCCATTCTGTTACACCTTGTATATTTGGTTTTGGTTTTTAAAACCTCAATTGCAAAAGAACTTTCTCTTTTCCGCTTTCGATGGAAATACATTCTGCTTCTCAAACGTTAACCTCTAACACAGTGCTCCGCGTCAATTACGTAACAGTTACGACAGATGCACCAACTTACGAGACGAATACGACCATTGGCGGGGAATAGGAGATTTAATGTTGAGCTAGCTAATCCGATTCCTAATACCTTACCGACCGTTACGGGTTAAATAACAGTCTTTTATGTTCGAAAATATCGTAGCCAGGCTTTCACGGGTAAGTTTATACAAGAAATACCTTTTCAGATTATAGAAAAGTTTACCGGTACGACGATTACAGAATAAATTCTAAATACCATTTACTAGTTTAAGTTTAGGCTTCACAAAATGGGCGAGAGATATTTTATAAGACCTAATCTTTGTAGCATACGTTAATGTCGTTTTAATTAATAATACGCATTTTTTTATATTTCAGTGTGACCTCAAATAAAATTCATGTCATAAGAGACGGTCTCTTATGACATGAATTTTGTATTCGTAGACCAGGAGTGAATAATGTTCACAAAAAAACCACTTACGTTTGCCCTCATCCCATTATATTTGGGGTTGTCGCAACATGTATTTTTCTTCACACGTCTCTATTAATCGTCAACTCAGTAGACACCAGTGTTGCCAGATTTTTTTTCAGGTAAAGCGGGATTTTTAAACTTTTCGAGTGAAAATGCGGGATTGTTTCTTCGAAAGCGAGACATAATAAAATAACGTAAATAATCAGACGTGTTTTTATTAACCGACTTTATTATTACTTATTTTTTTGAGTTTGAAATTAAGTTTACCATGATGATAGAAAGTCGTAAAAAATGTATTTTAACGAAAATACGTTACTTTACCATACTCATCTCAAAAAGCGGAACTGACCCTGTCCCGCGCGGGACATTCAATTTCGGGCTAAAAATCGGGACGTCCCGCCAAAATCGGGACGTCTGGCAACGCTGGTAGACACCCCTTTCTAGCCCTATCAACTTTCACACAGTCCATCCATCGTCTCTTTGGTATTCGGCACGACACGTCCCTCATTCCTCCGCATCATATGGCCCATACCATGATATCTGATTTCGCACAACTTTTCAGTTACCGGTGTCACTATCAGGCTCCCTCTTATTTACCAATTTCATATTCTATCCATTCGTGTAACACCACACATCTCTTTTAGTATTCTTATTTAAGCTGCATGCAATTGCCTTTCATTCATTCCTTTTGTGGCCCAACATTCTGATCCATATGAATGAATACAAGACGTTTTGTTAGCCGGGCACAAAGTGTGTGGAAATATTTTCCTATCGTTATCATTATTTCATCTTGTATGAAATTGAAGAAAACCGGAAAATATTTTATGTATAAATGGTGTTTATCTATAATTCTGTCAGGGCGTAAAAAGACTCATGAATAAGTTAAAATCTACGCATTCTGTACTGTATTACTGGGAAATATAGAAGGTCCGCAAAAACCTGTGCTAACGTGGGCATAAAACTTCAAACTTATTTTTTAAGAGCGGCTTTCTGGACATGTCCACGGTTTTTTTCATGAACCCAGTTCTCTTAAATTCGATAAATTAATATAAAATATTCAAGGACAAAGGGTGGTTAAAAATTAATTAGTTTCGCTGCGGCATCACAAAGGAACACCTTTTGAGGAGGCCTTCACAAGCAAGGTTGAGGTTAATCGAACTATCTGCATACCTACTGAAGGTTATGTAGTGAGTCTTTGTACTTATATTTAGATGTTATTTTGGTTTATCTGTGAAGAACAATACCTATATCAGTTGGTATGTGGATCTATCTGACTGTATAATTATCAGAGATGGGCCGAATGTGGTTTGTACCGAATCCGAACTTCGGCCGAACATTCGGTTAAACTGAAAAGTTCGGCCGAATGTGACCCGAATTTCGGCCCATCCCTAAACAATTTATCAACCTTAGCGTTAATAAGGGCTTCAATTGATCAACCACTACATCTTGCTTTTAATTTTACTTATTTCTCGGCTTTAACTATCAAAATGTATGGTCTATTCCTAGTGGCTAGTGGTGGGTGGTGGTGGTGGGGTGGTGTGGTTTTCCTAGTGGTAGTCCACAAGTTTTGGAAGATAGTTGCGTACAAATTATGTTCCATTTTTGAGTTTAACTGGTAGATAGTGCTTCCCTACCCGAAGTACGTGAGACAGGGCCATAAAATAAATATTTTGAGGCTTATTTTTATTAACACTACACAATTTACTTTTTAACTAAATATAAATTCACACAAATAAATATCCACATTGTCTAAGACAAAAGTGCGATGAAGAAGCTAAACCTACTAAAATTAGCATCAGCTATTAAAGAAGCTCCGCCCACTCATCACCGCTCGCGTGCCGATCGTGACCGGTGATTACTGTCGTGTCGGTGATAAGTAAGAAATACGACGCAGACAGCCATCCGTCTCTTTGGCGGCTAAACACGGAATGAGCAGCGATATAAGGTTAAACACTATTTTTATTAGGAGACGTTAAAGTTCCTAGACAGTTAAAGTTTAGAAAGTAAAAAGGAATATACAAAATGGAATTAAATACTTTATCTATCTACTGTACCTACTAAAGTTGAAGGTATTATAATTACCTAAAGCTTACACAAAATAATATATAGACACAGGCACCATTATGTAATCAAAACTTTAGCAGTTTTAAGCATTTTTGAATGAAAAAAAAAAATCTTAAACTATATTTTTTTTACAATAAACACACTTTGCTTTTTAAAGATAAGCTGTCTGGCTGGTATGCCTTTTTTTCTTTTATAACCCAGATTTATTCTTTTCATTGTTGCAAAACAAACGTTAATATTCAAAAACTTAAGCACGATATAGGTGTTGGGTCAGTAAGCTTATACCTTGGCTTTAGGTGGCTTACCGCCGTCCTCCAGGGAATATTACCTTGAAATATCACTTGTATTGTACAGAAAATAGACGTTATTTATTACGACACATGGGCTCAGTACAGCGCAGAACAACATTTATTTTCAAACTAATGTCACCTCTTCGTGGTGCCAGGTCTTTGAAATATTGTCGTTAATATTTGATGGCTTCTTGGGTAAAGAATTGATGATTAAAGACCAAAAAGGTTGCTACCCGGGGGAATTGTAAACAGTTGTTGGAGGTTATTTTAGAAGTTAACATTTAAATACTAAATAAGAAAATACTAGTAGTCGGATGTCTTCGTCATATAATATTGTAAATATTAAATTATTCCTAATAGCAAACGTTTGGCTACAGCATTTTGTACCAATAATAAACCAGTGTCTACTTTCCCACACTAGATGATTTAAGAATTCTAAGTCAACACTTGTTTTATACTTCAAAATTCACCCACGCTAAAAGTTTGCTACGAATATATCGTAACGCATGACCTAGTCTAAACTATATTTATTTCTAGGACTTAAAATGACGTCCAATGGAGTCCCAGTTTCCAAATATAGCGTAAACTATTGATCGAGCGGGATCAGGAAGCGCGGTACATATTTAGATACACCGAGCGATATTGCCTGTTGTGAACCTAATGTGATGTTGTGGCGAAAGGGCTTTATCTCAAAAGGAATATCGCAATACGTTTGAAGAAAGGTTTGATCTTGAATGCTTAGTAATAAATGTCGATATTGTGTTGTGTGTTGCCTTTGATACATAAAACTTACTATTATTTCATGTCAGTGCGCCAACCCCATTTTTAGAATAATCGCACTGACCAACAGGACGACTGCAAGGAAAAAAAATCTTTAATTTTTTTTGTCTCTATTAAATTTGCTTTCCATAATTTTGGTTTGTTTTTGATAAAATCGTAAGAATTGATAAAATATGAGCGAGTCCAGCAGCGATGAAGGTATAAATTTAACACCTGCAGAGTTAGTGCAAGTTGTACATAATGCCGAATTGAGTTATCTTCCGGAAAAATCGCGCGAAAAGTAAATAAAAGCGTACAATTTGTTCAATGCATGAAAACATTCTAAAGGCGTGAAAACATTTTAGAAGATTACAATGCAATGCTGTCATACTTCATTGAAATACACTAATTTAATATATTTTTAGGCTATTTTTCTTGCCCGTAGCATTTTCCTCGCTGTAGTGAGGTGAAAAATTGTTTGTTTCGCTCGGCAGCAAAGGTATTCTGCGTCTCGTACCTTTGAAACCTTCGCAGCCTTGGATAACAAATAGGTATTGTGTGCTGTCAACCGCTGAGGGGTTTCCTCGGCTGAAGCCATTCCAGGTTGCAGCAGCCAGATTATGATGAACTATCATATCATAGTTAAATGCGTATTTAAAATTTGTTGTCTGTACTGTTGAACGTTGAGGAAGCAAAATTGTTTATTCTGGACAAACAAAATGCTCATTTCAAAAACAAAAAGCATGAAATACGTACATGTTACAAAGTAGCCAAACGCCTCGAATTCAACCATTCAAAGTTTGACAATTTAGTCCATAACTTGATTTCAGCGCCCGGCGGGCTCCATGACTAGATATTACGACAGAACTACGACTGCTATAGTTGACACATATTGCATTCATTCAAGTCACATGAGTATGTATGAGTACTTACGAGCTGTTTGTACCGAGCTTCGCCAAAAATGAAGAATTCAAAATAACTGACTGATTGATAGCAGATGTTATGGTGAGGACACACTGGAAGTGTTTTACTGATCGGCCTGTTTCTGTTTAGTATGCTTAGTCTGAAATGTACTATTTTGTGCTGTTTTACGCCTAAAAGTTATATCATACCTACTTTAATAGATAAATCCTACTAATATTATAAATGTGAAAGTTTTTAAAGTTAGATGTTTGGATGTTTGTTCCTCAATCACGTAAAAACGGCTGAACTGATTTGGATGAAATTTGGCAAACAGATAGTCTGTAACCTGGATTAACACATTGGATACTTTTTAGCCCGATAGTACTGTCCCGTGGGATAATTTTCGACTTCCAAACGACTTCCTGGCAAAAGCTAGTCATCGTAAAGGGAACGTGCACGACGAAGGGTCTGCCATCTGGTGGCGCAAATTCGAAGTTTTCTCGGAATCATTACTTGAAATTGACACTTCACGTTAGAAAACAATCTCATTTGAGAAGTGAAAGAATCATAATTACTAAGTGAAAATATATGTCTTGTTTCTGGATGCACGAACACTTCAAAGAAAAATAAAAAGAAATCAAATTCTACTACTTTCCCACGGATAGTAACCATTTTCCTTGGTTACGTGATAAACGATAAAAGTGGATAAATGCAGTAAAAAAACATGTGTAATTATGAGTTTCAAAATATTTACAAATTACTTAAAAATGGTATTTGTAAATCAGCTAAGTTTTGTACGTAGTACTACGATTCAATACAAACAAATTTGTGAGTAAACATAACCTCAAATAATTTTAGTTAGTTTTCGTTATAGGATTTCTGGAGAATTTATAAAGTAAATTAAAGCACAGATATGCTTAAATTTTTCAGATAGGCTTGCCTTACATTTGCAATTTTCTCTTCTAATATTTCTATTGCAATCACGCTGAAAACAAGGCGACATGAACATAAATAATAATATAGACAAAATATTTACTTGAAAAATGGTATCAGAAAATACTTTAAATTATTTTGACATCGTAAACGTTAGAAATCGTCTTTTGAGCTACAATTTTGCCAGTTATTACTGCATTTTCATGATTACTAACTCTTTCTTCTACATCTAAGACATGCCCGAACTCGGAGTTTTTGACCGTTTGACATATTCTGGCCACGCTGATGATCATTATTAATCTTCCAGAACCCATATTTTACCATTTTAATAATTAAAAACGATGTAAATATAATGTAAACATTAACTTAAAAACATGACGGCATGGCAATACGATGACAGAGAAAAGTTTCTTTTTTGACTACACCGCGGCGCTCGTGTCAATTTGTGCTGCCATCTTTAGTTCGTGCACGTTCCCTATAAGTTGTTAAAGGAAATTGAAAATAACTCTCGGCTCACTTGGAGATATAGCTTAAATACATTACTAATCAGAAAAAAAATAGTAGAATGAATAGTTTAAGAAGACTGTCACATCCTTTTTAACCGACTTCAAAAAGGAGGAGGTTATCAATTCGTCGGAACCTTTTTTTTTTTTTGTTTTTTTATGTAGGTATGTTCCCCGATTGCTCGAAGATGGCTGGACCGATTTGGATTTCGTTTTTTTTGTTTGAAAAGGTATACTTCCCAGGTGGTCCCATGATCATTAAGTCAGGATCTGATGATGGGATCCTGGAGAAATAGAGAGAACTCATCAAATTTTATAGGCACACAAAGCGATTTAGGTATTTTTTGGAAGAGTACTTTCTTGTAGTGGTCTCATTTCAATTTGGTGAAGATTTGATGAAGAACTTTGGAGATAGGCAACGGAACTCCTCAATAAATGATAGCAAATGGACTGGGATTGCTGATATTTCATCTCTGTCTATTGTTTACACCAGTTCATAACATAACATCACGCCGGTATGCTGTGAAGGGATAAGCACATGTGAACCACTAAAAAGTGAAAAATAAAAACTTTTTCCAAAAAAAAAACAACCGACTTCCAAAAAAACGCTACAAAGTGAAAAATAACTTTAATTTCGGAAGGCGGTGACAAACAATTCAAATACAGCTCCAAAGACACCGACTTCCGAAATTAAAGTTATTTTTCACTTTGTAGTGTTTTTTTCGAAGTCGGTTGTTTTTTTTTTGGAAAAAGTTTTTATTTGGAATTATATTAACACTTACTTGGTAAAAGTGCGAACGTTATGGTGTTTATGTATGTGCCCAAACAAACACAAATACCCTTTCAACTCTCATGAATATAGTGACGCCTGATATGATTTGGTCTTCACACTCGATTAAACTCCGGAGTTTGGACAAACAAGAGAATTTTATCAGCTTATATCCAAACTTAGTTATAACAGCCCGGGGTTATAATGTATCCCACCCGCCGACTTACATCATATAATATTATTATTATAATATTGAATGTTAGTTTAAGCAGTCAGCTGTAAAGGAAATAATCAAATAGTATTGCGTAGTTTTGAGGAAAGGGCAAGGAAGTATATACGTAATGTAAATGTTGACGACGAACGCGGATATACATAACTTTTTACTGTTAGGAAACACCTGCTTCCACCTTTTTACAATCCTAAAACTGTCCGTCTATCCCTACTTTAACAGAAGTTCGTGACTTCGGGTATCTGAACTTACACGCTTAATAAGTGATTAAGTGGAAAAAAAAATCTGAAAGAACATTATTCCTTGAAATAAATACCTTATATAGGCAACCTACCTCAAAAACCATCTTTCATTTCAAATAAAACACAAAGGAACCTCAAACGAACATTCGGAAATTCACAAACGGTAGCTATACGGACGGCAAATGAAGAGTGAGCAGACTACCGCGTGCCCGGTGTGCCTCCGTCACGGCGAACTATTCAATGTCTGATACATATTTCATGACGCTCATACGAATCGCGCCGACACTTGAATTATTTTAAAGATATACCGTTTATACTACAAAACGTATCATTATAATTCAAGTGGAGATTTTAAGGCGGTTAAGGCGGTTTTCGGTTTATTTTGTGTCGGAAAATAACAGTAATGACATTTTCGATCTAATCTTGCATTTTGTACTTTAGATCCGTGGTGCACAAAATGTGTCAACACTTTAACATTAATGTATCCGGATTCATAAATTGGTAAGAAATCTAACTCACCGCCAACATATTGACTGAAACGAGCTAGTCATCTAAATGCATACTCTACACAGTTCTCTACTGAAGCACTTTCTGATAGTAGTATATTTACTTGAAGCTGAGCTAGAAGAGCTCTTCTCGAGTAGCTGTTGCGAGCTGTAACTGACCGCAGCCTTTATGCTTGGCCAGGTCTGTCGTAGTAGTATCTATAGGTACCTAACTACATCCCAAAAGTGGGTACTTTGATCAAAGCGGGAAATTACTATCCACTGGTTTTTTATTACGAGTTTCTTAATATCATAAAGAAAATTACTAAGAAAACAACGTAATAATTAATTTTAACGTGTCGTTCGTTAGTTGTGGTTTGTGTGTCGTTGCGTGATGCAAGCAATCTACGGTTATTTTGAAAGAAGCACGTGTTTGCTCAGCACTGTAGACAGATACATAGGTGCAATGGTGTAATCGTTAATATTACTTAATGCACCTATGTATCTGTCTACATCATCAATTTATGATACTTAAGATATCCTCAGTAACAATAATTACTTTAATGTTAACAGAATACATTTTTTTGTCAATCATGCCATGTAATAATTGCCATATTTGAATTTTCCAAGCGGTACATGCGGTAATCATTACCGTTATTTACGTTGTCAGGAGCCGGGTTAACAATTTACAAAACAAAATCAAAGAAAATACATATCCCGGAAAACTCACACGTCACCGTACTCTAACATAATTTTACTCCAAAACCTATCTCACAGCCGAACACACGTATTACTAAAACATTCCTTATTCTACGATATACCGAAGAAACCACATCTTATTGTAATTCGCGGCACTTTCGCTACAAAACGGAATTCTTTGGAGCATTTGGCACCAGGTGGCGCTGTGATCCCTCTTATATTATACACGAGCTCTGATACGCCGAGTACGTGTTTATTTACTTTTATAAGAGTTGAGATAGTCTGTTGGTTGATAGTCGTCTGACTTCCGAAAAGGAGGGATAAATTCGATAGTAAGGTTATTTTTTTCTGAGATTAGATTGTTTAAAAGCATATTTTAATGACCTGATGTCGGTTGCCCGATTGTAAATGCTGGAAAAAGAATTAAATGTACAGGTAGGCAATAGGTCAGGCTAAAGCACTCATATGAGAGCAATTTATTCCAGTTCAAAAGAGTTATTTTTCTGAAGAAAATATAATTTTCAGTACATTTTTCGTACAGTTATATCTTCTGTAAACAGGCGTAATGTAGGACGAGGGCCACAGCTGGAATGGATGTGATCCCTCTTATTTAGCCTTCCCCAATAAATATAGCTACGTGTTTATAAACTACGCATGAACTTGGACGACCAATGTTGTGTACACCATGCATGAGGTAATGTTGTTTACATAATATATTGTATCCAGGCAAAGGTTTGGTTCTTGTTTGGGAAGGATAATTTAGGATAGAGGATAGTTATGGTACTATGGATCCATATTCATTATTCTGGGCGTGAAGGTCACGCAAAATTATTAGGTTTGGCAACCTGTACAGACACGTGTAACGACGGCAGCTCAGCTCATCTATCTTGTTAATCTGTATAAAAACAAGATAAGCTAGATGACTTTAAAGAAACATGACATATTGTTTGATTAAACCTTATGGCCATGGGGTGAAAATAGTCCAGTGGAGTTAAACCATTGAAGATACTGACAGGTGGTATAAGATGTTTTTAGGGATCCGTACTAAAAAAGTTTAAAAAACGGAACCCTTATAGGATCACTTCGTTGTCCGTCCGTCCGTCTGTTTATCAGTCTGTCAAATCAAATTAAAACAAAAGTCATTATTCAAACTAGGCTGGTGTTTTTTTGCACTTTTTGAACGTCATAATTACATTAGAAAGTCCCCCAAAACGCCCGCCCTTCACCACTTCCTAGTGCAGACCCGTTTCCTCAGAAACGCGTGGAGGTATCAAGTTGAAATTAACATTAAATACGACGGTCGATGGTCCATTGGAACTCTAGAAATCAAACAACAAAATCAACGCTATAAAAAATTACGGCCAAATATGCGACATATTTTGACACTTGGCAAATAAACCAAAAACTATAGGGGTACCTACGTCACGTTGACCAGCACAAGTAAAGGTAAAAGTAAGAAAAACATTAATTTGCAGTTTTATGAAATAAAAGTAATAAAACAAATTGCGATTACAAACTTACTTTTTCAGTTGGAGAATTGATGGTGACGGCGTATTACGATGCATGGGAGAACATTTTTCAACTACAATGTTGAGTTCTTTTTTGGGATAAATTCATTCTAACTACGGAAACCTTCATCGTGCGTGTTCCGACACGCACTTGCCCAGTTTTTTAGAGACAAGAATTAGACAAAACATAACATTTTTGTTCCAAAAACTGTCACAGTAACTTACCTAGGATTCTAAAGATTTCCAAAAACACTCCACTAACCTTAATCCCGGCACATCATCAAGCTGCGCACCATCCGGCTGCTGCCAGGCGATCTGCGGTGAGGGGAACCCGTGCGCCGCGCATGAGGCTCTGGCACCCGTGCTGTTGGAGAAGACCAGTCGTGGGGGCGGCTCCATCAGGAACACTGGCCCGTGCTCCTGGCCTTCACCACCTGGGAAATAACGTGGGGACGTTAGAAGGAAACTACTGTTGGTCTTCAATTGTATCGGCACAGGTCTACAGGTCATGATTGAACAAAATTTAAATTGAATTGAAACATGGGATAGCCCTGTTTTTAACCGAATTCAAAAAGGAGGAAATTCTCAATTCAACTGTATTTTTCTTTTGGAAATTTATCACGCGATAACTCCGGTACTTGTGAAAAAATATTTTTTAATGGATAGAGTAGGGGTCCCTTATAAATTTTATAAACTTTGCTCTGGTAGTTTTTGAGTTATTTTCAATAATACGTACTTAGTGTATATTGATGTTATAAAAACTTCCAGTCACTGTTATTACACACAGTACAGCACAGTAGCAAGTAGTGGTATAGAAATTTGTGAGGGGGACGTACAACTAAAAAAGCGAAAAAAAACCTAATTACAAAAAAAAAACACTGCAAAGTGAAACATAACATTAATTGCGGAAGTTGTTGGCAAAGAACGAAAATACAAAACCAAAGACACTGACTTCCGACATTAAAGTTATTATTATAAAAATAAGAGCATGGTTATAAACCCTTTTGGCAAGTTTTTGATATTCATGGTCGCTGAGATAAGATTGCGAATTGATTGTGTATGTTTTCATTACGTTTAATCATTATTCTTTTGAGGTCTAATTCACAGTTAACAGCTGTTAACTGTGAATTAGACCATATGTGATGTCAAAAACTTGCCAAAAATGTAGGTAAACAAAAGGTGTTCTTGCCAGATAACTAAGAATGGAATGCGAACTGTCTAAAAATACGGAGTTTGCCCCTCTGATTGCTTAAGAAATGGTGAGTGCCGATAATAACATTCGTCATCCTAGATACTCAAACATGAATTTGATTCTTCATGTGAATATAATATTTCTTAAACCACATAATGTAGCTTAATTTTGTGGTTTTAGAATAATTTTTTTTAGAATGGTTTTACCCCCAAAACGACATAAAAAGGGTACTTAACACATGTTCAATGGACAGCCGCAGTTGACTTATTCCGTTACTTACATTACAGCGGTACATTGTTACCCCTTTCCTCTAAGATTAATAAATATAATTTCCATAAGATACAATGTATGAATCGGTCCCGGAAAACTTGCTGTTTCCGCAAGACTGTTCAGGTTTTGATAACTTACTTACATTTCAGCAATTCTTACAAGCTGGATTGTATTGTATTTTTATCGATGGAAATCCTATTATTTTGCTCCGATAGACCATCCAAAACTTAGTAATCATAATTGGGTACTCCGAACAAAATTTTACCTATACAAAAATATAAAGACTGCTATAAAATTCTACAAAGGGTTCTCTCCAAGGGATTGCAAATTTTCAGACAGTCGTTAAGGTCCATTATAAACGCAATACAGTCGTACTAGCCACGAGGTAAAACAACGATTAGATCTCAACGTACCTGCGTAATGAGGCTGCTATCTAGATAAAATAAGTTATTAAAAACTAAGTTTGAAAATTAACATTTAATTTCGGGGTCTGCTCTGTCGAAAATGTTAAGTTGACCATTTCAAACTTTTTGCGAACCATAATGACTACTTTTCGAGTTTGTTAAGGTTAGTAGGAAATTAAACGCTAAAAGTTTCAACCAATAGATTTTTTTAACTTTGTCAATACTAAAACTATGACTAAGGGACTACCTACATCATCAGTACGCATCTATTCGATTGTTCACCTTTCTATATTGTACCTAAGTTATTCTAGTTTCATTAAATAGTAATGCATGACTGGGAACAAGAAAGCAAGCCAGTCAAGCGAGCCAGTCACAATCAAATACACATAGACGAATTTCCAGGAATGGACTGCGTAGTTTCTGAACATATGCACAAAGATATCGTAGAACGCGAACAATCGAGCAACTTGCACAAATTGTGACCATTGACATATTGGCTGCAGTAACTTGGTAGCATTGAACAGAATATACGTTATACAAGGTAGAACTAAGTTTTAAGCAAGTGATTGGTGCAGTGTGAAGTGAACATACTTGATTGAGTTTGTAATGTTATGAATTGGGGAGAAGTGCAAACATATATTTGGTTATTTGGTTTCTAACTTCAGTGGCAAGATTTAGTGACAACGACATCTAGCATTGATGTAATAATAAAATAGTTAAAGTCCTCCGGACCGTATTACGGCATTGACTGCTAATCTTTATGGAGACTAGCCATCGGCGCGGGAGATATTATAGTGCACAAGTGTGTGCAAGACACACACACAGAGGCACTATCTCTTCCCTCACTCCCATAGTCCGATGGGACGACACACAATCCAAGACAACCGGAGAGAGTCTAAGCGCAGGACCAACGGATTAACGTGCTTTCCGAGGCCAACACACACACACACAACACACACACAACACACACACACACACACACACATTGCCAACTTCCAAACTCCACGCTGTAGCATTTATGAATTACATATGTCGGTACTGGTAGATAGCTTATTTTAGAATTACGGTTTAACACTAGATAGTACGAGTTCCATGTATGTATACCTATGTCATGCGATTCATTCAAAATGATCGGTCACCTACATAGTCAAAAATAAGGTCGCACCGTATCTCGCATTCAGTCAATTCAGACATCCGTCGAAACATCGGAAACAAAAATGTTTTTATTCAATCCAGAGCTTGTTATCGTTCTGTAGATTCCGGGTTAAACCGAGATTTGTCAAATTAGACATCGGGTTAACTGCCTTAACGTGGTTACCGCTGACAGACAGACGGCTGCCTTGATATGTATAATACGCCATTTGAATTTCAAACGCCATTCCTCCGTGAACTGGATTCAACTAGCGTTTGCCACAATGTTATGTTGGAATTAACATAATAACGTGTTATATAACTAAGTTTGGATTATGGGGACTCGGATTGGATTATTGTTGGCTAGAACTGGTTGCCGATCAATTTAGTTCGATACAAGTTTGTTTGGGATCTGTTGTGCTTTTGTTCGGAATAAAATTACGTAGGTACCTATCAAACTATTTATAAACAAAAACATTGTCACATCATTGATAATGCAAAGTAGATAATATCTTTATTAAAATAATCAGATAAAGTAGGTAAACATTATATAAGAAATTATATTTAAGAACCACATAGAAATGTCGTCCACATTCTCCTCATTTCTGTTCAACAAAGCATTCTCAAAAGTCCACACACGCATTCTTAACTTACTAACGTACCAACCCTACTTCAGCCGCCAATCATCTAAAAATAGAAAGTCTCACTCGTTAAATTCGCACCTTTCTAGTACCGTCGCGTCGGTAAATTTACGAGCACAGACGAGCTTCTATTTGCGCGTGCATAAATATGCAGTTTGGTAGGTACCTAATTTGTTACGTCATAGTATCGTGACCGAATCGGATCGCCCTGTAGCTGAATGATCCAATTTTGCTATCTGTACTGCGTACACTGACGTGAAAGAATGTTTGAAAAGCTTTTTTTTATTTTGTTTAGGGAATTGTTAAATCTTGATACAGATTCGGTGGCCCGAAGTTTTAAAGTATTTACATAATTAAGCTCAAGCGGGCGTTCTGACACAATTTAGGAAGGCTTTGTCCATTGGTAGATAACGATGTTTTGTTTTTATTTTCGTCATGATTTAGGTAGGATTACAGTTTAAACGATTACTTCTTAAATAACTGTTGGAGCTAACACTCTCGTTTTACCTTTATTTTATCAACTACATAACGTAAGGCATGTTATGTAGCTCATATAAAATAAACGTAAATCGAGAGTGTTAGCTCCAACAAACAGTTCTGTGCCACTTGCATCCAACGCGTCCCTCGCTCTTATGAGGTCGTCGCCTTGCTAATTCTAAGAGCTACTACCTGCGTTAGCTATTTTCTTTCAACCATTTTTTTACAGTTCTGGCTTAGACTTGTTAGTAATCAATCAAGTCAGCCTATCGCAGTCCACTGCTGGACCACAACACTCTATCCTCCGCCTTCCGCGTCCAGTCTGTCCCAGCCACCTTTTTAAGGTCGTCGGTCCATCTAGCTGGGGGGCGTCCCACACTAAGTTTGCCGATACACGGTCTCCACTCCAGGACTCTTCTGCTCCACCGTCCATCGGTCCTTCGACAAACATGGCCAGCCACTGCCTCTTCAGCTTGCTCACTCTACAAGCTATGTCAGTGACTCCGGTTCTTTTCCGGATAATTTCATTCCTGATTTTATCCTTCAAAGAAACTCCGTTAATACTAGCTACTTTAAATTATCAGACGTTTACGACATTGGATCAATATAATAATTGCAAAAAAAGTCATCGATAATAACGATTCGTTTTGCACGAAGGAACCAGAAAAGCTGATTAAACTTTCGCAATTCAGTGACCCAATATTTTTAAAGCAAAACAAAAACATACCGACCGTACTTTTGTATGAGGGGAAAAAAATCCTTGAAACTTGTATCGTTTAATACTTTTATCTTGGCCATGTCTCTTTTGTTCAGTTTTGCGAGTACCTGGTCACATAATAGATAGGTACAGAAAGTCAGCTCTATCTACTTGTCTACGTACAGCGAGAGTACTTCGCACTGGCGACTATTTGTTTGAGATCGCCACCCGTATGTACGCGTCTGTGTGCGTGCAACTGTTTTGGCTTGTAGTTTTTGCCAGCCTTCTGTAAGTATCTATTTCGTGGGTCTGACGTCGCTCTTTGCGCACGTGCGGTTCAAAGAACCTGTCGCGTTGATTGTCTGGATACTGCTATAAAATCTAGGACAAAATTAAGTTGTTCGCTTTATGAAGTTTTTATTCGGATTTAAAACGCATGGGAATGATTTAAAATTGTTAACAATACAGAGTGGCAGGGACATCGTAACCATGAATTCAGCGAATGATTCTAGACCCTAGCGTAGAAAAAATATCTGCTAGTTCATAGAAAAATGCAATACCTAGTAAAATATTATGCGGAACAGATTAAAGCGTAGTTTTTCGGGTTAAATGGTTTTATTTAGATGCAATGTGTATGTAGGTAGGTATTAACTTTAGCACATGACGTACCTACATACTTTCTGAAATGGTTATAAGATACATTTTTAATTTCATGGTTACAAGAACGTTCACTAAATCAAATCAGTTTATCTGTCGGAAGTAACCACTGAGCTCGCTCGGCACTATCCTGAATTATTAAGGCAAATATAATAAAACATTCGTTAGGGTCCCCGTGGCTAGTTAGTTTGATCACTAAAAGTAAAATGGATATCCTCTAGAAAACATTTAGCTGAGAAGAAGTAGTAAACTAATTTCACAAAACCCTTTCATTATCTTTGTTCAGCAAAATAAACAAAGGAACATCAATTTTGCAAACACTTTAAGAAGTCCTAATCATAAAGTAAGACACGGGTTTTAAGACTTGTGTGTTAAGTTTATATAAGTGGTGTCATCCCTGGAGTCCAAGCTCGTTTATGATATTATTGCCAACGTGACAGCGCACTCTAGAATCTAGAGGCAAAAAGAAGTACCTTCTGTTTGTGGGTTCTACGGCTGTGAATTGTAATAAGGTATGTAGATTGTGGTTAGATGTATCGTGTAAAGTGGGAGAAAAAACGTTTTGGAAAAACCTTATTTAAATATAATTTAGGAAAATTATACCTACACAAAAATATACCTAATCATAGAGATGGAGGATAGAAAATACTTAGGAAAGAATTCGTTTGATTATAAATAAAATAAAGCTTATCATAAATATAATTTAAACGGACGCCTCATAAATATTTCATGCTAATTACAACATCATTTTGTAACTAAGCGTAGGTATAGAATAATTTCAAAATGACAACACTGGCATGTTAAATTCTGCGGCAAACGATTTCAGGCTCAATTAAGCAGTGTTATTTATATTGTATACTGTACAGTAGTGTCCACGACGATGTCATGTATGTAATAGCACTTTATGAGTGTGATATAATTTACACAATTCACGGTACGATAAACATTAAATTATTCTAGTTTATATGACGTCCTGTGAAAGCTTTTAGGGTAATTTATCACATACTCATTGTATTTCAAATTACCTAAAACATTAAAGTATGCTTTGATTAAAATAAATTGCTGTAACTCTGCTACCAGTCCGGTTTACAAGCTAAGCTTTGACTACCGTATCGGTAAAAACTTTTATGGAAGGCAGACTGGCGCGACGCTACAGCGTGACGCCGCGCCGCTCTAGTAGATTAATTTCCGTGTAGTTTTCATAGAAATTGTTCTATTATAGTCACGTCGCGCCTGTCTGTGGGAGCCGTCATGTTGTCCCAAAAACAGTTTTTTTTTTACTTGTCTCTCTGCAGGTCAAAGATTAGTTCTCATTTATTCAGTTGAGGAACGAGCCTTCATCACAACATTTGCTTAGTGCAGGTTGTCAATGACTAATCCGCTCAAATTCGTCTCCCGTATGTTTCCTCTTAATGTTTTACGCGCCGGACGTGACGTTGCTAACATAATGGCGCAGTTTACTGAATATCATACGAACTGGACAACTAAAATGTTTAATATAGCTGTAAATAATTTGTTGAAACGGAATAAACTGGCTAAAACTTGGAACAGTTGTATGTCCAGTTAAGAAAAGAGTTAGGTAAACAGATAAAAAACTTTTTCCAAAAAAAAAACAACCGACTCCCAAAAAAACACTACAAAGTGAAAAATAACTTTAATTTCGGAAGTCGGTGTCTTTGGAGCTGTATTTGAATTTTTTGTCACCGCCTTCCGAAATTTAAGTTATTTTTCACTTTGTAGTGTTTTTTTGGAAGTCGGTTGTTTTTTTTTTGGAAAAAGTTTTTATTTTTCACTTTTTAGTGGTTCACATGTATGTGCTTACCCCATCACAGCATACCGGCGTGATGTTATGTTATGAACTGGTGTAAGCAATAGACAGAGATGAGATT
The DNA here is from genome assembly GCA_947359405.1 of Antitype chi. Taxonomy (NCBI): domain Eukaryota; kingdom Metazoa; phylum Arthropoda; class Insecta; order Lepidoptera; family Noctuidae; genus Antitype; species Antitype chi. The sequence continues at coordinate 24,001,307 of OX375808.1, forward strand.
TCAGCAATCCCAGTGCATTTGCTATCATTTATTGAGGAGTTCCGTTGCCTATCTCCAAAGTTCTTCATCAAATCTTCACCAAATTGAAATGAGACCACTACGAGAAAGTACTCTTCCAAAAATACCTAAATCGCTTTGTGTGCCTATAAAATTTGAAGAGTTCTCTCTATTTCTCCAGGATCCCATCATCAGATCCTGACTTGATGATCATGGGACCACCTGGGAAGTATACCCTTTCAAACAAAAAAAACAAAATCCAAATCGGTCCAGCCATCTTCGAGTAATCGGGGAACATACATAAAAAATAAATAAAAAAAAAAGGTTCCGACGAATTGATAACCTCCTCCTTTTTGAAGTCGGTTAAAAATTACCATTAGTACTTTGCGTTAGCACTTTGTTAACCAAGGGTTTTATAACGCGTATTTTTTAACATAAAAAGCAAAATAAAATAACGGACTAATTCGAAAAAAGTACGTATTTAAAAAAATAATATGACAATATAATAATACAAATCAATTAATACAAATTAATTTAATTTGGTAATGTCAAATATGTCACCCAAGAGACAGCCAGTAGGCAATCCTAGTGCGTGTTCATTTACCAAGTGACCGTAGATAATTATGTAAGTACCTGTAAGTTAGCTGCCTAGATACTCATCTCTTTTGTTGAAAAACAGCTCTATTTCTAAATAATTGTCGGTTGGATCAGACAAATTGTTATTCTTTCCAATTTGGTTCAGATAAAGGTTTTGGTCGTAATTACGACGTAGTATGACAATTTTATTTGTTACGTAAAGTACTTTCCTCTATTTCGTTTTTTATTTCTTTGCTATATGAGTTCAGTAACAAGATGAAAAAGAACTTACCTTGATTGATAGAAGCAATAAAGAGATTATTATTACAGTATGTCTACTCTCTTAGATTGCTTTTTAAATACAGTTGTGTTGCTATCTGAGTTTATTGATGCTACATCAGAATTAAGATGTTGTAATAATCTAAGCAGGTATAATCAGAAAATATTTGTCGATCTGGTGTCTACCAGTGATTATAATTGGACATATTATTTTGTTCCAGAGGTGGCATTATATAAAAATTCCAATTGTAATTAAAACCACAAGCTCCACACTCACCCCATAAAGAAAAACAAAGCAGTCGCTACCCACATTTCACATTACTTTTCTCCTCACACATTTACTTTTCATTTGCCCTATTTTTCAACATTGTCAACAAAAGTGTTTCAACTACCCGCAGTTACGTTCAAATTGAAACGAACAACGCAACAACAACAATAGGGCCAGCAATTCAGCTCGTCATAACTCTATGCTCTTTTGTTTTTGATTTTTTTAAACCTCCGCGTACAATGGAGAACGAAAACATATATTTTACCCAAATAAAAGTTTAGAAGTTTGAAAAATGGGCAAGTACGATGTTAAAATGTTGCCGGCGGGCGCCCGCGCGGGTGAGCGTCACTCACAATTTATTTGGAATTGGACTGTAGCTTCCGTGCTTCTGTTTTTGTAGATAGTGTATGCTCAAAGACATGTCAGCTGTAATTTGCGAGATTTGGGTTGAAGAGACCCGATTTCGGAACGGGTTTTGTGTGAATCTTAATTAATTTATCTACCAAGCGACACAAATATGTATTATGAGTAATTCGCAATAATATTCTCGAAATACTTTTATTTGTTTAAATCCGAATCCTTTCAAGCAATGTGGCGAAAATCGTTATAACAGTAATAAATAAGGGTTGTTGCGAAACACAATGCAATGGAATTGTTAAAACGAAAACAAACCGGTTGTTTGGATGAAATGCGTTATATTTCACAAATGTTTGTAGTTAACACCATTTTAAGCTTGTTTTATGGTACAAAATCGAACATTTATTTTAAAATATTTCATGAAGGTAATTTATTCAAAAACAAAACTGAATTCCTACAAGTATGTAATCATATGCCTACCTATAGTAATTTTCGAAAAATGACAAAATATATTGTTGTTAGATTTGGTATTAAATTCCTCCGAATCTTAAATTAAAATATTAAGCAAACGCACTTTGTTGCTGTCTATCAAATACTTTTCCTAATACTCGCTTAAGTTTATAAAGCGAGTCTTCAATATCAAATTACGGAGACGAACTTTTAAAAATGCAGCAGACAAGAGGGCATCCAATAACGAAGAAGCCTCTCAAAGACCCCGTTGGCTTGATAACCTCAAGTTTCCTCACTGCAGGTTCCTACCTAAGCATGCTCCCCATCCAGGGTTACGAAGCAATTTAAAATCCCAGCAGAAACTAATTTTAACTAAGTTTACATTGTTTTTTATAAGCAAAAGTCCAACATTGGGAACTTAGGACACGGGTTTAATGTGTGGGGAATATTAATTTTATGGTTTGGCAGACAATAACAGTACCTACATATTATATTTAAAGTTTATTTTGCAAAGAAGTGATACGAAACTTAGTCGTGAGCCAACGAATAAACAAATACTGTTATTCATTTTCAAATTATAATTTTTTTAGACAGAGCTTTGTAGAATTGTATTTTTGGATGTTCATTGGTTTTGGTTTATTCTAAGCTGCCCTTTCTCAGAAACGGTGTCGCGCGTTTTTACATTCCTATAATTTTATTCAAACTCAAAATATTTCGCCACTTCTAGAATATTCTGTAAACAAAAATGACGCTTTGTTAACGGCCGTTCGTCACTCGGAGATGGAAAATTATGATTATGTTAGTGCCAAAGTTGTTTATTTTAATACAAAGGTTGCGTTTAATCAACAGCGGTAATATTCTAAATAATCTGAGTAATTTCGGGTCAACATTAAACTTGATTTCAAAACGTATTTTACTATTCAAAGGATGAGATAGCTGAGGGGAAAGTCGATGTTTAAAGACTGTACCATCGTGGTATAGCTTTTAAATTAATCTTGAAGACTTAATAACGTTTAGTTTATACCTCAGACAAAGTAGATTGGATAAAAGGTACATTGTCTTAGGAACCAGAATTTTCTAGGAATAAACTCTATCCATAGTAGGTAGTGGATGCGATTTTGACAATGTCATTCGAAATTTGAATGTAATAAAAATTATAAAAAAAACGTTTAAAAAACTAGCTTTTAGTGAACTATAAATGTGTCAAATAAAAACGTTTTTAAATTTTATTATTTTCTTAAAAGCTTATCTTTAAGTGTAAGACGGAAGTTCACGCCTCAAGCTTTTAAGAAAATAAAAAACTTATTCCAAAAAAAAAAACAACCGATTGCCAAAAAAACACTACAAAGTGACAAATAACTTTAATTTCGGAAGTCGGTGTCTTTGGAGCTGTATTTTAATTTTTTGTCACCGCCTTCCGAAATTATAGTTATTTTTCACTTTGTAGTGTTTTTTTGGAAGTCGGTTGTTTTTTTTGGAAAAAGTTTTTATTTTTCACTTTTTAGTGGTTCACATGTGCTTACCCCTTCACAACGTACCGGCGTGATGTTATGTTATGAATTGGTGTAAGCAATAGACAGACATGAGATTTCAGCAATGCCAGTCCATTTGCTATCGTTTATTGAGGAGTTCCGTTGCCTATCTCCGAAGTTCTTTATCAGATCTTTACCAAATTGAAATGGGACCACTCCGAGAAAGTGCTCTTCCAAAAACTACCCAAATCGCTTCGTGTGCCTATAAGATTTGAAGAGTTATCTCTATTTCTCCAGGATCCCATCATCAGATCCTGACTTGATGATTATGGGACCACCTGGAAAGTATACCCTTTCAAACAAACAAAAAAATCGAAATCGGTCCAGCCATCTTCGAGTAATCGGGGAACATACATAAAAAAAAAGGTTTCGACGAATTGAGAACCTCCTCCTTTTTGAAGTCGGTTAAAAATAGTTACTACTTCTTAGTAATTACAAGCTAGTTTTAAATTAAAAAGGGGTTTTTCAATCATTTTATTTTGTATTCAAATTTGTATAAATATACGTTCTGTCACCTTCTCGTGAAAGGTACTGGAAGAACAAATCCAACGAACCCAAACACTTCTTTACACGAGTCATGGTGTGAAGCCAACCCATTGCACAGTAAAGTATGGCATGCCTTGGATAGTGATCCAAGGTATGCCATACTTTAGAAGGGGCTATTATAATTTAATGAATACACAACATTTGCCTGTGTGACTGCTGTGCAGATTTTCCGTAAGGAGAAAATCCTTGGTCAGCGGACCGGTCAAAGTGTATGAATGCGACAAAGTTTAATTAAATCGGAGGAACTCCTAAATGGTGACTTTTCTCGTATAGGATCCCTGGGTGCAGCACCTATGTCATGGTGGTTTTTAGAAACGGCCATCTTAATTGAATGCGGATATTTAAAAAAAAAAAAAACAACCGCTGAGGAGTTCCCTATTCTGTAACCAATGCTGGGTGCAGCAGCCAGGTCTTGGTGGATTGGTGGATTTTAGAACGGATTATCATAATTAAATGCATACATAAAATGTTCTGTCTATTCTGTCGACCGTTAAGTATTTTTTTCTTCAGGAACCAACCCTGGCTGCAGCAGCCAGATTATGGAACGGACTATCATTAGTAAATTCGTATATTAAATTTTGTGGCTGTACCGTTGACTGTTAAAGACTTCCTTCGTCTGGGGCCAATCCTGGGTGTAGAACCAGATCATACATCATAAAAATGCATTGTCTTCAAACCAGAACCAATGTTTAAAATTTCAACTCCGTGAGAGGAAGTGGTTTTAATTCAGCTTGCAAGATGGTAATGTATTGGATGGCAAGGTATTGCAATACATACTAACTAACAAATAAGGTAAATAAAAAAAAACTTGTAATAAATGTTTACGCGAAAGGATTAGTACAATATAATTAATATCAATTAACTAACGGCTTCAGAACGATAGCATACAAAGTCAGTAAATTCATTATTGAAATGTAACCAATAGAAACTTTGTATCTACACAATTTAGAACGCAGCGATAAAAGTTTGATGAAATGATCTCAAGTCACTCGCTCCTGTAGATTATCCGTATGAGTAATGTCTGCCAGTTTTCTAAAGTCAACTTCTAGTTCGCTGTTCTCGCTCCGCTTCTAGTTCAAGTTACAAGTAGCTGATGTAGTTACTATATTGTTCTTCCATCGCCGCCTGCTTGCCTTTCATATCGCGGTGAAATCTGATTTAAAGCGATGCTGCATTTCCGACATTGTTCTTTGAATCTCATACATGATTAATTTTACTTTTAGAGCCGTTTGAACATTTTTAACTAACATAAATTATTATTTTAAACCGGGAATTTTGCATTTCCTACTTAATGAAGATTTTTCTGGCATAGCATAGATGGTATGTGACCGTAGGTATCAGCTGCTGATTTGAGGGACGTTTCCCGAATTTAAAAAACGTGTGAATTCTAATATCTCGTAACTAATAATTTACCTTCATTTTTAACAAGGTTTCGACATTGATTTATCCATGATATAAGATTGATTTAGAGATTAAGATGAAATTCAGCTTGCAAGCTGAATTTAAACGTGAACTGAACACTGAGAATTTATTGGCTTTCAGATATTTTTAAAATCAAATTACAATTGAAAATACCAATTCAATTGAATTAAATTTATTTATTCAGCAACAATTCACATTACATTCGAATATAATCCAGTATGAAATATTAACAACAGTATTAGATGAACAAGTACTAGGTCGGGAAAAAAGTTATTTCATATTTTTATACAAATTCAAGAAAAACAAAACATATTTTATTTATGTAGTGATAATATATGATCCTATTGCGGTAGAAATGTTAGGACTTCTAATCGTATGGAAATCTGAGAGCGCAAGGTTAGGGCTATAATGTTGCATGCATTAAGTAACACTTCCCAACCAAGGGCTCTGTCTCAATAAATAAAATGGCTATAGATGTGTGTCATGATGAAATACCACACCCTTTCTGTTGATCAATTCCGGCCAAAATTTATTTCTTGCTTGTGTTTTGCGTGGCGGAAAAATCTCATTTTGAATGATACCCTTCCAATCCACCATACACACAGCATCACATTATTGCGAGTTAATCCGGATTCGCTTTAGTTCGCTATAGTCTGTGGAGCTTTACTGACCTTTGGCCATGATCTTTTTCGCACGTTCTTGTCGCAGGTGATTCACTTCTTATCAACAGTGATCAATCTTTTAAAAAAGGTTCTCTATTGTGTTCCCTAACTTTTTTATCCATAATTTAAAGTGCCATAATTTGCGTTGTCCTAATCATCATTTGTCCGAATGATAACTTGCCCGCACTTAATGTCACATAATATAACACGCCATACAATTGAAATCCCTAAATACATTAAGCCCTTTTGTTTGTCATAATTATTACAACCATTATTATACAAAATACTTAAAACCGTTTTCGATAAAAGTTATAAGTCCTTAATTCAAATTGTTTAATGTTTATTTATCCTAGTAATGTTTTTAAAACAAATTTGTGTTACAAAGCTTTTACTATGAATTTTTCTCAGGCGTTACGTAAATCCGAGTTAGGTATGTGACAGCGGCCAATATTTCTTCTTCTTCAAGCGACTTGTTTTGCAGGTATTGTCACTCAATAAAACAGTTGATTATAAGCATGTGGTTTTTATTTCCCTGTAAGAAGCATGCAAACAAGCATGCAGCATGCAAGCGAACATACAACATGTAGCACGCAAGCAAGCATGCAGCATGCAAGCGACTATGCAATATTTAGCAGGCATGGTTTCTGTCACGGCTCCGGCGCTGCGGGCTCCGGTGGACCTACGCGAGCTTATTGTTGCAGATGGTTCAACGGTCACCACCGCAGCTTCGTTTTGCTGGCCGGCTTGGCCAGCCGGCCTCAGCCATGGCGGCGCATGTTACAACCACCTGCTCCGCAACTCGTCGGCCGCCTCGCCCCTCCGCGCCTACGTAATTTTAAATTACACTCTAGGGGTAGGGCAGACAAAACTGCGTGGAGTCGGATTTACAGCCATTTGTCTCTGTCACTAAAACCTAATTTTTTGCAAATGTTTTAGTACTAACAATTTTATTATAAACGAATATTCGGAATAATACAAATTATTTAATATAATACTTAGGACATATGACTGTCACTTCTGTGACTGTGACTGTCACTGTCTGTGACTTTTTCTAGTGGTGGTTTGATTCCTTCTTCTGATACATCATAGCCGAGGAACTTGACAGTTTGCTTGCCAAAGACGCACTTCGACGGGTTTATGGTAATCCCGTAATCGTCTAATCTTTGTAGGACAGCACGTAGATCATCATAATGTTTGTCCTTGTTTTCAGAAGCAACGATGACGTCATCGATAAATTGAAAAGTGTTGTCGCATCCGCTGAGCACTTGATGGATGAACCGCTGAAATGTTTGTCCAGCGTTCATAAGTCCGGGACACATGCGAGGAAATTCATATAACCCGAACGGTGTTGTTATTGCTGTCTTCTCAATATCGGGTCCATACACGGGCAGTTGTTGATATGCACGGCAGAGGTCTAATGTGGTGAAGATCTTTTTGCCGTGGAGAAGATATGTAAAATCTTTAAGACGTGGAACTGGGTAGCGGTCGGGTTTCGTAACCGCGTTCAATCTTCTATAGTCTCCACATACACGTATGTCACCATTTTTCTTGGGAACTACATGTAGTGGGCTTGACCACGGGCTCTTGCTTGGTCGGCACAGACCCTGTTGCATCATGGTTTCGAATTCTTTCTTCACAGCCGGATAGAGGTGCGGTGCTAATGGTCGAGTCTTGCAATACAATGGCGGACCGGTGGTTTCGATGTGATGTTCGACCCGATGCTTTGGTGTTTCTTTCATTGATGATGGTCGAGCGATGTTGGGGAATTCTGCTAAAAGCTGGTGGTACGGATGTTCCATGTCTATGCTTCGTACCGTTGGCTCGTTGGAGTATGACATTGGTGCCCTTACGAATAAGTTCGTGACTTTATCGATGAGTCGTTCGCCAGCGATGTCGACTAATAAGCGATGGTGCCTCAGAAAATCAGCGCCGATGATTGGTTTGCTGACTGCTGCGATAACAAACTTCCAGCGATATGGTCTTCGTAGTTTGAGGTCCAATTCGAGTGTCTTCTCACCGTATGTGGAAATAGAAGTATTGTTGGCCGCATATAGGCAAAAACTTGTAGGTGTAGCCTTCATACCGGCTTTCTTCGGAATGACAGAGATGTTGGCGCCGGTGTCAATCAGGAACGACAGGCGTGAGTTCCTGTCGGTGATAAATAGGCGGTGTGAAAGTGTTCTCGCGCCGGTTGCCGCCTCAGCCAACGCAGGTTTTAGTTTTCCGAGGTCGTCTTTGGGTCTTCAAAATTGCAAGGACGTGTGCACCGTTGAGCTTGTTTTCCGAACTTTCGATGATAGTAACAGGTCCTATAATTTCGAAACGATGAATCACTGCGGTTGGAGCGGGGTCTAGATGGTGTTCGTGACCTGGAACGATATCTTCGAAATGGTCGTCTGTGCCGATACGATGATTGATTCGTTTTCAGTTCGGCGATCTCACGAGTTAGTAAGTCAATCTTCTCAGTAAGTTTCTCTGTAATGGTCATCTCGTGAGTTGTCGCTTGGCTTGTACAGGTGGAGACAGCAGCGATAGTTTGTGGATGTGAATGTTCCAGGATCTTATCAGCCATTTGCGCGAGATCGTCGATGTCTGACTTCTTCGCGATGTTGTCGCTGACTGCGAGGACAGCGCGGACTGACTGTGGTAGGTGGTTCGTCCACATGATACGTAGCGCCGAGTCAGATATGTTGTCACCAGCGAGGTTTTTCATGCGCCGCAATAATTGTGACGGCTTCATATCACCTAGTTCCATTTCAGACAACAATCGCTGGACTTGTCTTTGTTCGGATTCATCGTAAACCTGCAGTAATCGTTTCTTCAACGTTTCGTATTTGTCGGTTTCTGGTGGTCGGAGGATTATGTCGGCTATTTCGTCGATATCCTGGCGTTCCAGCTGGCCAATGACGAGCTCGTACATTGCCTTGTCTCCCTTCTTGTGTGGAGAAACGATGGCTTCGAACTGCGCGAACCATAACCGCAGTCTGTCGCGCCAGATCGGTGGAATGCGAAGAGTAGCTGACACACCGGACACTTCTTGCTCGTCTTTCTTCAAATCTACGTTGGATGTCATTGTAGCTTTGTAATCACGTCGGGGTCACCACTGTTGAGGTAGGAGTCCCTGGTAGTGTGTGAAGTGAAAGACGGTTGAGATTAGAATGAATATATTGCCAAACTACACCTATTATATACAAAAATATTTACAATATTATTTAAGGCTACCTACATGCATATTATAATAAAATAAACAAATCATTTGTCGGTAAGACGAAAATGTTCGCATTATGGCTCACATATAAAAGCTTGCGCCGGGCCTGGGTCGACAGTATTACACCAGCCACCGGCGCGCGCGCATGATGAATGGATGCATATATACATGACGTAGGTGCAGCTACAACTGTATTTCATGCAAAATCAGGAGATTCAATTATTATAGTGCTTGATATTATGACAGAATAGTTTTAGAAGTAAAGTTATTTACGTAAAACAAAATTTCGATATTTTGAACATTATGGTTATTGAAGTTTATAGTAATCGTGTTATGGATAATGATTTTCGGACAAACAATTTTAGGAGAAGAGAAGAATTACCTTTAAAAAAATGGTTCGGATTCTTTACGTTTCAATAGAGAATCGCAAATGAGTATACGATTCATTAGGTTTCTTTAACTGAGCTCATGCGGCACCCAAATATCGAGCTTTGTAGTGTAGGTACCCAGACTTTTCCAAATGGGTCAACCCATTGCCCCAGTTGCCGCGGGAGGCGCCCTGGGCGTCGGGAATCCCAGGCTGATTCCCGGCCACCGTAGGCGCGGGCTTGCGGACGGCGAGTAATAGGTAGCTCGCTGTCCAGTTAGGACTAAGCCCGGGTCGACGGCGCGTAGTGTTCCACGCGCGCCTCAAAGAGATGTCAGCACCAACTGGTGGGGTCCGCAAGGGCCGATGCCTGCCAGGAGTGCGGGTTGTTCGAAAGAGATACCGCGGCCTCTGGCACCGAGGCAATTGAGGGAACACGGGTGGGTTTTAGTCAGTAAAAGTCTGACACGCCCTCCCGCTCCACCCAGAGCGGGAAAAGTTATTTGATGATTGCCGACCCAAAAAAAAAAAAACCCCGATCCTACTAATATTATATATGTCAAAGTTTGTATGTTTGGATATTTAGATGTTTGGATGTTTGTTACTCAATCACGCTAAAATGACTGAAGAAACTGGGATGTAATCTAGCAAACAGATAGTTTATAATCTGGATTAACACAAAGGATACTTTTCATCCCGGTATTACGTTCCCGCGAGATAATTATCGACCTCCACGCGGGCAAAACCGCTGGCAAACGCTAGTTTATTATAAAGATACGACCATTAGCATCATTACCTACCATCATTAGCAAGAATAACGTTTCGTGAACCTTTTCACAAATCTATGAAATAGAGGCAAAGGGAATATTGATGGTTCTGTAGAAAAGGCAAAAAAGACGATTTAAAAATCTTCCACTACCGACAGTTGACCTTTATAATTTTTCAACCTATTTTTATCCGAACTTTCAGGGCTTTACTCACCAAGAAATAGGCTTAATATTTTCCAACGGTTACCCAAGCGAGTGGCAGTGGAATCTAATAAGCGGGTTGAACCGACGCAATCCGATTGTCCCAACAGACGGACGGGAGGCTAACGCAATTTGATGCGGAGGCCGAATTGACGCCCGACGCCCCGCACGTATGACTGACGAGTTTGTTGCTGACAGTTTTACACTTCAAGAGGAATGAGAAGGTGTGTAGCTGGATCGGTGACGGGGAGTGTTACGTCTATATGAAAGAGATGTAAATTGTTTGTTTGAAAATGTGGTAAAATTATTATGTTGTACTTAACTATGTGCGGTTACAGGAATTCTTTTCCTGATGCATTAATCAGTTTTTAGCCTCATCTTTCTCCAGAGTAATAGTAATAGTTAATAGGTACTCTTGGGTGTAGTTTTTATTGCATAGAACACGATACGCACGTTAGTAAGAAGTTCCCGAAGCATTTTACTAAGCAACATCTCCTAACGTAGCTTGCCATTTGCCTTGAAACAACAACAAAATGACACTTCATAACAAAGAAAAACAAAAAAGAAGTAACATACAAAATCCCTCTAATTCTCTGAGCCATTTATCGTTCCTCATTTTGGGACTCAAACCATATGAAAATAAACTTTAAGATGCAGCTGTAAGACCTAAAATTATAGAGCTATTTATATCGTAAGGGGTGCACGCAAACACATTAGCATATATACAAGGAGACAACAAGTCCTCCGCCAAAAGTTAATGAAAATGTTTTGTGAACTCATTACATTTTAATAACGCGCTGAAGTAGGATCAAATTTGAAAGATGTAAGCCATAAATATAGCAATTTATGTGGTGATCTGAGAACTGTGGAACAAGCTGGGAAACTATGTATTATTTATCTGAGGTAAAGGTAGTTTTCAGTGCATATTTCGGAATTAAAAAGAAATAAAGGCATGCCTTAAAAGTTACATTTATACTCACTGGGACCAAAAACTCATTGGCATTTGAATTGAACAAACAATAATGTTATTTTAATGTATTCGTTCCGATTAATGTTTTGGCAAGGAAGAGATATAAAGGGTTACGAAAATAATATAAATGTAAATGAACACATAAAATTATTCTATTTCATTCATATGAATGATCCTTGGTGGAATCACTCAGCTACGAGTAGGTATAGCGACAAAAAATAAAGCAAGGAAGTACCTAAGCTGTATAATCCCAGAAATGATATGGGTAGATAGAATAATAACACCCAGGTATGTCAAATTATCATAACTTCGGTAAGATGTTCGTGACACTGTTTTATTCATTAGGTAATTGACCATCACTATGCTACCATACACCCTGCTGCCATAGGTTTGAATTCACTCGGAAGCAACAACACATACACACACTATACACATTATGCAAAGTACAGTAAACGCTAGATAGTTATCAATGTGTGAGAATGTTTACTACTTTAATAACGTCGTAGGTACGATGTTAAGGTACCAATTGAGAACGCAGAATGGCTCTGAAACGGTCCGTGTTCATGTTTGTGTTTGTTATAGAAATAGCAAAGTTATTTTATGTCCTCGTTTGTGTGTTAGAATTGGTAACGGCTTAGAAGCGCTGAAGTTTACACCTGAATTTATTCTATTGTGAAGGTGCAATTATAGAATTTAATTACTAAAAGTATACAAAGTTAACTATACAGTATTGACTTTGGCGTATTAATATAGTAAAATAACACAACCACTATTATTTTAAACAGGGGTACACCCACATTGTTCCAGTATGGTTTAAGTCCTATGTTGTAGGGGCCAATCTATTTCCACACACTACTAGGTAACTTCCTACTATACAAGGTGTAACTTAAATAACGCACAACCTCTGAAGGGGTTATTGTACTCATCATTATCAACAACTTTTACTATGGAACCAAATCTGAAATCGCGAAAAAAAAATCAGGTGTTCCCTACATTTTGACGAGTTATGTAAATACAAGTGTATGGAACAGCTGATTTTTTTTCGCGATTTCAGGTTTGGCCCCATAGTAAAAGTTGTTGATAATTATGAGTACAATAACCACTTCAGAGGTTGTGCGTTATTTAAGTTACACCTTGTATAAATACAATGTCATCATAATAATTATTATAGTACCATTTCATTATTATAATAAGAACTTACTGGTCAACTATGCCTTCGGGAAAAACTCTAATAAAGCATTAATAAAAACAATTACTTTCTCCGCATTATTACCATCCTATGAAAACAATAATAATAATATGGAACTGTTCCTTATAACAACAAGTCACAAACGAAGGGATATATTGTGAATTATGGCTCTATAAATTAATGTCCCGTCGACAGCAAAATGTAATTGAGTTGGTTTATTAGAAAACTAGCTAGCCGAACCTGCTCCGCACGGGTTTTACGACTTAATAAAACATGAAGATTTCTGTATTATATCTAAGTTAGATGGTAATTCAATATACAAAATCCTTGCGGAATAAATTATCTAAATGGTGTTAAAAGCCGCATTAACATCAGTAACATAGTTTAGAAGAACAACGCAATCACACAGACACGCGAAAAGCGACTTCAATTTATAATTTGTAGAGTTAGGTCTCAACTCATTTAAAGCTCAATAATTGAGTTTTTCAGACGTTGTCGATATTTTTACTCGGGCCAGTTTACTCTTTACTATATTTATACTCCATTTACAATAGCATTAGACAGAAGTTAAAAAAGGGTCTTTTCAATGTACACTTTGTAACAAAATTACATTAAACGTGTTGCAGTTACGATTAATGCCAAATTTATTATAATTTATTTAAATATTAGCTGTCACACTTTATTGTAATCATGTGTAACTATTTATCTTATGAAATTATGTGGTTTTCATCTATATAATTATTTCATTTCAATTTAAAATTAAAGTGTCAATGCTAAAAACCTAAAAGAAGCAGGATTGAACAATACTGTGTGACTAAATTAGCTGATGACGACGAAGTTTTACCAACGTATTGTGGGTCGTAAGTTGTTATTGAAAATAAAGTAAGTATTGTAAAAAAAAAAATCCTTTAATCTTAATTAGATTTAAATCATCATGTGATAGTTTGTTTCATTCATTCGATTTTTTGTAGGTTTGTAATGTGTGATGAAGATGTTATTATAAACAGAACATTAATTAAAATAAAATTACTTTTAATTCGTTTAAATCAGTATTTAGTACTGTCTTAAATCTACCTAAAAAAGTTATAACTTAACTTTGAAATAAAATGTTTTGCACTCCTGCTTCTACGAGCCTCTTTTTTCCAAAGCTATAATAAATGGAGTGTAGTAAAGCATGACATAAAATTTAAACAAACAAATAATTAAGGGGTATCGTTTACATGAATGATAAGTGGGAAGGTAGGTAGAACAACCTATTTATATAAATTGTGAAGTATCTATTCACCACTGCTATAAAATAATTCAATTTTATCTGCCGTTGCTTTGTCGTGTCGTGTGCTATCTTACCTTTACATTACAAAAGGGTTGACTTATTATTTTACATTACCTACGTACTGTTTTATTGTCACTCATAAAATATTGCGCTTTAATAAAATTCTATTCCGCTGATAGGGTTATAAAAGTCAAATAAAGTAACCTATTTCTAGGGTGTTAAATTAAACAACAAAACAATATGGTGCCTGTTTTCTTCATTGTATTGGAGCCCTTTTCCATCATCGCCGGGGTAACAAGATAATTAAATTATTTTTCAGTACCGTGACTAATGTAATGCCAATTCCTGAATAAGGTAATTCCAGGTATGCTTAGCAAATCAAAGGAAAAGTCATACAGTACATTAATGTCATTTCACGAAATGACGCGCGCTTTATTTGTGGTTACAAACAAAACACCCTGTGAATGTACGTGTAAGCGCTGGAGCTCTGAGTACTGTTCGAGACAAAGGCGAAGTTGGAAGTGAGTGTGTGATATGTGCTCACACTACTCATCTTCACGCACACATTTACGAGTACAGCGTTTTTGTGAGATAAAAATACTAAGCTATCTGTCTAGCGTCGCCGTCGGTCGTATCATTAGTATCATCGATACAATACCCGTTCGGTCATACAATTTGACGCAACTTCGCATTGCGATGCACTAGCGCCGTTGAGTGCCTCGGGAGAGACACAAACTTTTCGCGTCTTGATGTTTATTTGTGTGCTCTCGTGGTCATGCACATTTATTGGGTGTGCGTTCCTGTGTATACGTGGTACACAATGTAACAAATAACGCACACAACCGTACAGGGTATTCACTGGCTTTTTACGATTTTTACAACGAGACGAATTACGAAACATACCGAAGTTATCCGAATAAAGTTCGTTATGCGACTATTTTAAAAAGTAGCTTTGTTTCATTGAATTGTCGCTACATAAACAACCATTACTTTTGTGTCGTATTATTTTCACATTTCGAGTAATTCCGACGCCATTGTTTGTTTTGATTGATTGGTTTTGGTTGTGAGCTATGATAGCATGCATGTATTTAAGATTTCAACGTTGATAAATAGTATGAGAAATAGTGTATTTACTGTGAAAGTTGTTCAGGTGGGGTGTGTATAGAGAAAAGAAAAAATTATCCATTTTCAAAAGTATCTATCAGTGAAAAAAAAAAGTAGTTGTACACCGGATTTGCAATGAGTAGACAAACAAACAAAAGGACTTTAGTCCATCATAAATTCAATATAAAACAATGTGATTCATTTGATTGCCCCACAGGTTGCATGCTGTGTAGATAGGTACAGCAATCGGTTATTCTGTTTTTATTTTGCCCTTTTTTAAACGGTTTTGAAAATATCAGACCCGACCGTATGGACAGTTTCCACGAACCCATCGTTATAATCGTCTCGAAACGATTCTGGAGTTTGAGTTGAAAGCTCTCGGGGTTTTGGATTTGGATCGGTGCTGGACGGAGCGTTGACTTCATCAGCTGAGATATTTCCAGCTTGTTATTAAGATTCAATGTGCCTCTTACCATGCGGTGATCACTTCCGGTTTTTACCACGTTGATCACAGAGACATCACTGAATATTTGCTTCTTCGTCGACATAATGAAGTCAATTTCGTTTTTAGTTGCACCATCAGGGCTCCGCCAGGTCCACTTTCTGTGCACACGCTTTCTGAAGAAGGAGTCAATCATAAAGAGGCGTTCCTTCTCCATAAAACTGGTCAGTCAGTTACCCTGGTGTTTCCGACGACCAAATCCAAATTGCCCCACTCGAAGCTCATCATCGTCTCGTTTTCCCAGTTTCGCGTTGAAATCCCCCATATCAACGGTGAAGTTAGTTTTAGAGCCATGCATGGCTCTGGAAATGTCCTCATACATGGTCTCTACCTCATCGTCAGGATGTGGCAAGATCGGAGCGTATACTTGTACGACCTTCAACGAATATCTTGCGGATATTCTGAGTATAAGGAACGCCACCCTGGTCGACACACTCGATCGTCACCACGATGCCTACAAGGGACTTATGGACGATAAACACGACACTACCTTGGGATAGCTGATCGCCCTCCCAGAAATAGAGCAAGTTACCGGATTTGAGGATTATCAAGTCCTCCCCCTCTTCGGACTTCAGATAATACTACTATATCGCATCATAAACCGCTCAATTCTTCCTCCAGTTCGGAGATCTTTTCGTCGGTCCGGAGTGTACGCGTGTTGTATGTTGCCAGGTCCAGTTTTTGGTGGTTGTGGTAGCTAGATCTCTACCAGAGATTCTTAGCACTCCTTGCCTCGCCGTAGCCTTGACCGCTACCGTAGCCAAGGATAGGCCGGCCGCCGGGTATTAGGGACCGTTTTATGTTGGTGATTGCCATTTTCGGCGGATTTTCCATAATCGCCACGCTTAGCAGGCGGGTTGGCGATCGCAGTATGCTGATAAAACGCATAGAGAACACTGCTGCCCATTCTCTAGTAAGTCCCGTAGTCACCTCCTACGACACCCACGGGAAGAAATTGGATAAAATACTATAGCTAGACTTAATTAATTTAAGCCAACGCAAGAAAAATCAAACCTGTGTTGACATACAAATTTTTCAAAGTTAACACTTATATCCTGCCCACTACCCTTGCAAAGGGTGTCATGCATCGTGATTTTTCATCGGACGTTTGTCAATTAACATGTAAATTCGAGTCGCTCGCTGATGAGTCCCCCGCGCGTAGGGCTGGCGGCCCCTTTCAAATACCCCAGGATATGAAAGTGTCCTTTTTTGTCTCACAGAGGGGTTTTTAAGCTGAATACGCTTTATTGGCCCGTAGTTTCTTTACTGAGGATGTCAGGTTTGATAGATATATGAAAGCGTAAATAACTAGGGCACAGCTGCAGCAACTAGGTACATGCATAAGATCTGACTATCGAAACGTGTGACCACTGTAAAATACACACGCCCTGCAGAATTGAAACTCAAATCGGGTGGTTCATAAAGATTTAGATAATTATTAAAAAAAAAAATTGCTCCGAAATAACTTTGTATCATTATAAACAACATAGGAACTCTGTCCGGAGACACAACATTCGAGATCCCAAATTAACAATTTCTGTTAAAGAATGTTAGCATCCCTACGGGCGCTCGCATGTTTACAGGGTATATACACATTTCCATGTACACATTTTAAGCGGTAAAGAGGATTTGCTTAATAAAACAACGGATTTGTTTAAATCCATGACCGACGGGTGTTCAAAGTTCGTACAAGATTTAACTAAGTTATTTTTGGTGCAGTTCCAAGGGATCAGCTGTATTTGCTTATTTATTGGAAATTATGGGCAAATTGGTGAAGTATTCTGTCCGTTGCAAAAGAAAGTCGGATGAAAGGAGTTTATGTTTAATTAATCAGCATTCTCCCGCCCTTATGCCAATTTATTTGTAGTCGGCGGAACATGTCTTTTTCTTCCAAACTTCACTATTAGTCGTCATCTCGGTACTCACTTCCTTCTAGCCATATCACCTTTCACACAGTTCATCCATCGTTTCTTTGGTCTTCGCCTCCTCGTATGGACATCCACATTCATACTCAAAATGTTCCTGACGAAGTTTTCTTCATTCTTACGCATCGCATGTCCTTGGTCCATACCATGACAAAGATTTATAAACAACTTTACAGTCATCGGTACCAGCAGCTGATCGTACGAGATTGACTAAACATAGCACGAATTAACTCTGCATACTTCCCGGGCAAACCTTTTGCTTTCAAGGCCCACCACAACACATCCCGATCCATACCAACACATACCCTATCATACGCTTTCACCAGATCGATGAACACCATGTGCAAGTTCTTGAGTGCACTTCTGTACTTCTCGCACAATTGGCAGAGGATAACGTAAAATTATTTTTTTTAACAATAACTAAATAAAACCCAGGCTACTTTCGTATCAAACATGATGCATTGTAGAATTGGCCCATTGTCAAGGACTAACTTAACATAGTCCTTAATTAAGGTCATCCTTTCAGGTGCAAAAATTATCACGAAAATCGCAACTGCTCAGGAAGGCTTGAAAAGTAGGTTATGTTAAGAAAAAGATGCCCGGTTTAATTTAGGATCTTAGCATCAACAATGATAAAGGTAATATACTTAATCTCCAAGCTAACTAAGTCATTTGACAAATAATTGTCCCACTTGTACTTGTAATTCTATTCCCGCAAGACTTCTAGAATCCGAAAAAACATCGTAATAATGTCATTAGATCACAGGCGAAAGAAAAAATACGACTCTGAAAAAAGAAAAGCCCCATAATCCTTTAGTTGCCAACAGCGCCCATGGGGACCATCGAGCTGCTTTATACCTCAACCGAAAAAGGAAAACGGAACCATAATTGCAAAAACGTCTTAAAAATGATAATAGAATTTTTTCTTTAACTGTTTTTGGAGACAAAGGCTTGGGAAAGATAAAAGAGCGGCAGAGTTGTGACATAAAAGATAATTGTGCAGAAGGTTAACAATGAAAATGTCAAGGTCACGTGAACAGTGAAACAAAAAATGTTGATGAAAGTGCGTTCGAATGTGACGGTTGTTTTAGGGCCTGTTCACACGTACCACAACTACACCACAGCGGCACCAAAGCGGCGGTGCTAATTTGTATGTAAATGAATGGTTTATTCACACGAACCACATTTGGGCGGAAAACTAACCGTGTGGGCGAAACCGACCACATCAAGGTGACTTTTCTGCCACGGCAGAACCACAACGACTGCTTCGACGCGACATCGCTGTCACCGCCGCAGTCGTTACCTGTCTGCAAACACTAGCCACACCGTAACCACATCTCAAATACTAGCGAAAACTCAACCATAACGCAACTGCAAGAAGTTGCAGCGACACTTCAAATGTAACCACTGCTTGCCCAAACTTTGTCGCTGCGATGTGTGCGGTTCCAGTACGTATGAACGGGCCCATACTCATGTGCGGGTGCGTTTGGTTCCACATAGTATAGGTCCAATCCTTCTGTAACCAGCTGCGTAGTGTCCACTATTACTAAGATAAGTTCAAGTGAAATGTCACGTGGCAAATTGAATGGGAGTTGGGTCGGCTTTTCGTTGGATCTTTGTCGCGTGAACTCTTTGTTTTCCACGGCAGGTGGCCGAGGATCTCCATTTTGTGACCAATTTCCTTTTGCACGTAGAACACGAAGTTAGAGGAAAGTAAAGTAAATTAATCTCTAGTACCTAATAATAATTAATAATAATGGGTCATCCAGCGTAACCATATGTTGGATGACACTGTACTTGATCGCTTGCGAATTGAAATGCAGAGTAGCCATGTCATCGTCCCCCCGCCGCCGCCGCAGACAGTTGTGGTTCCAACACGGTTCACCACAAGCCACGCGCCTCAAGCTGACGAGGGGACTGATGATAGGGTTACTAACGTAAGTACCCAGTGCAATGAGGAATTGAGGAGTGCTTTGGACGGTGCGATTCGGGAATATCGATTCATGTCGCCCGAACTTAGACCACGCTTACCTCGTTTGCCCATGCATAATAAAAATAGGGCGCTGGTGGCGGCTCTGGATTCGCAGTTGTCAAACTTTTTTGATGACTGCGAAGACCTCGCCGATACTCATTCGATTTTGTACTGCGCGGCTGTAGCGGCATGTCGTGTAGCTCACGTCAAATTTGCCAATGACTCAAGAGCTACACGACCGAAACCAGCCGTACCAGCTTGGCAGTGCAGAATTGAACGCCGTATTGGTGGGGCCAGAGCCCTCATCGGAAAACTAATCTGCTTCAGGGAGGGCAATACTCGCCCTAGAGTGATGCGCTTTGTGAGACGGGCGTTCTCGGGGACTGATATCAGTCCTCAAGACTATACATCTTGTGTCACGGAGCGCATCGACTTCCTGAAGCAGAAAGTGTATGCATGGGCAAACCGTATTCGTAGGTATAAGCGGCGAGTGGATCGATACACCCAGAACCGCACTTTTCAAAGTGATGAAAGGTGGGTATATAGGGCTTGGGAGCGACCGGATCAAAGTGTGGCTGACACGCGCCTACCAGACGATGATGCTATGTGTTCTTTTTGGCGTAGTATCTGGTCGGTGCCTGTCAGTCACACCGAAGGTGATTGGGCTCGGGAAGTCGAGCGAGCCTGCGATCCAATACCAGAAATGGGGGCTATTACCATCTGCCCCCAAGATGTAGCTCGTGCAGTCCGTCCGCTGCCAAATTGGAAATCTCCAGGGCCGGACGGGCTGCACAACTTCTGGATCAAATGGTTCATTGGATCGCACGCTCGCTTGGCGGCTCAGTACCAGACTGCTTTGGAGTCTGGTTCGCTACCCCAGTTCCTAACGACAGGAGTTACCCACCTGCTCCATAAATCTGGTAGTACCGCGGAACCCAAAAATTATAGGCCGATCACGTGTTTACCGACGGTCTATAAGGTTCTTACATCCATTTTGAGAGCTAAAATTTACAATCATGTAGACACCAATTCCATCATGTCTGTCTCTCAAAATGGGTGTCGGAACGGATCCCGCGGTACTAAGGAGCTGCTCCTCATTGATATGGCCATTAGCCAACAGGTTCGTCGTTCCAGAAAGGATCTTTCGACATGTTGGATAGACTACAAGAAGGCCTATGACTCGGTGCCACATACATGGCTCATGAGGGTGCTGGAATTGTATAAAGTAGATACAACTCTGCGCACCTTCCTGATGTCATGTATGGGGCAATGGAGGACGGTCCTTCGATATCCAGGATGTCGAAATATTCAGAGGAATAGCGAACCGATAAGGATCGAGCGAGGCATATTTCAGGGCGACAGTTTGAGTCCGCTTTGGTTCTGCCTAGCCCTGAATCCTCTAAGCACACTGCTGGAGGATTCAGGTATAGGCTATCGACTGAGGAGAGGTGGTCAGGTTATATCTCACCTCCTCTACATGGATGACCTAAAACTCTTTGCCCCCAACAATTTGCAACTGATGGAGCTACTGAAAGTAACTGAAACTTTCAGTAGCGCCATTAGGATGGATTTTGGTGTGGACAAATGTGCGGTCATGCATGTAAAGCGAGGGGAGATTGTGGAATCCGTGGGAACCCAACTCTCGGATTCCATAAAACTTCGAGCCCTCTCCGCAGCCGAAACCTATAAGTATTTGGGTATGTCGGAAGCTTTGGGCATCAATGTTACTGACATGAAACAATCGTTGAAGGAACGCTTCTTTGGCCGCCTGAAAAAAGTATTTAATAGTCTTTTATCAGGCGGAAACAAGGTGCGTGCCTTCAACGGTTGGGTCATGCCGGTCTTGATGTACTCTTTCGGCATACTCAAATGGACTCAAACCGAACTCGACGCCATAGATAGGAGGGTCCGTACGCTGCTGACTGCATATCGAATGCATCACCCACGGTCATCGGTAATGAGACTGTATATCCCGCGAAAATGTGGAGGTCGAGGCTTTTTAAATGCTAAGACTCTCCACAATCGCGAGATATGCAGTCTCAGGGATTATTTCCTAGAAACCGACGTGGGGATGCATCGAGATGTGGTTGCGGTTGACAAGGGCCTCACCCCGCTCTCCTTGGGTAAAGAGAACTGGCGCAAGCCTGTAGTACTTGACACTAAAGATCGCATGGAGGTATGGCAGAGTAAAGAGCTTCACGGACGCTTTTTCCGGGCCCTACATGGACCCGATGTAGACTTTCTAGCGTCCGTAGCCTGGCTACGTTTCGGTGACCTATTTGGGGAAACCGAAGGTTTTGTCTGTGCAATTATGGACGAAGTTATGATGACGAACAATTACCGGAGATTTATTGTGAAAGATGGCACGGTTGACATCTGTCGGGCATGCCACCGTCCAGGAGAATCAATCAGACACATAATCTCCGGGTGTTCTCGTCTAGCTAACGAGGAGTACTTGCATAGACACAACCTAGTAGCCAGGATTATCCACCAGCAACTTGCTCTGAAATACAGCCTTGTGGAATCAGAAGTGCCGTACTACAGGTATGTGCCCGACCCAGTTCTCGAAAATGGACATGTCACACTGTACTGGGATCGATCCATCATCACTGACAGGACTATTGTTGCCAATAAACCTGATATAGTGGTGGTGGATCGACTAGAACGGCGTGCAATGATCGTTGATATAACGGTCCCGCATGACGGGAACCTCGTGAAAGCCGAGAAAGATAAACAAATAAAGTATCTTGACTTGGCTCGCGAGGTTGTCGACATGTGGGATGTGGACTCAGCGATCATTGTACCGATAGTTGTTACAGCCAATGGCTTGATAGCCAAGAGCCTCGACCAACATCTGAGGAGGCTCTCGTTGGGCAGCTGGGTCAAGGGCTTGATCCAGAAAGCAGTACTCCTGGACACGGCTCGCATTGTCAGGAGGTTCCTCTCTCTGGAGCCCTGACCGCCGGTAGCTTGGACCTTGTTCCCGATACCGGTGGGCCACTATTTTTTATATTTTTAAATGTTTTTATATAATTTTATACTAATATTTAAAAATGTAATTTATATGTATATTGAAAGGAATAAAGGAGATATTAATAATGTGACCCGAAAATGTTTTATGATCTCTGGGGTTGCTTTTGTGGAATAATTTTAGAAGATTTTAGACAAACACTATCCCATTTTTTTTTACAAATCATACCGCGAGTAGTCTAAACTTATTACAATGTTTTGACGACTATTTTGGTCAATCTGAATGATCGATTTGTCCTCCATGAAATATGACAAGAGTACATCTAATTGAAGATTTCCACTAGTAACACTGCTAATTTCCTGAAGGCGTACATTATTAAGATACGTATGTACCATGATAAACTTTAAACTAAGTTGTAGGTAAGACTAATCCTGTGCGGCGGCAAGTTACGAACTTAACAGAAACTTAGCTTATGTTAATCCTGTAACCTGTGAACTCCTCGATTAAACCATTTATATCGATTTTCCGGTAACGGTTAAGTTCAACTAACTTACTATATTAGACGGACTTATAAAAAATTTGAAACATAATTGGATACAGATTCACAATTTGATGTGAATCACTTTAATTTTTGATTGTGAGTCAGCATATTTAGGATTCGGTTACTCCCACGGGATCATGGACAAGGCCTTATCCATTGATAATTTTATTAATAAGCGCCTCTTAAATATGCTAGACCCGCATATAATCTTCTCCTAAGTTGCACCAAAACACGATCCCCGACATCCAGTCTAACTGGCTACTGGTATACACTATTGTGTACGAGTCAAATTCGCTTTGATACAGATAATCCGGCTGATTGAAATTAATGAGCACATCAAGCTAAGCGACAGTACAAGAGTAAGCCACTAAATCCGACTAAGTGGTATATTGAGTAACGAGAGATTGTTTATTAATTGATTTGACTGAGTCTTGATTCCCTGATGCTTCGATAGACAAGATAATTACTGTAAAAAACTTTTTCCAAAAAAAAAAACAACCGACTTCCAAGAAACACTACAAAGTGAAAAATAACTTTAATTTCGGAAGTCGGTGTCTTTGGAGCTGTATTTGAATTTTTTGTCACCGCCTTCCGAAATTAAAGTTATTTTTCACTTTGTAGTGTTTTTTGGAAGTCGGTTGTTTTTTTTTTGGAAAAAGTTTTTATTTTTCACTTTTTAGTGGTTCACATGTGCTTACCCCTTCACAGCGTACCGGCGTGATGTTATGTTATGAACTGGTGTAAACAATAGACAGACATGCGATTTCGGCAATCCCAGTCCATTTGCTATCATTTATTGAGGAGTTCCGTTGCCTATCTCCGAAGTTCTTCATCAGATCTTCACCAAATTGAAATGGGACCACTACGAGAAAGTACTCTTCCAAAAAATACCTAAATCGCTTTGTGTGTCTATAAAATTTGAAGAGTTCTCTCTATTTCTCCAGGATCCCATCATCAGATCCTGACTTGATGCTCATGGGACCACCTGGGAAGTATACCCTTTCAAACAAAAAAAACAAAATCCAAATCGGTCCAGCCATCTTCGAGTAATCGGGGAACATACATAAAAAAAAAAAAAAAAAAAGGTTCCGACGAATTGATAACCTCCTCCTTTTTGAAGTCGGTTAAAAATAGTTTTAAGTTAAGGCATTCCGCGAAATTATACGTTTATTGAAATGTGCAAGTTATTGTCCGGAGATACGTTGATCTGAATCTATATTAGATTGACAACCTTAACAAATATGTTTTAACATAGTTAAAATCATCATTATAAACGTCAACAACTCTCCAAGTTAGGATTGGCCTCAAATGTCATGATTTCATGAAATAATAATCATTCAATATTGCGTATTGCACTGCGGCAGGCTATTTCACCTTATGGACAGTTAAAACCTTGTTTAAGATTCTGTTTTCCTTTAAAAAAAATCTAGAATTTCCCTGATTAACAAAAGGCCTTTTAGAATCTAATATCGTAATAAGTAAATTACACTTTTTAATTAACTACACGTGTCGTTACCGAAAGGCCAAACTTGGCTTGTGGGAAAACTTAGTTCCAAACAGTGTAAACAATGTTACCAGTTGTTTTCCTACTTTTTTAAATTTATAAACTGACCCATAACGTTTTTGACCAGTAAATTAGAGATAACTTTTTGAATCAATGTCTACAGGTGGTCAATTCCGTAATCTTAAACGTTCAAAATCTTGTTGAAACGTCGAAGCGATAATCACTGTCAAACTTGTCAAAATTGTAGATTGAGATTAGAGGTAGTTTATAACAGCGATTAAAATGCGAACGTCTTGAGATTAGAAATACGGTAATTGCTCCTCAGTTGGTTTTTATGGGGACATCAGAAACCGGGCATTAACCATGCTACCCAGATCTTCGGAAATAGTTGAGTGCAACTTACCCATGGCAAACAGGATGATGAGGGCTGACACGACCCAGGAGCACATCGTGACGTCACTACCGGCTCTGGTTACATTGTCAATTAGGCCTGCTTGCTTCACACGGGCGCGAGTTCTGAAACAATTAAACCGATCAGTAGGATCATCATTTTAATTAGAAAGGCTTTAGGAATGCGCTGTAACTGTATACAGGATGTAACAGAAACCCTATTGCTATCCTTAAGCACTAAAGATAACAGCTGGTATAGAATCACTATACAAAGTTTCAGCTCAAAACCAACTCTAAGAATTGATACCTTTTCGGTTTCATTTGTTTCTTAAATTCAAATCATAAAAAACGTGTCACCGCACTAAGTAGGTCAATAACTTTCCACGTTACTTGCCAATATCACGATAAATCTCTTCCGAATGATGTGTTTATTTCAATTTGATGATCTGGTTTCAATTTATTAAAAATTCTCATAACTTCTGAACATGTAGAGATAGGATTAAAAAATCCCTTCCAATATCGTTTGATATCATCCAAAGAAGTCGTGCCCTTGGTATATATATACCCTTTTCGTTACACGTTGTATATATTGGTTGATTCGCACAAATTATTTCGCACGAAAAGGGCGAATCGACACTACATATTTTTTTCAGTCGGCGTTTCGCATGAACTTAATTTATTAGTGTGATAATTGACAACTATAGAAATACGAATTAAGCAATTGGCACATATTAAATTTAAGTGATCAAAAATGTAATCAGCCATGTACAATCAATATTAAATAACAAGTTAGTCTTCTTCTTCTTCCTGCCCTTGTTTAATGTTATTAGGGGTAAGCGCAACACGTTTTCCTCATTCATTCTCCGCAAATAACCGTCATGCTATCATTCACTCCGGCGAGATAATTAGTTTGAATCAACCAATAAGTCGTTATTAAGATCTGTAATTTTTAAACATGCAAAATTTATAAGGAGTTTTCTCGAGAAATAATATTTGCAAGTCTGACAAAATAACTATTTTGTAATATTTGGTTAGAAAATCTTATGCTCGTAACACAATTTATTATATTCCGTATTTAATCTCGTGACTGTGCCTATCTATAATTAAGTAAAGTAGGTAGTTAAGGCGACTGTATAAGGTTTTAGTCCAGTACGAGTAGGTTTAAGAGCTTTTTTATACAAAGTCGAGGGAAAAACAATTACAAGTGAGCTTTTTGGGAAATAGTACCTAAACGAGTCTATAAAATTATGATAGTCGGCCAATTTTTATATTTCATTTCATTATTTAAACAATGATGAAGAATAACATGTTAACAATATCACCAGTAAACATTCATCCGAGAAAGAGTGAGACATCCACAAAAGAGAACTTGCGCGGATTCAACGAAAAAGTTACTTTAGTCTTAAGAAAACTTCACAACTTTTGCAAACACTTTTTCTGTTCCGTTGGCACTCCGGCAGAATTCTTGTTTCATAAGAACTTTACATCTTATGAAATAAGAATTCTTTAGATAACTTAATAGAAATAAATATAAGTTGCTAGTCGTAGTTTTTATTCCATTGTAAAGCTCTTACGACTCGATTCCATGTCGGTTATGTCATATAGATGCCACAGTTGATAGGCAGTCTTATATGGGCTTATACAAATAGTGAGTGTAATGGTACTGAATGTTCGATATTGTGAATATTTCTTGAAGTACTAAAATGATTATATTTTTAACAAAATTTAAGAAACTATCATAGGTGTTAAATACTGTACAAAAAGATTATTAAATGAGCACGGAAGGCTTATTTACAATTAATTAAAATACGATAATCCATGGGTTTCATAATAAAATTGATTAACACTCCTAGTAATTATGTCAAAGCAATATTTGGAATGTATCCACAATTGTGTAAAACGAGCTTACTTTTGGCCGCGACTTCGCGTGCGTGGAACAGATTTACCGTCGACTTATGGGGATTAAGTCCCCATGCTCATTAGGGGCATTAGGGGAAGTGAAATTGGAGGAATATTCATTAAGTTCTGTAACAAGGTTTTTGATTCCCATGTGTTGCTTCTCAAAGTACATCGTAGTGTGTGCACAATGTACCATTAGGTGTCGCTTCTCTTTCTTGACACGACGCAATGGGACTGTTCATTTTGTTGGAGTAATGAGGCTGGCAAAACAATCTGGTTTGAAGAACGAAGACACATGAAACGTTCAAATAAAATCTTATTAACCGACTTCAAAAAGGAGGAGGTTATCAATTCGTCGGAACCTTTTTTTTTTTTTTTTTTATTTTTTTTTATGTATGTTCCCCGATTACTCGAAGATGGCTGGACCGATTTAGATTTTGTTTTTTTTTGTTTGAAAGGGTATACTTCCCAGGTGGTCCCATGATTATCAAGTCAGGATCTGATGATGGGATCCTAGAGAAATAGAGAGAACTCTTCAAATTTTATAGGCACACAAAGCGATTTAGGTATTTTTTGGAAGAATACTTTCTCGTAGTGGTCTCATTTCAATTTGGTGAAGATTTGATGAAGAACTTTGGAGATAGGCAACGGAACTCCTCAATAAATGATAGCAAATGGACTGGGATTGCTGAAATCTCATCTCTGTCTATTGCTTACACCAGTTCATAACATAACATCACGCCGGTAAGCTGTGAAGGGGTAAGCACATGTGCACCACTAAAAAGTGAAAAATAAAAACTTTTTCCAAAAAAAAAACAACCGACTTCCAAAAAAACACTACAAAGTGAAAAATAACTTTAATTTCGGAAGGCGGTGGCAAAAAATTCAAATACCTACAGCTCCAAAGACACCGACTTCCGAAATTAAAGTTATTTTTCACTTTGTAGTGTTTTTTTGGAAGTCGGTTGTTTTTTTTTTGGAAAAAGTTTTTTAAGCTTACGAATTCTGCTAACTAGACATTTTCATTAATTTTATTCCTTTGTCGTAAAAATGATCAATGTAGCAGGTACTGAACAATGCTGGACATAGACCTCCGATGGCCACTAAACGTCTTCCAAAGTGAGACTCAACTCCGAGCGTCATTATTGCACTCTATTTTCTTCCCCTACTTCGAAAAGTATAATTACAAGTCATAACACATTTTTACGCGGTGGTCATAAATCTGGCAGACAAGTTAGTAAAGTGAAGTGTGGCGGTGATTAATGAGTACCCGCCATACCCTCGCCCCCGCCCCCACTCCGAGCGTCTCGGGGTCTGCTCTTAATTCTACGTCTCGCTTTTATACGAGTTGCCAATTATGAGATCGGAGTGCATGTTAGGGAGTTTGTTTAGGTTATAGGTGTCGTTATATCACTATTAGAGTCCCTTAGTACTTACAGGTAATTATATTCAGTCATTCCAAAATCCGGGGTAGGTACCCCGGATTTATGTAAAAATTGTTTTATAGAAGCCAAGTTATTTTGTTTATTAATTTAAATGGTGAATTTATTGTTTTGACTCGTAAAAAATACGATTAGGAATTCCAATAAACTAATAGACTTGTGAGAGAAGTGTCGAGGGACATTCTTACCCTAACTTTAAAATACATTTTACACCCTTAAGATTGTATATTCTAACCACACATAAAGTTAACACAAACACGTATATACCGACTTTACAAGAAAATTCATCATATAATATCAAATTAAATTAATAATGCACTGTTGTTGCAAAAGTTCGCGGGAAGTTTTAAGTAACCACAAGAAGGTACGAAGACGTTGACCTTGCGAGGGGCGGCGGAATTAATTTATAGTTTAGCACACAATGCATCACTAAACTGTTTTCATTAAAGTTTTCGCAACTTTCAAACTCAATAAATCTCAGTACTACTACTGAGATTTATTAAGCTAAGATTTATGTAATTTTTGGTATAAACTGGTTGAGGTGTTTAGTGTAAACACGCTTTAACTTTGTTAATAGTCGCATGTAATCAGCCGGATTGTTCGTCTATTCAATTGAAACCATGTGAAAGTTAAATATTAATGTATATTATTTTTGGTTTCCCGATTGTTGTAATAAAACCTGCAACCAGTATTTATGGCTTTATTAGCACATGCTACTTAGTTATATAACTCATTTTATAAACTTATGTACGGAATAAGGAAATAAACAATTTGGATAAATAGAAGAAATGTTATTTTATATCTGATAGATGAAAGAAAATAAAGAAGAATAAACTCAGTTTTACGTCCGTCCGAGTTGTTTCATAGAGACCTTAGATGTTATGATAAAACTTTCTCAGAAATAGGATAACTTAGTTTCGTATGACGAGGTAAAAACCTTGGGCTCTATTTATTTGTTTATAGAATCTTCAGCCTGTATATGAAAAAACTTACATGAAAACGTAGTGATAAGCTGTTGAATTCATAAGTTTAAAGAAACATTTGAATTAGGTACTACTCTTGGATTTTCAACCTATGTCAAGAAGTTTAGGAGATCTACCCCTATTATTAACCGCAGTTCTCAAGAAATGAGCTGCAACTACCTAAGAAAATAAGGGTAATAATATAACTTATACCAAGACGAAATGGAGACCAAACTTCTTCTTCTTAACTTCAGAAAAAACCTCTAATGCACTTGAAGCACTCTTCTTTCTTTGACCTAAACAAACGAACAGATACCCCTTTTCATAGTTTAACTACGATCTCATTGAAGTTTTCAAAACTTTTTTGAATGCAGATACAATTTAAAACCGTGCGACTCTCTGCTCTTGATTAGGTCATCGCTTCGACGAAAATTCCCGAATATTCCATAATGACAGTTTTAATTTCAGTACTTAGATGAGATGGTTGGACGGGCGGAGGTTAAACCTATAAATCGTTGATAAGATCCGTTTGATGAACTTAGCGAGAAAGGCGCGTTTTATCATAGCTTTTTGTTTTTATGACAGCATTCTTGGAAGTCCCAACGAAGCCAATTTGGGACAAGGTGACATTGGATTATTATAGTTTTTGTCTCTCTCGACTTCTTTTTAGGGATAGTGGTTTATTTCTGGATTCATTATTTTGACTATGTATGATAGCCATAGCTGATAAAATTCATAATCTCGGGGCCATGAATTTATAACATTTCCAAAGTATGTATAATGCTTCCGACATACCCAAATACTTATAGGTTTTGGTTGAGGAGAGGGATCTAAGGTGTATAGAATCCGTAAGTTGGGTTCCCACGGATTCTATAATCTCTCCTCGCTTTACATGCATGACTGCACATTTGTCCACACCGAATTCTATCCTGATGGCGCTAATGAAGGTTTCCGTTACCTTCAGTAGCTCCATCAATTAAAATTATTTAAAATAACATAGTACATTTATTTCTTCATGCATTTTTTTTTGACAACAAACATTATTTTATAAGAGTTTCATCATGTTTTTTTATTATTATGTAATATATTAATAATGTAAAATTATTCACATAATTCTATTATTATTAACGATTGCCATTATTTTATTTTCTTCATGCAAAATTAGTTAATATTATTAACAATTTAACCTGACGGTGTCCTTTACAAAGTGCTAAATAAACCGTACTCTAAAGGCCGAATATTATTGAACTTCATATTTCGACAACGGACGACATTCGACCAACCTTCAGGTAGCATCAATTCCCGAGCGTTTATGACAATTTGAGACATTACATTAAATTACATAACAATTTGTATGCCTTAATTACCTAAAGTCCTATATAAAAGACAAAAAAAAATAGTTTAAAAAACTAAAAAAACACGCTTTAAAAACCGAACTAAAAAAGTAGAAAATAATTTAATTCTATTGCAGAGCGTGGGGTGCTTTTTGAGCTATTTTTATAATCAATTAATATCAAGCACCCCACCCTTTTTAATAGAATTAAATAATTTTCTACTTTTTGGTTTGGTTTTTAAAGCGTGTTTTAGTTTTTCAAACTATTATTTATTTTCTAATTTTTAGTTCTGATAACTACAAAAGCGTAAGATTTTTTTTTCTAGTTTTTTTTTTTAATTATTGAATTGTCATCGGTTCTCGATAAATCTATAAAGCTTAAATGAAATCTGACCGTTTGAAGTAGGTCAAAATCAAGTCCAAAGAAGTCGGTTATAAACAAACATACAGATGAAGCTAATATAAAGCGTGTAAAAAAGAAAAAAAGCGTGTTAATTAAAAAGCACGCCTTTTCAACAAAAACAGTTTAATGCTTTGTAAAGTACATTCGGCCGTAGTGGCAAGTAATATCAGTAAATGCCCCGAGCATTTGTCAGGAGGATATATGAATTTAAATTCGGAATCCGCTCGCTGTTCGAAATTATTTTTATTTATTGGTCAAATATTCATTGTGGATTTTCTTTTTTATGGTGGAGCATACGGTGGAGGTCTGCCCGGCTTGGACGGAGCACCGCCGTGTCCCTAGGGAGCCGATCGGCGGCGGCAATCTCTCGCATCCGGTCCTGGTCCAGGCCATGGTACGGAGCGAGAGTGCATGGGTAGCCGTCACCTCCTTCTGCAAAGCAGTAATGCTCGCGAAGGGGGCGCACGTGAGGGAAAGGCAATCTATGCGCCCTGGGCATCGGGAATCCTAGGTCGATTCGCGGCCACCGTAGGCGCGGGCTTGCGGACGGCGAGTAATGGGTAGCTCGCTGTCCGGTAAGGACCAAGCCCGGGTCGACGTCGCGCTGTGTTCCACGCGCGCCTCAAAGAGATGTCAGCACTAACTGGTGGAGTCCGCAAGGGCTAATGCCTGCCAGGGGTGTGGGTTGTACATGGAGATACCGTGGCCCCTGGCACCCAGGCAACTGAAGGAACTCGGGTGGTATTTTAGTCAGTAAAAATCTGACACACTCTCTCGCTCCGCCCAGATCGGGAGAAGTTATTAGATGAATTCCCATCCGCAAAAAAAAAACTACACCATGGTTTAGCGGTGCAAAGAATAGCTACAACTTCTTTTAAAATCGTCGATATATTGTAAATAGTTCCCGACTAAAATTTCTGTATGGCTTACGGATAGACATCCATGACAAAATTAAGGGTTCCGTGTTTTACGGATTTTGGGTAGGTATAGAGTTAACAATCGACATGAAACTGATTTTTATGAATCGATTTAAGATATTATTATTATTTGGAATAATCCATGTTCATCTTATTCGATACCTGCACAATCCCCCGAAACCCATGACAAAAAATGGTCAAATGGTAAAATGGTGAATGATGGATTCGAGGCTTAACAGCCTCGAATCCATCTTGGATATTGATTTTCGTTTTCAGCACCTACCACAAAAAAACTGAACCTTAAACTACTTTAAGGTTCAGTTTTAGACAAATTGAAGATTAAATGAAAACTTTTTAAGGTTATAGAAAAAAATTGGATTACGATAAAATTGGATTACGATAGACCATTAGGCTACGTAGTTTTGTAGATAAGTTGGGGGGGGGGGGTGCTAATATCCAATTAGATTTAATTAAAAACATATTCATATTAACTTGAAAAACTAACAAAGTTACCAAACATTTACTAAAGATTTACGTATCACACTGTACGTATGGCTAAACTTATTTATTGAATTTTCTCCCCAAAGTGACCCCCTCGTTCAAAATTCATTTGAATATACGTCCGTATATGGATAACAGAAATTTATATGTGTACCTTTCAACTTAATTGATTCAGCAGATTCGGAGCAAATTGGCTGTAACAAACGGACAGACAGAAACACGAGTGATCCTATTAGGGTTCATTCCGACGTACCGAACCCTAAAAAGTTACACCTCTATCGGCTCTATCCTCACTGCATGTGTACTAGTAGTGTTCAATAAAAAGTGATATTGCGTATGAAGCAGTTATATATTATTTATACTAAGATTCCCTTCTTGAAAAAATCTTCATCTTGATCGCTTAAAAAATCATCTACGGCAGCAATCACTTCCTCATCACTGCCATATTAAATTTGTGACCTCTCAGTTGTTCTTTTAACCGCGGGAACAGGTAGAAATCACTAGGCGCAAGGTCAGGTAAGTATGGAGGATGTTCCATCAATTCAAATCCAGCATCTTGGATAGCGATCATCGCAACTCGGGACTTGTGTGCGGGGGCGTTTTCTTGGTGAAACAACACAACTTTAGCAAGTTTGCCGCGGCGATTTTCGCGTTCTTCCTGACGCAGTTTTTTATTTGTTCTGCGTATAAGAGCCCCGTAATGGTGACTCCATGATTGACGTATTCAATCATTACCACCCCCTGGCTGTCCCAGTAAAGAGAGCCCATAATCTTACCGGCGGATGGAATTGCCTTATACTTCTTAGGCGTTGGGGATGACGGCCTCTTCCAAGTCATGGACTGTTGTATCGTTTCAGGATCATAATGGTGGAGCCATGTTTCATCCATAGTTACGAAACGAGCCAAAAATCGGTTAGGATCTTGGTGTAACAATTCCAAATTGATTTGAGAAATCCGCAGTCTTGTTTGTTTATGCCCGTCTGTAAGCATTCTAGGCACCCAGCGCGCTGATACTTTTTTCATGCCCAAATATTCATATACTACTTCTTTTGTGGATGCTTCCTATCAAAATCTTTAGTTCTTCAGCTACAAAACGAACAGTAACAAGACGATCTGCCAAAATAATTTTTTCAACCTTTTTTATCATTCGTTCGGTAACTGCCGTCGCAGGGCGTCCCGAGCGTGGGTCGTCTTTAGTTGAAGTTCTTCCTCTCTTAAACTCGGCACACCACCGCGCAACCGTAGAGTAAGGAGGAGCATTAACCCCTAATGTTCCTTTCAAGTCTAGATTTACTTGCTCCCTAGTAAATTTTTTCAGGCAAAGATATTTGATTACGGCGCGAATTTCAATTTTATCCATTTTGCGTACCACGTTCCGACACGAAGAAAACAAATGACTTCTATTTTTTTAAATAAGAAAAGAAAATCAATCATTTTTATTTTTTTATTTTATCAAATGTCTGGGCTTTACCTGCCAGTATTTACTTTTTTGTTGTTCAAGGAGTTTATATGCCATTATTACTTTTTATTGAACACCCCTCGTATATAAAATGATTCATTCCAAAAATAAAACAATTAATTAAAATCATACCAGAGTTTTTATTCAGTTTCAATTTTTTTTTTCAAACTCAATTTAATTGCGAGTATCGATAAGGCTGAATGCAATTTCTGAATCGAATTAAAAAAATGGGTGGGTGGTCAGCACTAAGTGCCTACGCAACACAATATTTACCATTTTTTGACAATATTTGAGTGTGTTTTTATGTAGTTTAGGTATGAACAGTGGTGAAAGTAAGAATGCAGAGAGAATGATTAGACCTTTATTTTGCCCTTTTTCCATATTTTCAGCAAGAGAGAAGGTGGTTACCTGACTGCGCCAGAAGGAGGGTTATGTTTTTCGAGTGTATGTATGTATGTGGATTTCTTTGGCACGCTCTGTAGCCTAAACGGCTTGATTGATTTCAGCTTGAGAGGTGCCTTTAGATTTGTCTTAATTGTGAAAGTGAAACTAGGTATAACAAAATTTAAAAAAAAATGGCCGATTTTTCGCACTATTACTGTGTTCAATTTTTTTTTCTCAGCACCTATTGAGTAGAGTATTAAAATAAAGGGTTTCATTAATAGGTCTCATTAACGTCAAAAATAATTATATTAACTAAAAACTGTGAAATTAAAAAATAAAGTACAAAATCAAAATCCGGACAGCTTGTAAAGTGAATTTTAATGAAAAAAGATGGAAACAAGAAACTTGTTTTGAAAGGATGACTATTAGAATGAATACTATAAGCAATCTCGTGCAGTCGGAGGCAATAAAGGTGGTTATTGTTAAATTTAAGAAGATGCCAAAATCTAGTCGAGCAGAGAGGTTAAAATTGAATTCTGCAATAAGTCTCCTGATTGTCCACTCACTGATTGGGTCCCTTCGGGTCTGCAAAAGTTGTTGCCGGATTGCAACTCCCGTCTGATCTCAATTGCTTAATAACATTGACACATGGAATCGATCTTCTCGGGTCAATGTGAACCTTGGCTTGCCATTGCTTGGTCTTCTTAAGTTAGGACGAGTCTCCCTTAACCTCCAAAGCACTTGTTCTGGCCGTTAGTCGCTCGTATCTCCCCAATGGTACCATAGTGATGACCCTGGTACATTCCTGGAGTATGAAGGCATGATGATACCTTTATTTACAAATCTACGTCTGCCGTAAACACTTTTAATTAAATGAAGTCGGTTAAAATTGATTGGCACAATTAACAACAATAATTAAATCGGCGTGAGAATAAAAGTATTCAAATGTATTCCAAAATTATGATGCGTGGCAATTTTTTTTTAATTCTTTGCCGTTGATGACTTCGAATAGGCCAGTATGAAAAAAGGTTTTAATGTGCCACATAATATTGCTTTCAAGATTTTTTTAGTTCTTGAAACTGATACAATGACACTTCATGATACCTGTTTTGATATTTTTTGGCACTTTGCAAGGGGCGTTTTGTTTGCTCGTCAATGTAGTTAAAATGAATTTAGTCCAACAAATCAACATCCAAAATAATCCAACCTAACAAGTCAAGCTTGTAGCCACAACTCATCAGTAATCAGTAGCCTGTAGCATCAGTTTGGCATAGTTTAACCTTTACAGTGGTGGCTCAAATCAAATCAAAAACAAACCTGCATGGGCACTTATGAAACAATCTGTTTGCAACTAGATGCACGTTTCCAATTAGTTATTTCCTATGTAGAAAAACCGATAAGAAGCTTCATCTAAGTGAAAAAGAGGCTACAGTAGCTATTTCCTTTCCGGAAAAGTCTTACCCACTTCATTGAAATTATGGCAAAAAAATGGTAGGTACTGTATTATCTAGTTTAATGTAAAATCGAATGGTACCTTTTTAGTACACAATTTTCTATCTCCATGAATATAATTATAATCCCGACGACTTTTCTAGAGAAGTAATTCATTATGTAGCGCGATATTTTATAATTATTGTTAACTAGCATTGCATTACACAGAGTGATTTTGTTGTGTTATTTAATTAGTACTTGGAAAAATTACCTATTCGGTTAAGGCGAAGAACTTAACTTTGTTAGGAACTGAAACAAATGTTGAAGTAATAAATAAACATTACAGTGAATGGCTTCCACCAAAGCCCATTGAAAGACAAAGTAACATACGTACGTAACTCAGTCATACACAAACACACCAAATCGCTCAGTCTCTTCACCTGAAGTGTGAATTCAAACTTCAGTGGTCGCTCCACACAAACATACACAAACACAAACAAACAACTGCAGACAGTCTGTAAGACTTTTTTTCTTTTCCACTCCAATCTCCTATTTGACTTGGCTCCAAAAACAAACATATCACTACTCCCCACCTCGATCTTAATACATCCCAACAAAGGTCAAATTACCCTGAACCGATAGCAGATAGAAAACTATAGACAACCGTGAGCCCGAGGGATCAATTATGCATGCCATGACAAGAGATGGGGGTTTAAATAATAAAGGGGATCTATTCAAAGTGGCGGCAGATTTGATACGACTAATTATTGAAGTCTGGGATTCGGGATCTGTTTTAGTACTTATCATAATTATACCGACAGAATTTTGAGACAGCGATCGAGTCTTATACATATCTAAAAAGTAGCTGATGTTGTGCTCAGCTGAATGATGATAATATTAAACATGAAAGCAAACTTGCTTAGCTCACTCTGTTTGACTAGTTCATTATAAATTCCATAAATATTATAAACGCTTTGACTACTATACAGATACCACTAATTACCACTCAATTATTTTAATTCCTCTACTATAATTATATTATGGGTGACAGTTACTGTTTATAAAAATTACGAACTGAAGTCAACTTGTCCAACTGCTACAATATCATTTAAATAACTTGTTAAGACGTCAAAGCGAGGCAGGAGAAATTGCTTCGCCATCCCATGGGGACTATCCATTCAATGGTAACAAGCAGCGTATTTTCCCTTTCCCGACGCTTTCCATGGTGAAAAACTTCCCTTGTCCTGTGCTCGTCGAGAGTGAATGGAAACGGACTGGCCGGCTCACATTCATGCCAAGAGTCATGGCTCAAGTTGTGCCCATTATACCTGACGATGGAATCGCAAACTTTAATTTTGTTTGTCGACGTTTGACCCTCCGATATATTATTAAAACTTTTAGGGTTAGACCGATGAAAGTTTAAGTAATCGGTGGCTTAGAATTTGATAAAGGTAAACATTGTCATGTTTTGCCAATCTGTGGGTTTCAGAAATGTGTTGGTAATACAACAGTTTTATTAAATATAAAAATAAATAAATTGAATCATTAAATTGAGAACCAGCATTCGCCAGTTAATAATTACCTTAATGTATTTTTTTTCAGGATTATTAGGCAGAAGAAAACTAAAAATCATCATTGGCAGCCACATATATCTGGGTAGCAACCGAGACAACAAAAAAAAAGTATTCTCAGTAAAGTGTTTGATGTTGGTAGTACGAAGTCAAAATCAGCCATTAAAATATTACGTAAGCGCTTACAGAAATTTAAAAGTAAATTTTCGTAGAATTAGTGGATTATTTTCTTGTAATTGTAAATACTTTTACATAATGAATGTAAACACAAATTCCCATTAAATCTACTGCACACATCAAAAGTGTTTAGGGATCAAGAAATTTAATAAAAATATAGCTCATTTGAAATAAAATAAAACTGTATATTTACCTAGTTTGAATAAATAAAATGTTTTCATATGTGTAGATCGACGAAGTACTCTCTCTGCTTTTGAATTTAAAAAAAATAAAAAAAAAATAAAAAAAAAAATCTTTTTATTTCAGGCATATTTGACCCATACATATTGTTAGTAGAACGACTTAAAACTATGTTAGTATTTAAAATTTTTCTATTAATTTAAGTATTTGCCGCCCTCTGGGGCCCCGGGCACGCGCACTTGTGCTTGAACCCAGTGCCCCAGAAGGGGGCTGTCCAGCTTGTGGCTGAGCACGTTCAGGATGGCGTTGGCGCTCCCACGCGTACGGAACATCAGCGACGCGATACGGCGCCGCAGCACAGTGTGAAAGCCGTCTGTGTGCGCGTGCGCAAACATCGCAGACGCACTACAGTAGCGTGGGAGCCCCACCAGCACCCTGAACGCGTTATTATATTGTATTCGGAGAGCGTTGATGGCCCGCTGCGTGTAGTCGACCCACAGATTGCAGGTGACTAATAAAGACATGAGGTGAGGTGGTGAGGTGATTTATAAAGACATTTTGTGACTTTTGCTTATGCTGAATTTTTCAACTTATTTATTTTAAAGATTTTTATTGCGTATAATTGAGTAGTCTGTATTGCCGCTGTTAACGCATTTATCACAATCGCAGCGTTTCGGGTACTCAATATGATTTCATCAAACACATGTTGCGGAATGGCCGTCCAATTCCGTTGTAATAGGCGAAAATGGTGTAGGTAAGTACGGCATCCATATTTGGCAAAGCTCTTCTTTGAAGCATATCCAATGCACGCTCAATGGGATTCAGCAGGCCATAGTAGGACGATGGTTATCAGCTGCGGCAAGTGTGTTTGCAACGACTCTGGCAGTGTGTGGATGTGTATTGTAGGAAAGACAACATTGGATACAACCGTCTCAGCGTAAATCTGTGCATTGAGATTGCCTCAGAAAACGCTAAATCGGTTCGGTTCTTCCCCCGATCCAAATACGGTGGATATTTGGATCCCGAACATATTCTTAGATATTGTTGTTGTTCCACCACTGTATGCATGGACTTCCTGGCATGATTTTAAACGTTCATAGCAGCCAAGGGTCCTTCAACACCGTTTACGTCTAGTATCTGGCCTCCTACCAAAACAAGATTCGTCAAAAAAAAACACAAACTAAACGCCACTCTCAATAGCTTCACGTAGCGGCCTGCGGGAGATTGACTTCTTGCAAGCGACTTCGTATGGTTTGATTGCTTATTAACATCCCTGAAGAGCTATGAAACCTCATAACCAATATCATCGCGGTTATTTTACGATTTCGCCGAGCAGTTATTTGTATGTAACGATCTTGTCTGCGTGTGGTGATACTAGCTCGTTCTCCTTCCACTCCACGCTGCCAGTGATGCGGTAACGTGTCCAAAGTCGACTTATAACACTCTGCGTAGAGCCCAGTGTGTATGACATAATATTAACAAAGCTAGGTGTACACACACATACACATAGTCGACCAAGTTATAAGCCCATATACATAAACACAAAGTTGTATTAGATATCAGTCACGAGGTCGCACATATGCCTAGACGCCGCCGCAAAATTATTAATATGTCATGTCCCTTGACAAAAAGGTATTACGTGCGTTAAAGATATTGATCCCATCTTAGGAAAACATGGTATAATCATGCTTGTTTATCTTTCATATAACATTTTCTCAATTAGTTGGCGAAGAAAGATTTTGTAGACTCTAAACGTGGAAGTATAGTT
Organism: Antitype chi; assembly: GCA_947359405.1. Lineage (NCBI taxonomy): Eukaryota > Metazoa > Arthropoda > Insecta > Lepidoptera > Noctuidae > Antitype > Antitype chi. Next base: position 24,040,707 of record OX375808.1, read on the forward strand.
TTCGTACTGCCAACAGTACAGATTGATTTTTAATATCACTCATTAACTGTGAACCCCAACTTTTTACATCACTTGAAAAAAAAAGGGGTTCAAAGTTCAGAATCACTCAAATCAAATCAAATCATTTATTTTTGCAACATTCAATACCCTGTTTGGCTAAATAATAATAGCCGTACGGGTCGACTGAAGGTAGATAGGTATCGCTATTCGAGGTCTTTTTGTGGATGGATGACCATACATTACATATCGAGATCTTTGACAGTCGTTACGGGTAGTGAGCAACCCAAAAAGTCTGACAAGCAGTCGTATCAAGTGGTATCGTGCACCAGGCTGTGGAGGTCAGATAGGCAGTCGCTCCAGGTAAAATACTGATATGTAGCTGCATCCGGTTAGACTCGAAACTGACCCCCACAAAGTTGGGGATAGGCTAGGCAGACTGATTACCTACCTAATTATATTATCATTATGGAATAAAACGTTATTTTATACATTCTCCTTGACACGCACTGTTTAACTGAGTGAAATGTAATTTTAAAATATATTAACACAAGCCCAATCTTTATCACTATAAACGACCCTCAGCCAACAAAAAATAAAATTATGAACATTCTTTCCATTCTCTCGAGTCTCTAAGGGGCTTTAAAGCGAATACTAGGAAGGTATTTTCAAACAAAATACATATTTTATTACAAAGTTACCAAAATCTACGCTCGGCTCATGACGAATTCCCTAATTACTCATTTGAACTCGTAGACGCGCTACGGCGTAGCAGCTCTACGAGTGTCGTAGACCTTGCGTCGTCGCGTCGCTTGGTAGAAATTTTAGATAGAGAATTAAACTTAATGCTGACTAATCATTTTAGTTTATTTTTTATTTAAATACGTAGTCGTAACGGATACTCTAGTTGAAACTTTATATACCTATGTTGTGTACCTTTAAAATACATGTTATTAGTATACGTATGTCGGCATTTATGAAATAAAATAATTACGAAAGGTGATATTATATATATCCCAATATTTTCAAACCCGTTTCGGTTTCAGCAGAGCGATCTATCTCTCTTTAAAGATTTCTAAAATCCAATTATATGCAGGATGGTAGGGACATCGACGCGCAAACTGTAAGCATGAATGCAGCACACAGCACGCACCTAGCGTAGAAACGTTACGCCGGTTATCTAAAAAAAAAACTGTTATTTCATAGAAAAAAGAAAAAAAATCTTACGCGGTCCAATATACAAAAAAAAAATAATATAACCGACAAACAATTTTGACGCAGGAAGGTTCAGAATCATGTACTGTATCCTTGGTAACAAACTGTGCGTCGATATCCCTGCCACCCTGTATAGCAAACAAAAGATAAATTAAACTGTCCATTAACAACAAAGTAGTCTGTTGACCTGGATATCGTCGGTTCGCTTCCGAGTCGCGTCACGTCGGATTCATGAGGAACATCAGTAACAGTGTTAGATCCATGATTGTGACTGGAAGTCTGAGCCAAGTTTATGACTAGATTCGGGCTAGATTCGTAATTTGGTAAAGCAAGCTTTTATGTGTAACGGTAATACAAAAAAGTTTAATAATATCCGATACTTATACAATCTATTTTGTAAATATATATTGTATATATTTTCCATTTAGATTTCCTTTTATTAAGATACATCCGATATCTATAATTATGTCGAAGATTTTGGGTTAATACTGTGTATGTATTTCGTTGGTAAGCCTTTATAAATAAGTAAAATCTGACCTGCGCCGCACTATACAGATATGAAATGAAAGGAAAGTGACCATGATTTTAGTAAAACTACATACTGTCTAAATTATTATTGCTTACTAGTTTCCGCGCGCGTCTTTATTCGCGTGTAAGTCGTAAGACACCACAATGACTAAATAAAAGCTGAATTGGAAGTTTATGCATTAGTGTCAGCAGCTAAAATACACGGAGACTCTAGACTGGTGACGCGGGATAACGCGGTACGTACAGTTGTCCATGTGAGAAGCAGCTCATCTTGAAACCTTTAGTAGAAATGTTTAATTGCTTGCAAAGTTTTTTGTAACGTCGGTAACTATTCGCAATATTCTACCCTTTTGGCTCATGTTTTACAATTTGCAGTAAACTATAAAAGAATGCGAATAATTACAATATTGCTCATACCCCATAGCAAAAAGCGTAATAATTTATGGTCTACAGACTGAACTGACTTACCGGTAATATAGTATATTCAAAATTTGAAAAGAATCAATGATTGTGGAATGTACATTCAGACAAACAGACACAAAATACAAAATAAAAAACTGTATTGTCAGCATTAGAATCGTTCGTAGAACTCACAGCTATTAATTTTGTTCAAAAATATTCAATGGACAGTTCTGACGCTACGATTTTATTATATGTACAGAATAGATTTCTTATTACAAGCTGTGTTCATAGGTTCGTGAATAAGAATTAACAATATTTAGTCCGAAAGTAATTGAGCAATTCTAAAACAAACACGATTCTACAAACATAAACAAGCAAAAACCAATATTCTTTGTTCAGACTCAGTATCCATATCAAACTAGTGGGTGCGCCAAAGTTCACCTAAATTTTCAACTCCGATAATTGGAAATCCGAAAATGTTCGTCCTAACATTTTTCATCCTAACAATCACAATTCCTAACTACTCTGTCTCTAATGTTCATAATTCCGTAGCATTCAACTTCATAATGTCAGTAGCAATAAACATCTATTATACTTTTATTCGTTTTCTTATATTTTCTCAACATAACCATCTTTTACACTATTATTCAAAGTCATATCTTTTCAGTTTAGATTTTTTTTTATAGTCACTAATTATATGAATTGTTTTTTTATTTTTATTAATTAAAGCGGTGTGTACCTGCAAAGATATCCATAGGTTAGGTTAGGTTAGAACTGTGACCAACTACGCGCGAGCCGAGCGAGCGAAGCGAGCGGTGCCGCGGCAGCGGCCGGCGAGCGCTAATTCGAAATTGGTCGCGAAATTTTTCTAAGTATTTTTTTCATAGTGCCCCCAAGAGTGAAAATATTATGGTAATTATGTTGAGGGATAAAAGCGTAATGATAAAAAACAGTAGGAGTTTAAATATATTTACATTAATGATATTATTAATTAAAATTTTCGGAAACATGAGTGTTATGAACATCGCCGGTAGCACTACAAATAGTATGAATGAAAACTTTAGGATGAAAATTTTTAGGAAGAGTGATCATTCGGATTACAAATCATTAGGAAGAACAATTTCGGATAAAGAACTTTAGGTGAGCCAATATGGATCCCAAACTAGTGGCTGTTTGTTGCCCTATGAAAAGCCTAGTACTTATGTAATTCTATGGAGCATAAATCCTCAATGAAGAGCCACTTCAGCTCTTTTAACGAAATGCATGAAAGTTTAATACTCTTATTTTCGTCATGACATCCCAATTGTCAGTTGCGCTCGTTCGTTGACCTGATTACCTCCAGGACTTGTTCACATTCGCATCACGTAACATACTCACGATAGTAGCCCTCGCTACGGCTTGTTGACAGCCCCACTGATGGGTAGTGTGACTGACGTCAAACTGGGCTTGAGAATGTTTGGGAAGAGAGGTGGAAAACTTCTTGGTGCCAGAGTTTGCTTTTAAGATAAAGGTTGGGTTGGTTAAACTAACTTCCGCTTGATGGAAAGTAGTAATTGCTGGGTAACGTCACATGTAACGTTCAAAAGATTGCTCGTGAATTGGTGATAAGAAACAAGTATGAAAATTCTGTTTCTCTTGCGACTTCAACCAGCGCCAACAATAGATGTTGACTGAATAAAGTATTATCCCGAATAAACTACAGATTGTTTTCTGGGAAGAACAAGGGCTCTTTGTAAAAGTACAAGGAATTCTTTTTTCTAAGAATTATAATCTTATCAATCCAAGACCTGTTTCGCATGTCAAGTGTATACCATGTGTACCGATAACAATATAACTTCTACTGTATCTGCTAATTAGACACGCGACGGGTTAATAAATAAAATAATAACATTAAACAATGAACAATTCTGAATCCATTAGCATCGCTTACAAACGTTGATTTATTAATTAAACTGTTTGCTATTCTGATAACCCTCTAATATCAAATGATATTAACGGTATCCTCGGATACAAGTATTACTCGTAAGCCTATCCACCGACCCATTATATATCCATTTCACTCCAGCGACTATCACTAGCGTGGGAGGGTTAACATCTGCTGTTTTTCTTACCGAACACATTATTCAAATTACGTGTAAGTAAAATTACATGTAACACTTAGCTCGTATAAATATTATATGAACAAAGTAAGAATAAACTCGAAAGTTATTCCAAACTCGTATTAAGTACGAAAGAAAACACGAAGTTCGGAAAATAGAAACGGAAGTAATAGTTAAGAGTTCCGTTGTAAATATGAACGATAATATTTGTTGTAACATATCTACAAACATTTTATATGTAACGAAATATTTTGATTGCTCTTGAGATTGTTGTTTATAAGATGTGAGCAGATTCTCAAGTAGCTATGGAGTGCCAATAAAGTGAAGTATTAGATAGTACCTAGCTATGAATAGCGGCTAGCTATCGTAATGCAGTCTTGGGAAAGTCGTAAATCAAATAACCAAGAACAAAAGATTTTCGGCAGAACGATTTTAAACGGTAATGCTTTTGTAAATGATTTTTAACATTCATCTCTAGACTTATGAAGAGGTAAACGGGAAGGTGTCTTGTCTCTGAAGGGTGCATAAAATCATAAATTTTTTAAGTACTCCTCAAAAAGAATTGGAACCCTTATATAATCACTTTGTTGTTGTAATTAAGCAAAGATAATTTCTAAATAAGAAATAAAGTTCTAGTTATCTCAATGCTGCATGACTTTCTCTGAAAAAACTTACAAGATAAATTCTAAGATATCACCTCCATAATCAATGTTGTAACGCTATAGTAATGTCGCATATACATACTTCGCTATACTTCCAAACCCACCGGAAAAAAAAGTAAAAACAAGAAACGTATCAACTACTTAACGAGCCGTAATAGTAAAACTCCAGCAGAGGGAATGTTTCGAAATGGTGTGACAGCAAGACTACTCCTGTTAGATTAGAATCTATGGCACTGACAAGTGCAAGTTATTTGAGTATAGTATTGCATTGATAAGGGTTGGGTCCACGTTTGGTCGGTATTTTGTTTTGTTTTTAAGGGGGCCAGAAAACAAAATTTGCCAGTTATCTTTATTTATTACTAGAAAATTATGTTTTTATTTATTTTTTGTTTCCACACTTCTTCTAAATATTCTTTTACCTAATACTAAATTAGCTTTAATCTCAAGTACACTTTTACATACTATATGAAAAATAATATTATACTTGTGGTACCTAATGTGTTAAAAGTTTTATAATTAGCTTCAAAGCATTGCTAAATGTACGTTAGTACTGCATTAAAATGCACATTTGCATTAAGAAAAAGCTAAATTGAGTTAAAAAAACGACTTCTTTCGAAAAGAACTTTGTAACATTAAGGCAATTAAGGCATGCTCTTTTATAATATTCTGAAACTATTCGACGATTTTTTGCACAATGCAGCCAAAATCTCACAAACACATCTCGTATTTCAACAAATTTTTGTCCGGAACGTGCAATGTTTAGAAAGTTAGTCAAACCCTGTGCTCTGTATAAACAGGGGTTACAAATTACATACCATTAGCCAGCAGCGCTGTTCCTAGTCATTAATGACGACGTATAATAGCTCTAGCTGTGATGCTGTGCGTTTGACTCACTTACCGCTGCCTACAGGAGTTTAAGATGAATTTGGGCGATAGCATATATTTACAACTAAAGAAAATTAAGAATATCTGAGAAATTACTTGTCGGAATGACACAATGAATACCTACCAAAATAATGGCCTACTTTCGGGACCCAATCCAAAACAATTAATGTCAGCTGACAAATTGTACAAAACATTAAAAGTAACCTCACATTTCCACGTACAATCGACGCCCGAATACATTTCCTCGTACATAAATTCAACATCAAAATTTAATTGCGGGTGCACTCGTAAAGACTTTAACCCTGCATTCCGCCGGTCACACTTAATTACTACGTACCTATTTTGACGCGATTTTTCCGTGCCTTTCTTTCGCACAATCAGTGGTATCGGTTTGCAGGAGAGGGATGGACACAGTGGATGGTAAAAGAGCGCGTTTGCCGAACACCCGCCGGCGGTGACGGCGCGAGGCTGACTAAATCTGTGTCCCTCTCAAGCCAGGTCAGGTCAGACGTAGAGCCGCGTCCAGAGGGCGAACATTTCCTGAATAAATTGTGTAAATATTTTAACATGGGCTCGGTGTTTTCAGCGGCAATTTGACGGGTCGAGGTTCGTTCTACCAAATTCGTAGCTGTCGGTACGAATTTTATTGTGTACGATTTATTTGGCCGCATGTGTAAACACGTAGGGAACAAACGCGTTCGCCTAATTTCGTTTGATGTTTCAATTTAGAGGATTAACCGTTTAGATTACATTTTTAAAAGATTTGGGATTAAAAAGTAAACAGCGGTCGCTGGCTAGCTAAACGATTTTGTGGGAAAATGCTTCACAACGAGTTATTATAACGATACAGTGATTTTAAAAACATCATTAGGTATCTTACTTTTATCTCAATTTATTTGAGGTCGGCACAACATTTATTTTTCTCCGTACTTCTCCATTGGTCGTCATCTCGGTACTCCCTCCTTTTCTAGCCATATCATCTTTCACAGAGTCCATCCATCGTTTCTTTGGTCTTCCTTTACTCGTAAAGCCACCCACATTCATACTTCGAACTTTCCTGAAGACACTTCCCTCATTCCTCCCCATCACATGTCCGTACCATGATAGCCAATTTTCACAAAACATTTTCATAAAACATGTATAGGTAAGCAGTAAATCTGAATTTCGCAAGGGGCTACTCAGTTAATTAGGAACATCATTTTTGTAACTAATGCTTTAATAATTTTGCCTAAATGACATGACAATAAGAAGACCTTCAAATATTGATTTACAAAATTAAATTCAAACATAGCTCTGTAACAACATGCGTTAATCGAACAAAAAAATCTAGACATACCTATATTATGTTTGTACCAAGAAACGCCGAAGCAACGAATAATCGAAATTAGGTATTCCAAATCTTCGTATAACCACTCGGCGTTTGTAAACTCCACATTATCCGCAAAGTGGACTCAAGCAAACAATCATATGTACTCAATCAGTCGTCCATGTGGATACAGCTTTATTCAGCATCCCGCGCACACAGACGCACCAATCAGCACGCACACTGTCCCGATATCCTTCGGAAAACTTGATACAATCCTGTACGTGTGTGTTACAAGAGTCTGTGTATATACAAAAGGTTGCACTGTGTTGGTTTCCCTGAAAATGGCCGCCGTGGAAAGCGCGCATGCGTCCGAAAACCGTCAATCAATGCTGTTGAAATTTTGAATGCTGTTTGAATTTGAACTTAATGTTGTTGAAAATAACGTTTGTGGTTGAGTTTTGGGGGTTATACAGTAAATTGGTAGTAAACACGGCGGGTTTTTGAAGTTCGGACTTGAGTAAGGTAAAGGACACTTCTTGACGTTGGTGGCGTATAGAGAATTAAAATGAGTGCTCGTACAGCTACAAACTTAAAGCGCGGTTAGTGATAGAAGCGCGCAGTATACGACATGCTATGCAAGTTTAAATGTAACTTGCTGTTGCGTAGTTCATGAGAAAATTAGTTTGTATAAGTTTGACCATACAATCATTTATTAGGTATAGTCTGACGTGATAGGGTTCGTCAGAATAGAACATAACATATGCTTATAAGTAGATATAGGCCAGGATTACCATAAGTATTATACAATGCTTCATACATTCATTTAAATCGCAGATTTATACTTATTTACCTGGAATCTCACCGTTGCTTACAGACGAAATTACTGCTTCCACCTTTTTAAATAACAGCCTGCATTGACATCTACGTAATGCCACTTCAAAGAAAAAGAAAAATTGGTACCTACGTATATATAAATAAAGTATCTTGTTCAACCAACTGAATAAAATACTAATTTTACTTTAAATTCGACTCATTTAATCAGTGAAAAATCTCTCAGAAACAAATATGGGTAGAAGTGAACCACATAAAGCAGACATCAAACGAATCGAAGCGCAGATTGTAAAATGTTACGTTTGATCCCCTTAACGAGTTCAGAAGAAATCGTTTCACAGACACTACTATGGGAACTGTGTTTATATGATTGTGCTAGGATTGAAAAATAACACCTTAGTGCCATGAAACTACTTTCAGCAAATCTATGTTCTGGTATGGTGATCATAGGCAGATTTGATTGTAACAAAAAGTTGTCTGCTATGCCAGTTTTTAAATTAGCTTAATAGCGTCGCAAGTTTAAACACACAAGATAGATTTAAACTTAATTGGAGAGGCTACTTACCTTAATAGAAAACAAGACTTCTCTTTTCTTTTTAAATCTTTGAAAAGAATTGCATATCCAGCTTGCAATGTCTGAACAGGTAGGTACCAACTTGGCTCGTAAAGCCATCAAAAATATGTGACTCGAAATCAAATCACTCCTGTTCACAATCTCGTGGTAACTATCGCAAATTGAGATGTCCACTGCCCGGTTCTTCGCTCGTCACTCTATGTTATGTTCAGCAGAATTGCAGAGACGGTCAGCATCTTAGCGTGTCGGATGCTGCACTCTTTATACGTGCCAATTGTCCCATCGGGGATGGGAGATAACGACATTAAATTATTAAATGGGATGTTTAGTTGGACTTCACTAACGTTCGTTGGACTTAATAATGTTCAGTTAAGATTGTTACCCTCGAGGCGGCTAACAGTCAAGTTATAGTATGTAAGAGTTACTGTCAGTCTACTCTTAACTGCCTGATTCTTATAATTTACCAAACGTTATTTGTGAAAACATTTTGTGAAACTCCTTTTGTTTTTTAATTTTACTATTTTTGTTCGTCCATAAACTTGCTTTTCCTTGTCATCGCACTTTCATCATCGCTTAAATTCAGTGAAATAGTGGATAGACAAAAGGCAAAAATCTTTGAAAAAGTTGATAATTTCGTAAAAACAGAAAATATTATTTGATTTTAAACAGTTTCGAAAGCTTATGCCCTCGATTTTGTTTTTTACTTTCCTTTTGAAGTCAGTAACAAAAAAACTTGAGCTGATAAATTGCCTTGAAAGTTCGACATCCATATTTGTCCATTGTAAAGAGCAGACTTACTGCTACCAATCTATCTGTGGTATCTGTAGGTACCATTGAGCTAGCCTGCGGTGGCATATGGCAGAAGCAATTTATCACGCAGCCGTTGTTCTGCGGTCGACCAATTAGTGCATACATACGTGTACAAGTAGACGGGGAGGGAGGTATACATCGACGGATATATGCATTATTATTAGAGATGGGCCGACTATAACTTTGGCCGACTAGCTGACTAGTCGGCCAAGCCGATCATTGCTTTTGGTTGAGTTCGGGTGACATCGGTAATGTTCGTGACTACGCTTTCGGCTCCTAACTCGCGGCGCCCGGCGACCAGGCGGAATTGTCAGGACATGTTTTTATTTGTTTTGCATTTTTTCTATCATTGCTTAAGTGTGAGCCGGCGTTTCTTCCTATTCTATATTACACTGAAAGTAAACTGTAAAACTGATTCTGTTATAAAAATAATAACAGGAAAAACATTACAATCACCGTCTTTTAAATTTTTAAGCATATTAATATGAGTAAAGAACCTTCTCCTTTTTGAAGTCGGTTAAAAATGGGCCGACTGGTCGCCGACTAATCGCCGACTACAAATATGGCCGACTAGTCGGTCCATCACTAATTATTATGTTACTGAGGATTATCTGCTGAATGAATCAGAATGTTGAAGCCGAAAGTATTATTCATATCCATAGTAAAAAAAAAAAAACATTTTCGAAAAAAACAATGAAATCTATGCAAGCTATTTATTTTGTCTCTATACGATAATCAATCGCGTTTTTAGAACTCCATACATGAAGCAACACAAAGGAAACTCCAAGCATCAGGTAGGTAGGTATTGTTTACTCCAAAAGTTTATTTAGCCCCACAACAGAACAACTTGAACAAATACACCTCGTAATTTAATACTAGTCACAGGATATCAGATTTAATTTACGGTACAAAACGAAATTAACAATGTTTACTATCTCATTAGTTCAAGATTATCGTGTTATTTTAACTCAGTAGTTCTGCTCTCTATTAGTGATCATGGCTGACCATGTTTTGTTATTGTTATTAATAATTACCTACCTGTTTATTTATTTTACTTCAATGGTACTTATAATTTGTGGCCTAAAGTTATAACTCGGGTCGTTACAGCTATGTGAAGATAATTCAGTATTGCAAAATTATGTCAGCTGTCACGCCCTTTATGTCAGCTGTCACGCCCTTTATGTCAGCTGTCACGCCCTTTATGTCAGCTGTCACGCCCTTTATGTCAGCTGTCACGCCCTTTATGCCTGGATGCTATAATTTCGGTATTAAGCTTTGCTCACAACTTTTTTTGCTTGAGTGTAGTTTTCATTGTATTTGTTGGCATTGCTAGCTGACCTATTATGGCAAATGATTTAATTCAATATTCTGTGTATCGTAATGTCAATTATTTTGCCTACCTACTATTGTACAAAATCAAGTTTATCTAACTAAACAGACAGCTGCACTGCTGGCGAATTTGTTGCGCCATTTCTTCTTGCCAGCTAAAGCACTAGGAAGTGGTGAAGGGCGGGCGTTTTGAGTGACTGAGCTGATTCTAAGCCTAATTTGATCATGTGACCTGATTTTTGATTTATTATTACAACCCCATAGCTTCGTAGAACCCGAGCGTCGCCGTAGTACGACGAGTACTGCGACGTAGCGCGGCGTAGCACCAGTGCTGTGTCACTCCATGTACTTACGCGCTCTAACTACCTACCAGACGCAGGGCCGCACGCGGCCCATTTCTCAGTGGGTTGCCGACAGCCACGAGGCGCGTACGCACGCATTACAGAAATATGAGTATCTAATTTGTTTTGCTATCGTTTTTTAACTAAGTAAATGTTTCGTGTTTTATTATTTATTAGCAGGTACGTAATTACTTCTACCACGTAACCTGTGCTTCTAAGGCAGTATATGCACCCTCACAGCCGTAGTCACCGCGGGAGACGCCCTGGGCGTCGAAAATCCCAGGCTGATTCCCGGCCACCGTAGGCGCGGGCTTGGGGACGGCGAGTAATGGGTAGCTCGCTGTCCGGTAAGGACCAAGCCCGGGTCGACGGCGCGTTGTGTTCCACGCGCGCCTCTAAGAGATGTCAGCACCAACTGGTGGGGTCCGCAAGGGCCAATGCCTGCCAGGGATGCGGGTTGTTCGAAAGAGATACCGCGGTCCCTGGCACACAGGCAACTGAGGGAACACGGGTGGGTTTTAGTTAGCAAAAGTCTGACACGCCCTCCTGCTCCACCCAGAGCGGGAGAAGCTATTTGATGACTTCCCACCAAAAAAAAAAAACCTGTGCTTCTACTATGTGTCTGAGATAAGAATAGAAATGTCAATGACCTCCATTTGACAACTGTAATTTGAAACGTTTAGCAAAAATCTACTTCGTGCAAATTAATTATAAATAATATTTACTATTGTTATTATCTTGTTAATTTCATTTTCATAATTATGATTGTTGTTTATCTAAATGCGTACAAGTGTTATAAAAGCGTGCATGGCGTCACAATATGGCACCAGCGCAGGTTTGTTTATAGTGTAGAAGCATAGGAGTTACCTATTACGGTTATTGTGTAAATGAACGAACAAATCAATTAATCGGGTTTTCCGTTTCCTCCATTTCGTATGTCATCCATATTCGTGGCCATGCGGAGTGGTTACGTCACTTAAAAAACATTTTATTTTATTTCATAAAGTGTACTACAAGTACCTACTGACATCTTTATCGAAAGAGGCAGCCCTGGCAATTCACAATTACCACGCGACGGCGCGCAGCTACAAAGAAAAACTCACTTTACGCTTGTAAGGTTAGGTACATTTTCATTCGCAGCGTCTAGCAACTCGAAGGTGTAGGCTATCAGTAGGTATTGAAAATTTTGTATGGAGTGACTCATCTGGTAATCTGTCGTAGCACTCAGGAGCCGATCGATTACTATCAGCTACTCAGCGGAATTAAATAAGCTACTTTAGACTCTTTTTCGCAGGCTTGTAATTTTTAGCGGAAACAAGCAAAAGGGTGCTTGATAAGACTCACTAACAATTTAAAATTGTGACGTGGAAAAAGGCATGTTAGTCGCTACTCGTAATTATACACACCGGGCACATGTCCAATATGTAAAAACATAATCTATCGGTCAAGCGTTTCAATAAATAAACATTTATTGAAACGCTTGACCGATAGATTATGTTTTTGGTGGATTTAAGGATCAAAATTGTTTCAAGTTTAAGGTCAAATTATAATAAGAAACATCCTTAAATGCTACTCGGGGTCAAAGATTAGGAAGAAGTCAAAAGATACTTCTTCTTGTATGCATCTTCCTTGGAAATTAATGTACCAATTTAGTCTAAGTTGGATCCACCCAAAGCTTAGCAACGAGAACAAATTACTTCCCTACATCAGTTTTCAAGCATCTCACAATTTGAAGAGTTAATAAAGTTAGCAGGAGTTACGCTTAACAACAATCTTACTCTTCAACAGGTTTCCCGTAGTTCAGACAAACCAACTCGGAAAAGTTACCAGCAATGATCTCCTGACTGGTTTTAGTGTCAATCTATGAGTTTTAATCCATTTGCCAAACGTAGTAAATTATATAGGTATACAAATAAATATAATTGAAGTGTCTGTTTGTAATGTCAAAACAACAACTTTTACTTAATGTATAATGAAATGGCTGGACTGATTTTACGAGCAGATAGCTGATACATCAGCTATCAGGATCAAGAGTAATTTAGGCTACTTACATTTTAGGAAAAAAAATTAGGGTGCCGCGCAAAATAACTTATTCCCATGAAATTCAATATGTTCAACTTTTCACGCCTAAACCACTGAAGCGATTGCAATAATTTGGAAAGGCAATAGAGATGGCATCCTGGGGAAGGGCATGGGCTACTTTTTTTTGGTTAGCACGTTCTCGTGGGTTTATTTTCGACGTCCTCGAGGGCGAAACCGCGGGCAGAAGCTAGTCGTCCATATTATCCTCCAGTTGTAGTGGTAACTATAGTAAGCAAATGATTGCCCTGCACGAATAGGCTATGCAATGAGTCAGTTGAAAATTTTAAGTTATCCTAAATCTGTTAAACTTTAAATAAAAGAAGAAGACGACAAACTCAACAATGAATATTAAACCCATAACATGTTACTGCATTGTTCCCAATTCCTTTAAAGAAAGATCACCAACGATAGTGTAGATAATAATACAATGGCGGTCCGCCAGCCAGGGAATTGAAACATTTTGGTCCTAGGAGCCACACTTAAATGCGAAGTACGGGCTAACATGGCAATTCCAAGAAAACGAATGATAGAAGGGATTACGAAACGAGATAACTGTGTGGTCGTAGTAAACTAATCTTTATAAAAAACTTTTTCCAAAAAAAAACCAACCGACTTCCAAAAAAACACTACAAAGTGAAAAATTACTTTAATTTCGGAAGTCGGTGTCTTTGGAGCTGTATTTAAATTTTTTGTCACCGCCTTTTTTTCACTTTTTAGTGGTTCACGTGTGCTTACCCCTTCACAGCATACCGGCGTGATGTTATGTTATGAACTGGTGTAAGCAATAGACAGACATAAGATTTTAGCAATCCCAGTCCATTTGCTATCATTTATTGAGGAGTTCTGTTGCCTATCTCCAAAGTTCTGCATCAGATTGTCACCAAATTGAAATGAGACCTTCGTGTGCCTATAAAATTTGAAGAGTTCTCTCTATTTCTCCAGGATCCCATCATCAGATCCTGACTTGATGATCATGGGACCACCTGGGAAGTATACCCTTTCAAACAAAAAAAAAAATCCAAATCGGTCCAGCCATCTTCGAGTAATCGGGGAACATACATAAAAAAAATATAGAAAAAAGGTTCCGACGAATTGAGAACCTCCTCCTTTTTGAAGTCGGTTAAAAAATAAACATTGCTTTGTTTATATTTTATTATAATTAGTTGTTACATCGATTCTTATGGAAGAGGATAAGAAGCTGAAGCTGAAGAATAAATTAGGAGTATTTTGTGCTAAATTATGGCAGAAGAAAGACACTACCATTCTTAATAACGCCGTTCTCGTATTCACCAATCCAATAGCTATGACTAATCTATCTGAAAACAGTTCGAGAAGTACTTTTGTGGTGTTTCCCTCTGTAAACGATCCCTGTTTATGTTTCTTGACAAATTATATCTTAATGGCCTATTTTGAATAGTCAATTTTGTGTAAAACAAATATAAATAAAACACAAAACACGAATCAATCGATTTAATTTTTCGTTTCCTTTAAAATATTTACATTAGCAAACACGTAGGCAGTGACTGTTAACATTATGACTTGAGTAGATTGGTTTATTGCTATAACTACCTATTGTTAGTCTACAGATAAATTATTACAAGAGTATAAAACAAGTTACCACAATTACAATAAATTTAATGTCTGAGCCAGACGGCTCGTTTCAATTTAGTACAATGGGGTAAAATTGTGCTCAATACAAAACATCATAGATAAAAAAATTGGGAGGATATTCAATATGTTTAACGTATAATTATGGCTAATCTTAGTTTTCGTTGACAGAGCAAAAAATAATTATTGACATACCTAGCTTAAGTTTTGTTTGCTAACTGATAGTAACTTATTGGCACATTGTTTTATTAATGGTGTATTATACATATAATAGTAACAGTGTCCTAAACGAAAGCAACTAATCGATCTTTCGGTAAGGACAAGGTCTAAAACTCTTAGGATGGTTCTACCTAATAATTATGTAAATCAAATTAAAGTACAAAACCATCACTGGGCAAAAGGTATATAAAAAGTTGTAATACAAGTATACAAATGTAAACTTAATCGTGTTCTTGAGCATTTTATAAATAATAAAAAAAACATGTTATACACATGAAACCATCAGATGATATCAGACTACGCCATCTATCGAGCCCGGTTAGCAACGGGATAATCGCATTTTCTCACCCTTTAACACTAACAATAAAATCTTCTTGTACTTAATTATTGAAGTCTTATTATAAATCTATGTTCTACTTTTTACAATCCGTCCGATATGATTCAGGGTTTTGTTAAATATTCAATAACTATTGTTATAGTGAATGAGCTTATCTGACTATGGATTTACTACAAAAGTGAGTGTTTACGAAATGTTTTGTTTTAAAAAGTGTTTAAAATGATCATTTTTGTGATACCAAATAGGCCGCAATATTTTTGTCAAATCCAAAATAGTACAAAACATCCTAAAATATTTACATTTTTATTATTCGTGTTAAAATCTCTTAAAGCTAAAACGGTAAATTAGCTAGGTAACAATTTAATAGTATTTCGCTTGTAGCAGTCTTTATTGTCGTTATATTTAAACGTGTATCGTAAAATCTCTTCTCTCTTGCTCTTGCCGCTGCTGGTATCTGGAAAAATAAAGCAACGCCATCTAAAACCCATTGCACGAAGCAAAAAACAGTGCCATCTAGTGGCGGCTACGAGTATACGAGTGCGAGACAAAAAATGTTCGCTTTAAAAAATATACTTATGATACGATAGATGGCTATACTTGGTGGTCCTCGATCCTCAGGGCATTCATTGCCATTACAATTGAATAGAACAATTTTGTCACTGCACAGAAAAAATGTTTGGAACAATAAATACATTACAATAATATTTTCGTAGTCGCACAAAATCTAGGATAGATAAAAAAATCCTATACCTACTCAGAAATTGGTTTACCTAATATTGAGTTTACCTAGACGATGTGGGCGTGTGGTGTCTTCGCGGTCGCCGTCGTGACTTGTCGTGCGGTCGTTGTGACACGGAGCGCGCGTCCGCCGCCGACTCAGCACTTGAGTCCGTCACCGCGCGGAATACCTCATCTGGAAGCACAACTATTGTTTAATTACAACTAGAATCATTGTAGTAAATAATAATTGATTTTATTTTTATAAAAAAGTTTGTACAAGCACTTTTACACGTCAATCATATACGTATAAACGTAAATCACTTTCATATTCATAAGAAAAGTAAAGAATGCTAGTTGTTTTTTTTTTGTCTCGTTATATTGGACATTAACATGACCACTTAACCTGTTCACTGTCTACAAAGTAGACACAATAGTTAAATAATCAGCCTGAACCATATGTGGTTCATGGTACAGGGAATGGGTTAAAAATACATTTTCAAACCTTTTCCTGGCGTGACGGGCATCCTATACGACACGCTGGAGTTGCACTCAGCGCACGGCGACCCGCTCGAGTCGGAGTCGGACTCCGAGCGACGCACCATCAGTGTCATCGCACGAGATAACGTGTATTCTTCTATCGAATGCAAAAACAATTAACATTACATTACATACACACACAACACACACACATTACATTTTTTTACAGTAATTAGCTAAGGGTAATAAAGTCAGGGGACGATTCCAATGCTGAAAATAATGGTTTTACAATTTCTGTCTGTTTGTTGTACTATGCGATATGAATGTATGTTCCAGCATCATGCAAATACTATCGGATGCATTTTGATATTTTCGAAAATATCAAAATAATACTACATCGCCGACGAAGTCACGGTCTGCGTCAAACTCCTGTTTCCTTCGCCCACCCTGTCGCATCCGATCGCATTGCCTGCCCGCGCTAGCACTTTGTTTTCGCTTAGCGTTCTTTCCGAATTTTATCATTTAGTTCGACGGTCCTAGCGTGATGTCAAATAGCCACTAGCTTTCTTCAAGAATGTTTCAGATCCAACTCTACCAGTCGGATATGATTTTTTTTTTGGATTTCAGAGATTAGCACGTTCAAACAAATAATTTAAAGATTTAATTAGAGTGCCGTACTGAGCAGTTATGATGTAGAAAGAGTGATAAAACATGTTGATGCAGTGGGGTAGTCCACCAGAAAAAAGATCGATTGAATGAGGGATGATATAGTTGACTGGCCAGGAAGAATGGAAGAGAAAAGTCATGTCGCCGATATCAAGTAACATGGGAGCAAAGCAGTCCGAAAGGCGATGATGTTGTGCGACGTACCCGCGTTCTCATGATGCAGATGGTGGTGCACGTGCGCGCGCGGCGGCGCGGCCTGCAGCGGCGCCGGCTCGGCGCGCCCGAAGGTGCGCAGCGTGCCGCCCGCCGCGCCCTCGTCCGCGCCCGTGGCGCCGCCGGACATGCTGAACGTCGCGTACGGACTAATCTCGTACATTTCTGCAAAAAAAAACCATATTATCTTAATCTTATCGCAAACTACTGCCGGACGTAGGTAGGCCTCTCCCAGGCTGTGCCACAACACTCTGCACTCTACCGTCCGCATCTACTCTGTCCAATCAACCAACCAATAAGTATTTTAAATTTTTCGAAAGGAACGTCGATCGTCCTGTGGTTGGTCACAACCAAACACAGAACGATCGACTTTAAATAAAACAAAATATAATTTGTCATAAAATTATTATGTCAATGAATAATATTTCAGAGGTCGTTGCACCCTAACGATACTTTTTGTTCTAGAAATGATGTATGCGTCGAAAAACGTGCCTTAAACGTGCATTAAAGACCCAAAGTCGTAGAAAATTATGAGCTAAGAAAACGTTACCTTGTTGATCCTTCTTCCCAATAGGATGCTTGATGGGTGATGAAGTGTACACCTGCTGACAATTACGTCGGTTGTCTCTCTTCTCTACTGACTTATCCTCTTCTTCTGAGATATCGCCCTGCTCATAACCTTTCCTGAAGCATGATGTTGAGGGACTGGAAACATAAAAAAAATTATTAAGACCTTTACTATTGCAAAAACTTTGCACAGAATGTCATTTTAACAAACACAGTCGTGCTAAATAATACTGACAGACATTATACTATATTCTCACCTCCGTTTATATGCAATTGCTGCCAATAACAGCAACGCAGCGAATAGTCCACAGGCTGCCGCTGCCAATACTAAGGTCGCCCGCTCTTCACCTTCGTCACCCCCGGGAGGGAAGTGAGCTGGTGCTGGTATCCGATCTGAAATCAATGGACATGGTCGTTGAGCTCCAGCATGTGGACATTAAACAAGTATCTAAGCTATTCAACTTTATTTTGTAAGAGAGAAATATATGTTCAAGATTTCTCTAGGTAGTTATTTTTCGATCATTGCAACGCACCTCCACCTTCCGTCAAAGTCGAAAAATAATAATTCCCCAGCGTAGTCCCCGCGGCGCTGGTGGCGACCACCTTTAGATGATACCATGACGCGACCGTCAGCCCACACAGAACAGTTGGCTGGGCAGCCGGCGAGACCGTCTGGGTGATCCACGAGGACTCCTCAAAACTCCTCACAGATACCGCGAACTGGGTGAGGGGACAACCATTGCTGTCCCAAGTCAATAGGTTGAGGCGGACACAGGTACTGTTGGTCGTTATTAGGTCCTTTTCTGCAGAAGCTTTTGATGCTGAAATCAAGATGATATTTCAAGATTATTCGATAAATCTTATCTTGGTAAAACAGATTAGCACATTATTAATTTAATTTAAAATTTAATTTTAAAACTTATTTGGACACTGTTCAAAAAACAAACTGGTAAAAGGGGTACCTAAAGCAAAACGAGTAAATTAACGATAAATTATTACATAATTCTAGTAGGTATTTTAATTTCACTAACGTCCTCCTTTAGTAGAAACCACCAGCTCATCACTAGGTGGTGATGAACCGACCGCGTTGTACGCACTCAGTCTCACTTTGTACAACGTCCCGCAAGCTAGCCGCTCCAAGGTGTATGTCCTAGCATCAGCTGGTAATCGTGTCGTGTGCCATTTACCGTCATCAGAGCGGGAATGCTCGACTAAGTAACCTGGCGAAGAGACAAAAAAATCTAATTTAAAAATACAAATGAAAAATCTCCCAACCGAATTTCGGCCAATATCAACAAAGATTAGCAAAGTAGTCAAGAAACATTATAATTAATTTGTGTGTGCGCAGAACAGGGGAGAGATCAGGCACAAGACCAACGGTTTTACGTGCTATCTGAAGCACAGGAACACCCCTGTGCTTGTGTAGGCACAGGGGTGTTATACCACCAACTTCCAAATTCCGGACAGCTACTCAGAAATTGCTAATAGAAAACCCAATGACACTTTGGCGGACCCAGGCATAGTACGCCATGCTTAAAATCAAAATAAAAAAACTTGATTTTACATAAACCTGCATGGGCACTTAAGAAACTTCAGAAGCTAGGTGCACGGTTCCAATTTGTTGATTTCTACGGAGAAGAGCTGGCAAGAAACTCCACGGTTACTCTTTTAAAAATAATTGGATTTTACAATGTTTTCAAATTACAGTGATAAATAATAGGTATCGGAGGATAGTGCAGGCTTGTCAATAAGTACCAGGTACTTAGAGGAATGAAAATAAAGAATAGAAAATTGTCCACAAATGTACAGTGTGTAAAGCCTACAACGCTCTCTCATTCACAATATGTAAAATAATCTACATAAATAAAATGAAACCATTTAAACCAAGGTCACCTAACAACCTGACAGTAAATGGTTTATTATTAATAAATAGTCGTTATTAGAATTGATGTATAATGTCAAATAATGACGAGAATATTTCAGACATTGTAAAAATAAAAATTGTAAAAATTAACATTGTAATTTTGGAGCAGTTAATAGACATTCACATAGTTATGCTGTTAATGAGGTACCAGGGAAGCCACATGTGCAGAAGGAATTAATGACAAATTTCCCTGTCTTCAACGTAGTCTTTTAATTTTTTAGGTATTTTACACATAATTATCTCATTTTTATTTATTATTTTATTCCTGTATCTGTCCGTGACATCACAGTGGGCCCTATCAGAATACCAGCGCTGCGACACCTTTAAATGTCGCAGCATCATGCTGAGATAGGGGCCTTTTGGCCTCGTACAGTATTTTGTTTTTTTTATTTTTTACTTTTTATAATATTTTAATTTTTTTTTTTGTTAAGCATATTGTGTAGTTAAGATTCTTTTATTCCTGTGCGAGTCTAATAAATACGTTTTCTTTCTTTCTTTCTTCTTTCTTTTATCATAAAATATGCTTTTTTGTTATGGACACGTTTGATGTGAGTTTTAAACTTTCCATCGCTTAGTTCTGTAACCGACTTTGGCAACTTGTTATAGAAGCGGATACTGTTTATTAGAAATGGCTTGTTACAATGTCATCTTTACGATGTGTATTTAGTTTATGGCAATCACATCTCTTTTTTAAAGATCGAAGTTTTTGCGAAAATAAGTTTTAAATTTAGACCTACATGGGGTACATTTGGTAACGAGAACATAAGACATTTAGTTTCGTTCGCATTGAGTAAAAGATTATTAGCCGCAAACCATTTCGAAAGAACAACTAGACTCTCGTTGATTGGTAACGAGAACTTAAGTAAGACATTTCGTTTCGTTCGTATTGAGTAAAAGATTATAGTCGCAAACCATTTCGAAAGAACAACTAGACTCTCGATGACATGTAAGACATCCGTATCTTTTCTATCTAAAGGAAAAGTTTTTATTCAGTGCGCAAACTGTAACCATGAATTCAGCATAATTATTCTAGACCTCAGCAAAATCAGCTGTTCCCTAAATTTTGACCGCGTAGGTATTGCACTTTTCTATGAAACAGCTGATTTGTTTTTGTATAAGCGACAGAAATAATCTGCGCTGAGGGGGTAGAATGATCCGAGAAGTTAGCCATCAGATAAGGAAGGTCATTAATAAAAACTAGAAATAAAAAAGGGCCAAGAGTTGAACCTTGAGGCACGCCCATCTTAACTAGAGACCCCGAGGACGACCCCCGTTAATGTTTACTTTTTGCTGCCTGTTTGATAAATAGGAAAGTACAAGATCAGCAGCTTGTCCACAAATTCCGTAGTGGTGTAATTTATAGATCAGTGAATTCTGGTCAACGCACTCAAACGATTTTGAGAGGTCACAGAAAATGCCAATCGCATCCTGGGAACTCTCCCAGGATTCCAAAATGTGACTGATGAGTTTTACTCCCGCGTCAGTCGTCGACCTACCTTACGTGAACCCAAACTATCGACTATGTAAAATCCCATTTGAGTTAAAATGTGACAACATCTAGTCTAGCATGATTTGTTCATAAATTTTACTCAATGCTGGAAGCACAGACATAGGTCTATAATTAGAGGGATCACTGTTTGGTATAGAAAAGATAAGGACTGCTCCACCACTACTATGGCTTCTTGGGAGAGTAGTTCGTCTAATCCTAGGGGAGACGGCATCGCGAAGGTAGCAGACATCAAGACGAAGAAGGGGATCATTCGTCGGACCTACAATACGATATGCCCACTGCCTACTACTCCATAATATTGAAGACCTCTCTTCAACGCTGGGACTATGTTTGGTATTAACTGGCTGGACGACGGAGGGGTACGAAGAAGACGAAGGAGGAGGGGCAGCCACTGAGACGAGCGGCGCCGACGCACCGATCGGGACAATCCAAAAAGAACGACTGTTCGATACACACGAGCACTGTACGCATCGCGACCTACCTATTGTCATTATTAATACTGTAATTATTATTATACTGGTGTGCATCTTTAGGCCTAGTATTATTTCCAGAGGTTCCTTACACACTTAGATAGCGTTCTGGAACGCAACAATGACGCTTACTACACGATTTGAAAATTGGCACTACTTTACTATGTTTAATTAAGTCAGGAAACGTACCGCTGTCTAAACTTTGATTAAATATGCCTGTTAGGATAGGGGCAATTGTTTCAATGATATCTTCAAGAACCTTAACGGAAATCCCCCATAAGTCTTCAGTGTTTTCTATGTTAAGACTTTTAAACGCTGTTTTAATTGTGGCAATAGAAATGGGTTTGAATTCAAAACTTGGAATGTACTTACTGAAGTTTTTTTCTAACAGTCATGCTACTTTATATAAACGGTGAGTGACAAAAGAGAGAGTGTTCATAACCAATAGGCTACTAACGGCCCTGACTTATGATTTGGTCGCTTTCATAGTAAACCATTAGACATGAATGATGTTTAAATCATAGAGCAACATCTTCTACATATCTGTGGTAGGAAAATATAGGTGACACAAACCTGTTCTCATTATTCTGTAGTGTAATAACTGTAAATATGATTGGTCTTATCTTACCGTGTAAACTAGACCCCCCAGTGTGCGGCTTCTCCCACACCAGGTGTAATCTCGCCGGTGCTGCAGCGGCTAGTCTAAGTTGTGGTCTCGTAGGAGCTTCTAACACTCGTAGCTCCCAACTGGCTCGCTCCTCGCCCCACGGGTTACGCACGGTGCATGTGTAGTTGTCCGCTGAACCACGGTCAACCTCTGAAAGTAATTTTGCATGTGTAAACACCTAAATAGCATAGTTAAAAAATCGAACTAAAATCTATAACTGGTGGCAGGTACATCGACGCGCAACCTGTTACCATGGATTTAGTACATGATTCCGAACCTGCTGAAATGTTTCGTCTGTGATTTAAAAAAAGGAGTACTAAGCTAAAAAGACGAGAACTCTCTGTTAGTATTCGAACGGAAAACCTTCAGGCACGTATTTGGTGCAGTGCTGAAAAACGAGCAATGGAACGCGATACAACTAAATAATAAATAAATAAATAATTTTATTTAATAAAAACGTATACAAAAAGAGTACATTTAGCTAACAGTAGTAAATTTCCCATACAATTATAGTGCCTAAAAATAAACTATTTCTAAAATATTTTTACTAAAAGTGCAAGTGGTAATGTTTCGGAATTAGAATGATAGATAGCGACCCACCCGATCTAGGTTCATTCAAACCTGTGTTTCGGGCCATCACTTTACATTTCAATTAATTTGGGACATTAACATTAAAAATTAAATTGGTATAAAAATAATCGATTAACAACTATGAGATAAAGCATATTGGTAATTAAACATTAATACCTACAACTAAGCCAATGTAAATACTACAAAAGTAAATACTTACGAGGGAATAAATTATCGTCATGACATAATTTCTAGAAGTTTTTCTGTGTCTGTGTAACTGAGCAACGCTAGGTATTCTGATAACTTAGTACTACATTTTTTATAGCTTAAAATATAGATGTTCGTTAATTTGTTAAGTCTATTATACAGAAAAGGACCTAAAAACACATAAAATCGATTAGCAAACGCATGTCTAGTTTGAGGTTTTATGCAAACTAAATCCTTCCTTCTCTTGTCGGAAGGTACTGGGTTAAAAGGAAGTGCAGTGTGCTGGTGTAGTACTATGCTTCGAATGAATAATTGCCGAACTGTTAGTACATTACATGCAATGTAGAGCTGGTGCGTAGGAAATCTAAAAGGGCGAAAGGTAGCAACCTTCAGAATTGCTCTTTGCGCACGCTCTAGAGGAAGTAAAATGGTTTTTGCTGCACCACCCCAGGAAGTTATGCAATAGCTAAGAATGGATTGACACAAAGCTAAATAAACCTCTTTAATTAATTTATAGTCGGCTAGGTTCCGTAAGTTCTTAAAAACATATATTAATTTGCGCACTCTAGTACAAAGTGAATCGATATGTTTACGGAAATTTAGATTCGAGTCAATAGTGACACCTAGATATTTCAAATGGTCAGCTTTAGCCAAAGTAGTGCAAGAACATGCAGTGTCAGCGTTCGTGGTACAATTATGTGCGTAAATGTTTAGATTAGTAAGCGGTATATTAGTATTTCTCATTGCAAATAAAATGTATTTTGTTTTATCTGCATTTAATGTTAGGATGTTATTACGGAGCCAATCGGACACTATGTTAAAACCATTTTGAGCATGTTCATAGACCTCAACTTTTGATTTAGCTGAGAACAGTAAAGCGGTGTCATCAGCATAAGACATTATGACACCATTTTGAAGTGGCAGGCTGCACAGTTCATTTATATAGATTAAAAATAAGGTGGGGCCCAAAATGCTGCCTTGTGGAATTCCAAAATCACTATTTTTAAGTTCCGAGCTTGTATACTGACCTATTTTTACACATTGATGACGCTCGCTGAGATAATCAGTAAATAGTCGAAGTTGTGCTCCTCTTATCCCTAGTGTTTCAAGCTTGTGCAAAAGTAAAGTACAAGAAATAGTGTCAAAGGCCTTGGCAAGGTCTAGAAAGATACCAATTGTGTGCATACCATTATCTAGATTGGTAGCAATATAATTAGTTAATTTGTGTACTGCCTGGCCGGTTGATCTACTGGCCCTAAATCCAAATTGATTATCTGAAAGTAGTTTGTTATCTTCCAGATATTTTATCAACCTACAGTTAATAATTTTTTCTAAAATTTTTGAAAGTCCTGTTAACACTGAAATGGGTCTGTAGTTATTCACACAGTTTTTGTCTCCAGACTTGAATACAGGAGTGACCAAGGCTTTTTTAAGGAGTTTGGGGAATATTCCTTTAGACAAACATAGCTGAAAAATGTGGGTTAGCGGAGGGGCTAGTATGTATCTAAATCTTTTAAGTATATTATTAGGTATGTCATCCCACCCAGTAGCACAGACATCTTTTAACCCGAATAATAATCGTACAACTTCGTTAACGTCGGTATCTAATAAAACAAAAGAATTTACTGTAGAGGATGTCGCAGTCGTGTTTTGAGGGGATAAAGTATTAAAATTTAATGATTTTTCAGCCAATTTTTTACCTACGTTATTAAAGAAGTTGTTCACTTTATTCATAGCTTCGGATGGATTTATCTCTGAACACAGTAAATCAAGCGGAGGCTCGGGATTTTTTGTTCTAAAAGTATTCGTTTTTATAAATTTCCACACAAGCTTACTATTTTTCCCCGCCTTCTGTAATTCATTTTTATCATACTGATTTTTTAGTTTTTTCAAAAGTTTATTGCAGAAGTTCCGGTACCTTTTATATGTAACAGAAAGTATTTCGTTATAAGGTGCAAGTTTCAATTTTAGGTGAAGTTTGTCTCTATGTCTTATACAACGAACGAGACCGGGTGTGATCCAAGGTTTGATACAACTATACTTTCTAGGCATTGTCTTAGTAAATGTGTTTTTGCTTATTGAAGATTGTAGCGAATCTATGAAATACTTTAAAGAAATATTTGCATCGTTTGAATTATAAACAGGGTCAAAATTAATTCCGCGTATGTCATTTTCGAGGTTTGTCATGTTGACTTTAGTATAGCTACGCATGCAGTTTTTTCTAGGTGAACTTATTTGTAATGTTAGTAAAACAGCTTGATGATCGGTAAGCGAGGAATTAGTAACCAATGTTTTGGATGGATTTTTGGATTTTAGAATGATGTGGTCTAAGCATGAACCGCTCTGATGCGTGGGGTGATAGTGAGCTGGTAGTAGTCCGTGAAATGAGCAAATATTCAGATAATTATGTACATGGGTATCTATTTTCTCAGAAGCAATGTTAATGTTAATGTCACCCAAAAGTACTATGTTTTTAAAAGATGATAAGGATTTTAAGTTTGTGTCGAGTGAATCTAAAAATCTGTCTATATTTTGTGAAGGAGGCCTATAAATAGCCATGAGTACTGTATCGGGACTGATTTCAATTATTAAGCAATTACTATCTTGTGATGCCGGTTCTTCTTTGATTGCACGTAGATTGTTTTTGATATATACTACTAATCCATCGTTTTGATTTATGTTTCTCTCAGTTTTGTATGAATAATAACCGTCAAGAGATGGTAAGTTGACTGTCTGTTTTGACAACCAACATTCTGTGAGGACGATAACATCACAGCTTATATCAAGATTCTGTAATAAAACTTCAAAGCCGTTCATGTTCCGATTAATGCTGCGAATATTCTGTGTGAGCAGGGTTAATGTTTTGACACCAGAAGGAAGAAGGTGTTTACAGTCCTCTACATTACACATTTTAATGTAGAGGACTGTAAACTTTAGATTCAGATACAGCAAAACTATCTAGATCACAAATTAGCTGATTTGCCATGATCGTTACAAACCAAATAAAAATATAAATAAAGGATAAAGTACCTGTTTGTGTGCTTAAAAATACAAGAATACGGCGGCGCTCTTAGGCGCCTTCATAATCTATTGAATTGATATAGTTCCTCTCAGCATATATGCGCGCCGGGCAAGTTACGTCACCAGTTTGATGGTCACTTTTCCTCTTGAACCGTTTGCACGTCGCACATTGAGGGGGAGAAGATTTGCTGCTGCATTCCTTGAACGAGTGTCCAGTCTCACAACAGTGGTTACAAGTAGGACTAGTTTCTCGGCAAAACTTGGCTGCGTGTCCGAACTGCTGGCAATTGAAGCACCTGGTGACTATCGTGAAATCTCTCACAGGGCATGATGTCCAATTAATAAAAATTCGGCTTTGGTTTACTAACATTTTCCTAATGCTAGCGGGTAGTTCTAAGATGTAATTACAGGTAGGAAGGTCTTTCTTACCCGATTTATGGCTCAGTTTGATACTCTCAACGAAGGACTCGCGAGTTATATTCGGCAACTTATCTGAGAGGTTTTGCTCGAAAATACACTCGAATACCTCCTGCTCAGTAAGGGTAACGGGGACACCAATGATAGCAACCCTCGGGCGACGTTTAGAAGGTTCTTCTATTGTAAGGCCCGATGACACTAACTTCTCCGAATTCTTTAATTTCTCAATATCGCCTTTATGGTCTGTGCTAATCAAAACGCCCCCATTTTTTACTTTTCTCAGGCCACGGACATGAAGCTTTAGTTGCTCAGGGGAGATAATCTTTTGTACTAGTGACTTGGTGTCGTCACTTGTTTGGGTCTTATCGCTGGGGTAGATGGCAACTGATCTCAAATTTGCAGGACGTACGAAGTTATCGGAACCTTTCTTCACCATGTTTGCATAAGAGGAACCTTCCGAATGATTCATCTTTGTCTCTACGACCTCTTTGAACTGCTGGAGAGATTGCGCAACGTTCTGGTGATTCTGTAGGTGCTGGATTGTGGTATGGGCTAGAATCGTTTTCTGCTTCAACGATTGGTATAAGACGGCCATTTGGGAAGTCCCACTCGAGACCTTTCTGCAAAGGGTGGAAACACGAAGCTTCTGGTCTGAGTTCATTTTCCCTTCACCAACAATACTGCAAACTTCGTTCAGGATGGCATCTATAGACCCCATCCATCTCTGGATCTCTGGCGTACTGATGACTTCACTCGGCAGTTCATTCTCCGCGGTTGCTGGTGGATTTGGGTCGCTCGGAGGTACCGGTTCAGTAGGCGTCGGTGGAGGACTACGCCGAAGTAATTGGCTACGACCAAACGGGCTCGAACCTGGGTTAGACATACTAACAGAGGCACTTTCCTTATAGTTTAAAAATATTTAGTTCATTTTGCACAATGTAAGTCAGTTAGAACTAAGTACTTGTCACCCGCGACACACTTTACTTTTATACTGACGTCGCAAATAATTTTATTTATTTGTAGTAATTGTGTATTTCATTATTATCAATATAAATCACACGTCCGCTTTGTCTCGCGCCTCGTAAAGCGATCAACGAACTATGAGGTCTACGAGATATACGACGAGCCTAATGTATTAAAATAGTAGGTCTTCGATGGGCATGACATGTTACAAGAATCGACGAGACCAGAGCACCCAAAAAGTTTATTTATCCAGTAAATGTTTAAACCTGAAAGTCGAGGGCGGCCAAAGCTCAGATTTACGCAGTCTAAATGTATAGGACAGCAATTTTTCTAGACGATTCGTTTTTAGATAACTGACAAAATAATTCTACGATAGGAGGTTTCACGTGGTAAATATTGGGCATCGATGATGTCACCCTGTTTTATAAATTTAAGTCGCTTTTCGTGTCTGTAAGCACGGGCAAAATACGCAACCGATTTTAATATGGTTTTCACCATCATTCGCATGTATTCCTGGTTCATGTGATAACACATTAATATTAAACTTAGATCCATAATAATAAAAATCCTGATGTTTTCATGAGTCGTAAAAATCTTGTGAAGGTAGGTTGGGTCGCTGAATAATAAATCAATCTACTAACTCAGTATAATAAGGTAAGGTCCATCGATGAGGTAGTTGTTGTCAAGTGCAAGCGGCGGCGCGGGTCGCCTGCGCGCCCACGCGCGGTGTGGTGGTGGTGCGCCCGCTGCCCCGCAGCATATGCGCGCGCGACTGCCGGTCGTAGCTTCCAAGCGACGACCGAATGACGTTATTTTTGCTGGGGCTGAAGAACTCAAGTTTTAATTCATGTGAACCTTACGCAATGAGTGTGCTGGTGGTCAATAAAGATTGTTAGTAGAAGGGCAAAGGTTAAAATGCTTCTCCATTATATTTGGTCTTTGGAGTAAAAATTTATGATTACGATTTGTATTAATACCAGCCGCCTATTACTGTCCCACTGTAGGGAAAAGCCCTCTTCTCATACAAAGAAGGCATGAGTATTGATCACCAAGCTTGCTCAAGACGGGTTGGCGATTACTGACTTATATTGACTAGTACAGGTTTCCTTTCGATGTTCTTTTTCACCGATGTCAATAATGTCTTGAAAATCTCTAAATAGACTTCGAACCCAATTTGGCTGGAGTAAAGATAATCTCCACAGATGGAAGTTCACGGATGGCTCATATCTCAAGTGCGTATGCGGCATCTTCCATCCGACAATCGCTCAATTTCTATCGTAACTTGTGCATTTGACGATCTTATGACTGCGTCAGTGAGCACAACTGAATTTTGGGCCACAGATATTTGATTTTTTGCCGTCGATACGCTAAGAAGAAGTAATGTCCAAAAGAAACTCAGAATATGAATATAAATAGAAGACATCACATTGGTATGGACCCGGATTTAAACCCACAACCTCGTGCATGAGAGGCTAGGTCTTAACCACTGGGCCATCCCGACATCAGAATATAGAATGCAATTTCAATTATTTTTTGGACCATAGTAAAATTATGGAGTAAAGCTGTGACCGAATGGTGGCCAAGGTCAGGCCAAAGAAACGAGGGCCGTTCAAAAGCCCGTTGGGTTGATGATATCGTTAAAGTCGCGCGAAACACATAGATGAGAGACGCACGGAACTGAGAAGTATGACGCATGAAGCGTAGGCCTATACCCAGCAGTGGCTGATTCCGGGCTGAGATGATAATGATGATGAAAATTATGGAATGAATGCGTTTATACTCAATTATCAAGCGTAAGTTACTACTCACACTCGTGACCCTACTTAAGGTTAAAATGCTACTCCTCCTAATGTTATTTTAGTTTATGTTTATAATTGAAAATGAGCTAAAAATAAGATATACAAAATAATTTTACCTCTGGCGTTTGGCTTTCTCGCCGCAATAGCACTCATCTCTCCTTCCCCGGAAGCAGTGGCTGCCGTCACCCAGAACTCATAAACCTGATGTTCCTGTAGACCTCGGACTTCAACCTGATACTCTTCTTCCTCATCTTTGTGGAGAACCATCATCTGCGAGTGCTGGCCTGTCCTGATAAATAGAACAGGATCTTTTATGGACACCCTAATGGTCAGTACTTAGAATAATGTCATGGTAAGTGCTTACCCCCGATGGTAAGGGACTTCACTTTTGAACTTTGATACTATAATGAGAAAACAAACAAACAAACCTCTGTGGTCTATTGTACACGGTGTAGTGCTTGATTTTGCCGTTCTTCTGCAGCGGTGCCAGCCAGCTCACAATGACCGTGTCTTCGGAGCTTGCCACCGCTTTTATGTCCATCGGAGCTCCCGGTACTGAAAGGAATGTAACCCACCTGTTATGAACGAAAAGATAAGTACACTCGAGAGCAATGAATCCGGGTCACTTAAAGAATCCTAAAAATCTCGGAAACTAAAAATGCTAGGTCAATGCAATAAATTGTATTTAATAGACAATGTAATACTCCTTAAATGAAGGTATTAAAACTTCATAGTTATTGTAAAGTTATATCATAAAAAAATCTAATTTGAAAAAGGGCCACTTTCGAAGATGGAACTACGAAATTACAGCATTTGGTTTTGCTTTTGTTTGTAATCTGTCATTTATGTGGGTACATAAACCATGTTGATAGTGCTCTATATTCATTATTCAAGCTGAAATTATGTCGCTTACGCCTGAAGAATGCACCAGAATACTTACAATGCTGGAAACCGGCCGGAGTCAGCGCGATACAGCCAGGACTGTCGGTGTGTCGCTGTCAACAGTACAAAGAGTTCTCCGACGTTACGAAGAAACTGGTTCTAACCTACGCAGACCAGGAACGGGCAGAACCAGGTGTACCACAGCACGAGAAGACCGATACTTGGTGAACACCATGCTTCGAAATCGCTTTCTCACAGGAACTGAACTCACAAATCAGTTTCGACGCCTCGGAGGAAGTAACCCAAGTGCATGGACAGTAAGACGTCGGCTTGCTGAATCTAACTTAAAACCCCTTAGACCTGCAAACGGCCCTAAACTGGAGCGTGGGCATCGTATTTCAAGACTAAGATATGCCCAGAGCCACGTAAATTGGAGTATTGAAGATTGGTCAAAAGTTATGTTCTCCGACGAATCAAAATTTATGCTCTACAAGCACGATGGAAGACACAGAGTGTATCGAAGACCAGGGGAAAGATTCAAGCAAGCATGCATCGAAGAAAAAGTAGCCTACGGTGGTGGGTCTGTACTTGTGTGGGCCGGAATTTCTTCTGAAAGTCGCACAGAGCTGGTGATCATAGAAA
Organism: Antitype chi; assembly: GCA_947359405.1. Taxonomy (NCBI): domain Eukaryota; kingdom Metazoa; phylum Arthropoda; class Insecta; order Lepidoptera; family Noctuidae; genus Antitype; species Antitype chi. The sequence continues at coordinate 24,071,647 of OX375808.1, forward strand.
ACGGCTCTTTAACTAGCGTAAGATATGTGGAAGAAATCCTCAATGATCACGTTGGTCCATTTATGGTCAATTTAGGTGAGGATGCTATATTTATGCATGACAATGCTCGACCTCATACAGGTAGGATTGTGAATGACTACCTTCAAGAGATGAACATTACTCGTATGGAGTGGCCAGCGCGCAGCCCGGATATCAACCCGATCGAGCATGCTTGGGACGAGCTAGGCAGATGCGTAAAACAACGAAACCCTCCCCCAATCACGCTTCGTGAGCTCAAAATTGCTCTCACAGAGGAATGGGAGAATATTCCCCAAAATCGTATAAGGAACTTGGTGTACAGCATGCCAAACCGCGTAAACGCAGTAATGGAAGCACGAGGAGGCAATACGAAGTATTAAAATTCAAGAAAATCGTAATAAAGTTCAAAAATTTCATGTTTCCTATTTTTGTTTTAAGGAGAGATCAGCAGTTTTTTTCTTTATGTAATTTTGTGTTAATAAAATGTATGGTGACTCATATTTTTTTTACTTTCATTTAAGGAGTATTACATTGTCTATTAAATACAATTTATTGCATTAACCTATCATTTTTAGTTTCCGAGATTTTTAACATTCTTTAAGTGACCCGGATTCATTGCTCTCGAGTGTATTTGTTTGCGGACGTAAATTTTGCGGTTGTGTCCTTGTTTGGCTTGCAAACTCAAAAGTCTTCGTACTGCGACATGCTTTTGGTATTGACATATCTCCAGTTATTATACTCACTGTCTTCATGTGTGACACAATAAACCGGTTCTGAGGTGGGCCCTGTGCCAGCCGCAGTTCTGGCTCGCACTGCTATGCTGTAGTTAGCAGCTCTTTGTAAAGTTTGCAGGACAGTTTCCATGCCGCCTGAGCGACGGGTTTCTACTTGGCTTTCTAGCTCGTCGACCGTCTGCGGATTTGAAAAAGTTGATTTAACCAATATTTTTATTAAAAAGAGTTTTATTGGTATTTCTTGCCCGTTCTTTTCAAAAGGAACCTTCGACAATTTGGAATGGGCATTTGGTTATTATCTATCTGTCTGACCAACTGCCTTACCAAAAAGTGACTGTAATTGTTTTTATTGACATAAATGGTTTGAGTTTCAAGGACTTCGACAACTGGTTTTTCGGGTTTTTTGGCAAATGTTTGATTTACCATGTTTCAGTTAAAATGCGATTCTTAAGTTTTTTCGTTTTTTGGCGATTAAGTTTTAGCGCAGTCACATGTGGATGTAGCATAATATCCGGAACGTAATTTATTCATTGAATAGGTAGGTGGGCTATTTACGAATATTTATTACTCAAAAGAAACAAAAAACGTTAATTGATGAGTAACATTATTTACAGTTAAATAGTTATACTAGCAAGCTGAGGTTTACAGCATTAAATTACAGCAAACATACACATTCAGAACAAATACAAGCATTTTAAATGATATATCTAAAACTTAAGACATGATCAACAATGACGATATTAAACTCAAATAAACTGTAAAAGTTAACAATAAGATATTGAAGGAAGCAGTTGAAAATTATGCGAAATAAAAATCTGTTAAATATTTAATCCATTTTAATCACTATTATGTAGCAGTAACAATTACCTCATACAGAACTTCATATCCAAGTAGCACTCCTCCTCTTAACACCGGCGGTGGGGGCTCCCACCACACTCGCACCGACTGTGCTGACAGCGGCTCACAGCGAACTCGCTCCGGTGGGGCTTCGGGAGCTAAAAATTGAATTTATTATCATGGTTGAGGGTAAGTTATGCTGCTTTACCTAGATGTCAACTTCTTTTCAGGTGGGCGATTTGGCAAAATATTCAAAGTTTAGGTTTTTCTTAGGTTAACTTTAGGACAAAAATAATAACTGAACGGTACTCTGGAGTCTAGAGTACCGTTCAGTTATTATTTTTGTCCATTTCTCTTTCTTTTCCCTCAACGTACGTACATTTTGTACACCGCCATTTCAATTGTCTGCACACTGTTTGGAATTTTTTGACCTTAGTTGTCCCTTTTTAACTGTATCTATTGTATCTAATAAAATTAATAAGTTTTCTTCTTCTTTTCCTTTACATTCCACTTCATACGTATTACCCTAATATTAATAAACTTAATACTTGTTTTATCAAATAAGTTAAAAGCGAACAGCAATAAAAGCTTAAAGGGTTATTAGTTGGATGCGATTGCCATTTTCTGTGACCTCTCAAAAGCGTTTGACTTCGTTGACCACAATACACTGTGATCTGTAAATTATACCACTACGAAATTCGTGGACAAGCTGCAGGCTGGTCTTGTACTTTCCTATTTATCAAACAGGCAGCAAAAAGTAAACGTTAACGGGGTGACATTCTCGGGGTCTCTAGTTAAGATGGGCGTGCCTCAAGGTTCAATTCTTGGCCCTTTTTTATTTCTAGTTTATATTAATGACCTTCCCTATCTGATAGCTAACTTCTCGAATATAATTTTATTCGCTGATGACACTTCTCTTAATTTTAGAATAGATAGATACGGATGTCTTACATGTCAACTAGCTGTTCTTTCGAAATGAATGATGTTCTTTTGAATCTTTTACTCAATGCGATCAAAATTAAATGTCTAAAGTTCTCGTTACCAAATGTACCCCAAGTAGGTCCAAATTTAAAACTTGATGGCAAGAAACTAGATGCTATTTCGGAAACTGTATTTTTGGGAATTACTTTAGGTTTAAAATTACAATGGGATGCCCACATTAGAGCTCTTTCAAGCAAATTAAGCTCAGCTGCTTACGGAGTAAGATAAATAAGGCAGTTGACTGATGTAGCCACAGCTAGGTTAGTATACTTTGCTTATTTTCACAGTATTATGTCTTATGGCTTTCTGCTGTAGGGATCGGCAGCGGACGTAGATTAAATTTTTATTTTACAAAGAGGGCAATCCGCGCAATGTATAAAATGGGGTCTCGCGAGTCTCTTAGAAACAAATTCAATGAAATTGATATACGAACTCTGCCTTCTTTCCCTGAAAACCAGCGTTGGGCCTCTGTCTTGCATAGGGTCGCAACATAATGCTGAGTGATAGCCGTTTTGCGTGGATGTGACGCATGTTTCCGTCAACCTTTTCTTATTTATTTTTTGTGTTCCTTTTCTTTTTGCGTCATGTTTACCGCAAAATAAACGTTTTTTCTTTCTTTCTTTCTTTCAAAAACTTAAGTCTTTTCAAAAAAAGATGCGATTTCCATAATCTAAAAATACACGTAGTTAAGATGAATTTGTGATTTCAAAATTTAGATTAACTAAAACTAGCAAGTCATTTCTAATAAACAGTATCCACTTCTATATCAAGTTGCTAAAGTCGGTTACAGAACTTAGCGATGGAAAGTTTAAAACTCACATCAAACGTGTCCTTATCAAAAAAGCGTATTCTAAGATAAAATACTACGTTGAAGACAGGGAAGTTTGGGATTAATTCCTTCTGCACATGACTGTGGCTTCCATGGTGCCACATTAATAGCATAACTATGTGAAAATCTATTAACTGCTCCCAAATTACAATGTAAAATTTTTTTCGTATTTTATTTTTTACAATGTTTGACATATTCTCGACATTATTTGACAGTATACATCAATTTTAATTTCCAATATTTATTATTAGTGATTGTCATGGAAATCATGTCACTTGGTTTAAATAGGTTCATTTTATTTAAGTAGATTATTTTACATATTGTTAATGAGAGAACTTTGTAGGCCTTACAGACTAGATTTGTAGACGATTTTCTATTCTGTTTTTTCAGTCCTCTAAGTATCAGGTACTTATTGACAGGCCTGCACTGTACTCCCATACCTTGTAAACATTGTAAAAGCCAGTTATTTTTAAAAGAGTAACCATGGAGTTTCTTGCCAGCTCTTCTCCACAGGAAACGACAAATTGGATCTGTGCATGTGCACATAGCTTCTGCCGATTCATAAGTGCCCATGCAGATTTATATGTGAAATAAAATATTTTGATTTTGAATTGATTTTTATTAAGGACCATGGTTGATTATGTTCATTTCACGAAAACGTAATGTTTGCGTCCAATTTTAACCAAGCGCTGTATTGATGATTTAAATGATTATTATTATTTTGTAAATGCTTATTTGTTTCTGTGGCTTCGATTTCCTATTATCATGCAACTTGATACTGAGCTACAAATTGCAAGGAATATAATAAACTAATTTTGAGCAGTTTACCTACCGACTTTAATATTTTCGTTTGAACTATCTCACCTCCTTCTAATGTGGTAGCTGTAAGCGGCGTGCACGGCGGGCCGGCGCCCACCGCATTAAACGCGCGCACCTTGACCTCGTATTGCGCGTGCGTGCGCAGCGCCACCAGCACGGCGTGCGACGCGCCCCACCCCGCAGCCGTCAGAGCAGCGGTCTTGTTGTCCGCGGCGGAGGACGCCTCGTGCCACGTCACTACGTAGCCTAAGAGCTCGCCGTTCCAGGACTCTTGTGGTGGTGCCTGTGTTATAATGATTGCTCTTTGAATCATTTTAAATTAAGACATTAAACTGAAGCACACAACAAAGAAACAAAAAACAGTGGCACTCCGGGAGTGCCGGCAGAAGTACTTATACGAACTAATCTATTCTTTTCTATACTTACATATACATATAATAAATCTGTAGACGAGCTGTTTCACCAGGTTGCGCCAGGTTACTGCGCTGCTACCTGTCGAGGCCTATTCCGTGCCGAGCATTCCCAATGCTGTGGTTTTATTCAGTGGTCAATATTTGATAAACAAAGCTAAAAGATATGAGCCTGCACGAGCCGAGACAGGCGCCCGCCCCCGCGCTGCGCCACCCCGCGCCGGCGACAACTGGCCACCGGGGACCTCATCGGCATCGTATGTTCCCCCGGCCGATCGGCCTGGCTTGGCGCGGTCTGGCCTGTGAGAAAGTGGGCAATAACGCTTCAGCGCACTCAACTAGACGCGCAGTCAATTTATTGAGTACGGCAGGTGCACAGATATTAGAAAATGAGCCTCGACCAGGCGCCTCGATTTATATTTATTCTCAAAAATCTGAGTGAGACTTCGTCGCATTAGCATTATAAACTCTGTAGACGCAGTGACTGCATTCGAAAGCTGTGGTAGGTTTCCTACCAAGCTAGATCGGAACATTCTTTCTTTTTAATGGAGGAGTGGTACCTACACCATCTAAGAGACACAATAATGTTTTCCGACATGCACGCGAACGTAGTCGCGGGCACAGCTAGTTGTAATTAAACTTATTAAACTTACAATTTTCATTTAATGCTCTATTGTACATGCATGTGTATCTTTGTACGTCCATACACAAAATATGTACATACTTATATACAGAGGTGTCGGTAACGGTGTCGCCACTGCACCTAGCTTCTGACGTTTCATAAGTGCCCATGCAGGTTTATGTGAAATAAAATATTTTGATTTTGAATTGTTTTTTCCCATCTCAAAAAATGCCCAACGCGCCTAAAGAAGTTTTCACTTCAAAAGAGATTTTATTTTACTACCTGCCGCAGAAAGGCGAGTGTTTAATTTGAAAAAAATATTTTACCTGCCATTTGACGAGCAGTTCTCCTGGTGCCGTTGCCTGCACTTGCACGTTGTGAGGAGGTTCAGATGGAGCTGCAAAGAAGAACTTCTATTTAGTTTTTTAAACTTTTGTTTTGAACTCCTTGGTCAGGTGTAGTTATAAAAAAATGTACGTCTGACTATTTGATAGCTGAAGAAAGAAATCAAAATTGTTTATTTCTTACCTTCTTCCAAAGTCTGTACGATGACTGGATCGGAGTAGTCACTATCGCCAATAGCGTTAACCGCCGCAAGTCTCAGCGCATAAGCGGTGGCAGGTCGAAGACCCTCCACTCGGTACTCTAGATGCACTTCCGTAGTTCCGTCTGGATCTTGTCTATAATCAATTAAATAGCCATTTAAGTTAGTTAGTTTGGCTTAGAAACGGTCAATTTAAGACCATTATTCTTTAACGTATAATGACCTGGACTGGTTTAGCAGACTTGTTTTAGTCCAGTCCAGTACTTGACTTCTCACCTCTCCAACACTCTATCAGCGGGCACATCCCTTGTAGGTGCCTCAGCCCAGTCCCCCACGTCAGGCCTCCTGGCATCCCCCACCACCCGGTACTGCAGCCGGTAGAGAAGCACTTGGGCATTGCCATCGTACCCGCGTCGCCACGAGATGCTTGCGCCGCGTCCCGAGCGACGCGGCACGTGCAGACCAAGCGGGGCTTCTGGGAACTCTGCGGGATATTATGATTGCTGATTCAATGGGTACACAAGTTTGGATTGTCTCTCGTCTTGTCGCGTTACACTACTTTTGTGCTAGACGACGGAAAAGTGCTAATCTATGGAATGCGCGCGTGCCATGCATACATGACCTACGTACGCTATTGAAGTTAATTTTATAACCTCAGCTTCCAATTTCATTTAATTTAATTTTATTTTATTCGGGAAACTTACAGCTAACATAAACAATGTTATTAGACAATATGAAGCTGAAGGCCATTTACAAGTTTCTACTGATAAACACTTAACTTAAACAACAACAAAAATGGTCGATAGGTACAAAATAACTACTTATGACTTAACTTAGTAATGTTATTAAAAAGTGGTCAGATATAAAGTTCTGCTAAATATAGATGAATGTGTAACTTATTCCCTTTAGTGAGTGATTTTAATTTAATCTTAACAGGCTTTGCTTACCTACATTTGGAACAGACTATAAGTACAACTTGACAAATCCTTCTGTTAAAATCCGAAGCAGTGTGACAAAGAGGTATATGTTTTGTAGTTTTGGACCAAGAACAACGTTGATTAGGTATTATGTGAAACTGGGCGCAGGCACACAACTACAAGTCCCTGTGTACAGACCTAGAACGAGACCTACTTTGATAGAATAATAAGCAGAACAGTAATATGGTTAGTTAGTTACCCTGTACAGCCAGGTAAATGAGTAGCTCGTCTCTTCCATAAGCGTTCTCAGCACGACAGCGATACACTCCCGAGTCGTGACGCTCAGCGTGTGCAATACTCAGTTGAGAACTCACACCGCTTTCTGATCGTTTCTCTGATACTGATACTCTGTAAAAAACACAGTATACTATAGCGAAATTCCATTTCATAAAGATATATATTATTTTTGGATGTATATTATGTGATGTAATTTGGTTTTTGGTATGCTTTTCGACACCAGACCCAAAAGTACTCCATTGGATATTCAGTATTATTTACCTGTAAGTAGTAAGGTCCACTCTCTTCATGTTATGAGTCCACTGAAGCTGTATGGGCGGGTCTCCTCGTGCGTCACACTGGAGAGTCGCCTGTGCAGTCCTTTTGACTGTCATGTTGCGCGATGAAAACTCAAAATGGGCGGGCTCTGAAAAGTAAGTTCAGATATTATGATAAATGTAGGTATTTCATAACAGTGTATCTTACAATGTTATGCAATACTAGATCCTGTATTTCGTTTTTGGCGACATTTGAATTGAATGTAAGTATCGTTTGTCATCGACTTCTGCAAAGTAACGCTTGGTTCCTTATCTTATTTAGACAACATCTTGATAGATATTCAAAACAGGCAGCTTAAGTCATAATTATCAGTAACCTTATTACCTACCATTGACAGAAACAGCAATAATCTTCGATAGTCCCCTTCCGATCCCGTTCTCTGATCTACACATGTACTGTCCCTCATGATGATGAGCTGCTGGGGCTATGCTCAAAGATCCGTTGGGAAGCATGGAGAACTGCAGGTCCAGGTGTGATACTGGTCGAAAATCACTTACTCCTGACCCTGGAAAAAATTCGAGAAATATCAGTAACCTTGTAGAAAAAAATCTAGCAATTTATGTAGTAGAATAGCTCTGCAGTACGTGGTGAGTTAGCTTAGTATTTTAGTATTTGTTTTGTTACTAAAATTGTATTGTACATAAACTTACCATGACCTTTGAGCCAGGAGACCCTTGGTTCAGGATATCCCTTGGTGGAACAGTGAACCAAGATCTGAGTCCCCAAGAGAGCTGAGATATCTTGAGGCTCGTATACCCATGATGGTGCAACTGAAATTACATAAAATCATTTGGGATCATTGTCCATAATCTGATCAACAACGTCCAACATGTCGCAACATACTGCAATGCCAATAATATAAGACATCGCTCTTACCTTTAACAGCCAATCTAGCAGTATGGTTTACTTCAGCCGCAGAATTGCTTGCAACACACGTGTAGTCACCACTGTGTTTCGACGTGACGTGAGAAAATATCAAAAAACTGAATTCGTCTAGAGATTTCTCTTGAACCTAGAAACGAAACACAGAATATAAAATAATGTTTCTAGTATATGAGAGTTGATTTTTCACCCTATCGTAACCAAAGGCATAACTACAACGTTCCTGAAACAAGCTTATTTTAGCAGAGAACTGTGAAGTAACAGATTGCGGGACACTAAATGCCCCCATACTTAATCACAATAAAACTTCTATTGTGTCTTGTTCAGTCCTTGAAACGATTACTTGACTTAGGTACTTATTGCCTGTGAAAGCTTCTTACCTGTAAACCAGTTGGTATGTGCTGACCATCTTTGAGCCAAGAAAAGTAAACTGGTTTGTCGCCAGAAGTGATCCCACATAGCACTTGTATCGAACTGCCTTCTACTAAGTCAAGTGGAAACATAAATCCTGCTATTTTTGGTGGATCTGAAATCAAATACGGTGTTTACGATGTTTTATAACAGTAAAAGCTTTAGGCTTATTCAATTACACAAACATTATGCATCAAGATCGTTTTACTTAACAAAAATTAAACTTATAATTATATTGCGGTAGATCAACTTACTCCTGACAAAAATCTGAACATCCTTTTGGGCGTACTGCCCCGATGGCGACGTCACCCTGCAGGAGTATACTCCTGCATCAGCAGGTTCCGCTGGCCACAGTAGCAGTTCTCCTCCCACTCCTGATAAGGCTCGACCTCCGGTAGAACTGACGTCTAACCCCCCACGTTGCCAGCGGATCTCACTAAAAGGTGGAAAATATGGATTAATTTTTATGAACATTTTCTGTTTAATATCTACAACTTACTCTAGTTCGGGTTATCAGTACTACTACTACTTTGTTTTTGAGACGGTAAGGAAAGAAGATTAAACAGTATTTTTATTGCGTGAGTATAAGAAGAATAAAATATTAAGATTATGTGAATGAAACCTTCTCTAGGTTTCATTCACATAATCTTAATACTATAAGAGAACTACTAGGTCAGGAAAATGCTACAAAGAAGAAACGTTTACACGACTACTTTCAGGAGTAAACTCAAGGTCATCTAACATCGAACTACGAAAAAAACAAAAATGAAACTTATAATTTTACTAAGCAAATGCACCTCCATCAACCTGATTGGAAATCCGGAGAATGGACAGTAGATGGTGGTGTTGACACCCGCTACCACCCGGATAGGGCCGATATTCCTTATCGATGGTGGTCCTGGAAAAGTGGACAAATCCTTTCTGTTTCAAATGGTCTTGTGTAGAAAATAAGATTATAACACGATGAATCTAAGATGGGAAGGCCACGTTCAAAGACTAAGCCGTAAGCGGAATTACCATAAACATTGAGCCTAGTGGAATGTTCGACAGCGCCCCTAGAGTTATGCGCCCTGCAGGTGTAGCGACCACCGTCCTCGGGCCGGACTGACGTCAGGTTCATGTAGCTCACCACGTCACCGTTCGAGTTCATGAACTGGGTTATACTTCTGACAAGGGAAACAAAATAATAATTTTGAGGACACAATACAATAATGACGGATTGTAACGGTCTTAAATTAAACAATGATTATGTAAAGAAAAGAAGTGGTTATAAGCCATCATTAAGTGCATGAGAACTTACATGGGACGTTATACCAGCTCGTATAATGGCATAACCAAAATAGCTAAAATTAAAAACCCTTGGGAATGTTACTCCGAAAATTGGAACGACGCAATATACGACCCGTTGCCCAAATTGTTTCTTCAATCTTTATGTGTGCGTCCTATCCTATGTCGCACACAAATTTAAACGTTCTACTCGATATTGCTTTCGAAAAACATACCTCTCAGAATGGCAGCCATCCATGTTAAAATGTATCAAAAAGAGGTCCCATCTTATGATAGACAAACCAAATCTCGCAAGATATAAAACAAAAATGTACGTAATGTGTTGTAAAATTACTTCAAGGCGTGAATTCTCTTGAGTGATCAAATGCAGCCAGAGTTATCTTTCTACCAGCCTGAATAATGTAAGGTTCCCTTTTGTAGACACCCTTGACAGTACCTTTGTGGTGTATTATGTTCCTCAACAGCCTGTCCATCCAGTAACCAGGTGAATCTTGGTGGAGGGCTGCCGGATGCAGCACAATGCAGCGCAAGGGAAGGCCCAGGGTGTAACGCCTGCTCTATGAACGTGTAGTGCAGTTCAGGGGCCGTGTCTGTAAAGAAATATTGTGAAGATTTTAATGGTAAAGGAAATTCTTTTACTGTATCTGGAAACGCCACATATCACAAGGCTCAATTAATATTGGAGACGGTACATTCAATATTAATCGCGCCCTCATCCTAATAATTCTACCCACAGATTACATATTGCCACACGATTTGTAATAAGTAACTAGCAAATATTCTACCAAACAAGTCTTACATCACAACAGAATCCAATCAGTGTACAGCCGAATGTATGGCGGCCATTTATCACAGATCATAACGGGGTATCTGCCATTAGCGGAGGATTTATCGCACTCGTGACGCCGACACATCATTGTGTATGTTATATGTTAGATACTGAGTGATGTGGGAGAGAATAGGGGTTTGGGAGATAATCCTTTGTTTGTATATAAAGTTATGGCAATTAAATATACCCGAATGGGTATACAAGCAACTGAGAAGAGCCTTTATACTACTGGTGCACCGTGTACCACGCATACAAATATTGCGTCAGAATAACTAGGAACCGTAAAATTTACTTACAAACAGGCAAATAATTAATAGTTTCACACAATATGCGACAGGTTTATTCGACTTTACTATCTTCTACTTTCGTTGTACTATCCAAGTACAACAATAACATTTACCTAGCTGTATCTAAATTGGACTAGATAATATTAGGTCACAGGTGCAAACTACAGTACAACGTTTCCTGCAAGCAGTTGCTTGTTCCACTCAGCACATTTTATAATGTCTCTTGCTTATTATTTCGTACAGTTTACTGAAGTCGTTACACGAGGAGTATTAACATTAAGCGCGTAGTTAATGCAGTGCTCTAAACGAAGTGCATAACTAATACTCTTGTTAGCCACGAAGAGGTTGTAATGTTTGTTAAAGGGTTCACAAAATACTGACTTCTATTGGCTTGCTACAAGAGCCACGTACTCGTATACATGAAATGTAACAATGGATGACTAGCAGTTGCTTTAACGTCGAACAAGGTAGGTATTATCTGTTTTAGTTATAAGTACATTTTGAGATCAACAAACAATAGAAATTACTGAAACAATAGGTACACCTCACGCAAGTCCCATGAAATTTAATTCCTACCACATACATGAATCTCTAACAATACTTTTCGCTTATTTCATCAATCCCAAGAGTTATCTTTGAGTGCTATTTGATACAAAAAGATTCGACGCAATTTTTTTCTCTTTGTAGCAGAACTTTTTATGGCATAATATTATTTTGCATAACAGCGAATACCGTAAACTTCAACATGCAGCAGGCATGGTTTCTGTCACGGCTCCGGCGCTGCGGGACTCCGGCAGTCCCACGCGAGTTTATCGTCGCAGATGGTTGTAACGCTCACCACCGCACCTTTGGCTTGCTGGCCGGCGTAGCCAGCCAGCCTCAGCCGCGGCGCAGGGCAAACAAGACTACGTGGAGTCGGTTTTTCAGCTATTCGTTTCTGTCACTAACTTTTGAAGCACAACATTATGACTTTTTAAGACATTATTTTAGTTTTAATTAAAGTTAAAAATGCATGCAGCATATTTTATAGAAATGGCATTAAGCCTAATAAAATTATTCTAAATTAAATTCAGCCATAAAAAGATTCGGCCAAACAATAATTATATTAAATAATTTTTATGCCTTAAAAATATTGTGTTATGCCAAATAAATTTCGGAGCATCAAGATTCTGCCAGATAGAGGGAACCCGTTGAAGAATTGTATTACAATCCTTAGCTGCCATTTACCACAGAACCACAACTTAACTCGCTCATTACACCCCTTAATCTATTTGCATCCGGCATCCAAAACATTCAACTACATAAGCTCAGTCGGCATCCAGTCATAAATCTTGGCAAATAAATTCAATTAGCCGCTACACTAACATAATAACGAATGAATACAATGGCCGCCGGAATTATGAGGGTCTAAATTGTGAGCGGCCAGCGTTTCTGAGAGCTTTATTACAGGCCGTACCGGACGCCGTGACAGACAATATATCAGCGTGTGGTGCAAGGTGAGGAGGCGGCGGTGAATTATAAATAATAAGAATTTATTGCAGATAAAGAAGCTGCAGCTGTTGTAGAAAAGCCTCTGGAAATCTTGTCCCGGAGCGTATCAGGAAAATTTATTTAAAAATAATTTTGCTCGAATAATTATAATATTCGTTGTGACTTTGCATAACCAAACAATAAATAGGACGATAATTCAAGACTTAGCTCACGCCTTGCTAATAGCAGTTACTTTTTAATAGCACCAATGATCATGCTGGGTGGGGGCTTGTGGCTAAAGTAATAACAGCCGCACGGTTCGATCGATCAGGTCGTAGCTTGACCTGATCGATCGAACCGAGCTAAGCTGGCCGCGGTTGCTTCATGACCATCTTTACATACCAATACCCCGCTGTACCTCGGAAAGCAAGTTAAGCCGTTGGTCCCGGTTGACATTCGTGGATTTATGACAGTCGTTACGATTCGTCAGAAGCCCGAGATTCAGATAGGCAGTCATTCCATGAAAAACACTGGCATTCAGCTGTATCCAGTTAAACTGGAAGGTGACCCCAACATAGTTGGGAAAAGGCTCGGCAGACGATAACTAATCTTGCTAATTATACAAATCGTTTCACTGTCTTTCCTTTTTTGTTTCATCATCATTGAAGAAAATTATTTGAAAGTCGAAACTGAATTGATACTCCTTTTCAGTACGAACATCTCTGTAGTTATATTCTTGTATACAACAAAACTTGGTATATGGCAACATTCAACAAACTGTTTAATTAGGTATTCAATATAATATCAGTATAGAGTTTAGACTTCTTGAAAATAACTTATAACTAACTTCGAAACTAGGCGACGCACCAAACATCATTATTTCTATTCCGTTCCGTGAAAAAACCAGTAATTTTACGCTGACTGTATAATGTGATACACCTCATCTTCATAACTAGGGTAACTGCTATAGTAATTGGCCACGCTATAGTAACTGGCCACTCATAACAAAAGAGGTAGAAACAAGGTAATGCAAGCAAGCCCATGAATGCAAAGGACAAAAAATATTTCTTTATCTATTGTATTTTCGTTTTAGTTCATAAAATGTGACCTAGATGGCGTTTTACATCATTCAAACGGTCAGTTTGAAAAAGTTTTGACAGATGTGGGCGTTTTGTTAAGAAAAAAATAAGGTAAGAGTTTTGGAACAATTTGATTTGGTGTGCAACTTACTTTTCCAGTGCCTACATATGATGTGTTTCTTTTAGTATATTAAGTGAAGTTTAATTCTGTGTATATTCAAAGTTCGCAAGTTCGTTATAACCTTAAATGTTTACCGGCTAATAACTAAATTCAAATTTGGTTGAATTTCAGTTATTGGCCATCCCCGGCCAATTACTAATTTTCCATTATACGTTTTTTCAATTCAGTTTCGACCTTATAAGGGTATAATATACGGTATACAAAAGTTCTACAGTTCTAAATTCAATGAATCAGTTATTAGCCGGGGGTGGCCAATAGCTGGCAAGTAACATGGCCAATTACTAAATACTTTTTTTAAATTTCTTTCAGACTGCTTTAACATGCCAAAGGTACCGCAATATACCAAAGAACAATTAGACAAAGCTTTAGAAGACGTTAGTCAAGGTATATCAGTTCGTACAGCAGCCAAAAAATATTGTATACCTAGAGCAACACTACAATTTAAATTGAAACACCCGGATAGCAAGAGTGAATTTGGACCAGAACCCTACTTGACCAGAGAAGAAGAAAAACAGTTAGAAGAATGGCTGTGCAATATGGGCAAAAGAGGGTTTCCTAGAAATGCCGAAGATATTCTAGATTCTGTTCAAAACTTTCTGAATAAAAACCCCAGAGAGACTCCATTCAGCGAAAATAGACCTGGAAAAGGATGGTTAAAAGGTTTTCTGAAACGCCATCCTAGAATAACTAAAAGAACGTCTGAAGCTGTTACGCAGGCGAGCGCATGTGTATCCGAATCTGACATCAGAAACTGGTTTGGTCAAATCATGGATCAGATAAACAAGTCTAATCTAACCCACATTTTAGATGACCCTTCCAGAATTTTTAATGCTGATGAAAGCGGTTTTCAGACCTGTCCATCTACCGGAAAAGTCTTTGCTGAAAAAGGAGAGAAGAATGTCTACATCATCGATAAAGGAAAAGCCAAAGAAAATATGACAGTACTTTTTACAATATCTGCTGATGGACAGATGGTGTTGCCTACGATTGTGTACCCCTATCAACGTTTACCTGAGAGAATCAAACAAACTGTACCTGATGACTGGGGTGTAGCAACTAGCAGTTCAGGATGGATGACGGCGGATACATTTAAATATATTATCGAGCATGTATTTCACCCTTTTTTAGTGAGAAATAACATTCAGCTACCAGTTTTGTTGTTTGTTGACGGACACAAATCTCATTTAACTTACGACCTAAGTGTACTAGCTCGCTCTCTTCAAATAGAAATATTTGCTCTGTATCCAAACGCCACTAGGATTCTTCAGCCAGCTGATGTGTCACTATTTAGACCCGTAAAACAGTTCTGGAAATCGGCAGTTAGAGAATGGTTGCTAGAGAACATTGGTGAAGTTGTTTCTAAGCAAAATTTTGCTTTCGTTCTAAGAAAAGTTACAGACAAAATTAGTTCTGCCTGCATTGTAAATGGCTTTCGAGCTTGCGGTCTCTACCCTTTTGATCCAAATGCTGTCGATTATTCTAAATGCTTAGCAAAGTCAGCATCCAGATCTGAAGACACTGTAGATATTTTAAATGATGAACCCGAAAAATTACTATCATTGACAAAATTTTCGGAAATCGTAGGTGTAGAGATGATTAACAAATTTAAAGATATTAAAAATATAATGCAAGATGTCCAAAACAACGAATCATTTTTCACTCTTTATCAAATATGGAATTTTTATCATTCGAATACGGAAAATACGATAGAGAATACTAATGAAAATATAACAGAGACTACTAATGAAAATACGACAGAGAATACTAATGAAAGTGAGGAAGGAGAATACAATGACATGGAACCAGAACCGACAATTGCACAAGAAGAAAACTTTAACACAACAATTATAAATAACAATATTTCTGAAAACGAAAAAAATATAATCATAGCAACACACCAAAGCCTTGAAAGAATCCAGGATGAACAGAATAGCGCGAGAAATGACGACCAGACCTGTGAATATGAAAACTTTCCTCACTCTGACAAAGAACCCTTAACCATTCAACCTTCAAATAATGAACAAATCAACATTACTAGTGATCTACAGAATAACGACCAAGAACTTGTAACTTTAGAAGACCTAGGAATAGCAAATGCAGAAAACCATGAAAGAAACCTACCATCCTGTTCAACAACAAGACTCAAAGATTTTTTATCAATACCTCCAGGACCAACCAGAAAAGGGAAACGTAACACTGAGAAGCTACCTTACCACATATCAGGACCAGAATACCAAAAGATTTTAGAAGAAAAATCCAAAGAAAAGAATAGACTAGAGGAAGAAAAGAAGGCAAAGAAAGTTGCGAGAGAGCAAAAAAAAGAAGAAAGAAAGAGGAAACTAGAGGAAATAAAGATAAAAAAGTTGGAAAAGACTAGAAAAATTGAGTCTATTTCTTGCTGTGGTGTGTGTAAAAGAGTTGTAAAGAGCATAAAATTGAGATGTTGTGAATGTCAGAAAGCATATCATAAATTATGTATTCCTAAATCTCACCTTATGCATATACCTCAGGAGGAAGGAGACAATTTCTTATGCCATAACTGCTTTTGTACGGAAAATGATGAAAGTATTTCTGAGAACGAGGAGAGTGAAAGTGACGAAGAAAATCAGGAATTTTTAAATATAATAAGATCAGGACAAAAAGAACTAGGTTTGAGCTGCGTAAAATTTTAATTCAGATAAAAAAGAGTCAATAATTTAGGTACTAAGATTTCACAATTAAATTGGTTGGCTAATTACTGTGACTTGTCATGACAATTACTGTGATTTCATGGCCAATTGCTAAATTTCTTAAGTGATTGAATTTGATTGAGATTTTTCACCAATAAAAATGTGATTTTATCTTATTTGTTTTATTACCTGTGACCCCATCTCATTCACTTTTATTTGGTATGGGATAAGTGTATGTGACTTTATCAACATGTTTTTTATTGATGTCAGAAAATAAATTTTACGTTAAGTGGCCAATAACTACAGCATTCACCCTACTCTGATAAATGATTTTTGTATCAGAGTAATTAAAAGTACGATATTTATCGTACTTTTAATTACTATAATTACTATAATGCCCATGCTGCCCCACTGCGGGGACACAGATCAAAATCAAAAGTATTAAAATTAGGCTGAGAATCAGCACTTTTCGAACGTCAAAATAACATAAGACAATCCCCAAAATGCTCCGCCTTTCACCACTTCCCAGTGCTTTAGCTGGGAGATGAAGTGGCGCAACAAACTCACCAGCAGCACAGCGGTCTGTTTATTTTATTTTATTTTATTGTGTTTGGGTGGCTTACAGCTATCAGTACAAAAGGAATAGTAAGGTAATTTACGAAAAGCCATTTACAAGCCTCCACAGTTCCTCCTCCTTTAGTTAGTTAAACTTGAATCTGTACAATAAGAGACCTTCTCTGTAAGAGGGAGTGGGCCATAATCCACCACGCGGGCCCAGTGCAGGTTAGTGTATATCACACGACTTCAAATTTTCGGATCTAAGACATACTAGTTTCCTCACGATGTGTTCCTTTACCGTTTCGAGAGCAGTGGTGGTGTTTTCAAACACACAAAGTAGAATGCCTTCCTAGGTTCAAACTATAACTCATCAAGTCAAGGCCGTTACCACTGGGCCACCAATGCCATCTTATAAATTGAATAAATCAAGACAAAACGATATTTATCCCAATGTAGGCAAACTGAATAGTAACCTAAATAGAAACAGGGCCTCGTCGCAGTCACATAAAAATACCCTTAAATACTCTACCAAGGCCAGCATTCACGGCATGGTATGTTTGCCAACACACCCGCTGTCACTCATCACTCAGCCCTCACCCAAGTTGGCACAGCGCCCGCTCACAAGCTAGCTCTTGTAAACGTTGCATCGTTTTGCGCGAATTTATATCAGATGCCCGCTGATAGTCGGCTAATTGTATAATTGTGAGCGATGCGCTTATCTACCGCCTGCCGGACACCGCGTGCTTTGTGTTATTCGAAACGGGAAATAAGCGGTTATTTATTTATTGGTGTATTGTTATCGGATAAGCCTCTATAGGAAGGGTGTTAAATGGAATGGAGAAAGTGCAATTGTTTGTTATGATGTATATGTGTAGATAGGTAAAACGGGCTGTTGTCCGCAACTCCACGTCAAAGCGCGTATTTTGCGTACAAATATATGTGTAGATACATAAATAAACACACATTTTGTATTCAGTTTAACACGATTTTTTAGAAATTATTGCTATTTTTTTATATCATCCACTTTATGCTCTTAGTTCTAATAAACTATGTTTAGGGCAAACAAAATATTAGTTACTACTATTACTTACCTATTCGATAGGTATCACAATCTAAGTGAGAAAGATACAACAACGAATTTTTACAAGGTTACACAATATTCTACAGACACATAATAATATAAGTGTCTAACCTGTATTATTAGCTACTGTGCAACAAGAGCAAAGGCTATTCAAGAAACCCTTTAAGATTCTAGACCAGAAGCCTTAGAAATGAGCAGACTCTGAACCGCTCGCTCTTCTCAGATTGAAAATGATATATCATGTTGTGTATATGTTACCGGCCAAACCCGATTTCAGGCCAAACTGGTTTATTAAGCCGGGGCACCCCGATTAAATGGGTTAGGTTAGGTTAGAACTGTGACCAAAAGGGCGCGAGCCGAGTATTACCGGCCAAACCCAATTTCAGGCCAAACTAGTTTGTCCTAGGCCAAACAGACTTAATCCTACGCGTGATATGTCGCAGCCAACTAGCTTAATTAGCCGTTTCGTTAAAAGCCTTTGGAAGTAACGCTCGCCGGCCGCTGCCGCGGCGCCGCTCGCTGCGCTCGCTCGGCTCGCGCCCTTTTGGCCTAGGACAAACTAGTTTGGCCTGAAATCGGGTTTGGCCGGTAACATATATAATATCATAACTTGCCTGTGACATGTAAAATGGCGAGAGTAAACGTATGTATGAATTCCAGTTTTCTTGAGAACCAATTTATTACTCGAGATAAATGTTGATAGCGTTCGTTCCAAAAAAAAAACTAGATGGCGTTACTCGTAAATAGTTTCTTAAGTTACCATCAAATGATGTATTGTGCATTTTAAAGTTCACAGAGGCAAATCTGTATCTATGACACAGCTCATAAATGAGCGATCATATCCTTTGAAACTATTTTAATATAAAGTAGTCTTAACGAGTGTTAAACAGTTGCCAAACTCAAGCTTCATCCGCGAAATAAAGTATTTAAAACAGGCCCTCGAAGTTTGCAGACGTTGCAACCTGCTCACGCGGAGGGTTGGTCTTAGTCTGAAGAATTAACGAGAGCTTAGCTGCTTGCTACTTTTCGGATTTAATTATTTAATAAAATGTTCTTTTAGTGCAATCATTTCTTGGGTCATTGCCAGGCTGCTCGGTTTAAGGAAGATTGCTATCTTAATCTTTTGTAAAGAAAGCGTGCAAAAGTGAAATTAAAAGCAAAAGCGACTCATGAACTAAAATACCAATTAGCTCTATTAGGTAATCTTTTACTTATTTATCTCAAACTAAGGAAAATACTTCACCTCATTCGAAAGGAACGAACACTGCAGTTAGTCTATTTATTTATTAATCCATAGACAAAAGTAACTATAATATAGACTTTTTAACTTTCGTATGCTCGATGGTCAGTTGCGTATAATCATTCTCATCTGCGAATTCTTGACATGCTACTGCATTACAACACTAACCACACAAATCAGTTGGACATGGCTTCGCTAAAATGCAGAACTGAACCGATTTATAATAGCTTTATGCAAATGGCTGCTTTGATGGCTGTTTTAGTTAGCACCAGAACCGGCTTTTGATAGAATTGTTGCATTATATAGGCGTAATCTGATGTCTAATATGCGAGCAATTCGATCAGATATGTATTGTTAGATGTTCGGTTCGTGGATGGGCAAGGTAACATACATTATATATCGAGACTCATCCGTGCCTAGGAAAGCACGTTAAGCTATTGGTAAAATTAACGATTTTCGGAATTTTTCCTTTACTAATGATTCTAGGTCAACGCGAAGTACAACCTATAGGTTTTGATTAATAACCGGGTTCCAAAATATGTTGCATAAATGGACGCATGTTTTTATTGCGTTGGTTTTTTAGGGGTTCAAGTGATCGTACACCTACGTATTTGATATTAATTTCAACTTGATACCTCCACGCGTTCCTGGGAAAAGGGTTTTGACTGACAGATAGATAGACGGACAACGAAGTGATCCTATAAGTGTTCTGGTTTTTCCTTGTGAGGTAAAAATTATAAAGTACCTATTATGTTAATTTTCCGCAATAACTGCACCGTCTCACATTCCAATAACAATCATTTCCAATTTCCACATTTCAGTTGTACACAAACAATACAACAAAATAATGAAGGCCATATCTCACTGGTACTAATCCAGCTAGTTCGTAAAATATATGACGTCATAGATCGTCTCTATTATTCCATTAGAGCTATCCGGATTATCCCACGGCCTGACTTATGCGCTGTCCGCGACATTACTGCACAAGTTATGGCCGCCATACCTCGCTGTAGGAGGTGGACTTATAGGTAAGTTATTATTATTAGTCATGGTGGATGGTGCTTGCGGGGTATGGAGAAGAGGTAAGTTTGGCCAAAAGTTATCGATAGTACAATGTATGTGAGTTGGTAGGTATTAAAGTTTTACCATAAATGCGTCGTGTCAATGGCGCGGCTACGGCGATATTTAAAAAAAAGTCTACCAAGGTATTGTAAACATTTGTAAATGTTGATGCCCAAACCCATAAATTTGTCAAAGTTACGGTTAAAAAGTAATAAGGGTTTGAACGTGGCCGCGCCGTTGAAAAAACTAAGCGTTACCGAGACCTAAAATTTAGGTAAATCAAAGATTGAATTTGTAAAAAAATAATAATAATGTCATAAAAAATAAAATAAAAAGCATCGCAGACGTCTGAACTTTTTTTGTAAAACCGGTTTTAGTCTTACATCTCCTGAAATATAAACGTAGGATTTTTTGTAGTATTTTTTATTAAAACAACGCAAGGTTTTGACAATGACTGACGTTTTTATTAACTAACAAGTTTTATGCTAGATGGCGTTACTGTCCATACATAGGTAGCATAGATTATTAATACATTGTTTCAATGCAGGTTTACTACACCACCATTCATTGAAATAAACCAATATTAACAATTACATAAGAATCTTAAAATAACAACATTATTCTGGCCCCTTACATTCATCTCTTATGTATACCCAAATCCAGTAAATACTTATAATGTTTAACACTAGGTAAGCTTTTTGTTAGAATGTCTGCTGGCATGTTTAATGTATTCAAATAAACTATTTCAATTAATTTTTGTGCCACAGCCTCTCTGATAAAATGAAAACGAACATCAATGTGCTTACTCCTTTTATGATAAACATTATTTTCAGTTAGCTTTTTCGCACTTTGGTTATCATTATGCAAAATGACTGTTCCCACATCCTTTTCTGTAAGCTCAAACAGTAAATTTTTAAGAAAAATTGCCTCTTTAGCAGCTTCACATATTGCCATATATTCGGCCTCTGTGCTAGAGAGTGCCACAGTTTGTTGCTTTTTACACTCATGCGAAATAACACCCCCAGACAACTTGAAACAAAAACCAGTAAAGGATCGTCTATCAATGGGATTTGAAGCCCAGTCTGCATCTACAAATCCAGCTATATTGGAATCATCCTTTTTATAAGTTAAACAATAAGACTTAGTCGCCCTTAAATATTTTAAAACTCTTTTAGCATGTTGCCAATGTATCTTATCAAAACAATTGTTAAATTGGCTCAAAAAACTAACACTGTAAGAAATATCAGGTCTGGTAAGTACTGACAGGTACATAAAACTACCTATTAATTGCTGATAGGGGTACTTGACATTACAACTTTCACTTTTGTCTAATTTTAAATTAATTTCCATGGGTGTCAAAGTAGTATCGCTGCATTTGTTCATTCCAAATTTAACCAACAAATTATCAATAAAACTCTCTTGGTCAATAGATAATTCATTCTGACTGATTACAACTCGCATGCCTAAGCATTGCTTTAGAGTACCCAAGTCCTTCAGTTTAAATTTAGCATTTAAATGACCTTTGACATTATTAACTTCAGAAATACTATTTGAAAACACAAAGAAATCGTCTACAAACAAGGCAATAAACGTTTTTAGACCTTTAGTAGTTTTGCTAAATAAACAGGGTTTATATTGTGACTTTTTATAACCAATATCTAGTAAACATTCATCTACCTTTCTGTACCAAGCACGGGCAGATTGTTTTAGTCCATATATGGCCTTATTTAATTTTAAAACTTTATTTTTGAGAGCAAGATTCTGAGGCGGATACATGTATACAGTTTCTTCTAAGTCACCATTGAGAAAGGCAGTTGTTACATCAAAATGGGTAATATTCATATTATCTAGTTTAACACTTAATGCAAATAATAACTTTAACACAGAGTACCTTAAGACAGGTGAGAAAGTTTCTTTGAAATCAACACCTTCCTTTTGTGTAAATCCCTTTGCCACCAAACGTGCACGGTATCTCACTTTGTTATCACTGGTAAGTTTTTTCTTGTACACCCATTTACATTTAACCACAGTCCCATTGTCCGGTTTATTCACCACTTCCCACGCATTACACTCCCGAAACGACATTAATTCCTCCTCCATTGCCTCACACCACTCCTTCTTTTCTGCGCTTTTCATCACATCTTCGTAGGTCAGATCCTCCTCACCACCACCTTCCGCACATATGTTACTTATTCCATATCTCTCTGTTCTCTTCCTCTGACGTTTTGCAGGGACAACATTTTCTACAGGTAAGTCATAAAATTCATCTTCAGTATTGTGAAATTCATCTGGGCTAGAACTTTCACTTTCATCTGGTACATATGTCTCATCAAGTTGTTCATGGTCATCTTCTGATACATATGTGTCATCAGGTGCATTGGTGATAGATTCTTCCTCGATTACAGCTTGTGTTTCGTCTAGCGACACTAGCTCATTTTCCATGATAATGACATCTCGACTTGTGATAATCTTATTTGTCTTGGGGTTATACAACCTGTATCCTTTCACATTGTTTTCGTAACCCACAAGAATATGTTTTTCTGCTCGCTTGTCCCACTTCGCGACTTTGATTTTGGGAATATGAGCCATTGCAGTGCTACCGAAGACTTTCACGTGGCTGACATTTGGTTTTTCATCTGTCCAGAGTTCATAAGGTGTTTTTGTCAAACCAGATGCTATAGACCTGTTTCGCAGATAAACAGCAGTATTTACTGCTTCCGCCCAAAATTTCTTTCCAAGTTTAGCATCAAACAGCATACACCGAGCTCTTTCAACCACCGTTCTGTTGAGTCTTTCGCACATACCATTTTGTTCTGGTGTATATGGATTGGTTCTCTGATGAATAATTCCTGCATTCTTCAAAAAGGTATTCATTTCTAAAGAGCAAAATTCACCTCCATTGTCCGTCCTCAATACTTTCAATTTCTTGCCAGTTTGTTTTTCTACCAAGGCTTTAAATTCCTTGAAGTACTTCAATACTTCACTTTTTGCCTTCAGAAAATAGACAAATGCCATTCTACTGTAGTCATCAACAAACAGTAAAAAGTAACGTGATAATCCAATCGAAACTTGCTCCATGGGCCCACAGACATCTGCATGAACCACCTCAAGCACATTTTCACACCTGGTACCTTTATGAGAAAATGGCAATCTCGCTTGCTTTCCCTCACAACATATGATGCATTTGGATTTATCAATCACAGCTTTGTCTGAGAACTCAATCCCATCAACTATACCATTCTTCATAGTATTCAGGTCATTACTGTTCAAGTGTCCTAATCTTCTGTGCCACATCTGGCTAGTCACAGCTGTTGCTGCACCTGCAAGCAACTTATCAGCTGACTTGATGTTCAGGCGATAAACTCCATTCACTAAATCTGCTTTTCCCACCAGTTCATTATGTCGATTGCGAATGTAGCAAGTATCATCTTTGAAACTAACTTTGTTTCCATTGCGAATAAGCTGACTAACTGATAGCAAATTTGTGGTGAGGTTAGGTAAACACAAGACATCTTTCACAGTAATATCTATTTCTGAGCCATTCACTAGTGTCGTTATTCTTGTATTCCCTGTGCACAACACTGGTATTGTTTCCTTGTTCGCGACTACGATACTCTTCACTTTGTGGTCAAGTGTAATGTTTTCCAAGCAACTTTTGTTGACAACCATATGCGAACTCGCACCCGAGTCTATATACCAATCCATATCCTTGAAAGGATTACTAGGATTCAAGAAAATAGCACTAAACGCATTTTCAGTCTTAGTTTGACTGTTTTGCGGGCACTTATTCATGTAATGTCCAACTTGTTTACACCGATAGCACCGGACTTGCTTAGTCGTTGTTTTTGACTTTGACAGATCCGCCATGCTTGCGTTTTTATTGTTTTTAATATTGGCACTGGTCTTTTTCCGGTTCTGCCAACTTTTCGATAAAAACGCTCCATCAGTGTTGCCAACACTCGATTCCATATCTAGCAGCTTCGCTTTGATTGCATCTGTACTTATGCTTATTCCAGAATGTTCTATGGCCATTATCATTGGGGCAAATTTTTCACTTAGCCCAGCTAATAACAATGAACCAACCCACTCGTCTGTTATTTGAAAACCCGTTCCTTTCAGTTTCTGAGCTGTATCTACCATTTGTGTTACATATGAAGTCATCGATTCACTATCTTCTAGCCTGATTGAAATGAGCTGGCGTAGCAAACTTATTCTTCGCTGGAAGCCAGAATCGTCGAATAGCGATTTCAAACGTTTCCAAACGTCTTGTGCTGTTTTTTCGTTCTTGATGTGAACGTACAACGAAGAATCAACGGTCATAATAAGTTTCGCTTTGGCCTTTTTGTCTTCCATCGAAACATCTTCCGTTGACACTTTATCCAAATCCACGCCATCAAGGATAAGAAAATTTTCAGCAGCAAACGCCCATTGATCATAATTTTCTCTCCCTTTCAATTTCGGCACATTGACAATGTAACTGCCGGCCATTTTTAACACGCCCGATTTAAACGTACAGAAAAACTGAAAGTTCACTTGATTTTATAGTTCTGGTTTTCTAATTTCACGAAGAAACTCTTAGTCCAACTAATTAAGCACAAATTGTCCACACAAAGTAAGATTATCGAGGAATTACGTTCCCTTTTTTGGAGACTGGGCCCATAACCTATTAAAACAACGCAAGGTTTTGACAATGACTGACGTTTTTATTAACTAACAAGTTTTATGCTAGATGGCGTTACTGTCCATACATAGGTAGCATAGATTATTAATACATTGTTTCAATGCAGGTTTACTACATTTTTTACTCATTTTGACAAATTCAAATCTGGATTTTACAAAAACTTCAGACGTCTGCGATGCTTTTTCAGCGAGATATCGGCGATATCGTGTTTTTCACCGTTTCAATGACGTGGCCATGGCGTTATAGTCTTACAACTCCTACTGCTTGTGGTCGTCTTGCTGACCATGGTTTTGTTATTGTTAATTATATTAACGTTTTATTAATTTTATTCTAAAGGTCCTACTTTAACTTTTGTTACTTCAAGTTATAGCTATATTTACTTATTGCAGAATTGCATATGTAAGCGGGCACGACCTTTATGCCTGGAGGCTTTTATTTAGATTTTAAGTTCTGTTTACGTATTTTATTTTAAATTATTATTTATTTCTGCTTGAATACCTATAGTTTTCAATGTTTTGTTGGTATATTGCCGTGCAAGCGGACACATACGGCAAATTTAACTCATAAGTAATAAATTACTTATTATATAATATTATTAATTACTTATTACGTAGTCACTACCAGAAATTTACCCATTACAAATTGTATGTATTGCATAATTTCTTTCACCTCAACTTGATTCAAAATATTTGTTGATAAAAAAGGCGTATCGGATATCATATTCGTTTGTTACATAGGTACTAAGCTAGATCTACCCACATTTATTTCCGAAATATTCGCCTTAGCTCTCAGTGGTTTTACGTACCGAGCATTCTCCCGTTCCTTTGCAAGCGAATGACAAAATTCCAACTAAATAAGAATGTTTGCTCACTGTGTATTTTTCTGTACGTTTCATTAGAATACACAGTGGCTGCATTGTAGTGGAGTGCGCACAGAGAGCAGGTTTCACTTAACTAAAGGCTTAGACCGTCTTACTGTTCTGCACTCTTTTCCTTTATATGAGCAAAAGTCTGAAGTACCTGCAAAAGATGCTGTTGAAGCGTGTGTTACAAAACTTTTATATTGAAGTGAAAAGATTTTTTACGTAGAATATAGTATTTTTGTAGGTGATATTGTTAATTGGATTGCATTTTAAGACATAGGCAAAGCTCTTTGTAATAAGAGTTTATACGGAGAATACTAAAGACGAGAGCTGGTAATATTCCAATCACATGAGACAACTTGACTGAAGCTGGAAACGCTTCGGTAAACCTTTAGATGTTGCTGATATCTTTCGTCAGAGCCAAGTAATTTTGCACTAATTAAAAACCATAACGAGAGCGCCGCGCCGCCGCCGGTGGTATCGGCTGCCACATGCGGGTTGTAGGTCTTAGGTTCGAACCCAGATAGGTGATTAACTTTGTGTAAATTATTCCACCACTATGAAAACATCGTGAGGACGCGGCGCGTCCTAGAACCAAAAATTCGAAGACATGTGACATCTACGACATGTTTGGTGAACTGAGGAATATTTTGTAATATGTGTAAACATTGCAGGAATAACAGATTTTATTTCCATTCCTGATGTATTATGCTTGCGTCGGTAATATTCATAAATAGCGAAGTCGCAAAGTTTTTGAAGCAAGGCTTGAATGGGATTATAGGCTCCGGCCGCGCGTATATTTCTTGCTTTGTGGTATTAGCGCTGTCAGACTGCGTATTTATGATATCGCCTATTTTTTCTGCTACTGAACATACTAACTATTAACATAGTAATACTTCCATACATTTAACGAACGCTGGCTAAGTAAGTATACTATGTTGTATATCACAGCAATGAATATTGGAATATTTTACTACAATGACATGGCAACTTGCTAGAAATTAATATTTTAAATAGACAAAAAGTACAGGTGTGTAATTATGTACGTAAGTTTTTTCGTTTTGTTAAGCAATTCAAAACTTTACTCAATCATTCTGATGTTTCCTGTACATTGTTCTACGTGACCTAGTTCGGCTACAGGATGTATCCATCTTTGCTAGTATGTACAGTAGCAAGTTTTAGGCGTGTCGTAGTAGACTATGTCTTTGTAGGTCGGGTCCAGTGTTTGATACTTGCAATAGATCTCGCCGAGTGGGAAAATGGACGGGGTTAAGTTTTAAGCTGTAGTTGTTTTTATGATTAATGTAATTGTGCAGACTGTTACGGTATTTTAGTCTCAACAGAGCAGAATATTGCGGCGTTTCGTTCCATTCGGTATTACACAGGGCTGGGCAAAGTGCATGCTTTGCTTTAATTGAAATACAAATTTAAAAATACTGTATCGCAAGTAATTAAAATACGAAATACAAAATATCTTTAAGTAAGGTGTTTGAAATATAAAATACAGTATTTTAGCTATTTCTAATTGAAATACGAAATACAAATGACAAAATAAGTAATCTAGACCAGCACGGGCTGAAAAGTAGAGGAAAACAAGATTCATCAACACTAGATTTTTAAATGTACTGTCAGACAAACAACCTCTTGTTGGAGAGTGAATAAAACATGCGAAAGAATACAATCTTTCTACAGGTCCTGATGAGCACAAACTTGTGTTAAATTGTATGAACACATTTTTTTTATATTTGGATAGCGCTTAAGAATTGAAAGCACTTTGTTTCTATCATTTAGGACAGAAGTTTATTTATTCCGTGAAAAAACTAAAAACAAATCGCTAAGACTTGACATCTTAGCTTGACATTGACAATTTGACGTACAGTCATAGCGTACAGTTCATAACACATAACAGGTGCATTGTTGCCACCTCTAATAGCTGCTTTACATCAATACACTCTCGTCTCGCACTCACACTCACGATCGCTAAATGAAGGTTAAAGGTATTTTAATGTTAAAATGTATTTTGAAGCCTCAAGTATTTGAAATACTAATTACAAAATACCTTAGCGTCAGGTATTTGAAATACGAATTACAAATTACATTTCAAGGCAGTAATTGAAATACAAATACCAAATACGTATTTGTATTTCAATTACGTATTTTAATTACAAGTAATTCAAATACTGCCCAACCCTGGTATCACATTATAAATGTTGAACGTAAAACTAAAGCCGTTTCATTAAGAAATGATGAAAAATAACAGAGCACATTTTGTGTTCTGGCTAACAGCTTTACGAAATCCAGAGTCTTGTTTTTTTCGTATTTACTGTTCACTTTCAATCTGTCTGTAACTTGAACATTACTGGCGAATCGTGGATGTTACTGTACACTCCTGCCTAACCCTTTAAATGAATAGAGTCGTGATGTTAAGAAGAAAATTCCGCAACGTTTTCGCGCAACTGTCCAGTTGCGCACGTGGAATCGCGCTAGTGTCGTTCGCGCAAGTGTCTTTCGCGCATATGTCTTTCGCGCAAGTGTCCCAGAGCTATAGCCAAACACAAAACATCATAACAATAATTAGATAAGGTAATTCCGATAATAATAACTACCAGTAGGTAACCTACCTATAACTATTTTCATCCTACTGCCAAAGAAAAACTTCTCAAAGTAAGTCTACATTTCGCTACCGCACTCAACTTGCCCCCGCGGTCACGGCAGCGGGTGACGCATGGCCGGCCCAGTCATTACTGCTCCCGTTAATCAATAACCCGGCGACACACGAAATCGCACCGCACTGCACTCCGCAAAATTACACCATTGGTAATTACACGACGAAGTGGCCTGCGATTGGCCAATCGACTCTCAAAGGACGATAATCGACCAATCAGAAAGCAATTTTCGTTACGAGAAATGTTTTTTTTTGGTTCCTGCTGTAGGTACCTTGTATTTTGTTTTTGATTTTGCAATCTTGTTTCACGTTTTCAGTAGTCAGTTTTCTGGCTAACATTTTTAATGTAATAAACCGATCGCAAGTTAAAGGAATATAATCTAATCTAGATAGATTAGATTATATTCCTTTAACTTGCGATCGGTTAGGCCAGATAGCCTGTATTGTCCCACCGCAGGTCAAAAGCCTTGCTTTCCCTTTTCCACACAATTTTCTCTTTTGCTGGCCTTTTATTTTAGGAGTGAAGCTCGTCCGGCCATCTTCGTCGCGGCCGGCCGCGATATCGTCGACCGAATCACCGAAATCGTAAAAAGAAACAATTGCGAACAAAACTCTCGAGACAACGTTGAATATGTACCTACATATTCAACAACGGTGAATGGTCTTACTAAATTTAAGATCTTCATCACAGTTTATAATTCTTTTATACGCATTTAAGTCCAAATGATCCCAACAACATCATTAGAACAAAATAAAAACAAAAGGTAGAAATAAAAGTGATCTGGTAATCCCAAAAACACAATGGCGAAACTGGCAAGTCCTAAACAAATACGTGGGAATGGCCTTGAACCGTCCATTAATTCCAAATGGACCCTCGGCATAGGACTAAACATTTGTTGAAGGGAATTCCGTAAGGACTATCGAGTTTTTCTGGACCGAAGATAAAATAAATTAAGCTGTTACGGATAGCAACACATGTTTGATACTTTCACAAAGTGAGAGCTCGACAGTAACAAAGAAATAACATAATATTCTGTTATTTAGCTTAATCGGGATTTAAAAATACAATATTATTAAGAACCTATGGAGGAGGGTGTGAACTCAAAGTCTAGGAAAATTCATGCTTTTGTTGCAAGCACGGGTGTCCATATTGGGTCGGTATGAGCGCCCAAAGTGGCACAAAAATCTGGGATTCAGAAACACGATAAATATTCAATGGCCGAGTATTTTGCAGTTTTGTCTCATGACATCCTTATATTAACATCATATTATATTCTCGTACATTAAATCTCTTGAGGTCCCTTTCGCAGAATGATGGAATCTTTGCGTATTTTTTTTCCTCATACATTTCGAAAAACATTGAAGTCCTAGTAATATATTGATTTAGGAGTGTATAAACACTGAACAAACTACGTCTATACACTTGCTTTATTTTTATAAAGTGCTTTGGGAATGATCACAGTTCCTCGAACGTTTAATTAGACGTGCTCAATGGAAAATCGAAATGGTGTCTTTAGAGTTTCTTGCACTTATTTCTATTAAATGCATCTTTCTCTTACCTCCCAGCCTGAGTTCAGCAGCTGCCTGTGCGCTGTCCAAGTCCCTCTCTGCAAAGCACTGGTACATCCCTCTATGAGCCCTGACGACCCCATGGACCCTTAACACCCGCTCACCGCCCCCCACTGGGACCCCGTCGTGCAACCATCTAACCCGAGCGTCTCCACCTTCCACCGAGCAGTTGAAGGTCACTGAGCTTCCTGAGTTAGCTACCTGTGGACGAAAATTTTTTGGTTAGAAAATTTGGCTTAATAAAAAAAACAATAAACGTCAACATTTTTGAAAAGACAACTTTTTTTCCAACAATAGAGAACCAATTTCAGCAGATATTTTGTTCAGGCACGCATCACAATCTGATTACACAAGGGTTTTACGAAATGGAAGCCAACATTAAACACCTATTGTTTGTTTAGTTTTGAAACAAAATATTTGGAATACAGCTTGCGCTGTTTTGTATATATAGGTCAAACCAATAGTCCACGCCCATGTTGACAGGTGACCAAAAAGAGACGAATTATCCCAATTATCGCTACTGTTAGAACTTGATAAACAAGCGACAAATACGACCGAGTCGACTCAAAACGATCCTTCCAGTTCTTCCCATGAATTATTCAAGAGGACATCACCTAGTGGCTACGTCACGCCGCGTGTCGACTCAAACTGGATTATTAGGGCTGCTAGCAATGGTAGGGACATCTACAAGTCTCTGAGCCAATGTGTTGGATTTTAAATTACGGTAAGTATTTGTTCGAAATTTATTTGCTCGAAATGTAATGAAATTGAGTGAGAAATGAGGCGTTTAAGTTAAGCATTTGGGTATGTAATGGTAACAAAAAGTCATGGTTGTCATAGCTACTTCGGAAATTTAAATTTTCTTGCTGTCTGATGAGAAGGTATCTGTCGCTTGTTTGCAATAATCATACAAGCATAACTACTTACCTATTATTGTTTTCATTGCCATTTGATCATCAATAGATTGCAATAATTGTATACCTTAGTTATACTATCCTTTTCATGTAATCCCTTTCATATTACAGCTTCTTCGGGCCCGAGAGACGGTGATCTATTCCTTGTCGGAAGCTAAACAGCAATAAGGAAGTGATAGGGCGGTCTATTGATAGTTGAGAATGCTTACAAACGGCTTATATCGATGACATGTCCGGCACAGCGACAACCCTGTGACAAGGGATAGCTAGAAACGCTGTTGAACATAGTACGTGAATAATTTATTGTTATGGTCAAAGATATGTATGTTCCGTACTCTTCTAGGAATACCTACATATAAATATCAGGCTGTGGTGAAATATTCATTATCTGATTTTGGCAAAAATCAAAAAAGATAAAATATGTTCTAAAATGATTTTCGAACCAGCGACCCGTCCCTGCATCGCACGGGTGGAAACTTCGAAATTTCTGTGCTCTATTTTAGTTAAATATTATTGTTTCATACACAATCTTTTGAAATAAATGCTCTAAATAATAGTGAAACCTGCAACAAAATTCATTGAGTAGGTTAGAAGATCTAAGCGATCACACTGAAAAACACGAAAAGCGACTTTGTTTACCTGGATTACCTGGATGACCGAGCTTTGCTTGGTATTTTTTAATTATTTTATTTGACATTTTCAAAAAATGATACTTAGCTAGATCAATGTATCGCCCCCGAAACCCCCTGCATACTAAATTTCATGAAAATCGTTGGAGCCGTTTCCGAGATTTAGATTACATATATATTAAGGGTTTTTTTTGGGTGGGAAATCATCAAATAACTTCTCCCGCTCTGGGTGGAGCGAGAGAGCGTGTCAGACTTTTACTGACTAAAACCCACCCGTGTTCCCTCAGTTGCCTGTGTGCCAGGGGCCGCGGTATCTCTTTCGAACAACCCGCAATGAAATTGCTGATGTGTACTGAAAAATTGAAACTCCTTTTTTTTTCTAAGATATAACATATTTATTTAATCAAAATATTTAGCCTCATTATCTATACATTGCTGCCATCTAAACGGAAGTTCATTTATGCTTTTACGATAGAACTGAGGATCTAGATTCGACTAACTAACGAAAGCATTTTGTACTGCCTCCTGGGAATATTTTTTTTACCATGTAGAAAATTTTCCAAATCACGAAACAAATGGTAGTCCATTGGAGCAAGGTCTGGCGAGTATGGAGGATGACGTATAGTTTCGATCTGCAGCTCCTGTAGAGTTAAACCGGTTTCTCGTGCAGTATGAAGTCTTTTCATGTTTATACAAATAAATGCATCTTTATCTTTATCTTTTATCTTTGCCTTATTATGGAGCAATAATGGTGAAGATCGATTCACGAGTCGGGGCTGTTTCACTGCCAGTTTCACCATCATTGTTCGAAATTCGGCACAGTTAACATCTGCTGTTATTGCCTGACCAGACCTGAGAAAGCTACAGTGAATAACACCATGAAGAGACCACAAAATAGTTACCATTACCTTTTTATTGGTAAGCTTTGCTTTAGGGCACTGTTGCAGCGTTTGACCTGGGGTCAGCCATAGCATTTTTCACTTACGGTTATCGTAAACAATCCACATTTTGTCACATGTCACAATTCGATCCAATATTCCTTCATTTCTGTACCGATTCAACAAGGCAACACAAGTTTCAACACGCCTCACTTTCTGCAGATCAGTCATATCATGAGGCACCCATGTTACATATTTTTTTATCTTATTGATTTGATGTAAATGAGTCAATATTGTAGGTAGGGTAACGTTAAACTATGCTCCTAATTTCTGGGTAGTTTGACTCGGATCGGCTTCTACCATCTCCTTCAATTCAGCGTTATTTACCTATGTGGGCGGTCTATCACGTGGGTCGTTCTTCAAGTCGAAGTTTCCATTACGAAAGCGGTTAAACCAAAAACGCACGGTGCGTTCATTAGCAGTCCCCTCTTCAAACGCAACGTTGATATTGCGAACGGTTTCTGCCGCGTTCGTTCCGCGTCTGAAACTGGTATTAAAAATAACTCGGATTTTCGAAGTATCCATCTTTACGACTAAGCTGAATAAAAAAAACAGTTGAAAGTCGAAAATCAAATGTTGCACATTTTTTTAAAGAAGAACTTAATAGGTATCACGTGAAAAAAGTTTCACACGAAAATCTCACCATGAAGATGTTATGTCAATTCGAAGTGTATATTACTATATACACTTCGAATTGACATAACATCTTCATGGTGGTCAACAACAGCAATTTCATACTTTAACCCCTATTTTATATATTGCTCGTTTAAAGGTATTAGATAGATATAGGGGTAAAGATAAACAAAAAAATGTTGACAAAAGTCTAGTACTTATACTTTTTGTTTACAGTATTGTTATGTTTCCAAAGAATAGTAAATCTTAGTAAATCAAGAGACTTGGCTCTAAATTCATTAATTTTGCGTGTCAAGATCGAGCTACTTGCAAACTTCTGATCTAAGGATAAACTAATGAAAACACTTTTGTTCAGTTCTTAATCAAATTATGTACAAGCAATATTTACTTGTGAATTAAATTACAGCGAATCAAGCTTGCTTTATTAGATTTGATGGGCTGGATCTCAAAATTAATTAAAAACCAGAATAAGCGTTTTATGTCTGAAACAATATAAATGTCTGTCTGTTTGGCAAGGCCATTTGAAGATACAAGATTTTTCATGTAATTAATGAGTTGTCGAAGTGATCAACGTTCAGAAAAAAATCTTCTACTAGACTTAAATGCGATTATCTCTGGCTAAACAATGTTGAAAAATAAAACAAAGAGCGATTGCTAAGTAAAAAATTCTGATTTTAATTAAATTAATAAAATATTATTGCAGACCACTGCAAAAATATTTTATTAAATTAATTAAAATCAGAATTTTTTTCATGTTTACCAAAACATGTGGTAAAAGTCTGTAGATCTCAATTTTAAATTACACTGAAATATTATATTTTACTACAGTGCACAAAAACTGCATGTTATTTGTTCAGTTCCATTGTAAGACAATCGTTGAATGTTCAAGCTACCAGTTACAATTTTTTTCCATTCAAAATATTTCCTAGAAAATGTGAAAAAGACGAGTAGAGCGTGTCATTGAATTTCAGTGCAATGCAACTAACGCAGTCATCCAGAACGAAACATTGAAACATTTAAAATATTCCGTATTTTTACATGAAACAGAGGAGTTTTCGCTTCTATAGTCTCCAAGTTTGCATTTCAGTTAACGAATTTAGCACGAAAAATGATTCATTCATAGGGTTTGTGATTTTGATAACTTGTGGATGGCCAAGGTCAAAATATTCGACTTTCGCTCATGGTGATGGCTATGGCTAACTATGGCTTGATATAATAAACCTTTTCTCAAACTGCCACTAATTTAGTATCTCCCACATTATAAATACATTAGCTTGAAATGATTACATTTTACACTGCTGGGGCACAGGTTTTATCTTTTGGCTGTAATAAACCACTCGGGTCTAGTGCGGATTGCTAGACATGTGACATCTATTACATGGCTTTGAATTTTTGTCTCACGATGTCTTCCTGCACTTTCCTTCGTTTTGATGCCTGTAGTGATGCAATAAATTACACAAAGTAACGCGCCTGACTGGATTCTAACGGTACCACGACCTACAACTCGTAAGTCAGGACCGTTACCTCTGGGCCACCACTGCTCTATCCATCCAGTTCTAGACATCATAATTAAGCCGTTATTTTAATTACGGTGTTTGGAATTAAAATCACGTTTTGAACCATGGGCTTCAATTAACGTGGTGTTCCTTTTTTAACGAGGCGCAAAGTGCACCTATAGAAGCAAACACTTCTTTAGGGACACTTTGCACTCTTGCTGAACAGTGAACGAAACTGAACCGTCATGATCAGGTAAGTGACGCTGAATTGGAACTACTCGGCTCCATGAGTTGATCGCTGACGCTGAATTGCGTATACTCGTCTCTGAATTGCGAATACTTGGCTCCATTCATATGTATCCACATCCATCGTGTGGTAACACCATCTTTTTTGTCTGACAGTGGCAACCAAAATTTATCATAGCTTTTGGTATTAGTAGGGGACACACAAGGGTACACAAGGGAAAACCAAGTTCCCGTTCAAGTGGAAACGAAGAAATTGCAGCACAAACAGGCCGTCCCGCTAACACAACGACCTCGCCCCATTTTGTCTATATTCGATGAGCGCACCGCTAGGATCACATCGCGCGATGTGTCTCGTCGCTCTGTGATCTGAATACTTATTTTTCAATTTTTGCAACGTCACCCGCCGCTGACGGGAATTTAGCCGCTCGTCCAAATACTGATGCTGGGACGTTCGGGACAATTGTGTTTTCTGTTAGCCCTCTTTATGTAATAAAAGAAAATGTTGGGAGGTTATTCTTGGCCTAAAACGTACGCTGTTTATTCTATGTCAAGTTCGGAATAATGCGATTGAATTGTGCGTATTGGTCACGTTCTGTTGTACGAAGATAACATTTGAATGTTGGTTAGAAATTTTCGAGTACAAAATAATTAGGTGTCAGCAGACTTTTAAAATAATAGGATGCGGAAATAAAAAGGATTAAGTTAGCACTATCCATAGTATGATTGAAAAAGTAACATTTCATATTCGCCGTACAAAAGTTAGTTTTATTAAAAGCTCACTACACTAAAACTTATCCATTATTAACAAAAAAAAGGAGGTACACGAGATCTTCAGTATTGGCTAACTCTTAGCTCTGAGTATGTTTCAGCCTTTCTTTTCAGAATAGTTGCGTAGTAGCGTGTTTCTTGTCACATTATTAATAAATCGTTCCGTTGTATTATCAATTATTTTGCTAGCTATAATAACACAAATTAACACAGCCGAAACGCACTCGCAAAATCGTAAATGTCGGTTTTTGAGAGCGCTGTTAAAGGCGTCTGGTTAACCGACTATACCTGCCACTTCAGTATGCTACATCACAGTTGTACATTTTAATTTAGCAATTAGTTGTATTTTCTAAAAGTTTTAGGGAACCTGTCTTTTTGGGATCTTTACAATAGGCAGATTACAAAATATTATATTATTAATTATAATAATATAATATTTTGTAATCTGCCTATTGTAGCTATATAGCCTATTTTATAGCTAGATTTATTAAAATCTAGCTATAAAATTGTGCTCAAGTAGTTACACCTGGGAAGAGTAGTTACGAATAAATAATAAAGTTTATTATACATTAATAAAAGCGGAAACTATCATATAAATCGAAAATAAATTTGATTTTGTTACACCGTATTGCTAAACAAGAAAGTATTAAGTTAAGAGGGCTATTACAAATTGAAGTATTTAGTTTTAGGTAAATTTAACGGCGCGTGGTAGCTGATCGTGCGTGCGTGTATAGTGAAGTATGCTCCTCAGATGTGCTAACCATTATGATTCGGACGCCCAGGAATAAACCGGCACGGACTTACAGCTAAAGCCCGCCCGTCCCGAGATTTATTACTGATTCATAGCGTTGCATTCAAAAATTGTTTAAAAATATTATTTTACTTTTAAATAGACTGTTTCTTTTTTTCCAGCAAGTTGATTTAGTTACCTTACCTATGAAATACTTTTTGTTTGAATTTCGATTAAACATACATAGATAAAAAATATGATTTCAAACGAAAAATTATCATTATTTCTCTGTTTTACAGAATAATATTTGGTGTATAATTTTATGAAATATAAAAAATTGATTTGAGCATTCCAAATAACAAGCGACAGTCCTATCACAGACATTTTTATAAATTACTAAACTATTATATGTTCCATGTAACAGAGCATCAAAGATGCCCGAAAGTAATATTTTACGAAACATCCTTTGCCGAGACAAGGTTTTTACTGACTTATGTAAACAAATTGAAAAATTTGTTTAGAGCACTCCCTAGAAAAATAATGACATTTTTCCGGACATATTTTTATTTTTATTATTTGCCTATATCTAAACCATAATCTCTCATCAAATCTCGAGTCAAACGCTCAAATTCAAGAAAAAATGTGAAAGCGCCCATAACTGTTAAAAAAACCCTTTTTACGATTTGTTTACCATTTTTTAACTACCTAAACCAATGGAGTATAGTAAAAAATAAATAAATAATATTTAAAAAAACTAAAAAACACGCTTTAAAAACCAAACTAAAAAAGGAGAAAATAATTTAATTCAATTAAAAAGCGTGGGGTGCTTTTTGAGGTATTTTTATAATCACTTAATGTCAAGCACCCCACGCTTTTTAATTGAATTAAATTATTTTCTCCTTTTTTAGTTTGGTTTTTAAAGCGTGTTTTTTAGTTTTTACACGCTTTATATAACCTTCACTTGTATGTTTGTTTGTTGATTTGTTTGTTTGTATGTAACCGACTCCTTTGAGCGCGATTTTGACCCACTTTAAACGGTCAGATTTTATTGAAACTTTGTAAACTTGTCGAGGACCGATGACAATTCAATAATTTAAAAAAAAAATGAGAAAAAAAAAGAAGAAAAACACGTTTTTGTAGTTAGCAGAACTAAAAAGTAGAAAATAAATAATAATATAAAAAAACTAAAAAACACGCTTTAAAAACCAAACCCCCCCCCTGCCCCTGCCCACACCCTCCCCCCCCAGTTGCCTGTGTGCCCCTGGCACACAGGCAACTGGGGGAACACGGGTGGGTTTTAGTCTGTAAAAGTCTGACACGCCCTCCCGCTCCACCCAGAGCGGGAGAAGTTATAAAAAAAAGCTAATATAAGGCGTGTAATAATTTACGTCCTCACTTGTAACTGCGGGTGCACGCTGACCACCAGCCTGGACCTGACCCTCAGCCTTGCGTCTCTCCTCTGTTCGCCGAACTGGTTGTGCGCCCTGCAGGTCCACACGCCCCCGTCAGACAGCTGCGCGCGTCTGATGATCAGCACCTGCTCTGACACCGAGATCCTGATGCTGTTGGAGACAGGGCTCAGGCGGCCGTTAGAGTGGCGGAACCAGCTGGAAATGGTAGAAAGTTTAAGCACGGGGCTTACTGAAACCTATTTGAAATAAAATGTTTTGTCTATTTCTTCCTATTAGAATAGGAAGAAATAGACAAAAGTTGAAAGGCCTATCCAATGTTTTTATAAAGTTAGTTTGTTTAAAAAAAAATCCATAGTGAAGTCATTACAACATTTTGAATGCTTGTACCTACTTAAAACCGTGAAATCGAACTATATATCCTAATTGTAAAATAATTAGGTATTTCTCCGTTTTGGTTAAATTAGGGTATTTCCGTTTAACGTAAAACCACAGACCCAACTATCTGTGGTCCAATAATTACTAGCGTATTGGTAATAGAATTGTTATGTAAAGTCGTCTAAATATGATGTACATCAATAGCAATTTGAAAATAACCTGAGACTGCAAAGTTTATAGGTTTTAATTACGATAGACATGTGAAACTTCCAATGTATGTAGTATTTTACCCCATAAGCTGGATTTTTTCCAGCTCTGTCGAATTGTCTGTATTTTAGGAATGTATTTATTCTGGCCGTTTGGATGGCCTGCCTAAACAGCTGGCCTGCTATAATGGGAACGAAGCCAAGTGGGCTTCCCATCACAACTATCCATCACTAAGGTTTTTGCATAATGCACTTTCATTCTCTATATGTTTTTGGGCAAACGAATAATTTTATTATGTACAGATTTCTCACCTAGTAGTACCAAAATGTAGGCATCAGTGGGACTAACTTGCAGGCTTATGTAAACTTGCATTAGGTGCAACTATTACGTGAACAGGGAGTTTAGATGTAATCTAACTAAGTACCTGTATGTGGGTGGTGGACTTCCAATCGCACAACACACTAATCGAATGTCTCCACCTTGAGGCACCATTTCATCTTCAGATACCGTTAACATTCTCGGCGCCATGCTTG
The DNA here is from genome assembly GCA_947359405.1 of Antitype chi. NCBI lineage: Eukaryota > Metazoa > Arthropoda > Insecta > Lepidoptera > Noctuidae > Antitype > Antitype chi. The sequence goes on from OX375808.1 coordinate 24,110,667, forward strand.
ATGTTGCGTCTGCAAGACATCTTCCATTAGTTATGCCTTCTAGTAGTCTCTAGTAGGCCGTTAGTTACATAGTCCCCCTAGTGTAAGGGTAGGTACCAGCAACAGCCTCCGTGATAATAATCTAAGATAACTAATCAGCTGCTCCATATATTTATGTTCGCAAAACTGAACCAAACATAGGGATCAACAGATTTTTATTTTCGTGATTTTCAGGTTGGTTCTATGGTAAAAATTCTTTATAATGATGAACTCAACGACCCCTTTTTTTGGGTGGGAAATCATCAACTGACTTCTCCCGCTCTGGGCCGAGCGGGAGGGCGTGTCAAACTTTTACTGACTAAAGCCCGCCCGTGTTCCACCAGGGCCACAGTAACTGTTTCGAACAAATCCGCGACCCTGGCAGGATTCAATGACTCCTTAAGAGGTATTCAATTATTCATATTAATTACAGTTTCTTTTACAATAAAGATACTAACGGGAAACAGCGACCAGAGTAGGTGAACTGCGCCTCTTGTCCCCCGTCAGCGCGTGCTGAGCCTCACAGGAGTACGAGCTGCCATCATCAGGGCGAGCGTCACGGACCACCAGGATGTCGCTGCGACTACCTCCAACTATGTAGCGACCACCTGGAACAAGACAAGCGTGTTAGAAATGTTCGAACCTTCACATATTCGAGATACTATGTCAGAAGTAGTGGTATAAATATTTGTGGTTTCCCGACGATTTTTTTTTTCTCTCTATGTATCTAAAGAATATCAGACAGTAGTATCTTTATTTCCCGCCTTTTCAGTAGAAATAAGCAATTTGGAGTATTGCTAGTATTTTCTTTCAGCTTTCTATGTTTGTAAACATTAACGATCAGATAGATACTGTATGAGTTGTACTCATTCCACGACCATGTCCTAAGCTGCCTCAGAAATCTAAAATCTTTTGTCATTCCGACCGACGACTGCACCAAAAGGCTAGCGCTACCACTGATTCCCACGCATATATGAGAGGACTATCGTAAGCTATTTATATCAGTAACAACGTTCAATACCTACAACGTGCAGGTCAAAGCACGGCTGAGCACACAAACAAGCTTTCTATTTGATTGAGCTGCAGCTTTCACATCCGATACATCCATCAACATCCTACTAGGAAGTTAAACTGACACAGACTAGAGGATGGGGAAGCAGGTGGGAGTACTAATAAGAAGGTTCGTTCAGAAGTCCTACTTAACTGCAGATGAACGCCTCACTTGAAAGTTAGAATGTGAAAAAATATACTTAAGGCAAGGGAAAGGTACTAACTGTAGCTACTGATAAGCCCCAAACTTTGACTATGATTATTTTCAGTCATGAGGGCAATATATTGCATCTACGAGTATACTTATCTTTCTACATTTATTTTTAATCTCGTTCACTCTCTATGTAGTTTCCACTTCCTATGTATGAATTTGGGCCAACGGTTTTATAGGTTGGTGCTTCTGAAACCATTTTATGTGTCGAGGTAGTGAAACGCTCATGACTTTGAAATTAGGAGACAACTTCGATCGAGTGCACTTACCCATTTATAGCGCGGGGGTGACACCATTTGACCGACGCGACGTACTCTTTGTGTTGGACAGTCGAAGCGAAAAGTGTCATCATAGAAATTGTATCGCTTTGCAAGCCACACAAACAAAAAAATTTGGAAAAGCTATTTGAAAGCCGAAAAGTTCAACCCGTTTGTATTTTTCTTTGTTGATAGAATTCAAACCAACTGATCTGAAATTTTGGGGGAGGCTTATGTCCAGTAGTGGACGTCTTTCGGCTGATATGATGATCTGATTTTTTTAATTTTGCTGTTACTCATTCAGAATCTAGTAAATCTGTATAAAGTATATGTGAAAAGTTAAAAAAGGATTTTATTTTCCAAAGTGCTTATGTAATTATTCCAGCATCCTATATTTCTTCACCCAATACACACAAAAACGAATTACCAGGAAACTCTTCAATATTTTCACATAACCTTTCCTCTCGTCAAAACGCTTGTGTGTGGAAGCGTACCGGCGCGCGGCGTCGGCAGCGTCTCGCCGGTCGTCACCGTTTACGATCAGATAACTTTCAAGCGGGAGTTTTTCAATGAATTCTAAATGCGCGACTACCTCGGGATCCCCTTCGCGCTCCAGCGCTTTGTTTCACGATTGTCGACTGTTAACTGATCCAGTCGATACTATTGTTACTTTGTTTGGGTTTTAAGCGTTTTTGCTTTATAAATGTAAGGGTAGGAGGGTGATTTTATAAAGGATCTACATCATATTCTTAAGAAATTTATAAGAAGGGTTATTTTGGGGGTACAGACAAATTGATTTGACTTATGATAACTCGACGGATATAAATAATTTTCTGCCAGACGTGCTAAATCCTGAAATGCAGATAAAATCAAAATTAAAAAATATCACTTGAAATCATTGAAATAACATCTATTTGTTAAATTGAAATTCCACCGTTTATGTTGATTTTCGTTTATTTCACATTTTCATAATTTAAGTAGCATCAAAACAATATTATTATGTTAACCAATGCTAACCATCACTAAAACATTGAAAAAATAATTGCGTCGTTTGCTTTCAGGAGTAACATACAGTTGTGTTGGTGCCTACCTTGTGACGTCACAGTACATGTTGCCTTGCCCGTCGGCGCGGAACAGTATAACGAAGTTTTAATTAACGCCCTTTTGAGCCCTTTGTGCCAAAATATTGTCGATTGTCAACTCAATGAAATAAACTTGCGAATAGAGTCAAATATTTAATTATTTTATTTTTAATTATGGGGTTTTCTGCACTCTAAAATGTAGGTACTTTGTTTGGCGATGTTAAGTACTTCAGAAATATTAAATCTGCGAATGTCGATAGAGTAGAAATCACGACGTAAGTAATAAGTTAGTAACACTATTAGCTGATATTTTATTCTAGTTAAAAAAAGCTTTTTTCAAATTTGCGAGACAATTTCAGTTTTGAAGGAGTAGAGTAACGGCTGTGACTTACGAACTGTAGGTCAGAGGTTTGAACCCAGACAAGCGGTTTACTTTATGGCAATTATTTCATCACCACTGCTCTCAAAACGGTGAAGGAAAATCGTGTGAGGAAACCGGCATGTCCATAAACCAAAAATTTGAAGACATGTCACATACACCAACTCCCTTTCACCGACCCTGTATCTCAACAGTGGGAACAGTGTAAGCCGATTATGCTTACAATTTTAAGAATGATTAAAATTACAATAATTTTAGTATTTTTTAAGAGAAACCAAGAACCGTGGAGATATTATATTCTCGGTATCTGATACCTGTTAAAATTACTATCTTTAATACTAAAAGAGAATCATGAATATCAATTTATTATTTAAATTAGTTTCTTTTGAAGAAATTTAATTTACCAGAGACAGAAACGAGCCATGAACAACAAGAGAACTCACTCTCCAATAAAATAAGAAATACTCTGATTTACTTTTAATTTCGTTTGGAAACTTGTTAAATTACTTTTGGGAGTAATTTATGGTAAAATTTGTAAAGTAAGTATCTGTCTCTGAAGACAATGTCAGCGATGTAGGATTAAAATTTATTTATCATTTATCTTCCATGGCCGTTGTTGAGTTAAAACGCAAAGTTATTTCGGGTTTACTTAAATATAATATTAATGAAATATTTTAAGACAAAGTTCTAAATACAGTGAAAAGATAAAAGCGTCATGTGCCCGTGACACATGTAATAAGTAAACCCAAGGATTTTTTGTTTACTTCGGAAAAGAAAAGAAAACAACAGTTTAGACACAACAAGGAAGCTCAATTCACCCGATAACAGATAAGCAGCAACACAACCATATCGATGGTAATCGGGCCATCAGAAACATTTTGCTTAAGGAGCTTAAAAAATTGCAAAAGGCTCTTAAAGACAAGAACCTCGTCCAGAAATTAACTGATCCTTTATCGCAGCCTTAACTTGTTTTATGTCGGCTTTATGGACGGTACGTCATTCAAATAACCATAAAAGTGAATGCCGGAGCTGTTAACTGAATGTACCTATATGTTACAGTCAAAACTCTTAATCAGTCCTAACTAGTTTTACCTGGGTTTGGTGTTTAGACCTTACCGTTATAAAGTTGAAATGTTTTCCGTTTCTTCTATTAAAATAAATTTTGCACGAAATACTTTAGTTATACTTAATCTGAAATCAGTACAATAGAAATTGTTTTTAAAAGGGTAACAACCGGTTGGTTTCTAAGTATAAGTAATTCGCACCTTTATAAGTATAGAGACCTAATGCGAAATTAGCCGCAAGCAAAATTATTTAGAATTATTAGAATTATAGAGACCTATTTTGGTTGCGGCTAATTTCGCATTAGGTCTCTATTCTAAAGGTGCGAATTGTATAACAGTTTTAACCAGATAAACATAGTTTTGACTAATATTTGCTGACAAACGAGGTTTTCACGGATTAACAGTTTTGACTGTGACATATTATACTATAGTTGGAGGCGTCGCGTCACGAGTTCGTTCAGCTGATGGGTGGGCGAGATAAGCTGGAGGAACGTCTGTCGCAGGTCGATAAGAGTCAGTAAAAATCTACACTTAAAGCAAAATGTGGCCTTTTTAATTTGAGTAATGATAAGTGAGTTTATGGTGGGTGAAAGGGAAATATTTTCTGACGTTTCATGAGTGCCCATGCACGTTTAGGTGAAATAAAATATTTTGATTTTGATTTTGAATAGGATCTTAACCAAGTGTTTTGAATGTATAGATTTGATAGTTTGTATGTTATAATAATAATAATAGTTCATGAATGACGTTTGTCACCTCAGATAAAACAATAAGAAAATCACAGAGCATAAAAATATAATACTGGAAGAAAATGAAATTACGGAATGAAGATAGATGTTGACAAGATCAGCGACACGTCGAGCACGCCCACCACCTCAGGACTCCTCGCCCAGCTCCGCCTCGCCGCCGCCGGTACCCAGTTCCACTGCGGGCGCTGTGACAACACTGGCCGCGGTAGTTGCGTCGAGCTCGAGTGACGAGTATTTCTCCCCGCCCACGACGCCACCACCTGCTCGCCGACGGGGACGACGCCGGCCGCCGGACGGCTTAGGATCTTGAGGCCCACCGGCCTCTGATAGGGTCCCCGCTCCCGCCGAAAGTGTACAGCGCATGAAATGGACACGTTCCATCAATGAAAACGTCAGGCGCTCATACTATGGGGCTACAGAGGGAGGAAACATTCTGACTGCGTACCGTGGTCGGATTCTTTCTTTTTCAGGTGCTTGAGCCAGCTGTCAATGTTTCGACCCAACGACTATTGGATCAGGTGCGGGTCATCCAGCGTAATCATATGTTGGATGACACTGTACTTGATCGCCTGAGAAGTGAAATGCAGAGTAGCCATGTCATCGTCCCCCCGTCGCAAACAGTTGTGGTACCTCCACGGCTCACCACAAGTCACACCGTATAGTACAACCTCTTCATCTCTATAGCTAGAGCCAATCTTTACCAGCTGGGTGTGATTCCTCAGGTAATCTTTGAAAATTTCCAAAGTTATGCCACGTACACCCAGACACTCTAACTTGGAAATTAGTTTGGGGATAGAAACTGTGTCGAAGGCTTTCGACAGGCCCAAAATATACCAATGCACTTTGGTCTACTGACCAGAGTCTTAGCAATAGATTGCGTTAGATCCAAAACTGCGTTTTCAGTAGAGACTACAGATCGGAAACCGTAGGTACTGAATATCCGCTATAATTTTGTATTTATCGAGAAAGCTTCTAAAGTTTTGATTAAGAATCTTCTCAAGGATTCTAGAAAGCCGACGACAGTACTGATATAGGCCTATAATTATCGATACACACCAATTTTTAAGGGCGAGGACAGATCTTTGCCCTTAAAAATTGGGTAGACTATGACTCTCTTCAGAGAATCTGGAAAATTCCTGTCTCAATGCAGAGATTGTAGTTCTATGTAATCAGCGATACAAGAGTAAGACGACATGATTTAATGAGCGAGGAAGATACAAGAGTAAGACGACATGATTTAATGAGCGAGGAAGATACAAGAGTAAGACGACATGATTTAATGAGCGAGGAAGATACAAGAGTAAGACGACATGATTTAATGAGCGAGGAAGATATTCTATCCCAGCCCACGGCACAGTCATGGCGAATTTGCAATATAATAGTGTCTAAGTCACATTTGTCAACTTTTTGTATAGCAAGTGAATTGACAGGCGGCTTCAGAGTCTTGTTGTTATCATCTTGAATAGTCACGCGGTTTAAAGGCGCTTTATATGGGTCGTTATTAATTTTTAAACCATGCTTTTACTATATTGCTGAAGAAAGGGCAGAAATTGTTGAGGAAAGATGCAGGACTGTCGCATATTTCGAGCAGTTCCACAGGACTAGAACATATTTTACTAGTATTGGTTATTTCCTCTATGGTTTTCCACAATGCTTTAAGATTATTCCTAGATTTTTCAACCTCACTCTACTCATAAGTCCTCTTTAATTTATGCAGTAGCATATTACAGAAATGTTGATAACGCGTATAGGTTACACGTAGTACCACAGTCGTAGGCAGCTGACTTTGGCGTAGCCAATGCAAGTTTCGTAGAGGGCCCGTAGCACGTCGTAGCATAGGCCGGTAAATGGTCGCGCGTAGCACACGTCGCGGCGTCGGCGTCGGTACCACAGGACAATTTTGCGCGTCACAACTACTTGCTTGGTAGCGTAGTGGGAGCGCAACCGGGTCACCCTGCCGCACCTCACCGTCGCGTCGCGAGTTCTAACCCGAATCACAATCACTTTAAAATGTCGGAAACGTTAGAAATGTTTATAACCCTTTCTAGGACCGCCTAGTAGGAGGCAACAACAGGTAAGAACTCAACGTGTGTGACAACCTGCCAGGGGTGCGGGTTGTTCAAAGGCCTGGCTTCCTTAACGGTAACATATTTACATGACAATCCGTAAGTATTATTCTAACGTTGCTGCCGATGCCGGGAGCATCTGAGTAGCAATACATGTAGAATACATTAGCTGTTTATTTTCCGGAAAGCAGTAAAACTCAGCTGAGCGAACAGAGCGAACTGAGCGCGCTAAACTAAATGACGCTTGTGCTAAATGTGCACGCTCATGACGTATTGCCAAGTTTACACCACTCGTCTCACAGCCGCGAAATTAATATGACCTTAATTTAGATGCTTCAATGTTACATCATTTGAGAAAGTTACATTTTTAACCCGTTTCGAAGTAGTTTGATAGAGAAATTCAGTATTTAAATTAATTAGTATTTAAATAAACATGTCATAAACATTTGTGAGTGTCGAATCCTTACAGATTTGACGACCAAAGTAAGTTTAGGTATTTGTTTTAACGTAAACGACAAACATGAAATAAATGTTAAGAATGGCATGTTTCAGAAGCTGTTAGAGTGAGTTCCTCATACTGGCGGGCAAATATTAAATCATGCGCGCGGGTAATCTGCATAAACGCTGGCGAAACTGCCAGCTATTGCTGACAGCTCACTGCGTCTGCTGCGGATCACTAGATGGTGCAAATTAGCCCTTTTTGTTCAACTTCTAAAAGTTTTCTTTAGTTTTTAACAAAGAAATATAGAAGGCAACTTTGCTAAGTTTGTCTGGTAAAGCCAGTTTAAGAGAAAATTATAAATTCAGTTATGCTAAGGAAAAGTGCCGTTTATTTCTTGATTAGACTTAAAGTTAGCGTAAGTTTGGACTAATTAATTTAAATTTCAATCTAACACTTTACTCTTGTCTGTTTAGTAAAACCAACGTGTCAATTCATGAGCCTCATGATAACATCTTTGATTTAAGAGAAAGGTACTTTGCACTTAACTTAAAGACGCCATTCCTAATTAATCAGTTCCAGTATAAACTCTGCAAGTTATCTGTTTAAGCAAAGAGTGGTAATTCGTCGCAACTGCATGAAAGACGAACATTAAACTTGCATTAGCGACGCTTAACTTTTACATAAAGTTTGAATCTTATTGCCGCTGCGCACAGTGCGCACCGACAATTGAGAAAAGTTCGCTATTCAATTTGTACTGTTCTTCTTTATTAAACGACTGAGCAAAGAATCCAGATGGAACCGTTGAATGGTAATGTTGCAGTAACTGCAGTCTTAGACAATGAGTTCTTTGGTTCAACTGTGAGCCATAATATCTACGTAAATCTGGTAAGAACAAATCTGGCCTAAAGAATAGGAGAGAAACCAATCTATTGGAATGTTTTTATGCCGAAAAATAAGTAAATAACGTTTAATAAAACACTCATACTCCATTACGAGAAAGTAGGCGAATGTTGTGCGTTCAAGTTGTCGGAAAAAGGGAACTTATTCGCAGTCTCGGGAGACGGATTAGCAACTCGTCAGTATTTGCCGTTGGGGCGAAGTTAATTATTGCTGGGGCCTTTGTTTCGACATCACATTAGGGGAACTTATTTCATGCGTCGAGATTAATGATAAAGATATAAAGCAGTTTCAGACGCATACCTATTATCATTGTGATTTGAAAACACTGTAAAAGCCAATTATTTTTAAAAGAGTAACCGTGGAGTTTCTTGCCGGCTCTTCTCCATAGGAAGCGACAAATTGGAACCGTTGGAGCTTCTGACGTTTCATAAATGCCCATACAGGTTTATGTGAAATAAAATATTTTTATTTTGAGAAAGCAAAACACAAAAAGAACTCAAAAGTAGTTCAGGAGAAGGTTACTCCGAAAAGAAAAACTGCATGAAATAAAGTTAATATTGGATCATAACCAGGACTGTTTAAATCAATTCGTAATTTAATCCAACCACTTTCTAACTGCCTGTCATAGAAGTGCCTATATACGGCCTTACCTCGTCTTCAAAGACTAACCTCAGTAAATCCAATTGGCTGTAGGAACTGATAACGCACACGTCTGACGCGGTAACGTTATCTCTCGTCGATTATATTATTTATTCAACAGTTAACACAATCGTCTCATTGTCAGCTAATCTTATACTGTCCGGTTCCGGGATCCGGGATGGGTATGATGCTGCGGTTACTACAACTGTCAAGGTTTTGGTCATCATTGCAATAAGTCTACCCAAGTGCATCGTACAAATATTATTATGTGAAAGTTTGTATAGTCTTCTTATGTTTGTTACTCAATCACGCAAAAAGGGCTGAACGGGTTTGGATGAAATTTGTGCCACAAATAGTTTATACTAACACATATGTTAGTTTTTTATCAGGGTAATACGTTCTCGTGGGATAATTTTCGATCTCCACGCGAGCGAAGCCACTGGCAAAAGGTAGTCTACAATAATAAGGAAGGATGTTGTGCCATCCACAGTAATATCACTATGAATGATGTACCACTACGAAGACAATATTAGTTCAAATACCTCCAATTTACACTAGAATTGAATTTGGTTCATTTAGTAATCAAGCGAATGAATACCATTTTAGCGTTGTACCTACATTTCATACAATTCTAAGAGGTTTTGTATTAATTAAGACGTTTGAAGCACCGCCGCGTCGGAACCCGTCGATAATTGTGTTACGCACCGCTCATTCCGCGGTTATCTTAGCATTTCGGCTCCAATGGGTATTTTAGTGGCCTTCTTGTGAATCTGTTGTTCGTTGCTAATTCAAGATAAAATTGAGTTGGTGTCCGTTTAGATTTAGAGATATCTTCCGCTTCATTATTATCAGACGGGAGTTATAGCAGCCAACAGAAGGAAATTGTTTACATTCATAACAGTGCACTCAAGAGTTAAGCAAAGAAAACAATGTAAATTGCTTTTGCCCTTTTCAAAGAAAATGATGATAGATGAAGTCAGAAACATTGTTTCTTCAAGGAAAAGGTTCCACGTGTAAACACCGAAATGAACAAAAAAATAAGATATGAATAGAATGATAAACAGAAAATACCAAAACCGCCGAACATTAAACAAGTTCTTCAAACAAATATAAACTTGAGCTTAAAAACAATCTCCCGGAAAAATGTCCAAGAAGTTGAATGAGTCATTACCTCGAGGAGTAATCGAAAAAGAGCGGAAGCGTCCGTAAATGAAAACATTAATCGAATTTTCTGGTTCTAATCGAGAACTCGGAACTCATAAAGCAACTTCAGCTCCCTTGTTCCTGTCGCCGACAGCCGCTTCCTACACTTGGATTAACGAAAAATTCTTAATTTTCTCCTTTTGAAAGCAATAATCGGCCGTTTGGCTCGTTCGCGAAAATTAATTTCGATTTTATAAGGTCCATAGACGGTATTGTTGGAAACTTTCCAGACGACACGTATTACTGGGACTGGAGGAAGGTTACGTTTGAAAAACATGTTTGAAAGAAGGGAATTCATTGTTGGGAACGATAAAAAGATTCGGGAACTGTAAACACCAATAGGTACATAGAATATTTTTCGAAGCTGATTACTCAACTTACTTATAATTTTCCAATGAAAATAAAAAGTTCCATAAAGTCCTGAATAATATTTGATGGGTTGCTGAAGTTTTTTGGATCAATTGGTTATTGAAATACTTATGTAAGTATTTAAATTTGGAATCTATTTTTTGTTTACCTGGCAAAGTTCATCTTTGACATTGAGACATAATGTCAGACGAATAATCGTATAATTATTTTTGATCAATGAAAGTTATAAAGAAGTTGATGTTTTATATAGATTTATCGGTAAAATAATTTGCTTACAAATTAATCTTATTACATAATTACAACTTACCTGTACCTAGGTAAGTTGTAATATAATATTATTAGCGGGAAAACGTTGATTTAAAACTACCGCGCGGCGGTGCCTATAAAAGAGGAGCGCGGCCAGTACTCGCCCCTTACTTCACCTCGAGCAGCCGTCGTGTTAACATCGTTTTCGTAATATTGTTTAATTTGTTATATTTAAATCCTTAATTCCTTATGCATATTTTATATAAGTCCTAAATTGTGTTTATAAATTGATTAAAGTCTGTCATTTCGTTCTTTTTTTTTAAATAAAATTAATATTAACCGCCATTATCAGAAGTGGGATAGGCTCCATTGCCTATCTTATTTTTGTGTCGAGCGAATAGCTTCTGAATCATGTCCGAAAGACCTACCACTCGTAATAGAGGTAGAACTAGGCGTGATCAAGATAATAATGCAGCTGAACTCCAAGACACCCTTGGAGCTATTCTGGCGCGCCTGACTGCGCTAGAAAACACCAGCCTACCCGCAACCAGCGCCGTGTCAGCAACAACGACTCCAGAAGCACGTGCCATTGTGGCGCCTGGGCAGATCATTTCTTCTTCACCACAGGCACCCACTCAAGGACAACACACTCACGTTCACTTCAAGGATAACATAGATAACATTAAGGTTGATAACACAATACTTACAAACCCCGTCGAAATAGCATCTACCTTTAATAATCACTACATCAATTTGGCACACAAAACAACACAAACAAAGACACAAATTAGCTGTAGTAAAAACTCAATTCAAGATTCGATGTTTCTTAGACCGGTATCGGAAAATGAGGTTAGAATAGAAATATTATCGCTATCCAACACTAATTCAGAGGGCTACGATGAAATTAATACTAAAATAATTAAATTATGCATTAATGAAATAGTTGGAATTCTAACACATTTAATTAATTTATCTTTTTCTTCGGGAACTTTCCCAGATACCTTAAAACTTTCCATTGTTAAACCACTTTTTAAGAAGGGAGAAAAAGATTGTATAAATAATTATCGCCCAATAACCTTAATACCGATTCTGTCAAAAATACTAGAAAAATGCATGTACAAAAGACTAGTTAATTTCTGTAACAAATTTGACATAATTAATAAAGATCAATACGGCTTTCAAAAAAGCAAATCTACTACATTAGCCACCTTCTCTCTGATAAAAGCGATACTATCCAATATTAATAAAAACTATCTGACTACAGGATTATTCTTTGATTTGTCTAAAGCTTTTGACTTAGTGTCACATGACCTGTTGCTACAAAAGCTGGAGGTAATTGGGATAAGGGGACATGCACTTCAGTGGATTTCGTCATACTTAAATAACCGACAGCAACGTGTTATTATTACAAAATTAGGTAGAAACAACATCATGACATCATACTCATCCGAATATAGATGCAACATCTATGGCGTCCCACAAGGAAGTGTTCTGGGCCCAATATTGTTCCTACTCTATATAAATTCAATCACAGACATAACAAATCATAAATGCATACTATTCGCTGACGATATTTCCATTATAGTGACGTCCGATAAAAAGACTAATACAATTTATGACCATGAAGCAGAAATTAACAATACAATTGACAAATTAATTGAATGGCTTGACATGAATAACTTAAAAATTAATTTAGATAAATCCGTGTACATACAATTTAACAAATCGAATAATAATAAATACAATCTAAAACTTGACATACCAAAACTGAACGCGGTTACGCAAACAAAATTTCTTGGAGTAATAATAGACCAGGACATAAATTGGAAAGCACAAGTAGATGACATATCTAAAAGAATAAATAAATCCGTATACGCACTCAGAAAGGTAAAAAATATAACAAACATTAAAACTGCTATTACTACCTACCATGCTTATGTCGAATCTTTAATACGATATGGGTTCATCATGTGGGGTAACAGTACCGATAGAAATAGGGTATTTGTTGCGCAAAAAAAGTGTATTCGTGCAATATATGGGCTTCACCCTGATGAATCTTGCAAGCCAATATTTAAAGAACTTGGTTTGTTACCGCTACCCGCTCTCTATATTTATGAAGTAAGCATGTTTGTTAAAAAGCATAAAGGCCTATTTAAAAAGGCAGAGGATGTATATCCTCGAAACCGGCGAGATCCTCACAGGCTTATATTAAGTGACTTACCGAGACTGGCTAAATACAATAAAAGCTGTTTAGCCATGTGTGTTCGGGTGTACAATAAAATTCCAAATGACTTAAAAACTTTAGATCTTAGATTGTTCAAAAAAAAACTATATGAATGGTTAAAAACGAATAACTTTTACACCATTAAAGAATTTACTGACGGGAAACATTTTTAAATGTAACCAACAATATTTGCATGCTATTATTTAAGCTAAACATGTATGCTCTATAATGTACTTAAACCAACTTTATATACCATGTTTTATGCAAATAAATATTATTTCTATTTCTATTTCTATTTCTACCACATCCAGCAGTACCTGAGTCGAACACCAGCGTTGGGGGAGAATCGCTTGCAAGTACTTCCACGTCACTGGATGCTACTGACCGCCTTATTGGAGCGTTGACTGCGTTAACCAAGGTTAGATCCAACCATTACTATATTTCAAACTTTGATCCCAGCATACATGACATCGATTCTTGGTGTGAAGAGGTTGAAAGAGCACGTGAGATTAATAGATGGGACGATAACGAGTGTTTATCCCGGATTGCTAACTGCCTTAAAGGAGATGCTCGTAGCTGGTTAAATGACTGGGTCACACACGACCGTACCTGGTCTAACTTTAAAATCGAATTTAAACCGCTTTGCTCACGAAGAATCGATGTAGCCAATATTTTGTTTGATGTGATGAGTACTAATTCCGACAAGTAATCCACGTACGCAGAATATGCTAGGCGCTCTGTCTTGAGATTAAACATTGTTAGAGGGTTAAGTGATGATTTAACGGTCGCAATTGTCATACGTGGGGTAACTGACGCACAAATACGTGCCGCTGCGACTAACGCTCATTTAACGACCAAAGATCTTGTTGAATTCTTTTCTATTTATACCAAACCGAAATCCAACTCATCTGTAACCTCTGTAAAACCTTCCCAAGGTAGACAGTTAGACCAAAACTCTCGAAAACGTCCACACAATAATATAAATCGCGACATAAAGTGTTTTTCTTGCGGTAGTGTGGGTCACTTGCAGCGTGTGTGCCCTAAAAAATCGAAAACGGAATCAACAGAAATAACTAATGAGAAACCAAATGGGTCGTGTTCATTCTGTAAAAAGCTAGGCCATAACGTCTCTGACTGTTTTACTAAGCAAAGATCTGAAACGCGTAATAAAAACAATGTAAATTTTTGTTTAGAGTTAAAAGGGGCGTCAACAGACAGTGACGTCACAACGGCCGTTATACAGGGTATACAGGACAGCGGATCGCGCGTTTCACTTATCTCGGAGTCTGTACTAAAATATTTTAAATGTACTCGACTACCCACATATCAAGTATTACGTGGCATTGGTGATCAAAATATTGAGTGTAATAGCCGCGTAACATTAATTATAGAATTTAGCGACATCTCACTAGAAGTGGATCTTTTTGTTGTTCCCCTTAAATGCTTAAACGTGCCTGTACTAATAGGTACAGATGTCTTGAACCGCGAGGGGGTAACGTACATTCGCGCAAACAATGAACAACGTATTACTCGTATTCCTAGTTCGGTTGGTCAAACTGTATTGCTCATCAACTCAAGTGAACAGTTTTCAGTTAACACGCCGCTTGAAGGTAGCGATCGTGAAAAATTAATGTCAGTCGTAAATCAGTTTAAGAAATTCTTTATTACTGGGACTGCCTTAACAACAGTCACTACTGGTAATATGCGCATTGAGTTGACGAGTGAGACACCGATTTGTTACAGGCCATACAGGCTTTCAATCGACGAAAAATTGAAAGTGCGTGATATCGTAAAAGACCTACTCGATAAGAAGATAATCCGCGAATCCAATTCTCCATACGCAAGTCCAATTATTCTTGTTAAGAAAAAAGACGGAAAAGATCGTATGTGCGTTGATTACCGCGCGTTGAACGCGGTTACCGTGAAAGATCGCTATCCATTACCTTTGATAGAAGATCATATTGATCGCCTTGGTAAGAGCAAGTTCTTCAGCTGTTTAGACATGGCGACAGGCTTCCACCAAATTGTGTTGGATAGCGAGTCTGTAGCGAAGACCGCCTTCGTGACCCCCGAAGGTCATTATGAATATTTAAAAATGCCGTTTGGTCTCGCGAACGCGCCGGTCGTGTATCAGCGAATAATCACAAATACGCTTAAATCACTGATCGAGTCCGGTAAAGCCCTCATATTTATTGATGACGTATTATTGTTAGCGTCTTCTATCGATGAAGCAATCGAGAACGTGCGCGAGGTATTACACACACTTACTTCCGCGGGATTTTCTATTAACCTAAAGAAAAGTACATTTGTGGCTACAGAGGTTGAGTACCTAGGTCGTACTATCTCTGAGGGTCAGGTTAGACCGAGCGAACAGAAAATTAAGGTTTTAATTAACTCCCCTGTGCCTACAAATGTAAAATGTAAAACAAGTTCGACAGTTACTCTGTTTGGCGAGGAGAGTGGACCCCTGAGTCATGCGCCACGTTCTTTGATTGTAAGTAGATTGTTGTATTTACTTTGCTATCTAAATGATGATCGTGTATTGTACTAAATGTATTTACATGAACTGAATGAGTCATGTGTACATGCATAATGGTTGTAAGGGCATGGAGCAATGGCTCTGCCGAGAGACGTGCGAACTGGGTGCCTCCGTCTCAGATTGTTGATGTGGGCATGGAGCAATGGCTCTGCCGAGAGACGTGCGAACTGTGTGCCTCCGTCTCAGATAGGCATGGAGCAATGGCTCTGCCGAGAGACGTGCGAACTGTGTGCCTCCGTCTCAGATTGTTGATGTGGGCATGGAGCAATGGCTCTGCCGAGAGACGTGCGAACTGTGTGCCTCCGTCTCAGATGGGCATGGAGCAATGGCTTTGCCGAGAGACGTGCGAACTGTGTGCCTCCGTCTCAGATTGTTGTGGGCATTGAGATGTGTCTCTGCCAAGACGTGCGAACTGGGTGCCTCCGTCTTACATTGTTTATCAGGGCATTGAGCAATGGCTCTGCCGAGACGTGCGAACTGGGTGCCTCCGTCTCAGATTGTTTATGTGGGCATTGAGATGTGTCTCTGCCAAGACGTGCGAACTGGGTGCCTCCGTCTGAATGTGTTGTATTTAATTACAACATACATGTGTTAGGATTAAGTTATCAGAATGTTACTAATTAATGCTATTCTCTACATTTTAGCTGAAGAGGATAGTCTTACAGCACCAACTACCAGTTCAACTAGCTGTGAAGACTACTCAAATCGTGGAGATGCAGACACACATCAGGGTCCATCAATTATTGATGCAGCTGTGGAAGACATGAGCCCTTCGCGTTGCCCGAGTTCACTTGCCGAAGATCGTGACTGCAGCGGACAAGGACCATCATCTGGACAATGTGGCTGAGGACAACCACACATCAGGAGAGGCCGTATTAGCGGGAAAACGTTGATTTAAAACTACCGCGCGGCGGTGCCTATAAAAGAGGAGCGCGGCCAGTACTCGCCCCTTACTTCACCTCGAGCAGCCGTCGTGTTAACATCGTTTTCGTAATATTGTTTAATTTGTTATATTTAAATCCTTAATTCCTTATGCATATTTTATATAAGTCCTAAATTGTGTTTATAAATTGATTAAAGTCTGTCATTTCGTTCTTTTTTTTTTAAATAAAATTAATATTAACCGCCATTAATATAATATCTATACATATAATAAAACTAGCTGTCCCGACAGACGTTGTCCTGTCATATATATTAAGATTTAATTCGCATTCAACACGTGCTGGTTATGCCATTAAATTGTAGCTTATGTGAAACGTTGGTACTTTTAACACAGCGCCATCTATTGATTACTTACTGAACCCAGTCGAAAGGTATCGACATCTGTTAGAATCATTTGGAGTTAACAGATAATTGTGACTGTCAAATAATAACAGACAAATAATTAGCAATAAATTAAAATTGCGACTATAATTTGAGATTTAAACTATCCTATCTCTCAAGTTGGATCGAACTGCACATGGTGTGCGAATTTTATTATAATCGGTTAAGTGGTTTAGGAGTCCATTGAGAACAAACATTGTGACACGAGATTTATATATATTAAGATTGTAACAGGCCGATGTCTGTACATTAAAGATATTGAAGAAAAAATAGTATGGGGGGTCTTTATTAGAGCAACAGAAGCCAAAACAACGGTTTTTAGAATTTTTGTCTGTCTGTATGTTTGTTACCGCATCACGCAAAAACCACTGCATGGAAATGAATGCAGTTTTCAATGATGTATTCCGAGAGGTCTAACTTAAAAAATAGGCTATATATTATCAAAAAAAAATATTATCTACTTGATTCTAAAGTCCACGCGTATGAAGTCGCGGGCAAAAGCTAGTATAAATATATATAAATATATCAGGTGTTTCCGCTTTTTCGATAAATAAGTTTGTTTATCAGTTTCCGCGGCAAACAGTACATCTTCTATCGTTCATCTGCCTAGCGTTTTCCCAAATATGATGGGGCCGACCCCATCTGGAAGCCGACTTCCAGTCTAACCGGATGGAGCTGAGTACCAGTATTTTAGTTGGAATGACCACCATCTGAACTTCACAACCCAGTTACTGGGTAATACGATACCCCTTGATAATACTGGTTGTCAGACTTTATGGCTTCTGACGACCTGTAACGACTGTCAAAAATGACAGCCGGGACCAACGGCTTAGCGTGCTTTGCGTGGCACGGAGGGGTCTTGGTATGTAGATGGTCACCCACCCACCGATCCACGGTGGCGTAGTTTAAATCGACGTGTGGCTGTTATTACTTAGTCACAAGTCCCACACACTTCTACCCCTAAATGACATTAAATGGTTCTATAAAGGGTACAGCATTGCTCAGGTGAACCCTTTACTAGGATTGCATTCTGCCCAGTAAAGCTGACCACATATCCGCTTGCACACAGTCCGTCTATTGGAATGGTTAAAAATAAATAGATCAATTCTAGTGCGGCAACTAGATATTAATGCAAAGAGTCTCTTCAGGTCCATGTCTCAAATATAATCCGTAGCGGTAGATATATTAAGGATATGATGGGACTGTCATACGCGTTGTGATTATAAAATTCCCTTATTAAATAAAGAACTACGCTTACCAGCCTCAGCAGCCAGTGGCGCCAGCACATTGCCGTCCTTGAACCACCTGGCGACTGTCACATGGTTCCTCACGATGGAAGGCACGGTGCAGGTTAGCAGGGCAGCCCCTCCGGCCACACCGTGCGAAGACTGCACTCGCACGTCCCACGGCACGTCCATTACTGTAATAGAAAGGGACTTGTTGGCAAGCGTTTGTAACTGAGCCAGCGGTGTATGCTGAAATACTTGCATAAATTAAGGAAAAACTCACGAATACGACTACTTGATCTAGAATATTTTAACTTTATGCCAGTGTTGGATTTTGAAGGTTGTGTACTGCAGGCTTAGCACGAGCACCGATCTTCGCAGTGGAAACACCCGGGCGTTTCCTCCCGCCTTATTCGAAACAGGAACCTCCCGAAACAACCGTCTCCGGTGAGGACCTGCGTCAGGCGGAAGGCGAGGATGCCATGCCGCCTCTCAAGCCACCCCTCAAAGAGGGGACTTACCGCTGCTATCGTAGCGTACCCAATCATATTGTTTGTCATTGCAAATTCGGTGTACAACTACTTTTCACGATCACTTGTTTTTTTTTCACCGATAGATAGATTTGAAAATGCATCATTTTTTATTTTCTCTGTATACACACCACCTGAACAATTTTCACAGAGAATATTATCTATTTTTCACACTATTTAATTTTATCAACGCTAAAATCTTAAATACATACTGACACAACTCACAACCAAAACAAATAAATCAAAACAAACAGTAGCGTCGGAATTACTCGGAATAATTATGAAAATAATACTATAAAAAAATAATGGTTGTTCATGTAGCGACAATGAAACAATGCTACTTTTTAAAATAGTTGCATTACCAACTTTGTTCGGAAAACTTCGGTAAATTTCGTAATTTGTCTCGTTGTAAAAAATTGTGAAAAGCCAGGGACTACCCTGTACGTTTGTTACGTTATTTGTTACATTGTGTGCCACGTATGTATAGGATCGCACACTGAATAAATCTGCATGACCACGAGAGCACACATATAAACGTTGAGACGCGAATAGTTCGTGTCTCTCCCGAGGCACTCAGCGGTGGTAGTGCATCGCAATGCGAAGTTGCATCAAATTGTATGAACGAACGGGTATTGTATCGATGATACTAATGATAAGACCGACGCTCGACGGGTGGCGCTGATTTAAGAATAACGATTTTTGTTTATTGATAAAATAATATTAGTTTTACATATTTATCTGATTTAGGTAGGGTAGGCAGTGTATTTCTGTCTTTATGGACCGCATGCCACTGGTTAACGGTATCGTATGGTATTTATTTTTAAATAAATAGCAAAAATTGTTAAAGCTTTACGGCATCCAAACATTTTGTTTGCCTAATTAGTGAGATTCGCAGTAAACTCAACCATAATTATGAGCCTAACAGAATCAATAATTAATTTCTGAAATGAACCAATCAGTTAATTTGCGTTACATGTTGGCCTTACGTAACTAACACAAACCACGCAAACCTTTTCCTGTTCAAGCGATTATGTGAATTATGTCACATCCCTGCGATGTTATTTTTTCGTCGCAGGCGCGACTACTAAGCTAATGAGACTGTCAATTAAGTGTTTTTTTACCACGAGTTGTTTAGTTGCGAATGACACAGGTGCTATGTTATGTAGGTATGTATGTATGTCTTCATAAATCCACGCAAATCATTCACGCTTAGTCTGTGATGACCACATTACGTCACAATCATACATAAACTCTATCAGTATAATCGACCGCTCGATAGCTCTCCTAGATCAGTGTGTCACTCATTATCTGACCCATCCCCCCTTCAACCCTATCCCCCCGCAACCCCCACGTAATGATGACATGACATCGAGTGACGTCATTAATTAAACGGGCCCACGTCCAGCGGAATTGGGTTAGCGGTTACTGCATGCATCAATTATGTGTAGTTTGGATGCCCATTGTACTGGGCTTTGGAGATTCGGTTAGAAGTTTGGGTTCGGTTATTGTTTGATAGTGGTTATGAAGTTAGACGGAAAATGTAATTAAAAGTTTGTTTTAATTCAATCTGTGTAAAAACACCCAGCAAAGCAAATTTTATGATTTACTGACAAAGGACCTGGCATAAAACGGTTTTGACCCTGAAAATATACCTTTTTATCTGTTGGTAGAACAGGAACATTAGTCACGTATTAAAGGCTAAAAAGTTTTTCACTTGTTTCGGGCGTAAATAAGACAGATTGCCTTACCCCGATACTAGACATTTGTTGTTCCGGAGATAAATGATTCCAAACATTGAATGCTGTAGGAAAAATCTTGCTTGATTATCATTATTTGTCATCAATTATACATTTTCCCAACAGTCAATGAGCAAGCAAAGTCATTTATGTTCGTTATTAATATGTAAACGCCTTAGCCATGCATTGGAATGATAACAGGCTATTATTTTTAATCTTCTATATATATAAAAATTAATCCCTATTTCCCTTGGTCACGGCATCACACGTGAACGGCTGGAAAAAATTCGCAATTTTTTGTTTTTTTTTGTTTTTGTGATTGTTTGGAGAAGGTTCATATGAAAGAAAAATTAAAAAAGTTACGCGTAAAGAAAACTTAACGACCATATTAACTTTTCAAATGTTTTACCAATGCGTTTTCAATATTCATAGTTAAGACAGGACAACGTCTGTTGGGCCAGCTAGTAATAAATAAATATACTATTCACTGACTGGGAATTCATCGTCATAATAGATATTCCAAGAAAAATCCAAACATTTTATTTAAAAGCGAGTTATAAAATCTGTAACTAGGGGTAATCCAATTTTTTCCACTGGTTCAATTTTAATCCAATTATTAAGTTAAGGCCCTCGGGCTTTGACTCAGATTCTGTTTTTGTGTCTGTTTTGTTCACTCGTCATTTAAGGTGTTGGATTTTCAAAGTAAAGTGATTTGTAATCAGATAAAAGCCCAAATGGTTTACCAGGTAATAAACCATAATCTTAAATAAAAAGACTTGGACATTGCCTGACTTTATACGCGCACAGTCAAGTGAGTGAGTACGTTGAAGGAATTGAGAAAACATACACACGTATCTGCTTAGATTTCTTATTGTCTTGCCTTTGTTTGTTTTACGTTATAATGTTACATTAAATAGCCGACTACCTTATCTCTTCCCCACAAACCATAATCAGCTCACCCAAATTCTCTACCAAACGGAGCAGAAACCATAAAATTAATTAAAACTCCAAATGGAAACAGAAGTGTGTGTTGTGTAGACAAAGTGACAGCAATCAGATAGCACATTAGCGGGGGGATTCATAAGGATTACCCCTCTTCAAGCAGGAGGTCGCATGAGGAGTGACAGCGAATTATACATTAAAATGTGTCGCAAGGTGTTGCAAGAATTGTTTGTTTATCTTGGCGGTGTTAGCCTGTAATGTGGGTAAACAATATATCGAGTTGGAATTACTGTTATTAGAATTTTAATAACCTCTTGTCTGTTAGGCAAGCTCATTGAGTCTGATGAGAATAGAAAAGTAATTGTGTTAATTACTTGACACTTTATGTAAGATACAATTAGTAAGGTAAAAGTCGCTTTACCTATTCTAAATAATTGAGCTTTACAAGTACAAGGAAAAATTGCCTATCTATTGATATATATCCTTCCTTTCAGTGCAAAGAAAGGAACACAATACCCTCTTCATAAGATCCGTAATTTTTTAAAGCATTTTCATCGCTGCTTAACGTCACGATATGAGATAATCTCCTGACTATAAGTTAGCCCTGCTTTACCCTTCGGGGAAATTCGGTGTGTTGTTATGTTTTATTGCGAGATAACGATAACGAGCCAAATCACTGTAATACTACGAGAAACACCGACTTAGTGACAAAAAGTTCCGTCAACAGTACTATCTTAGCATCAGCTGCAGTCTACTCACCCAATTATACCCACATAAACAAAGCAGTCAGTCAAAAATAATAAGATGTCACCCCCTCCCCCCCTCTCGCGGCAGATCCGCCAGTAATGAAATCCGCGGCGAGTCCGCCTTGAATAATAAACATTCGCCGGACTCTGATTTCCCTCGCCGCCGATGGTTCCAAACAAAATGTTGGTTAGCTGAAGCATTAGTCTGTCAAGCAAATGAGTATGATACTGTATTGTAGCCAATTATCGCTGCGGTGGAACTTTCAGCTGTTTCGTTTTACGAGGTCGATCTCTGGGCGGTCGTTGTGAGGTGTACCGACGTGTAGCTGTTCAAGAAGATGCTATTTATTCAACCTGTCTGTTCTTTATTACTTTATTAGCGCTTCAAACTTAATATCTGGCATTGTTGTAAGAATGGGTGTATTAGTTATCACTACAATAGAGTCGAAAACGAAATATCGGTAAACTATTAAGTAACAACATTTAAAAATCTTTGTAATATAAGTGACCTCAAACTACTTAGAACTATTTATATTTCTTTATGCCAATCAGTACCTATTATTATATTGTATCACTGTTCGGGGAGAAAACCAGAAAAACCATATGATAAGTCTCTAAAAACTCAGCAACCAATATTAAAAGTAAAGAGCTTCAGGAAATTTAGAAATCCTACGCATCTATTATACATATAAGAATTTATCTTTGCTCACAGTATGACAAATATTTATAAACAGTGCTATATTACTTCAGCACTCCAAGTTATCGATACCTAATTTCACAACCAGGCGAAGAAAAGATCTGGTGTACTCCATACCTAAACGTAACACGGTATTTTCAGTTAAAGTTTTTGACCATCAAGGTCCACATCTACACAAACCAATTGTCTAAGACTATCAATTTGCATGATTCGACTCTCTGTTTGCAAAAAAAACTTTAAATAAATATGTCATCGAAATGAACTATAATAACACAGAAAAGATATTAATACCCATATCTTAAATACATTTACAGAAATACATACACATTATTATTCCATCCAAACACATACACGCATTCACTAAACTACATTTCACACACATAGACCATTTTTTTTTCTTTATGTTTATAAATTACGTTTTGGTTGTTTCTGTAGTATTTGGTCATTATAAACACAATTTTTATTTTTATCTAGAAATTTTGTTGTAATAAGTTCATAACCTGTGTCCCAGCAGTGGGAACGATATAGGCTGATGATGATGATGATGATGAAGTTCATAACCGTACATCATTAGATCCGAACTTGTCTGAAATTTTTGCATATACTTTTAATATTTTATAATTACCCTTGTTATTATGGTCATACTAAGTATCTGTATTCTTATAGCCATACTCATAAATCAATGTTTTATTTAGCAGTCTAATGCAAATTATCGGTAATTGTGTGGAAGTGTGTGGGTGTTGGTGAACGAGGAAGACTGACCTGCCGTGATACAATTTTCACTAGTACGGAGGTCAGTGTGAATTAAGCTCAAACAACTGCATAACGTACACATGTATTTTAATCACACACGTAATTATATTTGTATTAGTAGACACAAATCACAGAATTATTCGGATTTTTATGTACCTACATAAGGTTAGTTCTGTCAATCAACTTTTTTACTTTTACTTTTAACATCTACCGGTATCATTGTCAAAACTTTGAAGCTAATTTATGATCATGTGAGTAGGTAGAGGATTGTGTTTAAAAACATTTTCTTTATACATATGGAGAATCGCAGACTCTAAATTCACTCATGGGAGTATTAAAACCCATAGGGGTTCTACTACTTCAGGACAAAAGGAAACATCTGATATAAACAACCCCCTTACAGCAGTTCTTATCCCAACATACATCATGTTTGCTATAAGTTAACGTAATAACAAGCTGTTCCCGTGGTCGACGTTTACGACTACGAGACTTATACCTTTGTCGGGGGAGCACCTGATACACCTCCTTTTTCCTCTGTAATTTTTTTAACTGTACCTATGTTTGTAAAATCAAGTAAATCAGTGACATCGACAAAATTTCGTATATGGCCTTTTAAATCTAACACAAAGCTCATAATAATAATGTTAAACTTGAGAGAGGCAATATCTTGGGGATAGACGTAGGACATAATTGTCCGCTTGCTAATTAACATTATTAGAGCAAGAAGTTCTAATAATGTTAAACAAACGACGTTTAAAGGCGAGTCCTGCAGCACAATATTTTGTACGGCATGTAATCTAAATATTTACTAAGTTGTTACAGGATGTCGCGAGAATTTTCATGCGTAAAAATGAGCAAAGAATCTGTTTCCATAAGAACCAGTAATCAATAGATTGGATTACAAATTGTGGAAACGGAATGTTAATCTTTCGCCAACCAAGTTTGAATAAACATCGAACTGCCACCAGAAAAAAAAGAACGAACAGATTTGAAATTGGAATTTTCTCTAATCGGCTCTTCGCGATTTATTCTTACCGGATAAAAATTCAATATACTTCATTTCCCGAATGGAGCTTGCAAAATCGTTTTCTTTAATTAATTTCTTTTTGTGCGACATCAAAGCCGCCGAGTGTTTGTAAATTAAAAACGTGTTTTCTACCGTTCTCTGAAGATTTCCTCCATAAACAGACTCGATTAATTTTTGTATAAGAATTAAATAGATTTTGTAAGAGCAGTTTTGCTTGCAAAGGAACAGCGGTTTTTTTAATTATTCATAATATTTATTGGGCTCTGTTTCGGGAAAAAATTGGGCGGAAGGAAATTGAATTTGTTGTGGGCGTGAAATGCTTGTTACTAAGGTTTAGGTGGAGTTTTCTTAGAAGGAACGTGTATTATTTCAAGACGTAATGTTAGCTGAGACTTAAGACGTTATGTAGGACATATTACAGCTATTAGTGAGAGTGTGTATTGTTATAATAATGCTCGTAATAAAAATCATATAAAGTATACTCACACTCGTTTCCCTTATTTCTTTTTATCAAGTTCAAACCTATGCGTAGGTATCACCGGGCCCCACTCCCATAATCTTATGAGTTTGTAAACGTTTATAGGTTAGTCCCCCTCACTAAGTGCAGGTACTCCATTACGATACGAGGGCATTAAGGTTTTTAACGATAAAAGTTCTATTAGAAAACGCTTAGCTATTTCAGATACTGCTCAAACAAATAAGTGTAGAAAATAAGTGAACAAACTTTAACAACGTTTGTCGAGTTTTAAAACTCGTTTATGAGCTTTGTTCACTTAAAAGCACCTAAAAGGATTAATCTTGAAATTCTTTACTCAAATACCATTCCATATTATAATGAAATTTAAATATACTTAGCATCTGGAATATGAAAATTTCACGAATCTTGTAGACCTTTCTGACTGCCTAACATCTTTTAGCCTTCTTGTTTTTCCCAACCAACGATCAAAAACACACCCGCATAATACATACTCAAATTCTATAAAACTGAAAACCTGAAAAGATTTCCCAATATTATTACGGCTTACCAGCACAGAGGTTGCATACAAATACTTTAAGCAAGACTAAAAAAGCCAAAATAAGGTGCTATACACACAATACTACATTTTACCTCAAAAACTTGGTCAGGCAAACATCGTTATGTATGTAAAGCGAGCGGCAATAAGGAACATCTGGCGGGGCATTACAGCGGACGTCGACTTTCCGACTAATTAACTTTCCTCGGAGAAATGTTACAAAAACTCCACTTAACATTCTAATCACATTTTTTTTCACTCCAGAATAAATTTTGTTAAAGTTCAATAGAAAGTTGAAATGTGCGGTCAGTGAATTAAGTGTGTTTTACAGATTCTTTTTTATTTTACTTACAATGGCTTCGTAATGGCCGTTCCGGAAATGTTTATTATTCCTGCCAATTTCATGAGTTTTCACAGAATAATTAGTAGAACTGAAGCAATCGTTACATTTCAAAGAGATGAGCAGCATCCTCAGTGCAGTCATGGGTCTTATTATAATGAACCATTATACGTCGGTCTACAACTACACTGCTCTTCTTCTTGGTCGCGTACTTCATTACTGAAGGTCGTGACCCTGAAAGGTCTTCGTGGCTTTGTGTATTATGTTCTTCCACTTCGTTCGGTTGTCAGCTTCTCTGATGGCGGTCGTAACTGAGAGTCCAGTGAGGGCGGTTACTTGGTCGGACCAGCGGTTAGGTGACCGGCCGCGAGGTCTTTTTCCGTCTACCTTGCCCATCACCACTAACTTTTCAAGGTTATTTGGGTAAATACGGGCAATGTTACCAAAGTAACCGAGAATCCTTTGGTACTAAACTACACAAAGAGGTGATATCCGGTACCTAAACAAACCATATTATCATAATTATTGTGATCACTATTAATTATTCCTCTCACCAATTTTCGAGTTTACAATAATATACTACGTTATGCGTCGATTTCAAATTTATTTATTTATGTACTAATAGTATAAAAAAAGAGTGGATGGTGACCCCCAAACTAGACATTTTCCTGTATCTTGGGCATCGGAATTGCGACATTTTCATAGTGAGGTACATAGTAGAATTACATAACAGGAAAACATAAACTGAAAAAAAAAAACTAAATTAAAATCAATTAAAATAAAACAGTTGTCTTATAAAGTATACTTTTATATGTATATACTTATATTATATTAGTATACAATATAAGTATATATATACGTATATACAGAAATAAGTTTACGTATATAAGCTTTCTTATGTCTTAGCACACGCTTATAGTTAAGCGTGTGCTAAGACATAAGAAAGCTTTAAACTATCATTTCATGTTTATGTTATTTGCTCTCTTTGGATATCATTTGGAATACTTCCAAACGGTATAGTTTAAGTCATAAAGTGTTGCATTTTTGTAATCGAATTTATTTTCTGTAATCGTGCATAAAATAAAATACTGTTTCTGACATAGGTACCGGTTTATCTTACTTGACTGACCATTGACCATTGACTTTTCCTTTGTATTAAAAAAATAT
This sequence comes from Antitype chi, assembly GCA_947359405.1. Lineage (NCBI taxonomy): Eukaryota > Metazoa > Arthropoda > Insecta > Lepidoptera > Noctuidae > Antitype > Antitype chi. The sequence goes on from OX375808.1 coordinate 24,137,605, forward strand.
TTAGAACTTAAATGACATTTTGTCTTTTCTGACCCTGTTTCAGAATTAGATCATCATTTTCTGGGAATAAAGTTGTCATTCAAATGCCATAAATAACACGCGTGTTAGCCAGAGTGGACTTATAAACATCCGGATGCTGCTGCCTATTTTGTCTACGAAAAGTCCTTTGGTTGCCTGTCACGACACCCATGGGTATTGAGTTTGTTTATTATTAGACGTTATAACCATATAATTATCTGCGGGTGTAATCTAAAAATAATAAAAAGAGCTTCCTCCTAAAAGGTGGGTTGCACCATCACTCTACATTCATATATTGCCTTACCCGGGGAAACTAGGCCAGTCTCATTAAATCCTTACTCTCATACAATCACGAAATGACTTTTCATCCCCGCAGCCTCCGCACCTATACATTAGAGACATCGGCCCTAAGCCCTTACGTGACAGTTGCTCAGTACTCAGTGCGCGCCCTTCAGCCCAGCATGGAACAAAAGCCCTTTTTACTGAACAGCTCGAGGGCCATTAATTCCACTCCCGGCAGGAGGACTTTTGGAAAACGCTCAACTTCATTTGTTTAGTCCCAGTTATAAAGCGGGATTATGTTTTGTGTAATTTCAATAAACTCCCAAGTTAGAGCGCTTTGATTTACTACTGTATTACTTTCGGATAAAATGTTGGTAGTGTCAATAAAATTGTTCAGGAGTATTATGATTCGAGGATCCTTCATTACGTTCAGTTCTGATGTTAATTAAAGTCTATTTATATTGCTTGGATTTCGTTTGCTAATTTCTTAATTACGTTCGTTGATCTATACCTAATTGAGTTTTTTATTACTTCACGAATTTTGAACAGATTCTGGATTATTTATAATAAGTGCCTTCTCCCGTTTGGTTAAGTAATCAAATTTACTAAATTAAATTTTCTTCAACCCAGATAAATAAAATCACCGCCAGAATCTTTTTACCACTGAACACAATCTAGATCCCGTAGAAATTCCCACTTGCATAGCCACACACGACAAACCACCGTTCAATCTCCGTTCAATGCGGGCTGTAAAGCGGAGCTTACACTGTATCGCCATTGTGGGCTGCCATTGTTCGGCTGAGCAAAAAGAGCCATCAAGTGGTCGTCGAGATACCGCGAGTGGCAAATCGGCTGATACAAGAGCCACCGATAAGTGTTGCGAGAAAGCTGACGTTGGAGATTGTGCCACCGGGTTTTTGTGGATGCTTTTGTGGATGTACCTACCCTAGCTGTGGGGGTTATTGAACATGGTTTGGCGATTGAGTATGGGGTAAATTTATACAAGGTAGCAGGGACATCGACGTGCAACCTGTTACCATGCATTCAGTACATGACTCTGGACCCCTTGCTTTGAAATTATTCGTCGGTTATTATAAACAAAATAGCTGTTCCATATAATTTGACCGCGTTGGTGCACTTTTGTAGGAAACAGCGGATGTTTTTAAGTTTTTTGTCGGTTATTTTATCATGTACTAAATCCGTGGTAACAAGTTGTTCGTCGGTGTCCTTGCTACCCTGTATAAGTTTTCTGAAGAAGGAGATTAAAAAATTAAGAACTCTTTCTTCATTTTTAATCTCCGTCTTCAGAAGATGTGTTTAGGGAGGGTGGGTATTGTGTTACCCAAAAGAAATAGAAAATAAAGTCAATAAGTAAAGTGGTTTTCTTATACTGTTGTACCAATACTTACAAAACTCAGTAGGTAGGTACCACTTCAATGATTGCCTTCTTAAGATTTTTCGAGCTTTACAAAACTTCATTTTGTTGTACTCTTATTATCTGTTCGGGTTTGAATAAAAAACTTGTGTAAAAGTGGATACTTTTACACAAGTTTTTTGCAGTGCTTTTTTGCATGAATGGATCATGCATGCAAAAAAGGCAAAAAAAAGATGATAAATGTGAAAATATTTGTACGAAACGAATATTTATAAAATTTTCCCCGTGTGGGTAAGGCTTGAGCTCATCCAACAACATAAGCTATTATCTCCATCCCATCAACAAAAAATCTTCGAACCCGAATCTCGAAGCCGCCTAATTCCTGTACCTTAACATCAAAAAAATCCCGGCCAAAATTGGACGTTCAAGAACCGTCCGTATTTCGCGGGCCTTATTCCATTAACGGACCTTTTTCGCGCCTTGCACAAAGCGGGGATATTGAAGGGCACAGACCTCAATCTCGGAGGTTTACTGCGGCCCTCCAGACCTCCTCCATAAAGAATTGTATTTGCATTCCGAAGGCTGAGAGATTGATCCCGACTTTAGCATGTCAATACTGGAGGTCAAGGGCCGCAATTTACAGGGGAATTAAAACCGTATTAGCTGGGGGTAAGGGTGGTATTTGAGTGGGAGGTGATGTAGGCCAGTGTTTGAGGATCATTTGTAGGCAGTGGTGCTTAGGTCAAAGGTTCGATGTTAGAAGATATTGACAGTAATTGTAGATAAATAAAACGATGGGGACCGGATGATTATTTTTTCACAAAACTCGTAGGAATTTTATCCGATTAAGTTTATTATGATTGAAAAAATAAGAATTGCTATAGTACGCCTTTATATTTTTGTTTTAATATAACGTTACGTCCTAATGATGCCTCTCACTTTTGCGCTCTATCACATGTCACATATAATAACTATAACACTTGTAATACATGTCTTGCGAAATACTCAAAACTGAACTCCCTATCCGACATCTTTAGCTACACTTCAAAGAGAACAGCAACGTCACCCGTCAGCATCTCCTAAGCAAACTAACCACACAACTTTACTTCAACAAAGTTCCAATGACTGCAGGGATCGCTCCACAGTTCTCAGTAGAGCGCTCCCACAGTCCACAAGTCAGTTTTCATCTCCCGAGCGACTTCGTTTCACATTCGTGTCACACTCGGTCCCTTTGTACGTTAGATTGAATATAAGCATACAAGTCACGTCGCTACGTGTTTTTCTACATGACAAAGAAAGGTCCTAACCGTTTAGTGCACGTAATCAAATATATAAATTGAAGGGTGCTGATTCGATAATACTTGGGAATTGTGTCGCGTTTTTATGGAGGATCTCATGGGACGCTTAAATGCGCCATGTTTGTTCGTAATAGCGACACCAACCTTGGTGTAATGGTTGCTAGATTTTCATGTGTTTTTTCCGAAGTGTTGTGTTTTTGCCTTATTTTTTATATGAAAGTAAAGTGTTTTTTTCTGCAGTTCCATTAGACTTATTAATCTAAAAAATAGGCATTATGAAATCACTAAATAATATATTTATTTGAAACACAAAAACTACACACGTGAAACGGATTACGGTACAGATTCGACATTTTGTATACTTAAAAGTACTTTTATACCGCTTACGTGAAAAGATTTACACAAAACTTATAAGCATACCCGTGTTAAATATTAAATTCCATTTTGCAGTCCATTGCCGTTTTTCTATCGCAGCTATTATCGTAAAACTGGGTAGCCAGCAATGTAACGTGAAACAAAACTAACTTCGATAGCGCTTTGAGCAACACGGACTGAATATATTAGGATTTCTTCTAGTATTCCGAACTGCTATTGGAAATTTACTAAGTAACATTATAAAGTGAGTTTTACGTAGTTTTTGCTGCTCTAAGGAGTTTGCAGATTCAATGAAAACGTGTTTAAATGATAAATGTACCTGCATGAATTTTTTCTGTGATTGTTTAAGTGGGACTAACAAAAAACATTACTATGTAGCGTCACTTGTGAGTGAAGGAAATAATACCAACTTTAATATTTGAAGTTTCACTTGACTCAAAACTCATAAAAGGCGTGAGTGAAATATCTCATCATTATCTGCAAACTCCTTATCTAAGACTGTCTGTCAGACTTTCGTGTTTCTAACAACCCGTAACGACTGTCAAAGATCCACGACTGACAGCCGGGATCAGCGGGTTAACGTATTGCTTTCCAAGAAATGGAGGGGTCTTGGCATGTATAGATGTTCACCCATCTACGGACCAAGCGCGGCAAACGTAGCTTAACCACATCAATCGACCCGTGCGGCTGTTATTACTTAGCCACAAGCCCCTCTGATGTAATTAAATTAAAAGCCTCATCAAAACTGTTCATGAAATTCCTGAAGTCTCAATATATTTCACTTCCAGCCGTAAACCTAAACTTGATAGATGAAAATTAAACGGTAAACTTTTTCAGAGAAACAATTTACTGACGATGTGCCCCTTAAACTTGCTTAAGTGCTTATTGGGAGAAAAACGTCGCTAATGGAATAGAGAGTGACGTCATGACGGCTTGGGGACATAGAATAAGCAGAAAACAGGTAGATGGTCAGTCATGTTTGTACCTAGCTACAATTTTGGTTGTAGCTTTCAATGCAGCTACCAAATATTCCTTTGGGAGTATTCACTACGCAATAATTATAATTCGACTGTCGATAAGTCAATCAATTAATTGGTTCCCAGAGGTATCCTTTATTATAACCACAGAATCAGCTTTAGTAGGACACCGCCCTTGTTAGTTTATTTAAAGGATTTTTTATAAATTAAAGAATTAGTGATTCTCGGAACAAAGATTTAATAAATATAAGTGTCTTATTTAGTGAGACTTTATTTTAACACTACTATCAATCAGTACTTTCTAAGAAAACTTGTCCTGTCTCTCAAATAATCTGTGCTCGATGACATTGTGTGAAGTATTTGGTGAGCGGTCGATGTCGGATTACGCGCGTTTCGGCGTGACAAGCGGACGTGAGGCGGGAAGTGCGGGGAGCAGGCGTGAAGCGTGACGGGTGACGCATGACGCTAGATTAACTTCGCAGAATCGTCTCAAGTATTCCCATTAACTGGACCCCACACATATTTGGTGTTGTGTGTTATTTTCCAATATTGGAAAGAGGTTAGGGGAAGATTGTTATGTTCGTTTTTGAATAGCTTTATTAAATGTGTGACGATACCCTTTCGTGTCCAATAGGACAAAACTCTCAGTTTAAATGAGCAAAGATTTTGTGAACATGTAGATGTATAGCAGACCTCGTTATTGTTTTACTACATTTAACAGAACTACCATTCAAACACACACTCACACTATACGCACTATACACACTCACATCGAAACGATAACACTATAGTTAAAAATATTCAACCGTCACAATTGCTTGAAAAAAAATCGGTTGACTGTAAAGTCGGTTTACTGACGATAGTTGAACGTGACAACGTCATAAGAAAATACTGATGGAATGGTTGTATTTTTCAAAAGAAAATTTTAATTTGACACCACATTCACTTTTCACTGCACTTCATACTTGACGAAAACATGTAAATGTATTATTGTATAGCAGCTGTCCACGCGGACGCATCGCTCACTCAAGTAGGAGAGAGACAGATGTTGGAAGCTGCCGAACACGGAGGCCGATTGTGCCTCTTTGTCGCTCGTTCCGCGCTCTCGCTTGCACTTCAAGCCTTAAATGGAACGCCTCAGAGCGAGGTAACGCCGCATGAGTCATGTTTTTCGTGCGTGCAGCCGGCTCCATCGAATTATAAGACATTGTGACGTCAAAAACTGGACAATTGGGATGGTAAAACAACGACGGACACACTGGATATCCTTATATTAATATTTTTGCAGTACGTTTGTATGTTACTGAACTGCTAAACGGCTGGATTAATTTTTATTTTGTGCGTTTGATTGGCCCTCTCAAACACATGTGACACGTTGTGAATCTTACTTTATTATTCTCAATTTGATACGGTAGGTGGCGTGGCGATCGAGTTCGAGGAATTGGACAACGACTGTCGGTCAGCTAGTAACCTATTACTTAATAATTTTATTTTCTCAGACTAATGCACAACAAAGGCTATATACCTAACCAAACCAATAGCCGAAAAACAAACAAAAGCCGTTGACCATTGAATAAAACAGAATTAATCGCATCGCGAGGTGGCGCGCCGCAGCCGCAGCGTGACCTACATGCCGACTCTAAACGTGCCCGAATGTGTGCCCGAAAGTGCCCATGATTTGTTGTTAATGGACCAAATATGGGCCATACGGGCCTGGGTAGGCCTATCTAACTATGAGGTAACTGGGGCCGTAGGTACTACCAAGACTGACGTAAATTTTGTAAGGAAAACTGCACTTGTACGTATAATGGTCATTGACGATCCGGCTGTAAGTAAACTTGGTGATTTAATTAATGCTGCTTAAGGAGACGCTTTGCAGTTGGACAACTATAGGCAAGTACATACTAGGATTGCCCAGTGAGCAAGTCACTACGTTGGTTAAAAACGTATGTACTGTAACTGACAAGACGTCTCAAAGAGCCTATTATTCGTTTTTACTTTACATAAACTTCGTTTACACGTGCGTCGTTTGGATTAACCCTTTTTTTGCTGACGTGCGTTTTGCACAAAATCATTTCGTTTATTAGACCAATTTCTATGAAAACTTCATGGAAATTTATCTATTGGAGTCGCGTCGCGCCAGTCTGCGGGAGTCTTAAAGCGTCATTCGTCGACGGCTTCAGTATTTATCAATTATTCATCAAAGTACTTTTTGTCAAAGGCTATAAAAAGGCTATAAAGGTTGATCAAAGCAATTTTATTTCGCTCTTATTCATTTAAATATGAGTCTTGCACGCTTGGTCACTAGGCAATTATTATTTTTTGAAAATTGTTGAATAAATAAAGGTCTTCACTTCTAGTATACCTAGTGTGAATTACAGATTGATTCATTGATGATGGAATTCATCCACCTGACTAATAATTAGTTTAATTTTATTAATAAAATTAATTTCATAATCTTTTTATCGTAGTAATTATTACTACGATAAAAAGATTATGAAATTAATTTTTCATAATCTTTTTCACATTTGACTAAATCTAGATGTGCCATGTCGCAGTGCAGCTGTGCGCACCGCAGCGTTACGCTTGTTTCCAAAATAGGATTTATGAATTACCATGTCAACATATTTTATATCTGTTTGTAGTATATAATTATACATGTGTGTGTGAGAATGTGTGTAATAATATATGAGGGTTGTATTTTATGGAGACCGTAAATTGTAAATCTGAGCTGGTTTACAGCATCGATATTAATTTGTATGCTGTAAACTAGATGTTACTCGAGAGCTTCGTTATATACCCTTTAAGTTCGATGGAATATCTTTTTAATGAAACTATTCATGTGTGGGAAGCCAAGGAAACAGTGGTACCTACACGTTAGCGATGGCCGCAGACGTCACGCTACGAGAATGTCGCACGTCTGTGGTCGTCGCGACAGCTATAAGCACGCTACGAATTTAATAGTGGCTTGCTCATTTACTATTTTCATGTAAAATCATTACTTATGTATTTTATTGTTCAAGGAAATACAAAAATTTGCTATCAGCTGTCGCGACACTGACGCGCTATTTATGTATCTGACGCGCTATTTATGTATATCAACAACAATAACCTAAGTGACAGGGGTGCTACTAAGATAAAAAAAATAAAAAACTATGTCAATGGCACTGTATTAGGTAGCTTACCAATCAAGAATAATAATAAAAAAATTACAAAATAAAAAAACTCGACTGCCTACAAAGTGAACTTTAATTACAAAATATGGAAACAAGAAACTTGTTTTAAAAGGATGACTATTAGACTGAATACTATAAGCAATCTCATTCAATCAGAGGCATCTTCTTCATCGTCATCCTTTGAAAACATGTTTCTTGTTTCCATCTTTTTTTAATAAAAGTTTACTTTTTAGGCAGTCGGGTTTTAGAATTTTTTATTTCACAGTTTTTAGTTAATATAATTATTTTTGACGTTAATGAAACCATTTATGAAACCCTTTATTTTGATACCCCACTCTATTGAGTGGTTCTGCGAAAAAAAAATTTTTTTGAAGACACAATTAATGTGGCGCTAAAAATCGGCCATATTTTTTTCAAAACTCAAAAAACTCAAAACTCAAAGCATTTATTTCAATTAGACCATTTAAAGGTACTTTTGAATTGTCAAAAAGTCGACCAGTTGGAAAGTTGAAGCTAGTTGCCCATTCCAAAACGTAGATCTCTATGGAGAAGAACGGGCAAGAAACTCCATGGACACTCTTTTTAATCATGTTAAGTATTACAAAAACTCAACTTCAATTATGATATACCCAGTATCACTCTTACAATTAAGACGAATATAACGGCACCACTCTAGCTGAAATTGATCAAGCCATTTAGGCTACAGAGCGTGCCAAAGAAATATACACACATGCATACATACACTCGAAAAACATAACCCTCCTTCTGGCGCAGTTGGGTAAAAAGTTAGTTTAGGTTAAATTGTACTATTATAAAAATCAAAACGCGCCGATTCAGAATACATATCTACAGATCTTATTGACTAATCTAAGGTATTTACTCCATGAATAATGAAAATAATCAGAAAACAAATAGATGCAGCAACAATAAGGTTGTTTTCTCACTCACCCGCTTCAAGTCGCATGTCACGTGACAGTATAGTCCCTGTGGTGCTCGCGGCACGGCAGCGGTACACCGCCGCGTGCACGTCGCTGCGGTACTGCGCCGCGGAGAACGCGCCTAGCCACAGCGTGCCGTTCGGGAGGGCGCTCCTGCAGACAATGTGGACGGGCCTTTAGAATGTCATGAACTGTAGGAATGTTTTGTGAATTAAGACTGAAAACATTTTCATCACAGGAACAAGTCAACTGAATGATCGTAGAAACGAATGATTTTAAAGAAATATGGATGGATTGTGTCTATTGATACTTAGAGTGAAACACCAGTAACCCGTAATTTTTTTGGTACTAACTTAAACCGGCAGTTGTTTATTGTAGCTTTGGTAAATAAAAAAAATACAAAACGCATGTTTATTAACAAGTTCTATAGAAAAGATTCTTTAACGTCTGTAGCCAGTAATAAAAAACTAAACGTTAAGCGCATTTCACAGAAAATATTGGCTTGTTCTTGCCGATTTGTAAAGCTACATTTCTTTAGAAGCACATCATGGAACAGGTTCACCTGTTGCAGGAACTTAGTTTATTTTAACTTAATATAAAAGTTGTGCGACGGGACTAAGCGACGGGTTCAGACGGTTCTCAGCTACTGCTGTAGGCTACCTATTACATAAATTCCTGGTAATGTCTGTTATTTTCGTAAAAGTTGCACAATTTTTTTATTCAAATAGGCATGTTACAATTTTTATAATTTAAAAATAAAATACTCGCTGCCATGAAAAAAAAACTAGGTAACAAAAACCTATTAAACTTCGAACCGATAGTGGACGAATTAATAAGTTGAAAGTTATAACTCGACGTAACTATCCGCCATTTCAAAATCATGTTCACAGCATCAATTAAACTGAATACGTTGTTTAATATTTTACAACATGGTTAGTCATAATTGTGATCCAATTAATTGTTATTTACCGGAATGACGGGAGAATAAAATCACATACCTACCTGTATAATTCTTTTGGATTTATCAATGAAATTGTTACCTCTATGTTTGTCAGGTAATTGATTCCGAAGTACCATCTAATTATTATAAGATTAGCCGTCGCCCGTGAATTTGTCTGCTATCCGGGATGAAAAGTAGTTTTAATTAAAGCAAAAAAAAATTCAAATCTGATCTGTATTTCCAGAGATGAACGCGCATTGACTAAACAGCAAAATCCGCAATGGAAAGCACTGCGCTTCTACAAAACATACAGAACCCTTTCGCCGTTAGGTTATTAGACTATAATTAACTGAATGAACCTCACGGTGTCTCGCGTGACTTCTACCGATAAGCACACTAACAAGTTAACTGCTAACGTCTCGTCAACTTTAAGGCTCGTTTTTACGATCAAAATCTGCATTTTCCATTAAAAAGCTTAATTCTATTAACGACGGACGTCCTCCTGCACGAACCGTCGCCTATTAAGAGACCAAAGAGTATAAAATGTTGAAAATATTTAAAAAGGAAGTGATGTTCGAGAGTTACAAAAACTTAAAGATTTCCTGCGTAGTTACTTTCTTTGAAGTATCTCAGCTTCTGGGAACAATGTTGTTGCTAACTAACAGTTAGTTCTGCTGATGGTTTGTGTTGTCTTTGCTTGCTAAATATAGCAAGTTTGTTTATCGTTCCAGTTATTGGCTGAAGAAAGACATTTATATTACAACTTTATGCAGTAAAAATATAGTTCGTGAATAAGTTTAGATTATTAGCTGCCCGTGTAAATGTTGGAACAAATATAAAGGAGACTCCCAGCAAAAACGGTATTACAGGTTAAATTGACCGCTTGTTAGGCAGACAAAGGTCTTGATCTATTAAAGCCTTGCGGAGCCCCCCTTAACCAATTCGAAAAAAACTATTCCTTAAAGCATTGACTCCTTTGATGTAAGCTGAAAAAACGTTCTAAAGCCAGGCATACAAAATTTACGAGAGATAAAAAAGGTTGTTACGTGTGCGGGTCGGAGCAGGTTCCTCAATCATGGGTTTAACGGCTATCGTCGACTTTTGAGGTCCAAGAGTTACGATAGACCTTATTTTAGGTAATAACTTGCGATCGGTTCAGGCCTCGCTGTGGTAAGTCACTGAGTTACGTTAAACTCATAAAATGGGTGTCATCAATTTTTATACTTTTCCAGCAAAGCAAGAGTTTATGGAGTTTCAGTTATCATGGCGTATCGTTACTTAATATTAGATATTATTTTGCACCTCGTATTATTAACCTAGGTGGTGGAAATAGCGAAGGATAAGTACTAGCACACTGAAAAGTTTATTAGTGTGGTGGTCTGGTTTGGTTTTGGTTTGTCTGGTTTATTAGTTTGGTTTTGGTTTGGTCGCAAGGACGCAATCTATTTAATCCAATCGATGTAGTTTTTTTTTTAAATCTTTATTTATTTACATGGTTTTTTTTATAAAGAATATGTCACCCCGAGGATCGAATACAATTAGTAGGTATAACAAAACTAGCCTACCCGCAAACTTATACCCATAATCTCACATCGTAGATGAAGAACGACTTTTCCAAACCGTTTGTCCATTGTCTGTGCTAAAGTAATTCGGGTTGGAATTCTTTAGAATTAGTAGATACTGTGATTTAACCTTAATGGAATGGATTTTATAATTTATTAATGCCGCCTCTAAACTTGGTAAAACTTTACTAAATAATAAATCAAAATAAAAATACGATCCAAAATTGCTGACATAAAATTTTATATTTGCGTCAAGTCAACGAAAGCCACTTACTGTTTTGTTTGACTCGTCAAAAACATAACTAGATACGCCATGTTGAAATTGAACTCAATCTGATATCCATGCAGTTCGCGGAAATGGCTATTGCAACCCGGACCAAATATCATTTGAAATTCTAGATACATCAATGTAGGTGTTAAATATAGAATTACTTACTTACTGATACATCTTCAAAATTGCTTTTTCAATTCAACACCTTCACAATTTATTTAAGAAACTTTTAAAAGGCAGTCCCTGAACCCTGTAATTATACCAACGATTCTTTTCAGCACCTAAATTATTCAAATTCAAAACGATTTTTCTTAGCGCCCTTCAAACACGGTCCTATTCATAGTGTCCAAACTTTTCATTGAATAATCTCTTTGAAAACAAATGATAACTTGAAACAAAACACTCACTTTTGTGACTGTCCTCGTAATTAATCACACAGATACTGGTCCTTTCCATTCCGATTCAATTCCTTGGCGTTTTTGAATAAGAAAATCTTTTTAATAGAATCCGCGGGTTTGTGAATAAGATAAATGAGCCACGATTTTTGGTTTGGATAAAAAATGTCGGTGAATGTAAGAAAAATAACGTTTGAATGGAAGTCGGGTCGGACTGTGGCTCGCCCCATTTATAACCGTCGCGTTTAAAACGATAGTGTACGTTATACTTGCTGGGCTATAGATCTGGCACCAGATTTATTGTGGCTATTAAATTTTGAGTGCTTAAAAATATAATTTGTAAAGAAAAAGATGTTTTGGTGTTTTAGATAGCCAAGTTAACGGTTGTAAAATTATAAAATCTTGTTTCAAACTTTATTTGCTCTTGCACGCGACCACGGAATAACTGTCGACGAAGCTTGATAAGTTCTTCTAACCTTGATGGACACGCACCTCAGACCATTGTCTGGTTGCTTAATGGCACAAGTACCTACCTACGAAGCCAGGCTCGGTGGTCGCAACGGCAACGTCGCTTTTACAATAAACAGTGGTAAAAATGTATATTGACAGCGCTTTTATGTTTTATCATTGAGGGTGCAAATCAGCCTTTAAAGTAAACAACCAAATCATGTTTTGTTATTGTACACTTGATTATTTATCTTATAATTACTTTAATCACTAGCTTACTGTTTCAAGTTAAAATGATCTACGAATAAAATATTTTTAAATTTTAATTATGAACAGAAAATTTGTCTTTGTGACTAATTTATTTTGCTGAGGTCGTTCGGATACCTCGCTCAATCCAACCGTTTATTATACAAATTCTGTTCCCAAAAGAAATTGACAAAATTTCCGATTCCCAATTTGCTTCAATTGTTAACGTTTCATGACTATTTCTGTTCGATATTGATAAAATCGTACTCTAATGATGTTGAATTTCGATCAAAAATTTATTTCACAGAACCGATTATAAAAAACTTTTTAATAAATAGGTAAGATCTATTTTTGCCGAAGTGTGAATTGATTACATTTTAACTGAAAAAAAAAACTTAACACCTACACCTTAAAATAAACACCCTATATTTAAACGATATAATGTTACGTCATTAAAAATCAATTAAATCGAGCGTAGATAATGATTGAGTAATACGAAACGCATTCGTATCCTCGCTGGCCGTTATTACACATTATTATTAAGTATTATCAATTACAGATAAATTAAACATCACTAGCCCTTTAATAATAATATTGTAAAATCTATTATAATTATTTTTAACCGACTTCAAAAAGTAGGAAGTTTTCATTTAGTCAGTATGTTTCATGATTTGTGGTTGCTACCTAATTAATTTTTACAAAACTTATTTAAACAAACAGCAGACTGCAGCTACTCTAGATCCACTCAAATATTTCCAGGTCAACCTGAGAGCCAAATGGCATACATGGACTATAGAATCCACATCTGTCTCCCGGCGCAAGAGTCGTATCTCCCCAATAAGAGTGTAAGGCCACGATAAAATAATCATGGTTGTGTTTACGTGACTCATCGCGCATGAATATTGCATGGCGGCCGGATTATGTCGCGCCCGCGGAGGGGACAGGACGGTGGATGTGGTATAGGGAAGATTGAAGCGCTTGTCTTCATCGAATTGTACAAACGTTGGTACATCCGCAGTTTTTTATTAGTGATGGCTATTGATTTATCAATAAAGAGCGAGAAGAGCCGCTAAAGTTATGTTTTTTCAAGGGAAGTACTCCTTAAAATAAAATATTTAACTTACTAAAAGTAAATACACAAGTTTTTTTTTTAAATGCCGCTGTCATTAGCACAATAAAAACTTTTTCAAACATTCTAGGTAACTCATAACAACGAAAATCTAAAATAGATAGGTATTAACTTTCTCGTTGTTGTGTTTATTTCGTGACGCCACTTAACTTATTCTGACATATTATCTATATTTGTCTTCACTGAAGGTGACGTGTAGTCACGATGACGATGCGAATTTTTATTGTCCACGCAATGTACGTGTGACGAAATGTATGCGGTTTTCATTACGTATTACCGACGTAGTAAAGTATCACGGTCTGTGTGAGAGGTTATAAAGTGAATTTTGTGGTATTAATATCAGAACCTAGTAGTGGAATTATTCATGTATACCTCAGACAAACTATGAATGCATGGTTGGCATGCTTTGACTAAAGTTCTTTGTTAACGTTAAGACATAATCTTGGTCAAAACATGCGTCGACAATAAACACAATCAATGAAATGGTTTTCAGTGCAAGCATTTATCAGGAATCGTGCAGTTTAACATATAACTTTACGAGTTCAACGTAACGTAGCAATAACGTAGCGTAGTTCGTCTACAAAAGTTTAGCAAAGAACTGAAGAGCTCATAGCCGACAAGTGGTAAAGCCCAATTGTCAATCAACTCGGTCTAACACAGTCCACTGAATAGTGGACACCATCACCATCACTCACAGCTCCCAATTAATTATGATATATATTCACTATCACAGCAGCTCCCATCTGCCCTTTATAAATAAAGATTATTGGTACTTGTCTGCGTATCAATGGTCGTCATTTATCTACAGTCTGCTAATTATGCATGTACCTATGTAGTACCTACGTCAGTGAAGCTAACACGTGAGTAACGAAACACTGTGAGGGCTATATTTAGCTTTGTATTTATTATCAAATTGATAGACTAACTGTAGTATACACTGACTGATTGTTCGCCATACACTAGACAGATGACTTTGAGATTGAACCCCTGATGTCATTTCAAGGTAGCTAGAAAATACCTAAGCTGCTTAGAACTTTACCAAACATCACAAGTAACTAGAATACATAAACAAATAAATGCATTTTAAAAGAAAAATCGCTCGACATTCAAGATAATTAATTTCACCCGGAACTAACGTAAAGCGCAATATGTACTGCTACTTAACATTCGTTACTTCCCAATTAGCGCGCGTCAAATTAACTCTTGGTTACTGTCATGAACCTTTCAAAGGCTTTGATAAACATAGTGAGTAGCGACCTCGAGCTGTGAGCTTTGTAAAACATTTGCATATAACATTCACCTGTATTATCATCAATGCAGACCCAATTGTTTAGTACACTAGTTTTGAACATCAGCGGAAAAATTGTGACGTCACATACCGTGATCTGTGTATTGCTGATATAGTCGTACTGAATTTTAATTCGTATTTTCAAAAGTTGCTGTCTACGCGCTACGCGTATTGCTACGTCGTAGCCGCCTACGCGAATTGCTGCTCGGTAGCCGACTACGCTTATTTGTAGTAAGTTGTTATTTTGCTAAGGAATGAGTACGCTGCTGAGTTGTTACTACGCATGTATTCTTTTGTTTTGGTGTGTTAGCGTTTTGTTTCATTCTCGATTTTGTCTATTATCTATAATTATATTAATACCCGAAGCGAAAATGTTGTTCCCCATTTTTACGAAAATAACGCGGACGGTAGAGTATACAATTATAAACACAGAATGAAGTTTTTCAAGTTTAAACCTATCAAATGTATGGTTATTCCTTTGTTATTCCCGATATAACTTTATTCCGTGTTTATTAGTAAGAAGGTTAAAGTTTATACGGAGAAGGAGTGCAGAAAGCTAATATTTTTCATTGAAATGAATTATTGTCGAATTTCGACCACTGCGCTAGCACTAATAAGTGATAATACTGTTCGGGCGATGCTCCGTATGGCTCACCACATTTACGCTCCATTCTTTCGCATTGGTTTTATGACTATAAACATTACTTTGGTTACTTACTAAAATATCTTTCAGGTTAGTAAAATAACACAACATAATTTCACGCCTTCCTCAAATGGGGGTAGGCAGAAACTACAGAACGCCACTTGCCTTACATACTCCTTGCGCACGCGCGCACGCTGGTCGCGAGTACTACTTGCCTTACATACTCCTTGCGCACGCGCGCACGCTGGTCGCGAGTACTACTTGCCTTACATACTCCTTGCGCACGCACGCACGCTGGTCGCGAGTACTACTTGCCTTACATACTCCTTGCGCACGCGCGCACGCTGGTCGCGAGTACTACTTGCCTTACATACTCCTTGCGCACGCACGCACGCTGGTCGCGAGTACTACTTGCCTTACATACTCCTTGCGCACGCGCGCACGCTGGTCGCGAGTACTACTTGCCTTACATACTCCTTGCGCACGCACGCACGCTGGTCGCGAGTACTACTTGCCTTACATACTCCTTGCGCACGCACGCACGCTGGTCGCGAGTACTACTTGCCTTACATACTCCTTGCGCACGCGCGCACGCTGGTCGCGAGTACTACTTGCCTTACATACTCCTTGCGCACGCGCGCACGCTGGTCGCGAGTACTACTTGCCTTACATACTCCTTGCGCACGCGCGCACGCTGGTCGCGAGTACTACTTGCCTTACATACTCCTTGCGCACGCGCGCACGCTGGTCGCGAGTACTACTTGCCTTACATACTCCTTGCGCACGCACGCACGCTGGTCGCGAGTACTACGCACCTGACCTAATTTAGGTTAATAATATAAATAAAGCTGTGGTCAGATACATCTTTTCTACTTCTAAATACTACACGACTCCAATCCATTAATTCTGTCAGCAGTTTCTCAGGAGCCCATAACAATAATAGTGCCCTGTCCCATACATACCTAAATTGTGATCCTTACATTTGCAAGTGTAATTCGCTTCAGAAAGGGAAATAAAATCTGATGTACATCCTAATCGTATGTCGGTAATACATGAATTATTCAAGACGGAATATTGAATACCGTGGGGTACGACTGTGCGAAGTTTGGGTTACAACGGAATTAAGGGATTAGACGGCTTGTATTAAGACCGTTCTTTAGTTCTGAAGGGGCTCCAGAAAGTAGATTTCCCGATACTTGGATAACTGGCCCTTTAACAGAATTATTCGCCCGTATTTTCATTGCTGTGTAAAAATAAAATAGTCTTTAAAAATATACCAAGAAAATTATGCGCATTTTAAGCGTTCAGTACTTGATCAATAATTTTCACCTCAATAAATAATTAATTCCAAAAGAACAGTTGAGAGTGTCAGAGCGTTAACTAATGTCACACTACACATACTCCGTACCCGGGCAGTAGGTATGGCACATCCAGCGTATAAACCGCGGTGTAATTTTCATTGGTATATATTTAAAGACTATTTTATTTTATATACAGCAGACGCGCTACAAAGCTACTTCTAAAACTGTTATATTTATTACCGGGCACCACTTTACCATGTTTCATTCAATTGATACACGAAATACTACTATCGGTGTCACTACACTGTAGTGTAGATCGTATTATTTCGTGTGACTACACTCATTCTATGTAGGCAAAGTGCTACAAGGAGCTATTGCGCTCGAATGAAGTTGACTGGGTGGCGCTGTTGGTGAAAATTATTGCGATTAATGTTTTGTGGAATGTATTGAAAAATAAATAATGGTTTAAAAATCAAAAGTCATTGTGAATTGTCATCGGTCCTCGACAAGTTTAGAAAGTTTCAATGAAATCTGACCGTTTAAAGTGGGTCAAAATCGCGCTCAAAGGAGTCGATTACATACAAACATACAAACAAACATACAAGTGAAGCTAAAATAAAGCGTGTAAAAAAACAGACTGGCGGCGTTAGTTGCAACTTCAATCGCGTGCCAATAGATCCTTGTACATCTATTTGCAGGTTCCTAGAACTGCAACTGTTTGAATGAACAAATGAAAACCCAGTTACATACGGTATGATACTGTATGTTGCATAGTTCTGCGAAAGTGTCGTCCTCCTGAGACGTAAATCATCGTCTCATAGCCCATAATCCCCTGATGTGGTCGCCTCAGTATGTATGTATGTGTGTTTGTTCGTGAGTGCATGTGTGCGCTTTCATTACAATACGTGAATAATGAATAGTAATCAATATTCCATCAACGGGGGGATGTGGGAATGTTTGCGTGTTGTGAGGAATTCAAGATTTTTGTACGAATAATATTTGGACTTGCGTGATATTTGCGTAGTTATGGGTGTTTTTGCATGCTTGATCAATACAAAACATAACGAGTCTTATACCCTAAGAGCATGAAATGGTTTAGTCATGATGGTGTAGTAGGTACATATTTGCGGCCATGGTACTACATTCCAAAAATTTTAATGCCCTAAACTAAGGATTTACGAAGCATACTATACAAATACACATAAATATAAAGATAATTTTATTTGTCAAAACATGTGTATACATGCAAATTAAGCATGCAGGATGTCACAATATTAATATTTCGTATACTGTACATGTTTCACTCGAATGGCGTACAAATTTATAAAATTTACAAAATAAAATAAAAAATCATTACAAAACAAAAACTAAATTACTAAAGGCACTTCAATTGAAGTACACAATGGTCAGTCATAAACAATAATAAGTCAGTAGCATAAATTAATCATAAAATGTCACAAAAATTAAGGAAAGTATTAAACTAAAAATAAAGAAAATAAAAATGCCAAATAGTGTCATTCAAAAAGTCATTTATATTATAATAGCACTTATCTAATCTCGCATCTTTTTTTTAAACAAATTTATCGGGAATGCTTTATATGACTGTGGTATTTTATTATAAATTTTAGTAGCCATACAGAAAACGCTTTTTCCCATTAATGCAGTCTTTGACGTATGCGAAAACAGTTGATTATTGTTACGTCTATTACGGGGGAAGGTGTCAGCTAGTCGTGGAAATAGATATTGATTTACCATAACAAATGCCGCAATTTCAAAAATATACAGAGATGGCAGAAATAATCATTTGTGTTTTTTAAATAATGGCATACAGCTATCGGTCGACTTCAAATTGAACATCGCACGAATGCATCTCTTTTGGGCTTTAAACGCTTTTTGTCTAGTTCGAACATGATAAAATTAGCGATAATAACAGAGCATTGTAACCCACGTGTACATAGAATTAATTATATTTATGACATTGATTTACACTCAGTAATTATTTTAACTCACACACTGACTCATTACTTGTTAATATTGTAGGAAAATCATACCTATACTTAATTTTACAATGTTTGTAAATGTGTGAACACCATGTATCTATCACAGAATTAATTTATCTGTATTGTTTCAATTTGATTCTTTTTACCCATTTTGGTATGGTAATTTTATTCTGGGTGCATCGTTTTCACACATAATCATATAATGAATGTAAATATTGTACTTGAAACATTTTAAAAGAGTAACGGTGGAGTTTCTTGCCCATTCTTCTCCATACGAAACTACATTTTGGAAGGGGCGACTAGAATCAATTCTATTTTAATGTAAATGTTGACGTTCAAAAGTGCCTTTTAAGTGCCTATTTGAAATAAATGCTTTGACTTTGACTTTGACGTCAGTACCTACGCCTCGCCGGCACATCGAGCGAGCGTTCAGCTGATAGGTATGTACTTTCACGCATTCCGGTTCGCCGCGCGCCGCCTGCGCTGGGTAGCAACACTTTTAAAGTTATCATCTTTCGTTATCGATAACTTTTTTTTTATACTAAGACATATCAAAATAAAAATAAATATGTTTAATAAAACTCGTTTATGTTTAATTTGTCAAAATTTGTGCAGTGGTAAACTTTTCCTGTATAAAACCCCTTACCCCAGGAACACAATATAGTCGCAAACAAAACATCCACTCCAACAGAACTATAAAATAAATAATACATAACTATTTAACCCTAAACATGTAAAGTCAAACAAGGGTCCTATATTCAAATCGGCCCAAAAGTTGTTAATGCGCCGTGACGACTATGCCCGCACAAATTCATCAAGGGTATCAATCGGTGTAATGAGGGCGGCGGGGGCAAAGCCCGGGCACGGAGAGGGTAAGGCGCAGGCAATTCCAACTAGCCCACGGAGCGCTAGCAAATATTTGCCGGAACTTGGGCAAAGCGCGTTTGTTGTAGAACGCAGTTTGATGGGGTTGAATTGATTGATTATGGCTGGTATGAGATATCTTTCATGGAAGGAATGTAAGGGAGTCGCGTAAATCGGACCGCTCAGTGTGGCAACGCTTGGGGGAGAGGCGAATATTATATCAATCATGTGTGAAAAACTAGGTATCGAAAGATTACATTTTTAAAAGTAACATGTTATTTTTATTAATTAATTAAAACTTCATGCACAAATAAAAAAAGAGAAGAATACAAGATGAAAGAAGAAGAGAGAGACAGAATCAGAAGAGGAGAGAGAGTAGAATTTCTAATGGAATCATTTTTGACTTGACATGCTCTTTTATATATTAACTTAATCTGAAATGTATGTTATGTAATAATGATTTTGATAATGATGTTGTATTGAATATTTTGGATCCATGTTGACATTATTATGTTTTTATTTTTGTAATTATTTATTTGAAAATTTTGTATGTAATCAAACATCATCATCATTTCAGCCGACAGGCCACTGCCGGACATAGGCCTCCCCCAAGCTCCTCCACTTCGACCGGTTCTGCGCTTCCCGCATCCAGCGGATTCCTGCGGCCTTACAAGGTCATCGGTCTATCTTGTGGGAGGCCTTCCAACGCTACGTCTTCCGGTACGCGGTCGCCAGTCCAGAACCTTTCGGCCCCATCAGCCATCTGTTCTGCGAGCAATGTGCCCTGCCCACTGCCACTTAAGTTTGGCAATTCTTCGGGCTATGTCGGTTGCCTTCGTTCTCCTGCGGATCTCTTCTTTCCTGATTCGATCACGTAGAGAAACTCCAAGCATAGCCCTCTCCATTGCCCTTTGGGCGACTGTTAGCCTTCTGATAAGGCCCATTGTGAGCGACTACGTTTCAGTACCATAATTATGTCATCACTGGCAACACGCAATGAATCAGTTTTCTTATGTTAGGATTGTCAATGTTAAATAATATTGCTATAATTTTTAAATTCTATACTTGTATAATATTTGCACACCATGACAATAACCGCTTCATTGATTTCTGGACATTATAATTATAGTGTCCAAGTCCATGGAGAAAAGGCCGTCGCTTGTTTCGCGGACACTAGTGTCCAATGGGTACACGAACATTATACTGAATCTGAAAGGCGGATTTAATGCCTAAGGCATTTTCTACGAGTCAAACTTTAATTTTATTTTGCTTCTCAGTTGGGCCAGCCCTTACCAGTTTCGATACACATAATATAGTGCGCAGGGCACACTGAGAAGGCCGGTTTTACGAGCGAACCCAAAGGGCCGATTGTTTGCTCGACAAACGCGCACGAAACAATTCTATGTAAAGCCAACATTATTAATATTAGCAGAGTTTATCGAGTGTAGACCCGGCTTATGACGTCAGGGCGTTGACGATAATCCACGGATTATTATAGGCCTTCAAGGTTCTTGAATGTTATGATAATACGTCAAGTTGAGCCTAGTTTGTATCAGATTGCCATGTAGGTAGCTCCAGGTGTTGTTGTTTTGAAGGGCTCGTGGTTAAATAACAATCACAGAGATCGATCGGTCAGTGCGTGCCACGGAGAACGTTCTGTTGGCAGCGGGACTAACACCTGTACCTACGTCCATCTCGATGGTTTTTAGGGAAACCCGTGACATGCGATGACGGGATAGTGGGTAGTCATAATCTCTTAGCCCCTTATTAAAGGGGCTTGTGGCTAAAGTAAAAACAGCCGCACGGGTCGATCGATCAGATCCATGCTGGCCGCGGTTGGTCCGTGGATAGGTGACCATATTTACATACTAAGACCCCTCCGTGCCTCGGAAAGCACGTTAAGCCGTTGGTCCCAGCTGTCGTTCGTGGATCTTTGACAGTCGTTACGGGTCGTCAGAAGCCCGAAAGTCTGACAACCAGTCTTACCAAGGGGTATCGTATTACCCAGTAACTGGGTTGTAGAGGTCAGATAGGCAGTCGCTCAATGTTAAATACTAGTATTCAGCTGCACCCGGTTAGACTGGAAGCTAACCCCAAAATAACTGCGTAAAGACTAGACAGATGAATCCCAAAACTCTAGCATTGCGTAGTAATTGGTTGCAGAGTCGACAGTTACCGGTATTATCACGTGAAAGTGGATGTTGAACCCAACGTAGTTTGGATATGGTGAACCAAACGATGAGTAATGAATGTATATTCATCACCATCATCATCATCATGATCAGCAGAATAACATCACACCTGTAATTCCCCGAAGGGCTCCGCAGAGGTGTAGGTACTTTAGTACCCACCCACATTTCTCCAGTTTAATTTCAACAAAAAAACATTGCAAAACAAAAGATATCATGCGAATCGAAATAAAACTGGGCAAAACCTATGTAAACAGGACGATTAGATTTGGATCTACATATAACATTCATGTTTCAAATAATATAACTAAGTAAGTTAGCATGTAAGGCCACACTATCGCATTGGATCGTAGATCTGTAATGGTAGCTGTAGGTGAGATTTGAATAAATAAATAAATAAATAAAAAAAAAAGTTTGTAACGTACATTTTAATAAATATCTGGATGACCGAGCTTTGCACGGTTTTTTTGTTTTACGTTTTCTAAAAATGAAACCTAGCTAGATCAATTTTCGCCCCCAAAACCCCCTGCATTCTAAATTTCATGAAAATCGTTGGAGCCGTTTCCGAGATTCAGATTATATATATACATACATATATACAAGAATTGCTCATTTAAAGTTATTAGATATGTTAGCCTAACAGAGAATATGTACTCCAAAATAAAATATCATATCGCCATTAACATTTGTACTTTTTACTGTGAAAAAAGATATTCCAATTGAAAAGCAGGAATCATTAAAATGAAAGAAAAAAATAACAATACGTTTTGAATCCGAACAATTTGGCACCGGACAAAAGAATTCCGACGTGGAATGGAGGGACTCATACCGCAAGACATTACTTTTAACAAACCTTAATCTGGTCCCAAGAACAGAGCATATACTTCATCGCAATCAACCCACACGCACATGCAGAGCACCTTTTCAAAATGTCGTCATGCACACATACGTAAGGCGATCATTATGTACTCGTAGACGTATGTTTTACTTATGCAAATGTATGTGTAGCGCTCAACGTCATTGTCTTGCACTACCTCAATTGACCTGAGGATTTTACACACACATGAAATTCTTCAATGTTTGCCTACCGTTGTTGTAGCCGGCCGAAAGTCGTATGCATGTGTGAGTGAAATTCTTTGCCTCACAAGTACGTAGTGAGACACGGAAGGTTTATCCTTCGATACCTTTTGTCCGCACAATTTTCCGTCGGAATCCCTCGGGTACACCGACCATTACCTACCGGGTAACGACTGTGAACACTTTGAATGTATTTTAGACACAGCTTCGTAATGAAAAGCAACCGTCTTTCATAAAAAAAAAATTAGTTTGAACGAGCTAATTTTAATGGAGAATCATCTTTTGTTGGTTCAACAATGTTTCGCAGATTACGTGACGATGTTCGCACGGAAGTGGCGAGATAAGAAAAAATAAAAGAATTTTAACTAAGGCTCGTCGGAGGATAATATTGAGATTATTTTTGGCTGTTTTTCTTTATTGTGAACACAAACATCTTTAGATAAGCGATGTATACGCGACGGAAAACTGGGCGAAAAAAAAAATTGAGAACCTTTCTCCTTCACGGCACAAACTTAAAATTTTATGATTGACATTAGTTAACCGTGAAATTACTAAATGCTACTAGAGTAGGTTATTTTATAAATTAAAAAAAAAATATAACAGATTCATTATAAGAGTTTCGAATAAGAAATAACAAAACATTTATTTAATTCGGCTTCTGTTAAATAAAATTGAAAGAACACCAGACGATTATGCAAAGTAAATAAATATTGATGAAAATATCAATCCAAACAATCAAATTTATAACAAAAGCTGAAGAGCTACTGCTATTGGTTTAGTTGGTTCTGCTATTGGTTGAAGAACCAACACATAAAGTAGCGAAACACAAAATTGCAGCGAAGAATAAATCGTAATGCAATAAAATCTTCTTTTATAGAAAAATCAAACTCGAAATCCTTTTATTACGCTCTGCGAGAAGTTCCTCACTTTTACAGCTCTTCAGTGGCAATTTTCAATTACTATTGCTCTGGATTATATAGGAGTGCTGCGAAGCGCGTTTACATAATAATCGACATTGTCGCTGTTGAATTGTAAGAAAGAGCAGAAATTTAATAATATTACCTTTTCTATTTAAAACTTGGTCACTCACCATAAACTCTAAGAGCTTGAGTTTATCTGTTCGATGCTGTCACTGGTTCTTAATCATAAACACTCAATTTTGCAAAGAAATTATTTTAAACAAAAAAGAAACAGTAATTTAGAATTACGTATTGTTATTAAGTATTGAATGCCTTGGACCAGTTAGTTTGGGGCCGTATCTACTCTACGCTACCTCAACGATACCCACACAACATAGCTCTTGTGGAACGTATTTTTTTCAGCAAAAACTCGACATCACAGTACTTTAAATGTAAGCAAATAACAAACGAAGCCCGCATGAATTACACGCAGGAACAGATTTCACAACTGAAATTAAGGCGCGGCGCAGAATAAAAGTTAAATTAGAGGTCCAAACAGGCGCTGTCTATAGCGTGTGACTGCTCTGTGTTCGGGATTTTTTATTTTATTTATATGCCGCTGGTGTTGCATTATTTTGTGTGGGAAATACGCCGAAAAACTAAAATAAATGCTGACGTTGAATTTTGAAACGAAAATTAGTTCTCCTACTTCCTTAGTTTTAATATGATATATATCTTTCATTCGTTAGTATTAACTTAGTTAAAAGGTAAATGAATTAATTCACCAAATAATTGACCTCACAAAAGCACTAAGTTGGGTTGCAGTTTCTCTAAAATCTTAGTAATCAATTCACGTAACTTCATCTTGGAACATTAAAAAGTTTAGTAAAACACAGCCTTAACGTTAACGCCTAAACAATAACACAAATACATCTCCCACTTTCTGACATTACGTCGAACATAAAGCGAAGTTTCCCGTAATTTGACATAGGTATTATAAATAGTCTAAGGATTAACGCCGAACTAAATCCCTGCCGCGGCGCTAGCGAGCCCCGCCCACATTCATAAATGTTTAATATAGCAGTCATATTTACTCGCTTCGGAAACTAATCAGAGTAGTACCAACTTTTCTAATAAACGCCCACATGCTGGAAAATTCACGGCTAATGAAAGATTGTGAGGAGTCCTAAAAATATGCTTCGAATTGAAATGGGTGAGGAATTTAGCCCTTGAATGAACATTTTTAATAATTATTATATGAGATTCACAATCTACGTTTTAAGCCTAAAATTACTCAATAATAATATACGGGCTGATTTTTTAGTCACCGTCCAAATTTTTCAGGGTGATAGTACCCGTTAAATTGAACAACTTTCTCCAAGGAACATGGGTCGAAATATGAAAAAAAAAATCGGACCTCCCATACAAAATCGACCAGCTAACTATTGGTTTTGCATGGGAGGTCGATTTTTTTTTCATATTTCGACCCATGTTCCTTGGAGAAAGTTGTTCAATTTCACGGGTACTATGACCCTGAAAAATTTGGACGGTGACTAAAAAATCAGCCCGTATAATCATTTATCATTTATTCTCTTTTCACAAAGCTGACTTAAATTAAAAGTGTACAATGAAATGTCTTTATTAATGTAAAACGATAACTATGCTGAAAGTATTTAAACGAGAAGGGTATTTATACGAAATAGCAACTTAACCATTTATTGATTGGGCACACCACGATTGCGGCGGTAAGTCTTCTCTTTGAAGACGCAGGTCCTCACCGGACACGGCTGTTTCGGGAGGTTCCTGTTTTGCATAAGGCGGGAACAAACACCCGGGTATTTTCACTGCGAAGATCACCCTGAGCACACGGTGGAGCATACGGTGGAGGTCTGCCCGGCTTGGGTGCAGCACCGCCGTGTTCTCGTGGAGGCGATCGGCGGTGGCGATCTCTCGCGTCTGGCCCTGGTCCAGGCCATGGTACGGAGCGCGAGTGCAGGGGTAGCTGCCACCACCTTCTGCGAAGCAGTAATGCTCGCAAAGAGGGAGGCGGCGCACGTGAGGGAGAGGCAGTATATGCGCCTTCACGGCCTTAGTCGGCGCAGGATACGCCCTGGGCGTCGGAAATCCCAGGCTGATTCCCGGTCACCATAGACGCGGGCTTGCCGGTGGCGAGTAATGGGTAGCTCGCTGTCCGGTAAGGACCAAGCTCGGGTCGACGGCGCGTTGTGTTCCAGGCGGGCCACAAAGAGATGTCAGCACCAAATGATGACGCTCGCAAGGGCCGATGCCTGCCAGGGGTGCGGGTTGTTCGAAAAAGATACCGTGGCCCCTGGCACACAGGCAACTGAACACGGGTGGGTTTTAGTCAGTAAAAGTCTGACACGCCTTCCTGCTCCTCCCAGAGCGGGAGAAGTTATTTGATGATTTCGCAACCCAAAACTAATATTTTATTTTATTGATGGATCGACAAAAATGTCAGGGATACAATATTCGTTGAATATGGGCGTGTAGAACAGACTGCGTCCGTCACTAACGAGTGGTGAGTGACCAGTGGAGCGATGAGCTGCACTACACTTACCGGCTTTTGTCAACCAGGAAATGATGCAAATGGAGGCTATAAGAGGCACAGAGTGGATGACGCCGAAAGTGGTGGTAAATGATGCAAATGGAGGCTATAAGAGGCACAGAGTGGATAACGCCGAAAGTGGTGGTAAATTAAGAGAGGATAAAATACCTCCTTATTGTAGTTAGCTGTCGTCTTCTAGATATACCTTAGTTTTTTATCAGTACAACAGTCGTAACCAACTTTATGTAACCCGTAAATTATAAATGCATGAAATGTCCCGGCAATTTGAGTCAAAACTAAACTGGAAAGTCTGTTGAAAGAAAACATTTCGTTTCAAATATACAGCAGCGTCGCAAATTTTCACAGAACGAAACATAACATAAATAGTCAAATAATGCTTACAACAAGACTCACTTTAAACAAAAATTACCAGAGCGACAGTCGTAATATTCCATAGTAGAACTTTGTTTTGCGGTTGATAAACTTTAACTCAAAATACGCGAAAACTTTTAACTATATTCGCGAAATGTACGCAAAACTTTACAAGCAAGGTTTTGCAGAGAAGCCATATTCAACAGTGGAGGAAGATACTTTGAGTACCGCGGAATATTTTGTAACTGCGATGCATTGAAGCAGTAACTGAAAAATAACAAAGGGATCATTGAAGTGTGTCAAACTACCAACGATTAATGTTTTGCCACAGCCTTATCGGATAATTTACCATAGGTCTCAGAGAATCAATCAGGTTGTTCATTTCAAACAATATTTAGACTTCTGCAATAATCGCGCTCACTTAATTTTAACTGAATATGACTGAAACAGTTATATCATATTTGATCGATAATCTTGCAATAACTACTTTACAAATGCGACTAGAAAGAACGTAATTACATCCAGGTGTCTACAAGGTAGTCACAAGTGACACCTAATAGCTGAAGTCAACCCTCGTGAAGTAGTGGTAGTGGCGGCGTCCTGAATGTTGATTACTACATATGTGACGGAGGTAACTGTACTGTACCTGTCTGACTTGCATTCCTTATTTTTAACAAATTTTCTTAGAAGAATTTCAGGAGCTTGCAGCTATTTCTACCATAGAAGATACCTCAATAATCGTTTTCACGGCTGATGGATATCAGTAAAATGGCTATCTATAAATCTATACTAAAGCCTATATGGACCTATGGCATTCGGCTCTGGGGCACACCAAGCCATAGTAATATCGAAATACTTGAAAGGAATGACAGCCATGTTCAATATTCCACCAGACATAAGCAATAAATATGTAAGCCTAGCACTTAAATCAGCGAACTGTGAAGGAAAAAATTGACTCAAACAGCAAGAAGTATCATACCAGATTGGACAGACACATAATCGAGCTCGCTATCCAGCTGCAGGGAGACGACAGTCCAAGATTATTTCGCCTTAAGAGGAATAGTATACCAGGACTAGCGACAAGATCCGCAGACAAAAGATGAGGATTGCATCGCTTTTTTTTTTGGGTGGGAAATCACCAAATAACTTCTCCCGCTCTGGGCAGGAGGGCGTGTCAGACTTTTACTGACTAAAACCCACGCGTGTTCCCTCAGTTGCCTGTGTACCAGGGGCCACGGTATCTCTTTCAAACAACCCGCACCCCTGGCAGGCATCGGCCCTTGCGGACCCCACCAGTTGATGCTGACATGTCTTTGAGGCGTGCGTGGAACACGACGCGCCGTCGACCCGGGCTTGGTTCTTACCGGACAGCGAGCTACCCATTACTCGCCGTCCGCAAACCAGGATTGCACCGCTGGGTGCACATCTCTGCTAAAGATACATGTACTGATGAAAATCTGACAGCTTATTAGATCATTGTTTGGAAAAAACAGATTGCTAAGAAGCAGGATATAAAATCGTTTTAATTCTTAAGCTTTTTTATTAACTCATGTCTACTTGAAAAAAACCCTTGACAAAATCCATGTATACCGGGACCTTATAATCTCCTCTGATACTAAACCGCTTCAAATGATACAAGCGAACAGCAATCGGTTACCAGTTCCCAGTACCGCGATGTCGGCCTGACAGAGATGTATGGGGCCAATGACGTCACGGGACACACTCGTGTTATATTAATGACGTCAGAAGTTATACACGCTATAGTTGCGATGATTGATCGTCTCGGACGAACTCACGCTAATTTGTTCCTATGGACTTGCTTTACAATTTGGTTATAGTTGGATAATTTGACGGTATTATACTCGTAGAAATTGACCTTTAAACTTTCAAGGAATTCATAAAGTATATTACTTAGGCCACAACAATAGTAGTAAGTTTATTATTTTCTCACCAAAACTTTCATAGGGATATTTCTTCAAACTCAAACTATAAAAACACAAAAAAGTAAAAAAAATAACTTTAATTTTGGAAGTTGGTATCTTTAGATATGTATTTTTTTTTGTCACCGCCTTCCGAAATTAAAGTTATTTTTCACATTGTAGTGTTTTTTGGGAAGTCAGTTGTTTTTTTTTAAAATAAGGTTTTCTTTTTCACTTTTTAGTTTTAGTACCTACCCCACACCAATTTGAAATTTTATCATCCTTGGGGTACTCTCAAAGTCAATCAAATCAAAACAATGCATGTTTATGTGATAGCAGCAATCGCGGTTGACTTGCTATCATTTTTGGAAGAGTTCCATTGTCTGTCTCCGAAACTCATCATCAGATCTATATAAAATTTAAATGGGACCATTTCGGAATAAATCTCTTTCGAACAAAAAATTTTTTTGCAAATCCGTCCACACAAAAAAACACCAAGTAGATAACCTCCTCCTTTTTAAAGTTGGTTAAAAATAAATTGTGCTTTAAAAATATTTATCTCAGATAACACGTATTCAAACCTCTTTCTTATCAGCAATCTTTCGTTCATTTCCCAAAAGCACACTAGAGAGCAAATATATTGAGTACCACAGAGCATAATAAACGTCTATATTGGCGGCAGAGATAGGACAGCTGACGAAGAGGTTCCGGTAGGCATGCACCCGACGATATCATAACATAACGAGACGTGGGTGACACGCGAGCGAGAAGTGGCTGTTGTGGACTTAACTGTGAATATATTTTTATACTAAGCCAATTGGATAATGTCATTGTGCGTTTCTTGTTATAGTCAAGTTAGATAATTTTGAGGAAGACGTCATTATGTCTGGTATTTCACATGCTACAATAATCCCGATTTTTAGTGGTCATATTATCAGGGCTGCCGTTTCATGATCTTACCATAATTTCTTTTTTATCAAAAGCAGACACTCGGTGTTTCTTTATAACCGAGAACAAAGTTACAAGTTAGTTGTAACTTGATTCACTTTTCACATCTGCGCAGGTGTTAGAGTCAAATAATTCAGCATGGCGTGGCGCTTCAAAAAGCGTAGAACAAAAATTTCGTGTGACAGCAAGCACAGCACAGTCCGCTGTCCGGTCGTCCGGCTTCCGACCGGGTAACGTCCGGCGTCCGCACCAATAATTGTGCACACGCGTCACCGAACGCCAATTTTCATGTAAATTGTAAAAATTCATCTGACAATCGAACGCGTACCAACTTACTGTCTACAAAGAGCCGTGCTAGTGGGTAGATATGTAATTATTGGACCATATCCTGGAAATATTTTTAACTAAAATACGGGCGGCGCGGCGTGCGGAACGATGGGTGAACTGATTTTCCGTCCAATGTGCTATAATGTGCAATGTCCTTTGTTTTCGCTCATATCGCCGTAGCAATATTGTAGCAGCAGTTATTTAAATATTTTTTTATTAAAACGATGAAGTGCTTAAAAAGCTTAAAACTAAATTTCCTCAAGACTACCTACTTAAAATATTTTTATCCAATTACTAGGGGTGTTCAATAAAAAGTGATAATGAGTATGAAGCAGTTATATATTATTATTGTTATTTTATTTTTCGACATAATCACCTTCAAAGGTTTATACACTTGGGATATCGTTTTTCTAATCCTAAGATTCCCTTCTTGAAAAAGTCTTCATCTTGATCGCTTAAAAAATCATGTACGGCGGCATTCACTTCCTCATCATTGCCATATTTGTGACCTCTCAGTTGTTCTTTTAACCACGGGAACAGGTAGAAATCACTAGGCGCAAGGTCAGGTGAGTATGGAGAATGTTCCATCAATTCAAATCCAGCATCTTGGATAGCAGTCATCGCAACTCGGGACTTGTGTGCGGGGGCGTTATATTGGTGAAACAACACAACATTAGCAAGTTTGCTGCGTCGATTTTCGCGTACGTCCTGACGCACTTTTTTATTTGTTCTGCGTATAAGGGCCCCGTAATAGTGACTCCATGATTGAGGTATTCAATCATTATCACCCCCTGGCTGTCGCAGAAAAGAGAGCACATAATCTTATCGGCGGATGGAATTGCCTTAAACTTCTTAGGCGTTGGAAATGACGGCCTCTTCCAAGTTGGACTGTTGTATCGTTTCAGGATCATAATGGTGGAGCCATATTTCATTCATAGTTACGAAGCAAGCCAAAAATCGGTCAGGATCTTGTTGTATCAATTCCAAATTGATTTGAGAAATCCGCAGTCTTGTTTGTTTATGCTCGTCTGTACGCATTCTAGGCACCCAGCGCGCTGTAACTTTTTTCATGCCCAAATGTTCATGGATACTTCCTATCGAAATCTTTAGGTCTTCAGCTACAAAACGAACAGTAACACGACGATCTGCCAAAACATTTTTTTTTTACTTTTTTATCATTTGTTCGGTAGCTGCCGTCGTACGGCGCGCCGCGGCGTCCCGAGCGCGGGTCGTCTTTTTTAAAATTCTTCCTCTCTTAAACTCAGCACACCACCGCGCAGCCGTAGAATACGGATGAGCATTAACCCCTAATGTTTCTTTCAAGTCTAGATTTACTTGCTGAGTAGTAAATTTTTTACCACGCTCCGACACGATGTAAACAAATGACTTCTATTTTTAAAATAAGAAAAAAAAATATTTTTTTTATTTTATCAAAAGTCTGGGCTTTACCTGCCAGTATTTACTTTTTTGTTGTTCAAGGAGTTTATATGCCATTATTACTTTTTATTGAACACCCCTCGTATATAGCTCTGAAATTCCTGTATGATTTTTCAAAAAAAATGCGGGGATTATCGATAAGACTCGCAGTGATTAGACTAAGCCTTTGTATGAATGTATGCTCAAGTGCACGAGGCCTTAAGACCATGACGTGAGTTGGGGGAAAGACGGGGTAGTGCGCGGGGATAGACGGCGGTGCGCGCGCCCGCGTCATTTGGGCCTGATCACAGAACACATAATTATACTCCTAACGGAGAAGAATGCCAACTCCATACAATATTTAGTAGAACGGTTGTGAGCGCCATCTATATTCACCCCTAGGAAAAAAACCCGTATGGCGGTAAATTCAAACGTTTGTTAAGCATCCCCAGCCTATGAACATGGTTTTTGGTAGGTCCATTCTCTTGTAAAAAACTCAAATTTGAGTTTCTTACAAGAAAATGTACCTACCAAAAAACCTATAGATTGGATGGCAAAATAAAACGATAGTGTGTAAATAAATAGTTTCATATTTATTTCAACAGTTTCATTACAATTTATTATTATTGTGTTCATATTATTACATTCAAATAGTTTCATTACAATCTGTTTGCAGTAGCCTCAGAGTATAGACTAAACCATAAGTTTGTTTTAACTACATTTACATAGATCATACAACATTTTGAAAATTGGGTTTTGCCTAACCTAGACAAAACCCAATTTTCAAAATGTACTCAAACAGAAACGACAGTAGATTTGATTTATTTATAAGGTACTAATATTATTTAAAAGTTACACCAACGACTCATTCACTAGAAACATTAACATAATAAAATAACATATGCATTGAGTTATGGTGAATTTCTCACTTACAGGCGTACACAGCACTTCACAACACAAAGATCAGTAGAAATAGTGACAAAGTTATTAAGTTATTTACGATACTTACAGTCGTACAGTACAAAAGTAGGTTTATTATACATATAACGAGTCCTGAAGATACATGGTAGATTCGATTTTATTAAGAATGTATTAATTTAACAATATCATACAGCAATTTCAAAGACATTTATCATCTGACTGACATGACATTGAGTTGCCACTATGAATTATCATAAATAACTACTATATTTTGAGTTTCATTTAATTTAGGACAATATTACTATGATATTACGTAATTTGGACTAACAAAAAATTAGTATTACTTCAAACAGTCATTTGAGTCATTCACTTTTTTATTATCTGATAAATATTTATATTTCGTTGGAAAAATTTCTATCTATAAACTACTATTTAGAAAGCAAAAAAACGGGACAAGCACAATGCACCTGTGTTACAATTTAAAAATAAAGTATTATTAGGGACCTAATTTTTTGGGTCGTTCACAGTATATTTAATGTTGGCAATGTCATATTTCTGCCCCGGGTACCTGTACTACATTGGCCTAAAGAAAGTTGACACCCCCTGGGCCTGCTGGTCGGAGCTATTAGTCAGTATATTGGTGAGTGACCTTATTATTCCTCACTGCATTTGTCTTCAGATTTACCAGATATTCATTTTACTATTGTCTTTCAATGTTATCAATCTGTGTGTGTGTGTATTATTCTAACAGCGATCAGATTCAGAAATGATACCAAATCAGACCAGTATTCAGATGTGAGGCTCGAGGTGGCTATAAGGGGAGGTTTGAGGCCACTTTGGGGGGAGGACCCCCAATATCATTGCGATAGTAATTCAGTGATGGTTATTCAGTGGAAATCAGTTCATATAACAACAGCGGTCGTAAGATCATAATCATATTGTACCCAGGCTTATTCTTGAGACATGGGTATTATAAAAGGTATGTGGCGACAAGGCCATTGTATTTATAATATAGCTATAAACGATTATCATGGTAACCTAGCTTACTGACTTTGTAGGTTTGTAATAATTACAATAATGTCGAAAGAAAATTGTCAGGAAACGACACAGATATTATTTTAATGAAATTACATAACATATTATATGTTTTTTAGTTGCAAAACAGATGTGTTTGCAGATATATTTTATTTTGCTCCAACCGGTGAACATGTTAAGATTGAGGGTAGTCGGGACGTGACGTTTATGTATCACTAGCTTATATACTAACGCTTTCTGCAAAATATAGCTCAACTGAAATAACATGAATATTTTCGTGTAATGCCAGCATGTATTAAAGAGAAGCTAAACACATAATGTCAATGTTGATTCAAAAGCTATCGCAAAGCACTTTCTTTGGAAAATAACCACAATTTCAGTCTCTCTAATTACGCACACACACTTGAGCAGAAAAAGTTTTTTTTTAAATTCTGCTAGTGTCAGGGAACGCAAACGAGATAGATCTCAGTTATGGGCCTTCATTTATAACAACTAACTTCATACAATACTTTTCCATCGAAAAATAACAAAAGAAAAACATCCCATACAATCATTCAATCCAATTAATTCAACATCCATCTTATCAAGTATTTCATCATCCATATGAATGATTTACGCATGTATGGTAATTTGCGTCGCTCCTTCCAAAACTCGTAAAATGTTTTATTGAATAGATGCGCCATCTATGGCGACGTCACCATCGGATGACACATCACTGTGTTTTATGACTCCTGCCCAACTTGCGGTATCGCCCACAAAGGACGAGTAGTTTACTTACTCGGCTAAATCACTCGGAGGCTCTTAGTTTGATTCAGTATTGGAACATGTAACTAGCACTTTGATACTACACGAGGATCAAATGGCAAAATGACATTACCAGCTATTTATGATACTGTTTATTTATTTTGATACTCACCTACTTGATGTGGGGAAAATATTAATAATACATACATAGTTTTAAACTTACTTTTGAGCGTAATCAGATCAATATTAATTTGTAGTATCAGTTTTACAGACAGCAAACAGTATGCTGATTGCTAATAAGATATCGTTTGATGATTGGTTTTTCAAACTTCAGCTTCTATAAAGTTCCTATTACATTGTTAAATCACCAAGTAAGTCTGTGTAAACCCCATAACATATTGTGTCTAATGAGGTGCAAAGTATGCTAATGTTAAAGAGAAAAACTCAAGGTAACAGCGTTACGGAACATCGCAACATTTTGTTCCCAAAAGTGTCGTCATATAGTGAGACGTCGGCCTTATCGCGGTTCACGCCTCAATAGACGGCCACCCACTGAAATATGACGGCATTCCAACCTCGTTACCACATACTTCGACAAAGAGAAATGAACCCTATTAACCCTTACATGAAGAGTTAACGTGTGCACGCGTAAAGTTGTTCAGTTCCTGACTTTGAAAATTTGTTTTGCGAATACGATTAAATTCTGTTGGTACTTGCAAATCAAGTTGAAATTATTGATAAGTGAATTGTTGGCTGCCTCTGGTTTTGTGTGGAGCTCTTGAAGTTCGCTAGGCGGATAAACAGTTTTAAGAGAATTTAGCAGGATTAATAGTTGTCGTCTTTTTTTGGGGTCCTGTCCTCGAACAGGTTTCAGTTTGTACGAGATAAAAAGGTACTTTCGTCTTCTTAGAACTTTGTCTCTCTTATCCTTAACGACGCCTGACTTACACCTACGAAGTCTAGGGAACACAATTTCTGTAAGGATTTTTTAGAACAAAAGTAGGTGTTGACTCAGATTTTATTACAAAACAATGAATTATTTCAAAAAGTAAGAGAATATAGAGCCAAGACTTACTAATCACAGAAATGCTCACAAGTACTCCAGCTCTTACCGTTTCAATAACTGTCGATTTATGAGTTCTTAACTTTTAAGAACTCTTGAGTTGAAAGCTGTTTCCTTCAAAGGTAAAGCTCCTTTTCATAGAACCGGTGTTAAACAATTACTCCTTGAAAAAGCTATCACTCAACCAAAGTGGTTATAACGAATCCAATAATACTTCACCGACCAAAATTTAAATTGCAAAATCATAAGAATAACGCAAATGAAAAACATTACGTAGGATCATTCACCGCCTCAATTCAGCTAGGTATATTTGTTAAGTGAATATATTACCGCGTTAACGATATAAT
The DNA here is from genome assembly GCA_947359405.1 of Antitype chi. Taxonomy (NCBI): domain Eukaryota; kingdom Metazoa; phylum Arthropoda; class Insecta; order Lepidoptera; family Noctuidae; genus Antitype; species Antitype chi. The sequence goes on from OX375808.1 coordinate 24,172,953, forward strand.
TGCTTCAGAGGATAATATACCTAGTTCCGTTCGCATAGAGGATGTAGAAGATGAAGCAGGGAAATGGTAAGTAGGTAAATACATCATCCACAATTATAGGCTTGCAGCACATTATTAGCGGAACGAAGACAAGCGAGGCTCCTACGTGAACTTAGTTGTAATATTTCGTCGGGAACAGTTTTTGCACGCCGACCTCGTACGAGGTATTATGACTGGCAATTTGATTGTGGTGGAAAGAAAATATCAACGGTCAATGGGCACTATAGTTTGCTGTGTTTTGGCAAATCACGGAAGTCTTGAGAAGGCCATGGCCTAAGTATGGATACGGATATTTTCACTTGATGGATAAGCCCTTATACATCAAGTGAAAATATTAATTTCAACGTTGGGCACTAAACTGTTTGTGCCTTGTTAACTTTTTATGTTTCCAAGTTAAACGTATGTTACGTATTATATTATATTACGTATGGTACGTAGTTAGGTATGATTTGCTACTCTGAAAAAATGAACTCTGTATCCATACCTACATGACGTGGAGACCACCTCAACTTCAAACGTTTACCAGTAAGTATTACTTTTTCACCTCAGCAAATAATGACGCTCCGCATAATAATCGGGAGCCATCATATTTTCCATGCGACAGCTAATAACACTAGATATCATCAGCTGACGCCGTATTCTGGAGACGAGGCACGAGGTTATTACGTCAGGAGGTTATTACCGTAACGAAGACAAACGGTCGGCATGACGCGAATATGAACCGCATGTGGTGGGGGAACCAGTCTTGAGAGGCAGCGGAGAGCTGAGATTGGAGAAATAATTAGGACGCTATGGAATATGATAATGAAATTGACGAAATTCAGTTATAATTTGGTATGTTTTAAATAATTAAGACAACAAAAAAGAAATACTGTAGGAAGGTAAGGTAGCTATCTATAATGAGATTGATTTAATAATGTTTCGGATAGCTCTGAATTGTTGCAGACTGCTGATCTAAAATATTTTGGGTAGATAGGGCGTGATATTACGGCTTTTATAAATAAATGTTAAACAAAACACTAAGACTAAACACTGAATCAATTTGGTCAAGGTAAGTCAAAACATTTTATAAACATGGTTTTTTTAATTTAAAAAATATAAAGTTTCTGGCCACACTGCTTTCAAAATAAATTCTAGCCCCAAAACTCACGGAATAATTCAGACTAAGCAAAACGAGAACAAAATACTCGTGAAGCTACCTAACCAGTTACGGTGGTTGTGCACTTTGGTAACACTAAATTCATAGAAACCACATTGATTGCACTTATAGACTTGCATATTTTCATAGAGCCAGTCGTAGTTTTAACGAAATTTGTTGTGAGGAAGGCATTGACCTTTTCTGCACCAATGCAAGTACACTCAGGAAGCTCTTGGCAAAGCCATTTTTTGTACAAGATGCACCTGCCGGCATTTGAATTGTTTCTTTTTCTTTTTGAGTGATAACTTTGTATTTATCTGTGGGGGCTTGTAATTAGCAATTTAGTTTTATATTATTGTTTTTTAGAATGTAATTAGTCTGTAAGCCTTCCCAAAATAAAATAAAATAAAATAAAATTATTTGTTTGGGTTTATAAGTTCCACTTCAGTGCTAATGAAATACACGTGATTGACTTATCTTTATTTAAACCTACATATATGTTAAACTACTTATTATGCAAATCGTCTTCCAATTTTAATTTTGACTCCCTTTAGAAACTACACCGTGCCTCTAACAGTTCAATCTCAAAAGATGTCTGCCGCTGTTCGCTGACTCCTTTCGCCACTCAGCTTTTCATTCACCGTTCATATACATAATTATTTATCAATCATTTATCACGCAGCGACCGCGCCGAGTATGCCCTGTACGCCCCGCCCCTACAGCGCGTTGCGTCAAATTGGCCGGACACTAATGAAAATTGGTTCAGAAAACCTATCAGTGAGCGAACTGACTATGTGATGTGGAAATTATGTGTCTGCTTGTTTTTTCCAAGCATTTTTGTGATACAACATTTACAGAAACAAAATGGAAAGCGAAATATACGGACATATTATCACTTTGTTGGGATACTATAAGGGCATCATCAAATGTTTAGCAATAATTCAATGAGAATATCGTATCTCAAAAAAAAGGGGCCTCCAGCTTCTTTTAAAATCTAAAACAGCAAATATACTATCTGAAGTATCTAATTAATTAATCCCGGTTCTACAAAACTGAAATTGTTAACATTGTGTTCAGTGTTCACTGGAGCGAAGCTTATAAGTGACGCAGTGATCGGCCCATTGAGCACAGGTTGAGCAGGAGTGGCAGATGTGTTGGCGGAGATACCACTTGTTTCGTGGTTGATACACATAAAAATACTTATTTTATTTACGTATCGAAAAAAGTTAACTAGCAGTTTGGGTACAGATTTTGCTGTATAACGCGTAAAATAATCATGTTTTATCAAGTGACAGAGCATTAATATTCTACTAATCCAACCTCAATTTTTAACCCTAAATAAATTCAAACACAGCCCCTTATCTCAAAAATTTATACGCTTGTGGTAAGCTTCGCTAAAAGCCCATCAGTCTGGGAACGGACGGCAAAGAGCCGATGCGAGTATTAATCTGACCCGCAGGATTACTAGGACACTGAGCGCTAAACGACCAGCACACAGAATGCGATATGACGTCAGCTTCTGATATCTGAGCCTCTTTGTGAAGTCATCGCATTTTGGTTTTAATTCTCGTTTCAATTGGATTTCCCTTGTGTGAGGTGATAACACTTTCGCTGTTCGCTGAAGGTCGTAGGTATAGGTCTACGCGCCGACCTCCTCACACCCCGACAATAAGGTGGAGACCATGTATGAGGATAGATCAGACGTGATTACTGGGGAATCTCTATAAAACTTTTAAGTAATATCTCTGTATTAAACATTTTGATCATTACTTGTCCCTGTTTATTGCTAAATATTTATAAACATAATCGTCCATTTACAATATGATTTCAAATCAAATTAAATTCCAAAAATCGTATTATCAATTTAAGTTGTGTTTTTTTTTATTTTTGAGTTTCTATTCATGATTCTTGACGTCTATTTCATTTTTTACATAAATTCCTGTTTTTGCTGTTGGAAGTCGCGACGCTCCCGTCAGGAGGCGTGGCGAGTGGCAGCAGGGCTTCGCCCCCTGGCCACAGCAAACTGCCCGCCGAATGATTCGCCGTGTGGCAAACCATACGGTGGCCCGCTAACTCGCCCTCTTACGCGTTAATGGCAACTTCCTGTTTTTGGAGCTCCAAAGCTCTTTAAATAGTGTTTGGCATGTCGGGTCACCCTCCAGATTCCAAGGTTTTGTTTTGTCTTTTTATTGGGTCCATCTCATCTTTCACATTTACTCATAAACACTTAAAACACTGACCTACGACACTGAAACACAACTATTCCATAATTTAACACATTACATCATTAGCCATTTTGTAATTTCTTACATCAATTTTATGACGCACGCAAAATGTGCGTCATTTTGTCTATGGATGACGCTTCGAAATGTTGCCACTACATAAAGAGTAAAATGTTTATTGATGATGATATTCTCGTAGCATGTATGTCTATTTCCTTTTTCTTTTTTATATTCCTTTTTAGTATAATTATTCTATCACATTTACATAAAATTATATTATTTTTCTATTAGTTCACTGTACCAGTACAGTTTCCTAATAATTGTTTGATGCACCGGGTGACGTCATTAAGTCAAAAACGGCTGTCCCTGAAAACCAGCGCTGGGGCTCGGTCTTGCATAGGGTTGCAGCATAATGCTGAGTGATAGCCGTTTTTCATGGAAGTGACGCATGTTTCCCTCAACCTTTTCTTATTTATTATTTGGTGTTCCTTTTCTTTTTGCGTCATGTTTACCGCAAATAAACGTTTTTTCTTTCTTCTTCTGTCTAATATAATCGATATCGTAGCCCTCTATCTAGCTAGTGCTTTTGATAAAAGTATTGACTTAGGAACTTTTCCTGACCTCACGAAGAATAGTAAAGTTATATCATTATTTAAATCAAGTAATAAAATAACGTTGGCAATTTTAGGCATATTTCTATTTTTCCTGCATTTGGTAAAATATTTGAAAAGTTAACACATAAGCAGTTGCTATGACATTTTAATTTAAATAGCCTCCTTCATGATGAACAATATTGCTTTACAAAAGGGCATTTGACTACAGACGCAGGTGTTGCTCTCCTGAAACACATATTTAACGCATAAGAGAACTCATAAAATGCTATTGGAGTTTTCTGTGATCTTTCCAAAGCATTTGATTGCGTGCACCATCACAGGCTTTTTCGTAAACTACGTCATTACGGTGTTCAAAACGAAGCTCTCAACGTAATAAATTCTTATTTAAATATAAGGCACCAATGTGTAGATATTAATGGTATGAAATCTTCTGGGCTACCAGTTCAGTTAGGTGTACCACAAGGCTCAATACTGGGTCCATTCTTATTCTTAGTGTACATTAATGATTTACCATTGTATTTAAAGGGTATCTGTGACGTAGTACTGTTTGCTAATGATACCTCTCTTATCTTTAAAGTAGACAGGAATAGACAAGATTTTGACGACGTAAACAGTGCTTTCTCAAGGGTTACGGATTGGTTTACCACGAATAATCTAGTTTTCAATGCCAAGAAAACTAAATGTGTAAAGTTTGCTTTACGAATGTAAGAAATCTGGGACCCAACATCGTCTTAGATAATGAGGTACTTGAAACTGTAGACTCGGCAGTTTTTCTGGGCATAACAGTACATGGCAAACTTTAGTGTCCTCACATATATCAAGCCTAGCGGGAAGGCTTAGTTTGGCTGCCTACGTCACATCGTTTGGAAAGTAAGACAATACACTGACGTTGATACAGCGCGGTTAGTCTATTTTAGTTATTTTCATAGCATTATGTTCTACGGCATTCTGCTGTGGGGCAAAGCCGCTGACATCCAAAATATTTTTGATCTTCAAATATGAGCTGTTCCTGCTATATACCAACTAGGTGCTAGAGTTTCTTTGAGAGATTTTTTTAAAGATATTGGTATTCTCACGGTGGTATCGCAATTCATCTTCGCTAACATCTTATATATTAGGCAAAATATACACTTATACACTATAAACAGTGAAATCCATAATATTAATACTGGAAATAAGGACAAACTACGTGCTCCCTTTCACCGGCTTAATAAAGTTCATAACTCATTTGTTGGGCTTGGTATAAAATTTTATAACAAGCTTCCCTCTTCTTTGCTAGATTTACATTTTAATGCGTTTAAAGCTAAAGTGAAATCCAACCCTTGTTCTAAGGCATACTTTTCTATCAACGACTACATAAACGATAAAAATTGTGTGTCACTGTGATTAACTCAAGACAACGTTTGTGTTCTTTCACCAAAATTAGCTTACCTACTGACAGGTCATATGAGTTACTTCATAATATCATTTTTTTTTTACTGTATAAATCATTTATTTTTATTATTTTTTATAAATAGTTTTTTAATTTATTGTTGACGTAATCTACTCATTGAGATGTATCGCAACATGTGGTTAACTAGTGACCTCAACATTATTGTTCATATTATTCTTGCCTGAACAACTGGCAGCAAGTACGTCATGATCCCTTAGAATCGCCGCTTGCGGTAGCGTCGGGGGTCGGGTTGCCTTCTTCCCTCAAATATGGCGAGGTGGGCAATGGCTGATCCTTGCGTTAGGCTCGTGATCGGACGCTGCTTGTGTTGACTGGACGTCTTGCTGACCATGATTTTTGTTATTGTTATTAGTAATTAACTGTTTATTTATTTTACTCCGAAGGTCCTAGCTTCTGCCATGGGTGGGGATTGTTCGAAAGAGATACCGTGGCCCCTGGCACACAGGCAACTGACGGAACAAGGGTGGGTTTTAGTCAGTAAAATTTTGACACGCCCTCCTGCTCCACCCAGAGCACCGTCTCGCTCGCAAGTTTGGCGATTTCCAGCCTCCCGAACAAGCAGGATTCCGTAAAGGTTTTAGCAACGTAGACCACATACATACGCTGCGGCAGGTTATACAGAAGACTGAAGAGTATAACTTGCCTCTTTGCTTAGCGTTTGTGGACTATAAAAAGCCTTCATTTCGATCGAAACATGGGCTACACTGCAGTTTCTTCAACGGTGCCAGATTGACTATCGGTAGGTACATCGGAGTGCTGAAGTGTTTGTACGAAAACGCCATTATGTCAGTCTGATTCCAGGACCAGACTTCGAAACCTATCCTTCTGCAGCGAGGTGTGAGATAGGAAGACGTTATCACTCCGAAACTGTTCACCGCTGCACTGGAGGGTGTCTTCAAGGTTCTGGACTGGAAAGGGGCTGGCATCAACATCAATGGCGACAACAATGGCAGTCACCTTTGGTTTCCTGATGATATAGTTGTCATAGCTGAGACCATGGCGGACCTCAGTGCAATGCTCGATGATCTCAGTAGGGCTTCCGAAAGAGTGGGGATTAAAATTAACATGGTTAAGACAAAGGTCATGTCAAATGCTCATGTAACACCAACTCTCATGATGATCGGAGGCGCTACACTCGAAGTTGTGGACGAGTAGGTACGTTTACCTAGGACAAACTGTCCAGTTAAGTAGGTCCAACTTCGAGAAAGAGGGCAATCACTTCGCCATTGGTATTCGGTCCACCTCTGTTCATTTGAGTGCTTGAAGAATTAAATACATAAATATAAATGATTTTGAATATAACTTCCATTGATTCCACACAACCTGTAACCCATACGATGACACGGCTAATGTATCAATGGAACCTCCAGGAGTTTATCGTGGCAGAGCAAATGAGGCGGTGTGCGCCATCCGTCACGCAATATTCACGCATCGGTGGCTCCGTACGAAGTCGTTCCGTAGTCGGACAAGCATCACGCTAATCCCAGGCCGAGGGCAGGCATTAATTCATTCAGAACCAATGATGCGGAAGGGTCAGACAAGATTAACGAGCTATAAATTTGGGTTTAAGCCGTTTGTATAGAGATGACCGGTCGGCTTAGTGCGGTGTGGCAGCCTTCATGGGTGAACTACACTGGACGGTGGAGGCATTTTCGAATGCATTTTTGGTTACCAAAATTTCGTTAGTGATGCTTTTGATCCTCTTTGGATTTTAATGTCATAACATGAGATTTTGCTCAATCTTAAAGAAATTATTGTGATATAAATAATAGCATAACTGATAATTTTAAATAGTTATTATATTTTTGAATGGTGTTCACTGCAGAACAGAACAGTTAAATTGTGAATTCATTAATAGGTTCTCGCAATGAAACTCTGAATTTTTTTTTTTGGTACCGACATGTCTGAGTAAGCTAAAGTAAGAATAAAGTCTCAATAATATAATAAAAGTGTTACCTCAACCCAGGAACATCAGACACCGGTGCGCCATCTTCCGAGAGCCAGGATATAATAGGAGCGGGAGTGCCGTGAGCCGCACACGAGACCCTGGTGCCCGTGCTGTTGGAGAACGACAGCCGAGGGGGTGGCTCCATCAGGAACAGCAGCTGGCATGATGACGGTGACACTGAACAGAAAGAGAAATCGTTATTGTTGACAGTAAAAAAAATCCTTAATATGAATTTTGTATTGGCCGAAACATATTTAGTTATAATATTTTTTTACTAATCATACCAATACTACACAGACTATAAAAATGCCAACAAAAACTGTTCGGTGTCATTTTGAGAATTGTACTTTCACTAATTGTTTCAAAATTAAAAGTAACAATACAAGTCTGTTTTTAACCAACTTCACAAAAAGGAGAAGGTTCTCAATTCGGTTGTTTTTTTAAAGATTTTTGCCTCAGAACTCCGTAATTTACAAACCGATTTGCGACATTCTTCTTTGGTTTGAAAGCGTATACTTTCCGAGTGGCCCCATATAAATTTATTAGGATGGAGATTAGCCGGAACAAATAGACATACAAAAATGTATTTATAAATGTATGTTTTAATGCTATAAGTACCGTATAAACTTTCATAATTAATTTAGTAAAAAGCTGTTATTTTGACCATACACACTTGTAATCATGTTCAATAATTTCACTGTCACTGTTATTTACTTAGCAAGTGTAGATATACGATTTTGTGTGGGGTAGGTACCTACCTACCACAGCAAAAAGTGAGAAATAAAAACAACCGACTTCCAAAAAAAAACACTAAAAAGTGAAAAATAAGTTTGATTTCAGAATGCGGTGGCCAAAACGCGAAAATACAAAACCAAAGGCACCGACTTCCCACATTAAAGTTATTTATCACTCTTGGTTGTGTTTTTTTTGGAAGTCGGTTGTTATTTTTTTAAATAAACTTTTATGTCCTCTCAAGTGTCAGGGGTGCGAGTTGTCCAGGGGTGCGGGTTGTTCCAGGCGTGCGGGTTGTTCGAAAGAGATACTGCGGCCTCTAGCACACAGGCAACTGGGGGATCACGGGTGGGTTTTAGTCAGTAAAAATCTGACACGCCCTCCTGCTCCACCCAGAGCGGGATAAGTTATTTGATGATTTCCCACCCAAAAAAAAAATAAAGTGTTGAAAAACGTCGTATGAAACGCGTGTGTAATTTATAAAATGTAATATAATAATTTCCCAGTATATTGAGTGTAATGACCAACATAGCACTTTTCTTCAATTTATCCTCATTCCTCATCCTGATCACCATTTATCCATGACCTATTCATTTAGACCTTTCAACGAGCCCAAACACGATACTTCTGCTGTTTATTGGTGAGTGACTTAGTGGAAATCCTGGACATTCCAGGTGTTGCTCCAGCATCAGTTCAAGGTTATTTTGTTCGTCTAATATCATTGAAGTAATAGAATACCAAATTTTGACTTGATCAGACCGGTGGAAGATGCTCAAATCCTTTCATCAACCAGAAAAGAGCTGATAATTTTGAAACGGCTGAACCAATTTTGTTGAAACATGTCTAAGAACACTCCTGACTAATTCGCCTTTGAAACACAAAAAACAAAATCAAAATCGGTTCATCCGTTCGGGAGCGACGATGCCACAGACAGACAGACATACACACACACAGACACGTTAAACTTATTACACCCCGTCGTTTTTGCGTCAGGGGTTAAAAATGATAGTTAACTGTTTATAATTTTCTCTAACATTATTGAGTGGAACGATATTGGCCTAAATTAACTAGTCTTTATTTAAAGATTTAAATACTGGGAAATATTTATGACTAAAAATATATTAATCCATGTAATCATAATACACGAATTCTGCAGGGCCAAGCGTTTGTTTCATTCATTTCTAGGAGAATAGCATCATAATAAATTCAACTTTTTCGCGCCCCAAATGTCATCTTTCAAACTCAAACCAAAGTTATGCTTGGAGTAACATAAATAAGCTATTCAAAAGAAACTTTCTTTGTGTTCATCTAATTCTTTTCAACAGGGTGCTAATAGCCACGATCACGCGATGTACTCAGAAACATTTAGTTACATAAAAGGTTACAACCACTTCCCTTTTAGGAGCTCATGAACTACCAATCGTAATATGTCTTCATCCTAATTTCGACTGTTAAAACGAGCGTGTAACAGCTACAGCAACACAATTAATCCAAGGTTGCTAATAATTTGGTCCATAATTGTTATTTGTCAGAAAATTATTAACTCCCACATCTCAAACGTAATATTTTATAAAATGAAAGGGAGTTTCAAACGGTAACTCAATTAATGTGAGCCGAACGGGCGTAAACAATTAGAGGCAGGAAGGCACGGAGTGTGGCGCGGCGCGGTGCGGGGATACGCGTGAATATCAGCATATGTCAGTTGTCGACGACTGTACGTAATTAGCAGCTGCGTACGAACTCGTATGAGTTATTGGATGTGCCTTTTGATTACGGAATCAAAGGCAGTCTCGGTACACTCGCGCACTGCAGTTCATTAGGATCTCAGTATGGAATGCCGTTTTGTTAATAATTAAGAGCGAACGGAGAATCATTGCTATCATTTCAACATTAGTCGCAGTAAGTGTCAAAGCTATGTTGAAATGAGGCTCATGAATATTGTGCTTGGTTTGTTGCAGATGGTTGCTTTTTCCAACTAGGTTTTGATGATTTGCACGGAATGCTGAAATATTTATTTTGCAAGTTTGTAGATAGTCTTGGTTTTCTAGTTGATAGTCAAGTAAATAAAAGTTTCAAACACTTCAAAATTATATAAAAATCTGAGACAAAACACAAAAACCATGACAGATTACCCCAAATATTTATTTCCAAACATAATTAAACAAATTTAACAAACGGCACTGAAACACCTGGCCTCAACGTTTCGGCTTACAGATTTATGAGTGTCGCGTGCACAGAACCGCACCTTAATCTCACAACACAGCTATACAAAGCAGCGGCATCCTCACAATTCGTTACTCAGTGTACATAACGCTTTATTAAAATTCCACTGTTACGTCACTTTGTCGCGACCATGCTAATTGTCGCAAGTCTCGCAACAATTCACGGCGGAATGCTCTTTGACGAAACTCCTTTGATGCTCATGCTTATAAGACGTTGTGTAAATTAGGCAGACTTGATATTTCTGCGTTAACCGCGCCTCCGTGTTTATTTTAATGGTTTGTGAGTATCCATTCAGCCAGCTTGGCTTATGAGAGATCCATAAATTCATAACATGACCTGGGTTCATCTTAATAGTTCAGTACTACAGGTCTTAACTGTATCCGAGTTTTGTAGAAAAGCCAAGGTCAAGGAAAACCACTAACCAATAATTCTTACTCTCACAGAGCATCATTAATTACCCACTCACTACAACTCTTCTTTTAAATACCGTCAACAAATAACACGCAACGACCGCGCAACAAATAATGGTTACAATAACTAACATCCACATCAAGAGGCTGACTCTAATATAGTGTAGGAGAGGGAACTTAATAAAACGAAATTACACGTAGTGTGGCTTACAGGGGCTTAGGCCAGCCACCACTCAAATTTACTGGCCGTCTCCGCGACTATAAAAAGAGCATTTCAGCATGTTACGCGAACGTAAAATATACGAGCTCCTGGGCTAACGCCTCACATAGAGATGTGGTGAAGATGATCGATATGTAGGGTTCTGTTGATGAACTGATGAGTTCATTATTGCTAAGCAATGGTACATAGTGACAATATAGGCATGTAAGAAGTCAAGCAGTTGTACGAGTAAAGCGTACGTAGAAATATTTGATAGTTTGTTATTCAGATTTAGGAAAAAAACATTCCACACTGTTTAATAATAAAAATATCTATTCGGAGAAAGCTTGAAAAAGAAGTTTCAACTATTGAAAATGGAAAAATTATACTTGCACATAAAACATAGTCACTTCTAAAACAAAGAGTCGAGAACAAAAATCGATATCGATTCGCCACATCACTAAACACAATGCCAGGTGTTCCGATATTGTTTTATGGGAGTTCCAGTTTGAGGAAAATTGCATAACTTGGTCTACCTATGTGTTTATAGATGTTATGCTTAACAGATAAAAGTAGAGGAAATCAACGTCATCAGCGAAACTTCACCAGTTTATATTTACGCGATCGTAACGATCAAATGGGTCTTTCGGTTTATATCTCATTTTCTCTTACGGGATACAATAACCTTATATAGTGTAGGTGTGTAGTATCTTTCACGCTCGCGGGTGATAATCAGTTGGTACGTATCATATTGAGTCAATCAACACAGGAAAGGTGTACGGGATGATATCAATATCATGATTCTCTACCACCCAGCACGTATACTGTTGTTGTTGACATGAGCAGCGAAATTAAAATTTACAGAAGAAAACAAACAAATGTTGAGAAAATGCGCAAGGACATTTGTACACTCGATATCTCTATTGCTTTTCCTCAGTCTGGGAATTTGCGCAGCTTAAGCTGTTTTATCGCACGATTTATTGATAGCAATATTACTGTATTGTATGTATGTGTATTGTTGTAGGTAGTGATATTATGCTGGATGTATGCTCATTGAAGTACAATACCATCACCTCAGTTCAATACAATAATTATTCCAGTCTATACCTTGAGAATACCTTGTTTGATGTTTTCAAAGGTTATCCTTTTGCTGATGATAAGTTAATGTAATAATTACTGACTTGAGTTATTCAGCTGATTTAAATTAAAATATCACAAAATGTATGCAAAAAGCCATTTATTCAACATCGGAAAAATAAATGACGAAAGATACTTCAAGCAATTCGTCACAGGAATCTGTCCTAATTTGTGTCATTTAAGAAAATTTCCTAATAAAGGCTTTTCTGTGCGTAAAAACAAAGCCACGAATTTCTGAGACTTTTCTTTTTTGTTAATAATACTGGTGGAAATAAGTGAAGTTGGTCTTTGTTATTGTGTTAATAAAGTAGACAAAAGACAGGATGCTATACTACTGTGTTAATGTCTAGAATGTACGTTATAGTACATTCAAAGTTTTAAGTACCTATTTAGCTGTTCAGTTACCAGGAAACTTTATTGTCACACTAGCTTTTGTCAGCGGCTTCACCCGCGTGAAGGTCGAAAATTATCCCACAGGAACGTAAAACCGGGATAAAAAGTATCCTATGTGTTAATCCAAGTTATGAGCTATCTGTGTGCCAAACATCTAAATCTGTTAGCCTTTGTTGCGTGATTCAGTAACAAACATCCAAACATCTAAATATAAAAACTTTTACTATTATAATATTAGTAGGATCAGTCCTGAGAAGTGTGATTGTCATAAAATACGTGAGCAAAAGTTGTGTAACTGAACTGTTATTTCCGTCCACTCGTCGATGAGCAGAACAACCTGCCATGCCCATTGAAGTTTAGCAGTACCTTTTACCGGGTTTTCGTATACGGAAATTATGTAAAGAAGATCGGCTTCAGCATCCTGTATAAGCACAATAACAACATGCTAAGGCCAACAATCTGATGGTCGCCCACAGGGAACAGCTGTTACAATGCTCGTTTATCGTACGTTATTTTTTAAGTTTGGCTTTTATTTTAAACATAATTCCACATTAATCAATCATTTGAAATTTGTAGAGATAGAATTCTTGTGTCAGTAGCCCTAAAATACTTCGTACGTCGTCCATGTATCAATCCCGCTTACAAAAATACCTACAGCAAATTTTAAATCAATATTATTTAGGCCATGCAAGTATTTGTACTGCGAAACCAATCACTCAATTGCTTCGCTAATCGAGCCGTCAAAACTAAAACAAAAATAAAGAACAAACCACTTCAATAGAAACGTAACGAAATAAATACAACAGGGGGAAGAATGATTTAATTTCAGCGAAATGCTCGTGATTGGTGTCATTGATTTAATATTTTTAGTGCTTATGCTGTATGCAATTATTTCCACAAATTTGTTTACCACTGGTACTTATAAATTTCCTACTAGGAATCGAAAAAATCATATGAAGTTGAATATTTTTTATAAGCTGAATGAAAAAAAAACTCAATGAAAGTAGGGCAAATTCGAGGGATTTTACTACCAAAACCTCCAATTTATTCTAAATTTTCGAGAAGTCTTACAAGGGCAGAAAACATTTCAAGTTTGTACGGCTAAACACTTTAGTCATGACAGAACCCTTACTCGAGTATCATTTGAACATTAGTAAAACACAAAAAGGTCGCAGAAAACATTTTAACATGTTTAGAATCCGCTTTTAAGAACTTAATGAGCTCCGGTTTAATTCCTCAGTAAAAGAGTGGCTGGTTAAAAGTCATTGTAATAGCCATTTAGTTAAATTTAATCCTTGGTAGCTCATTAATAACTACGTAATCCATTCGGGCGTCGTTTAACCCTTTCGGCCCTAAACAAGGCAGTAACTTCAGACTGTAGACTGTATGTGTGGTGAAAGTGAAAATTTGTTAGAGAGCATTTCGTTTTGTGACAGTCGAAAAAAAATAGGAAAAGATTTCCCAAAGCACTTGATTGTTATCAATTATTTTTATAAAGTATCTGACACATTAAAATAGAATATTTTCTTGTTAGTTTATTTGAAGTTAACTGCAACTCCATGATGTAACTGCGAATGTAAGTAGGTAGTAAAGTCTGTATTGTATTGTTTCAACAGGGTTTTAACATTTAACGCCTTGCAAACAGTACTTTCAGGCTAGTTCGGCATTGAAAGTACTTAGTAGTGAAGTTCGGGTACGGTACCAACTTTGTGCTACATTTCTATGTTATTTCGATAAACTGTTTATTCATTAGAACTATTGTTCTAACGAATAAATAGTTTGCCACACTACAAATCGCTGACGCCTATCACGTGTCCCACGCCCAAAAAGGTCTTTGATATGCCAATATGCATGCACGAAGGCCTCCTCTTGGCAAATTGAAATTTTCCAAGACCCACCTCCAGTGGGTCACCATCGCCGGCTGCTGAGCTTGGCTCAAACGGTTATTGTCAGACGATCGCTTTCATTGTGGACCATGAATGGAACACGACCAAATATTTTGATTATGCAAATTCAATGTATGTTGCTGTTACGGGGAAGGCCGTTTTCTGGAGCATTGTTTTTATTTTTCTGTAAGATGATAGGGTTCTTAAACTATTGTGTTATTGTCAGATATTCTGTTTTGTAACGTTTTATTTTGACTATGAAGTTACCGAAAATATTGGTTTTAAACCCAACAAAGTTTTTGCTCAAAGAACATTCGAGGCCCTAAATTAAAATGAAAATTATATTCAACTTCTGCGAACAAAACTTTTCATAGACTCCCAAACAAATACATCAAACACAAATAAACTTATTGGCCGTTTTTCAATAAAAAAATAAGGTTTGCAAAAACGTTCAAAAGTTGGCAACTCCTACTATGTATATCTACAAAATAAGAACAAGTCTGTCGTTTCATAACTGGGTCAGCTGAGCTTCGTACAAGTCAAACTAAAGCCTTCTAAACGATCCCCTACAAATTAATCAAAGAGTTCAATAGGTACTTGAGAATTAATTACGAACATTGCATTGTAGAGGTAGGTGTTCGATTTTTTTTGTTTTCCATTTACTTGTACCGACCTGGGTATGTATATGTCTTGGTCTGATCGTATAAATGGCCATATTGTGATCTGCTTGGCCATTTCACTTTCGCTAGTTCAAATTTGGCCAGTTTGATCATGATGCGCCTAATCGAAAGGCGGGAGACTACTGCAGGCTTAGCACGAGCACCGATTTGTCGACGGAAGAATAGATATGACTATTATATAAATATATATTTATTTATTCAAATATCAAAGATTAATTGCGTTAGTTAACTATGTTAGTACTTAACTAATAATACAAACAGTGTACAGGTGACAAGTGATCTCACCAACGGGCTGTCATGTCTCCCGGATATAGAATGCTGTTGGCGCTGCCACGAAGTCTGTTTAGCAGTGAAACCGCTCTATTACGCCGTACAGCATTGAAGCCGCCGGTACGTGCATCAGCGAACATAGATGACGCGCTACAGAACCGAGGCAGACGCAACAGCACTCTAAATGCGTTGTAATACTGGATCCGCAGAGCAATGTAGGCCTTTTGGCTGTAGTTGAACCACAGGACTATTAAATAAAAATAATAGTTTAAAAACTAAAAAACACGCTTTAAAAACCAAACTAAAAAGGAGAAAATAATTTAATTCAATTAACAAGCGTGGGGTGCTTTTTGAGGTATTGTTGAAGCCGTATCCGAACTTGCTCAAGACGTCTTGTGGAGCGCGGGCGCGCGAGGATTTTTTAATCTGTGGTCATTGCGTTGACAGCCACTGCACTGCACGAAGCAAAAGTTTTCTTATCAAAAGTTGTAAATTATATTATCAAAAATAAACTCTTTAAGTACCTATATCCACTGTTTCATTGTGTGGAGTGGCCTACGAGAAATCAACCGATCATTTGGTGACCCCGACGTGATCCGACCGAAAAGTACGAAAGTTTCGTCGCAACGGTTGGTCATTCGAACTTCGAATTACAAAGGAACAAACCTCGAGAAACTCGCCAGCTAGCAACTGCAGCCATCATTTCCGAGGGAAGTGCATCTACCTTTCCATTTTCTATCCTTTGATTCTATCCTTATGTGCTTTAATTTGTGTAGACATCGTTAGTAATTTCGATGACTTTATCAAAAGTACGGTAACCGCAATTTTAAATAGGAATCCACTAAGTATAAAGCTTTGTAAATTGCGGCTTATACCACATAAATTATATAGAATAGTGTTAATTCTCTGTTCTTAATTGTGTTATTCAATTAATAACCTATTTTTAACGAGTTTCATAAGACATAATGTGCTTGTAACAATCAATCTACCCACTAGCATTTAAAAAAAAGGGAGTGTTTAAAGTGTTGAGTTCTTACTTCCACATTATTTATCCTAATCCAAGGTACGTAGGTCCCTTTCACATATTATTATAAAACACATTCTTAAATAAGATTGCCAATGATTTCAGATGCACTCTGGGAGTAAGCTTGCAAGATTTAACAATAAAATCCGCTGCGTGTCGATCTGTGCATTCCAATTAGCACCGTGTCGATCACCGTGCGGCTGCGTGCGCATCGCGCCGATGTCAGCTGTGAAACCGGTTTATTGTTATCTTCGCAAAGGAGTATCGTAACGTACCAAACCCATTCATTGTTTATTTCTACCATTCTATTAACAAAACAGCAACCTTGTAATAGTTGCGTTTACGTGTTTGCACCGGCATCATGTTGGATTTAAAGGATTTGATCAAACAGAGAGGCAATATCAGGGCTCGTATAACATTATTTGAAAAATATATAGAATCAAGCAAATTAGATATTAAAGAAGTACCTCTAAGACTAAATAAGTTACGAGAACTGTCTTGCACCTTTGATGATATTCAATCGCAAATTGAAATGTTGGATGAAGACTCGGATAAGCAAATTAATGAGCGTGAAGTTACAGAAAATATATTCTTCAAGTTGACTGCTAAAGCGCAGACCATGTTAGACGACATTGAGAAAGATGGCAAAGAGTCCTCGTCCAACTCAATATCCAAAATATCACATGGTTTAAAGCTACCACCGATTAAGATTGCTACATTTAATGGTGAATCAACCAAGTGGCTTTCCTTTAGGGATATATACTTATCGCTAATACATAACAATGAAAGCATTGATGATGTAAATAAGTTCCATTATCTTAAATGTTACCTAGAGGGCGCTGCTTCTTCAGTCATAAGCTCTGTATCTATATCATCAAACAACTATTCAATTGCTTGGGATTTACTCTGCCAGCGATATGATAACAAACGTCTTTTAATAAATGAACATATTAAGTGTTTGTTCTCAATTGAAACCCTACAAAAGGAATCGGATGTCGGCATACATAATTTAATTGATTCTTTATCTAAAAAATACAACCGACTTCCAAAAAAACACTACAAAGTGAAAAATAACTTTAATTTCGGAAGTCGGTGTCTTTGGAGCTATATTTGAATTTTTTGTCACCGCCTTCCGAAATTAAAGTTATTTTTCACTTTGTAGTGTTTTTTTGGAAGTCGGTTGTATTTTTTTTTGGAAAAAGTTTTTATTTTTCACTTTTTAGTGGTTCACATGTGCTTACCCCTTCACAGCATACCGGCGTGATGTTATGTTATGAACTGGTGTAAGCAATAGTCAGACATGAGATTTCAGCAATCCCAGTCCATTTGCTATCATTTATTGAGGAGTTCCGTTGCCTATCTTCGAAGTTCTTCATCAGATCTTCACCAAATTGAAATGAGACCACTACGAGAAAGTACTCTTCCAAAAAATAGCTAAATCGCTTCGTGTGCCTATAAAATTTGAAGAGTTCTCTCTATTTCTCCAGGATCCCATCATCAGATCCTGACTTGATGATCATGGGACCACCTGGGAAGTATACCCTTTCAAACAAAAAAAACAAAATCCAAATCGGTCCAGCCATCTTCGAGTAATCGGGGAACATACATAAAAAAAAATAAAAAAAAAAAAAAAAAAAAAGGTTCCGACGAATTGATAACCTCCTCCTTTTTGAAGTCGGTTAAAAATCTAAGTGCATTGAATTTACTAGGGGAACCCACAGACAAATGGGATACACTTATTATTTACCTGGCCTCAACAAAATTAGACTGCATAACCGCCAGAAAATGGGAGGAGTTTAGGAGTGATCAGGACTCCCCAACTTTAGAACAATTTTATTATTTTCTTCGTAAACGTGCTACAGTTATGGAATCAGTTAATGTTGGTAGGATTGTAAAAAATGAAAAACGTCACAGTTTGCCCAAAACAAAATCATTTATTTCATCGGCTGTCGATTCCTCTTCCAGTAAAAAACAGTGTATTCTCTGTAAACAAGATCATAAGTTGTATGAGTGTACTAAACTTAAATCTCTTCCTGTTGAGGAACGAATTTCACAAATTGCATTGTTAAAGGTATGCAGTAACTGTTTACAAGGAGGTCATAAGGCATTCCAGTGTGGGCTAAGTGGCTGTAGAATGTGTCGGAGAAGGCACAATACTCTCCTACATAAACCATCTATTTCACAGAATACACAACAGAACAATCAGCCATCATCTACTTCTACATCTACTGACGATAATAACTCCAAAAGGGGTGAAACTAATTTACCTGTAGTTGCCTCCGCTGCAGCATCTGGTCCCTCCATGTCCATTTCAATGTCTGCTGTCTCCACCAATCAAGCTCTTCTCTCCACTGCGTTGGTCAAGGTGACAGTCAACGGCAAATTATTTATTTTGAGGGCTTTACTGGACTGCGGTAGTCAAACATCTTTCATCAGTGAGAAAGCTCAGAAAATGATTGGTACCTGTAAAGAAAAAAATTATTATCAATGTGTTTCTGGCTTAGGCAATACAGTATTGAATGTTACAGAGCATTGCAACATAGAAATACATTCTATGCACAAATCGTTCAGCAGGCCTGTCAAATGTTTTGTTTTACCTCAAATTACTGATAGTTTACCCCATACTGCAGTTTGTGTGCAAGAATTAAACATTCCTAGTAACATCCAACTAGCTGACCCTAAGTTTTATTTACCAGCCGAAATAGATTTATTGCTAGGCGCTGATATATTTTGGGAGCTGATTCAAACGGCTAGAGTTAGTTTGGGTTCACAAAGGCCAATACTACAAAAAACTCATCTAGGGTGGATAGTGGCTGGTCCCACGGGGGGAAGCCACTACAATAGTAATAATCAAAAATTACATTGTCATTTTTCACAAGAAATTAAAGATCAATTAGCTAAGTTCTGGGAACTCGAAGAGATTCCTTCGATCATTGACCACGATACTAACGATTGCGAGAAGTTGTTTAATGACACTACGTTTCATCTGAGTGACGGCAGATTCTGTGTTAAAATTCCGCTTAAAAATTCTATAGACATGTTAGGTGATTCATACAGCATGGCTGAAAAAAGGTTGTTTCAATTAGAGAGGAAATTTAAAAACAAACCAACTCTGAAACAACAGTATAGTGAATTTATTCGCGAGTATGAAAGTTTAGGTCATATGACTCAATTAAGTAGAAAACCTTTATTTGGTTGTTATTTCCCACATCATGCAGTAATACGAGAAACTAGTGAGACTACCAAACTACGTGTTGTTTTTGACGCCTCAGCAAAAACATCTACTGGAGTATCATTTAACGACATACAACATGTCGGACCAGTAGTGCAGGATGACCTCTTTTCAATTTTGTTGAGGTACAGACAATATCGGTATGTGGTCTCTGCAGATGTGGAAAAAATGTACCGCCAAATATTGGTGGATCCAAGTCAGCGAATGTTGCAACAGATTTTATGGCGCGAAGATCCGTCAGAACCGATTAAGGTTTTCCAATTAAATACCGTGACATACGGAACGGCTTCGGCTCCATTTTTAAGCACGAGGTGTTTGGTACAGCTGGCCATGGAATGCAAGGACGATAACATATCGAACATCATAAAAAAGGATTTCTATGTTGACGATTTCCTTTCAGGAGCTGAAACTGAAAGGGAGTTACGGAGTATTGTAGAGTCAGTAACTGCAATTCTCAATTCAGCTTGTCTTCCTCTTCGCAAATGGCGTACCAACTCACCGAACGCAATCAATGACGTTTCGAACCCTTCATCAATAAAAAACTTAGATTTAAGCTCTCAAACTTCAAGCGTGTTAGGGTTGAAGTGGGACCCGGCCCAAGATGTTTTCCGTTTCCCAGTTGACATAATATGTGAACAAATCGCAACTAAACGCTCCATTTTGTCCAATTCGGCTAAGTTATTCGATCCATTGGGTTTACTTGGTTTATGTACTATTGTTCCAAAAATAATACTACAAAGGCTAT
Organism: Antitype chi; assembly: GCA_947359405.1. Taxonomy (NCBI): domain Eukaryota; kingdom Metazoa; phylum Arthropoda; class Insecta; order Lepidoptera; family Noctuidae; genus Antitype; species Antitype chi. The sequence goes on from OX375808.1 coordinate 24,193,298, forward strand.
GGTTATCGAATTTGGATTGGGATGAGCCGGTAGATAATGCAACACAAAAGGAATGGACAAGTTTTTTAAGCAATCTGAAAACTCTTTCTAAAATTGAAATTCCCAGATGTGTTCTCATCAGCAAACCAATTATCATTGAGCTTCACTCATTCTCAGATGCTTCCCAAGTAGCCTATGCTTCTGCAATTTATCTCCGCTCGGTTGACAGTTCCGGGCGTACTCTCGTCAGATTACTTTGTGCTAAAACTAAAGTTGCACCAGTAAAGTCTGCAACCATACCTAGACTCGAGCTGTGTGGTGCATTGCTTTCTGCACGCCTGAGTAATAAGGTTTTAACAGCTGTACGTTGCAAAATTGACTCTGTTTCTCACTGGACGGATTCAACAGTAGTCCTGGGTTGGTTGTCAGCTCAGGCCTGTAATCTAAAGCCTTTTGTGTCGAACCGTGTTAGTGAAATTCAAGAATTGACTAAGTCAGGTACTTGGAGACATGTTCCTGGCGATACAAATCCTGCGGATCTAGCGTCTAGAGGATTAAATCCTAAGTCAATTCATTTAGCTAAACTTTGGTGGGAAGGCCCATTGTTTTTATCTGAGGACTCAACTATGTGGCCTCAGACTACTAAGAAAAAAGGTATCTCCGAGTTGCCTGAGATCAAAACCAACAAAAGGGTAACTACAATTACACTGCAGTCGACAGCAGCTCGTCCTAGGCTGATAGATTTTGAAAGAATTTCCAGTTTCGCTACTCTGCAAAGAGCTATAGCTTATGTCCTGCGTTATATAAACTACAAGCGATATAAACAGGCCAAGGTTGCTACTGGTCCATTCACACCTGGTGAATTGAATGCTGCATTGGATGTTTTAATAAAACAACATCAATTTGAATGTTTTCCTATTGAGATTAAATTGATTAAAAATAAGCGTGACTTACCGTCGACATCCAATTTGTTGTCTTTTAGTCCATTTCTCAATGATGATGGCATACTCTGTGTAGGCGGCCGTATCCAAAATTCAAATGAAACCTGCAATAAAAAACATCCAATATTAATAGATACTAATCACAATTTTACGAAATTATTATTCATTCATTACCATAAAAAACTTTTGCATTGCGGACCTCAATTTTTGCTCAACGATCTAAGAAATAAATATTGGCCTTTAAGAGGTAGAATATTAGCCAGGAGAACTGTTAACAATTGTAAGTTGTGTAGAATCATAAAAGCTAAAAGCGTTAATCCTATAATGGGAAACTTACCCGCTTCAAGAGTTACTCCTAGTGCTCCGTTCCAGGTAAGTGGTGTTGATTTTGCCGGGCCGTTCTACATCACCGATCGCAAAGGTCGTGGGTGTAGAATCACAAAATGTTACATGTGCCTATTCGTTTGCTTCAGCACAAAGGCTGTACACTTAGAAGTAGCAAGCGACCTTACTTCCGATGTTTTCATTTTGTGCTTGAGGCGTTTCATATCCCGCAGAGGAAAGCCATTAGAATTGTACTGCGATAACGGGACAAATTTTGTCGGTGCAAACAATGAATTAGCAAAGTTTTTAAAGTCAAGTAATGAATGCGTTACCGGTTTTGCTGCCGACGAAGGCATTACGTTCAAATTTTCGCCAGCTTACTCTCCCCACTTTGGTGGGCTTTGGGAGGCAGGCGTTAAGTCCGCTAAATACCATACGACTAGAATTCTAGGTGATAAACATCTTACGTTTGAGGAGTTATCAACGTTGTTTGTGCAAATTGAGGCAATCCTGAACTCACGTCCGTTGAGCCCTCTATCATCTGATCCTAATGACCTGAATCCTTTGACACCCGCGCACTTCCTCATCGGCAGGCCATTAACTTCGTTCCCATCGGAAGACTTAACAAACTCAACCACCAACAGACTTGACAGATACCGAAGTCTAGACCAAATGCGACAACATTTCTGGAAAAGGTGGAGAAACGAATACCTAAGCGAATTACAACAAAAACACAAATGGCGGATCCCGCAAAGAGGACTCCTGGAAGGCGACTTAGTCGTTATCAAGGAGCCAAACGTCCCGCCATTGAAATGGCGTATGGCGCGGATTAGTAAGCTGTATCGCGGGACTGATGGAACAGCACGAGTGGCGGACGTCTACACTTCAAAGGGCACTTTTCGGCGAGCTGTCCATAATCTTTGCTCTCTACCCGAGCCGACTTCAGCCGCAGCCTCGAAACCCTGAAGCGTTCGAGGGGGGGGGAAGATGTTGAAGCCGTATCCGAACTTGCTCAAGACGTCTTGTGGAGCGCGGGCGCGCGAGGATTTTTTAATCTGTGGTCATTGCGTTGACAGCCACTGCACTGCACGAAGCAAAAGTTTTCTTATCAAAAGTTGTAAATTATATTATCAAAAATAAACTCTTTAAGTACCTATATCCACTGTTTCATTGTGTGGAGTGGCCTACGAGAAATCAACCGATCAGGTATTTTTATAATCAATTAATGTCAAGCACCCCACGCTTTTTAATTGAATTAAATTATTTTCTCCTTTTTAGTTTGGTTTTTAAAGCGTGTTTTTTAGTTTTTTAAACTATTATTTATTTTCTATTTTTTAGTTCTGCTAACTACAAAAACGTGTTATTTTTTTTTTATTCCTAATTTTTTTTTTAATTATTGAAATGTCATCGGTCCTCGACAAGTTTACAAAGTTTCAATGAAATCTGACCATTTAAAGTGGGTCAAAATCGCGCTCAAAGGAGTCGGTTACATACAAACATACAAACAAACATACAAGTGAAGCTAATATAAAGCGTGTAATGATGTAGGTTGGGCACGCCACGATAGCGGCGGTATAGCCACATGCCGCGATAGCTCTTTAAAGAGTGGCTTGAGAGGCGCCACGGCGTCCTCAATTTCCGCCTGACGCAGGTCCTCACCGGACACGGGTGTTTCGGGAGGTTCCTGTTTCATATAAGGCGGGAGGAGACGCCCGGGTGTTTCCACTGCATAGATCGCCTTGAGGATACGGTGGAGCATACGGTGGAGGTCTGCCCGGCTTGGGCGGAGCACCGCCGTGTCTTCGTAGAGGCGATCGGTGGCGGCGATCTCTTGTGTCCGGCCCTGGTCCAAGACATGGTATGGAGCGAGAGTGCATGGGTAGCCGTCCTTCTGCGAAGCAGTAATGCTCGCGAAGAGGGAGGCGGCGCACGTGAGGAAGAGGCAGTATATGCGCCCTCACGGCCCTAGCGTCCGCAGTAGACGCCCTGGGCGTTGGGAATCCCAGGCTGATTCCCAGCCACCGTAGGTGCGGGCTTGCGGATGGCGAGTAATGGGTAGTTTGCTGTCTGGTAAAAACCAAGCCTGGATCGACGGCGCGTTGTGTTCCACGAGTGCCTCAAAGAGATGTTAGCACCAACTGGTGGGGCCAGCAAGGGCCGATGCTTTCCAGGGGTTCCACTTTAAACGGTCAGATTTCATTGAAACTTTGTAAACTTGTCGAGGACCGATGACAATTCAATAATTAAAAAGAAAATAGATAAAAAAAACACGTTTTTGTAGTTAGCAGAACTAAAAAATAGAAAATAAATAATAGTTTAAAAAACTAAAAAACACGCTTTAAAAACCTAACTAAAAAAGGAGAAAATAATTTAATTCAATTAAAAAGCGTGGGGTGCTTTTTGAGGTATTTTTATAATCAATTAATGTCAAGCACCCCACGCTTTTTAATTGAATTAAATTATTTTCTCCTTTTTTAGTTTGGTTTTTAAAGCGTGTTTTTTAGTTTTTTTAAACTATTATTTATTTATTGTATGGAAAATATTTACCTATCATGGAATTATCAAATAGAGACTCTGTTTACTCTACGATATTTCAAATTTTTTTGGTGACATAGTTTGAAAATACGGCAGAGTGCAGATTGCCAGTGTAAACATACATTCTATGATAGTAAAATTTATAGAATCGCTCCGGCCCGGCGGGTACACATGTGATACGTTACAATAGAAAATCAATTGTGTCTCATTAGCCGGTTATGTTACCCTGTCTGTGTGATGGATAACATGAACAATGGTGGACATAAATCGGTATAGGCTACTCACATAATTTTAACATTTCATTCAGCAGGTAATAATTGAGCTTACTAATATTTTTCCAGGTTTCCAAAGGATGTAAGTTTACGGAATGCATGGATTTAAAAACATGAAACTCCAGGATTGAAACTGAACCTCAAATGCCGCAAATATTCCAATCTTATTGGAACCTACATGTTCGGGCTGTTTGGGGCTGAAACTCTAGGGCCATGGGGTCCGAGTGGCAACTTAGTTTTCCGAGACATTTCCAAGCGGTTGATCGACTCTTCACGTGACCAAAGGGCTGGCCTATTTTTCAGTCAAAGAATCAGCATTGCCATACCACGTGGCAATGCTGCCAGCCTTTGTTGGCCACTTTTCCCATTGACAACGATGCGGACGTATTATTTGATGCCCTATGATTATTTTATTTTTTGTATACCTGTACATATATATATATTTTAGGACCAGTAGTTTTTAAATTATGAAAATAAAGAACATTAGGTACTTGTCGTTGTGATCTTGTTCTCGTACCAAACTGTAATAATCTCTGTATAGGCTTTTATTTTCGTTCGTGTTAAATTTTGTATGTATGTATTTATGTATCTATTATTTAGGATATGTTTATATCTGTGTATCTATTTTAGTATATTGTAAACACATTATTTACACCAACAACGTCCCCATTTTATGTCCAGGCTAATCACTGTCCATTCAATGGTTGCCTGGATGAGATCGCGGAAAGCGATAAGACCGCCTATTGTATATATAATAGTGTATTTTTTTGTTTATTGTATTTTTGTAGTGTACAATAAAGAATATATAAATTAATAAAGTTTAAAAAAAGTAAAAAACAAATATGTAAATATTCATTAAATTCATTGTTTTATTGCAAAATTCCTTATATATTTATAAGCTAGCTTTCAGGCATACCAACACCTTAACTCTAGGTCGCACCAAGCTGGGCATGCGGGTTAATTACTGCAGGGAGAGTTCTTTTATCCGATCCTGATGCCCGTCAACGGTCTGTATATAAATATACCGTTAAAAGGAGGTGAAAGGACTGCCACCCACGGTCCTCTTAAAATATTACCTTAGTCGCCTTTTACAGTAACCACGGGAACAGATGGGTGGTTATATTCGTTAAGACTTTATTGATAAGTAATCTACACTTCATTTACCCAGAGAATATAGATTTTCGCGGATTTTCGGTAAGATTATCGGTCGTTTCAATATCGCTATATAATACCGGCAACCGGCCCTAGTCCGGCCCTGTATTGACACACTCTCTATGTGTGCGTAATGGGTACGCAATTTTTAGCGAATGTTTGGTCTGCTACTGTTTTATATGTCTGTGACCTAGACAAAGATCGTCAGAAACGAAAGACAAAATGACAGATTGTAGAAGGATATCTATGGTGCGATGTCAAAAATGGAGAAACGAAATGTCACTTCGTATTGAAAAAGCACTGTCTATTCTTCGTAGAAATAGACAACGTCATGCTAAGCCTGCTGGTCGTATCACTCACTCGTACGACCTTTTCAGTGAAATAGCAACGTCGTTACAAAACCAGGCAGCGCCACTAGCTGCACCGTCATATAGTTTAACATGTAGTAAGTTGATCATACAAGAATTATTATCATAGGTACCTATATGTAATATTTATCTCTTTCAACCCAATTAAAAGGTTAGCAATAAAAGTGTAAATATCTCAAGCTCGATAGTATTACCTGTTTCCTGTCTGTAGATCATTAAGGGAGGCTGGTGTTAAGTGCTAGTAAGATGGCCGTCTTGGGTAATGACTGAAGCGCTGCTTAACTTCAGTTTAAGATGAAACTTGGTTGACCAACAACTGCAAGATGTATTTCTTACTTGCGTTTAGTTTTGGAATAATTAAGTCCGGATATGTGTAAGGACAGGAGAGTGATGATATGTGATGAATGACAAAATAGTATGGGTACATCAACCATTAATTGGAAAATAAAAGCGAAAGACAGGAACGACGAACGATACCTATAGGCATTAAATAAGAATATACAGGAGATCGATCCTATCGTCCTAACTGCCACGCGTGAGGCGGCAAATACTTTCTGTTTATCCCTCTCCCAAATACGTCGCTTAACTCACCCTCCGAAAACGTCCATTACTTCAATAATAACACTTATAAAAACTGTCAGAGTGTATTACTGGCGCAGCGTGGCCGTAAAAGGCGATGTAACAGCTACAGGGCCGTAAAACGCCCATACGTTTAAACGCTGAGCAGTAAAGCGGGTGTTCGCTCGTCGATACGACGGACATTAAATTAGTTTATGCGCCCTTATATTGGATAAATACTGTCTGAATGGGAGACATGCCTTGATGGGCTTTAAAACGTGGCGTTATGTGAAGATGTGCCTACGAGGTAATCGGCAAATGAACTTGTACGTACTCACATTACATATTTTATGAGAACATTTAATTTTCATGAGAAATTACTGGCACAGCATCAAAAGTTTTATACTAATCTTATACGTTTGTTTCTGTTTTGGTTTAAGTTACTAGATATTGCATTGCAAAAAAATGCTTTTTGATCTTTTTACTTTCTAAAGTTTCATCAAAATCGATCGAGCTATTTTGGAGACTAATGCACGACAACTTATCATCATAAATATGTAGATGATAGTATACTACTTGAAATTCATAACTTTATGATTAGAAAACCATAAAGTTTGAAAACTTTGAAAATCAAACTTCACCTTTAGACTAGCAACTGCAGGGCTTTAAAAAAAGTTACGAGAAGTTTTAATTGCTTTCAACAATCAGTATTCAAAAAGTAAAAACTATCTTCCAGGTATCGTACAACGAGGAAGCAATTGTTTTACATAAATACTTGAGCACCAGCGTGTTACCTCGGAGCCGGACACAGCGCACGAGATAACATGGTTTTATGATCAGTTTTATTATTCACACGTCACGATAAAGGCCGTTCACTACTCTCGAGGGATGACGAGTCGAAGGACAGAGGAGAGACGAAGATTGGATCAAATTATTAGAATAGGCTTGGCGGAATTCTGTAGAGTATTTTGAGATAGTCTAGTAGAAAATATAGATCGTAACACAGAAGAACTGACGAGCGATTCCCGTATTGCCTGTCTGTCAAAAATACCTCCATGTTTATAAATATTTGAATTTTTTTTTTCGTTGTTTGTCACTGAGATGAGATTGCCACTAGAGTTTGAACATTTTCAAATACGGGATAAGGCTAACATTTATTTTTATAATTTTCGAATTCAATGCACGTGTCTATGTTATCAGGCAATATGGTATCTAATTGTTTAAGTAAAGTTTAAAGTCCAAGGTGGCTAAAATACTATTCACTTCGATGACTTTTTATATATATTTAAGATACGAATTAGTAATGTAACGTATGTTTTATCTTGGTATCTGTAGTTACAAGCCTGTGGACATCGATACGACGACCTCTAAACGTCACAACCGGCCTATAATGTTCCCATTGCTGGGACACAGGCCTCCTCCATGTGAGAGGGAGTGGCCCGATATCCATCAGTCCCAGTGGGCGTTGGTAAACGTCACATATCTTCAAAGTTTTGGTTCTAGGATCTAGAAAAACATCGTGAGGAAACCGGCATCGGTTTCCTCACGATGTTTTTCTTCACCGTTTTTGAGATCAGTGGTGATAAAATTAAATACACAAACTAAAGTGGGTTCGAACTTACGACCCACAACTCGAAAATCGGGACCGATACAACCACTGCTCTTCTTTAAACGTACTATTTAGATTAGTAGCTAGATTATCTGTGACCTACACTACACACATACACATTATGTATGTAGATTGTAGAGCAGCATTTGTTTGTACAGGAAACCGTTTATCTTAGGGTTATGCAAGAGAGTTCGACTGACACAAACACTGCCGAATGTCTTAAACCTACACGTTCAATGTGTGGCTAGTGTTCTCACTGATGCAGCCTAAGGTTTGTGTCTAAGTAGCCGGTTATTTGGGCTAAGGGACTAAGCGTATGAACATAGTGTAATGTAACATCACGTTTATACTCCCCGAAGAATTTACACAGTGTATTAATAGCAAACCCACAGTGCGCCGGAATTATAAGCCCTATGTAGGTAGTGGGTAGCAAGCTCATTGTCATTGACCCGCCCTGCTTCTGAGAATTTCCGAATAGGAAAACCAAATCACACTTTGCCCGACCCAGGATATGAACCCTGAACTTTGCGATCAGCCATCGCGATAACTAAACCAACAGTTAATGATAGATCGACTTATTAAGAACCTCTCACTTTAATAACGATGTTAATCCCATAGTAACATTACATTTAGGGTTGCCCTTGTGTTATTGTATATATATACTTGCACGTTTGATATTCAACTCTCGGCGCTGAAACGTTGAAAATGTAAGTAACAGTGCGCTTTTTTAGGTATTACATGAAAACGGGCAATAATCTTAAGACTTATCGTAATCTATTACAAGAATCTTCTTACAACATAAATATGCCTTACTTAGCACATCGGTGCCTGTATTACCGATACCGTACACAACGTAACAGATGGTCGCGTTGTCAATGTAATGCCAGTCATAAGTAACAGTCATTAACACAATACCCGCATGATTTGCGCCGCTGCACGCGTTCGAAATGAACGTGATCAATACAACCAATAAAATAAAAACAAAAGAAAATAACAGATAGACATTTGTTGTTTAAATTAAAGGGATTTTTCAAAATCAATTCAAACATTGTAAAACAGCCCCCTAAAGTTTTTAACATCACTTAATCAGTCACAAAGTGACCCGTTCATTTCCACAGTTTATTTCAGTCCACAAAACCCGTCTGGAGACTATTTGGTAAAAGTAAAACATTGTTAAGATTTCCCCAGAGGTCATCAACCTCGTGCTTCGATAATTGCGTGGCGCAATTACACTTGCATTTAATTACGCGCCGCCAGAGGTCGCCGGTCGCGCGCGTCACTTCCGGAGTCGCGCCGGAAGCTGCGCACACTGACGCTTTGTTCCCAACTCACATTGTGCTGCTACGTATAGTATATGTGCTGATATTTGGTTGGTTGTAACAGTCTTGAAAACAATATATATATTTTTTTAATATTTCGTGTCAGTAGGATTGTTTAAATACTATCTAATAACCTTTGTAGAAATTGAATTATTATACTTAAAAGTAATACTGAAATTTTAGACTTGTAAACAATGTGTGACATCAGTAATATTCAATCCACATTAAAAGGTATCCTCGCAGCAGGGCATAGCCTCGTAGCTTCGTAGCCTCGTAGCCTCGTAGTCACGTAGCTCGTAGCATCGTGCGATTCTTATCTACCACATTTTTGCTTACTTACATTTCATCCGCAAAACATTATTCCGTTTATGTTTCATGTCCGAGTTAACGTCAACATTCAAACAATAACACTTGTTTCCAGCCAAAATAATTGAAACAATAAAATAAACTGTCTCAAACTTTTAAACAAAACGAAAATGTTTGTACATATGTTTTTTATTAACAAAATACAGTAGTTGAACAAAAAAAAGCGGTGTATCTGGATAGGTCCCATTGTACTTTGCTCGCATACCGCTGTAGGTATGCAGTAGGTACGTACGACGCGCGGCATGCGACCGTTCATATGCGTTGACAAAAATCCGCCGGCTCTTTCAAACGAAAGTATTCAAAATAAAAATGTTTTCGTGCACACTTAACAGCCACTTTGGTAAAGCGCACCAGCTCGGAATATTGATTACTGGGAATAAAACGATGGTAAAATTTTAGTATTTAACGGGTTTAGGTAAAATATCAGCTTTCAGTTACAGTTTACACGTTTTAAATAAATACCTGCGAATAATAATTATGGTTATTCACGTGCTTCGATCATAAATTGTTAAAATACTTAACTCATGAAAAAGTAGTTTATGGGCACGATATTGTTTAACTACTGCGATTGATTTATTTTTAAAACAAAACTAAATAAAACACTGTAAAATAATGCCTGAAGAAACCTGGCAAGTTTGAACGAAAACATCCGTCCGTCCTTGTATTTTATCTCACAATCTCGCCAGAAGACACTCCCACTATATTCTCATTACATTCCCTGCAGCACCGAAAGTGAACAGCTTGCAACTTTACAGTGAAGCTAAACAAGCTGTTAGTCTGTATAGTGGTGTAACGGAGGCCATCTTAGCGGAGGCGGAAGTGCAGAGCTTGACTTCCGCGTAAGGAGAGGTTAACGGACATAGAGGTGTAGCAAAGAAAAAAAATATTACAGAAAAAGTCGACCCGTTGGTCGTAAAAATATTGAAGAGGCAAAGACGTGATTAATATATTAAAGCGGCTCCACTAAACATTTGCTCACTTGGTTGGTACTGAACCTGACGGTGGCGGTGACAGTGGGGCTTGACATTACGAGTTTACATCTCTATAGACATCGAAAGCCATGTGATAGACATCGCCTTCGATGTCTGCTTGGTTTTGGAGCCGATTCATGATTAGACCTTCGTTACAATTGAAGTACGATGTTTTGCGGATGTTTCATATTTGCGGAGGTCGAGGCAAGGTTCGGTTACAACCTTAGTTCAAACAAGTGCTAGTACAGCTAGTTCCACTGGTCCCGGGCGGCGCATACAAACGAAGCGATCAACAGTCCGTCCGGTGTGTTGTCCCAATGTACGGGAGATAATTACGTGTATCTCATTGTCATTTAAATTGGTATATCAGCTGTTGTGTCGGGCATAGGGCCTCAATTTATAATCAGGGTAGGTAGTTGCCTGGAAGGTATTTCTACGTTAGTGTTTTTTACAATTATTAAAACAAGGAGATTTTTAATGCTCTTTTTTTACACAACGATTGGTCACCATTCATACAGTCAAATGAAGAAAATATTGGAACACCATGATTAGATGACGATCGCCGATGAAGTATTAGGGAAACAACAGTATTGATTTTATCTTGGAGACTATCAGTGGCAAAACTATCAACGAAATAAATTATTTGACTTTGACTTTAGTTGTGTAATTCTTACGGAGGAAACTAACCCGTGATTATAGAACTTAATTTTAAATCTTTTCAATTAAGAAGTCATAATAAACACAATGGGTATTCTCCAATATTAGTTGACAGTGTAAGGTAATTGACTGCAGTTAGCAACTCGCACCATCCCTGTAGAGAGCCGTGTGTGTGAAGTGCTACATAACTTGAGAAGTTACAAGCAGCTAATATGTGCACTTTACATGTAAATTGTAAGCAGTAAAAATAAACTCGATGAATTCATTACGAAATTACGCGAATATTGTGTAACTGAAATTATTGGTTATGCTTGACAACACAATAACCCTTGTTATGTTACTAAGTCTATCGTATCAATGGAAAGTAGAGGTATCTTCTCTTATCGAGCATCAACCGCGGGTTTGTTTAGGAACCGTCGTTTTCTTTCACCATAAACCAAGATAAATTCACAACTAAGGCACCCTATTGGAACTGAAAATTGAAAAACATCTTTTCGCACGCTACAACCAATATTTCGGCAATAATTTATACTTTAAGTCATTTTATTAATGAAGTGATAATTAAATATAGTTAAGCAAGATAGTCCAATGGCTACCACCGGTTTATTTCCTTTAATTACTAACACGAAACATAATCTAAAATAATTATAAAGCGATGTAGGGGCGAGAGTCGCGCAGTTCCGGAGAGGAAACGCGCCAGGACCGTTATTAACGACCCGGACGACGGGAATTAATAACTCAAGCGATTTATACTTGTTAAACTTTACCTCTGAGTATTATTGTTAGTCCTAGGTATTGGAACTTTAAGAGAACTACAAGTACTTGGTGGAGATACAAATATAAGTTGAATATGACTACTATCTTAGAGTTGCAATACCTAGGACTAACTAACTTGATTCAAAACGGCAAATTCAAACTACGTAGGTGCTCATTAGCAAATAATAATTTTTTGTTTATATTATTAAACTACGAAAAAATCTGAGCCATTAAAAGTTTCAGGCAATCGGTGGTAAACACAATTTTTTCTATAAATAATTATATATACATTCAATTACCCTTCCACATAAACAGTTAACAACACACACTTAGCAAACAATAAAAATTGTACATAATGTAAAGAGTAGGTGCGCATCACGCATAAAAAGATACGATAGTCAGTACATTAGGTTGCAGTTTCTCTTAGCTAAGTAGCTCGAAGTTGACGCGATATGCTCGGAATTGTTTTGTAAGTACGTGCTTACACACGAGGTTCCCTCGCATACTATCTGAATTACTGCTTTCAATGTATTAAATGCTTGTGGAGCAAACTAGTATTTAGGGAGTGGGATTGTTATAGAAATGAGAACAGATAATTTGGTACTCGTAGATCAGTCTTTTGAGTATGAAATTAAAATTTATTTGGTTTTTTATCAATTTCTCCCACAGTTTTAAAACCTTTAGAACATTTCGGACAAGTGACATCAGCGTAAAGTTAGGGAAATGAATTGTTTATCAAATTGACTACCAACTTAAATTATTCGTATGTTCTCTGACAATTGAATGTAATGGCTACACAATGGCAAATTGATGACTAGTGTGTCAATTCGATTAACGATTATTTCCCTGAATTTACATTGTGATCGTTTTACTGCTTTTCTTGTTTAATTCGACGTTGTTCGATTGTCAATAATTTTTTATAGTTGTTTATTCTTGGTTTATATAAATATGTATTTTGTCAAGTGTGAAGTCTCATATTTCCTTCTCTTTTTTGTGTTGTCTTAACAACAACATGTTTTTGTATTACGGGAGCACACTGGCTCTTGCACACAGTTATAACTAGCGCAGGAGTCAGATAAATCTATCACTTGTTTTATATCATTTGTTTTTTGTATTCAATCACATTTTGATGAATGTCTCCTGTAAAACAGGCTTTTCCTAGCGTGGGGGTTATTGAAAATTTATTTTGCACCAGGCTATTTACACGCTTAAATTAAGTGTCATCTATGTCTATGTACTTATTATGTCAAATAAATATTGTTATAAAATTTTACACTAAATTTAGATGTCTCTTTTTTTACTATTTTTATTAAAAAATCAATTGTTTCCAACCGGTATCAGGAACATGGTGAAAGCTGCCGGTGGTTAGGGCTCCTGAGAGAGGAACTGCCTAACAATACGTGCGGTGTCCAGAAGTAGGTACCGTACCGGTAAACAACACCCAAAATAGTTTCCAATCTACTCATGTATCTCCTCGTCTAGGCCTCAAACAGCTAGTTACTCCAAACAATATAAGATGCAAAGCGAGTTAGTGGGGGCGCATCAAGCCTGTATTAGCATTGCAAACGCCGAACATTGAGCCGGCCCGGGCTGCACCTAATGTGGACCGAACGTCCAACTGGCCTGTGTTTCGGCACTAGAACGAGGAGCTTTGATGAACCATTTACTGATGGTGGACGTTACACTGGAATAGAGTTTGTCATCAAAGGTAAAAATTACAATGAACATTAAAAAAAAACATTTATCTATTTTGTGTTTCGGTTTTTTTTTTCAGAAATGTCCATCAAATGCCTTTTAGCTTAATTTTCACTTTGCACTTCGTGTCATCGTGTGTCTTCATGTCTATCAGATTCGATTTTACGCAAAAACTTTTGAGTTAATGATCTATCAAATAATCGCGTAATAAATAAACGATTATTATATTAAACGATTATTATTATGATCGGGTTGTTTTTAACCGACTTCAAAAAGAAGGAGGTTATCAATTCGACATGTTTATATTATTATTTTTTTATCTATATTCGGGCATAACTCCGTCATATATAAACGGATTTGCAAAACGATTTTTTGTTCGAAAGGGTTTTATTCCGAAATGGTCCCATATAAATTTCATATAGATCTGATGTTAGGTTTCGGAGACAGAAAACGGAACTTTTCAAAAAATTACAGCATATCAACCGCGATTGCTGCTATCGCATAAATATGCACTGTTTTGACCCCAAGGATGATGAAATTTCGTATTGGTGTGTAGGTACTATAACTATAAAGTGAAAAAAAAAAAAACTTTAAAAAAACACAACTGACTTCCGGAAAAACACTACAAAGTGAAAAATAACTTTAATTTCGGAAGGCGGTGACAAAAATTTGTGTTTTTCCGGAAGTCGGTTGTTTTTTTTTTGGAAAAAGTTTTGTTATTAATTGATATTTTTGAGAAGAATATTCTGTCTAAACATACCTATATCATGCAAAACTAATATAGTTGATATTGTATTTGAATAACATAACTATTAGAGTCGTTTTTACAAAAATCACGGAACTGACTCTGCACCTCTAAATTAATCCATTAACATTCACCAAACAAAGCATAAATCGCTACTAGAAAATGATATAAGAACATACGTGACCGGCTCGAAATGGCAGCGAGCGGTCACAAAGTGGAGTTGAACAACGGCAATACAATCAGTTGGTTCTTTATGTCGTTGACTGGTGTAGCGGGTATAGTGGGCATTTCATGTGTCAAACACAAGCCAGCGTCCGTCGCGGCATCGAGACGTTATGTACCAAAACTGCGCTTGACATCACCGTAACAATATAAATATACCTAACCACCGTATGGCTTTTTTGCTACTATTTAATAAAGCTTAAAATGCCTTGCGATTTTGCTTACCTTAACATTTTCCACAGTAAGAGTTATATAACTTAGCATTCACAAAACAGAGCTGAAAATAAATATGTTACGTAATGTACAAGAGCTGACAAAGACAAAAAAAAATACTCAATTGTTTTTGTCTTTCAGGTAAGCACAATTAGAAATGAAATAAAAAACTATGTGTACTTAAAAAAAAGGCAAAACTAATCAAATAAAATCTCCCTTCGCAACACATCACTTCCTCAGCAACACCAAAAACCCAACCGCTTAAATGAAAACTGGTACCGCTAACCGTAATTCGATCTCCTGCTAATCACGCTTAGACAGCGAGCGCACTTTCCTCTAAGTACTTACCATTGCAGAGTACTCCCTACTCTGCAAAGTATACTGCAGAGCACACTGTGCAAAGGGCCCCAACTTGGGATCCACAGCTTAAGTGCAAAGTTATGATTGCTAAGCCCGCAGTAGCCGTGTTACAGTTATTTAACTTTGTTATTAGCTCGGCATTGATATAGTGTTCCGCTTTGTGACCTAACTTGATGCTGCAAAATGTTCAGATTTAATACCAGAAAATTTCGTGGAAAGATTATGATTGTTTTAAATTATTTCTATTTTTTTTGTAATGCGTCTTGTTTGATTATATAGATATATAAGTAGTTTAATATAGTTAATAACTTTAATTATTGAAATACAGGAGTCCGCTGGATGCGGGAAGCACAGAACCGGTCGAAGTGGCGGAGCTTGGGGGAGGCCTATGTCCAGCAGTGGACGTCTTTCGGCTGAAATAATGATTGAAATACTCACGCGAAGTTTACTTCAAACTTTATTACATACTTTACGATACAAAACAAGCCTAGATAATTGTTGACTCCATATTTCGAGGTTATCCAAGGTCACCAGAATCAAGATTAAAATACAGTTTATCTGCATAAAATCTTTACGCAATTGAGTATAAGCCTCCAGTAATCATTCCGGTACTAGCCGCGAACATCTGAGAGCGCGGGGAGGCAGCTGAGCGCCAAATTAATCCGCTCGCAGGTACAATGGCGGGCGTATTGTTCGCGTACAATTGTTTTCCCCACATATTGCGTCCCCGGCCTTAATAACGCGCGGTTTATGAAAAACTCTCCTTTTTTAATGTTTGCGGCGGCGGCTTCCTGTTGTGGCACCGCATGGAGGCTCGCACTCAAGAAATACCCTCGAAATAACGTTATTTCTTGGTTTATGACTTCATTATTTGCATTTTACTTGGAAAATGTGTGTGTTAGCTTTTGTCGTTGATTGAGTCACGTTGAGCGAGCATCAGTGCTACAAATTGAGTCTCGTTACCATTTGTTTGTTCAATTAAATGTATTTAAGCTATGCGTAATACTAGTGTACCTACAATATTATTTCTTTCGTAACTTATTAGTTTCATTTAACTTTAGCAAAACAGTACTTAGTGTTGCTACTTACTCAAAATTAAATATACATGGGTATATTTAATTTTGAGTAATTTGCAAACAGAATCCATTGAATTTATTCTAGCCACAAGAAATTAACATTGTACATTTATTTACCTTCAATAAAACCGAGCAGTTCATAAATACAAGCGCAAATTAATGTTAGCTATCTGAAATCCAAGTCGTTTCCTTAATGACTGGAGAATTGCCACTAAGCGGTGCCACTAAGTGCCAACTAAGGGTGTCACCAACGGAAAATGTACATCAATGATAACTGTGTTTGTGGTTTTGGTACACCAGGATAATATCAAACCGAGTAGAATATGGTAAAAAAGCTGGTTTATTGGATAAAAACCAGCGCCTACTAATAGTTGTTATTATTCCAAAAAAAATGGACAGCAATGAGGTTATGAACAGTTACAATAAACAGTTCAATTTAAAATTTAAAACCCCTGACACAAAAAAATACCTCAAAAAAGCAAAAAATATATGTATGTACCTATTGGCCCATTAAGTTAGAAGTTATAGGTAAAATCTTGATCAAAGCATCGTCGTGTTGGTAGACGGCTAGTGAAAATGTTATCCTTTCTACAATTCATTATTGCTGGGCTTCGTCTGTTTGACGTTTTAATTGACCGTCCCCCGACGCAACGATTTTTTCATCAAAATATTACCTACAACTTCTTATTAACCTTAAAGGGCCAAAACGTATGATTTTTTTTTGCTTCTAAAGAGGTTTTTGTGTGTGTTGGGGGCTCTTTAAATTTTTACTTAACAATTTTTCCTGAGTTTTAAACTTAATATTACCAATAAAAACGCTACGATCGACAAATGCCTAACTTAAATCTGCGCAGCTTTACATAATATGTGAAGCTAGTTACTAATTTATCCTCATTCCTCTTTGCTACTCCATCATCAGACCTTAATCACCATCTATCAATAACATAATAATTGAGACCTTTCCAATGAGCTTAAACACAATACTTCTGCTGCTTGTTGGTGAGTACCCAACTAGGTGCTGCCCAACCAGGTGATGCTGCAGCATCAGTTTAAGGTTACTTTGTTTTTCTAAAATAGCGTAGGTACCCTATGTACCGAATGTGCCAAGACATGTTTAGATACTCTTACAACCAGTTACTAGTTCTATAATATGACCTAGGTCCAATGCATTTAAGCTGTTTTCGTCTCAATTAATCAAGCAAAGTTAAATTTTCAGTGTGAACTATTTCGCCCGCCGTCGGGAGGAGTCATTACTTTCATTGTAACCGTATTGTAAAGTTAATTATAGTTTCTAGTTTGTTAACTGAAACTCCTTCCTTCTACCGTTATTGTTGCGTTAATTCTAGCGGCGAAAAAAATTATGAGACACTTGCAATATAAGATTCTGGGAGGTAAAATTACGGTAAAGACGATGATGCTTTATGAATTCCGAACTTGGTTTTTAATTTATTAATAATTTAAGCTTAAATAACTATAACCATGAAACAAAATCTTCTCTTGTCGCAGCATAGTCTTGACTATTTAGCTCGAAATTTATGATATAACCTTTGGGGTTTATATTAAGAATAATTAAGAGTAATATGTTGATCGGATGTCCACTGGTGTGACTGATGGTCCTTGCACTCAACAAATGAAAAGCAAGTTTCCCTAATAATACACATAATAACATGCTCAACCGATACATAAGGACTCAGCTAAGTCTGTCCAGTGTATCAAACTGAACAAGCTGCACAAATCGGATTCAAATACTAAAGCTTTTCAGATTCCTTTTTATTCCGTTTCATCGGAGTTGCTCCCTTGTTGATTGCAACAAAAAGACAACGGAACATTAGCTGCTTAGCTGCCTGCGATAGAGACCGCTTGATGTAACTTAGTTGTTTGATAGAGACCGCTCGAAGTAACTTAGTTGGTTGCTCGAGATGAGATAACCATATTACTTAAAGAATAGAACTGTTGCTACATCTAAACTTTAAGCACCATTGACAAGATTATTTTGTTTCATCGCAATCGCTTCGCTCAATCAAAAGATATGATCAATTTAAAGTGTTCAAGAAGAATTTAATTACGTAATGTTGAAACACGTAACGACATCTATTGGCGCGAGACGGTACTAATGAATGCAATATGAAAAAAATATGTTAATAATAACACGTCATTCTCATAAAGGTTACTGTGTCTGCGTTATTTCATAAAGTAATGATATTGATTACTAAAATCGGTTTCCGTTAGATTCCCACGAATCAAAAGAAGGTAAAAGAATTTCAAATAAAATTGGTGATAATAATAATTGATGTGGTGTTCTGAGTCATAAAGAATGCAATGTGAGATAAATATTTAGTATTTTTAAAAATAACAACTTTACAAAATCAATACAAATAGAGGGGAAGAAATCTCATAAAAAAAAAAAAATTGTAATAAAAGTCTCAGTGGCACCATCTAGCGTAATATAGCAAAATTATTGCGGCTATGAGGAACATCTAATATATAAAATTCTCGTGTCACAGTTTTCGTTGCCATACTCCTCCGAAACGGCTTGACCGATTTTGATAAAATTTCGTGTGCTCTGGTCAGGTCTGAGAATCGGCCAACATCTATTTTTTTTTTTGTGCATTAGGAAACTGCCAAAAAATCGGGAAAACTTAAATTACATTTTCTATGGGAATTTTGTATGGACAGGACAACGTCTGTCGGGTCAGCTAGTCTTCATAGAAAATCTTAATCTTGAGCGTCAGTAACGCCATGTAGGTTTGAATAGCAAACATACGAAGACAACAACTTGATTATGCCTGTTTTATAGATTTTCTTTCGAAAATACGTATATCCGAGAGGCGAGGTCCAAAATCCGTAGATCCATGGATAAACCCGTAAATTCGTAGGTCTGGCAACGCAGGGTGACGCTAGGTAGAAACTGGAAACCTGTGGTAGGCATCTTCTTTCTTCATCGTGATAACGCCGCGGTCCCAAGGGCCGTCTGACAGGTGGTGCCAGGAGTTACTGCACTGCTACCTGTCGAGGCCTATCGCAGTCCGTGTCGAGCATTCCCTCTGCTGTGGTTATAGTCAGTGGTCAACATTTGATAAACAAAGCTAAAAGACACGCGCCTGTACGGGCCGAGACAGGCGCCCGCCCTCGCGCTACGTCACCCCGCGCCGGCGATGACTGGCCACCGGAGACCTCATCGGCATCGTATGTTCCCACGGCCTATCGGCCTGGCTTGGCACGGTCTGGCCTGTGAGAAAGCGGGCCGTGGGAACGTGGAATAACGCTTCAGCAAACTCAACCAGACGCGCAGTCGATTTATTGAGTATCTACGGCAGGTGCACATAAATATTATAAAATGAGCCTCGACCAGGCGCTTTGATTTATATTTATCCTCAAAAATCTGAGTGAGACTTCGTCGCATTAATAATAGGTCTTTGAACCTATGAAATTGCCGTTTTGTATGAAAAAATTTAAACGAATTTTTTTCATGTATTTTTTATTTGTATTAATCGAAGTAATCACCCATGCAATCAATGCATCTTTGCCATCGCAGTGGCAGTTTATTGATGCCCTTCTTAAAGAAATCAGCTGGACGGGAGGCAACAAATTCTTCAAAGGCATTTTGTACTGCCTCTCGGGTATTGAATTTTTTTCCTGCCAAGAAGTTATCCAAATTCTGGAAAAAGTAGTAGTCTGTAGGCGCAAGGTCTGGTGAGTAGGGCGGATGACGGAGAGCTTCCAACCCCAGTTCTTGCAACTTGGAGACCGTCTGCTGTGCAGTATGAGGTCGCGCGTTGTCGTGCAGGAGCAGCGGAGACGAGCGATTGACCAATGCTGGTTGGAGATGTGCCAGCTTCTCCATCATTGTGTTCAGTTCTTCACAGTACACATCTGCAGTAATGCTCACCCCGTTTGGTAAGAAGCTGTGATGAATCACACCGGCGCTAGACCACCAAACAGTGACCATCACTTTTCTAGGGGTAAGTTTTCGTTTAGGGCATTGTTTAGGTGCTGAACCAGGATCCAACCAACTTGCTGAGCGCTTGCGGTTATCAAACAGAATCCATTTTTCATCGCAGGTAACAATGCGGTTCAAAATTCCTTCATTTGTGTGTCTGTTGAGCAGTGCAAGGCACGTCTCGACGCGTACTTCGCGCTGACGATCATTGAGTTCGTGGGGCACCCATTTGTCAAGCTTTTTTACCTTACCAATTTGACGCAAATGGACCAATATTGTTTTGACGCTAACGTCGAAAGCTGCTGCTAATTCAGCCGTAGATTGTGTATCATCAGCTTCCACAATCGCCTTTAATTCGTCATTGTCGACCAAAGTCTTCGGACGACCGCGAGGTTCATTTTTCAGGTCGAAATTTCCAGAACGGAAGCGAGCAAACCAATAACAGGTGGTGCGTTGGTTTGTAGTGTTAGCTCCGTAAACGTCGTTGATGTTGCGTGCCGCTTGTGCCGCGTTGCTGCCACGACGGTACTCATATTCCATAATTACTCGAATTTTTAACGTATCCATGATGACGAAAAAGATTGAAATGCGATGAAAATGTAACACTAATCAATAAACAAATGACTACTTTTGGAAAAAAAAATCCATGTTTTTAAAATAAAATTAATTTGAAATTAGAATTCTTACCCAAACAAAAATTATTTTGATTTGAAATGGCCAGTACTGCAAAACGGCAATTTCATAGGTAAAGACCTAATATTATAGAACCTGAAGACGCAGTGACTGCATTAGAAAGCTGTGGTAGGTTCCTACCAGGTTAGGTCGGAAGATTCTTTCTTTTAATGGAGGAGTGGTACCTACACCATCTGAGCGACACAATATTGTTTTCCGACATGCACGCGAACGAAGTCGCGGGCACAGCTAGTAGTAAAATAAAATATATTTGTGTAAAGATTTATGTAATCGGTGTTTTCAAAACCTCTCATCTCTAATCTTATACAAGCCTAGTTTTGGTATATGCAAAGCCTGAAACACGTGTCTATTATTTTTATGTAAAGAATCTATGTACAAAATTTCAAAACTGTGTTATGAAAAATCACAAAGTTATAAGCTTGTTACAATTACCTAGTTGTCTACACAAACATGGTCACCACGCGGCGCCCTGCGCACCCCGCGCGTCCAACTTCGTATTGTGCTCATTGATAATAATTAGGCAGTAGGTACCTAACTGTATGGCGATTGTATTGTAATTAACTGGTGATAACATTTTCCATCACACTTAAAAAAACTTTTTTGGGACACGATACAACATGGCGTAAAAAATATTGGAATCGTTTCAGTTACTTATTCTGAACAAACTATATTCAGGTTTCGCATATACTAAAAATATTTTTGTATAAATATTTATTGTATATTTGTCAGTATCATCAGTTTTTGAAAACCTCTCATTTACCTAATCTAATACCTTCCTATTTCAGTTAGGTACTAAAATAGGTAGTTATGTTCTGTTAGTAATTTCTTTGCAAAACTGTTTATGTCCCAAGACAGAACACATGCCACATTATACATACGAGTGGAGTACGTACATAATACATAGCCTCACATCAGTTGCATGCAACTGTACGTTAGCCTTCCCCAGAGATGAATGAAAGAAACAGACACTGAGAAAAATGTAGTAAACGGCCCAAACATTAAGCTTGGCAGACGGACTGACGATCCTATCTGATAACTATTTTATGAATTGGTGAATACCAAGGGTAATTGTACTGACGTAGTTGGATTTTGTGGCAGTTATAAATGACAATACTACGAGTCTTCGACCACCACCAATAGATCGATCGGCTCTAGTGGGTGACTCGGCCTGCACCTTCGGGGAATACATGCGTGTTATAGTGAAATATGTTACAACAACTTCCAAATCTGTAGCTGTTCCAAGGAAGGGATTATTTCCAAGCGAACAATTAAAGCCATAAAAGGGATTTGTAATAATACTCCCGGAAATTCTGGGAAGAGACAGGTTGATAATATACATGATAGTACGCTTACTTACGAGTAAGGTGCAAAAAATCCAATAGATAAAGTCTGAGAAACGAAATACTTAGAAAATTCATTATAAACTAAAATTACACGTTTTAAAATCACTACCTTAATTTTTTGACACCCATATGAAATGACTATAACACGGTAAATTGACGTAAGGTGTCAACATGCTCAACATTTAATTTCCCAGACAAAACAGTGTACAATGGAATGATGAAATAAGAAAAAACTCAAACTCAAAGCATTTGTTTCAAATAAACCAATTACAGGCACTTTTGAATTGTCCAGGTCGGTGAGTTAGAAAGATGACGCTAGTTGCCCATTCCAAAGCATAGTAGGTACCTATGGAGAACTTGATAATCTTACTGACATCTGATATGATGTATAATTTTTGCGTATTATGAGCGTGCCAATTAGGTAAAATGCCTCATTATAAATTGCGATTGATGAAACAAATATAATAATAATATGTGTGTTTATCAAAAACCGCTAGTATTATCAAAACAAAGTCAAAGCCAAAGCTTTTTACTTGTAAATTAATAAAATAGGTAAACTAAAGGTTTTGGGTATAAAATATGTACAAGTACACTATGTTTTGCCGTTGACGGCGTACAAATATCATTTATATACTAATAATACATAAGTAATAAGTTAATTAAATCTACATTAATTTATAATACATTTAGGCTAAATGTACTTTTAATAAAATAACTGCTACTACTTGCAAATAAACGAAAAATATTAAAAAATATTATTGCACATATTTCTCCATAGCTATCATTATTATATTTTACGTTTCCATTAACTGAATAGTACGGCATCCGCACTAAGTATCTGCTAAAATATTTTTTTTGTCACTCAAATCGCGTTTATGTCGAATAGGCTTCGATATTTTGTTGTACAATCTGCGTGCCACACCTAAAAAACTTTTTGTGTAGAATGCTGTGTTATGTGTATTAGCGGAATAGCATTGTTGCGACGTTTCGACATAAGTACATAGTTCAAATTAATGTATGTTTGTTTTTATGGATAAATGCTGCCAACAATTTGGAAGAACCTGGCATTACTGGTGTCAGCTATTACAGTATTTATAACCGACTTCAAAAAGAAAGAGGTTATCAATTCGACATGTTTTTTTATGTATGTTCGGGCATAACTCCGTCATATATAAACGGATTTGCAAAATTATTATTATTGTTCGAAAGGGGTATATTCCAAAATGGTCCCATATAAATTTCGTATAGATAATTATGATGTTGAGTTTCGGAGACAGAAAACGGAACTCTTGAAAAAATTACAGCAAATCAACCGCGATTGCTGCTATCGCATAAATATGCACTGTTTTGACCCCAAAGATGATGAAATTTCGAATTGGTGTTTACTATAACTAAAAAGTGAAAAAAAAACAACTGACTTCCGGAAAAACACTACAAAGAGAAAAATAACTTTAATTTCGGAAGGCGGTGACTAAAAATTCAAATACATATCCAAAGTCACTGACTTCCGAAATTAAAGTAATTTTTCACTTTGTAGTGTTTTTCCGGAAGTCGGTTGTTTTTTTTTTTAAGTTTTCATGCATTACATTTAATTGTAATTGATGTGTACTTTGATAGAATTACATTATTTTTGTTTTATCTGAGTTTTTTTTTGTTTTTAACCAATTAATTATATGTTGTAGGGAAATGTTTTTATAATTTTTAAAGGTTTTTAAATCTTAACATGGAACTTTTACTGTGCTGTCATCGGCAAATAGAATAGTTTGATGATCAATGCATTTTGTCAAATAGTTTATATAGAATATAGACAATGAATAGCAGGGGGGCCCAAGGACACTTCCTTGAGGAACCCTACATATTGTTAATCTGGTAGAAGACATGTACGCAATTTCTGTTTTTGTCTTTGGGCAAATCCTATTTATAACAGTGATCTATTTTCTGCCTGTTAAGTATGCTTCAATTAATTGTAATGTGTTGCCTCTAATGCTATAGCGCTCTAACTTGTTTAATAATATAATGGTCTACATGATCAAATGCTTTTGACAAATCCATTAGCAGTGCTGCAATAGGTATTTTTTGTCAACATTCAGAACAATTTTAGAGAACTCATGCATTGCTTTGTTTATACTTCTATTTTTCCGAAATCAATATTGTTCATCAGCAAGCATAATATAGGCAATCATACATAACCTTTTCAAACACTCTAAACAATATTGGGAATTAAAGCTATTGGGCGGTAATTTGTGATGGTGGTTTAGTCGCCTTTTTCGTGTAGTGGTTTAATTAATGACAACAAAAAGGATATTAGAATATTATAATATCTGTAGCCACAAAGCAAAAATAGTCAAGCAATAAGTATTAACTCGAGCCCCGTTTGAACTGAATCAAGTTGCTGTGAAACTGATCAACTAGGTACGGTACAGTTGATCAGTGGCATCAGCGAGTTTGATCAAGTAGTGGCTCTCCGGTAAGCCACATAGTAACGTGAAGTGAATGTCTAATGATGGAAAGTAGCAACGATTTTAATGGTATGTACAGTCCCGGACTTTAATTGATAAGCCACTATTAAACTTTCAAATTTTGCAGTTTTATACATTCACGAGATTACACGATTAAACACGAATTTAAACCGCATGCTCGCAAACAAGATGGCAAATTACTTATAATCGGAAATAGTCTTATCCATAGAGGTTGACTAATAAATTGTCAATGATAAATCAATACACTGTTTCATAAGTTATCCAATCTATTTGATCCTGACCTCCTTTGAATAAGAGCTCATTAAATACTCGTTATTTGTGAAAACCTATCCAAAGACAGTGACAGTTGAAATGTCAGAGACGATAATTTCGAATTTTGGTGAATCGTAGCGGTAACTATTTATGTTTATATGCAACAGTCATCATATTTGTCATGAACGTCTCTTGGACGCTACGCGTTCGGATAAAATCGTGGGTACGAGTTTTTCCGATGTCGAAATGACTAATCATAACGTTACCATCGCTACGCTAAAACAATTGTTGCTAGGGTAACCTAGCAACAATTGTTTCTGAAAGTTTTTGTTTTTGAAAGTCAACCAATTGCAGGGTTAGCAACCGTAAGGTTGCTAACCCTGCAATTGGTTGACTTTGGGTCGTAACTCTGGACATGTACGAGTATAACCGACTAAGCCCGATTTGCATTACACGGCTAAAATAGGAACTGTGGCAAGTGGCTTATCAATTAAAGTCCGTGACTGTATGTGAATAGAGCAATGTCGGGCACACAACTCAGTAGCCAATAATATGAGAGCACATTATTTTCCGCTCATTTGAAAATCTTATTGAAGTAAATTTTTTGAAAACTTAAAGTTACCTAGAGGGATTAACTTAACTAAACTTAACCAACAGGTATTATACGGGTATAACTCTAAACCAAACGTTATTAAAAGTTAAAAACCAAAGCATTCAAAAGAAAAGTAAAACCAAGGTTTGTTTACAAACTCGAACAAATACAATCGGTGACTAACCCGAACTATTAGAAATTGGCGAAGTTAAGTTGTCGAGGTAGAGCATCGAACTGTTGCGGCGAGCCAGGAGCCACCGCTACACAAGCATGGTTAGTTTAATCGATGTTGGTATAAGGAACATGAGTAATGATTGGAACTTGTAAAATTATAATGTAGAGGTGTAACCTAGGGGGCTACCATATACTCCTGAGTTGCGCTAAAAACTATTTACTGACAAAACGCTTGCACTGACTAGACAGGTCCACTCAAATCTGTGTGGTTCTTTCCTGAAAAGACCATTTCAGACACTATTTATTCTACATGATCCTTACATGATATGACTAGGATAATGTCTGTAAATTAAATGTAATGATTGCTTATAGATTAAAACGAAAACAGCAAGTTCTTAAGGCATTTTAAACATGTTTTAGTTATCACTAATAATGCAGCAATAGAATGCTACATTTGGCATGCCTGTAAACCAACTTTTATTTTATGGGTCAAAGCTTTATAGAGTTCCTGGCATTCTCCTTTAAAAGAGACTTTGAACACTGAGTTTGTTTCGCTATTTCTTCTCAGAGGTCAGATATTAAATGTCGACTCCATGTAGTTTTTTTTTATAAGACTTGTGAAGATGATACCGATATCCTATTTACAGAGTATACAATTTCATTTCTCTTATAGCTAATCAATGTGAGACAAAAACTGAAAAGTAATGTGAAAATATATCAATGAATTTTTAACTGAGTGTCGCATAGGCAACTGTTTATTGTCACTTTTATGTACCCTGTACCCTGCATTATGGTGGTTAATTTCAACCTGTAAAAGTTAATATTATGTCCAATTTTGACCTACTAAGTCCCAATAATGAACGTTTTCACTTGCAATACGAATAGGTGACGGCAGTAGGTTGTCTTGAGAGTTGATCAAAACTCATTTTCATATGCCGAATGATTTTATATTTTTACATTTGTTGGTAGTTGGTTAAACTTTTTTACATTTCCGTTTGGAGAGTGCTCCACTTCCATAGTTGCCGGGGGAGCCAGAACGTAGCGAACTACTCAAATAAATATGCTCTCTTCTATATTTGTATTTCATGTAAATTGGTACGTTAAGTTAGAGTTTCAATTAGCAGCAAAATCAAAGAACTTTAAATATTACTTTTGTATGAAGTTAGGTTCACATTAAATAAAGTTGTGAACACTCAATTCACGTTTAGAATAGAAAAGTTAAAAACGTTTTTTGACTTTTCTATTCACTCATTTAAACAGCTCGATGCGCACCACAACGTTCTGATCACTCGTCATTTTCTATGCGATATGGACGGAAAATTGGCTTTAAATTTTCGGGTAAGTTATTATGATGGAAATAAAACAAAAGCTATTATTTGCTTTTTACTATAATTATACAGTTATTCACAGACTAAATAAATATTAGATTCCAAAACTACGCAGGATTCATACATAACCCACGCCACAGCCAGTCGTGATGGACGCAGTTGCCCAAAAAATTGGCAATATGAAAGGATCCGCTCGTAGTCTGCGCCAAGGGCCCGGGGGCCCAGAGGGCCAGGAGTGTTGGGCACACAACTCAATTTGCAATGTTTACACATTGTATTTGTTTGTGTCTGCTATGTTTATTAAGCACACATGTTCTGAATATTGTTGGCTAGAACTTTTGTTTGCGGAGGCGTGACACCTGGTTAAGATAAGGTTAGTAGCGATACTGATTGTCCAGGTTTCAACGCACAAACGTACTTTAAAACTCATCATCATTTACTCATACGGATATTATTTGAATAAATAATATCGAAAAAAAGCGTGGGGTGCTTTTTGAGGTATTTTTATAATCAATTAATGTCAAGCACCCCACGCTTTTTAATTGAATTAAATTATTTTCTCCTTTTTTTTAGTTTGGTTTTTAAAGCGTGTATTTTAGTTTTTTAAACTATTATTTATTTTCAATTTTTTAGTTCTGCTAACTACAAAAACGTGTTTTCTTTTTTTCTCTCAATTTTTTTTTAAATTATTGAATTGTCATCGGTCCTCGACAATTTTACAAAGTTTCAATGAAATCTGACCGTTTAAAGTGAAACCGAGTCGGTTACATACAAACAAACAAACATACAAGTGAAGCTAATATAAAGCGTGTAATAAAAGACAAACAGTGTGATACTTTGATATTTTGTGGAAATCGTGATCATTTAGCTAAGGCCCACTGTGTAACATAGTTTCCCTTTATAGATAGACACAAGGGATCATTCTAAAGAGATACCACAAACACATTGCGCTCGACAGTGGATTGATGATGGAAGATGGATGTTACACCGTTAGTATGTTCATGTATTAGTTGCTACTGACGACACCCAAGGGCGGTGGTCAGTCAGTGTTATTTGATGATTTCCCAACCAAAAAAAAAAAACCATGTAGTTACTACCTTACTGCTTAATTATTGCATTAATTGCTTCATACTTCGCAAAGTTGTTTGACCATCTCGCTAAGTTTCAAGACAAAGAAGGATGTTTCTCATAAAGCTTCGCTTCCCTATCTTATTGACGATGAATTTGCAAACAAGCATCAATTTAAAGTTTACCGAAACTATTTGCACAGTAGATTTAAACTGACAATTTAAATTATGCTATGAAACCTACTGTCAAACTGGGTTGCAGCAAACTTAATAATGTAAAGCAAACAATTAACGACTTCCAAACATGGGCCGCAGTTCGTTTTACATTGTCGGCGGAACGGTATGATATTCACGTTCGGGTTATAGCCAGCCAGCATTATTACTGCAACACTGTTAGATTTATCGCACGTGGCAACATTGAAGTTAATTGGAGGTCGAGGATATTAAGAATTATAGAGGAGTTTGAATTATTACATGAAGATTTATGTAGTAAAAAAATCTTGGTGGGTACATGAGATCGTCAGAGCATGCTTCAAGAAAAGACTCGGTCTTACTAAGATTTTCGTGTGAAATATAAACATTTTAGACAAGATTCAAACTTAAGAGAGAAGAAATATGAAACTTCGAACGCCTGAAGAGCTAGCTATCGAGAACTCTTGAACTCTCCGGGCAATCACCTTTCATTGATAAGAATCCACTAACAGTTCGAGCCTAGAGAGGTCATGAGGGATTCAGACTTAAACCAAGTTTTAACAAGTTAATGAGATAATGCAGTCTAACGAGTGCCGCGGATCTATTAGATACCTTTATTACATTAACAAAAGCCCAAAAACAAAAATCAGTCCATTTCACCTATTAGTGTGACATGCTGACAAAACTTACAAACACATTAGGCCCTTACCTCGAAGCCACCATAATTACCAGCCCTGGGTTGAACCTGCATTTAACACGTAACTAACAATCAGACCTTCCCACCCCCTCCCCTTTTAACCCCCATAGGGGTGAGACCGGCGACCACTTCACGGATCATTACACCTATTACAACTTTGTGGGGTGAATACATGCTGGACAACTTTTGGTGTTGTAAGCCTAGAGGGTGTGACAAAAATATTCAATTTGTTGTGGAAGAGTTAAATGACTTGACAGTGATTTTGTTTTTTTTGCGAGTGATTACAGGTTCTTTTATGGTGACTGCAGCCCAAAATCGAAAAGTCATACAAAAATCAGATTCCATAATCAGTTTGAATAAAAAATCATGAAACTGTAAAGCAATGCTAAAATACCCATAATCTGCTATCGAAAGCTCTGCTTCCCTTAATGTATTCAACTACCCGTTCAATATTTTAATTCATCCCGTAAATCGTATATTTTAACCTATAAAAAGTGGGTATTAACATGCAATTATAAATTATTCATCGTTCCAAACATTCCCCGCGCTACCGAAGTGGAAACTACAAAGAAACTATGATCAAAGTGGCACATTTCACGAGCTGGGGAAACGCATCCCCAACTGGTGGGGGCGGGGGCGGGGGGGGGGCGTAGGTTGTTGAGTAGTCACGTACTCTAGTTTTACTCAGTTACTTTTAATTCATCCAGCCGCTGATCTGTTTGTTAAAGTTTGTGGGTACGTGTGTGAGTGTGGGTGTCTGTGGTAATCACCGTAGGGTGAATGAAGAAAAATCCATAAGTATTCATGTTACTACATTAGGTTTTCAATGTATTTATTTTAGCTAATATATCACTGGCAAATGGCAGTGGCTGAATATGACTAACACTACGTCATAGGAACGTCTTAAGATGATACTTTAAACTAGGTAAAATAGTCGATCCTAAAAGATGTATTAATAATAATCACTTTTAAATCCTTAAGTAGCCTTATTATTTGAGTGGCACGAATTTGCTTTAGCCACTCAAATAATAAAAGACGCTGATTCTAATAACACGTGCCATCGATATTACGTAGAATTCTTCCAAGCGCTAGGAATCTAAAAAGAAACGAAAAGAGACATGAAAAGAAGACGTTAAAAATTTAATCAAGCAGTTGTTACTCCTGTCATAAACTTTAACTATCGGACAGACTACGTGTTGAAGGATCAATGCTCATAAACTGAGAACATTACTGGCACACTTTCCATCCCTTGGGGATTAGACAGGGGTCTATTATGGTTTCCGTGGCCCAACCATGATGGTGTAAGGTCATTTGCCATAACTGTTTGTGCTGCTGGGAAGTTTGTTGCGCCACTTCTTCTTCCCAGCTAAAGCACTAGGAAGTGGTGAAGGGTAGGCGTTTTGTGGGGACTGTCTTATGTAATTTTGACGTTCAAGAAGAGCTAGCTGACTCTCAGCCTAGTTTGAATAAATTACTTTTGATTTTTTTTTGATTTTGTATTCCAATTTCTGAACTGTCAAAATATTGCATTATTGTGTCTTGAATACAGGACCTTGCACTTCTTGTGTTCTATAGTTTTTGTACGTGAAAGTAGTGTTTTCTTCATTACATGTTTAAGAATGTAATTGTAATTAAGACGATAGAGCAATATTATAACATAACTTGAAGTAACTTAACGCAGCTCAAGAGAATTAGATAACAAGTATCATCTATTAAGACTGTTCAAGAATTCTGAAACTATTGTTAAACAAGAGCAAGTATTGAAAATACTTGTTTGTTTGAACTAAATATTTCATTTATCTAAACTGTAAGTCTGCGCCGAAGTTCAATCACGAGGTATTGCCCGCTTTACTGCTCTCTGGAGGTTAGGGGGAAAATGTCTGACGACCGCACTATAAAGCTGTTTATTTTTATTTCTGACTATTAACTTGATTGCTAAGCTAATTTTAAAATCCATTAATTTATTAATTCTATTACAGGACCAACTCCAGTACAAACAGGAGTAAGTACTTAGTAGAGCAGAAAATACAACCTTGTTGATTTTCTCTACTATGTATTTAGAAATATTCCTACATTGAATTGCAAAGTAAAGCTGATTCCACGAAATAATTATGTTAAGTTGTTTGTAAAATTATTATGCCGTGCAATTTCACCTCAAGTTTACAATTTACATTGAAATAGTTTCAGTTCAAGCTTACAAGCAGTCCATCCTGTTTATCGCATGAAATATTTCGATACATTTCTTGTTCGTCCAAAAAATATAGAGCTACTTATATTCAAAAAAATATAGAGCTACTTATATTCAAAAAAATATAGAGCTACTTATATTCAAAAAAATATAGAGCTACTTATATTCAAAAAAATATAGAGCTACTTATATTCAGAAACTATTGAAGAGGAGTAGTAGCCCTGCGGTAACGGGCTCGACTTACTTACTAACAAAACCCACAAGTCAATGTTATCTAGATGGGAAGGTAATTCCGAATATCAAATTGTCCAGTCTGAGAAACATCAGGTGGCTCCTAAATATCAGTTCAATAAAGTTTCTAGACTAGCGCTAAAAAATAGGTACCTCTGTACGCAAAAGTATCATATAACCTTTGACGCTGCCAGCAGTACGTTAATTATAATAGTAGCGTATACCGTTATACTGGTGTACACATCGGGAGTTCATTAGGGAGCCACCTCGCAGAGACACTCATTAGGAGGATGCAGCGGCATGCTACACACTTCTTTAATTTAGGTTAGTTACTCCATACGCTGAATACATTTTTGAAACAGTAAGTGCAAATACTAATATGGTAGATATAGTTGTTTAAGTATATTTTAATGAGTGAAATGGGACATAATTCTTCGTTAGAAGTTTTAAAACAAAGAATGGAAGGATTATTTTATCGTATAGCGATGTACAGTAGCAGATTTTATATGCTTATGTTTTGATGTCATAGATATTTACTAAGTTTATTATAAGCTTCCACTAAATCAAAAATGATATGTATTCAGTAGTTTTTTAAACTTTTATCACATAGATTTTTCATTAGATCTCCAAATC
The DNA here is from genome assembly GCA_947359405.1 of Antitype chi. Taxonomy (NCBI): domain Eukaryota; kingdom Metazoa; phylum Arthropoda; class Insecta; order Lepidoptera; family Noctuidae; genus Antitype; species Antitype chi. The sequence continues at coordinate 24,225,226 of OX375808.1, forward strand.
AATTATTGTTTTACTCGAATTATCTTAAACTTTTGTGGTGTGTATTTCCGACTTTCTTTTTGCTCACTTCCAGTTTTTTGCTCTGCCGTGACAAGAAACTCTTTTGACCAAGTTTTTCTCTATTTCCTCATTTGTTTTACGATTCGCGAAGTTCTTGAAATATTGCGCATCTTGACCTGTGCACCGGTCACATGAGTATATTCATTTCAGGGCCTCAAGTCTGCTATTACAATAGTGTCAGAATGGTCTATCATTGATTTCATAATTGTTGATTTTGACAAGTTTGGTAGTCTACTAATAAAATGGCGTCATTATGACTTTCCAATGGTCAGCCACTGACACTCCATTGAAAGAAATGGCATTTATTGGTAATCTCGTAGATAATGACAAATGAATGACTGACTTCATCTACAAACGTCCTACTACTTTAGATTACTTATAACACTAATAAATAATATGTAAAAATATATATAAATAAAATCTGGTATGAATAAAGGTGAAATTTAGTAGTAGTTTTTCGAAAATCATTTCTACTAACGAGTTTTATAATAATGGCAATACGAAAATGCCATTATGACACAATCTATTACAAGACCATTGACCGACCAATGATCGACCAATAGGAATTTAGCAGATTACGAACTTTTAGCAAAATTACAAATGAATGACAATGGGATCGTGTTGGAATGACGAATTTATAAAAATAACAGACTAAGGCCCCAGGTCACTTACTCATAATACTTTGGGCACACACTGGTGCGTGGAATATATGACGATATACTACCCACAGCTACTAGCTGACTTTTTTTACACCCATTAAATATTCGTAGGAAAAATGCAAAGAAAAAAAAATTATGAAGAAAACCGTTTCAAATTCATTCAATCTGAATTAATTTACCCATCACAATTGTGTATGTACTTGTCTCATTACTAGCTGAACAACTCAAAGTTTGTTAGGAACACCAAACAAAGTCAATATCCAGAAACTTAAAGACAACTAAGTTAGTCAAAATTAAGATAAATGTCTTTAATAAACTTCACGCTACTAATATATTCAGAGGTTGCCTCCATATAATTACAAGTATAAATTTACTCGAAGCGGTAGGTTAACTTGGTTGTAAATAAATATATATTAAACCACAGCTTAACGCCAAGTTTAATAAAAGGAGCTTAAATCTTTATTAAAAGGAACAAATTTTAAAGATCGTTAGGACTGCAGAAAATATTTGAGAAGAATTTCTTAATTAACTCGTCATATTTTGGGAGACTTCTGAGTTTAATAAAGTTGATGTTAATTATGGTTGTATACTGTTCCGGGCAGATATAGCAGTAAAATAAATTTAAATTATATTCGAGTGCCCATGGTTTGTTCAACTAAATCTCGAAATGGCTGATTGACACTTCCCGTGACTCAAGGACTGGCTTTTACCTTGGCCAGAGGCTAAGCATTGCCATACAACGTGACAATGCCGCCAGTCTCTTGGGTACATTACCAGTCGACAGCGATGCGGAGGAATTTTTCGACGTCATATTTTTTTATTTGATAATAGTTTTAGTTAGGTAAGTCTATACTAATATTATAAAGAGGAAAGATTTGATTGTTTGTTTGCATTGCTTATGCTCCGAAACTACTACACCGATTTGAAAAATTCTTTAACTGTTGGGAAGCTACACTATCCCCGGGTGACATAGGCTATATTTTATCCCCGTATTCCCACGGGAACGGGAACTACGCGGGTGAAACCGCGGAGCGCTGCTAGTATATTATATTTTTATTTTAACAGTTTAGTATAAGTTTATCCGAAGTTCATTTGATTGTTTGCTTTAATTACGGCTACTAATTAAATGTAACTTACATTGTATGTAATTTTAAACATCTTACCATGAAGTGCTTGTTGTAGTAATAACGAACATACGAAACTTAAATAGTTCTTGGAGTAACACGACAAACGACCGTATCATTTATAATTTTCTGACAACTTAGTTAGTACTGTAGAGGTGTGATACCTCTGTGAAGTGTATGGGACACAAACTATTAAAAGAAACAACGATTGGAGCTTAAGTACGTGTGACCACGTATAATTCAGATAAACGGTACACGACAATGCTGCGCTAAAATTAATAATTGAATATTTTTATATTCAAGAAAATTATCCGTCACTGTGTTTTTATCTTAAATCTAATTAAATACTTTCTGGCTGTTCGAACAATAGCCATTATTAGCTGCCAGCAAACATAAGGTTTCATGCTGGGCATACAACCTTTACATGAGCTACGCCCACCCTTGAATAAATGGATGAATGCACTCCCATAATTGTGCAATCCTTTTATTCACAACGTTCGAACAATCAGAAGGTTCCTACCTAGCCCTAAGAGAATTTAATTTATTGACTCGGGAGACGTTGAAACAAAATGAGGTACCTCCCTTGCAAGGGAAGGCTCAAGGACAGGACAAACAAACCACAAGTTTGACATCATAATAAGTGTCAATGAAGTTAAATATTTAAGTGTGCCATAATGCACCTTATGCAAACTATATTTGTCATGCTTGAACCTCGTCACGCCAAAACCCGAGGAAAAGACGCGACGAGTCCTCAGACACAATCAAACAATCAATGTGAAAGTTCACATTGGTCCGGAAGGGTTAAATTGAAAAAGACCTAATCATCAAAAACTTTTGCTCCATCGGACGGCATTAAGTCAGAGGGAAGGAAAAGGTTAAGAAGTCAGACCACCCTATAAATTATGTTCACACTCCAGAGGTAAAATCTAAAAAAGATAATATAATCACTCCTCTCTAGTTAATAATAGTTACGATGAAAATCTGTGAGTCCATAATCAAAAGCTGTACCAGCAGTGTCTACTCAACACTCTTTGCGAAGACTATGCTTCTTTAGCAAAGTTGGTCCCGGCTTGTGGTGCAGGTAGAGAGTCCCCAACTATAAGCTGAACCACTGGTGTCAACTCAACACCCTTTGCGAAGACTATGCTTCTATAGCAAAGTTGGTTGCGGCTTAGAGTGAGTATCCTCCTCCCTCTATGTGGAATCACAGATTTGAAGATTAATTAACTCGCGTAGTTACTAAACACACGTTATTATCTTCTGGAGTACGTTCATACTAGTTCACCGTTGTGAACCCTAATTAAAGAAGACGTAGGGGTGGTCTCCTTCCCGCGGACTCTATGGCTGTGAGGAGTGACACCCGGTGACCCGGTGTGGCCTCACGTTGTCGTCCGATCTTGTCTCATGTAATAAATACAAAATAACAAATATTAATAAAATGTACAGTTAACCAAACTAAAATAATGGATTAATGTTTACATCTAGTTGACATTGAAATTATAATACAATAATGACACTAAAAAAAATAATAATTAATGTGACAAAAAGGGACAGTAAAGAAAACTATAAACTAACGAGAAATGGTTTTAATCTAACATGAAAAATCTCTCTGATCTTTCTATTATTTAATCTTCTAAATTTATACTTTAAAATGATCAATGTTTCTATAAATTGCCATAGAGAAAATGTCTTTATTAAATATTTACTAAACTTTCTAGAACTTCTTTTGAGTTTATTTAGTTCTGGAGTTAAGTTTTTTATTTTAGATGGTCCAGCATATTTGTATGCGACATTTTTCTTAATAGGCGCTATTTTTATATTATAAATGGTGCGCTTTCGTCGTAACGAAACATTATTGCGTTTTCTTTTGTCATTTTTAATTTTTATTGGACAATATCGATCTATAGGTTTGAGAGTTTTACGAAACTTTATATTTTTTAACTTTTCAACTATAATTTTTATATCATTTCCATTGCTTGTTTGTGTATATGGCTTTGGAATGATCTCAATTTCATTTAATGAGCTGTATGACTGCTCAGTCGAAGCTGTGACGATCTTAACTATCTCCTGTTCAGCTTTACTTTCCTTTGACTCTAAAGCAAACTTAAAATCATCACCCTTTGGAGTCATGGATGACTGCTCGTCCTCTTTCGTATCGGTTGGCAATGCGAGTTGATCGGTTTCAACTACCGTGGACATTTGTTCATACTCAATGTTATAATCGACGGTGACGTTATTTTTATATGTTTCGTCATCGCGAACATTGTTTTCCTTGGACAAGGATTCATTCCGAGGCTCTGAAACATAGCTATTAGGATTAATAATTGGAATGCTCTGACCCGATTCGTCCATCTCTTCCTCGTGTTCGGTCTCGAACACTTCGCTTAAATCTTCTTCAGCATTCACAGGACTGCATTCGACTTCCTCCTTGACATCATGGCTGTCATCGTGGATGTCATCCTGATTGTCATCATTTTGTTTCATTCTAGAAAATAATTCAGCATCATTATTTTTTATTAACAATGCTTTCCTTTCCGACTTCCTCAGCCGTTGTTAGTGCAATGGTTTCCTCTTGCACTAAATACTTGTGCCATGGGTGGCATCTGCACTCGAACTCTTCCCTCAATTTGTTGCACATAGTCTCGAAGGTCATACCTTCACGGTATATATATCTATGAAACATTAGGGCAGCGCTATCCATATATGCGCTTATTATGAGCGCCCAATCGCTCTTACGCCATCCATAATGGTTAGCTTCTTCAACAAACTCACTAATAAATTGTTCGACACATTCATGTCTATGCGTGCCCGAAAAGAATTTATTAATTTCTGGCCAAAAACATTGATAAGCCATCTTCCTTACTTTCTTTTATCATACAAATAATAAAAACCACTTAGCTTTATTCGTCTTCGTCTTCTTGGTGCGCACTATTTTTATAGGGGTGCTCCGGTGTCGGCCACGGCGCACGCTTATAGGGTTTTTTTTTTACAATATGCGCTTTGTGCGCGCACTTATATCTCGGGGGTGCTCCGGTGTCGATCGCGGCACCTCCACCAAGTGTAGAGGTGTGATACCTCTGTGAAGTGTATGGGACACAAACTATTAAAAGAAACAACGATTGGAGCTTAAGTACGTGTGACCACGTATAATTCAGATAAACGGTACACGACAATGCTGCGCTAAAATTAATAATTGAATATTTTTATATTCAAGAAAATTATCCGTCACTGTGTTTTTATCTTAAATCTAATTAAATACTTTCTGGCTGTTCGAACAATAGCCATTATTAGCTGCCAGCAAACATAAGGTTTCATGCTGGGCATACAACCTTTACAGTACCTACTTAATACAATCATTATCTTGAATACTGTGGCTACCTAGCACAGTTGATTTATTCTCAGTATTTTAGTGAACTAAAACACTTAGGTAAACATAAACTCCGTTCATAAATCTACCGCGAGTCACATTAAGCGACCTCCGGCGCCAACTTGTTCCGGCGGGAGTTCGCTTGATTTGACAGCTGATCTCGGACTACCTCCTCCGCGAGGTTACTTTGCATCATTACTGTTACACTGCCAAGATAATTGGACAAGAGACGTCTTTGGGTAAGCAGGATATCAGGTTGTAGACATCTACGCATAACAGCATTGCTATGCGTTTAATTAATTAATTATTTCATTCAAGTTTCATTATTTGCTGTTACAGCAGCCGTAGCGGTACATACTTTGTGATTGGTATTTCGGGTATCTATCTATCACAGTTCAACAGACACAGCCAGACGGACGGACAGACAGCGGAGCCTTAGACACACTGTAAAAATTATTTTGATATTTCAAGTGTCTTTCTATCATGTTTCTACAGACACAGTGATTGTAAGGAGCTTTTCTAGTTTTTCAGAATGAATTATAATACTTATTCTCAAAAATCAATTTTCACCATGAAATCATCACCTTATAAATTGTATCAAAACAATTTCAAAACATATACACCCGCACAGAAATGCAAATTAATACAAAAAATGAAGTTCCAATCACATTAATGTATCCTGACGCAGACGGCGCGTCGTGACGCGAGACAATGCCGCTGGTTGTGACGCTATCGAAGCCTACAGTGAGACAGTAGCGGGACACTTCCCAAGATATCTGATGCTAGTGACAGTTGTAAGCATATCTTTGCACCGCCAGGTGCTAAGACGTTGCACTGTCTTGGAAGGTGAGAATTAATAAATTGAGATGGTGATATTGACAAAGGTAGTGATTTAGTGAGCTCATTACATTGGTGACGCTGGTGTTATAGCAGATTTTGAGGGTTGATATTGATAGATGTTAAGGACAATGTTAGATAGAACAGAATTCGTGGAATACCTAATAAATAAAAGTGAATGGTATCCCTATTTAGCATATTTGGAAATTCTTAGAGTTTTATTCAAATATTGTTCAATAATACCAAAATAAAGGCTAAACAAATTCCAAACAACGTAATTTTAAACCGGCATTAAATATCCCTGAAAGTGTCTCCCGCACGCTCTTTTTGATCTTTTAACAGGCTATTGAGGGCGGCCTCTCCCAAACACGGCTGAATATATCCCCATAAGTGGCCGATAAATCCTTTGTTAAAACAAAACACGGGATCCATTGTTCGTCCCAGTGGTGGGAGCTACTTCCGGCCGTGGAAAGTATCTGAGACGATTATCTTTAATAGGATCTGCTGCTACTTGGACGAGTTTGCTGCTAAGTCTGATTAACTTGGATACTTTTGAATCGAATGTAGTGTTGTTGTGTGGTATTGGTGATGGGGTTTGTAACTGGGATGAAATTATCCAAAGCTTATTGCAGTTAGTAATATGTATGTATTATCAAAATCAAGTCAGTGAAGCCTATTAATTGAAGTTACAATTATTGAAAAGATGAATTACAATAATAAATGGATGATTCATTGGGAATGTCCCGATTGTAATTTCATATCAGTCGTATTTCAGTAAAGCGGACTATTTGATTGAATATTTAGATTGGAATTTACTGGTATTAATTAAGAATGGTTCTTGTTGAAGCAATATTATATTATTTCGAACTGTGTAGATATCTCCTATTTCACCAATGACAATATTCATATCTACTATCACCAGACGGTAAAATAATTTTCAACAAGACAATCAGCTACAGCGTGTCTGGTCTCATAATAGCACCCAAAAGCTCACAAATGGTAACCAGTAACCTTGGCAACAACCACTAGACTAAATTGCAAATACTCCTTCACATTACCTGGTACAGGAAGACCAATATTTGCTCCAATTCGTTGTTCACAAATGCAGAGGTCACCGTACAAACGCTATCAAAATTTCACATCACAAATAGCGCGCGCAGCCAACATTGAGCAGATTAAATTCAAATGAGATGTCAAATACCAACAGTTGCTTTGAAATGTTAACAATGGCTTCCAAATAGAAATTCAGTTCGTATCGCTTGTTCAAATTTTATGCCGATAAAGTATCAACATGAGGACTTTAAAAATTGTTCATGTTGGCAGTGGCACACTCAGTTGAATATTTAAATGTTTAATGCTTTTTGTTGAGATCTCTAAAATAAAAGATTTTCTAACGGAAATGCTATACAGGGTGTAAGCGAAACGCTTCCGAAGCCAGAATTTAGGTTATTTACAACCTAAACGCAAACGAATAGCAATAACTTTTCGCCTTAAATTGGTTATTTTCAAGACTTCATATTTCATTATCACGTAATGGAAACTGTACAAAATGTGAGGTCACTGATACGCAAGGCGCGCCTCCGCGCGTCGCACGCGCCGACCGCTCCGTACGACCGAGTCCCGGGATTTATACTGAATTTACAAACGCCACTTTCAAAATACCCCTACCCCTACAACACTTTACAAAACTAGGAATTTTAATCGCATTCGTAGCCCACTGTTAAACATTAAAGCTGACAGAGGCGTTTTACGTACGTATCTACATCTTTGAAAACACCAGCCCATTCGTTGACGGACCATCGAGTCTGATGGCCGATTTCTTGAGTAGCGGACGGGTTCCCGTTTGACCATACATGAGCATTCCTCCTGTTCCACATCCCGTTTCTCGTGAATGTGGACTCATCCGTCCAGATTATGTGCTCAATGAAGCCAGGCGTACGCTGTTGTTGATCTAGCAGCCAACGACAGTACCCACAACGACGAATGTGATCGTTAGGTGGCAAAGCTTGTAATTTGTGTATTTTGTAGGGTCACATTCTGTTCCGACGCTAGACTTTGTGATCTTTCCAGTGAGAGACTGTGGGTTTGCCCCGGCGCTGCAATAATTTCGCCGCACTTCAGTGTGCCCAGGCGAAGATTTTGGCGCATCACTTTTAAAATACGCTCCTCGCAGCAATCGGCCGATTTTCTAAAACTCGCTGAAAAGCTGCCGTTATCATGCGAGAGTCAGATGGATGCCGGAGATTCAGAAATCTGTTTCGGTAAATCCTCAACGCAAGAGAAGCATTGCCAATGGCTTCTCCTAAATACATCAACATGTTGCCGTATTCACGAGTACTGTACACGTATACGTCAGGCATTGTTTAACACAACAATAAAACAGTACTAAAAACGTAGCAATAATAACTAAACGCAAATTTAAAACCAACAAAACATTAAATATGGTTCAATAGCTATCGATTAATTAGACGACCCGACTCAGTTCGTGAGCAAACGTGCGCGTGCGTTATACGCGCACGTTTGCTCACGAATTGAGTCGGATCGGAAAGGAACTTACTGGAGTACTAACAAAATCAAACATGCCGCATGCGTGCGGTGCCGGCAAAGGCTCGGACGCTGGCGAAGCGGTCGGTGTCTTTTAATGCTCAAAGATCAACAAATTACCGCGGCGCAAATGTTAAAAGTATTAGGAAATTGTACTTATGCTATAAAACAGTTTTTGTTTTTTTACTTTTAAATAAGATTTAACGGGTTTTTTAGATGAAATAAATTAAAATAATTATCCCCTATAAATTAATTGGTTTTACTTACTAAATGACGGATCCAGTTATTCCAATAAACGAGCGCGCGTCGTGTGACTTTAATTATTTTATTTAGGAAAACAAACAATCGTACATCGTATATTATATCTAGATACACAGTATGCTATAAGTAAATGTACAATCCACTACGTTTCCACATGTTTCAAGCTTAAATACGATACAGTTTTGCTAAAATTTAATACAATCAATATACCCATATACAATATCAATTACATTGACATAAAGTTTTAATTCAATTGATTCACGCGCGCTAGTTGCTTGAAACTGTACACGCACTGAGATTTTTTTAGTCAATCATAGCTAAAGTCGACGATCTTTTACTTTATTTCATTAGCTATCGATCATCGGCTTACATACAAAACTGTTATTAAATGCAAGACACGGTCCATTAATTTAAAACGTTTGACGCTTTATGTTTCTACTTATTTTATTTTGGCAGCACTTTGCAAAGGATGCCTAAACCGTAAAGTCGCACGGCTCTCGGCAAGCGCGTTTATGCATCAGCTGTTTTTTTTAAAAATAAATTGCATGCAAGATTTGTAAAAAAATGTTTTTAAATGTGTTTAATCCAAAGTAATGGTTCATTTAACTGTTTTTACAGTATAATCACGAATCGAGAATCACTAGGCCTATCACCTATCTTCGTTTTCGGAAGGGTTTCCCTTACATCCTGTATAATATTTTCACAGGTATTTTTCTTATTTTAAGTAGGAAATCATCAAATTACTTCTCCCGCTCCGGGTGGAGCAGGAGGGCATGTCAGACTTTTACTGACTAAAACCCACCCGTGTTCCCTTAGTTGTCTGTCTGCCAGGGGCCACGGTATCTCTTTCGAACAACCCGCACCCCTGGCAGGCATCGGCCCTTGCGGGCGCCATCAGTTGATGCTGACATGAACTGGACCAGGGCCGGACGCGAGAGATCGCCGCCACCGATCGCCTCCACGAAGACACGGTGGTGCTCCGCCCAAGCCAGGCAGACCTCCACCGTATGCTCCACCATGTCCTCAGGGCGGTCTTCACAGTAAAAACACCCGGGTGTTTCCTCCCGCCTTATCCGAAACAGGAACCTCCCGAAATAACCGTGTCGGGTGAGGATCTGCGTCGATCTGCGTGAGGATGTCGCCACTCCTCAAAGAGGGGATTTACCGCCGTTATCGTGGCGTGCCCAGCACTGGATTGCGACAATCGCATTCTCCATGTCACCATGCGATCCCGCCGGAGCTCTGTCAAACACATGGCTTCGGACTTGTGCAAGGCCACCTCGAGTTCCAGTTGCTGGATTCTATCCACAATCGCCACAACCCCGTGTGTCAGTAAGTCGGACGCCGCTTGGTACGACTTCCCTTGCGCCAGGACCAGCGTGTCGTCAGCGTAGCAAACTACACTGACGCCGCTAAGGAAGTCGGCACGCAGCACCCAGTCGTACTCGATGTCACGAAGTGGGGCCTATCCCCCAAAATTATACTATGGCTGTACACCGCCACATTCCATGATCACCTACGGGGCCGTGGTCTAGTGGCCCCGCACCAAGCTAGCTACAGCCTCCAACAAACTACAGCGCATGCAAAGACTAGATTGCTACCACGGGCTGCATGAGGACCACTTCTACTGCAGCTATGGAAGCCATGCTCGGACTACCGCCGCTCCACCTGTTCATACAGCAAAAAGAAACGATGGCGGCGGCGCAACTTAAGGCAACACATTTCTGGAGTAAGAGAGACACTCAAACACACTGCGCTGCTTAAGGGACTCAACAGTGGGTTCCCCATTACAAAGGCAATTAATGACCGGGTGCCCAAACAATTTATCTTTGACAAAAAAAAAAAAAAAAAACTTCATGAGGATCGACGATGCGAAGGCTTGCACCCCGCAGAGCTACGGATCTTCACGGATGGATCAAAAACAGGTAGTGGCACAGGTGCTGGAGTCTTCTCGGAGGACCTCAACATACAGATAGCCACACCATTGGTGGTCCATAACCCAGTGTTCCAGGCCAAATGTATGGGCATTTCCCTTGCCGCGTCTGCTATCATGGCCAGAGAATTTAAAGACCACTCGATCCGCATACTCTCAGAAACCATGGCTGTTTTGCAAGCGCTGAACAAACACACAGTTGACTCTGGGCTGATATACAAGTGCCACCAGCGCCTAAACCAGGTAGTAAGCCTCAATAACATTACCATTCAATGGATCAACTAGCCACTAACTAGCTTCAACTTTCCAACTGGTCGACTTTTTGACAATTCAAAAGTACCTTTAAATGGTCTAATTGAAATAAATAGTTTGAGTTTGAGTTTGATCAAAGGACACAGCGGTTCGCTAGATAACGATACAGCAGATGAAATTGCCATGAGGTGGTCGGGATGGCACCAGTGGGACCAGAACCCATCGCGCCTCTCCCCTTCGGGTATTTACACACTCTGGTAAGGAAACGAACCAGAGACTAACATCACAATATATGGCTGGATCTAGGTGCGTGCAGGCAGGCTAAGGAAGCACTTCCTGCGATCGATGCCCACCTCACAAAACAGGTTCTCCGTCTAACTAAACCACAGCTGAGTACAGTTACAGCAGCTGTAACTGGCCATGGGTCATTTAACAAACATCTCTTTGTCATAGGAGTAACAGACAGTCCGCTGTGCAGGGCCTGCATGGAGGACGACGAGACAGAAGCGCACGTGCTGTTAAACTGCCCGGTGGTCGCCAATTACAGGACTAAATACTTCGGTAACCCAGGTACCCTACGTGGGATTGTCAGCAACACTAAGGCGTTGCTGACCTTTCTCGAGGAGCTGGGGTGGATCGAATGACCGATTCTCCCACCCGTACGCAAAATACGCGCTTTGACTTGGAGTTGCGGACGGCTTGCCTTCCGTGATCCCACACTTTTACGATTATCTATAAAACTAAGCATTCTATCTCTCTCTCATACTTGTGGTTTGTGAACACAAAACGCAAAGCAGCGGAATTTCCCTTCTGGACGTTGTAAAAATGGTGAAAAGACGCAAGTGTTGCGATTTTATATTAATTAAATTTTACTGCACAAATTAATTATAAAAACAAAACTATTTCTATTAAAGAGGTAATTTAATGTAGTTTTTATTAAAAACCTAACAGATTTATTAAATTTAATTATAGTAATAAATTGTGATGACTTCATTGTAAATAGCATGTAAATGGCATGAAATCGTGGTTTAAACGCAGGTGGTCCGAAAAGAGACGGCGTATGAAGGCCGTCAGGTAAATGATAAATGATATTATTTCAGTAAGTAGTTTCGTACAAACACTTTTACAAGTCAATCATTACTTAAAAAACTAGATGTGGTCGGCGGTTCCTATCTAACTACTCTGAGAAGAAGGGTCGAAACAAACTGAGCGGTGAGATTATGTCTGGACTTTAAAAGACACTGTGATAACTGAGAAAATATAAAAAAACATGACCCACGTAGTCTTTATACATTCACAATAATAAAATTAAAATAATATAATACGGCACAAAATAAATATTCATGTCATTGTATTTATACAAATTCATTTATGTTTATGTGTGTGTAAAAATCCGGAAATAATATTGATCAGATCATTTGACCGTTACGTCATTTAGGTGTTCACCAGTTGGAAATATTCTAACTGAAACAGTTCAAAATTCACAACAAACACAACTCAAATCTAAACAGCTCTTCAGAAAACTTGAAACACAATACAGATCTTAATTGTGGCGTTGTTTAATGACATCGTGTGACAAGAGTCTCTTATGTCTCTTGTCTGTCTGATGCAATGCGGTTCCTCAACTATTGGGGCCTTCGGGAATTCGGCCACGTTTGTAGCGCTCACTAATGAAGCCCAAGTTTTGTGCCACACAGTGCCTCTTGGTGGTGAACTTTGAGGAAGCTGAATATTGAATGGAAGGTTACATTGCTTTCATTTGAAATGCATGTTTACCTCGTATGCTTCTGAATGTTAGACTCTGGTACGTTATTAGACCTGAGTACTGGTGATATTAGACGTGAAGTTTTGGAAGTAAACTATATAAAATTGGAAGTAAACTGTGAAAATTTAAGATTTGCTGTGTGGAAATAAGAACTACAAGCTACTTTTATCTTCTAAACTGCCGACACACATACGTGCCGACACACGGGCACATTATAATCGTGGCACGTCACGAAAACATGGCCCACGCGCCGCCATGCCGTGTGGACGACGCACGTTCTACGCTAACTGTGACAAATACGCGCCCACTTGTTCGCTACACTGTCGCGGGGTCACTTACTATACGTGTATGTGCAGCAGGCTTGGCGTCCGTTATAAATGGGGGGCTACGTTTCTTAGTGCGGAATTGATTATTTTGTCACAGGAATGAAAATGTCTCGGAATTGATTTACGCGTAATTTCTTCGCAGATGTACCAAAACTATATTTTCAAAGCTATTTTATCGAAACTTGAATTTTGCAGAATACGTTAGTTGAAAAGGTGGCTGAAATGTATGAACTCGTTTATAATTCGCATGTCATTAAATCTTTAGCGTTCATACCGAACTTTAATAAACACGATTGGTCAAGCCTCAACTAAAAAAGCTCCCTCACAAAAAGCTCATAAATCTCCAACAGTGAAAGCCTGAGTCTCATATCGCGATCACAAGATATCTCGTAAACTTAAAGAGTTAGTTTAATAACGTGTCTCGCATCCATTACTCAGATTCTAGGCGAGCGTTTAAAGCATGGCTGTGCAGCGCGCAGTGGAGTGGCTCTGCGGATGGCGGCAAGATTAGCAATTCCGATGTGCCAGTGTTTACTGCTCTTCAGTCGTACTCAAGCATAGCTCACTGTACTTCGTCTGCTGGCTTGAAGATACAGCATCATTACTTAAGATATGCAGCTGAAACATCCGCGTATGCAATGTAACAAACAATATGTTACACTATCTTGTTTCATGACCCATATAATATGGCTTGGATGCCGAAGTATCGGATTCTTTGTCAATGTTTCTTTCATTTGTGTTCCTTCCTGCTTAAGAGTGCCCTACTTAGCCTACTTTGTACCGGCAAGTATGTGCAAGATTTGTTCGCCCGTAAGACGTGGGGTGTAGATTTTAATGCGACGGCATTAGATTTTGACTTCTATTCCAGTTTGAGAAATAACGTCTCGTTTTCCGGTGCGATGTGCAGGCGTTTTCTAATTAGTCTCGTAATTATAACGCATGTGTCAGTTTGGTTCCCTTTGCAGAGTAATTGGAGCTCAAAATCTTTTGAAAAGTCGTGAGATGAGAAACATCAGAAATGAATAAATGCCGCTGCAATGTAGTCGGTTTCATTGTAGAAAACTGTATATTTTGTACAGGTTGAACTCATTTTTCTCAGTCAAGTCTCGGTAGTTCCACGAAGGTAAGCTTTTAATTAAACTTATAAAGTGTATCGCGAGATAGCACATTCATTTGGAAATAATAGTTTGTAGTTTGCACCATGTATGTGTACAATGTGGATACAATCAAAACCAAAACTCACTTATTCAAAATTACATAAGACAGTCCCCAAAAAAGGTCCATCCTTCGCCCCTTCCTAGTGCCTTCTCAGCAGCATAGCTGACAGTCAGTAGTACTACAGTGAAATAAAATACTGGCACTAGAATTTCCAAAACACTGTAATACACGAGCATTGTAGTACTTTGAAACGATCAAATAAATCGATTGTAGGTTTTGCCAATCTTTAACTAGGGGCCATTCAAGTATTACGTAAGCACTATAGGGGGGCGGGGCGTGTTTGGTTTGCTTATTTTTGATGACATGGGGTATGGGGAGTCTGGAGTCTGGATGGTGATTACGTCAGCAGTCTTTTTTTTTACTTTTTAGAATTTTCTACAAAATTTAGTCGATTTTGGTTTGAACACATAATTATGGCAACCATACTTGTCTAATAATGGCTCGAAGAAAACGATGTAAATATTCCAAAATCACACGAAAGTGAGCAAACGCACAACACTGAGCAGTAAACTTCCATTGTCATCGAAGACTTAGTCATGGATTTGTGTGTCACGGACTGAAGACTGTTAATTTGAAGTAATATACCAAACTTTAAAAAGAAGTTTGTTTTGTTCGTTAATGTAAATAAAGATAATAATAACTGAATAAGATCTCAATAAAATTACATTAAATAAATATTAAGTCCTCTATTCCAAGCCTATTCCTTATTTCTAGACATAACTGCTGCTCATGAATCAATAAATAAACCAGAAAACATTGAAAACTGCATGTACCAATGTTTACGTGAGCATGGGAGGGGGTAAGATCTTTGCTTACTTTTGCTAACGAGTATGGGGGGTTAATAATTCCATAAAATCTGCTTACGTAATACTTGAATGGCCCTTTAGGTATAGTAATTAAATTATTGGATATTTATTATTCTATGTAGGCTGGGAACGTTATTATGTACAGGGTCAAATTAAATTAGATAGGAAACTGCAGACGTGATGAATATCGAGATCTTAACACGATACAATTATTTCAAACAGATTAGATGTAGTTTTTTGGGGGTTTCTTGAAGTAAGAGTTGACAAAATTTGTTTGATTTTGTTTTATCGTATTTAGGTATCGATACTCATCACTTATGTGAAGTTAACACAAAAAAAAAACTGACCAACAATGTTTACTTAAGATATTTTGTTAATTTTCTCATATTTAAGTGAACCAAGTATGTTGTTTTGAGAAATGAATTTCTTTAAACCGAAAAAAACTGATATTTTAAGTGACCACACAAACTGCAGCCCCTGACGCCACAAAAAAATCTTAACAACTGATATTTCAAGTGACTACACAATCTGCGGTCCATGATGCGCCACAAAAAAATAATTAAATTAGTTCCTTTTTGTTTGATCAAGTTTAGATAAATGTCATGTTTAAATTAATGTAGAGTCGTCGTCCCCATATAATATATTGTATAGGTACCTACGTAAAAATAATTGTGTTATTGTAAAACTAATGTTTCGAATATGCGAATATTCGAAACAATAGTTTGTGCGAATAATTATGTTATTTGCATGGTCGGCATTAACTAGAACTACAAACTACTTAAAGCATACAAGTACCAGTAAATATATCATATACCTACTGGTGCTTATGTGCTTTATTACTGCGTACGATAGGACTTCTAAAAGTAAAGCACGAAAACAATTTACTGAGAATTGTTGTGGGAAAAAAGTATCGCGATTAATGCATTATTGTAAAGTTTATATTTAATCATTTGGACTTTCAAAAGGTTTTGTTTCTTTCAAAAGCTTGAAGCTTATAGCCACGTTATTGGTGGATTCCAGGCGCACAGCGTACATATTAGATGGTACGTACTTATGCATGCGATTCTGTTTGATTTGCGGCCGCTACTCCGATTGATTGATTCATTAGTATCTGCATAGAGCGGGTACTAATCAGAGCTCGCTCGCAATAGCGTCGAATGCGAAATTAATTACCTACGTGCAATTTCATATTTTTCAACGAATCTTGTTTCAATTTAACCCATTTTGTACAGCAATATTTTTTAAGACCTTTAAATACTACATATAGGTATATACTTTCATAAACAGAAATTTTGTTTAATTTTTAGAAAGTAAATATTCATAATTAATTTTATAAATTTTAAAGAAAATTAAAAAAAAACTCAGTTAAAGTTTCATCCTAAGTTGTATCTCCACAGTCTTCCGTATTTACTATTCTACGCGATTTTTGTTGTGTTTTGTGATGTTGAAAACTTTCTGTAATTTATTTCTCGTTAAATACCTAGTCAATAGTCATAGTATATGTAACACTACCTGTAAATAAGTATACTTACTCTAATTATTTAGCAAAAATGTCTGAAAACATACCAATAAAACAACATCTGCCATAAACTACAAAACATTATAGTTATCATGCCGCACGAAGCCAACGAAATAACCAACATTTTTTATTGCCGGCCGCCCAATGCGCAGCTGCTAAGCGTCCTCGCTATTGTCGTGCGAGTCCAGTGCGCAATGTATCACATGGTAGTCGGCTGTGTTGCAAAATTGATGCGACCTCAGAGCGAGGGCTGGCGCGTGCAAGATTCATGTCGATGACAGATGAATTATGCATCGCCTCGAATGAGATGTTTTTCGAGAATGTTCTAGTGACCGAGTGGTGTGCCAACCCTACAGGGTGAGTGATTGTATGCTAACCCGTGACTGTGAACCACTGAATTAATGTAGCTGTATGTGTTGTACTGATTAGGAGAAGTACTAGGGTTTTTTTTTGGATGGGAAATCATCAAATAACTCCTCCCGCTTTGGGTGGAGCAGGAGGGCGTGTCAGATTTTTACTGATTAAAACCCACCCGAGTTCCCTCAGTTTCCTGTGTGCCAGGGGCCGCGGTATCTCTTTCGAACAACCCGCACCCCTGACAGGCATCGGCTCTTGCGAATCCCACCAGTTGATGCTGACATCTCTTTAATGCGCGCGTGGAACACAACGCGCCGTCGACCCGGGCTTGGTCCTTACCGTACAGCGAGCTACCCATTACTCGCGTCCGTAAGCCCGCGCCTATACTGGCTAGGAATCAACCTGGGATTTCCAACGCCCAGGGCGTCTCCTGCGGCGACTAAGGCCATGAGGGTACATATAATGCCTCTCCCTCACGTGTGCCGCTTCCCTCTTCGCGAGCATTACTGCTTCGCAGAAGGAGGTGACGGCTACCCATGCACTCTCGCTCTGTACCACGGCCTGAACCAGTGCCGGACATGATAGATCGCCGCCGGCCATCACCTCCACGAGGACGCGGTGGTGCTCCGCCCAAGCCAGGCAGACCTCCACCGTATGCTCCACCGTGTCCTCAGGGCGGCCTTCGCAGTAGAAATACCCGACCGTTTCCTCCCGCCTTATCCGAAACAGGAACCTCCCGAAACAACCCTGTCCGATGAAGACCTGCGTCAGGCTTAAGGTGAAGACGCCGTGCCACCTCTCAAGCTACTCCTCAAAAAGGGGACTTACCGCCGCAAACGTGGTGTGCCAAGACGTACTAGGGGCTAACCCGCGCGCCCGCCGTGGGAGACGCCCTGGGCGTCGGGAATCCCAGGCTGATTCCCTGATACATTTTAATTGTTAACTGTTTAGAGGTTTTTGATTGGGTCCGGGTTAAAAAAAACACAAACTTTTATTTCTTGCTTTTCAAACTTAATATAGTGATAGTAAACACGATATGACCGATCAGACCCTGCTCACCATTTATCTATAACCTGCACCCTAATTGCGTAACGCGCGATTAATCATAATTGGTTTCATTTTGACAGTTCAACAATATTCACTGCGTTATTTACGTTGTTGAGCAGACACATTTTCGAACACATGAAGCAATGGTTTAGCCATCTGTTTCAAAACGAAACAAATTATGATGAATCGAGAGTTACGCAATTAGGGTGCTGTTCATTGGTACCTTTTTAATGAGCCCAAACACGATACTTCTGCTGTTTGTTGGTGACGAAGTTGGGTTGGGTATCCTGGAAATTCCAGGTGATGTTTCAGCATCAGTTCTATGTTGCTTTGTTCGTCTTATATCATTGAAGTAATAGAATACCAAATTTTGACTCGATCAGATCCGTGGAAGATGCTCAAATCCGTCAATCATAAATCAGAAAAGAGCTGATAATCTTCAAACGGCTGAACCAATTTTGATGAAACATGTCTAACATCTGCACCCAAATCAGTTAACCCGTTTAAGCGCTACAGTGCCACAGACAGACACACACACATAGCGGTCAAAGTTATAACTCCCCTCTTTTTGCATCGGGGATTAAAAATGATGAGCTAAAGGTCAAGTAGATAAATAGTGGTTAGCCAGAGTTTATAGAAGCATTGAAAGTCTTGTAAAAACCTTAGAAAAATGACCACTAAATACATTGTAACTACTAATTTTAAAACATATTTGCGCACGTCGCATGTAAAATTACTCAATAACTCGCTAAGCCACACATTTGCCTACGATGGCGTCGACAAACAAGCAATGTATTAAAGTATGCAGGTGTATTTTGTGCTACACGGCGCCCAACCTCCGCTGGCGGCCTGCACCCGGCGCTCACTGGCGAGGCCAGCCCACGCGCCCGGAAAGCAATTAGAACAACTGAGACGTGTAATGAGTGACGCGACGCCCGCCGCTGCCGCCACCACGCTGCGTCTATGCCGCGTTGCAGCTGCGTTACGCTGCGATGGATATAGCTCGGAAAATGTAACTGCCCTGTTAAACCTCGGTATTTTTGATTGGTTCTGTTGAAAATATGTGAAATATATTTTTTGGTAAAAATAAAATAATACTTAAACTTAATAATTACATTTTTTGCAAAATTAATTGAATTATTTCAAGTTTATTTTACCAAAAAGGTGTTATCTTTTAAACCATGTTTTAAGGGCAATGAAAATAAAAAAATGGATACAAAGATCGTGATAATATCTTTCCATCAATGAAATCATAGGTAAACGTCGCTCTTACCCCTGATCTGTGCCTCACCCAGGGGATATAGCAAGCTTGTTGATTTTGCAATCAATCTTCTAAAAACAGCTGGTAGAGGTCAAGTATGGAGACTGCCCGGGCTTGGAAGTTGACCCCTTTCACTGTGAGATGGTATAATCTTACCCTTATCTCCTAGAGTGGGGGTTAAGATTAATATTAGCTCTCACCAACTATTTGCTCTTACTTTGTATTTTGAATTTGAGAATTTTTTGCTAAGTGGTAAAATGTTCTTTGTAAAACACTTAATTAAAATAACCATTGCGCCTATTACGGGTGGTACATATAGCTAAATACTAGCAGGTACTGCTAGTATTACCACCGAGATTGTTAAACCCACTCATTATAGTAATAGGTATAATGCAGCGCGTGGCTGCATCGTATTCCTTCCACAATTGAAATTACACACGATATTATCAAAACCAAACCGCACCAGAGGGCTTATAACAAAGCTCCACATTGCTGCATAACTATTTGAGTGTGGTCGCCCAAAACCTTTGCAAAACTACAAATAGTTCACCACAACAGAATGTTATAATTTATTCAAAATATCACGTTTATTATAACATTTGCAATTAACATAGCGTAATGATATATTTCTGAAGTTGATCCGCTTTGAAGAGAAATGTTGGTTGCGCTGCAATTTAAAATTTTCAGTGCGGGAGTGGAGACAAGAATTAACATGTAAACTGGAAATATTTTTGATGGATTTCCGGCATTAAAAGTTTTGAGGATGTCAAAATAATGAGTGGAGAATGCACTCTCAAAGCGAAGTGTATTGCACTGAAAAACAACCAACGGATTATCAAAACTTAAAGTTATTTACCGTTGTACCTGTAGTTAACAAACTCAAAGTATTCTTTTCAATCTCAAAAACTTGGTAAAGTCAAGGGTCTCCAGAGAAGATCACTCGCTGTATAAAGTTCTTTAAGACGTAGATAATGGTATTGAAAAGAGAAATGTACAAGCATTAAAAGCCTATTATGTTCCCACTGCTTGGACAAAGGCTTTACAAAAAGTTTAAAAATGCAAATTTATTTATTTTGGGAAATCAAAATCAAAAGTCATTTATTCAAACTAGGCTGAGAGTCAGTACTTTTTGAACGTCAAAATTACATAAGACAGTCCCCCAAAACGCCCGCCCTTCACCACTGCCTAGTGCTTTAGCTGGGAAGAAGAAGTGGCGGAACAAACTCCCCAGCAGCACAGCTGTCTGTTAAGTTGGAAGAAGTTGATTCTATACAATAATAGGTAAGTAGTCGTAATTAACATTCAACAATAAATGAAAAAATCATTAATAAATAATAAAAAAAAGGAATGGTTTATACAGTCAAATAAAATAAACAATGATATGAAGTAACTTATAATGACCTGTAAGTAGGTAAGCTAATTCTAGTGAAAGAACACAAACGTTGTCTTGAGTTAATCACAGGGACCAACAATTCTTATCGTTTAAGTAGTCATTGATAGAATAGTATGCCTTAGAACAAAGGTTTTTTTTTTTTTGGGTGGGAAATCATCAAGTAACTTCTCCTGCTCTGGGTGGAGCAGGAGGGCGTGTCAGACTTTTACTGACTAAAACCCACCCGTGTTCCCTCAGTTGCCTGTGTGCCAGAGGCCGCGGTATCTCTTTCGAACAACCCGCGCCCCTGAAAGGCATCGACCCTTGCGGACCTTACCAGTTGGTGCTGACATCTCTTTGAGGCGCGCGTGGAACACAACGCGTCGTCGACACGGGCTTGGTCCTTACCGGACAGCGAGCTACCCATTACTCGCCGTCCGCAAGCCCGCGCTTACGGTGGCCGGGAATCAGCTTGGGATTCCCGACGCCCAGGGCGTCTCCAGCGGCGGCTACGGCCGTAAGGGCGCAGAGAGAGGCGGCGCACGTGAGGGAGAGGCAGTAATGCCTCTCCCTCACATGCGCCGCCTCCCTCTTCGCGAGCATTACTCCTCCACCGTATGCTCCACCGTGTTCTCAGGGCGATCTTCGCAATGGTAACACCCGGACGTTTCCTCCCGCCTTATGCGAAACAGGAACCTCCCGAAACAACCGTGTCCGGTGAGGACCTGTGTCAGGCGGAAGGTGAGGACGCCATTAGAACAAAGGTTGGATTTTACTTTATCTTCATACGCATTAAAATGTTAATCTAGCAAAGAAGAGGGAAGCTTGTTATAAAAGGTTATACCAAGCCCAACAAATGAGTTATGAACTTTATGAAGCCGGTGAAAGGGAGCACGTCATTTTTCCTTACTTAGGTAGGTTCAATTGAGGTAAGGGACAAAATACCCAAAATGAGTTGAGTATACGGTTTTGTCCAGAATTTTTCGCTCTATCGAATGGTGAATATGAAAAAATTCTAGCTCAAGAAAAATGTCCCTTACCCTAATGATTTTGGATCCGAATTTCGAATCAGCCCCATAATAACAATGTATCTGAAAAACTATGCAATATAGGAACTTGAAATGGTGTAATTATCGCCGCCAATCCACTTCAAATAAGGTAAGGGTCTTCCCTAAGGGTCAAAAGTGTGTCCTTCATTTTCTGTCAAAAATCTCTTTACAATGTATTTTTTTCATAAATTTTTTCAACAAGTCCTTTACACAATTTTTTCATTGATAGATTGGATCCAACGTAGAGGTCAATTTAATGTAAGGGACGGGACTACAAGATACTTGGTCAGTAAGGGACATTATACGTTGTTGTAACGGACATATATTTTCTTAAATAGCTAACTTATTTAAATAACAAAGACAAAGAAAGTCAACGTATATTCTGCAAAACGGAAACTACTATAAACAAAAAGTCTCCTCTAGGTACTTGTTTGTGGAGAATCCCACAGCATGGCACAAATTGCCCACTCCGCACGAACCATTACATTTTTGAGTGGCTTTAATTGCTCCCGAAGAATGCTAGTGACGCAATTACAACACTGTTACTTTATACTGCACTGAACTGCAACACAATAATAATCAATGAATTTAATGAATTGTTAGACATGAATGCTACGCCGCAATTTATTTTGTAACGTAGAACATTGCATTTGTTGTGGTTCCGGTTTACTATTAGTGTTTTTTAAAGTAAGTGTTGGTGTGGATGTTTCTAAATCGTTGTTCATCATTAAATTTATAGTATTCGGTATAACATTGCAAGTAGGCATCAATAATTCGTTACTGTTCTACTGTAGAAAAGATGCTTCTTCTCATACATAGACAAAACGATCAAACAAGACAAACTTCGCCTAGTTAGTGTTCCAAATAGACAGCATTACGTACGACGGCGCAACAGGATACACGTAATATTCACTGTCGTCTGTCGTCATGTTGGATTAGAGTGACAATTGACAAACTGTCATTCTGATGGGGCGTCACATCTGTGGGAGCGAGGTTGTAGACTCACTTTTTGCTTAAGAGCTGCTGGCGCACCGAATCGCTTAAATCCAGCGGTATCATAGAAGCGTTTTTTTTTTTTTGTGAAATCCATTAGTAGTTGCTAATTACAGTGGAATATGCCTTCGGTTATTTTGTTACCTAAGTTATATTTTCAATAAAGTTAACCTCTTTCAATCCAAGTGGACAGTGGATCATACTGAAATGGGCCATCCTGAGTTCATACATATTTTGTTAAACAAAATAAATACAAACATTAACAAACTAAACCATACTTTACAAAAAAAACATAGACAATAACATCAAGTAACATAGTAAAAATTTTGCTCATAAATGTCTGGTACAAGTCGCAGGCTGCAGAGGTTTCCGTTGCGCCGCGCGTTGTGGCCATTATACGTTTGAGTGGCTGTAATTGCTTTCCAAGAGGCTCCGAGGCTAGGAGCGTTGGCTACACGCTCAGTCGCTAGATACTGGAGAACGTACTCATTTAGAAAGCGCTGTTTATGTATCTTTTGAGATGATAGATGACGGTAATTATTATTCTGTGCGGTCAAGTTGTGAGTGTGGCGTGAAAATTATTTTGCCAAATATTTTACAAATTGTATGACAATGTGCGGTTGGGCTACTAGTAGTTCCTTTCTTGGCATAAATATTTAATTGCTTTGTATATTTATCTAAATTGTAGAAATGTAGTACATAGAGATTCCTTCTTGTAAATTACTCATTAGTAATTACCCTTGTCTGTACAAACCAATTCGCTTTAATCATAATAGATAGATATAATAGTTTAGACACGTATCACCTTATATTAGCGAAATACGACGACACTTATTAGCATAACACCGAGACGATGAACACGTCACCACAATTATATCGCGCGGGAACATTCCACTTGATTTACTACGAAAGTTAAGTTGCCGCCATTTGCAAATTCATACACTCGTGATAATGTATGCAGGACTCGACGTTTCGACGATGTTACAATTAGTTTTGGGTATATTTTCAACGCTGATAGATAGTTTTAATAAATAGTGACAGTTCATTAATAAAATAATAGTTTGAATTGAAGTATATTCACATTTTTTTAGATAAAT
Organism: Antitype chi; assembly: GCA_947359405.1. NCBI lineage: Eukaryota > Metazoa > Arthropoda > Insecta > Lepidoptera > Noctuidae > Antitype > Antitype chi. Next base: position 24,249,073 of record OX375808.1, read on the forward strand.
TTACTAATTATAACTATTTTTTATAAATCTGATGATAATATTGCAACTATTCAACAGACTATTTTTGTTTTATACAGAATATAATTCAGTGCTAAATTGTCTAATACAATAATGACAATAATTTAACACTGGATTTAATTCTTTATGCAACAAAACTCTACTGTTGAAGACTTACAATTTTACAAAAGTATGAGGGTTACGTGTTGTGTCATACGGCTACAAAACACAACATCCCGCCTTAACATTATCATACAAACAGGCTTCATAAGGCCAGTTAACAACATTGCACTTTAAAGGCAGCAATAGTGCGTAAGTAATAGCTATTAGCTAGGCCATCGCCTACACTACTGCTGACCTACTTCCTACAATTTGTCCAGGATACTGAAGTACTGCTAAAATCGCCGGCTAAAAGCTAATACAAATAGCCAAAGACGTGATAAAGATCTATTTTCGCAGGTACGTGAGATCAACCCTCCTTAATGTTGCACCCCAGATCTTATTAAGTTAAGATAGAAATGACATTGTTGAAACTGAGATAGATAAAAATATGCGAAAAGCTCAAATCCCACTTTATTGAATAAAACCAGGAAATTTCAATTTTGAATCTCATAATAACAGTGTCCATTCTTATGGTATATTTTATAACGAGGGACTAAACGAAGCCATAATATACCAGAGTTGGTTTGACTCCCGAGCGTGCGAGGGAGTCAATGAAACCAAGGGTATATTAAGTTGGTGTTTAGTCTCGAGGTGCAAACTGTACTTTTCACTTTGAGTGCGAGAAAATAGTCAATTTAGTACAAAAACATGTACTTACCTAATAAATATTACTTTATGAAATAAAAATCACAAAATTTATTAGGTATGTCCTTTGCTCTTTGCTCGACGTCAAACTCTTCACCGAGAAATATAATATACCACAACTGTCACTGGACATTCTTAATAAATGTATTTAAAGCCGAACAAATTTACACTCGACAAAAATTCTGAAATTTTAGCGGTCAGTTTTTTCTTCTAAACCAGTCACAGATTAACAATTTAAACCACATGGCGCCACCTTGGCAAAAACCATGGAACTAAAACTCTCAACATTTTCGCAATGAAGATGGTCCCACAGACATATAAAACAGTAGCAGACCAAACATTCGCTAAAAAATGCGTACCCATTACGCACACATAGAGAGTGTTGTCGATACAGGGCCGGACTAGGGCCGGTTGCCGGTATTATATAACGATATTGAAACGACCGATAATCTTACTGAAAATCCGCGAAAATCGATATTCTCTGGGTAAATGAAGTGTAGATTACTTATCAATAAAGTCTTAACGAATATAACCACCCATCTCTTCTCGTGGTTACTGTAAAAGGCGACTAAGGTAATATTTTAAGAAGACGGTGGGCGGCAGTCCTTTCACCTCCTTTTAACGGTATATTTACACACAGACCGTTGACGGGCATCAGTATCGGATAAAATAACTCTCCCTGCAGTCATTAACCCGTATGCCTAGCTTGGTGGGACCTAGAGTTAAGGTGTTGGTATGCCTGAAAGCTAGCTTATAAATATGTCAGGAATTTTGAAATAAAACAATGAATTTATTGAATATATACATATTTATTTTGTACTTTTTTAACTTTATTTATTTATATATTCTTTATTGTACACTACAAAATTACAATAAACAAAAAAATACACAATAATATATACAATAGGCGGCCTTATCGCTTTCCGCGATCTCATCCAGGCAACCATGAAATGGACAGGAGCATAAAATGGGGACGTTGTTGGTGCAAATAATGTGTTTACAATATACTTAAATAGATACACAGATATATACATATCCTAAATAATAGATACATAAATACATATATACAAAATTTAAAACGAACGAAAATAAAAGCCTATACAGAGATTATTACAGTTTGGTACGAAAACAAGATAACAACGACAAGTAATGTTCTTTATTTTCATAAGTTAAAAACTACTGGTCCTAAAATAATAATATGTACAGGTATACAAAAAATAAAATAATCATAGGGCATCAAATAATACGTCCGCATCGTTGTCAATGGGAAAAGTGGCCAACAAAGGCTAACGGCTCGAACATAATAGGTTCCAATAAGATTGAAATATTTGCGCCATTTGAGGTTCAGTTTCAATCCTGGAGTTTCATGTTTTTAAATCCATGCATTCCGTAAACTTACATCCTTTGGAAACCTGGAAAAATATTAGTAAGCTCAATTATTACCTGCTGAATGAAATGTTAAAATTATGTGAGTAGCCTATACCGATTTATGTCCACCATCGTTCATATTATCCATCACACAGACAGGGTAACATAACCGGCTAATGAGACACAATTGATTTTCTATTGTAACGTATCACATGTGTACGCGCCGGGCCGGAGCGATTCTATAAATTTTATTATCATAGAATGTATGTTTACACTGGCAATCTGCACTCTGCAGTATTTTCAAACTATGTCACCAAAAAAATTTGAAATATCGTAGAGTAAACCGAGTCTCTATTTGATAATTCCATAATAGGTAAATATTTTCCATACAATAAAAAATATCGTCTTTGTTGCCAAATCCGTCCCTGACTTCACAGCATAATACAAAAACTTACCGATGAAAGGTCAATTCAGGTGTTTTATGGTAGCTATCACTGTCACACTGGTACGCACAGCACTTTACCATTTTATTTTTGTGTAATCGTCCCAAACAATTAATTTTTCAAGTAATATTTCGCGGTTGAAACATAGAACGCGATTCAGGATAAATGTTGACAGACGGGCTACGCGTCAAATTTTGTCTATGTGTGGGTCAGTGTGACAACAGGTGACAGAACGAGATACTGCTTACGACTTGTAGCTTAGCAAAAAAAGGATAGAGAATCAAGTCCATCGACTATGGATTAATGTTTGGTCTGCTACTGTTTTATATGTCTGTGGATGGTCCACACTCCACAGATAATAGTATATATACTGGCTGTTTGAGTTTGTCTATGTCACATGAAGGAAATTAAAAAACGAATTACTTTTTACTCCCTAGGGACTAAAGTGGACACTTTAGTTCCTAGGGAGTAAAAAGTAATTCGCTTGGTAGGGCTATATTGGTGTCTTTTTAGAGCATGAGAAGTGAAAAAGATATTATTAGATATGCTGTTAAGACATTTTAAATCTATAATTGAAATCTGAGTTTCTACTGGCAATGAAGTAAAATCAATTGATTATTTTTATGAAGAGTAGTGCAAATTTTCTCGCCTTTATCATTTGATGCTTTAAACTCCTCAAGTGGTACTATGCCCCCACGATTACTTCCCGACAACTACAACATACCCCCATCTGTGCAGCAGTCATGAGCCGAAGCATTCAACGATAGTCGCCATAAGCGTCGCTGACGCGGTAATAACACTAACCACGCTGTTACAGGCCGTTTGGACCAATAACAGAACGTCTGCCGCACTAATAAAGGTATAACGTCCGATGGAATCATCGGCGGACTTACTGAGAAGCGGCAGCGGTAGAGAAAGATAATACAATTTGAAAATAGTAGTAATTTGGTAAGTACAGTCGCCAACACATCAAGCTACCCCAAAAGGTCAAATTTTCCCAATTGAACATGAACCTTATAATTATGTAATAAAGTTGAAAATCTATCAAAGGAATTTGACAGATTGGTGCAGCTTGATGTGCTGGCGTCTGTACCTAATACAATTACAAACGATTTTTGCAGTTTTTAAATATTTCCTGGATTTGTTTTATCTGTTTTAGAACCAAATGGTGTTCGAAAGAAAAGAAGTTCATTTACGCCTAATCTAGCAAAAATAAAAACAAACATATTTCAATTTAATAATATTTTTTTAATAATAATTTATTTATTTCAAAAAGTGTGGTACAGTCTGTTACAATAAAATAATTTTTAAAATTTAGGGTTAAGTAGAATAGAAATAAAGTAACATAATTGAATCAGGCGTCCTAGCTAGGTTACATAGTAACCTGTATTAAGGTTCGCCAGCCCAGGTTCCCACAGGGGTACAAACATTTTAATAGACTGCTTAGAACTATAAGGTACAAACGTATTTAACTTATACTAAACTAAAAGTGTTAGTACGTGTGTATGTTTTGTGATGTAGGTGTGGTGTGCTTGTGTTTTGTACTGTAGGTGTAGTGTGTGTGTGTTTTGTAATGTAGCTGTGTATGTCTGTGTTCTGTGTTATAGGTGTGGTGTATGTGTAAACTGAAGTGAAAGGGGTTGAGTTTAGATATGGAGTATTAGAGAAGTCATTAAGATTGTGAAGTGAGCAGATATTCAGTGTCGTCGTAGTTTAAAGTGGTTAAAAAGTCAGTTATCTGTTTTTTACACATTTCGTAAGAGGATTGATGTAAAGGTATAGTTTTGTTAATTCTGTTGTATAAAAACGGGCCAAGGTAGTAAAAGAAACGTTTAGTAAAAGCAAAGCGTGTGAAGGGAACTTTGCAAATTTCGTTCTTTCGCCTAAGTGAGGATTGAGTTAGTGTAAAAGGAGTTTGTGTGTGTTGTTGTAATAAATTGTTGAGAATGAATGTTTGCCGTACCGTAAGAACTTTGCATTTTTTGTACAGATCAAAGGTGGGGAAGAGCATTGGTCGGAAAGTAGCAACCTTCAGAATGGCTCTCTGAGCCACTTCCAGAGGTTTGAGTGTAGTTTTCGCAGCTCCACCCCATTTACTAATGCAGTACGAAATCACTGATTGACACATGGCAAGATACACGGTGCGTATCACATAAGTATTGGCAATGTGTCTGAGTGTTTTAAAAATATATATGAGTTTACGAACTCGAGCTGTAAGATGAGTGATATGGGCTTTGAAGTTAAGGTGTTTGTCTAGGATGATACCCAGGTATTTAGTCGTGTCCGTAGAGAAAATTGTAGGACAGTTGCAAATAGCCAAATTGGCTTGGCAGGTGTGAGCTTTCAGAGTAATGGGTGTCAAAGGTTGCGTAGTGGGGTTTAGAGAGAATGTTATGAGTTTTGTTTTATTCGTGTTTAGCGTGAGTGAGTGAGAGATAAGCCATCCATATATCAAGTCAAATCCAGTTTGAGCAGTTGCTTTCAGTTTAGCCCAGGATTCATCATAAAAGGTAATTGCAGTATCGTCGGCAAAAGCGACAATGTTACCAGAGCTCAGGTGCATGTTGCACAGGTCGTTTATGAACACCAAGAACAAAGTAGGGCCTAAGACACTACCTTGAGGCACTCCGAACGAAATAGGCAGCTCTTCACTAAGGCAACCGTCAATTTTAACTACCTGCCTACGGTCTGAAAGATATGAATGGAAGAGTTGGAGTTGAATACCACGTACGCCGAGACATTCTAGTTTAGTTAGAAGACAGGGAATAGGAACGGTGTCAAATGCCTTTGCCAGGTCTATGAACACTGTGAGGCATTTTTTGCGTTGATTTAGTTTATCAACGATTGCATTTATCAGTGTCAAGGCTGCATCAGAAGTTGATCTTTTCTTCCTGAACCCAAATTGGTTGGCTGACAATAAATTATTGCTTTCAAGGTATGAGGTTAGTCTATTATTAATGAGTCGTTCTAAGATTTTGGACATGGCAGGTAGCACCGCAATAGGGCGGTAATTATTGACAGATGTTCGGTCCCCCCCTTTAAAAATGGGATGAATAATGGCCTTTTTGAAAGAAGATGGAAAAGTACCCGAGACGAGGCATAGGTTGAAAATATGACAAAGTACGGGTGCGAGGATTGCAGAGTACCTTTTTATCATGGTTGTAGAAATGCCATCAAAGCCCACTGCAGCATTGGGCTTTAGAGAACCAATAATAGTAGCAATCTCATCCGGATTTGTTTCCAAGAGAACGAAAGAACTCAAACTATTTGAGTTATGGAGCTGGGAATTAGGAGGGCAGCCAACCATTACATTCTGAACACGATCAGCGAGATCTTTACCTATATTTACAAAAAATGAATTAACATCGTTAAGAGACTGAGAAGGGGTTTCTGAGGAGGAAAGTAACTCCGTGGGAGGGTGAGTAATTTTAGTTGTGTTTGTAACACGCTTGACTGTATCCCACAACATCTTTGTGTTACGACCAGCTTTGGAAATTTCATTTGAATCGAACTGTCTTTTAACTTTTTTAAGAATTTTGTTGCAGAAATTTCTGTATCTAGTATAGGTAGCTTTAAGGATTTCATTATCAGAAGACTGTTTGTATTTTTTGTGTAAAATGTCTCTGTTCCTCATGCATCGGAGGAGTCCTGGAGTAATCCATGGTTTCAGGATTCTCTTACGTTTAGCTGTAGGTTTCAGGGTTGAGTGATTATTAATCTCCTGCGATAGAGTTTGGATCAGACAGTCAGTAGCAGCGTTTGGATCATCCATGGAATAAATATGCGTGAATTCCTGATTTTGCATAGAGTTGTCAAGTGAGGCGAAGTCGGTCTTTATGATTGAGGTGTTAGAAAAATTACGGGGTAGCTTCAAATTTAAACAAAGGAGGGTAGAAAAGTGATCAGTAATTGTGGAATCAAAAATGTAGGTAGAAGAGGGTAATTTAGTTTTAAGGATTGTGTGGTCAAGGCAATTATTACCTCTTGTGGGTAGGTGATGGGCTGGTAAAAACCCATGATAAGAAAGACAGTTAAGGTATTCGTGCGACAAATGGTTCATAGTTGATGTTGTGCTATCTATGTTAATGTTTATATGTTTATTTTTTGTTATGTTTTTGTTTTTTTTTATTTGTTTTTTACTACAGTTTGAAAAGTGGTCAAGGACGATAGTATTTCGTTTAAGGATTTGAGAAAGATTTCAATACTCTCGTTAGACGGGGATCTATAAACGCAGAGGATAGCAATATTAGACGCAAGTTCGATGATTAACCCAGAAGCAGAGTCATGAAATTCAGGTTCGTGTACTTTGAATGCCAGATTCGAATTGATGTACACGACTACTCCGTCACTCTGATTACGGTGTTTAGTAGTGTGAATCGAAGAATAACCCTGGAGCTGGGGTAGGGTGGTATTACATAGACAAGGAAGCCAACATTCTGTTAGAACAGCTACATCACACTCAAGAGAAAGACGAGAAAGTAGTGATTCAAAATCATTAAAGTTTCGATTAATTGATCTGATATTTTGAGAGATAACTTTTAGATAACTATCCGGGGAATTTAAGGTAGATACACAGTCTTCTGGTGTGCACTGATATACTTTAGATACAGAATAATCGTCTAGGTTGTCACTTAACAATTTTATGTGATCGAATGTTCAGGTTTAGTTAAAAAAGATTTGGGGGACAGTTCGTAGAGTGATTCTTGGTTTTCAGGTAAAAGAAGCATTATTAAAGGATTACAGTAAGGCGTGATGTGTATAAAATGAATCTGGATTGTAGTGGTGAGTGATAGGATATTGTTTGAGTTGTTGTGTGTATATATTAGTATGTGTGAACTGAAGTGTAGAGTAAAGTGTTTGTTTATTCTAATGAAAAAATTAACATGCATAATAAATTTTGCTGTTCTTAAGTAATAAGTTACACAGATTATAAATTTACTTAATCTACATAAAAGTTCAATACAAGAAAGAAAAATGAATGTAAGTAAGGCTACTGAAGATAGTCATACTTCGGGTAATTTGGACAACTGTTGCAATTGAGCTTCATTTTTAATTACAATGTATGGTGATTCCTTAACCCTTTTAATCAGAATACGGCCATTTGAAATCCAACAATAATCGTATTTATGCGCTTTAGCAAAGTTTCTGGCCAAGTAAAACAATTTTCTAGACTGTGCTGTCAGCTGCTCTGCTATGTAGATAGGTACTGCTTTTGTTGTGAACCCTAGGTTGCCTGAATTGAGCTTTTGATTAGGGTATTCCTTGTTGTAGCTTTTCACAGAGTCTAGAAATCTGTTTTTGGTAAGAGTGTTAGTAAATTCTATGAGGAACGCAGAGGAATTATTTTGTTTGTCAATCCTATACCTAGAAATGTCTCTAATGTCTGACTTAACATTAATGCCGAGGACATTAGATAGTACAGAAACGTTGTCGTATAGATCCTGTTTAGACTCTTTTTGACGTAGTGGGACATTTCTAATTTCAACGCACGTTTTAATCAAGTTTCGCTCTAGAGTGTCGATCTTCTCCTCAAGAGCCGATAAATGGGTGCACATATCAGCGCGTTCTTTCTCAAGACCTGTTATCTTGGACTCCAAGGAATACATTTGGTCTGATAGGCCGTTTAGAGAGCTCGCCAAAGCAGAATTTGAGGTCTCGATCTTTGTGAAATGCAGCTTGAGGTCCATTATATGAGATTCAAGGTTTTCAAGCCGGGTGTTTTGCGATGACATAAATTGCTTCATCATTTCTCTCAATTCAGTTCTAAAATCTATTTTTTCGACTGATTTTTCAGCACTCGAAGACCTGAAGCGTTTAGCTCTGTGCGTAACATATGATGAACTCAGATCGCAAATTAGCTCATCTTCACAGAGTTTGCTTATGTCAGCTTCGGAACGCGACAGGTTGATGTTGGTTTTTGACGTAGGTGGCGAGCGCAACATTTTAGTACCAGGTTGACATAAACTAGTGGAGATTATGTGAATACAGAGTTGTATTACAATTATTATAATACAAAATATCACTCAAGTTCCTTGTTCGTAGGTATGATCAATGCATGTTTGTTGGTACGTGGCCCAAAAAAGATATTGCTGAGTGAATAGTAATTTGCACTAGGAAAACATAAAATAGCAGGATATTGCGATAGTACTCTGGACAGTACCGTATTGTTCAAGACAGTTGTTAGGTCGTCGTGTCGTCGTCGTCGCATAGATACTTGCAGGTTTCCAAATTAAAACGCTATGGAAGTCACCATCACACGCTTCGAGTACCAGGAGATCAAAATCGGTAGGAGGTGCTTACTTGCGTCTTGTGCTCGTAGACTCCAGCAGGGGGCGGGGGCTCGCTGTGGACGACCGAGATAGCACGATGTCCAGGTATGAGCGCAGCGCGGGCGGCGTTGGTCGGTGTCTCTGACGTTGCAGACCAGGGCGGAGCAATGGTAGTCTGACGCATGGACTAGCTTACTCGTTATCGTATATCGCCAGCGGTTGGAAGCGTATTGAGTAACTCCTCTTAATTTATGCACTCCTATTTTTTTGATAAGTTTATTTTTAGCAAAATTTCATTTAAATATTAAATTAAATTGAAAATAAAGCCACTAGCACGTCTACTCGTGTACGAGGTCCGAAGGGAAGGGGGATATGGAAAATAATAAGTGTCACATCCGCGCAATACGGCCGTCGCTTAGTATAATGATGCAACCCATATGTGAAACAGAGACACGGCGCTGCCCCGCTGGTTTTCAGCAACATCCATCGTTTACTAGATGACGTTGACTGGTGCAGCATATAAAGTACAAAAGAATAAAAAAAGGGAACAATTATATTGTAGAAAACTTACAATTTCAAATGGTAAGATGCCGTTGAGCCGCGATCGACTGTAATAGAGAAGATACTTTCTGTCGCATAGCTTTAAAATAATGAACTGATATGCAAATTACGCAATGCATTTACAATATGGTAATAATGGCATAATTGTGTGATCACTGTTTGTGAGTTTTGTGTTAATAGGTCTTGACAATTATCTATTTACTTCTAGAGAAAATTGGAATAAAAAGTAAATCGATAATTATTTAATATTACATAGATACCAAGTAACTCACAAAAAGAAAAAAAAAGAAATCAATAGCTACGTTAAATAAACTGCAAGATTTTGCTGGAGCAAAAAAAAAAGGAAAACAGTCGACACACGTCACTCAGTTCTTAACGTGGGGTTTTCACCAGAGCAACATTTTAACACCAGAGAACACTATACTCAATTTGTATTTAAATACGACTTACCAGACACGAAATCTGTGATAGTAAAATAAAATTGTCGACTTCGCTTTTCTTTAAAACTTTAGGGAAAAAATTACTAGGTCCTAAAAGTTGAAACACGAACTTCCACTATTAAGACCGTCATTCATATAATTGAGATCATTTATCGCTCTCACCTGCCTCTTGGCCCGCCCCACAATTCCTTTATACCGCACGTAGTGATAGAAATTGAGTAGTGTTTCGTAATTGGTGCTCGCTGTAATTACAGCCGTTGGCTACGGCTAAATATTACGCATTGAACCTCACATTACGCACTATAGCCTCCCCTGGCTAAGTTTGCACTGCGCACCCTTACCAACTGTGGGTTAATAGGGACCTGATAGAAATATTAATGGCCGATTTATTGGTCAGATGGGTGAGCGTTTGAATACTTAAATGTGGCCGATATTGCTTTTTAGATTTATTCAATGGTGGATTATGTCTGGCGTCCGCTGTTTCTTGATGTTATAACAAAGCGGAAGCATGGATCAAACTATTGAAATATATATTTTTATTCTTCAAAGTATTATAGAATCCTTCAACAAAGTTTGACTTAGCAATCCGACATTATAAAGACAACACCAAGTTTTAACACAGCTGGATAGTTAATAAACTTAAATTCCCTCTGACTTTAAACCACTTTCAAGTGAAGTCACACACCAAATAATGCGTAATCGCCATTTTCTCTTTTAAGTGACTGCAATACACTCAGGAACAACTCAGTTCTCCAGTGAAATACACATATAGAATACACAGACCAACTCGCCTCTTTTGCACAAATTAAATAGTTTCCTTTGACCTCAACTTGGATCGAGCAAGCACATCGTAGTGAGCAGTAATCTCTTTGCTCCGGGTGACCTCCGGTGCCCGTGCCACACAATAAGGGGCACATCAAAAATCCAATTATTCCTTAATAATTCTATAGAGATTTAAGAATTTTTGCTGTCTTTTTATAAAAGAACGCTTAGCGTTTCCAATAATTGTTGTCAACTTCGGTATGAGAGTGAATTAAATTCCTGTGAAAGGCATGGTTTTAGAATATTCAGTTATGTAAAAATGGCAAACTAATAAACTCGTCATTAGTACAACAAACTAATACAAACCTGTATTAGTGCAGAAATGACTTTAAGTTCGTTCTTTACTAGTTTTCAAAAAGTGTATAATGGTAGGAACCCTAAAATAATCCTGTGAGGTGGACGGGTCAGTAAGAACATAATATTGCGATACTAACTGTAGGGGATCCCTACACTTGGTGATATGGTAACGGGGTGATTATATTGGATGATGAAATAAAACCGACCGCCGTGAATGTTCGTTAAACACTGATTTATTGAAATATATTTTTACATCTTATTTGCAATAATAGGTACAAAGTATAAATGCTGTGGGTGCAGAATGCACGGCGCGTAAGTTTGTAATGTACGGTTTTTTTTTTTTTTTTTTGTGGGTGGGAAATCATCAAATAACTTCTCCTGCTCTGGGTGGAGCAGGAGGGCGTGTCAGACTTTTACTGACTAAAACCCACCCGTGTTCGCTCAGTTGCCTGTGTGCCAGGGGCCGCGGTATCTCTTTCGAACAACCCGCAACCCTGGCAGGCATCGGCCCTTGCGGACCCCACCAGTTCGGCGCACCAGGACACGTGGCACGCCGTGACCACCCCAGGAACCAAGTAACAAAAGGGCCCCAGACGTACCCGTGTCTGGTGCCCTTGGTCCCCCTGCGACGGGTCAGCACAGTGGCCCCGCGCCTACCACTTTTCGGCCGCAGGGGATAGGGAGAGCGGCCAACGCTATACCGACACTCCTCTTCCCCTGCGGCCCCACCGCGTCCGCCATCAAACGGTGGCGGCCCCGTCCAGGCCACGGAAGGGAAGAGCGCTACTCAGAAGTACCGGCACTCCTCCTCTTCCGCAGCCTGTAATCTTCAGCCGCGATGCCTCCCATTCGACACCGCGGCCCGCCTCAGTTGCGGTGCACCTCACCGCAACCTACATTCTGGCCGCTACGTCGTCGGCTTGGAGACAAAAGCCCTGACGAGCGGCCCCACCTTGGGGTTCCTCTTCGCTTCACCGTGGGAGCGGACCACGGCTACTGAGCCCCCCCGCAACGACAATGCGGGAACCCACTGGGGGGGTTGTAATGTACGGTTCCGTACAATTACAGTAACCGATGTTGTAGTTAAATGTGGAATTTTAAAGGTCTGCCTAGCCTTTTCCCAACTATGTTGTGGTCGGCTTCCAGTCTGACCGGATGCAACTCAATACCAGTATTAGGTATATATGGAGCGACTGCCTATCTGACCTCCACAACCCAGTTACTGGGTAATACGATACCCCTTGGTAAGACTGGTTGTCACTGTTGTCAGACTTTCGGGCTTTCTGACGACCCGTAACGTCTGTCAAAGTTCCACAAATGACAACCGAGCCTAACGGCATAATGTGCTTTCCGAGGCACGGAGGGGTCTTGGTATGTTAAGATGATCACCCATCCACGGACCAACCGCGGCAAGCGTAGCTTAACCTGATCGATCGACCTATGCAGCTAATATTGTAAGGTCAAATAAAATAAATCACTCAATCAAATGAATTTGGCAGTAGGTACTTACATACATTAGCTCCTCTAGCCCAGCTCACACGGGGGGCAGAACAACAGAACGCCACCTGCTACGATCCTTACATACTTCATTGGCTCCATTTACGTTCATTCATCTGCCAGTCATCTTCTTATGTTTCCCCAAAAAGTAATTTTCTGTAGTTACGGGTCGGTACTACTTGTTATTAACCTGCTAATATTATAATGCGAAAGTAACTCTATCTGTCTGTTACGCCTTCACGCCTAAACTACTATACCGATCGTCAAGAAATTTGGCATAGATATAGCATGGGATATGGAGAAGGTCATAAGCTACTTTTCTACACGATAACCGATATGCACGCGGGCGGAGCTTTTTTTTTTAAAAAAAAAAAACATTGCCCCACACTAGGAATTTCTCCTGTATTGTGGGTGCGTTTACAAACATTTAAACTCACATACACAAACAGCCAGACCCGGAACAACTACTTGTAGGTCATACAAATATTTGTTCCGTGCGGGGATCGAACCCGCGACACGCAGCGCAATCGCTTAACCACTGCGCCAACCGTGCTGTCAAAGCTGCAGGCCAGTTAAGTATATTATTATTTACCATAACTTGTTTGAAGTAGATAATATTCCGTTCACTTCAACAAAAACTGCTCAAATATTCTGACTTTTATGTATAATACTTCATATTGTATAAAAAAGTCCCCCGCCGCGTCTGTCTGTCTGTCAGTTCGCGATAAACTCAAAAAGTACTGAACGGATTTTCATGAGGCTTGTTTTTTGCGTGGGAAATCATAAAATAACTTCTCCCGCTCGGGATGGAGCAGGAGGGCGTGTCAGACTTTTACTAACTTAAACCCACCCGTCTTCCCTCAGTTGCCTGTGTGCCAGAGGCCGCGGTATCTCTTTCAAACAACCCGCACCCCTGGCAGGCATCGGCCCTTAGGGGCCCCATCAGTTGATGCTGACATCTCTTTGAGGTGCGCGTGGAACGCAACGCGCCGTCGACCCGGGCTTGGTCCTTACCGGACAGCGAGCTACCCATTACTCATCGTCCGCAAGCCCGCGCCTACGATGGCTGGGAATCAGCCTGGGATTCCCGACGCCCAGGGCGTCTCCCGCGGCGACTTCGGCCGTGCGGGCGCATATATTGCCTCTCCGTCACGTACGCTGCCTCCCTCTTCGCGAGCATTACTGCTTCGCAGAAGGAGGTGACGGCTACCCATGCACTCTCGCTCCGTACCATGGCCTGCACCAGGGCCGGACGCGAGAGATCGCCGCCGCCGATCGCCTCTACAAGGGCACGGCGGTGCTAAGCTCAAGCCGGGTGGTCTGCCCGGCTTGAGCGTATGCCCGGCGAGCTCCACCGTATGCTCCACCGTGTCCTCAGGGCAATCTTCGCAGTGGAAACACCCGGGCGTTTCCTCCCGCCTTATTCGAAACAGGAACCTCCCGAAACAACCATTTCCGGTGAGGACCAGCGTCAGGCCGAAGATGAGGACGCCGTGCCGCCTCTCAAGCCACTCCTCAAAGAGGGGTCTTACCGCCGCTATCGTGGCGAGCCAAATTTTCATGAGGCTTAGGTGTATAATTTGTTTATATTTTGTGTAAATTCGCTAACACAGATAAAGCCGCTGGCAAAAGCTGGTATAAGACTCAATATTTATTTGAGCAGTCTTTGATTATTTTTTTTCTAGGAATACTTAAGGACACTGACAGATGACTAAACGTAAACGAAGCAAAAGGTGTATGTATTATTGAAGTTAGTGTCCAGTTAGCCACTTCAATTCCTCTTCACGATGCGGGAAGCACAGAACCGGTCGAAGTGGCGGAGCTTGGGGAAGGCCTAAGGCCAACATTGGACGCCTTTCGGCTGAAAATGATGATGTAGCAACGACACGACGTCCATCGTTAATTCAGTCACGGTGGAAATGCCTAATTTATTATTAATTTGATGACAATCCGGCCAGACGCGACCTTGGTTGCTCCACACTCATTAAGTTTTCAAACCCAAACTCAATGCTTTTATTTCATATAAACCAATTAGAGGCACTTTTGAATCGTCAAAAAGTCGGAAAGATGAAGCTTTTTGCCCATTCCAAAGCGTAGTATGTACCTATGGAGAAGAACGGACAAGAAACTGCATGGACACTCTTTTTAAATCATGATATGGTTATTAACAATTTGTTACAGAACGTTGGTTACATAATTTATTTTCAAATTTCCAATGTGAGTACGATGTAAAAAGACGTGCACATTAAAACCGTCCGTAATTAAAAACGAAAATCAAATGACAATTTAGAAATTAAAATAAGCCGTGGCAGCTAAGAGATGACCAGTCCCTACTGGCGGCGCCCGTTCACGAACATGACGTATGGATCAGCATCATTCAGCTCAACCATTTTTAAGGGACCTTAATGATCCAACACACACGCCACTACCAGCGAGACACTTGATTTCCAATTAAACCTTCAATATTTGTAAATATCTATTTTAGATATAACAATGACTAAGAAGTTGAGGAAAACGAGAAATTCGATTCTAGGTAGATACTCAGGTATATAGGTACCTTACAAAATATCCTATGTTACTTTTGTGTGTTAGCAATTAATAAACAAATAAAATAATCCTTAAACATCATCTGCGTCAAATAAACGGTTGTTCTACTAAAAACGAATCAGCCACTAAGTAAAATTTTTTCACCAGCAACGAGACAATATGTTCACATAATTAACACTAACTCGTCCTAGTAAAACACTGGATCAAGATAGACGGCGTTAAGATGACGTCACAACTTGCCGTGCCGAAGCGGAGGCGAGTTTCCAAACTAATTAAAATTATAAACACGGCCATGTAATCTCGGCGCCCGTGATTTGATTACGTCATAATTCCGCTAAGAAAGGGCTGGATGAGTTAGTACAGTACAAGTTTGGACGAGGCGACTACTTCGCTGTATCAGTGCTCAGTTCCCGAGGATGTGTTGTGGGAAGTCCTTCAAAGAGTTCCTTCAAGTTTGAAGGTGGTTACAGTTCTTAATATTCTTTCGCTGTTAGATTTGGAAATCTGTTGGCTGAGGAATATTTGCTTTAGTCTTTACATAAAAATGAGAGGGTAGTATGTCACGTCAAGGAATCAATATCTGGGCCCAGTAAGCCTCTGCCTCGATAAGTCTTACAATGGATCGGGATCCTGCAAACAGAACTGCAGTTTTTCACATTCACTCTTGTTCCCATCAAAGTAGAGTAGAAAATGCCAAAGCAATTAGTTTTGAGTGTCCATTATTCTCTCTCGTACAGCAGGGAATGTTCCCAAATGCCCGGGATGCGCCAGCACGTTAGCTGGGCTTAAATATTTGTTTTGATAACAAAACAATTTTTCCCGCACTTGGTCCGATTTTTTTTAGTTCAAATATGAATTTAGTAAAGCGTTGAGTTTTTGTAAGGGAAGCTCTCGGGTACTAAAAACTAAAAGGCTCTAATGAATTAGGAAACATATATTATATTATATTCGTGTGTTTCATAAAAAAATAACGTTTGTATTGCCATTCTGATGCATAGGGTTTTTAAAATATTACTAACCTACATTATCTTCCATTTACTACTTTACATATACTCACAAATCCATCACCCAAAATCTTTAACCATTATAACTTCAACATCTCATAACAAACCATTCAAGAATATTCCCATCCTCTGGTCATCGATACAGCTGCGCGTCCTCACTAGTCGTCATTGTCACGGCGACCATTACTCTTCGTCGCACGATGGACTGACGG
This sequence comes from Antitype chi, assembly GCA_947359405.1. Lineage (NCBI taxonomy): Eukaryota > Metazoa > Arthropoda > Insecta > Lepidoptera > Noctuidae > Antitype > Antitype chi. Next base: position 24,265,337 of record OX375808.1, read on the forward strand.
GACACCGGACCCCTTGTAACTCCTTATTATAATTTAGATTTCGTCGTGACGTTATAAATGGAAGTTGATAAGTCTTCTGAAATTCCACGTGTAATGTGGTTGTAGAAAAATACATGGTATTTTGCTGTTATGCGAGCGAAGATACAGAGAATTAATGGATTGTTTTCACGCATATTGAAAAAGTTTGGGGTTCATGAAGAATGGTTATGAAACCTAACAGCTCCCCATAGACTTGAATTTGGGTTGGTTTTAACTGTATGGGGAATTTGGTGTGCTCTCAAAATCCCCCATCTCATTGCAAGGTTGTCTTACTTGGATACGTTCAACGAAGTGACTTTCATAAAAAAGGTCCTGATATAATATTAAAGAACTTTAGTCACCGAACAACAATTGAGTCTGAAAAAGCTAAAAATAGCCACGACTGATGTTTTACAATTCAAAACTACATTGTAAAGGAAGTAAGTGTAAGGGGAGATTAGTAATTAATTGAAACTAACTCGAGGAATTTAATTAATTTGAAATAATTAAATGTTGACAGAGGCTTTCCATTGATATAGGTCGCGGGGTCGAACAAAACATAGCTGAAATAATTGGTAGGAATTAATTGAACAGGCGCGGGTACCGCATTAACGTCTTTATGAGTAAATACGCGTGTGTATGTGATATTCATTTATTTGATAGTTAAATATACACATACAACGTTACCTATTAAAAGGAATGAAACTCAATTTCGTTAACACCTTCGTTTGGGGGTTACCGGGTTTGGCTAAACCAACTGCTATAATTCAACTGGTTATCGTTGCAAATACTTATACCTAAATATTTTTATAAATGAAATATTCCTCGATACAAAGTAAACCACAAAAATATTTTGTATGAGATTATAACACCTTGGTATTCAAGGGATAACAAGTACATCAATATGCGGAATAATTTCAATTTTCATTTTCCCGAAGGCGTAACCTTTTTATACAAACGTATCGCAACCATTCACATTCATACCCGTTATGTTAAATATTGAAAAGCAAACGAAAAATCTCTCGTAGAAACGTGCACGTAGCACATTAAAAATGTACCATCAAATGTAGCATATTTACAATTTACCATCAAATATACCATATTAACAATTTACTGTAAAATGTAGCATAATAAGAATTTATCATCAAATCTCTCGCATACTTGGCCTGCCCAATACCGACCGCATTGCCGTCTAGACCTATCATTCCATTCCGTCCGAAATTCCACTTAAAATCCTAATATATCGCACAATGGCCGTCTAGGATTCCACGAAAACAATTTAAAGTTAACAGAGCCTGTAATATTATATGAGGCCGGGGCAGAGTGACGGCGGCGTACGGATTGCAAAGCGGTGCGGCCGCGACTCTTCTCAACATTAAATTTTAATTTAGGGGGAGCTAATTACTTCGAACATTTTGTTAATTACAATTAAAAGAAAATTAGTTCATTATGAAGTGTCCAAAACGGTTAATTGAGATTTAGGTAATGTAAAAAAACTAGTGATTATTAAGGTTGTAGAAAATGCTGTTTACAAATACATTGGTCTAACGGTCTAACCAACTATAACACATTTTTTGTATGATTGTAAGTATGTGACTGGAAGCACCACTCATTGAACTAAACAGGCACTCATTTGATGTTGTTGTTGTTGTTGTTTGTTTTGTTGTTTGTATCTATGGGAGGCTTTAAGCAAAATTAGGGACCTAGAAGATGAATTAATTCTGCTAATAGTCGTATTATCCAATACATACACACACACCTACATTTCTGTGCGTGAAGTATTAAATAAATAAATAAATAAATAATAATAAAAAGAATGTACACAGGTTATAGAAACTAACCGCCTAATAATGAATTACTAAATACAAATTGTAACCCTCATTCCATGGTAACTATTGACTTTACTGAAATAAAATTATAGTTATAATAAAGTTAGTCATAAGAAAATTAAAAAATATGCAAAACTTAATAGAATAATTAATTTTTTTTATCAATTTAAGAAACAACAAAAACAGTTTTTCTTAAATATTCCACTGAGGAAAGAATGTGTTGATCTAATCAGTAAATTAAACGATTATCAAATTAAATTAGAACACAGTACAAAAATCTATGAATTTGATACACAGCGCTTACAATCTGATATACAGGTACTTGAAGGCAGACTTAGTTCCCTTTACATTAAATATGTGGGTTCTCAGAACCAAATTAAAGAACATATTCTTGCCGCGAATGAGTTAGTATTATGTCAGTGTACATGTCAAAAGGTGTTAAACTCTGTTGCTGTCCAGCCTGAGGTAGCGGAGGACCCGTCCCAGAAGATGCATCTGATTTATATTCAATCAACACAAAATATGTTTTTTCTGACAAATTTGGTCAAGGTTTTGGTAGGATATTTAATCAGTGTTCAGAACAATATGTTATTTATAATTATTTACCCGGTGCCAGTATTAGCCAATTATTAAATAGTATTAAATTGTCAAAATTAAACCCCAGTTCAACTGTTATATTATTATATGGGGATAGTTTAGCTGTTACAAAAAAGGATATAATTAAATGTGTCCATTTGATGTTACATCTCAATGAGACCAATAATTGTAAATTAATTTTCTGCGCCTTGCCACAATGCTTGTCGGTTGAGCAAACTAGGCACATTTATAATTTAAATATGATAATTTATAATAGGACAAGTCGTCACAGTGACGCTTTTTTATATTTTGATGGTAATCAATTGATTACTGATTACAAGCTGACAAATTATACTATGTATTTGCCACCTTGTTGTAGGAGACCAATTGCTAATCTTTTAGCATACAATTTACACGGTGACACTGGTACCTATAGTGTACCATCGAATACTGTTAGTAGTGGTACTAACACCACTTTTGACACGCCTAGTAGTTTAAACTATTAGGTGCGACAACGGGTACGCTGCATATATTGAATGTTGTACATCAAAATATACAGGGTCTGTCCGGCAAAGAGCTCGAGTTAAGTTTATTTATCGGGAAGTACGATGTTCAGGTGTTATGTGTGACCGAACACTGATTGAAAGAACATGAAATAGTGTGTTTCAACAGTGATTTTTTTACCGTGCAAAGTGCATTTGTTAGGAAAAATGCTATTCGCGGTGGATCCTTAGTTCTTGTTTCCACCAAGTTGAAATGTAAACAACGTTTAGGTCTAGTTGTAACTAGTTTACCTACTGACAGGTTATATAATTATGCTAGTTCATATAATTGCTTATTTTATCTGACTGTATAATTCAGTTTCTTTTCATTTATTGCTGACTTAATCTACTCATTACAATGTTTTTTTTTAATGAGTAGTATTGCAATATGTAGTTAGCTAGCGACCTCGACAATTCATATTACTCTTGCCAGTGCAACCGGCAGCAAGCTCGTCATGCTCCCTTAGATGTCACTGCTTGCGGTAGCGTCGGGGGTCGGGTTGCCTCCTTCCCTCAAATATGGCGTGGGCGGTAATGGCTGATCTTTGTGTTATGCTCGTGAAGGGGTGCTGCTCGTGGTGACTGGTCGTCTTGCTAACCATGGTTTTGTTATTGTATTAAGTTTTTATAATTTTTAGTCCTGAGGTCCTAGTTTAACTTTTGTTAATTCAAGTTATAGCTATATTTACATAATGCAGAATTGTATATGTAAGCGGGCATGACCTTTATTCCTCGAGGCTTTTATTTAGATTGTAAGTTCTGTTTACGTTTTATTTTAATTTTTCATTATTATTTCTTCTTGAGTACTTATAGTTTTCAATGTTTTGATGGTATATTGGCGTGTGCTAGCGGACATATGGCAAATTTAATGTTTTTTTTAGTGTTTCGTAATTTTAATTAAGTACTATTCTATAGAATCAAGTTCTTCTAACTTAACAGACAGCTGTGCTGCTGGGGAGTATGTTGCGCTACTTCTTCTTCCCAGCTAAAGATTATATTATTATATTTTTTTAAGTAACTCACTATAAGAGAGATAACAACTTTTAAAGCAGCGATAATGCGTGGACTTCAAAAATTTACGTTCTATGCTTTCTATACACTCAATATATTTACTGTAGAAGGGGTTCCACACAGGTACTGTATATTCTAATTGAGACTGTTAAGTCTTTATTAAAATATTTATTCCATTAATGTTATATTATAGATATTATATTTGATAGATATTATTGTAATAGTTATATTATAGACAGTAATTTTGCGGCATAGTAGATTAAAGTCAATTATGTATTAGACTCGTGTGTTGAATACTAGAAAAATATTAGATTTGTCAAATTGGCTCTTGTTTTTGAGATAAAGACTATTCGCTATTTCAAAGGAAAAATCTAAAGAACAATACCAACATTAATGGAATAAATATTTTAATAAAGAACCTTAATAAAAAATATATAAAAAAACGAAGATATATATTGTTCTGTTCATTAAATATTTAAAAATATTAATCGGCAAATCATCACTGTGCAGTACTGGGGGTTTAGCCGATTCTACATTAGGATAAACCCAAGTGCGTTTTTTATACCAGTTGATACCTTTTACATTCACTGCACAAAAGTAACAATCGTTGACGTGATTAGTATGCTCAGTCCATATCATCGGCACTCCAAATTTAAGCCCTTTACGTCCTCCTTGAGTCCAGTATCTCAAAGATTCTACACAAGACTTACATACGATATTAGGCACCCAATATTTATTCTTTTAGGCAAGTTTTATCCCAAAGTATGCTTCGTAGGTTTTTATCACAAACTCAGTGATCTTTTTTCTTTGTTTTTGTGTACAAAATTTTCCACATATATAACAAAAACTGTTGGGGTTATTTACACAAGGTTTTTGAAAAGAACTCATATTCTTCCAGACAAAAAGCACTTATAAACTTGAAATAAGACAGGAACTGATAATTTCAGGGTCTAATAAATGATTAGTAGAATCGTTGTAATTAAATACGTAAGAAGAATCATAGAACTTAGTAGTGTGTAAACAAATATATTTAATTTTAGGAGAGTAGTTGTAATTTTTTCGTTTATTTCTTGTCTTTCGTTTATCTCAAGAAACAGAATCAATCTAAAAAAAAGTAAATACATACTGAGTATTTCTAATACAAGTGTTTACAAAAACCATTAACAAATTAAGTGCTGCAGATTTTTTTATTTTTTTTGTTCCGCAGCTGCTTTCATTGAGTGCTTTCAAAAATGTAGTTTCAAGAAAAGTACGCCTAGAGTACTTTTCTTGAAACTACATTTTTGTATGACTTATGCAATATCTCGTATGATTGTTTAGACACTGTTAACAAGTGTGTTACATAATTCCCAGAACATGCCATAGACGGGAGATGCGCGCACGACCTGTATTCGCCACTACCTCCAGTCGTAAAAATGCCGGCTTGCGTGCGCCTCTTCGTCGCCTTACGAGCAATTTTAATAAGAATTCCTGCAGTTTGAATCTGTTTGCCTTACCGCATAGGAAGTTTCGACTCATAATTATTGAAAAATTAATGTGCACTATTGTTCCACTTATGCGGCACTGTTTATGTTTTGACAGCTTTATGTTTTGTTGATACTTAATTTACTATTAATATTCCTCTTTTTTATTGTTAACAACGCTAGTCTTAAAATTTACCAAATTGTTTCACTGTGTATCTGTGGAGTACGTGGTTAATTTCACATTAGTATCATTTCTGTGTCCTATTTTTTTGTAATTCTTAATGTGTAATTGTTTGTTTTCCCCAATAAATAAATACGTAGGTACGTATCGCTACGAACATCAATGTAGAAATATAGAGGATAGAAATACAATCCGACATTCAGCTCACAACGTTGGCCAATCTGCGGTTATAGCGCTGCAGGCGATTAATATTGCCACGCGGTGGCGGCTTACGGAACAAAACAATGTTAGCCAAATAGATTGTTAGAAAAATAATCAACGACATTGTATGCTAACACTGAAGTCTATGCAAAAGGTAGGCAGGAATGCGGTCCGCTAGCATTTGACCAACGTTGGGGCAATCTGCTGGGTGCAACGCCAGTGATTAATGACGCCAAACAATTTGTGTACAAACTTTTGTGTCCCGAATTCATGACACAATATACGCATGGTGGATTTCGAGATACAAACCAACCAAAATTAATTGTTGCAGAAACAAATTACTACTCTCAAATATCCTAAAGCAAAACAAAAATTTGGACTTAATTAAAATTTTAGTCGAGCTAGATGAGAAATAACAAAGACGAGCTTTTTTAAAATTCTGGTTTCAAAACTTTTAATAAAGGGAAAGTTATTTTATCTAGCTGAAAGTAGGTAGGTACTAACTAATTCACAGATAGCGACAATATTAAGCGTTTCGATAGCCAAGAAACACCATCGCCAACGTCCATGGAATTTCTTGCCCGTTCTTCTCCATAGAGATCTACGTTTTGGAATGGGCAACTAGCTTCAACTTTCCAACTGGTCGACTTTTTGATAATTCAAAAGTGCCTGTAAATGGTTTAATTGAAATAAATGCTTTGAGTTTGAGTTTGACACCACGTGCTCACACAATTTCGATTTAATGGCAAATGAGCAGTGTAGTTATGTTGTACCGATAAGCCAAAACAAAACACGTATGGTTAGGATAAAACGAAATATTTTTAGCCCCACATACTTATTTTGTGATGTACTCTTGCTCTATTATAGTAGTTTCCCCAACTTTATCACCAACAAGACAGTCTTTATTATAACGACACTATGGTTACTACGAACATTAGCGCATGTTACCATTGGAACATCATTAAGTAGTCAACATCTCAAAATATCATTAGTAACATGAGCATCCAGTGTAGCGTCTATACCACTATCGGTCGCACGCGCCATCACTCAGGTCAGGATCGTGGCCTAAATGAGGAAGCACTACAGTTAGTCACTTCATACAGACCTACAATATATATTTTACTACGTCATCGTACAGAATTTTCCTCTAGGTAAGTACCCAATGTCATCATCATGGATTAGTGAGACCTTTCCCAAACTCTATTGAGCTACCAAAATACTTATCAAGTAACACGAGAACAAAGACATTGGATGCAATATTGTGTGCCATGTGTCATCACGTATGATCAATTTTAGACTGTTTTAAGGAGAGACCCTTTTAGAAGATGTTCAATAAAATCGCTGACAGCATATCTTTCAGCCTACTGGCAAGCGATATCAAGCAAAACTTTACGCCGTCAGTGCATCCATTATGCAGCATTATGCAGTGCAGCCACCTTGAATATGCGTCACAAGTCTGGAACCCTCAGTACGGGATCTATAAGTCTCGTATTGAGGGCATACAGAGAAAATTTCTTAAGTACCTAGATTACAGAGCGAAGCAAGTATCTGTTGATTACACTCACCGATGTAAAAGGTACCATTTTCTACCGCTTGACCGTAGACGTCATATAAATGATATATTATGTTACTTGTTTAATATCGCAAGTGGTTCAATTGACTGTCCTGAACTTGTTTCAAAATTAAAGATTCGCACTAATCAGATGGGGCTGCGACAGCGACGACTTCTTCAAGTACCTTATGCAAACACTAATTATAGGCGTAATGCATGCTTTCATAGAGCCAGTCGCAGTTTTAACGAAATTTGTTGTGAGGAAGGCATTGACCTTTTCTGCACCAATTCAAGTACACTCAGGAAGCTCTTGGCAAAGCCATTTTTTGTACAAGATGCACCTGCCGGCATTTGAATTGTTTCTGGTCCGAATTATTATTATAACTATGAGGGATTAACTAAAATAATAGAAATCATGTATTTGCCTGTAATTATGTAATTTTACCTACGAAGGAGTAATAACTTTGTATTTATCTGTGGGGGCTTGTAATTAGCAATTTAGTTTTATATTATTGTTTTTTAGGATGTAATTAGTCTGTAAGTCTTCCGAAAATAAAATAAAATAAAATATTATGTCACTGTGCTGGTATAGCGAGCCGCCGACGTACTGCCAGCCGAGCACAGCCGGCAGCCGAGCACAATGCCACTCACATGAGACGTGGAGTGATGCGGCGCGCGTGACGGACGATATTGTGCTGCAACGTACCCGGATTTATCCAAATGCTTCCTTTCGGTCGGCTGCATTACTTATTTAAATTAGCTCACGGATAAATTAAATGCCACTCTAACAGAGGTGTGTTTACGTACATTACAGTATTAAATGCTGCTGAAAATGTAATGTACCGAAAGGAGGAGCTGCTGGAGTGTACCTTTGTAAAGATATATGATTGAATCACTGTTTTCAGGTGCTACACTACGCCAACAAGTTTTAAGTAATAAACGCGGAAAATTGGCAATTTGAGTACCAAGTTCCATTAAATGGCGAATTTTATGGGCAACAATAATTCGTCTGGCAAACAAAATAACCAGTTAGTATGTGCAGCTGTATCCAAGCATTTTCATCTTACAATTTCCATTGAAGGGCCAGGTATTTCGACGAGAGCACACCTGAACAAGTAATAAAACAAACCATCAAGTCACACAAGGCGTACATCAACGGCATAATAGCAAGCAAAAACGTTTTCCAAAACAACATTTGTAACAGGCGTGCTCACTACGACAATGCTACAGTGGCTTGTAATCTGGTACCCAGTTACACAGTGTCGTATTGTGTTTGCACTTCGGAACAGTTCGCCGTTCGCAGTGAATTTAATAAAGGAGTAAATCCGACAGACATCGTTAATGTCGGAATGGGAGTCTTAAAAGAGGATTAGAGGTCCATTCACTACTCTAATTTGACTCCTTGTTATAGACGATTGAAGTGGGACCTGGATTTGGCTCGTCGGCTAAAATGATCAGACTTCCGAAGGATTTTGTTCCCGCATTGGTAAAGATTTTGCTTCAAAAATTAGTCGGACTTAAATTTGAATTTTCCGTAAATAACCAAGATGCAACAAGCAACAAAACGTTATTACTAAGAATTCTAATCATTATTGTAAACTCGTCACAGATTATTATCAAGTGCTTTTTCAGCGGTCTACTGATTCGTTTAATCATGAAATTCGAATTTAGTAATAAAATCGTAAAAATCTCGAACATTCATAGCTGTGGATGAGTACTGAGCTTCCACCACAGATTGTCAAATGAAGAATATTTTAGACAGAGTTTGCACTCCACAAGAACACTTTGTTAACGCAAAATTCCCAAAAAATCTTTTTCGCGCTCTTGGGATTTTTTCCTCTTCTGACATATGCCTCTTGACCTATTTCTCACAAGGTAAACGAAATCAATTTTACTTCAAGGTGTACACTCGTAAAGCTCTTTGAATTTCCTTATTATTACCTACGTTTGCGACTCATGTGTGTACGAGAGGTTTGCGAGCGTCGCCGATGGGCTCGACGCTCCACGAGACGATTATTGGGAATCCCGGGAGTATTCGGAAATGCTCGGCCAGGATCGGTTTTCGTTACATTCTTAATTTGAAATCCTTTTAGGCTATGCGCTGGACATGTACGGTATTCATTGTGATCAGAAGATTATATTGGGAATTCAATGGTGTTCGAGTGGTTTTAACATAATGAAAATAATCTTGTCTAAAACTCCCATGTAGAGTTTTAAATTTTCAAAAACTTCAACTCGTTCAGAAATAAAAATCTTATAAAATACACGACACGACAGTATCAATCACATTTATCACTTCATTCGTAATAACTTAATCTGAGAGCCTTCCTCCCCAGTCTCACGGTGTTCCATATCAAAGCGTGGCGGTGGATGGCGCGCCGAGCGCCGAGAGCCGACTCCTGGTATCTGGTATTAATGAAGCCCTACCTATCTTCGGTAATAAAGTAAGATTACAGTCATTGTAAAGCCGCTTTGCTGGGATCTGTACTCAGTTACCTAATATCGAGCCTCTCGAGCGCCTACATGGGCATCGGAAATCGATGTAATGTGATAGAAGGTATGTAAGGATATTCATGAACTTTTATGGGCTCGTAATCTTACTTAGGTAAGATATTTCTCCAAATTGTTTGTATGGAAATCAAAATATTTCTTGGTTTACATACTTTCGCAGAGGAACTTTCATGAATCGTAATATTTTTGTATGCTACTCATGATGAGTTCTATTGTGATAATATATTATCCAAATTATCTTTTGTAGGCATTTTGGTTCCTGAAAACGCAAGCAACTTTTTTCAGTAATTTCGTAACTGAAATTTCAAGCCAGGAGTGGAAAAGCAACGAGACGTGAATTTTATTTCAATCCAATTGATTATATCAACTAGGTCCGTTATACTAACGTGAAATGTCAATATGCAACATTGAAAAATTTACGAAAGAACGTATTAAAACTCAGCAAATGTAAAGTGAGAAATATTTAATAAAATTCACCGTATCATGTTTGATATTCGAAACGAATGAAAAATACCGGCCATTTTTTCCGGTGACTACGCCGACGTGTGACAAGGACGGCGTACTGTGTAACAGGTACGACAGAAGTTTAATTCCCTACTGTTCCTGTACACAAACTCACACACACGATACACAATAGAGGATGCTACAATAACAGCCCGTCTTTAATAAAAGTGGTTAGTAGTTAGCAGAAATCTATCATAGTCAGCTGCTGACGATATCACGGGAACTGAAACCGACGCTTAAAATGTACCGATTTAGGGGAAGATGTTGCCCAACATCCCGTAACTGGTCAAGGTGGTCAAGTTAGTACAAATTCCGTTTTGTCTTGACCCATGTCATTCGTTAGCAAATAGGCAGCCTGTAACCAACCTTTCTCTGTAACCGACTTCAACAAAAGGTTCTCGATTCGGTATTTTTTTTATTGTTCCCCAGAACTCCGTCATTTAATAGCCGATTTGAAAATTTCTTCTTTGTTTTAAAAGTGTCTACTTACCGGGTGGTCCCATATAAATTTGGTCAAGTTTTGATTAGTGGTTTATGAGTTAGCTTCAATAATACGAATATTTTCCACTTCGTGTATGTTGATAATGTTATAGTAATAACTTTCTGTCACTGTTATTTACTTAACATGTGAAGGTATACGAATTTGTGAGCGGTAGTCTGTAGGTACCACAACTAACAACAGAAAAATAAACTCAAACTCAAACTCAAAGCATTTATTTCAATTAGACCATTTTCAGGCACTTTTGAATTGTCAAAAAGTTGAAGCTAGTTGCCCATTCCAAAACGTAGATCTCTATGGAGAAGAACGGGCAAGAAACTCCATGGACACTCTTTTTAATCATGTTAAGTTTTACAAAAACTTGGGAACATTATTCTTGTTGCTTCTATATGTGAGAACAATGTAAAAAAAAAAACAATTCTAAATATAAGATTTAAAATTAGCCATGGAAGTTAGGAGATGACCAGTCTCAACCGACGGCGCCCGTTCACGAACTTGACGCGTGGATCAGCACCATCCAGCTCAACCATTTTGTAGGGAACCGAATGATCCAACACACACGCCACCATCAGCAAGACATTTAAGTGAGCATGACATACTCTCAACTGCCACGCTTTTTCAAGTCAACGTACATCATAACAACATAATTATTATACGGATGCATTGCACTCACATTTACAAATTTTAAACAAAATGCTTCTAAATTATACAAAATTATAGTTTGCAATATATTTGAACAATTAATAAAATTTGATTTCCTAAAGAAAGAAAAATATTTAATATCTTTTGAAATTTTAATAAATAATACTTGATTCAGTAAAAATAAAAACTTATTCGTAATGTCAGAAAATAAAAATAATAGTAACAGAAATGTTCATAATGTCAGAAAACATAAAAAAGGGAAGCATCTCTTCCAAATATGAAAATTTTAAATAGCAAGCCCAGGTGCCTGTGGAGTTGGACCAGCATTAAGCCAAGCATTTTTATCAACAATATAATCATCTAACTTATAATATGCTTGTCTACATAGTGTGCGTTTAATGCATAATTTAAATTTCTTTTCATTTAGTTCAAGAATATCGGCTGGTATTTTATTATAACATTTTACACAGTACCCCATAAAAGAAGTGTGTACTTTAGACAACCTGAAACGTGGTTGATCTAATTTGTTCCTATTTCTAGTGTTAAAATTGTGCCTGTCGCTTATCTTACTAAAAAGATGTAGATTTTTACGAACGTACATAATGTTTTCAAAGATATATTGACAAGGTACCGTCATGATGTTAATTGTTTTGAACAGTTCCCTAAGAGATTCGCGTCTGCGTAGGTTGTAGATGGCTCTGACAGCCCTCTTTTGCAGAATGAAGATCGACTCAATATCCGCAGCACGTCCCCATAGCAAAATACCGTAAGACATGATGCTATGAAAGTAACTAAAATAGACCAGTCTCGCGGTATCCACGTCTGTTAATTGACGGATCTTCCAAACAGCGTAGGCGGCAGAACTTAGCCGCCCTGCAAGTGATGTTAAGTGAGGACCCCACTGTAGCCTTGAGTCAAGCGTGATCCCCAGGAAAACCGTCTGATCGACGAATTCTAGTATCTCCTTATTCAATACAACGTGACATTCACTACTTCTAACATTCGGTAACGTGAATCTTATGCATTTAGTTTTCTTTCCATTTAATACCAAATTATTTACAGTAAACCAATTATGGACCTTAACTATAGCGTTATTTACGTCGTCAAGCTCCTGTGCATGTCTCTTAACTTTAAAAATCAATAAAAAGTTTAAGTATTAAATAATACAGACGACTTCCAAAAAAACACTACAAAGTATTTAATTTCGGAAGTCATGTCCATGGTTTTGTATTTTCCTTTTTTTGTCACCGACTACGAATCGGAATCTTATTTTTCACTTTTCAGTGTTTTTTTTTGGACGTCGGTTGTTTTTTTTACTTTTCTATGCAATTTTATAATTCATCACTGTTCCTTCTGTGCATTGTTGTACGTCGGTACCATCGTAGTGTCGTACAGTTCGCTGTCGGCCGCTGGCTCGGTGCCAAATCGCGCATTGGCCCATATAGGCCATTACCTACGTACCATTGTCACTAATTGCCTTTATAGCTCGTTGTGACATCCAGCGTATACATAGCTTAAAATTTTGAGCGAACAATTAATTTTATTTTGATATTAAATTTTACTCGATAATTATACTTAATTGTTCATACTTACTAAAATGGTGGCGATATTATTATTACTTACCCAGTTTTAAAAGTTCATTGTTCAATTTTGATCTCTTTGGATTGGATGTTGAATAGCAAACCGCAGCCGATTGCAGCACATTATGTTAAAGCAGTTGGTGAGCTCAACAGATTCCATTTTTCATTTGTAACGTTATCCCAGTTTTAGCGCCTTGCACAACAACGAGCAACATAGCCCTAATGCCTACGTTATGTTTAATATGATTAATGTTCGCTGTGAAAACTTAGTTCAAAGTATGCAAATCGTAAATGTAATCTATTACAATCTATTTGTAACTTAAAAGTCACATTATTTGTGGTTGTAATTTTTAACCGACTTCAAAAAAGGACGAGGTTCATCTATATGTATTTTTATGAACCAATTGTGGACTGATTTAGAGGAATATTACCCGGCGGTGCCATATAACTATTAACTTTGCTTGGGTAGTTTTTGAGTTAGCTTCGATTATCCTTACTATATATGTATATTTATATTAATATTATAAACGCGAAAGTTTGTATGTATGGATGTATGGATGTTTGTTACTCCTTCACGCAAAAATTCCTAAATGGATTTGGATAAAATTTGGCACACAGATAGATTATAACCTAGATTACACACAAGATACTTTTTATTCCGGTAGTATGTTCCCGCGGGATAATTTACGACTTCCACGCGGGCGAAGCCGCGGGCGGAAGCTAGTACGTATTAAATCCACTTTGTGTATTTTTGTCAGATGTTGTTTTATATAGCAAGTAGTGGTACCTATACGAATCGGTATGGAGTAGGTGCCATAGATAAAAAGTGAAAAGTAAAAACATTTTCACAAAAAAAACAACCAACTTCCATAAAAACACTACCTATAAAGTTTTGTCAACTCAACCTTCACTCCTTTAGTGAATATGTATACATATGTTACAGTAGTTATGAATTAGGTATCTAAAGGAAGCTGAAACTGGCTTCCACAGACATAAATACCACTTGGCATGACCCAATGACATAGGTACTAAATCAAACTCGTGACAGCAAGAATCGATGAACTTTAGAAAATGGACGCGACTCTGTGGTTTCAAAAGTTTTCACCACTACTTTCGAACAGGTGCTCCTTAGGCCACAAGTTGTGAGACTCAGCTTAAGGCGCTGAGCTGGTGTTTAGTGGCTTGGAGGCGCGCCAACACAGTTTAGTGCTAGTGCCCGAGCCAGCAGACTAGCTCGCAAAGAGCCACGTGAGGAGGGCATGGCAGTGTGATCGATGCATGGATTGTGTGCGCGGGATTTTTAACTGACGCTATGAACTATTTATTTATTTGTAACAATTGCTTGCTGCACTTACAGTAAGCACCAAAGCGCGCAACAAGCCAATAACATAATATTTAACTAAAAAACTTCACACAAACATTGAACATAGATCTACTGCTATACACAAATATATCAACATCTGGCCTCTAAGCAATCAGGGCGTTAAGCAGATTGATCGCCTGGGTTGTGGGAGCATAGCCAGTATGAGTGCGCACTGGCGGGGCTGCGAACAGGCACCGCGAAGTACAGGCACTATGTGAGCTTTAAATGTTGACTGCATGGCAGTCTACGTGCATGAGGTACCTGTGTCACTTCCAACGATGTGTTTATTGAGGCATATACACATGGTTTTATGTATTAAACACATACTTACTTAACATTTACATAGTGATTTAATCACATTACATAATACTATTTATTGAATACACTTGCCAAAACAAATTACATTTCAACACATTCATATTTTGTGTCGGCTGCTTGCGGGGCCTCAGTGGAAAAGCACGATTGCGCGCGCGCATTTTCCAGCGAGTCCCGACCTACTCACGGCGAGGAGCGCGCGCCTTCACGTACCTACTGGTTTGCTTCTACCCGTTTACTGCGTATGGTTATAGAAATTAAAATTCCACAGCGGCAGGGACATCGATGCGTAATCTGAAACCATGTATTCAGCACATGTTTATAGACAACCCAGCGTAGAGTTTTTTCGTCAGTTTCCGGGTTCAGAATCGTGTACGGAATCCATGGTAAGAGGTGGCGCACAGCGTCGGTGTGCGTGCCTGTCCTGTCCTGTTCTGTATTGTGACCAACTTTGCTACTCTGACTCAGCCACTCTTGTACTTTATAATTATTCTTACTTTTCTGTTCTTATCTCTGTGTAACTGTGCCTTAGAACGAATTCTAAGCTAGCTACTAGGTATATCTTCCTATTTGAACAATATTCCCACCGCCCCAAGCCACCCCAGTGAGGAAGTGCCAACAACAAGTAGGTAGTATTTACAATATTTAAATGTACAATACTTTTTTTGCTTTACTAATGTGTGATTACAAAACGCGTTATCTACCCACCTAAACGATAGAAACAGCTTCGTTCCCAACACTCAATTAAACCCATTAACAATTAGGATCGCTCGTGCACAGAAACAAATTAATTTCCTTTATTTACACAATCAATTCGGGGCGTGTTTCAAATAAGTTAAATCAACATTTCAGGTTGTCCCTCGCAGCCTCCCTGTAACCCGGCCGGTCGCGAGAGGCGTGCGCGCGCGGCGCATCACAATGAACAGACGCGTGCCCGCTTTCATTAACTGGAAACTGGTGATTTTTCATGCGACACGCTAGGGATTTATTGCTGGAACAAATTAAAACTTCCAATATTTCGATTGATACCTTCCTCCGGTTGTTAAATCGAGTTTTCGGAAACGAAATACTCGTACTGTCGTCAATTTTGTGTTACGGTAATTAAGCGTGGAACTCCGATAATTGCAGCTGCATATTTCCGGGTGGCTGCAAATATATTACAGTACAACAGCATGCAATTATCTTTTACACAACCATCGTTTATTCTGTCCATATTTGTACAGCAATCTTATTAAAAAGTGCTCAAACTGGGGCAAACGTTTATAAAAACAGACGAAAATGGGTTAACCGAATCACCGGACAATACGCGAATACGCAAAGCTCGAGTGCAGTGAAGTGCGGTCGTAAAGCGGAATGGTACGACACTACGACACTGCTACTGTATGACAGTAACAGCAGAAGGCCCACTGTGTATGTACAAGGTGTAGGTGTGTGTAGGTGAGCTTGGCATAAGGATACAAAACCGCTCCTGAAACACCGCCTTATTTCTCATAATATAGTGACACTATTTCACCACCGTTTTTTTTTTTGTTGGGCATCTCGCAGTTGGCCTTGAGAGGCCGTGACTGCTCAACCGGGCACTATTTCACCACCGTGTGAAAAAGTTTCGTTATATGGGCCGACCCTATACCAGCCCGCAGTATTTTTTTCTTTAAGGAATGTCATCTCGCAGGTTAAGTCCAGTTAGACAGCCGATAACCCATAAGATAGTCGGCTCCTTAACCGGACTTGCCTGTGGTTATCTTAATAAATTAAGGGTTCCAGCCAGGGCTACAAAACTTAAAACTAGAGCGTCTACTCGCCAAGGGCACCCCCTGTGGGGTACGGACCTTGGCTTGTCGCTAGTAGAGGGCAGCAAGGGACAGGCTGGATAGGACTGAAGGACCGCCGTGTGTACTTGCCTCAAGGACTTCCAAACATTGTTGTATTGGTTGATTGCGCTGTAATGTTTGCCTTTAAACTTTTGCCAGTATATTTTGTACTGTATACCTATTGTATAAACTTAAACTTCTGCAGCTATCAGTCCTGCGGTACGCCTGGGTCCGGTAGCATCAAAGGGTTTATGCGCGGTCCGCTCGGACGGCGTTATTGCCCGCTGGACGGTTTATGATGTCAGCGCGGTACAATCGTTTGCTCGTTTATCTTTGATACTTGAGGTTCCTCATACAGCGTGACGTCATTATTAGCGGTGCACTGGACTGCGAATTATATAAACACTTGCAACTGTGATGTACTCAGTACTTAAGTACCTCAGAAAAAAATATCTGTTAGTAGGTAGGTATGGGATACCCTAAATAATAATAAATAAGTAATAAAAA
Organism: Antitype chi; assembly: GCA_947359405.1. Lineage (NCBI taxonomy): Eukaryota > Metazoa > Arthropoda > Insecta > Lepidoptera > Noctuidae > Antitype > Antitype chi. The sequence continues at coordinate 24,282,442 of OX375808.1, forward strand.
CTTTTTCCAAAAAAATAACAACCGACTGGACATAACTCCGTCCGGGCATAACTCCGTCATATACAGATTGATAGTATACAATATATATATATCTATATATATATATATATAGACAGATTTGAAAATTTCTTTTTTTGTTCGAAAGGGGTTTATTCCGAAATGGTCCCATTTAAATTTCACATAGATCTGATGATGCGTTTAGGAGACAGATAACGGAACTCTTAAAAAAATTACACTAAATCAACCGCGATTGCTGGTATCGCGAAAATATGCATTGTTTTGACTCCAAGGATGATGAAATTTCGAATTGGTGTGCGGTAGAGAATTTGTTCCACTACTTCTTCTTCCTGGCTAAAGCACTACGAAGTGGTGACGGGTGGGCGTTTTTGGGGGGACTGTCTGATGTATTTTGACGTTCGAAAAGTGCTGATTCTCAGCCTAATTTGAATAAATGACTTTTGATTTTGATAACTAAAAAGTAGAAAATAAAATACGATTTCCAAAAAAAAAAACAACCGAATGCCGGAAAAAAGAAGTTTTTTTAGTTTTTATTACGTTGATAAGATATTTAATACTCAGGTATTCTACACACTGTTACATTAATGTTTATTCAGCCGGTAATATTTATGTAGATTTGTATTTAAATTACGCTATTTAGTAAAATTATTGTAAATAGAAAAATTAAACTTTAATCTTTATTTTAATATTAGGTTTTTTTGCACATTAAGAACTTACCTAGGGTATTTATTTATAACAAAATATTACAGTCTTAAAATAAATAATTAGATATAGTATGGCAGCGTTGCCACGTTGGATGGCAATGCTGATTCTTTGACCTAAGAATAGGCCAGCCCTTTGGTTACGTGAAGAGTCGACCAAAATAAGGTTGTTATTTTTGCGCCGTTTGAGATTTTCTGCACCTGCAGCAGCCGCATCAGCGCAGCCCGCCGTGCTCAGAAGATGGGATGGCGTGAGGGTGTCGACACAGGTAGCATCCCACACCCAAAGGGCTGCCCAAATTCCAAGGCATTATTGTCATTCCGTCTGGCCTCTTTCCATCGTCGCGTGCCAAGCCATTGGGTTCTAAGACAGCTGGCACCCCGGCGGTGACAAGAGCCCGACGGATGATGTCATTAATGCTGGCGTGCCGTGCCAGGCAACCAGCGCTCTTGCTGCAAGCAAGGACATGGTGTCCGAGGCGGTCAACTGCTTCACCACACTGACAGCGATGCAGGGCCACGCAAGGAGCACCCAGACGCAGACTTGCAGCGAGCCGGAAGGTAGAGTCACCCAGCATAATACGGTGGGCTGCATCAATTGGGTACCCCAGTTGTATTAAAATTTTAATACAACTGGGGTACCCAATTGATGCAGCCCACTGTACCTATGTTAGGTGACGGTAGCGCCTGAAGCCATAGGCCCGATTCCAACTCTCCCACAGCCAGCAAGCGGGCGCGCTCAGCAGTATTGGTGGACGTATTAATGAGATTATTCCGTACCAACCTGCAGAGCGGCTCATCCTACTGTATCTGAGAAGATGGGCTCACGGGTTTAAATTTTTTAATTTTTTCGTCAATGGATGGTGAAAAAAATATAAATATTTGCTTGATTGTTAGAGATTCTTGAAAATTAAAGTGAAAGTCAAAGCATGTATTTCAAATAAGCACATATAGGAACTTTTGAACGTCAAAATTAACATTAAAATTGAATTGATTCTAGTTATAGAACCCAGAATGGATTATATAAGTTGAACCTGTTCGCGCCTTCTGGTTAAAAGGTGAATTATGCCTTGTTGTTATTACTACTTATTACTACTTTGAGACAAGAAGCAGTGTGATTGTAATTTAATTGCAGTGAAATAATCTAACTATTCGTATTATGTTGATATATTCTAACTAGTGTTCTAACACATCAATCCAAGATACAAGGAACATCTTTTACATTAACCCGAACACAATGTTATTTTAATCTCCTTTTGCATCACTTTTACGAGGCGAACAGATTGCATCGTGGCGGAGTGTGGTAAACGATTTGTAAACAATCTGTGTCGCCCCGACGACCGCAGCCACCGCTGCAGAGGTGAGAGTGTCTCGATACATAGCAGTTATCTTTTAACACGATACATTTTTCTTGTTAGCTTGTCGCTGGCAATATTATTTGTGTCAGCCCAGATAACTGAGGTATAAGTTTAGAAACTATCAGTAGTCTTAGTGTAGCGTTCGTCGTTCGTGGAACAGTATCCAATATTATGTTCAATCTACCAACAATCAATTTGAATCACTATCAATAATTAAAATACGAAACAAAAGATTAGAATAGAATAACGTTTATTGTCTCCAGTATTACAGCTAATAGTAGAGGTACAAACACAAAAATATAGTACCGGACGCAAAGGGTTTAAGCGTCAGCATTATGCTTAGGTCACCCTAGCGGGATTTTTAGCTATATTTTCAGCTTAAACCCTTGTTTTCTACATTTAGCAACAGCGGATTAATACACGAAATGATAATTATGGGATGGTCATACATAAATAATTTTGGTTTAAAAAAAAAACGGATTCTAAACAGTTTGTGGACATGACTGGCTATTTAATCAATAAAAAAAGTATAGAGCAACATACTGAACGACTGTGTAGCTTTAATAATAATTTTGTGTTAGTTTTTGAAATTCAGATACCTAATGTTTTAAATTTTTGTTTGTTTATTGTCTTTTAAAACTCAGCGTAGTATTTTTAAATGTCTCCAAATTGGGTGACACGCACTGGGTCTGCGTGGTGGATTATGGCCCACTCCCTCTCATAAAGAGGAGGCCTGTGTCCCAGCAGTGAAAACGTAGACTGATCATGAATTTGGGTGACAATGAGATTATTTTTGCCTCCGCCACGCGCCGCTACAGAAAAATACAATTAGAAATAGACGAAGGATGAGTGTCTTAACAGCTCAGCATAAACGAAAACAACTCATCGATCAGTAGTCACAATCCTCAGTAATGAGGACACAACTTAAAGGATTAACCGCTCACGTTTCCCTATTTCTTCGCCACGCTCACTGTTAGCTGTGAGCCGATTGCATAGTCCAAACAATCTGTAAACAATCTCCCACGCCGCGGCACCGTAGAGGTGCGATCCTATCGATACCAACGGGCGAACGGCAAGAGATCACCTCTATCCGCTTCGTTATGTAGCTTTATTGGAAATTGTACACGTTATCTCAACGTGCAGAAAGAATTACAAGTTTTTTTTAAAGGATTTCCTTAATTATATGATATGTTAGGTATTCTTTTGAAACACTTATTACACCCACTCCTGTATTGTCACAGGTTATAACAGTAGCACCTAATTTTCAGTTATTGATTTCATGAGGAATTCGATAAACCAGTACTTGTCTAGTGCACGCAATTGAAGTCTCTGAAATCATAAAAGACCAGACGTAAAGTTAAGAACTATTCCATGACTTTACGTCTGGTACATTAGCATTAAGGGGATAAAACAGTGTTTTAATGTTGCGCGCGGACCTTTGAATCCTGAACGCAATGAAAGATTCTAGGGCTAAGATAGTTGAAGCTAAAAGACTTGGATCCTGAGTGCAGCGAGGGATTCACGCTCGCCCAAAACGAAGATTCTAGGGCTAAGATAGTTGAAGCTAAAAGACTTGGATCCTGAGTGCAGCGAGGGATTCACGCTCGCCCAAAACGAAGACATGTTCATACCCGAGGAGCATAGGTACTCAAATTTTCGCACCTACTGCGAGATAATGAAAACCAATGCGATCGTTGTATTAGTAGTTTATGAAACTGTCAAAAAACCGGGGAAAAAGTTGCTATCTGCAATGCAGTTTCATGGTTTGGTTATGTTTTCATGTATGTGTATCTATCTTTATTTGTGGAATTCTTTATACCCTCAAAGCATCCTAACGGCCGGATGGATTTAATACATGAGGTGTTGAATCGTCTGTTATCACGTCATCACGCAAAGGTTATATATAGGCTTGGATTTGTTTTCTATTAAATTAAATGGCGGATTTTAGAAGTCAAAAAGATAGATCTACAAAAAAAATGTAGCATGATTGTTGTGGGGTATCAAAATAATGGGCTTGAAGAACCGATTAAATAAATACAAGTATGAAAAACAAAGAATAAATAAAAAAACCTGCTGCGACTAATATACAAAACTAGCTCAGTTTTCAAACAGTCTGATGCAGTTGGTGGCATCAAATCTGATATTGAACTAAAATAACTTACTGCCATGCCCTGTCGGGTTTTTGATTTCTTAATTTTTGAAAAATAAAATAAATAATATCGTCAATAGGGTGCGAAACCAAATCCAACATTGTAACGCGTCTCGGCAACCGATCATTTTGTTCGTCGACGGAACTGAAACTTCTACTATGAATCCTCTTTGGTCGTGCTGTAGGTACAATAACTTTAAATACGATTTTCTCCAAATTCAAATCACATTAGTGACCAGCGGGTCATTATGAAATTCAGTACATTATTCGTGTCCGGCTTAGTACTATGGCATGCTTTAGGTAAGGTTTGCATGACATAATATTATGTGAACATAAATTTTATAGCAACTGCCAACTCCATTCTTTTACAGTTCTATGAAATGATGAATATTACTAACTGACATAGTGTCTGTTTGCTCAGCAATTAACTTCTCAGACTCTACATTAGAAATTTGGAAAGCTTCCACCGAACATGAACGTGTCACACAAAATGTTGTTACTAACAATATATATTTAGGTGTATACTATATAGTCAGTTGTATAGTATCATCTGTAACCCCACTCCGGTGCGAAAATCTGACTGATAATATTAGGTGAGACGACAAACGAGTTAACATCAATCCCTATCTATAATCTAAGTTTTTTTTTAATTAAGTTAAAATTATGGCTGCAGCAAAAACGTTTTTATTCTATGAATAAATTTATGGATAATGATAAATAATCTGTCTTAAATTAATGTGACGATAATTAATGTATTGTAAAATGAATGATACAAAGCATGCCATTGAGCGTAATATACTTATAATAAATATAACATACTGTTTTGCATGTAAAATTATGTGTATTCAAACTCAAAAGTCAAACTCAAACTCAAAGCATTTATTTCAATTAAACCATTTTCAGGCACTTTTGAATTGTCAAAAAGTCGACCAGTTGGAAAGTTGAAGCTAGTTGCCCATTCCAAAACGTAGATCTCTATGGAGAAGAACGGGCAAGAAACTCCATGGACACTCTTTTTAATCATGTTAAGTTTTACAAAAACTTGGGAACATTATTCTTGTTGCTTCTATATGTGAGAACAATGTAAAAAAAAAAACAATTCTAAATATAAGATTTAAAATTAGCCATGGAAGTTAGGAGATGACCAGTCTCAACCGACGGCGCCCGTTCACGAACTTGACGCGTGGATCAGCACCATCCAGCTCAACCATTTTGTAGGGAACCGAATGATCCAACACACGCGCCACCATCAGCAAGACATTTAAGTGAGCATGAAATACTCTCAACTGCCACGCTTTTTCAAATCAACGTACATCATAACAACATAATTATTATACGGATGCATGGTACTCACATTTACAAATTTTAAACAAAATGCTTCTAAATTATACAAAATTATAGTTAGCAATGTATTTGAAAAATTAATAAAATTTGATTTCCAAAAAGAAAGAAAAATATTTAATATCTTTTGAAATTTTAATAAATAATACTTGATTCAGTAAAAATAAAAACTTATTCGTAATGTCAGAAAATAAAAATAATAGGAACAGAAATGTTCATAATGTCAGAAAACATAAAAAAGGGAAGCATCTCTTACAAATATGAAAATTTTAAATAGTAAGCCCAGGTGCCTGTGGAGTCGGACCAGCATTAAGCCAAGCATTTTTATCAACAATATAATCATCTAACTTATAATATGCTTGTCTACATAGTGTGCGTTTAATGCATAATTTAAATTTCTTTTCATTTAGTTCAAGAATATCGGCTGGTATTTTATTATAACATTTTACACAGTACCCCATAAAAGAAGTGTGTACTTTAGACAATCTGAAACGTGGTTGATCTAATTTGTTCCTATTTCTAGTGTTAAAATTGTGCCCGTCACTTATCTTACTAAAAAGATGTAGATTTTTACGAACGTACATAATGTTTTCAAAGATATATTGACAAGGTACCGTCATGATGTTAATTGTTTTGAACAGTTCCCTAAGAGATTCGCGTCTGCGTAGGTTGTAGATGGCTCTGACAGCCCTCTTTTGCAGAATGAAGATCGACTCAATATCCGCAGCACGTCCCCATAGCAAAATACCGTAAGACATGATGCTATGAAAGTAACTAAAATAGACCAGTCTCGCGGTATCCACGTCTGTTAATTGACGGATCTTCCAAACAGCGTAGGCGGCAGAACTTAGCCGCCCTGCAAGTGATGTTAAGTGAGGACCCCACTGTAGCCTTGAGTCAAGCGTGATCCCCAGGAAAACCGTCTGTTCGACGAATTCTATTATCTCCTTATTCAATACAACGTGACATTCACTACTTCTAACATTCGGTAACGTGAATCTTATGCATTTAGTTTTCTTTCCATTTAATACCAAATTATTTACAGTAAAATGTTGTATTAGGAACTCATTTACCTACTTTAAGACCTACACTGTACCAATACTTATTGCAAATAAATGATTATAATTATGATTATTTTCTTTAAAACGAGCTCTGGCATCGCTTTAACAATTTATAAACAATCTTGTCTTGGGCGCCACTGGCTAGAGGTGCGACTGCGTCGATGTTGTCGATATCGATAGGTAATAACGTGTTGATCCGCATCGCCGCCGCCGCCGCGCACCGCGTAATGCCCGTCTTTGTTGAGGTTTGCATTACCGCCTCGCGTCTGTACGGGACGTACCGGAAAATACCTGGCTTTTTATCTAACATAAGATTTACGTTGAAGTGATTGTCGTGTGACAGGAATGTAATGAAATTCCAACCACCGTTTTACGACGTTTTCCATTATAAGGAGTATGAATGTTATGGCAAACACCATATTAATTAATGCTCAATCACATCATGTTATTATAAAAATATTATATGTTTAGTTTCAGGAACTAATTGAGCGATGTTATGACCGCTATTAATTACTACTCGTCTTAGCAGTGAGGTGATAATGAGTTAAACTGTAATAATACAACAACTTTATTTACCAGGTAGTAAATTATACTGCAGCTACTTTTTCATGGTTGTACTGGCAATGAAAAAGCTTAAATGAAAACCGTGGGATCGTATTCTAAGTTAGGCTAAATTATATTGGATTTTAGTAATTTTAGCAGCGTTTGCATTTACACCCCGTTCTATAATTGAATTCACTTTACTTATCTACACGGTTTACTTATCTACTGCATGCTTTTGAATATTATCACTAACAAAATGTTTTTCATGTACCTAGATAATACATGGTTACCAATACCTATATCCTTTTCAGTAATTCAGACGTGATAACATTTATTTTCTTCTTACTTGAATGCTTTAAAACATTGCCGGACATACCTAACTCTATCCCATCCTAATGTAATTTGATAGTGAATTTCCAGTAAATCTTCGTACAAACGGTAACCCTGTCAGCGCCTGGAAACGGTTTGAATGACATTAAACGGCGAGGCGCCCCGTCGGACAGGTAATAATGGGCGCCTTGAGCCCGGTCCGGCGACCTGCACGTCGCACGTCGATGTCCGCAGGGTTGCGATGTGACTTATGTTTTAACTATGTTATATTAACTAGAACAAAATGACGTCTACTGCCAATTTATCGAATGAAATAAAAAAAACAGTCGTGTAAACCGATAGCAAATACCTTAAGAAAATTAATCTTAACATCTGTCGACAAGGGGCTATAGATGTGTTTTTTGAATGTCAGTTAAAAGTAAGAGTGTGTTTTGGTACACTCCTTCGGCTAAGACTTGCTAATCTAGGCTAAAATTAGATTAGAACATAAAGTCAAACAAGACCCTTTCAAAACGCAAATAGGCCAGGAGACCCTATTCATTTAGATCTCTAGATGAAGCTCTAGGACGACATTAGTTGCAATCTTATAGAATGAAGGATCCAAAAGGGTCCTTTTAAGATCTAGGACATTGTGTAACAAGTCATTTGTTAATTACGGTGTTATAGAATACATTTTATTATTATAAAACACTAGCTGTTGCCCGCGACTTCGGCCGTGTGAATATCAGTTGTCGCGGTTGAATAAATAATATTATTATGTCCTTCCTTGAGGTTTAAGCTTACTCTATACTAAATTTCGTCAAAATTGACTCAGAAGTTTAACCGTGAAAGCGTTATAGATAGACAGACAGGGTTACTTCAAAAACTATTATAACATAGCTGTGCACCGCGGTTTCACCCGCGTTTTGTGAAAAAACCTACGAAAAATGGAATTATAGTAAAAAATGCCAAGGGAACAGGAATAATAAAGGAACGCTGGGTAAAACTACTGGGGCCTTATAAAATGGTGGTTTGTAATAATACATTATGGCGGTATTTATGTAAATAGTAGTATTTTTGTAGAATGTATTTTAAAGTACTTCTGCGTTAATGATATTTTTAGTTTTATTTTCTTGTGGTAGAATAACATACTGGTTTTCTCCGCAACCTGATCTTGATAACGCGACATATAGTGGTCCATGTGAAAGCGTCTTGACGTAAATCAATTTCTACGTGTTTAAATGCTTGTCCCTGTGCTTTATTAATTGTTATGGCAAACGATACCTTAGCGGGATAATTAATGATTTTAAAATTAAAAGGCAAATCAATGGGAATCATTGGGATGCGAGGTATTAGCACTGTTTGACCAACTGCTGGACCAGTCAAAACTATTGCAACGATCACGTTATTGCGCAGAAATTTAAATTGTAGTCTGGTCCCGTTACACAAATTTGTTGGTTTAAGATTTCTAAGTAAAATTCATGGGGCACCTATTCTAACCGTATATATAGTGAAGAAAACAAAAACCTAAGATGAATAATTATGCAGGTGACACCTACTAATTTTATACTTGCTTAAATCTGAAAAAAAATACATAAAACAAAAGAAAAAAAACAAAAGCAATGTTGCTGAAATATTGGACAAAATTTAAAACCAATCGCAGTATGTCCCGTTGTGAAAATATTAGAAAGAAAAACAACCTTTAAAATAATTCACAAATCAATACCCACTAGAAAACTACTACAAAATGAAAGTGCTTTCGCAAATAATGCATTAATTTCGAACAAATTTGATTACCACAAAAAAGGTTATAGTGAGTCAATCTTAAAAGATAGACATATGCTATCGCAGACTTTTTTTATAACTTTTAAACAGGAACAATTCCATCATACATCATTTTTGCGTAACTTAAACCGTTTCGCCAGAGCACGCAACGAAAGCTCTCAAAAAGGAATATCTTTTTCCGTTTTTGCAACATTTTGCATTGATGCTTCGCTCGTATAAAATATTTTTTCAATTCAAACCAGTAGTTCCTGAGATTAGCGCGTTCAACCAATCAAACAAACTTCAGCTTTATAATATTAGTATAGATATAAAAATAACAGAATGTACAAATACGTTTGTGTAGTTTAAACATGTGAAAGATAGGTAGGCACTTATTTATATTCTTTTAGCAAAATTTCCTTTAAATTTTGCTAACAATAAATGTTTATAAATCTGGGGAAATCATAGTAAGCATCAAAACAGATTCTTTTTCTGCCGTTGTAAAATAAATACAATGCTAATACATTTGAAATGTAATAGAGAAATTGAATTGTTCTTTTTCAAAGACAAAGACAAAGATATTTATTCGTCGGATATGGTAGATACAGAGTTGATTAAGTATAAATATGTTCAGGACACATCCGCCGCTAAAAGCGGCATACGAATATTTACAATAATTAGTAATTACACATGGGTGGAGAATCTAACTTTTAAACTATGTTTACTTTATAACACAATATAAAACACTATAAGGGCACACACACAATATAAAATAAAATAAAGTAAAACACAACAATAATAAACTTCGTATTAATATAAAAAAATCTAATACCTATGTATAATACCTGTCTATTTATATTCAAAAAATTCTTTTAGTGTATAAAAATTATTTTGGAGAAGCCAAGTTTTTACTTGTTTTTTGAAGAAATGTAATGGTAATTCTCGTATTCGTTTTGGAATATGGTTGTAAACTTTTATGGACATCAGATAACTGTTTCTATAGTGGAGAGTGCTGTTACAAAATTGGTTTTTTAATTTGGTGGGGTCCCTTTTTGTGAATCTATTATTATCTTCTAGATGCTCTTTGAATCTATTCCGTCTGATAGATCGCAATCCGGTTTTATTTGGCGCCTCACCTCGCCACCCGGTCCAGAACGGTCCGGAACAAACAATTGCTAAAATCCAATCAACAGACAAAGGGACACTTTTTCTCGGCACAATTGTATCCGGCGGCATCCGCAGGGTTGCTAAGAGATCGCCTTTACACTCATCGCTTGCTGTTTTATTTGGAAGAATTCGTTTTTTTTAGTTTCATATCAATTATTTTTCACTCTAGTGTACCTTCGGCTACACAGAAGCGCGACTACGGATATCCATTATCTAAAAGTTATTACATAAATATGTACGGATAAATAGAAAATTTCTGTAAATTCGGTTATGATGAAGTGAACGAGAACAGAAAATGTATTGAAATAGTCCTCACACAACAAATACTGAGCAGGATCTGATGCTGTACGGTGGTAGTACTATGTTAGAGTCTACTCTTTTAAGATTTATATTTCTTCTAAAGCTGCTAACCCTATAATCTCGATCAAAGCAGCGCGGTGGCAATTCGTCAAAGGGTACTTCGAGTGTCATGCGGCGCGAGACCATTTGAATTGTAGCAGGCGGTGAACATCGCCCGCAAGATATTGATACACTTGACTCTCGGCGACTAGTCTTATAACGTCGTATCGTTCAGGGGCTTGTAATTTACTTAAATATTGAAGAATTGTTTGTGACCGGTAACTCAGTAAGAATTGTGCTGTATCAGGCAGTTTGCAGTTACGGTTTTTCTAATTTGTAATTGTGGATGATGGTTTGTCGACTGAAGTGACAGTGTTTTGTTTATGAAATTAACAAATAATATGCTACATGAGAGCAGATACTCTCGCATAATTTTTTTAATTTCATAAATCAATTTCATTGTGATGACTAAATAAAAAAAAAACCGGCAAAGTGCGAGTCGGACTCGCGGGTGCGCGTACAAACCTGTAGGTAGGTATATAAGTAAAAGTTATGGTATTTTTATTGGTAAATGAATTCCATAAAATTATAATGTGAAAAGCTGGAGGAGCATAAATTTAAGACAAAGGTCTCTTTATCGTTTCAGTAATCCTATAATTTATTGCGGTAACTACAATTATGTTTATAATCACAATTTTTTTGGAGGTATAACCACCTAAAATTTAAGGTTTTCTGAATTTTTCTGTTACCTGTGCTGTAAGCTATTGCTTCTTACCAAATTTCAAGATTCTATGTCAATGGGAAGTAGCCTTTAGGTTTTGATTCCCTTGCGAGTAGTTGCGAGTTTCAAAATATGCGGTATAAATGGTCGTACCTTTGCGTTTTTGCGCTGACTTAGATTTTTTTTTCACAGCTTAAAAACAATTAGACTTAAGTATTTGATATGAATTTCAACTTGATACCTCTACTCGTTCATGAGGAAAAGGGTAGTAAGTTTAAATTTATTAAAAATATTTTATTATAATATGATGTAACTAAAAATTTATACTTTTCGCAATTACTCCTTTATCTGTGCTACAAGACGTTCACGAGTTCACGGGAACTACCCTGTAGGTTTTGATTCCCTTGTGAGTATCAAAAATTAGCGACATAAACGGCTGTATCTTTTGATTGCGTTGGCTTAGAAGTTTGATTTTTTCACAGCTCCAAGGGATAGTACATTTGAGTATAATATCTTTACGCGTTCCTGAGAAAAAGGGTCTTGACAGACAGACAGAAGGACAACAAAGTGATCTTATAAAGGTTCCGTTTTATCCTTTTGAGGTACGGAACCCCAAAAATATGTATATATTCCCATATTATATATTATGATGGTTTGTCGATCCGTTAGTAAGTTAGCCAATTTCGCTTTAAACGTAAAGTTACTATCTCCAGAGAACAGTGTGAACTGTCTCTAAGCCCCGCGCATTTCATTCAATACTCCACGAGCCCATTGTGTGCAACTTTACGACTAAACAATTTGCAAGCTAGCAGAAGTCGCAGATACAAATGTTTAATGCTGAATACGTAGAAGGACCAGCTGAGCGTCCGTGGTCCTGAGAGTCGCATTCAAATGGAGTCACAATACGTTCGCAGTATCTATTGTATGGCGCTTCAATGTGCAGTCAAATTGCGGACATCCTGACTGCGTGCTTCTTGTTGCCGCTTTGTGTGCATTTCATATCGTTTCTATGTGTCAATACGGTATTTGAAAATGTTTTCAACGGATTCTAGCTCCCACCTGCCAAAATATTTATCATAATAATATTAAATGGTAAATGGCTATGTTCATTCGGCTCTTCATACACTCTTCATACTTTAATTCGATAGCTGGTTTGTGATACTTATATACACGAATCTATCTTGCACTTAATCCGCCTTTCGTATCTTTGAAGTTTCATAACGTGACCTCAGCTAGTGATACATATTAATCCACACACACCCCGTTTGTACATCGACCCGCAATACAGATATATAGCTTCGTAATACAGATATATCGGTTTAGGCAGTCCACAATAATTCCATATACGAGTAGTCATCGAATTAAACACAGCACTCGTGTCCGATTCGAGTGGGCTTATTGATTTTAGATTAATTACCGCGCTCTCCTAGCGACCGAGCTTTAAGCCATCCGCTATCCTTTGAATTTATACGATATTTTGATTAAAAGTAACCCGGTATGTAATTGTACGGGATTTTCATGTTATGTATACCTAAGTGGGTCATGTCGTGTTTAGTCATCTGTCAGGTGTGGCGAATGCTTAGCGTTCCTTGAATCGTGGTAATGCAGCGTAAGCAGTGTTTAGGTGTAATACCTGTCTTTTCCGTACGCAAAATACGCGGAGCTGCGGATAGCAGCCCGTATTAATGCACTACGGAATTCTGCTGCTCGCGACGTCACCGTCAACAGTGCTTTTGTACAGTTATCAGATAACTTGGCATGGCAAGTACTTGCAGTAGCTGTACGTATGTATATCAATTATAGTGGTCTTTGAATAGTATCGTACCACTCATGTTTACTTGAACTCAAAACACTTTTCAAGCAATTATACCCCACATAAGAACGTATAGTATAAATACTTAAGATTTGTTTAAATTAATTATTACAATATTTTACGGACCCGTAAAGAATCCCAGCCTGAAGCATGGATAAATGTTATTCTACCAACAATATAATTTGATTGCATTTAGTTAGAAAACCTTACGATCAAAAACACAAGGCCCGGGATAATTACAAACCAGTCTATTGCAGACATAGCGCAATAGGTACACAATAATTGAACAGACAAACAGTTATTTGCCGCAAAAGTAATACAAGCTGATACCTTGTTTAATTTCGTTATGAAATAATTTATATGCGGCCGCCGCAAACCATATCGCTTCGAACGAATTTATTTGTATAATAGTTAATCTGGTGCACAATAGAATACTGACATTTTGGAACGAAGTTCTTGAACTCTTTCTCCGGTATCGTGGTAGGAGTACATCACGAAAAAGCGTCATTCTTCCTCCATTTTACTTTCTTTCTCTCTGTCTATATACATGTACACCGCTCTACATAAATTATAAATGATTACAGTTTTACTAGTCAAACATATTTAAAAACTAGATGAGATCGGCGTTCCTATCCGACTACTCTGAGAAAGAAGGCCAAAACATACTCATAGATCTCTGACATCTCTAGGGACACGCACCACGGGAACCTTTATCAGTCCCGAGCTTGTTCAGCCGCGCGTGTTGCACGACGCAAAGCAAAACTGCGTTGGTTGTCAGTTACAGGGCAACGTGCATAGTTCATGTTGGACGTAGCCCTAGCTCATGTATTTGCTATCTTCTTCTAAAATCGTTTTCTATGATTTGCCTTGCTTTACCTTTTGTATCTACGCATAAGTTCATAAAAATTACAAAAGGTATTTTCATCATCAAGAAACACGTGATAATGAAAAAAAAAGAGGTTTAGAGACAGTTTTTTTTTTAAGACGCAATATGGCGCAAAAAATCAGCCATTTTTTTAAACCTATTTTGGTATGGTAATTTTATTCTGGGTGCATCGTTTTCACATATAATCATATAATGAATGTAAATATTGTACTTGAAACATTTTAAAAGAGCAACGGTGGAGTTTCTTGCCCATTCTTCTCCATACGAAACTACATTTTGGAAGGGGCGACTAGAATCAATTCTATTTTAATGTAAATGTTGACGTTCAAAAGTGCCTTTTAAGTGCCTATTTGAAATAAATGCTTTGACTTTGACTTTGAAATTATTTTTGACGTTAATGAGACCTATTTATGAAATCCTTTGCTATCCGACTGCGTCAGAAGGAGGGTTATGTTTTTCGAGTGTATGCATGTATGTATATTTCTTTGGCACGCTCTGTAGCCTAAACGACTTGATCGATTTCAGCTTGAGAGGTACCGTTAGATTCATCTTAATTGTGAGAGTGACAAAGTAAATCGTATAATATTATAGGGATGTTAAAGCAGCACAAAGTGTGGTTTACTCACTTATCTGGCTCTGAATATTAAACGAAGCAGCAATAAAAGCAAGCGGTTGGACAGTGTCGTGTTGTGCGAACGTCGGACAACACGCTGAACAAAATTTTGAGTTATTGAGGAGCAATGCGCCACCGTCGCCGAGAGGGAAAAAAATCATGTTGTTTTCATTCATGTTGTGTTTGGTCTTGATGATGATGGGGACTGCCTTTTCTGCGCTTAGACTCTTAAGGACCAAACCTTTGGGCGTGAGGGTTGTGGCTAACAAAGCCAGCCTAGCTCCACCCAAAATCACAGAACCTTCCTGGGAGCTTCACAGGCTTCGCGCAGCAACCTCATTGTTCCGAGGATTTCTTCACGTTGAGAAGCCACGGCCTAGCATTCCAGGATGACTTCGGCGGCTGATTCTTTGGTGTCAAGGCAGCCCCTGCAAAGCGGGCTGTCTGTGGCGCCTATATTAAAAACATGTTTGTTAAGGGGGCTATTTCTACTCAGGCTGATAATTTTTTTAGTTTATCGCGGGTGTAACATCCGTAAGACCAATTTTGACTGTCTACAGTCTGTTGCTCGTTTCATCGGGCTTGTTACGCATCGTATTAGAAAATAAAATGTCATGTTTTTAAAATGACTGAAACTCATGTAAATAAATACCTAGGTATGCAAGGATTAGTACAAATAAATTAAAAAAAAAATCTAACAGAACTTATACGTTTGTAAACTGCATGGTTAAGTTAATTAATGTATACAGCTTCGTTTAATATCTCATGCCTTGCTACTTGAAACTACTATTTCCCGAGGGAAAAATGCTGGTAAATCTAATGTGAACATTCCATTTTGCGAATAGTACTTGATGTACCTACTGACTTTTAGTTCAAAATTATCAGTCAAAGCGTTTGCTAGGATAGTATTTTGATAATTTATAAATGGAATTCGTATAACTGTCTGGGTTCTAACTCGTTTCGAGAGGGCAACAAGGCCGGATACTTTAGTGTAATATTGTGGGCGGGCAATAAGGCCACAAAACTGGGTCTAGGCTTTCATTTGGGGTCGGTGCGCTTGGACGTGATCAACATGATGTGGTGAACAGATGCGGGATACTACCTAAATATAGGTATATAAGTAATGGAAAGAGACAGATAGTTTTCCCAGTTTTCTTGAGTGCTGAAGCCAATAGTGAGGTCAAAATGAAATACAAGACGGCTGCTCCAAAAACTTTAGCTTACACGTAAATTAATTCCAGAGTTTTTCTCTGTCTCTTTCTATTATATACAGTGTGTGTGCATTGAATTTCTTTTTTGACGTAGGTCGAGTATCATCCTCCGCATGCACGCGTATTTAAATTTATTTTTGCTAATAAGATAACTTTATTCAAACATCGATCTTAGAAATAGTACGCAATACATATTAAAAATAAAAATACCCGCCGATGCCTGTTTTGCTCATAAATTAGAATTGCATTTAACCCACGAACACAGGTTTACATCCGCAATGCATGCTGAAAATGGTACCGTATGCAGGCCCGGTACACCTCGGCTAAGGCATTGTATACACGAGCGAGTGCACGCTGCGAGCTGTCATTGTTGCCGCGTACCATTGTCCTAGCGAGCGTAGTTATTTTGGGCAAGGTCTGCACTCTGCCTGCCTGCCTAAAAAGCGTAACACTCGTGGGTTTATATAGCGTAGTCAAAGATTGGTAGGTACCCATATGGTTTTTTTATTAATTTTCTGCATGGACAAATTGTTTCGTGACCAAGCAAGCTTGAAAATAAACATATTTTTCACAAAATTACTCTTTGAACAAGGACCTCAATCGTTTAATGCGAACTGCGTGAAATTATTACAGGGATCACAAGCGACTCTTGTCTTGGAATAGGAAATTATTGGTCTTTATAATCACGACCTTTGTAACCCATATCTTTTATTCAAATAACTGTAACATACATGACTAATACATACTGGTAGGTAACTAGAATCAATGTAGATAGTCATGAGTGCAGTCACAATGCAAGCTGGGTTGAACAAGAGCGATCACTTTTGTCAGCGCGGTATAATCCGGGTTTGATTGCGGCGGGATCGTTCCATCGCCTCATTAATATTGGCGGCCAGCGTTTTTTATTGCAGCGCTTCCGTCAACATGGAGGAAGGAGGAGGCTAGCTTATGGAACGTTACGGTTACGTTTGGATGTTGAGTTTTGAGTATTCGGTCCTATAAGTACTGATGTCTATACATTTTTAAGAAGTTGGCAGTGGTTAGAATTAAGAACTTATATTGAACCATCTTTATTTTTTTATTAAAGCAGGAAAAAATATTTTTGTTAAGTTTCACAATTTGTAGTCACCGTCAGCCTTCCTGTATTTCTGCCGCAATGAAATTCATTAAAACTTTGACCTGAGTTTTTCGCATTTTTTGAAGTAATAGGTACATAGTAGAAGCACTTTTATTTAAAATTAAATATATTTTAGTTCTACTTACTAAAATAGAACAGAAAATGAGCAGTAATTGTTCATCAATTGTTCGCCTATAGTATCAGTGTCTATAACAGCAGTATTAATATTGGCAGTGTTGCCAGCGGCACAACCACAGTATAAACACTAGTTGTTAGTAGTGCGTAGGCTCTGTTTACCTACTCAACAATTATACAACAACGCCATTTACATACATACACACACGAGCAGCTCATGTATCCTAAAATAACATTCATTATACACTTTCAAACGATAATTCAATATAGGTACTGTCAAAAGCACCAGGGTTACCAGGGTACATGCAATGACTGAAGTGCTTGCGTAAATCAAATTATACATCTATGACAGCTACTTATTTCGTTCAGTCAACATTCATTGACGTAGGTCTAATTTTAATTACTTTCAAAACTTAATGTCGTTATATCTGAAAACGTACTTAAACCAGTCTCAATCCTTATAACACTTCTGTGCCCAATGATTACCCAACTCTCAATTACCAACATCACAACTTCAACCCTAACGCGCTATCTGCGCCATAACCCGTAAGTGGCGCAACTTTACACGCCGCACTCCCAATAACCCGTGAGTTGCGCAACTTTACCCGTACTCCCAATAAGACAACTATCTCAGATCGAAGAGGTACTAATGCACGGATCGCTCCGTACGGCACTCCCGAGGCCAGATATTGTAAAGTTCCTATCAAACTGTTCTTGGTATCAGCAAGTCAAATGTAAGGGAGGGCTCACAGTGGCAGGAGCGGACTGCATTACATAAAGTTAATGTTCCTTGTGCTGTGGGAGTTGCATGGGAATTTATTTACGGTTGCAATGTATTATAGAGTTTGGGTTAAGATGTTTGAATCAAATTATAGTGAACTATGATATTATTTTCAGTTAGAAAATAATTTTTAATTGAAACAAAATTACTGAGAATAAGGACAGTTAGTTTCTTATTAGTCAACACTGGCGCTGCTTCACGTTAACCAGCAAGTCAGCTTAAACTTTATCTAGGCATATTCTTCATATCTCTAAAATATCTGTATTTAGCTGCGCCGAAACTTCTTATTTTCGCAGCAATCTGAGGGAATGAATTTACATTTCGCGAATCAAACATCATCATCATCATTTCAGCCGAAAGACGTTGACATAGGCCTCGCCCAAGCAACGCCACTTCAACCCGTTTTGTGCTTCTCGCGTCCAGCAGATTCACCAG
This sequence comes from Antitype chi, assembly GCA_947359405.1. Classification (NCBI taxonomy): domain Eukaryota; kingdom Metazoa; phylum Arthropoda; class Insecta; order Lepidoptera; family Noctuidae; genus Antitype; species Antitype chi. Next base: position 24,300,904 of record OX375808.1, read on the forward strand.
GCCATCGATCTATCTTATGGGAGGCATTCCAATGCTACGTCTTCCAGTACGCGGTCGCCACTCCAGAGCCCTCTGGCCCCATCGGTCATCCATTCTGCTAGTAACATGCCCTGCCCTCTGCTACTTCATTTCTAATTCGATCGCGTAGATAAACTCCAAACATAGCCCTCAATCAAACGTACGGCTCTTAAATCGCTTTCAGTTCCGCTCCCGTCTCTTAGCATGCCCCAGAGTGTTATCACGGGTGGTCTTCAGGGACGCATCATCGTTACACTTGCCGGAATAATTTCCATTGTAAAAGCAAACAGAGAGCGGCGGGAATACGCCCGCCTGCCCGCCCGCCCGCCTGCCCGCTTAGCTAAGAATATCTAATGTAAGCGTGTACGGAACACTGACTGATGGGCTTTTTGGATGATGTATTATAAAAAGGAATTGTAACGCTTCGATGCTGATTAGCATGAATCGCGATGTAGGTAAGTTACATTTTTATTCAGGTGTGAATTTGCTATCTTGGTACAATAGATAGATAAACAGGAAACACTACACTGAACACAACGTTTAGATTAAATACTTACTACTATTTTACTTAATTATAGATTTAATATGTGAATAATTTATTTATAAAAGTAAAGCATAATTATTTACAGATATTATGAGTACATATAAATATAAAATTTCTTCGTATACACTATGTTCAGTTAAACTTTGAATCAAAGTTATTTACCTGAATTATTACGTCACATAGGGGGACGGCAATATGTCACTTGAAATGCAGTTGCTAAAAATTAGCACTGTTGGTGAAAGGTATGTTCGCAGTCACAGTCTCAGCATTTTGTTGAGCAGCGACCTGCTCATGCACAAATGTGACGCACGGCTTAATCTAACGTATTTGTAATTATTATTTGTTACAGAAGTAGATAATTTCCACTATGCTAGGCATTTTGTTTTATTTGTTTTCCAGGTTCGCAACGCATAGTAATTACACTAATGATACCTAAGTAAAGAAAGAGGAAGCAGAGACTAGCCTAATCCCTCCCACACCTTACGAAGCAAAATATCTTTATTGGCACTAAGGAAGCCAAAACTTGGCGACAGCCAATCAAAATTAATAACATTATCAAACAGCAGAAGTGCGTCGCAGTTAACATGATAATCCGGGGGTGGTCGCCTGTCCCCCGAGTATCAGCCGGCCCGGTGCCAGCTCTGGCGCCCAAAGCCGGCTGCTCGCAGTCTGGGCACGTGGTTAGCTGAATTTCAAATTAATCCACTGATACTAAGAATTCTGCTTAGTTTTCGTCTATCTTCGTGTGGTTGTGAAAGATTTTGGATTTGTTTATGATACGTTTTTTTGGTCAATGGTGTCATCTTTTTCCAGGAAGAGGCTTCCTGGTGTATACTGTTTGCCGATGGCATTGTGCTAGTTGCCGAGGATGGCGTAGAGGTTTATTAGCAAATTAGAGGTATAGTGGGAAAGACTGAAGACCGTCGGCCTGAGATTAAATCGGACCAAAACAGAATACTTGTTTTGTGATTTTGGCGGTCTCTTCAGTCCTGTGCCCATATCTCTCGCCGGAACGCACTAATTACCGATGTCCCCCAACTTTCTGTACTTAAGGCCACTTGTCCAAGAGGATGGCGAAATAGACAGAGACGTAACGCGCCGGATCAACTCAGGATGGATGGAATGGCGAGAGGTCACAGGAACCACTTGTGACCCACGGATGCTCAAGTTAAAGGGAAAAATTTACAAGTCCGTGATAAAGCCTTTCGTACTGCATGGATCGAAATGCTGAGCCGTGAAGAAGATGGTTGAAAATAGATTTCATGCAGCAGAGATGAAGTTTTTTTAAATGGATGTAAGGAGTGATGAGTGGTTTGAAAGTGGCACCAGTGAGAGAAAAGTTGAAAGGAAATTGTTTGGCTTGGTACGGGCATGTTATAAGAAGGGAAAAAACGCATGTGAATAAAAGAGTAATGAAAATAAATGTTCATGGATGGAGAGGGAGAGGAGAGCCTAAGAAAAGATGGATGGATTGTGTGAGGAATTATATGAAAGGACAGACAGTGAATTATAGCGTGACGGCTGGCATGAAGAGAGAATGGAAGAAGAAAACGTGTTGCGCCGACCCCGAGTAACATGGGGCAAAGGCAGGAAGACGATGAAGATGATGGTGTCATTTTCTTCATCGTTGTTGACCGTATTGTAGAAAAAGAGTGTTTTGATTCTGCTACGAAGGTTTTTGTACATATTTAAAGAAATAATAATTCTTTTACAGCACCATCTTGACATTTTGTTAGACAATTAATCCAGCAACGTCCTTTCAGACGTTTCTTTGTATGATAAATAAATATTTAAGAAATGTAATCCAAAACCATAAATTATTTCTATGCGGCCATATTTTAGCCTTTGTTGATGACTTGATGTATTAAAACTGATAATTTGTCTTAGATATAGTGACGTCACCACATGCCGTCCATCCTGGAGTGTAAACACGAGAGACTAGACAATATTGCCGATTCTGACAGATGGGCAGTCGTTTAGTTTCATTAGGTACCTACTCATGAATTTAACTTTAGCTTTACATATAGCCAACTTCAACACGATATTCTGTCTTTGAAATCGACCATCTAATGACCGAGTAATGACGGCACAAAAACCATTGGTTACTGTTACTCATCAGCGTTAGAACCATCGTTTCCGATCTGCTAAAATTCTTTGCTTGTGTCTCATAATATTACAACGTTACTTTTTGTAGTGTTACCCAACCTTATGTCCAAATAGTGACGTGCCAAAATAGTGTTGATGTCATCGATCACTGTAGCCATCAGAGGGACAATGTCGCAAGACTAGAAACGTCCCTTGTGTGGACTATTCATCATTAACGCTTGGCTGATCGTACTAGCGATATGTCACGTTATTTTTATATCTTTGTGGATTCATATTACTATGGTAGTGCTCAAATTCGGTACGGTCCTAAGTTCGGCATAAACTCTTTAATAGTTTTTGCCTTGGTTCAGAATGTCTTAAGTATTCAAAATACCATTGGGGTGTGGAGTAAAGAAACAACAAAAAAGTTGACAAAACGTGGCGGCAACAGAATTGAATTTCGTGCTATATCTAACATCGTTGAAGGAATGAGGTTCAGAGAAAAATAGCATCGGACCACCAGTTCGTTAAATCCGTCACGAAAGACACGCTATGTGTCGATGGCGGGACAATGCTTCTTGTAATACCCAGCGTCCAATTGTGAAAATTTTTAGTTTGTGAATTACACCAGTAATGTAATATTACCTTTATGTACAGAAACCAGCACATCAAGCTAACTGAAACTGTAAAATTTTACCAATTGAACTTGAACCTTATGCCTATGTCATAATGTTGAAAATCTATCAAAGAAATTTGACTGATTGGGGTTGCTTGATGTGCTGGCGTCTGTACAATCCAATTCAAACTTTCAGCAATATCTCACAAAGCACTCGATAAAAACAGGAATCAGTCTCGAACGATTCATGGCGCGTTTGTAATTATGCGATACTATGATATTCATTAGCAATTTTTGGCTAAGCTTAAGTTTCTCTCGCATTCTATATAATTGTAATCGGTTAAGAGTTAAAAAGTATCAAACTTTTCGTTAAGCGGTCTTACACTACGACTACGTCATCAATCTCGCTGTGCAATTTAACGCTGCCGCAACTTGTGGAATCAGTCACGCCGCTGACCCCTTGCTAATATATTTGTTTAATAACTGTCTTTGGCTATTATGATGAGAATATTATGAGAACAGGTAGCTGTGTGTTTATTACACATTTCATCGTAACTTTAAATGACTTTTTTTTACTTAATACTTTTAACCCTTAATTCATAATGTGAACAATGCGATCACGGCATCAATCACAGCGAGTTAGTGGTCGTGTCGCGATTCTCGGTGCAGATCTATCACGCCGCCGGTGACCCTTCGAATACTTGCTCCAATTGATTGAATATGACGAGCTACCCGATTACATAGGAGATTAGGCGACCGTTGAAAGTGAACACTGTGAGCTTGGGCCTTTATATCAGTGAAGGCTTTGAATCTGCAGGCTTAATCTTTTATTATAGCTACGGAAGAATTATGCCCATTAAACCGAAATGGATGAGGTGTGTAATCTTTAATCTTTACCAAACGACAAAAATAATGAGGACAAAGAAAACTAATTTCTTAATGTATTTTTTTTAATAAAAATGATCACATTGTATTGCATAGTGACATTTACAATCCCGGCATACTCAAGGATAAGAAGTCGGTAACCAGTAACTTGCTAACACAGATGAGTTTGCAGATGGTCACTACATACAACAAGAGATTATCAGCTACTCGACATCGATCAGTCTACGCCAACAGCGTGACGCGTCAGTGTCTTGCCTCAGAACTCCTGATCTATCACGCTGACCCGAGCTAATATTTGTGCACATACATTGAACATAACTGGCCAAGGGATTGCTTCAGACAATCATGAAGAGAAAACTTGCGAGGGTTGGTCTACACGACAAAATTTATAGCCAAATGAATATTTTGTGTCTTATCATCTTATACTTAAAGTACCGTTTTAATTTTCTGAAATAAAACATTGTTTTATGGATGCGATACGTCAGCCGTAGGACAAAGCCATATTGGTATATAGTAAGTTACATGTAAGTATTTGCCTTTAATTTACTTCTACTTGCATTACACGTATAGCTTTAGTGTTTAGTGTCGGAATGGTGTACCTATTCCAGCACAGTTGAAATAGCTGAAATTCCCAAAACACGACGTTTGGGAATTTCGGCAATTTAGCTTGTTTATTCCAGTATGTATGTTATTTATTGTACTACACTCACATGTTATGCGTGGGAATTATGAGCATCCTTTTTGCTTTGTCGTGTGAAAAGGGTCACGTTCACGTTGTGGCAATTTCAAAGTGTTAGCTGTGCGGCAACGTTGTACATTCGATTCTACTACACCAAATGACGCTACTTAATCACTATAAAAATGAAGTAGGTACTTTGGTACATATTTATTGCAGGTCCTTAAAGCCACATTTTCACGGTGTAAGCATCTGGAATGTTTCAAGAGCAATATTAACAGCATAAAGCACGTTAAATTATTGCCATTCAAGAATTGCATACCGAAGTAAGTGTTTACACGCGCACGAAATAAATTGCCATACAATAATTGAGTGCAAGTTTTGTCATTCAATAATTGCTTGCGATGTCTATTTACGCCAAAGCCAATTATTGCGTGTAATTTTTGCTTCGTCTAAACACAGAGTTTCACGTACTTATGCAATTAATTCAAGTATTGCCAGTATTTGCGCTGCCAAATATTTCATTCAATTTCATTGAACGTCTTCTCAATATAACTTTTTACTTGCTTAGTTTACTCATGTCTGAATGATAGACAATTTTTATGCAAGATTGAAAGCGATTATATTGCACGTGATGTTTACACGTATATCAGCTTTGAGCAGCAACTAACGTGTTGTTTAATGGTGCGCGACCCAGTCAATTGTTGCTTCAATTTTATGGTATGCCACAGGCAATAAACTTGTACCGTGGTAATGGGGCATAAGTAATTTCTATATTAATGATGGTTATGTTGTATACTGAATGTAGGTGATATCCTACTTGTATTTCATAAAAATATCTCAAACGCAAAACTTTCTTTAATTTTATCTGTGTATATAGAATTTTAGAAAATAAAATAAGCTTTTATTTATGTAATTGGATATCTTTCAACAATTTAAAAAAGCCTTTTCTAACAATCACTATTTCGATTTGAAATCTCAATCCATTGTATTTGTACTAAGCACCAATATGGCGTCAGGATATTTGGCGCAAACGGCGGCCATGATGGCGTCCGTGCGAGCGGTTCATTTAAACTGACAGCGTAGGGACGAGATCGATTACGTCACCGTATCACCTGGGTTAGCGATGTGTTTAAACGAGGTTAAGGCATTGTAATGATTTTCTATAGAGTACATCGTTACACTCAACAGCCCAGAAACCATTCAGAGATGTTTAGAAGTGTACTACTACTGGGTGAACAAGCCATTATTTTAGTTGGTGGCGATGACAGGATAACTAATTGCTGAATATGGATTGTAAACATTACGTTTGAAATCCATATTCATTAATATAATGATGGACAACTAATTTTCGCCATTTTATTAGATTTAAAGTTTTTCTCACAAGCGTTGATTTCATATCAATTATTTTGCGAACTTGTTTCTCAGAAAATATAGCTACTGGTAGGCACAGCTTTTAATTGATATTTAAAGGCTTTAATTTATTTCATCGGTTCCCAGACCGAGGTTAAATCCTCTGCAAATAAATCCAGAACGTTATTAAACAAATATAAAATACTAGCTTCTGCCCGCGGCTTCACCCGCGTGGTTATCGAAAATTATCCTACGGGACCATGCTACCGGTACCAAAAGTAGCCTATGTCCTTTCCCAGGATACCATCTATCTCCTTATCAATATCAGTTCAGTGCTTTAGGCGTGAAAAGGTAACATACAGACAGAATTATTCTCGAATTTATAATATTAGTATGGATTTTAAAACATTTCCAAACAAAACAAAGAAATGAACACAATGTTTAAAGCATACAACCTCGAAATCCTTTTTAAAATTGCAGTCGGGCGGTATGATGCATGTAATTAAAAAGTGGGGCAATGTTACATACGGGTACCAGTGTTGATGGAGCTCCGGCCGCGGTCATGTGAGACAAGACGAGGTTCCTACTCACTGTGGTTATATGAAAGTAAGGTCTGCAGGGTGGTGGGGCTTCCGTCGATGAAACCGCGAAGCTTTGATATTCGCGCCGCGCGCCCGTGATAGATATGTTGATGCATGGACAAACACTAAAAAACTCGTGCATTTTTTCAATGAGAGAAAAATCTTTAGTGGTTATTTTTTTAAAATATCGTCCGACGATTACGTAAAATTTACTCATCGGTTCATAGGAGGTAATACGGCAGTATGGGGTGATTACACGAGACCAGAATATTATGTAGCTGAATGAAGTGATGCATGATTGCACACTGCCTCACCACTGAGTTTTCAAGAGGAACCTTTGGCGATTTTAATTAAAACTAGTTTTCAGTATCCTAGCTTCGAATACGCCCAGTAAACAGTGATGCTAATCAAGTGTCAGTATATGGTAGTAAATTGTAAGAAGATGCAGCTGCAGCAGCTACTGCATTGGTTCGGTTCATGGCACATAATGTACATTTTAAATATTTCCTTCACAAATTTTTATTCGTTCATAGAGAATAAATTAGTCACTGCAGAAAGCTTTGGAAAAATGAGTAATTTTCAGACAGCTATAACAGCCGGATTTCCCAAATAAATTATAATAAACTGCCATTAGGACATGTCCCGATTTTAATTACTTTTATAGCAAGTTGCAAGTTTTCTAGGAAATTAAACCGGGTCAGAGGTTATTACTTTGTGTTCAAACGTTATGATTCGAGGAAATGCTTTCTTTGAATAATCAGGTGCTACAGCGCTTAATGACGTCTGTAACAATAATTAGCAGTGTCTATGTTTCGCTGCAACTTCATTCCGAATTATCTTTCTCACGTGAAGGAGTGACATTTGCTTGAAATAAATACTGCTGGAGATTTGTAAAGGATTTAGAATCAAATAAATTAGCTCTACAGTAGCAAGTATACGTTTTCTGTAATAATACCTTCTTGACATAATTAAAGAAGTTCGTTTACAGAAAACGTGCACTTTCTGGCCATGAATACGCTTACAAAATGCGTTTGAAGTTCTTGACTTGACAAAACAAAGTCAATAGCTGTCAGCCAATCATACAAAGACAAAATAAATAAACCATTATTCAGATTAGCTAAAGTACATATATCTTTCATGGGGTACTGTGTTAAATTTTATAACAAAATACCTTTTAATATATTGCAATTAAATTAAAGGAAATTTAAAGCTCATATTAAAAGTAAACTTTGTATACAAGCGTAGGTACTACAAATTAGAGGATTATATCCAAGATAAGAATGCTTGGAATCATGCTGGTCCTGCTCCATAGGACAATCTAGAGTCTAGACAAAATCAAACTGGTTGCTAATTGAATTGTATAATTATTTATATTTACACTCAGTGACTACTTTAACTCATACACTGACTTGGCGCGAGGAGGCCTTCGCCAGGGGGTTACTCCGCCGCCGCGAGAAATCGCGGCACAGCGGACAGAGCGCCGGTGGGATCTCATGGCGATATGGAAAGCGCGATTGTCGCAACCCAGTGCTTGGCACGCCACGATAACGGCGGTAAGTCCCCTCTTTGAGGATTGGCATTAGAGTCGGCACGGCATCCTCACCTTCCGCCTGACGCAGGTCCTCACCGGACATGGTTGTTTCGGGAGGTTTCTGTTTCGCATAAGGCGGGAGGAAACGCCCGGGTTTTTCCATTGCGAAGATCGCCCTGAGGATACGGTGAAGGTCTGCCCGACTTGGGCGGAGCACCGCCGTGTCCTTGTGGATACGATCGGCGGCGGCGATCTCTCACGTCCGGCCCTGGTTCAGGCCATGGTACGAAGCGAGTGTGCATGTTTAGCCGTCACCTCCTTCTGCGGAGAAGTAATGCTTGCGAAGAGGGAGGCGGCGCACGTGAGGGAGAGGCAATATATGCGCCCTCACGGCCGTAGCCGCCGCGGGAGACGCCCTGGGCATCGGGAATCCCAGGCTGATTACTGGCCACCGTAGGCGTGGGCTTGTGATGACGAGTAATGGGTAGCTCACTATCCGGTAAGGACCAAGCCAGGGTTGACAGCACGTCGTGTTCCACGCGCGCCTCAATGAGATGTCAGCACCAACTGGTGGGGTCCGCAAGGGCCGATGCCTGCCAGGGGTGCGGGTTGTTCGAAAGAGATACCACGGCCCCTGGCACGCAGGCAACTGAGGGAACACGGGTGGGTTTTAGTCAGTAAAAGTCTGACACGCCCTCCTGCTCCACCCAGAGCGGGAGAAGTTATTTGATGAATTCCCACCCAAAAAAAAAACTCACACACTGACTTATTATTTGCAAATATTCTAGGAAAATCGTATATTTACTTTTACAATGTTTGTAAATATGTGAGCACCATGTATCTATCATAAAATTAATTTATCTATTGCTTCAATTTCATTCTTTTTACCTATTTTGGTATAGTAATTTTATTCTGGGTGCATCGTTTTCACACATAATTATATAATGAATGTACTATGTTAAATATTGTACTTAAACATTTTAAAAGAGTAATGGTGGAGTTTCTTGCCCATTCTTCTCCATACGAAACTACATTTTGGAAGGGGCGACTAGAATCAATTCTATTTTAATGAAATGTTGACGTTCAAAAGTGCCTTTTAAGTGCCTATTTGAAATAAATGCTTTGACTTTGACTTTACAAAAGCTAAGTGGGTGAATGTTATGTTCTCAAACGATATTTATGCGTACTACCATATATAGAAAATATTTTTTTCTAATCTAAGCCACATAATAAACGCTGCGTTACAGATGCAGTTGAGAAAAGCCATGCCGTACTTGTATAATCTTCGGATAATTTTTTACATGCCATTAACTTTTGTGTTCTTAGCTGATTGCAAAACATAAATAGGTTAGGTACTCAACTTTTACAAATGGAAGCAAAAATTTATCAAATATACGTTTTTATAAAACTCATAATTTTATTGACGCTTACGAAAAACGGCGGAAAACAAAATTCAGAAACAACATATTTCGTCTAGGTACCTATGTGAATTGTAACGTTATACAATCAATTAAATTTCACTTGGAAGCTGTCTTAATCCTTGGAGTAAGCCCATTATTTTCGACTTCAAATAGAACAGCGCATCTCCCCGGCTTTAAGTAACAAGCGTACGTAACACCCGGGATTCAACAAACACTTTAAACTTAAATACGACCATGTACTCGCGTACGAAAACATTGAGAAGTTCCACTCATAATAATATTAGGTTTTCGTCATCATCTGCCTAAGATTTTTCCCAGCTATGCTAAGAACGGCTTGAAGACTAACCGCTAGCTACTAAATAACATGAATGTATACTTGAAAAATCTGGCATTTTTTTTAACGTAGCCTAATTGGCGAAAAAAATACAATCATACCTATTTTCTGTCTATCTACCCGGTTACTGGGTACCACGATACCCCTTGGTACGTTGTGGCATTGTTGGTTAGACGACTACTATCAAAGTGGTGCAGAGGAAATGCGTGATTTCGCCGTCGACCTTTTGGAAAGTGTGGGCTCTATCCAAACAAGAGACAAATATTTGCAGGGTCCTACAGAATATTTGTTCTGTCTGTGTTTTCAGTTCATTTCGGCCCTTGTGACGAATATAGAAAATTGTATTGTGCGGCCGTTTTTATTGTGACTGCTTCGTTGTTCTATTCGTCGCTAGCGCGAGCGCTGTGACATCTTGGGTTAGATACCTAGGTTGCGCAAAGTGTTGTTGATTAGGATTTTTTTAGCAGCAGTTCAGAGTCATGATTCTAGCGAGTTTCGTGGCAGAAGAGTAGCCTGCTATTACATATTATGGAACTGGAGCCTAACTGCAACATGTAGTGTACTAAAAACACTAAATACCTTTCTCACCACTTCGGGGAATAGAGGCGTGATATTATTTTGTATTGTTTTGTTTATTTTCTTGTCACTGTATCGTTCAGTGGTCCTTCTGTACGAATCTCATTATTAAGTGCATGTAGAGCATTCCGTTCACCGGAGAACAATCCGAGCGCCTCGGAGGCGGATATAAGCATTTAATATTAAAACCAATCTCTCTCGCGACACGTTCAAACTACACGATTGTGACATGGGTTTAGAAGTATTCTTGGAAGCTATGAGCGATAGGCGCTAACGATATGAAACCTCAAACTTCAAAGCCTTAAAAGGCACACCGTATACTTGATTGTTACTAAAGTGTATGTGAGTTACCCGACTGATGAAATTGCTATTACATGGCTCTCAGATATCAAGCTTTGTATATTTCTACACCACCAGTGACAAGTAAGTTATACCACTTTATCAGGGTTGATATGAATATTACGTCAGTCAAAACCATACCCTAAAACTAATATATGAAGTATCTTTCTAGTCTCCCGCGCTCGCTTCCGCCTCCACTGTGGGCCACTCCCACACTATCACGCACTCGACATGAGTCTCGCGCCGCCGACACCTGCTTTATATACTAATGCACATGCAGATTGTCCCCACGGCTTGTAATGCCAATATTTATTACTGCCACATCTTATATTCACGCGTCCATGATTCTGCACTGATGTACACGGAATAATGTATGGTATCCAATGTCAATTTGCTCTATGGCTTTCGAAAAGGAGTTGCAGAATTTTATGAAGAGTTATTTGTATTATTTATTTTTTCTTATATAATACAAACTTTAAATAGTTTTGGTTGAAAGTATTATAGATTATATAAATTATACTATAACGATATACAATCGAATGTGTAGGTTGGCGACGCGATACCTGTATCAAAGTGGTTGTTATGTTTAAGCGTCCTTGATATAAATATGGTTGGTTTGTATGATTAATTTTGACTATTTCTGACATAATGAATGAATAACTAACCAACGTAACAAGTAATGATATGTTGAAATAAGCGAGATAAGGTAAAAGAGTTAAGATAGAATAGAGTCGTTTAGCACTCAAAAGATGACGGAAGACCACTTCCGACGAGCCTAGAAAATATTTTACGGTACCTACCTTTTATTCTGAAGTAGTAGTAGTAGCAGCAGTCAAGTTTTATTTTCACTGTAAGTAATGTAAATAGGATGACCAGATCATTGTGATAGCGATTACAAAAGGTTATGTAAATCGCTTCGTTGACAATATTCTGGCTTACACCGCGTCCATTACTAACTGGATTATCAAAAACAATTCCAAGTTATTACAATATGAATACACTGTTTTAATGGCCGTAATAACACTGCAACACTGCAAATCGAACCATATAGGTAAGCCTTTAAAGCTCTTATTTCTCTGTCGATGATAACGCAAACTCTTTTCATGCCATCACATTCGTTTTTATTGCTTCACATTAAGGTTGATTACCGTTTGCGGCAGTTCGGTAGAAGTTTGTTTAGTAAAGCGTGTCCAACTATAAATCAGGATTGATGAATGAATTCGTTGGATGCAACGGAAATGTGATGTTATGTGTTTGTGACCGCTTTGGGAGAATGGAAGCTGAGAGGTTGATAACGAAATGTGGGGATATTAAGCCGATAAACGTAGCGTATACAATGTTTTGTGATTCGGTTTTCCTCCTAATCAATCTGTTCAGTATGGAATTGTTAAAATTTATGAATTAATTCAAGTTATTTTGATAAAAAATAACATGCATTAATTCATAAATTTTATGAATTAAAATTTTTCAAAACTTTTAAACTTTAGTACCAATAAGTAGCAGTAGTGGTGGATTATGGCCCACTCCCTCTCACAGAGAGGAGGCCTGTGTCCCAGCAGTGGGAACGTTATAGGCTGATTATGAGAAGACCATGATAGTATGTAGGTACTTACATAAGGTGGGCATGCTCTACAGCCTAGCAACGTCCACAAATGTTTGCATAAACAAACTTAAGCTCCACACTTAATTGCCGTCCCCCGATGAACTAATCAATTAAACTCAAAAGACCACTACACGCTCTCGGCTGAGCCCGCTGCCCACACTGCCTACCTTCATCCCATTTAGTAATGGAGTGGAGAGCAGCCATCGTGACCCGTGACGCGTGCCCGCTGGTAACTAGCCCGCTCGGACCGAAAGAACCAATGACGGCCTCAAGGGGCAGTTCGGGAAATAATGTGTCATAGTACCCACTGTTATTATGAAAAAGTTATGAAACCAAGGTGTTAGGAAGGCCTGCCCTGCCATTTAGTCGATGTTGTATTTCATTACAATAATTAATGTTGTATTTTATGGTTCGTTTTGGTATTCTCATTCGTTATCTTAAGGACAATTTGAAAGTTTTCCGAGTGATCATAAAATTACTGAAGAGAGCAGAACAATAATCAAATATTGCTGCAATGAAATGAAACTAATTTAGTATTGACTTACCGCTCACGACGATCAGAAACAACGCAGGGAGCTTGTTGCACCACATGGTAGTTGAACGTTGGGCTAACGTTGGGCTGACCTGCCAACAAATTATATCAACATCAGTTTACTAGATTAATGCACATATCCAACATGTTTGATGTCTCAGGTGAAATTTGGGTTCGTTGCATTACATCGAATCACTGTCGGGACCTCTCAGAATCACTGTCGGGACCTCTCAGAATCACTGTCGGGACCTCTCAGAACTCCAACGATGCTGACATAACAGCCGTTTAGGCCTTGTCTGGTGTTCCTTTGGTTTTTTTGTTGTTTTCACTATCTTGTTAATTTTTTTAACCGTAGACAAACTTAAAGGTTTTAATATTCTTTCTTTTTGTTTTCATGATTTTGATCACGAAATGAGATCATGAGATCGTCAAATAAAACCTAGAAATAAACTTTATCTTTCTTTCCATAGGTATACATAGGTATACGGGCTGGGGTTCGCAACTTCACATCAAAGCGCGTAGGTATTTTGCGTACGGGTGGGAAAATCGGTTATCCGATCCACACCAGCTCCTCAAGGAAGACCAGCAACGCCTTTCTTTCGTGTCATCCTAGCATGTCGGTTTCGAAGCTTCAAATTATCCTTTTACCCAATTCTTTAGAACGTTATCATAATTGAGCTTGTCTATTAATAATAAAGAATTTCACGGAACACGATTATCCAGTGAAATATTAAATCGGATTTAAATAGTAAGACGAATTCTGTGTGATCCTGTATTTATTCATGGATGAGCTGCTGCCTTTGTACTGAACCTTATTAGTTTTTCTCTGTTACTAAGATAGTTCTCGTAAAATTGAGATAAAGTCTTCTGACGGTTAGAAGTAGTCAGATTAATTATGCAAGTTAACATAGATACATTATTTTTAAGACTTTGTGAACATTTGAGACTAAATTATTCATTCTTGACTTTTTAGATCAGGCAAGTACATTTGAACTATGTCTTTAAGAATAAAAATGGTGCTTAAGTGTAACCGTTACCCTATTTTTAGAAGCAATTAAAAGTTTTGCCAGTTTTGGCCTATAAATATAGGTTGAGCGGTGAATATCTTTCAAAGAATATAAAACTAGTCTAGAACTAAGTCTAGATTGCTGAAATTATTCGTCACCAAGGTATTTAAAAATAATTAATCTCGTAATTAGAAGTTACACATGAACATTTCCAACCTTTCACGAGTCTAATCAACTTCAATAAATTAATGTCTCGTTAAGTTCAAACTGACGCGTATTCATAGTCGAGACAACGTTTAACATGTCATGTGTCATGCGACGTGGCACGATACGAATTGTTTCTGTTGTTTCGTTTTCTATTGTTTCGGAACAGTTCGTTGATTGATATACGTATAGTTTCGGCTGTCCGAAAAACTGGCGCATGAAATTGCTATGGATAGTTTGTTAGCTGTATTTGTAAAATTCAATTATATAAAGCAAATAAAAATTAGCACAATTCGGTATTTAATATCTCATATTGAATCTAGTAAGTTCTAGTATTTAATAGATTTATGTATTATACATCTACTAGAACTTTGATAGATTGATGTTTTTAGTTTTCTTCTTTGAAAATCATAGGTACTTAAGCCAAAAATATATTTCGAACTAAGTTCCTATAATATCAACAATCTTATGATCTCTTCGATAACCCAAGTACCTGCTATTCATAATTATGATTGATTTACACAAAATAACAAACTTTCAAAGTTAGAACTTTACAAGGTTAGATATTTCAAAGCAATTTTGACTGTCACATACTGAACGTAATATTCGAATATTCCAGCACCGTGACACCGTGACACCGTGACACCTGAATAAACAATACCATCCTACTATCCTATCCTTCTAATATTATACACGTGAAAGTTTCTGAAGATGTTTGGATGTTTGTTACTCAATCAGGCAAAAACGGCTGAACGGATTTGGATGAAATTTAGCACACAGATAGTTTTTAACCTGGAATAACATATAGGACATTTTTTATCTCGATAGTATGTTAACGTGGGATAATTTTCGACCTCCAAGCGAGGGAAGCCGCTGGTATAAGCTACTAATAAATAAAAGGATCATCGTCTGAAGTTCTCCGCAGTCAACCGCTACATATTTCTCCGCAGTCAACCGCTACATATTTCTCCGCAGTCAACCGCTACATATTTCTCCGCAGTCAACCGCTACATATTTCTCCGCAGTCAACCGCTACATATTTCTCCGCAGTCAACCGCTATATATTTCTCCGCAGTCAACCGCTACATATTTCTCCGCAGTCAACCGCTACATATTTCTCCGCAGTCAACCGCTACATATTTCTCCGCAGTCAACCGCTACATATTTCTCCGCAGTCAACCCCTACATATTTCTCCGCAGTCAATCGCTACATATTTCTCCGCAGTCAACCGCTACATATTTCTCCGCAGTCAACCGCTACATATTGCTCCGCAGTCAACCGCTAGATATTTCTCCGCAGTCAACCGCTACATATTTCACTCCGTCATCGCTGGTTCCTCCACAGCATAGAGCAGCAACAACAAAGCGCGGCAAGTGAGCGCGGCCGCACTAACATCATCGCTTTAATTTATTTTGTGTTCTTTTGTTCCGCGCCACTCGGAAGTGGACGCGTTAACTCTTTGCAACTTAAATACTAAAGTACTTTGTACACCAAAGCCTTTGTACTTCATTTTTGGTTTTTAATTGTGGATAATAGTTCGCATTTTCTTTTTCAGGAAGTTGTTAATGTGAGGTAGGATTTGTTTTATGTTTGGGTTCTTTTAAAGACGCATGAAGTGAACCAAAAATGAGTTTGTATGGTGGGCAATTAAAACCTTTTTCTTTACCGACACAAACTTAAAATAAAGTTATGAATTAAATATTAGTGGAGTTTCTTGCCCATTCTTCTCCATACGAAACAACATTTTGGAAGGGGCGACTAGAATCAATTCTATTTTAATGTAAATGTTGACGTTCAAAAGTGCCTTTTAAGTGCCTATTTGAAATAAATGCTTTGACTTTGATTACTAAGATTAACAACACATTTTAACAAACTTCAAAGTGTATGTTGTTTTTTGTTGATAATATGAAAATTATAATTATTTATAGCAAATATTCCTAAATAAATCATGTCACATTCATCCTAATACTTTCGGTGTTGGGTCCTCCAACACATAAATGCCTAGAAATTATTTTTCCTTATATTTTTGTTAAGTAAGGAGGACAGTGGTCAGATGTCAGTACACAACATAACAATACACTTACGGCTATCGTGTGGATATCGGCGCTGCTAACGCAATGTTCAAGTTCCTTCAGCTAACATCCCGTAGCACTCAGTCATAATAAACTATTCAACACAAAAGTTCACCCGCGAAATACTTTCCGATGGCGTAGCCGTAGCGCCTCTACGCCGTAGCGGAGGACCGCGCGCCTACACAACGAACTCGCGAATGGCGGGAGATGCCATACAACACTACGCTACGCGACACAGACTAGAATATTCACAACACAGATGTTCCGATAAACCAGTGGGCCAATTGATTCTCTGCTGCTCAATGTTCGTGTTAAACTTTTATAGGCACACTCGTATAGGTAAGCGCCTCATTTCGTATTCGCTTGTTTCGGACATAATTGAATACGAGACCGTGTTTTGCACAGATTAACGTGGCTTTGTTTCATTCCTATTGTGCGAATTTCGATTAATAATTAAATTAAGCAGCCGGGTTGTAGGTGCTTATAAATGTTTGAAATTAGTTTTCGGTCGTTTCAGGAATATCGTTGCTGAAGACTTTTGATAGGCTGTTTTTGGAAATATAAACCGTAGCAGGTTGCGATAAGAGCAATGATTAGTTGCACGAATAAAACTACCACCAAAATGAAAACGGTAGTGTATTGATAGTGATCCTTTATTAAAACGGTTTATATTTTATAAATGCTGTTTGATAATTGAATTCCACGTATTTTGTCGCACTCACGTGTTTTTATACTACATATTTGCTTATCTCGCTGATTGGAAGCTGAAGAATACCTATCAAAGTCTCAGTTATAATTATAATTTGCACATGATATTTGCAAATCAAATATTTTCTCTTATTTCCATCTCTACTCTCTACATAATGTCTAATGTTTACATGGTTGAGGGCGGATTTAAATTATATTTCTGCCTATTGGCATTACTCTAATGAGTAAGATATCATTTCATCTAACTCAAAAAATAATTGTTATTAATAATACTAGAACCGGTCTTAGAATCACTTCTGATTATTTGATCGGAACCTTCAGTACTTTCGGTTATTATCTCCGTAAACAAACAAAGGTTTAAAACTCAATTTAAATATCTCAAAATACAACTACGTCACTTTTAAATAGATTAAAATGAAAATCCATGGAGTCATTGCCGTCGATAACTTATAATCCAATAGAATCATAATCGTTGCGAACTAGATCAAACTGGGGGGAATAGAATTCGGAGCTATTCAAAGGAATGCGCTTCAACTTTCATGAATTTCATTCACTAGCGATCGTCCGCGAATTTGTGTCGAGGATTATTTTATATTGTATGGGTATGATCTGATTTGATAGCGTCGGTGTGTAGTGTTATTGGGTTCTAGGCAGTTCAAAGATTCTCAAATAAACGCGTAGAGTAGGTGCTACATAATTAAAGCAAATAAGCTTAATATCTCACCTTTACCAACAACAATTTCTTGTAAATAAACATTTGATTTGATTTGATTTGATTTAATTGTAAAAACACTCGCCCGCTCTTGTTCAAGGAATTGGAGAACTTCCACGAGCGTCACAGACAAGCTATGAGCAGTTACAGTACTTCCAAGTACAGTATAGAACTACTATGGACAATGATGATGAAGATGAAGGGGTCGGCGCCAGCAGCCAGCGCGGCATTTAGGTGCCATGCCTATTCATTTAAATATTGAAATAAACCACTGTGTAAATCTTAATCTTTAGGAAGTTTTATTTGACACTGTTTTGGAAGGTATAGTGACACTATACCTTCCAGTACATTGTCAAATACAGACATACATACATAACTAAAACATAACATCATACCTCTACGGACGGGTTAGGCAGAGATGTACCTGTACCTAGTACACCCATATTTCGCCAGTAAACCCATACTACACCGGGCACGCTACGATAGCAGCGGTAAGTCCCCTCTTTGAGGAGTGGCTTGAGAGGTGGCATAGCATCCTCACCTTCCACCTGACGCAGGTCCTCACAGGACACGGTTGTTTCGGGAGGTTACTGTTTTGGATAAGGCCGGAGGAAACGCCCGGGTGTTTCCACTATGAAGATCGCCCTGTGGACACGGTGGAGCATACGGTGGAGGTATGCCCGGCTTGGGCGGAGCACCGCCGTGTCCTCGTGGAGGCGATCGGCGGCGGCGGTCTCTCACGTCCGGCCCTGGTGCAGGCCATGGTACGGAGCAAGAGTGCATAGGTAGCCATCACCTCCTTCTGCGAAGCAGTAATGCTCGCAAAGAGGGAGGCGGCGTACGTGAGGAAGAGGCAGTATATGCGCCCTCACGGCCTTAGTCGCCACGGGAGATGCCCTGGCCATCGGGAATCCCAGGTTGATTCCCGCCCACCGTAGGCGCGGGCTTGCGGACGGCAAGTACTGAATAGCTCGCTGTCCGGTAAGGCCCAAGCCCGGGTTGACGGTGCGTTGTGTTCCACGCGCGCCTCAAAGAGATGACAGCACCAACTGGTGGAGTCCGCAAAGGCCGATGCCTGCTAGGGGCGCGGGTTGTTCGAAAGAGATACCGCGGCCCCTGGCCCACAGGCAACTGAGGAAACACGGGTGGGTTCTAGTCAGTAAAAGTCTGACACGCCCTCCTGCTCCACCCAGAGCGAGAAAAGTTATTTGATGATTTCCCACCCAAAAAAAAACCCATACGTACACGTCAGTTTTGTGTCCAATCCAAACCCAAGGAACTGTCACGTGCTGATGTAATTTAAAGTAATTTTACAAACACAATAAAACTTTATTTATTCCAGTAATAGTTGGTAACTTGTTATACAAAGTTACAAATCGCAATAAAATGATAATCGTCAATCGCAGCGACATCTGACTAACGGTCGCGCAAACTCTCGCCGTTTCCCGCGGGAACCACCAAGTATTCACGTACCTACTGCCCACAGAGTTATAAAAAACTTTTAATACAGACTCGACTAATGTTCCCGTAACTTTCACGATATTTTAAGAGTTTATTATATTATTCGGAAATTGGACTCTTTTTACATTGTAAATATAAATTTTATATGAACAGTAAGCTTTGTCAAAGCCCGAACGAATGTAAGCCTCTTATAGGCTTATAAAGGTTCATTTAATATTTTACTAATATACATAAGTTTATTCCATGGCTGATTATCTTCTATTGTCATGTTTTGTGAATATTATACTAGTGTACAATAAACTTTAAATAATAGGCACTGCTTTTTTTCCTAAAACTATAGCCCTTTTTGCATTAAATGTAGGTAAAGAAAGAAAGAAAATACATTTATTTAGCACAGACTGAAAAAGGTTTTTACTTTCAATTATACATTTAAAAGAAGTCCGTCCTTCAGGTCGAAATAACGTTTGTCTTTAATACCGTCATTTGTTAAGTCTGTCTGCATACTTGGCGAATGAGAGCTAGACCAAAAGAAGTGTAACATTTTGATCGTCACGGTACTTTTGTTATGAATTAAAAGTGTCACGCAAAAGCGAAACGACCTTTGTCCCAGCCGAGCGTCCCACGACAATTGCCGATTGTTTCTTTTATGTAATTGAATGAAATTACTACCCCGCCTCACAGAAGCTCGAACACCAAATTCAGTAAACTCAGAGCAAGCTTAACTCGCGCCGTCTACTGGTTGACTAGCGAGTATCTCAGTTTTAACACAAAACTTGTAAAAACAGAAGAACCACTCCACTTCATACGCGAGTAGAACCTCACGCACTTATATAATGGTTAAAATTATCAATTTTGGATAAAACATTATGCAATTTACAACTCCAAAGGTTTGAAAACATTTTTATCTAACTAATCTGTAGTGCTTATTAATGTACAAGTTCTTTTTTCGAATGGATCTTTTTTCTTTCCTTGTGCGTTGGTTTTTATCAGTGTCTGACAGTGCCTGCCGGCCGCAGATACCGCGCTAACCGAGCGGATTCAAAGATATTTCAACTTTCAACACTTATTTTATACACTGAAGGATTCGCGCGCTCATTCTAACTGACGACCCGGTTAAGCGATTAACTGCATCCATTATGAGGAGTTTTTAAAATGGCGGACGTTCTGAATGTTTATGAGAAGTACTTTGCGTTTATAAGATAGAAAGTAAGAAAGATGGTCAATACTTTGTGAAGGAGTAAATATAGCTAGGTACTGTGAGACTGTGTGTATTTATAATACTTCGATTTTTGTCTGTACTCTATACGAAATACTTTAATTTGTTTGGTAAAGACATGAAAATAATTCTTCACTTTACATTCACTTTTGAATTATTTGACTTTTGAATCATAAGTTTGCTATGTTATGCTAGAGAGCGTAAAAATGTTTGTAATTAAATAATCGAGCCAGACGATTTTCAATCCTGCTATAATATTCTAAAAGTGAAAATTTTTATGTTTGGATATTTGGTACTCAATCACGCAAAAACAGCTGAACGGATTTGGATGAAATGTGGCAAACATATAGTTTATAACCTGGATTGACAAATAGAATACTTTTTATCCCGGTAGTACGTCCCCGTGAGATAATTTTTGACTCTCACGCGGGCGAAGCCGCTGGCAAAAGCTAGTAATTTAATAAAATAATCCTGGACAGTAAAAGAACAATTATAAAGAATCGCACATTTCATAATGCAAATAAATAAATAAAAAAGAGCAATAGAAATCAATGTCAATAATCAATTAATCAGTCATAGTGTGTCGTTGTAACATTACTCGTACTTCACACATCTCGCCCGCATTCCTCGAAGGGTAAAGCAGAGGAGTACCTGTAGTACATCTATATTTTGTAAAGCAGAGGAGTACCTGTAGTACATCTATATTTTGTAAAGCAGAGGAGTACCTGTAGTACATCTATATTTTGTAAAGCAGAGGAGTACCTGTAGTACATCTATATTTTGTAAAGCAGAGGAGTACCTGTAGTACATCTATATTTTGTAAAGCAGAGGAGTACCTGTAGTACATCTATATTTTGTAAAGCAGAGGAGTACCTGTAGTACATCTATATTTTGTAAAGCAGAGGAGTACCTGTAGTACATCTATATTTTGTAAAGCAGAGGAGTACCTGTAGTACATCTATATTTTGTAAAGCAGAGGAGTACCTGTAGTACATCTATATTTTGTAAAGCAGAGGAGTACCTGTAGTACATCTATATTTTGTAAAGCAGAGGAGTACCTGTAGTACATCTATATTTTGTAAAGCAGAGGAGTACCTGTAGTACATCTATATTTTGTAAAGCAGAGGAGTACCTGTAGTACATGTATATTTTGTAAAGCAGAGGAGTACCTGTAGTACATCTATATTTTGTAAAGCAGAGGAGTACCTGTAGTACATCTATATTTTGTAAAGCAGAGGAGTACCTGTAGTACATCTATATTTTGTAAAGCAGAGGAGTACCTGTAGTACATCTATATTTTGCCTATTGCCATCATCTTTAGTTATTTATCGTGTATATCCCGACTCTCAATCGGCACCAAATCGTATGGCGGGATGGCGGCACGCGGCGCGGCATTCGGCGGCTTAGCGCGAATTATGTTCAATTTAAAGTTTCGCGCGATTCAGCCCCCCCGCTCCCCTACCCCGTGCCTCCCGCCGCACGGATACCGGCACTAATGCAGCTAATCGTATTTTTGTAACAAATCCCTGTTATTACGATTTTCATACAGCTGAAGTGAGGCTTGTGGCTTGAAATAAAATAAATAAAACCAACATTTGAGCACAATTTTGATGCTAACTAGTATTATTAATAACTACTCCATAAATTGCCCTAAATTAATCTAAAAATACTAAATAATTTAAACTGTTTGGTGACGCAGCGTCGCAAACACATAAGTAGATATTTTTTCAGCCCTGGTGATAAGATATGTTAGTTGGTGATACTAACATTTCATGTACATTATTTTAAAATTCACCCTTTATTAACTATGGGTGTCCATTTCGTATGCACCCATGGAACAATATTACTAGGTATATCTATGTATTTAAACAGAAAAAAAAAATGTTTATTTTTCTAAATAAAATACCAATTACGTTATCGGATCGGATCCGCTTTGATATTGAGGGCGAGAGTAAGAAGACCTTCAAACCCACACATATTTTCTACTTGAATCAAATCACATCATGACGTGTCGGTAAATACGTAAATAAAATGCTGTAGGCTTAAGGTCTAAGCCGCAATCGGGAAAGTGCCTACATTCAAATTTACTTATACGTGGGGCACTCATATAAGGCATATAAGGTTGTGCTCACATTGTAGACCTCGGGTTGCTAAACATGATACGGACGGCCCTTATCATAAACTACCTATTCTTACTCTCCTTTTAACAATCAACTGTCTCATAATATTTTATATCTTTATCTAATTGTAAGATTTAGAAAATATTAGTTTTAAATGCGACTAAAACAAGTATCTCTTACATTTCTATCATGTCATTTCTATCTTATTTAGATTATTATTTTTATATAGAACCAGAGTGCTTGACAAGACAAGTGAAACGAGCCCAAACTTGGAGGGTTGTGTCATTACAGAGTTTCCATAGCCACCTCCCAGAGTGCCAACTCCATTATCAGACCCTGAATATCATCTAAGACCAGTGTCCTTGTCGAAACGAATCATGAGCCTAAACTCGATGGGGCTGCGTTGTTTTATTACAGAGTTCCTATGGCCACGTTTCGGCTTCATCATCAGATCAGCTTCATCTCCTAATAATAGATTGCTTTGTCATCAGATTTATATTTACATGCAAAATTACAGCTCAGTGGTAAACTGGAAAGGGGGTCGAATTAAATTTGCAAGATGTGATTACAAACAGACAGACGCCGGAACAGGTGAAAGCAAATAAAAGCTTGTAATCAATCAGATTTTAAATCATACGTATAGCTACATAATCCAATACTGCACTCGGTCCGCTATTACTGACCCCAGTTTCACTTCAGTAGGAGTTTGAATAATAGAGGGAGCGGTTGTAATCTGCGGCGATTCGTGTCGCGGGATTCAATCTAACCGATATTCGATCCGAGCTGATCTGATCCGCAGTGATTGGACCACTGGAAAACCGTGCTAATCACTATTGTACCGTTGTTGGAATCAAGCGGACACAATTCAGGTTGTAGAACAAATTGAAGCGGTCGGAACACAGACCGCTTCCACGATTTAATACTGACCAGTTATGGTTAGAGTCAAAAGCATTAACATTATTTGAAATGCATAATACAATTGTCAAAATAACAATATTTGGCTTCCAACTGAATATAATTTAATTAATCAATTTAACAATGTAACTGAACTGTGACTGAGAAGCGTAATTATATTCATCCCGATTAATTTCACAGAAAACGTGATGCATGTTGTATGAATGCAACAAAATTTAATTAAAAAGCATAGATAATTATATCATCATGAATCCTGACCGCCTTCTCAGTAACTGTATGCGATTTGTAATTAATCTTCGTAAATATGACCATGTATCCGCGCAACGTCTGCTTTTAAAATGGTAACTCATTCGTCAACACAGAGAGTTGAGGGTTCTGTCTACATTATTCTCTATTCTCGACCCATTTCTCCTTCTTACCTGACTTCCCAACTTCAATATTTATGCTCTGCCCTTAGTAAAAAAAAAAATCCACCAACTGTCGTGTTCCACCTACGGTGTCTCCTCGCCATTCTGGTATCATTAATACATATTTGTTTGCCCAGGCGGTCTCTCTTTGGTATGCGCTCCCTCTGAACATCAGGATGGGCTCCAGTCGGTTATCTTTAAAGTGAAGACACATGAACATGTCCATCAGAAATCGGCCGAAACATCCTAACTCTGTATTCGTATGTTTCACTTATATAAAAAAATATTTCACAATACCAATAAAATGAGGAAATCCACAGGGGGTTTTGATTGAATTACGAATTCGACTGAATTGGTGTACATTACTTTTATTAATCAGAGATTCCAGTAATCAGTAAGCAATGTACACCATATTATACGATTGTATAGCATGTACGCCAGTACACAGCACTCGCTCACTTGGCATCACGTAGCCGACGCTCTGCGTATTGTTTAAAACGAGAACATTTAACCATCATGGCGATTGTGAAAGCTAGGGCTGGCAGGCAAGTTACAAAATTAAATTTAGTAGTTTAATCACAGAAATCACAGTCAGTCTAACCAATATTAGTTTAGCATCCAAGCGTTTTTACACCGTGAAATTTTAATGGTTGTTTTCCCGCAGCGAAATGGTTTTGTCTTGGTAATACAAAAACGTATTCTCGAACAACCTTGAGAGCACCGCCATTGACAGCAATCGGTCCCGGAGCAACGTGATCGTTGAACATAACCTGAGTTTTGTCCATGTTCATCCGGAGACCAATGCATACAGAAGAATCAACTAGGTCGTTCAGCATCTGCTGCAAGTCCTGCAGCGATTCAGGCAGTATGACGATGTCAACTGCAAATCTCAAGTGTGAGATGTACTCGCCGTTGATATTAATATCGCGTCGTTCCCAGTTCAGCGTCTTGAACACATTCTATAATGCGTTGAAGAACAATTTTGGGGAAATAAGGTCCCCTTGTCTCAGACATAAATGCTAAATAATAACTTTAAATGTCGTGTACCATGGGAGTTGCGATGGTATGGCGGCCATTTGCGGCGTTTGTTTTAACATGCTTTTCGGTCAAAGCGTAGTTTATAACCAATTGGTACAGCTTAATAGTGTTATTAAGGATAATTATGATTTAAGTGGGCCGTATAGAGCATGGTCTTTTTCGATGTACGAAGAAGCAAGATGCACCGACATAACCAATCAGTTAAACCAAACCAAGAACTCGAGTGACATTGAAATAGACCGGACCCAGCTAGGGTGGAATCAAACAGAGGCAACTCACACTGTTGGAACGCCATATCCATTGCCAGTAGGTAGCGGCTATTGTCACTAGATCCTCCTGTTGTGAGTTGTTGTAAATTATGTGGATTGTTGTATCTGCATGATTTTTTTAATTTTTTATAACAGCTTAAACTATCATTACAGGGTTTACCCTAATGCGACAGTTAAGAACTTAAAGTAATAACTTAAGCATACACTTACAATAACTAAATTAGAAAAAATGTACACTAACAACAGTATTAAATTATTACACAATTAAAACACAAAACATCGTACATATAACATAATTACTTACATAACAGTACAAACCTACTTTATTTACATTAAGAAAAAAATATAAGTATTATTTTGCTTATAGCATAAAATAAATAGTAATACCCTTGCGAATTCACTCAAACAACATGTAAACGCGTCAATCTGAGTTTGAAGGTCATTGATGGCACGAATAGCTCTGGTAAGGGGTGCCTTGGCAAGCAGGTTAGTTCTGGCTGTAGGTACCAGTAGCAGTGGCGGGCTACGCCGCCTCGGTCTGGTACACACAGACTCAAGCGCTGCAATACTCCCGGGTTACTCTCCACTCCACGAAGCACCTTCACCAAATAGGCAACCAGCGTAAACTCCCGTTATACATGCAGTTGATTATAGCTAACCATGCCCAGGACAAACAGAGTAGGATACATCAGTGGGTAAAACGGATATATCCCATATAATTTCCTGTACAAATGACGCGTGAATTTGTTCTGAACGCGTTCCAACATCACAGAATACTTAGCTTCATGTGGAGTCCATATGGCCGCACTATGTTCCAGATGACTCCTGACTAGTGCATCATACAGGACCCTAACTGTTGTGGTGTTTGAGAAGCTTTGTTTCTGTCTCAGAACAAATCCCAAATTTCTGTAGGCCTTCTTACAGATCCCAGTTACATGCTCACAGAATGTCAGATCGGGAGTCATGAAAACACTCAAGTCTCGCACCTCCGTGACTCGTTGCATTGGCGCCGCGTCCACCCTGTACTCATAGAGCAAAGCTAGATATATGCTTAAAATACTCAAAAAGTGCTTTTTCGTTCGCAGGACTCTTACTAGCGGAGGAAGGTCATTCCAACAGTGCGTGGCTGCATACCTAAAGCTCCCCCTAAATGCCATGGTTCTATCTTTTGATGAGCAAAGAGGGTTGGTGGAAAAACGTGGTTCATATCTACTTTGTCTCCACTTTAACTTCTTAAACAAATAGTGTGGTTTTTGTGTAGTGACTACTCCAAAGAGTAAACTAGCCATAAGGTAACTTTCTCCTAGTAGCCATTTTAAAAATATTGTTTTAATTTATAAACGGAGTGACATGACTTCTACTAGGTATCTTTACACAGAACCGTGTACATGCATTTTGTATGCGTTGTATTAGCTTCTCCGTTGTTGATAAAATACACGGGCCATACACGATATCGCAATAGATAAGTCTTGATAAAATTAGGCTATCCACTAATTGTTTACGCAAATCAACACTCAAGTATTCTCTAATTGAATATAGGAGTTTCAATCTATAAAAAACAATTCCTTATGGAGTTGCTGATGTGCTTCTCAAATCGTAGTTCTGGATCCACTATTAACCCAAGGTTGCATGCTATATCCACCCTGTCAATTTTATCCCCCCTGATAACAACTTCTGGCTTGGCTGACAGTATTGCGCTGATCGTTTTCCTACTACCTAAAACCATAAGTTTTGACTTCAATGGGTTTAATACCAGTAAGCTATTATCTGACCATAGCACTACTCTTTCTAGATCGTCATTGATTTTTCTACTGCCTTTAATGTATTAACTGGTTTAAAAGTTACATATAATTCGATATCATCGGCGTACATGTGATACTTACAATACTAGAAAGACTTAATAATGTCAGCACTGTAAAGAATATACAGAAGAGGCCCTAAGATGGATCCCTGAGGCACACCGCGTAGCACCTGACGAGGGGGGGATCACATCCCTGATCCATCCTCCTTCTGGATTTCAACGTTCTGTGACCTATTTTGCAAGGTGCTAGCAAACCAATTTATTGTATGTAGGTTGATTTTGATAATTCTAGTCTATTTGAATTAATCGTGTGAGTATCACCAAAGACATAACAGTTATCAAAATTCAATATGGCGTCAACCAGACGCCACATTGTGAAAAGGAAAAAAAAATAAGTAGACGAACTATGCCAAATGAGGTATCATTGAATAGGTCTTTGAAAATCATGGGTTTTTGTTATCATGTTTTATTTTGAATGATCGTTTAGGATCTATAACGATTTAAACTTAGCAACTACTCTTACTGAAATTTTTTAAACTTGTAATAACGCGGTGATAAAATTAATAGGTTTTGAGGATGGGAAATAATCAAATAACTTCTCCCGCTCTGGGTGGAGCAGGACAGACTTTTACTGACTAAAACTCACCCGTGTTCCTTCAGTTGCATGTGTGCCAGGGGCCACGATATCTTTTTCGAACAACCTGCACCCCTTGCGGCATGCATCAGCCCTTGCGGACCCTACCAGTTGCTGCTGAAATCTCTTTGAGGCGCGTGTGTAACACAACGCGCCATTGACCCAGATTTGGTCCTTACCGGACAGCGAGCTACCCATTACTCGCCGTCCGCAAGCCCACGGCTACGGTGGCCGAGAATCAGCCTGGGATTCCCGATGCCCAGGGCGACTCCTGCGGCGACTAGGGCCGTGAGGGCGCATATACTGCCTCTCTCTCACGTGCTCCGCCTCCCTCTTTGCGAGCATTACTGCTTCGCAGAAAGAGGTGACGGCTACCTATGTGCTCTCGCTCCGTACCATGGCCTGGACCAAAGCCGGACGCGAGAGATCGTCGCCGCCGATCGCCTCCACGAGGACACGGCGGTGCTCCGCCCAAGCCGGGCAGACCTCCACCGTATGCTCCACCGCGTCCTCAGGGCGATCTACGCAGTGAAAACACCCGTGCGTTTCCTCCCACCTTACACGAAACAGGAACCTCCCGAAACAACCGTGTCTGGTGAGGGCCTACGTCAGGCGGAAGGTGACGCCTCTCAATCCACTCCTTAAAGAGGGGACTTACCGCCGCAATCGTGGCGTGCCCATTAGTCAACCTCTTAAAGTAAAATTTCGTTGTTTCTATTTCTTTTAAGTTAAATATTGTACGCAACGGTTTTTTTTTTTCGTATTTACTTTTTTCAGACTCTACTGCAGTATGGGTCATATGTTTTCTTGCAGGTCGTGTTGTACAAGTAAGTATAACCATAGGTTTAATGTGTCGCGGCAGACTAAACAACGTGCAATAACCGTGATTGTGTTCAAGTTACATCTGAAGAAACTATTCCAAGTCCTGAACATCTTCTGCTAGCACCCCTAGGGCGGCAAGCAGGGCGTCAATAATTCACGCGTGCTATAACTCGCGCTCAATATTGAGCCACAGAGTATGGCTTGTTGGTGGAATGTATAATATCGTTGCTTCATTGATTACATATACTGCGGTAGGTGCGGGTCGGAGTGGGTCGTTTGTTGCCAAGATTGCTCCTTTTGGTGACATGCATTTCCTTGACGTCAGTATTTCGTGACATCTTGTGTATTAGTTTATACATAATAGTTATAATGGCCCCAAGGTTTATGAGGCAGGTTGCTGCAGGTTGATAGCTGCTGATATGATTTTATCAATGTCCTCACTCTATAAGTTCTAAGCATGGATGTCAATGATGTGATTGAAAATTGTATGGAGTCCAAGAACCACATGTCAGTGGTAAGAGTTTATTATTGACAAAGTCTTTATGTCGAAGGGATTAGGGCGATTTTTGTAGTGCGAGTATAACCACTGATATGCGGTTCTTTCTTTAAGTAAAGCTAGGCGACAATCTCTCTGGGTTGTCTTGTCCTTTGCTCTACCGGGACCAACGCGGCGAAAACTAGTAATTTACGGGCGACTGTCAAGTTTCTTTTCTAACATAGTGTAGTTTGATGGTTTAGGCTGAGTTTGGTTTATGTTAGCGAGTGAATGGACTTCATTAACTTAATGTATATTGAATAGTTGAGACACTCACATCATAATACCTTCTTATAAAATGTACCATTATAACTCGGCAGTAGTAACAAGCTTTCAGTGGCAAAGTAAAAACAAAGCCAAAAAACGTGGTCGGGGGACCCCCGTCACGAAAAAAGTTTCACACACTCGTTTATTTATAATAGAAAGAGAGAGAGAAAAAATCGCATGGAGGGGTTATAGCTCGTCATTGATGTTGGTGCTAGCCCCTTTCCAGTCCAGACCCTTGAAGATATCTTACAGTGCAGCGGTGAACGGTTTCGGAGAGATAACGTTCGGAGTAGCTAGTGATAATTTATCTATATACGAAGTCAAAGTCAAAGTCAAAGCATTTATTTCAAATAGGCACTTAAAAGGCAATTTTGAACGTCAACATTTACATTAAAATAGAATTGATTCTAGTCGCCCCTTCCAAAATGTAGTTTCGTATGGAAATTCGTACGAAATGGAAATACGCCGCTTAAAACACTTTGTAAAGCGAACCGAAGCGCTGCCCGCCTGGGACACACGACTGTTGAACTGATGCTAGGTACTGCACATTGCGCCGCGGATACTTAAGCCGATGCACTGAATAGTGTTATTTATGTACAGGGAATTTAAGGTAAGACGGACTAAGGTTTTCTGTGTTCAAAATAACTAGCTTTATGAGGCGATGTTTTTTCTTCGGTGAGTGTGAGATTTTTTTTATTTCTGACATAGTTCTGTTCCCCGTATAGGAACACAATATTTTAAAATTCCTATCACAGCACCAATCATTTTATGTATCCACCCACACCATAATTTATTTACGTGAACCACATATATTTGCTTTATAAACGTAAATGAAGGGGCATTGAATGCCCATTAAATCCTCAATTAGACCCGTATAGCGCTTTATGGAATACGGCTTTAATTCCTTTGTCTGTCGGATACGCAATAATACCGACCTGCGTACGTCACTATCGGTTCATACATAGCGATGTGCTGTGGATCCCTAAGTACCGCGAATTCAGTAATCCTCTTATGACTAATTAAATGATAAGTTGCTACCTTGTTGTTCATTTAGTTTACAATAATTATTACATAACTATGTATGGATTACACTTAATATCTTTAATCTATATAAATAACATCCGCGAAGTTAAACTACATGGGCACTTTACCCACGCTGATGGGCACGCCACGATAGCGGCGGTAAGTCCCCTCTTTGAGGAGTGGCTTGAGAGGCGGCACGGCGTCCTCACCTTCCGCCTGATGCAGGTCCTCACCGGACACGGTTGTTTCGGGAGGTTCCTGTTTCGGATAAAGCGGGAGGAAACGCCCGGGTGTTTCCACTGCGAAGATCGTCCTGAGGACACGGTGGAGCATACGGTGGAGGTCTGCCTGGCTTGGGCGGAGCACCGCCGTGTCTTCGTGGAGGCGATCGGCGGCGGCGATCTCTCGCGTCCGGGGCCTGGTCCAGGCCATGGTACGGAGCGAGAGTGGATGGTTTGCAGTCACCTCCTTCTGCGAAGCAGTAATGCTCGCGAAGAGGGAAGCAGCGCACGTGAAAGAGAGGCAGTATATGCGCCCTCACGGCCGTAGTCGCCGCGGGAGACACCCTGGGCGTCGGGAATCCCAGGCTGATTCCCGGCCACAGTAGGCGCGGGCTTGCGGATGGCGAGTAATGCGTAGCTCGCTGTTCGCTAAGGACCAAGCCGGGGTTGACGGCGCGTTGTGTTCCACGCGCGCCTCAAAAAGATGTCAGCACCAACTGGCGGGGTCCGCAAGGGCCGATGCCTGCCAGGGGTGCGGGTTGTTCGAAAGAGATACCGGTGCCCCTGGCACACAGGCAACTGAGGGAACACGGGTGGGTTTTAGTCAGTAAAAGTCTGACACGCCCTCCTGCTCCACTCAGAGCGGGAGAAGTTATTTGATGATTTCCCACCCATAAAAAAAACCTTATATGCTGATGAAACCTGTTTGTTCTACTTCGAATCCTCCATCCAACAAATTATCTCACAAGCCCAAAATGATTTAAATTCTTTATTAGCATGGTTTCAATTTAATCTCCTGACAATAAATATCTCCAAAACATGTCACATTATATTTAAGGCAAAAACTAAGATAATTCGCCCATATAACCCACTAACAATTAATGATGTGCCACTAAAGCAAAAATCCTGTGAAAAATATCTTGGTCTAAGAATCGATAGCTCACTTACGTGGAATGCTCACATTGAATACATAAAAAGCAAGCTCTCAGCACTCGCGGTCACTGCGTAACATAGTTCGCTGCATCTCACCAAGATTATGGTACACCATCTATAATTCCCTAGTGAAGTCGCATCTACTTTATTTGATCGAAATTTGGGGCAGCGCTGCAAAAACAAAACTGACAGAACTTCAAATTAACCAAAATAAACTTATAAAAATACTGTTCAACTACACAACAACTACTGTTTAACATCTACCAATAAAATTTATAGAGATACAAAAAACTAGATCAAACTATGGCAAAGAAATGCTTACTTTTGAAGAGCACAACCTTATAATAGAATTCCCTCAGGGAAATGTATTATAAAGCAAATTGCCTACTAACTTAAGCTGACCATATGATTTCAAATCACAACTGTCATTCATTGACAGTTGTTTGTAAAGTGTCAATTTGTTTAATCTTTCCCTGGCTGTACAAAGACGTCGACAAATGTTTTTTTTTTTCCATCATTTATAGGTGTTATTTTAATTCTACTCAGAAAACTAACATTTTGAAAATAGATTTCAGAACTTGCAACGTCCTTTATGTCGCAGTTTATTCAACGTACGTTAAAGGAGCTAGCAGGATGATCCGTTGTCCAACCCCCGCCTTATGCGTTTAATCCGTTGTCTGTGCACGCCGTGCCTAATGTGGGATTAGCGCGCTAAATAAACGAGAGCGAAAAATGAAATTGTCGTACTTTATACCCACGTCGTTTTATCGTTTAGTACTCACATTGCGACTTTATTGAGTGAGTAAACGCAAAGAGAGGTTATGGAACAGTTTATATCTTTGTGTAAAACTGGGCTGTAAAACTCAGGTAGGTTTTAATAATACTACGGAAACACAGTGTTTTTAATGCGCTTAGATGTTGAAGCTCGTTGCATATTACACTGTTTGCAGTTACGATCTCTTTAGCACGTTAGTGCCCCTCAGGATCGACTGGAACCGAGCCATTTACATAATGTTCGCACCATTTGAATTGCAACATTTGCTTTAGAGAAAACAGCACTCAGTTATTTGTAGAACGTTGTACCGACAATGATCCCTAATGTGTGATCGTAATTGTACCCAAGCTGTAACCAGTTTGCGAATTCTAAAGGTTTCAAAATAACTACCACATTTGTACGCCTCTTGGCATGACATAACGACCTATGAACTTTAATTTAAGACCTGTATTCGCTCCCTATGTGTGGCATGATTATTATTTTATAATTATGTTTGAAAAAATGTAGTTTGTACGAGGTGTGGGAACGATTCTAAAGCCGAGTATATAGTTTGCAGATTTTTTTTCCGTTAATCTGTTTAAGCATCACACAAATGCCGAATAGATTCTGTCCAAATGTATAAGTCTGGTCAGTCTGTAAGCTATAATAAAAGATCACGCTTTGAGCTATGGATGGTGAAAAATTATGGCCGATGTTCGTTTTCTGCTACTAGTTGAATAGTATACAGGGAAGACTTACCTATATAATGTGGCTGTTATTTTAGAATATTCTGGTGTCTTATGACTTCCGCTTGAATGCAGTCGCGGGCAGAAGCTAGTGATTTCATAAAGCGCGTGTGTCTCAAACATAAAGCGCGTGTGTCTCAAACATAAAGCGCGTGTGTCTCAAACATAAAGCGCGTGTGTCTCAAACATAAAGCGCGTGTGTCTCAAACATCCCTATTCCTAGACCTTTCGAAATTCATAACATTTGATATTGCTAGATCAGAATACGCCAAAACCGAGAGAATCTCAAACGTTTGTAATACAGACATTCCATCCAAATTCTTTTATACATACGGTAGGTGAAGCCGCAGTCCCCTGTTGTCGCCGGTTTTCGCGAGCTCTGCAAACTGATCTCTTTATGTACCATTTATACAATTGACATATTTGGAAGATCGTCTTTGAAATAAGTTCAGAAATAGAATGGTTATACAACCGTTCCATTCTGTCCCTGAACTGCGTGGTTGAACTACGTTAGGACAAGCTTTTGTGACAGCTGGGCTGCGCTTGCTGAAATGTCTCTCGATCAACTTATTTAAAATTTGTGTTGTTTTCTTTGTTTTATTTAAAATAATGTTATTGGCAAGAAATACGCCATTGCTACGGTCGCTACAACGGCAACAGTAATCCGGTGCCGTCGTAGCGTGGGCGTTGTAGATGCCCCGTACAATTTCTAATAATACATAAATATTTATGAACACATGCGGTTTTTCAACTAGTACCAGTCACCGCGTGTATGCGATTATTATTATTTTTTTAGTTTATTTAAATCTACGTATCCGCTAGCAGAAGCAATGTTGTAATTATATTTCTCAAGGTTTTCTAAATTATATTCACAAAGTCAAATTCAAACCGTGATCTCCCCTAATTTCAGTCACTTTAAATCCGTTCACAAGTCACAGCTGCCCGTAATCCTCACAAGCGCCGACGCGACACATCTCTTCAAAGAAGCCTGTCTTATCAACAAACTTGTTAATTCCAGCCAACTGCCACTCGATGAGTAAACAATACCATCCGCCGTCCTCTCCCCCGCACCCCTCTCCCCTCACGTATGTTAATTTAACCTAGTTTCACAAATTAGACCACTTTGGAAGCTCCGAGTACGCTGGAGCGTTCTTGCGATAGTATTTTCTGTGAAAACAGACAGACAGTCTGCAGTCTTAGTGAAATGATACGATGTAGCTTAGTGCAGCTGTGAGGAGACAAGTCTGAGCGTTGTATGCTAATGACTTTAATGAGAACGCGTATGAGGCATAGCTGTATAGCGATAAGAGATTAATTGAACAAAAGTTTTGATGAGGACTTCTGCTGTGAAGTTGGATGTGTGAAATTGACGTAGAATTCTTCAACAAAAACTTCACAGTTGTGTAATATGTATTTATTTATTACGTCACTCCAACGACTAGTTCACATAAATGTTAACATAAATTATAGTCATCATTTTTATTTTATTTTTTTATTTATATGGTTTTTATAATAAGTTCATTGTAATATTACAATGAACTTATTGCTTAAAAGTGTGCACAGCACACATGGTTTGCCTTAATAAGTTAGCATTAAATATTATATTAACAATGATAAAATCAAGTAAATCAATAACAATACAATGAAATTAGTGAAACTAAAATTTAAAAAATTAATTAGTAAAATAAGTTCCAATTGTAACAAAAAAATACAGAAATAGACATGAATGACGGAATAAACACAAGAATCAACTATCAGCAATTATCAATCTGCAAGTTGTCGTATAAGATGATTGCGAAATTGAACCAGGGTGTTGTAGAAGATGTCAATGCTATGGATGCGAGAGTGACTTTCGTTATACGTCCTCATCAGACGGCTCAATGGCGCCGATCGCCCAAGGTTGGTTTGAGCTGTAAGCTGGAGAGAACACATCTAATCGGGCCTGGGTTCACTACTACGGGGAACAGAAACATTAATGTCATCCAAAAGTTTTGGGACATGAATCAGTCCATTAATCATTTTGAAGAGCAGAATTTGATCCTAATAATATACTCGTAAGGTAATTGCAGTACAGTGCCTCCGAAGCAACAGTAACCGACAAAGCACAAGCAAGTCACCCAAGAGGCACCCTTCAACAAAATGTGTTTTTTTTTTTTTGAGGATGGGAAATCATCAAATAACTTCTCCCGTTCTGGGTGGAGCAGGAGGGCATGTCAGACTTTTACTGACTAAAACCCACCCGTGTTCCCTCAGCTGCCTGTGTGCCAGGGGCGACGGTATCTCTTTCGAACAACCCGCACCCCTGGCAGGCATCGGCCTTTGCGGACCCCACCAGTTTGGCGCACCAGGACACATGGCACGCCGTGACTACCCCAGGAACCAAGTAATATAAGGGCCCCAGACGAACCCGTGTCTGGAACCCTTGGTCCCCCTGCGACGGGTCAGCGCAGTGGCCCCGCCGCCTACCACTTTTCGGCCGCAGGGGATAGGGAGAGCGGCCAACGCTATACCGACACTTCTCTTCCCCTGCGGCCTCACCGCATCCGCCATAAAACGGTGGCGGCCCCGTCCAGGCCACGGAAGAGAAGAGCGCTACTCAGAAGTACCGGCACTCCTCGTCCGCCGCAGCCTGTAACCCTCAGCCGCGATGCCTCCCATTCGACATCGCGGCCCGCCTCAGTTGCGGTGCACCCCACCGCAACCTACCCATTGGCCGCTACGTCGTCGGCTTGGAGACAAAAGCCCTGACGAGCGGCCCCACCTGGGGGTTCCTCTTCGCTTCACCGTGGGAGCGGACCACGGCTACTGAGCCCCCCCGCAACGACAATGCGGGAACCCACTGGGGGGGAACAAAATGTGGTGACTTTGCCCCTATGCTTATCAACATACACACAATAATTGCTAGTATATTCAACTGTCTTTGGTTTAACTTAGAAACATCTCATTTAAGGCACATTTATGTTGCCAGGTGCTGATCAACTGGAGTATGTGCCAAATATTCGTGTTGCGATAACACATACAGCTACAGATTATTATACATCGATGCCATTGACGTCAAAGTTAATTTCCTCCAATTCACACAATACCAGGATATTTCCAATTCTCAGGGCTACTTGCAAACGTTTCGGCAGAGGTAGCTTAGATTGCATGGTGCTGGATAAGAAACGAAATGTAAATAATAATATCTTCTGCGACTAGTATCCTCAATATTTTTTTACGGATTTACAATTTCGTTTACTTTAAAGGTGCTTCTTAATGAATAGATCTCAACCTCATCATCTGCCAAGCCTTTTCCCAACAAATCTCAAAGATTTCAACCTATGATAATAAAATCATCAAGTTTAGAAAAGAGATCAATGTTGTGATTCACTTAGTATTCCTAGAATACCTATTTTTACAACTGTAACTGAAGGGTTCAGCTCAAAACACCGACTCTTATGCTGTTTTTAAAAGAATCCCATAATAAAATTTCACCACAACCGCCACATCTAAAATTCTAATCCAGCCCTTAGCTAATCTAAGCTTCAGAGTAAACCTCTTTGAATAACATAAGTGTTCTGCGAGCGCTCGGCCGCTTGGTGTCCGAGGGCAGTGGGGATGATAGGGTGAAGAGTAAGGGGGGGGGGGGTATCTCCAAATGTGTCAGCTATAGTGTTGCCTCACACATCCGGGCTATTGCATCTTGAGCAATGCTCGTGTGCTCTCCATAAAAAAAAAAACAAAATTTGAATTGACGGTACCTACTGAGTGTTGGCGCAAGTACCTTGTACCTTCGTAACTTCATTAACCATGTCATCGACCAAAACTTGGGTTTCTTCAAAAATATCATTATTATTATTTATCGCTGCTACTAACTCCTTTTTTTTCCAGGTTGGAGAATCCTGATGAACGTCCTCTGCGGCGGAGAGGGGTCTGTCAGACTCTAACTGACTAAACTCTACAGTACCCTGGTGGTCCCTTCCAACACTTGGACCGGGGATGATGGAAACTTGTGCGCCTTCCACGATCCGCGGCTGGTACCGGCCTGCCTAATCTAACCTAATCGAGTAAATCTCTGTGTCAAGTCTGCTGGGTGTGGTGCTGTCATTCATCAACATTTCAGCCGCAAGACATCCACTGCTGGACATAGGCCTCTCCCAAGTGTGGTGCTGTACCTCAGCATAAAACAAAAAAATACTTGCTAAGTTTAACTGCTACACTCACGTCCGCCTTATATGTACGACACGTCACAACATTTAGTTATTTCGCGAGCAGCGTAGGGTACTCAACCATACTAGTAATTTGCAATAAAATCGTTACCAAATAAGGCTGGTGTTAGCCTAATCATACGTAAATTGGTTTGTGTGCGGCGAGCATGGTCTGAGGCGTCTCACTAGCCCAATATTAATGAAATGTCCGATGTTTAACATCAGAAACATTAAGTCGATATGCATTTAAGCGGAAATTGCAGAGGTATTTTCTTAACAAATAGCGTAGAGTCATCTCAACATCTCTCTCCTTGAATTTGTATATACAAGGTGTAACAGAATGGACGCAAGACCTGAAAGTAGTTTGTTCCTAATTGACTACTGAATCGATTTCAGTAATTTTTAATTTAAGTTTTTTTTTATTATGTATTTTGCCATACCTACCACAAATTGGGCCAAAGAAAATTCAATCTTATTGCAGAAGAAATAAGACTCAATTTTAAATGCATAAAATAATGCATGGTCGACACGTTTTACTAAATAATATCAGTTAGCTTTAAAAAAATAGTTTTGGTCATCGTTATTATGTTTTTAACTCAATACTCTAATTAGGGTGGATGAGGTTTTGCGTTAATTATGTTAGTATATGTATGCATGTATGTTTATTATAAGTGTAAAACCTATTTATGTACCTATCTTATTTACAATTCATTAAGATGTATTTTATAGTTTCTATTTTATCATTGTTCCTCTCATCCAAAGCACCTGCCATCTAATTTCTTCACCACCCTTGGTTGACTGGTAGAGAATGCCTAAGGCATTAAGTCCGCCTTTGTACCATTTTTGTGTGCGAGAAGTTTAAATAAATATCTATCAGCATAATAGCTTCTCTGCTAAGAGTTCAAGGTCGATATCCCTATGAAAATAATTAGATCAAAATAGTTACACGCTACTTTTGTTTAAGTATGTTGTTATAGTGGCGAGTCGGAAAGTATCCGTCTTACAGTTCAATTAATAAAGCACAGTTGGTACATTGACAGCTTTCAAAATAAATATTACTTGAAAGCTTTTCAGAAAAGGTTTTCCATTGTATCAGGATATAGTACAACATTTTCAACGAACGAATATACTTCCATGAAACATTTTGTCGCATTTAAGTGTAAAATGTTTTTTCTTGTTCCTCAATACATGAAATCGTTTTTAACATGTATATAACGGGTGAGCATTTGATTATTTTTTTGAAATACCAAAATGTATGACCAGAGGGGCTATTCTCGTCATTTTAAGAACGTTTCCAGTCTGATCTCAGTCTCAATCTTTCAAAAATACTTTTAGTTTTCATACATTTTTGACATCAAATTTTCGCTGAGATGAGACTCAACGTTTTTAATTATGAGAATTGGCCTTCTTATCTGTGAACGTAAACGTTTCCTGAAGGAAGGGGAGGGTAAGAGAAGTGTCGCTATAGCGTTGGCCGTTCTCCCTATCCCCTGCGGCCGAAAAGTGGTAGGCGGCGGGGCCACTGCGCTGACCCGTCGCAGGGGGACCAAGGGTGCCAGATACGGGGTCCTCTGGGGCCCTTATGCTACTTGGTTCCTGGGGTGGTCACGGCGTGTCATGTGTCCTGGTGTGCCGAACTG
Organism: Antitype chi; assembly: GCA_947359405.1. Classification (NCBI taxonomy): domain Eukaryota; kingdom Metazoa; phylum Arthropoda; class Insecta; order Lepidoptera; family Noctuidae; genus Antitype; species Antitype chi. Next base: position 24,339,691 of record OX375808.1, read on the forward strand.
GTGGGGTCCACAAGAGCCGATGCCTGCCAGGGGTGCGGGTTGTTCGAAAGAGATACCATCGCTCCTGGCACACAGGCAACTGAGGGAGACGGGTGGGTTTTAGTCAGTAAAAGTCTCACGCGTCCTCCTGCTCCACCCAGAGCGGGAGAAGTTATTTGATGATTTCCCACCGTTGAAAAAAATAAACCTTTCCTGAAAAGACCATGTCAGACCCCTATGTGCCTAATATGGTCTTTTTTTGAGGAAATTTCTCTGATTCTTCACATGATCTGACCAAGATTAAGTTGGGAATTTAAAAGATATTTCACAGTCTCTTTTAAATTCCAGACTTAATAGGCCGAAACAAACTAAGAGGTCACCCTCTGATTTGTTTCGGCCTTTCTTCTCAGAGTAGTCTGATAGGAAACGCCAGCCTCATCTAGTTTTAAAAATTTGATTGACATATGTTTGTACTAACCGACTAACAGAAATATAATAATATAATTTTTTTAAAACGCGCTACAAGGAGTAGGTTTTTGTAAGGACGTAGTAGGTGGCATTCTGTAGGTTCTTCCGATGGGAACAAAGCATGAGGAGCATGTATGTAGATAAATAAAAACGACTATTATGTGACTGAAAATTGGTGTTGATTGTAAAAATAAAGTTTTTATTCTGAAGACGAAGCTCGTGCTAGCTTTCGCGAAAAGTAAGGATGTTATTAGAATCCTTTTTACCGACGCGTCCTGCTTACTCTAAAATGTTTTGTTAAGTCAAATACAAATGAGAATGTTCAGGTAATCCATTAAAGTATTGGACGGTACCAAAAGAAGATATTTTATTTTATTTTCTAAGCAAAAACAAACAGTATAGTATATTAAAAACAAATAGAAATAATTTAAGAATAACTTTTGAAAAATAAACCCACTATATTTTCCCACAGATTACAACTTAGATATTTTTTGCATCTTCCAAGTCGGTGATAGTACCGGTGAAAGAAGTTCTTTTAAAATTGTCCCAAGTACCAACAAATTGTTTCAGTCGCGTCTCCGTGGGAGCTGGGCGGTGTCATGTGATCTGCGACGGTATAATTATGTTAGCTCTGTACACTCATGATACGAAGCAATCACTGTGATATTCTCCATGGAATTTCTAGATTTGAGACTGGGTAAACCTGTGGTAAACTTCGCTGATGTTTCGTTAATTTTGATTGATTTAGTTTTTGGAATATTTGTTGTTAAATACGACAAGTTTCAAGGAGTTCGCCCAAGACAGCTGCATTAGTCAATTAACATAATCTTACTACCTACGTTACAACATACCTACTCAACCTTGCATAATTGTGAAGACATCTTTAAAGTAATAACTCTATAGTAACATATCAATAACCATTCCGTCAGTGTTCTATCGTATATAGTGTTGTCATTTTAACAAGGTTTGTATCCGGTCTCGCAAACCCGCATCGCCGTCGTCGGCACTAAACCAATTTGGCCATTTTAATACGGTTTGCAGCAGGATCAGCCTTTGAACGAATACACCTTCGTTATTGTGTTACGAAGCGTCTTACAGCTTCCTGCGAAACATCTTGTTTGAAAAACAAAAAAAAAAAACCTAAAAAAAAAAGGAAAATAGGAAAATATTATTAGCAAGACGTTTGAACTTAGGAACAGTATGATTTCATCAGGATTGACTTTAAACATGCAAGTTTTGTGCTCAGCGGTAGATGAAGAAATTTTTAGCACAAATTGGAAAATATTTGATTAAATTTGTGAAAATCTGCGAAATGTGGCGTCACCAGAAAGAGGTCATGTACCTAATGGCCAATAAAAAACATGGCAGAAAAATTATAAGTTAAAGTCCCAAATGCCAACATTTGAAATTGACAAACTGAATCTACTTCAGCAAACGCATCGAATGATTCCAATCGCGTATGTTTGTTTGAACATTAAATATTGCCGGTAAAAAACACAGGTATATTAATGTATTTAGTCTAAACAAATAAATACACATTCGTTTGAAAGCCGATATCGGCACGAAGCATTAATTCCGTATAACGTTATTTGCATTGGTCTGATAATAAGCGCCCGCGTTAATATTAATGTATCGAATTATAACGTGGCTCACGAAACGTTTTAATACGATACCTATGTAAAACGACTACAACGTACTGGGGAATGCAAACAGAAAAAGAATAAAAAGATAAGTTTGTAAACATTTTCCGTGACGTTTTGCTTATTAGACTTAGTTTAGTGTAAGATTCTCTGTTTGAAATATATGTAAATCATTACAAGCTTTAATATTTAACTTGCCTTGTAAGCTATAGTTACTATATTTTGACTCCAGTTGAAGGCACTCCAACTTAACAATTAATGATACAGACACGGTTCTAATTATGATATTCCGTTCTAAATTCCACCATGACCTGCCTGTTGCACCAAGAATTGGCTCCAGTTGAAGAAGCTAATATTTTCTTAAAAGTTCAAGTCTAATCTTACAGTGTACATTTTTTAGAAAATATTGAAGTTCTGTGTATGTTATTTTTATTTTGTACTTTAGAGTTCATGAAAAGCTTGTTTTTAAAAGGTTTTTACATAAATTTTATTTTCATTACCAAGAAGTCGCTCTCTGTGTGTAAACTACTGTGTTTTAGTAAATTGCTTGTCTAGTGTGATGCTAATGGAAATGTCTCCCCATACTCGCTTGCTGTAGCTGTTTGCAGGATTACTATTGTAACAGACTAAAGTACAAATAGTTAACAAAAAAATGGTTGCTGCTAGTGTATTTTATGGAAATATATTAAACAAACACTGTGGGGATTATGATTCCTCCACTCTTGTGCCGCGCGTGCTTATAGTGTAAATCCCGTGGTGAACAAACATGCCGCTGCAGGATAAATAATTATAAATCGCCGCAAAATAATAATGATTCCACATTTCCATGATTACTTGTTGTGTTTATTGAACATATATCTAGTAATGTTTATGTACAATAGTTAAATACGTTAAAACAAGCCCTTTTCCAGATTATGACGCTAATAAACAATGCAGTACATAGCTTTATTTCCTTCTCGCTACCACAGACACCTAAACTAGCTACTTACCTTTTTTTTTTTTTTTGAGGATGGGAAATTATCAAATAACTTCTCCCGCTCTGGGTGGAGCAGGAGGGCGTGTCAGACTTTTACTGACTAAAACCCACCCGTGTTCCCTCAGTTGCCTGTGTGCCAGGGGCGACGGTATCTCTTTCGAACAACCCGCACCCCTGGAACAACCCGCACCCCTGGAACAACCCGCACCCCTGGAACAACCCGCACCCCTGGTAGCTACTTACCTTTAGAATTCAACAAACAAAGGTATGTGTCAAATAGCTTAACCACTGTTATAGCGACACGTCGTTTCACACCTCACTTGTTCATATAGTAAGTAATTGGGAGATTATTCTAAGTAACATGTCTAGCGCCTACCGGCGAGGACTGTCAGGTATTCGTATTAAAGCTGGACAAATGATCCGCAGGCGGATTTTGATGTGTGTGTAAAGGGTACCTATCTCATTAAATTCTTGGTCACAAGCAGGGGCTCAATCATTTAAAGCCACCAAGCTAATGATACATAGTATAGTGTGCAGAGATAGAGCATACCCTGTCTTGGAGAACAAGCAGTAATTAACTAGTGAATTAGATTAATGCGCTGTTCGTATGCAAACACCTCGTTACGTCACGCACACAGATAGCACTACGGATATATTTAATAGTCTGACACAGATTTGCAATATTTAAGATGGATAAATGGTTCACAGGAACCCTTATTTAGGATGCCAGCCAATGATTGGCCTCGATTTTTTAAAAGGATAGTTGGTTCCCAAATGGTCACTTGACACCTTAGTGAACCCCCCCAGTGGGTTCCCGCATTGTCGTTGCGGGGTGGCTCAGTAGCCGTGGTCCGCTCCCACGGTGAAGCAAAGAGGAACCCAAAGGTGGGGCCGCTCGTCAGGGCTTTGGTCTCCAAGCCAACGACGTAGCGGCCAAAAAGTAGGTTGCGGTGAGGTGCACCGCAACTGAGGCGGGCCGCGATGTCGAATGGGAGGCATCGCGGCTGAGGGTTACAGGCTGCGGCGGAGGAGGAGTGCCGGTACTTTTGAGTAGCGCTCTTCCCTTCCGTGGCCTGGACGGGGCCGCCACCGTTTGATGGCGGACGCGGTGGGGCCGCAGGGGAAGAGGAGTGTCGGTATAGCGTTGGCCGCTCTCCCTATCCCCTGCGGCCGAGAAGTGGTAGGCGGCGGGGCCACTGCGCTGACCCGTCGCAGGGGGCCAAGGGAGCCAAGGGTGCCAGGGTAGTCTGGGGCCCTTGTGCTACTTGGTTCCTGGGGTGGTCACGGCGTGCCACGTGTCCTGGTGCGCCGGACTGGTGGGGTCCGCAAGGGCCGATGCCTGCCAGGGGTGCGGGTTGTTCGAAAGAGATACCGTCGCCCCTGGCACACAGGCAACTGAGGGATCACGGGTGGGTTTTAGTCAGTAAAAGTCTGACACGCCCTCCTGCTCCACCCAGAGCGGGAGAAGTCATTTGATGATTTCCCACCCAGAAAAAAAAAAAAAAACACCTTAGTGAATGCTAAACGTACAATTGTTTCCAAATACAATCCTTGTGCTCTTAACTAACTTAACAAGTACACAATCTGTGCAGTTAAAGCCAAATTATCTTTGAACCGTTAGCGAACATACAACAAACGAAAGCGCTGTTATCTCGGCGAGGTGGTGCCCGCATCGTGTCTTTATGTCACTCACACGACGCGCGCCGCGTTTCGACAACCTTTTGTTGTTCTGAAAATAATTTATTTCAATTTTTTTTCAGTTTTTAATAGAGCATCTTCTAATTATTTTAATCGTTGGAAATTAGCTTACAAAATTGGTGGTAGATAATAATTGTGCATCATCTTATTGAACATTCCAAGTTGACGGGCCCCCCACTGCTCGCGTTCAGGTTGCTAAGTGACAAAAACTGTTTCATTATTGCTCATTATGACTTAACCATAGACCTTAACCACAGCTAGTAAGAGTCCAATTCGAGAAAATCATCAAACACGCCATGCTCGTCATCAGTTTGTGTCTGTATTTCCCGACACCACACGTCTCACGTGCGGGTGTGTGTGTGCATGCAGCCGGATTGTGTGTGCGTGTGCGTGCGGAGGCTCACGTCATGTCGGCATCATCGATCCACTCGCATCCAATTATTCATGTATGTACATAGTTATGTGCAGTGCTGCTGCCATGCGATTGTTCAGTGGGAGACTGGATTCAGGCTCTGAAAATTTTGGCTTACCTTGTTCATCTTGCTAGAAGAATAAAATGTGATAGGTATGTTGAGTCCCGAGGTGATTTCAAATATCATTAGTAAGCATACCATGGTCATTATGTTAGTAGGTACTCATTGACTGCCATAACACGGTAAAGTCGAAAACGGAAAAGACAGAATCAGGGTAAGGAAGTGATCTTAAAATTACTTTAAATGTCTGCCTGTACTAAAAACGTACCTCACCACTGGTTATAATATTTTGTTTATGCAATTATTTTGGCTTTAATTTTCTAAATTGCTAACTTACTTTACTGTTCCAAGTGTTCCAAACGGGAATATAAATAGTCTTGCCAAAAATTATGTAAAATGTTCAAATGGTAAAATTAGAAACGTTCTGAAACCGAGCGAAGCTCTTTTCTTTTCCAGATGGTAGCGAGATAAACCGTACACAGAAAACATCTAGAAATGATTCGTACGTACAAAAGAAGGTACCTACATTGAAGGTTTTTGAACATCAAGTATCACATGTGTTAATAAATTCAATGCTGCAGCATCATCAAATGCGTAAACCTCTTACGTGGTATTTTTTTTTTCTTTTTGAGGGCAGGAAATCATCAAATAACTTCTCCCGCTCTGGGTGGAGCAGGAGGGCGAAAACCCACCCATGTTCCGTCAGTTGCCTGTGTGTCAGGGGCCCCAAAATCTCTTTCGAACAACCCGCACCCCTGGCAGAACCTCTTACATGGTCACCGTACATGCAGTTTGGGCGCACCATACCAACATAATGTGCCACACACGTACGTGAAACAATGTGCGGCCTAAACTACCTTCAAACCTGAGCCGAAGGAGCCGGGCTGTTGGCTCAGTCGATCATGTTTGCCGTAACAGTTCTGCCGGTCGCTTTGCATTTACGTCATCTTTCTGAATTGCGGTGTTAAGATTCTCCGAGGCTTAATGACCTCCGCAGGAAGATTAAATTTTGTTGAGATAGATCTAATATTGTATTCGTGGGTCACATCCTAATTGGAATGACCACATGAGTCTCTGCTTACGAAGATTGAACTAACCGTGCATTCGTGGATCACGTGATCACGTTCTAGTTGGATGGTCACATGAGATTCGGCTACTAAGACTGTAATAAACGGTTGGAACTCGTCCTAAGTTATATTTTAAAAAGTAATAAATAAGTGTTATCAGTGTTAAAGTGTTTTCATCCCGGAAACGGTGACTACTTCCACTAAAATGCATCTCGCATTGTATAGGATTTCCGTACAGTGCAAGATCAGTGTAAACTGGAAATGTTTAGCTTGATGTGTAGCCGTGTGTACACTAGAAAATACATGACAAAAAAAAAAACATTTAACACTAAAAACATACAATGGGTGGCTTTATCGCTTTCTGCGATCTCTTCCAGGGAACCTTGGAATGGACAGTGAATGCGTGGACATAAAAATTAGGTTGTCATTGTTTAATAGTAATTATAATAGTATATAGTACTTATAACAGTAATTATTTAATTCAAAGTGTTATTTATATCAGACTCGTATGATTCCTCATTTTTACAATCAAGGATAACCGTTGTGTCATGAGCAAACAGAACACAATCCTGTTCAATAGCTTGAGGAAGATCGTTAACGTACACAAGGAATATTGGTGGCCCTAAGTTGCTTCCCTGTGGAACTCCGAAGTAATTTAGTCAGGGTTAGGAGGTCGTTGATAATATTAACTTTATTATAAAATTTTGAGATTCTTGTGATCTGAGTTCTTTTTGATAAATAAGATTTGAACCATTCTAGGGCTGGACATCTTACACACATTTTACTCAGCTTATCAATGAGAATGGAGTGATTTGTGAAGATCGATTCACGAGTCGGGGCTCTTTCACTGCCAGTTTCACCATCATTGTTCGAAGTTCGGCACAGTAAACATCTGCTGTTATTGCCTGACCAGACCTGAAAAAGCTATGTGAATAACACCATGAAAAGACCACCAAACAGTTACCATTACCTTTTTATTGGTGAGCTTTACTTTAGAGCACTGTTGCGGCGTTTGACCTGGGGTCAGCCATTACATTTTTCGCTTACGGTTATTGTAAACATTAGTTCAGTCTTAGTATGAGAACTTTTGGTTAAATTGCAATCTTAAAGCAAAACTAGTTTTTTTTTTGTTATAAATTAGGCATCCTACCCACCTAAGTAAAAGTAAAATTATAAGACAATAGAATCAATGTAACTTTGTACTTGATCTACTCATATTAGTTGTATTTATATACACCGTTGTTGTATAGACACCGCTTTACTGTTCTCAGCTAAATCAAAAGTTGAGGTCTATGAACATGCTCAAAATGGTTTTAACATAGTGTCCGATTGGCTCCGTAATAACATCCTAAGATTAAATGCAGATAAAACAAAATACATTTTATTTGCAATGAGAAATACTAATATACCGCTTACTAATCTAAACATTTACGCACATAATTGTACCACGAACGCTGACACTGCATGTTCTTGCACTACTTTGGCTAAAGCTGACCATTTGAAATATCTAGGTGTCACTATTGACTCGAATCTAAATTTCCGTAAACATATCGATTTACTTTGTACTAGAGTGCGCAAATTAATATATGTTTTTAAGAACTTACGGAACCTAGCCGACTATAAATTAATTAAAGAGGTTTATTTAGCTTTGTGTCAATCCATTCTTAGCTATTGCATAACTTCCTGGGGTGGTGCAGCAAAAACCATTTTACTTCCTCTAGAGCGTGCTCAAAGAGCAATTCTGAAGGTTGCTACCTTTCGCCCTTTTAGATTTCCTACGCACCAGCTCTACATTGCATGTAATGTACTAACAGTTCGGCAATTATTCATTCGAAGCATAGTACTACACCAGCACACTGCACTTCCTTTTAACCCAGTACCTTCCGACAAGAGAAGGAAGGATTTAGTTTGCATAAAACCTCAAACTAGACATGCGTTTGCTAATCGATTTTATGTGTTTTTAGGTCCTTTTCTGTATAATAGACTTAACAAATTAACGAACATCTATATTTTAAGCTATAAAAAATGTAGTACTAAGTTATCAGAATACCTAGCGTTGCTCAGTTACACAGACACAGAAAAACTTCTAGAAATTATGTCATGACGATAATTTATTCCCTCGTAATTATTTACTTTTGTATTATTTACATTGGCTTAGTTGTAGGTATTAATGTTTAATTACCAATATGCTTTATCTCATAGTTGTTAATCGATTATTTTTATATCAATTTAATTTTTAATGTTAATGTCCCAAATTAATTGAAATGTAAAGTGATGGCCCGAAACACAGGTTTGAATGAACCTAGATCGGGTGGGTCGCTATCTATCATTCTAATTCCGAAACATTACCACTTGCACTTTTAGTAAAAATATTTTAGAAATAGTTTATTTTTAGGCACTATAATTGTATGGGAAATTTACTACTGTTAGCTAAATGTACTCTTTTTGTATACGTTTTTATTAAATAAATTAATAAATTAAATTAAAAATTTAAATTAGATTCAGCCGCCTATCTCATTACTCTATTAAGCAGCACTAACTTCTCCCATTTTTCCTTTAATCTCCAGCTTTTCCTTTTTGTTTGTCTGTCAAGAAAACGAAAATCATTGTAGTGTTGCATAATTGAAAATATAAGTAAACAAATGATTTTAAAAAATGCTTAAAGAGGTCGCTTCTTTTACATTTTTGGAAGTTGATTATATAACTGTACTGCCCCATAGGTTAAGTAATTTTTTACCATAATTTGTTCTAATACTAGACAATACAATATGACTGGCACGACGTGATGAGTATTTTCGCGTTTCACCTTTTGAACGTATTGTTAGTGAGTTATTTTATAAATAAGCATACTGTGTTGTATTTAAAGAGCTGTTTGATGTTTAGCAGTCTGTCAATATACTAAAGTATATTGTACGACAGCCTGAACTAAACTACGAAAAACTTCCCTGTACACAACAACACACACCACACACACAACACGTCACATTTGTAGTGTTGCTCTTAACAGCCTAAATATACAAACAGAACAACAGGACTGGTGTCGCGTGAGCAATTGATGTACAGTTGTCCGTGTGAGTAGCAGCTAGTCCTGAGGTCAAAACCCGTAGCAATCATAATAATAGTAAAGCTGAAGAGTTTGTTTTTTATATATGTTTGAAATCTCTATCTCTGGAACTACCAGCCTCAGGCAATAGCTAGTTTTGAATGAAAATACATTTCTGCTTTTGTTTCATTAATAAAATTAGTTGATTACATCACATTAACAATTACATTAAATTACAACACAGTACATTAGCCGATTCCGACACCGCCACAATATCGGCGGTCAGATTTTCGCATACGTTATTGTCACCTATGTCGTCGCAGACAGTGACTGACGCCGATATCAGCACAATTTCTACCGGCGAAGACGCAGTGCGGGGTGAGAGAACTAGCCATTCTTTCACTTGAACACGCTTATTCGCACTGTCGACTTCGAGACGTCGATACTTACTGTATGGTCGTTTGGTGACTCGCGATGGTTATCGATATTCATATAATATCATCGTATAATATCAGAAATCGGAAAATATTCAGATAATATCATCGGGCCGATATTATTTATATCAGTTTCGAATCAGTATGTGTATAGCTGTATCTGATAATATGAAAACGCTTAATAGGTAACTTGCAGGGCACTTACCCTACACAGGGCATTTTAAGTTATAATTGTAGTTTTACCATCGAAGGAAAAAAATATCGAACCTAAGCAAAAATAATTCAGTTGATCTGTCTGTTGAGTCTGAACTGCAATATGTTATACTGTGACATGGGTTTTCCGCTAAATGGTTGACAGTTCATCGTAAATAAATACATCGCGCTGCATTTGGGGGAGGTGGAGGTAGCGTTTCAAAGGCCCACAGGCCCGAACAACCTAGCCTTAAGTACTTTATATCGAAATAATGGCGATAACTCAAAATATATGATTATGAATCATCCTACTTCGCCTAGGTTCGCCCATCTCAGGATGACCGTTCATCTCATAGGCTAACAAATCCCCCGTATCGACCGACCGTTCGCACGGAATATTGCAAATTACTTAAGACCATCTATCTATCTTTTGTCTGGTGGCATAGTTATATGGGCAGGCTTAAGTAATAGGTTCGTATTGTCTGTAAATGTATTATTTTGTCTTTGCTATGGGTATGGTGATTATTACATTTCCTAGAGTATTGTTTTTCAACTCAGTGTTTCCTAACTAATACACTACAGCGTTGTGCTCATGTTTTCCGCGACCGTTTCTTTCTGTCTAGTTGTGATCACCATCTACAGTGTTTACGCCACTGCAGGACATTGCTGCCACCCTCCCTTGCGTCGCCCAATGTTACCAAGATAATCTATGGTTAACCCTTTAACGAATCATAATTCCTGTGCTGGACGTGGCTTGCCATTAACTCTCAGTGCAACAGGCGGCCATCAAAAATACCGATCTTTCGATAGCCGTAGAGCTTTTACCCCCGCTTTGTGTATGGGATTCTATTTACATGCAAGCATCACAAAGGTACCTGTATACATTTACTAGGTAAATGCTCTACATAATATGTACGTAGTTATATTTATTAGTATGTAATTACATCGCGGCGGCTTTGACAAGCGAGCCGCGTAATTGTGTGCCGCTCAGTGCGAATCATTCCGGATGATATCCCCCACAAATATTGGCCAGTGCTCGTTTATGCTCGATATCTATGTAACTACTCGACCGATGTCGGTGCCGTTTCCTGTATGGGAGTAGAGGAAATATCTTTTATATTTCTTATTTGTATGAACTTAGATTTTCTCCAGATTATGTACCTGTAACTAATACATCAGAATTATTTTTGCTCCAATTCAGGCGACCTTTGGCTTAGTAAAGCGAAAAATTGAAATCATGACGCGGCCTCTTTGTTCGTAGGTACATTTGGTTCTCTCTCACGTGATGTAACACTGCTTCCGCCACATGTGTCCAAACCTTCGGGAAACTTCGTTACTTCAGGAGTTATAACGGTCAGGAGGCCACACAATGCAAACCATTGGGTGATAATAACAAGTGCCTTTTGATTTGTATTATTATACTTCAATATCAGTATTTACCATCGTTTATCCCTTATTAGTTTAATTGTTTAATTTCGGGAAACGGTAACCAATCTGTTGAGTGGTTTCCGGTAATTGGCCAAATGCATTAATTATTGTTGATCATATTATTTGGTTGTTGATGCTGAGTGGTAATAATTTAACAAAAAGGTAGTATTTGAAACTGTTAATGATTAGACTTATGTGTTACAAAATATCCTTGGATACTGTCTGCGTTCTTTCTGACTTTTTCTTTTTCCTCGGCTCCTAAAGGACGTAGCTTGATTCTAAATAACCTATAACCTACCTCAAGAATAGTTCTATCAAATGCAAACAGATTACCACCGTCCGCGGTTGTATTTTTTTATCTACCTACATGTCATATGAAATCGTAAAAATATCACGAATTAGTACACAAACAACGCAAAACGACAAAACGCGGTTGCGTCCGTCCAAAGCGATTTCACGTTTCTTCAGGATGAACATGTCACTGTGTAAACAGACCGTTAGGTACTAGGCAACTCGACAGTAAATTCTGCTTACAAATAAAAAAAAACAATGCCACACTGCTAAACAAACCCAAAACAAGACACATAGCAACTCGTTACCGGTTTACGTAACCTCAAAAGAAAATCAAATCCAATTTTCTTGTTCACAAATTCCGTTGGCATTCGTATTGAAATTACATATTACGTTGTTTAATACAATTCAATAAGCGCGAGCTTAATACCATTCGGTTTCAAAATAAGAAAAAGAAGGACAATTACTTACAAAGAAGGCGTGTACGTGTGGACAGATTGATTTTATTGCACTAACAGTGCTAAGCTTCACTTTTTAGCTGTAGTTCAGCTCATCAGTGATGAGAGTACGTATCTCTTAATTAAATGTGATGACTAATCACAAAATAATAATTTGACTCCTATCACTCTGATTAGCAAGTTTCCAATGAAATCATTTAACTTTTCAGATTAAACTCTGATGACGGACAGTCAAAGGCGAATGAAGTCGTGGGCAGAAGCCATATAGTCAAGAGTATATAATTATAATAACACATTTTATCGTAGAATAAACTGTCTGCAACTTCTGTGTCTTCCTGTTCAGTTTTACCCGTCGCCGTCGTGTTGGTAATCTTCAAACGCACATAATGTAGCAAAATATTTCTTTTTGATTATGTGACACGATCGCGCACTGAATACTAATCCGGGGCCCTCCGCTGATAGCTTTGACTGAGGGAGCGCGTTGAACTACGCGTACTCACTTTATTTAGGTACAAGTAAGTGTGGATGTCTTGAAAATACTTGAAGTATAATGTTAGGTAGAATACACCGTTAACTTAATTGTAGTTTTTGGCAAAACAAGCTTTGCGTCAAAGGAGTTTCAGCCGGACCGCTTTACTGTGACAAAGCTATCCAATCCAACATGTGTGTATGTTCTTAAAACCTCGGAGATTTTAGACTATAAAAGAGTATGAAAGTCTAGATTTAGTTATATTTATTCATTTTTAAAAGTTGCGTCGGTTGAAAGTTGAGTAAATAAACAGCACACGATAAACAGGGTTCGTACCAGGTATGAAATAATATTCTTACATAGTTATCTATCATACGACTCACCATCACGTAGGTACAAGTTGTAAGGATACTTAACTCGGAGGGTAGAACCCGGTGAAGTACTAGTGAACTACTAGGACCCTTGAACTTAACATGTTGTAGTACTGCATCACTTTGGGAGTATGTAACCTGGTGAGATAAGGCATATTGTTTGTGCAGTGCAGTTGAAAAATGTATTATTTGTGTTCATTTTACCAACCTTCTGACCTTATTTAGGCGAATAAATGATTTAGATTTTTGATATTTTTGACGGTCAAATAGAATTTAGGCACATATCTAACCTAATAAAGTAAATTAGATAATAAAGTTTGTATTAGTTCTTCTCCGAATGGTACGTGTAGCCCCCTTACAGTTTTATTATGATCGTAAACATTATTTCAATCTCTTTCATACGCTATGGAAACACTTATGCCAGTATTCTTCAGTACCTTTGTGAATCCTAGTACCAGCCACCTCCCTCTATATAAAAACTGAGTAAGCTGAAGCTAACTCAGGTTTTATAATACGTGCGTACCGTAGACGCGGCACGCACGTACTGCTCCGACGTGGCACTTGTAATCCAGCGCCGAACCGTAATAATATTCAAATTTAAGTAAAAACATGTATTTCTATTAAATCCCATTTGCAAATTGGTTATGAGTGTCGGATTGCCGGTATGAAATCGTAATGTATTCACTAACTATATCGGTAGTGGATCGCGGTAGCGTCAAAATTGTTAATTAGCTCCCGATCTATTTGAAATTCGTTGATGGAACTAATCATTCGCATAGCATGGCGTATAAACTTGAAATTTTATCAAAATTTACACTGAGATTACGTAGTTCCACTGAAGACCGGCCACTTTAAATACGTAGCAAGTACTTATACTAAACAAGTTAACACGGTCATGATTTAAGTTTTATGCAAAATACTAACACTAAAGACCTTGGACTCTATTCGTAAGATAATGTCCCGATTATGAAGTAATTTTTTCGCTGCCATAAGAGTCGATATGTAAGGTATTACAAAATTTACGTTCCGAATTTCGTGAATTTGCTTCGTATCAAAAAACTAAGATATTGCAAAAAAAAAAATATATGCGCGATTTGAATTTTTCACATACAAAACCAATTTAGTCAAATATTTTTACGTACCTACACTGTACAAGGGCTGCGCACACGGCTCGGCGCGACCTTGCGCCACCGCAGTGCGAATCCCGCTACGCCTTCGCGTCCGCTTCAATCGCTCGTTATATGGACCGCGGTAAGGGTGTGTCGCCCTGTGTCATTTCGTAACTTAAATGCACTCGCGCTGTTTTGTAAATTACATATTCTCTACCCACCATAATGCCGTTTACGTATACAAACCGCGAGTATTTAGAGATGATTGTGTGCTACATCATATCCGGTGAAAGTTTAGGTGCAGCACGTAACCGGTACCGTGAACTGTACCAACGACGAGTGCCTGCTATCCATAACATTCTGGAGGTCTACCAGCGTTTATTGGACCATGGCCGGTTTCGCCCTCGCCAAGCAGATGCCGGTAGGCCACGGCTCTCCGGTAACGTTGAAAGACGAGTGTTGGACGCTTCGATGACAATCCACACGCGAGCACACGTGACGGACGCAGGTTGGGACTTAGCAATAAGTCACGTTATCGCGTGGAGAGTGCTACACGAAGAAGGCCAGCACCCATAACATTTTTTAAGAGGACAGGAACTTTTCCGCGCAACAGACGTGACAATAGCCAACTTTGCTTGCATTCGGCAAAAACTGCCCTAATGGGGAAAAGCTTTTTTTATGGCCCCAAAAATTTACAACAAAATATAGAGCTATGAAAGCAAATGAATTTAAAAACAAAATTCAAAATATAATAACAGACAAATGCTATTACAATATGAATAACTTTTTGACAGATACCTTTTAATATTCTTGAACTTTGTATTATTGTTTCTATAGGATTATTATTCTCATAAAATATAATAATGGATTTTAGTGAACCAGTATTTAGTCTTTGGTTTATTGAATTAATTCTTTGTATGTTATATAAAAAAAATTGTACGCCTCGTCAGGCAAACATTTTTTAATTACTGAATGGCCCGCTCTTGACCTCAATCACGCCTTATAGAAAGCGATTGATGAGGTCTATGATGGATCGATTTTACCTATATTTAAGATTTTGCATGCTCGATTTGTATGTAAACGCATGTTTCACAAATAAATTATCTTTTTTCTTATCTTAATCCCAACTGATTACAAACCGCGGCTAAGATTCAGTAGGTGGCTGGTGGAAGACCCTGGTTGTAACATTCTATGGACAGACGAGTCCACTTTTAGTAGAGTGGGGTTAGTTAATATCCAGAACGCACACTGGTGGTCGTACGAAAACTCACGGGCTGTGGTCCCTGACCATTTTCAGCACCTATTCTCAGTGAATGTGTGGGCGGAGTCATAGGGCAGACGGTACTCGGGCCCGTCTTCTTGGAATGCCTTAACGGCGAAACATACCTACAGTTGCTCGAGTCTGTGCAAGAGATGCTGGACAATGTTGTTCTTGACGAAATAAGGGACCACTACTTCCAGCAAGATCGAGCGCCCGCACACTACCACCGAGAAACACGTGCGTATCTGGATATTACCTATCCTAATCACTGGATAGGCCTATTGCATGGCCGCCTTGATTGCCCGACCAAACGCCGCTAGATTTTTATCTTTGGGGTCGTGTAAAAGAATTGGTGTATGGACATAGTGGCAATAATATTCAAAACATGGACGAATTAGAATTCCGTACAATTAGTGCATTCGATGTGATTAAAAGTGACAGGGACACATTAATTCGAGTGAAAAACAATGTGCTACATCGGGCTAACTTATGTATTGAACAAGGTGGTGGCCATTTTCAACATCTTTTGTAAATAAGGTAAAATAAAGACTTTTTGTAAATAGCTAAATTATTGTAAATAGGTTCATTCATTGAGATTACTTTAATTAAAAACAATAATTAAATAAGCTATTTGTAGGTAAGTTCGATAAATTGCCAGTCCAAAGTCTGGGAAACGTGATGGGAAAATTAGAATCAGCTGTTTACGTAGGTATTTGACAACGCGCTCGTCTCGCTTGCGAGGCTGTCTGTGTCTACATGGTGTAGATATGGTGCGCATGTGCATATTTAATAATAAGTGCTTGGAGAAAAAACTGCATATCTTTGAAACGGCAATCCGTTTGTGTTTAAATAATTTTTTCGTGATTATTTTTTTAGTGTAATTTTAAATAACTCCTTAAATTTCTAAATGTTAATTTTTTAACACCTTATATAGCACACGTTAGATAGGTAGATGAGTGACGTAGGTGTAACTCAGTGGGACAAATGGCAATTACCGGTACAAAATGAAAACATCCAGTGAAGCATTCACATCGTTGATTGATGCACGATTAATATCCTTATTTAAGGGAATGTAGGTAATAGTTATTTCCAATGACACTGATAATTATGAAGATGACAATAATTTGTTAAAGAGGATTTAATTTCAAACTGAAGTAGTTCTAGTGTGCCAGTTTATTTTTGGTTCTGTTCTGTTCATTAAAATATTTTACTTTAAAATTGTCTTTAAAACAAAAGTTGTGGGCGGTTACGCTAATATTGCGGCACCCAGCAACTTCAATGTGACGTCTAAGCTAGCTCCGGTAGCGGGTCTGTCTTCACTGATTTAATAATGTAAGTCCTCATCCGTATTGACGTTTAAAAGTGTTTGTAGAAACCTTTAATGGACGGTAAACTTTAAACCGTGAGAGGGTGATGTTGCTGGGTGCCACAACATTAGCGTAACCTTCCACAACTTTTTTTTTTTTATTAAAGTGAAATATTTTATTGAACAGAACAGAATAAATAATAAACTGGTATACTAGAACTTACTTTAAAAATCTAAAGAATGTCAGTCCCAATACAAGTAAAGGGCCGTCCACGCAAGATCTTCAGAACTAACTCGGCCTTAATAGGATAAATCGTGAGGAGAAATGATTAAAATATTGTGAGCCTAAAGTGGCTAGCAAAGGCGCTGGTACCAGCCGGGGATCGTGGAAGGCACATAAGTTCCCATGATCTCCAGTCTAAGTGATAAAAGGAAAAGGATAGAAGAGAACACCGGGTGGTTTTTAGTCAGTAAAAGTCTGACAGACTCCTCCACTCACCTCAGGGTGGAGAACATCCATGAGGATTTTCCACACTAGAACAAAAAATAAAAGAAATGAAACGCTCACAAGCAAGAGCTCTTTGGGTGAGTTTTGTAGTGTTCAATTTTTTCAGGGGTTTCAATTTGATGTGTAGAATAACTTTTTATCAAAATTTAATTGACGTCAATAAAATAATTGTATCTACGGCTACCCAAGTTGAAACTTGAGTAGTCCGAGAAAACCGCCTAGAAATGAGAACTCTACTAGCTCGCAACCAATAAATGAACCAACTCGAAATTCTCCAGGGTCACATAAAATATATTGTACCTGTGACTTAATTGCAGTACAAGGCTGATGGTTGCCCCGGATGGGAACCAGGCGAAGTTCGTGACCAGCCACCTGAGCAAACAGCCCCTTGCTCAGACTTGGCAATGCTGCTTCACGACTAGTTTGTAACTGCGCTAAAGCTAACACATGTTAACTGCGTCCTGGGGTATTGTCTGGGTATCGAATGAGATAATGTGTATTTTACATTCGAGTTACATTATAGCAAGATTTACTTCAATCAGGATCGATCATAGAGAAGCGGCTTTCACTTTTAATAGACAAGTATGTTGAATAGTGCTCTTGGGAATATATAAAAGTCAAAGTCAAAGTCAAAGCATTTATTTCAAATAGGCACTTAAAAGGCACTTTTGAACGTCAACATTTACATTAAAATAGAATTGATTCTAGTCGCCCCTTCCAAAATGTAGTTTCGTATGGAGAAGAATGGGCAAGAAACTCCACCGTTACTCTTTTAAAATGTTTCAAGTACAATATTTACATTCATTATATGATTATGTGTGAAAACGATGCACCCAGAATAAAATTACCATACCAAAATAGGTAAACAGAATCAAATTGAAGCAATACAGATAAATTAATTCTGTGATAGATACATGGTGTTCACACATTTACAAACATTGTAAAAGTAAGTATAGGTACGATTTTCCTACAATATTAACAAGTAATGAGTCAGTGTGTGAGTTAAAGTAATCACTGAGTTTAAATCAATGTCATAAATATAATTAATTATACAATTCAATTAGCAACCAGTTTGATTTTGTCTAGACTCTAGATTGTCCTATGGAGCAGGACCAGCATGTTTCCAAGCATTCTTATCTTGGATATAATCCTCTAATTTGTAATACGCTAGTTTACAAAGTTTACTTTTAATGTGAGCTTTAAATTTCCTTTCATTTAATTGCAATATATCACAAGGTATTTTGTTGTAACATTTAACACAGTACCCCATAAAAGATGTATGTACTTTAGCTAATCTGAAAAATGGTTGATCTATTTTGTCTTTGTTTCTAGTATTAAAATTATGTCTATCACTTATTTTATTAAAAAAACAACCGACTTCCAAAAAAACACTACAAAGTGAAAAATAACTTTAATTTCGGAAGTCGGTGTCTTTGGAGCTGTATTTGAATTTTTTGTCACCGCCTTCCGAAATTAAAGTTATTTTTCACTTTGTAGTGTTTTTTTGGAAGTCGGTTGTTTTTTTTTTGGAAAAAGTTTTTATTTTTCACTTTTTAGTGGTTCACATGTGCTTACACCTTCACAGCATACTGGCGTGATGTTATGTTATGAACTGGTGTAAGCAATAGACAGAGATGAGATTTCAGCAATCCCAGTCCATTTGCTATCATTTATTGAGGAGTTCCGTTGCATATCTCCGAAGTTCTTCATCAGATCTTCACCAAATTGAAATGGAACCACTCTGAGAAAGTACTCTTCCAAAAAATACCTAAATCGCTTTGTGTGCCTATAAAATTTGAAGAGTTCTCTCCATTTCTCCAGGATCCCATCATCAGATCCTGATTTGATGATCATGGGACCACCTGGGAAGTATACCCTTTCAAACAAAAAAAACAAAATTCAAATCGGTCCAGCCATCTTCGAGTAATCGGGGAACATACATAAAAAAAAAAAAAAAAAAAAAAAAAAAAAAAAAAAAAAAAAAGGTTCCGACGAATTGATAACCTCCTCCTTTTTGAAGTCGGTTAAAAAGATGTAGATTTTTTCTTACATACATAATATTTTCATAAATGAATTGGCAAGGTACCGTCATAATATTAATCCTTTTAAACAGTTCCCTGAGGGATTCGCGGCGACGTAGATTATAAATGGCTCTGACAGCTCTCTTTTGCAAAATAAAGATGGATTCAATGTCAGCGGCCCGACCGACCCCACAGTAAAATGCCATACGACATAATGCTGTGGAAGTAGCTAAAATAGACCAATCGCGTGGTTTCTACATCTAAAAAAAAACAAATAAAAATCAAGGGTCACTGAATACCGTCTAATCTTCAGCGATGCCAATTCAAGACATGCTTGACCAACCCGAAATCTAGCTCAGGTCTCCACAAATCTTATTATAATGTCCACGTCTAAAATGGCTGTAGTGGTCACTCGGGGCCACTCGTGACTCAGGGACATTCGGACACGGCACGACCGCGGCCCGACTGTCACTGACAGAACACGGGACTCAGGCAGTCGGCACTACTCGTGCGGTATAATGTGATGTGTACCTAAGAATTTAGTAGTATTAATAAAGGAATAATTGAAATAGCAGAGTTAAAGACATTCTACATGTAATTAATTCAACTTTAATTAAATAATTTCATAGGATTTTTTTAAATCTTTTACTATAAGAAAACTGTGATTTGTTTTCTCAGTTCCTCATAATCTTGCTGTAAAACTTAAGCAGACAAAACTTACTTACCTAAAAGGTGAAATACCTATTCATGTTGCAAATTCACTGCTGTGACCTAAATAAAAACATAGGTAAGCAGTTCAAACCGCAGCACGTGTATAGCTGAAAGTGTTGGACAATGGAAAACAGAAGATCTTTGCATAAGCTGGAATGCTGACTGAATTGTAAGACTGAAACAAAAGTGCCACTCGCGTTAGTACAACTGCAGAGCGATGCGAAACAACCGCGGACTACAAGTTGATGTTCTGCAGTAAACTGAATTATTAAAATAACATTAATCCGGATTTGTTACTGGTAGATATTTCCTAAACGTATATTTTTTTATGTTATATGGTCATGATTGGATCAGATTTCCAACCTTTTAAATACAGTGTTTAGGTGAAAACTTCAATAGCTGCTGTAAGGAACAGACATGGATGTTTGAATAATTAAACTGCAATAAAACTCTCAACTATTTTGTACACTCTATAAAACGTGGCAAAAAAACTCGATATTTGGTCTTCAAGCGACAAAGTGGATTCAATTGAATCGCGTCACGAACGTCCAGCTCCAAGCGAGCGCCTCGTTTGTCACCGTCGTTTGTCACCGTCGCTGTCAAACCGGACGCGCTTTAATTAAAATTTATGCATTTCACACAAGAATTTAACTCTAATTTTTCACATGATGCTTCGGAAGGCTTTATGTGACGTCATAGCGATAAAACTACTGAAGTTATGGAGAGTCTATGCCACACGTTTCAGTTATATGAATTATAGAAACAGAGGTGAAACGGTTAGCTCCAGCGCGCTAGTAGATGGCTTTAAACTTGAACGTAAAATTAGCTTACTTAAGTTTTCTTTAAATTCTTATCAATGCGGTTTTTTTTTGGGTGGGAAATTTTCAAATAACTTCTCCCGCTCTGGGTGGAGCGGGAGGGCGTGTCAGACTTTTACTGACTAAAACCCACCCGTGTTCCCTCAGTTGCCTGTGTGCCAGGGGCGACGGTACCTCTTTCGAACAACCCGCACCCCTGGCAATAATGGAGTAACACGATGGTAGCCACCGAGAACCAGAAGCGCTTATTTGGTATCCTACCCAACTGAATTTGATATTCGGGCAAATGCTTTTTAGTGATGAGACACAATAGGTGCTCGTCATTCGTGGATTTTCGTGGAAGATTTTATTTCTACGGAATTTAAATTGTACAAACATGTGTGCGAAGTATGTCCGGCCATTGCAGGGCAGTGTGCCGGACACACGGCCCGGGCTGACACCAACCCCACCATCACGTCAGCTCATCCCACGCTATTCTATTATTCTATTTGAACACAGATCGCTTTGGTACAAGCAGATGACTTCAAATATTCCTTGCCTACATACACGCACTATGACAGTGACCGATTTCATGGAAATTAAACTGAACTCGCGGGAATTGGATAGTCAGACTGTCAACTTAAACTGACCGTAAATTCAAAGCACAGCCTGCACAGTAAAGTCCTTTGCCATAGCGGATACATATTATTATCTTTTCGAACTGTCACTGTCATAATAGGTAAAATTATAAGTTGCAAGTAAATTTTTTTTTACATTTAACTTATTATTTTTGACCTTGCCTTGAGTTACGTGCTTTTTTGCTGACCGGAATATTCTCGGTATCGCCTAGTTTCTGTTTTGTAAATTCGACGCATGAATATACCTTGTGTTCATAGTAAATTATTCCGAGAATTCGAGCTGAGCCAAGTGGAGCTATGTTCCACCGCTTAGCCGGAGTTATGTATCACAGATAATCTGGGATTTAATAAAGTACTTCATTAAATTAAACGGACGGTGCCAACATCATCATGCTCATCACCCTCCATTTTTAGCCGCAGGGAGTCCTCATAAATATATAGAAATGCAGGAGTGTGAATAAATGTTCTGTTTTCACCACCAGTGTGTTTTGATTGAATGTCCATAGTAATAAATTCTTTATGATAAAATCTCTTTAAACACCTTGCTTGTTTTTTTAGCTTTTTAGCACTTCAATTTATATAACGCCACCTAACGGTTGTTTACAAAGATAGACAACTTTCTGCAGGACTGAGTCCTCCACGCCTCTCAGAATTGAATGTGAACACAACGTTGTTGCGTTCGCACAGCGCCCTCTAGCGAGGGGTATCCAATGCCTCCCTAACCGTGGACTATTTCATATAAACTTTCAAGTATCTGTACATAGATGGCGCTAGTAGATTCTAAAGGGGTTGGAAAGGCTTTGTGACGAACGGAAACCAAGTCGTTGGGCACTGGCATTATACATGTTGACATGAATTTTCACAAGGTGGAGTTTTTTTTAGATTTGGCGAAATTCTTTGCCTTGAATATATTTACCTTATTGAGTCTATTAAAAAAAACAGCGTTCAGAAATTATAATATTATTAGAATAATGTTCTACACGTTATTCATATACATATATTCACAATTCATCAATTAAAATATTATTACAAGTATGTACCTTAAACAAAGGCGAACTCACTCTAAATGGGGTTACTCATAGCAAATCTTAGACCTTTAGGAGAGATTTTGAACTTTACAATATAGGCAGAAATAAGTAGTTTGTATGTGAGTGTAAAAATGTACATAGTTATTTTACTTCTGTCGTGAATTAGAAATTCAAAACAATTTCTGCTGTATCAAAATATTTTTAACTTTGAAGTCTTCTGACCCGACGCAGTTTCTATAATATTCAAAATGTCTTGTGCAGCATGCACGGTAGTAAAAAGAAAACCTACAGTATTTAAGGTATAATCTTTCTTAACATTAATTACATCAACTTTAACAAAAATGTTGTGCACTTGATGTTTACATCGACAATGTAGAATTTAAAATATTATTTTCAAACCGTTTTCCAACTGCTTCTAGAAACTAAATACTCTAGGAAATTGTTGCTCCTCGTAAATATTTATGACTACGTATAAGTGCAGCTTAGAGTGTTACAAACTCTTGTGTATATTCCAATTTCACTTGAAAGTTTTACATCGAGTGCAGTACTGTGTTCTACTATCGTAGTATTAACTTCAATTCGGAATGTTTCGAATAAAGAGGCGTATTTGTCGCGACTTGCTATAATCAGGTGCACAGTTCGCACATAAGTTACCACTTGGGATTCCGGCTGAGAACCATCTGTGTCGTCTGATGTCCAGTGAAGCGGCAGAAGCCATCGAAGTCTATCTGCGACTTGAAACAGATACAAATACCGGGTATATACCATTTGGAGCGTCGTACATGCTTTGTTCATATTATTATTGATTGTTTGATTGTTGTTATTTTGAAATTAAATATTTGCACACCACATGTAATGGTAGAATGTAAATGGGCCACCTTTATAATAATATCATACTACTTTGTACACCTACATTTTGGCAAATAAATTACTTACTTACTTACTTACAAGTGTGTCCGAAATAAAACCCAGTCATGACTTCAAGTCTATCATTTTGTTAGTAAGTTAGTCAAAAAGCGTCCAAGTGCAAGTCAGACTCGCACACGAGAGATTGTATCTGCGTACAATATTTAATACTACATATTTTGTACGCGTTACTTGTATGATTGTTATAAATTATCTTATATTTACGGTTTATAATATACAAACCTGTGACAGACGGACGGATGGACGTCAGCGTAGCCTTGGTAATATGGTACCGTTGGCACCCTTGGGTTCGAAGGTAAACACCAGCGGAGCAATTACGTTACACACATAAAATGATATTGATCGGAATGGGTTTAATTTTGACCCATGTTCATTGCGTTATTTACGTTGTTAAGTAGATGAATTTTTCAGACGTATGAAGCAATGAATTAGCAATATCCTTCAAAAGTCTCGGATTTGATTGAAAGTGTGTTAAGCAATTAGAGTGCAGAGTTATCATCAGTCAGATAGTCTGCAAGTTTGGAACAATAAAATAGACTAACCATCGAATCACCGAATTGAATGATCTAAGTAGCTTAATTCAATTACTGCCTTATATTTTCACCCACCTTAGATTTAACTGAGGAAGCGTAGCCTAGATTATGCAACAGATAGCCACATAGTACTATAGTAAGTGGTGAAGGTTCGTACATTGTGTCGCCTGTTTACTTGGATTAGGTTAGTGCGAGCACAGTCTCGACGTAAACTAAGTTAGATAATGAGAGCCGACACTGCACCGGCAGCGCTGCAGCGCTGCACCAGCGGCGGCGTTCTTAGCAATTACTGCACTTTGTAGCGGTGTAGTGCTTATACTTAGTTATTGTCAGTTTTCTTTAGTTCGTAACTCTGCTACAACTAAACACAAGTTCTGGTTTCAAGATATTATGCTTCGGTAGTTATATTTTACATGCTAAACTAAGGTTTATTGGAGTTGACGTCCTCGACATAAAATTCCTCCTGTCTCTCTAAAGAATATGAATTTTGTAGAGCGACCCAGAGTGGTTTGTAAAAATATCAGAATAAATATTGATTTTTTATTGACAAAGCATTTCTGTGTGTGGCTCTCCAGACACGCTTGATGGATGGATAACATGATAAAGCCAATCCTGAAATAGATATCTTTTTGATCACAGTGGCAGTTACAGAGAAGTAAAGTACCTACTCGTCAGTGCTACGTAACGACCAACACAAGGTGGACATCTGCCCAGCTTCATATTGATTTCATAAAATATTTAGTGCCTGAGGGGACTCTTGGCGGAGATTATTGTTACTTAAACATTTATAATATCTACCTACCTATTACATATTTTATTGTTAAATCAATATTGCTCTTAGAGTGTTGTAAAAACATTTTTGTTTTGGTTACGTAACTTTTAATTTTGTAGACGACTAGCTTCCGCGTAGTAAGTCGAAAAAGCCTATGTCCTATTCCAGGGTTACCAATTACATCAAAATAGGTCTGGAGAGTAGCCGGAACAAACAGATAGGCAGACAAACAAACATTAAACATAAAAAATGGTTTTATGTACCGGATGTACTTTCATACTCATAATTATAGTAAAAAAATGTTGTAATCTTCTAACAACAACACGCATAAAAGTAAATATCTTTACAGATTATCAACTCTACACAGGTTAATATTCTGATAGGAATATCATTGTTATAGTTAAATGTAGCCACTAATGTATATACAGTGTTGTGATTCACATACGTATAGGTAGCGACCTATATAATGATATTATACAGTTTCCTTCTACAACATAATTACTAAGAGAACAATACAACAGTTGTTTACCTATATAGTATATGCGCAATATCGACGGAACGTGTCCTCAAAGCGGGTATCGACATCGCCCGCGGCTATTCTACCTGACCGGCCATAGACGAAGGTATATGGACACAGACTGACAGGGCGTAAAGTGACTCACGTAGCTGTGTACAAAGTATTGGGAGTTTTGAGAACTGTAACCAGTACCTAGTTATAGCTCTCAAAACTTTGGACAGTTTGAAACTGTTGAGAGTTGTTTTTCTTTTATGAGGGCTACTATTTATTATCAAAGTAGATTAATAGATGTTGTGCACGAAAGCTTGAGTTTTGTACAGGATAATCAATTCATGTTATCCGCTGTGATTGGCTGACTGAACTAACTGGCAGTCAACCTGTCCGAATTGTTTTTGTTGATGCATTTCAGAAACCGGGTGTTGAAAGTTTTCAAAATAGGCTCAGATTTTATACCTTCATAATGGAGGTAGGTACGTACGGTAGATAGTAAAAATAAAGGGTATTTTATCGCACACATTTCCGCTCATCGACGTGAGACCGCCGGCGGGCAGCGCCTGAATGTAGCCGATCACAGAGGTCTGTTCACTTTGTTGGGGCGTGGGACAGCGTTGGGCTTGAAGTTGTCAAGCTACTGCCTACTGTTGTTTACAAAGTACCTACGTAAAGTTTTTAACGTCGTTTTAACTTTGAAAAGTTTCAGCACTCCGTGTATCTATAAATAAGTAAATGTAGGTCTATGTCTGGAGGTATGTACTTGTTAGTTAGTTGCAGGTAGTACCTACTTCATAGGCACTTGTGTTAATATTGTGTCAGTAATGTAGCTGCGTGTTTGTTATGCATATATGCAGGATGCGCTGGTGATTCATGTTCTAAGATACAAATAGTGGTTATGTGTATCACCTATAACTAATGTGTCAGCTATGTTTGCATTAGTTGCTCGTCACACAATGAAAGCCTTAATGTTCGATATATTTAGGTATTCACTAATGCCTTACTCTTAAATCGCAGGTTATGTTTACAGTTCCACACAGTAGAGCCTACTTAACTCATAAAAGTGCCAAATTGTACAAAAAGCAGTTGATACGCAAACCAGAAATCGCTTCTCCATATTAAATGTGTGCTCATTTGGGCGAAGTAGTCCTTTGTCAGAAAAATAAAGCAACAAAATATAATATTATGTTTTCTAAACAAGCTCTTTGTGAAGGACGACGAAGGATCTCGACGACGTGTCCGTAGCGCGCCTTGTCCGGACATCAAACGGAAATCATTCGCAGCCATCGAGCCAGTCGCCCGTCATCCGACATCCTGTCCCCTGTCCCTTACTCCATCTCGCCTGTCCTCCACCTCGCCCCCTACGTGTGCGTCTCATGAACGGACAATAAAAGAGACTGCTGATGATTATGTTACTATGGTGCCGTAGAAGGTAACTAAATAGAATTGCTTTATAACCACATCAATGGTGAAAGTAGTATGAGTTTCATGTAACGGAAACCTCAAATCAAATACATGCCTACTACTAACAGTAATGCTTACAATTAAGTCAAAAACTTAGAGGAAAAGGGACACATTACAGTGGGGGACGGACGGACATAACAAAATTATAAGGGTCCCCTTGACTGCGGATCCCTTGAAACATTTCTATACAAAGAGCTCACAATCTGTCGTCAACAGCCCCTCTATCCGTGAGAGTTGTATCGATAACAACTGGGTCTACATATAACGCACCACAACGATATTAGTTTAGCAAACCGCCGTGAAATCAGCATCCTGCGGGAACTATTTATGCAAACAGCAGTGAGCCGCGAGGAGGTCTCTCTAAATTAATTTGTTCGCTCTAAAGCAATATTTGCGAAATGTATTCATGAAACAGGTATTATCGACAGTTGGTTTAACTATTCGCTGCGAATGGCTTCCTCACCGCAGATATGAGGATCCGTTTTATTTAATGAAACTATTTTTGATCATAAACAGTGGTACACGTGGTAAATTCGTATTCTCTGGGAGTAAACATTAAATTTATATTTTTGCGTTAGTCATGTGGTGGATTCGACCTAGAAGTTTTGTCTGAGGTATTATTAGCTATTTATTTTAAAAGGATAATGAGAAGGTTGTTTCAGGCACAAATTTTCTTGTGATCATGATGATTTCTTTCAAAATCTGTTTTAAGTTAGCGAGACAGCTACCGTATATTATTCCTTGGTATACAATCCTATCAGCTGAAAGTGCAGTATAATGCATTTGCGGGAAGTAGGCTAAACGCATTTGATGAAGACATTACGTGCATGTCACTTGACGGCGCGCGGCGCGGCGTGCGGCGTCCCGACTCGCGCTTCCACTAAGGTCTATCACAAACGGGACTTGCAGTCGCAAACAATGACACAGAGATTGCTTCATTTAGGTACAGTTTTTAATAACGCGTCACGATATAAGGGAAATATATAAATGTACCGTTGTCGAAGCTAGGTGGGCACCATCCACCAATCTTCTGGGTATCTAAAATTACATGTTTGTAAGTTGTAATCGTACGCTTCAATATCTACAATACAATAGTCGAGTCAGTGACGGTATCACAAAATCGCCGATAATGCTAAAGGTATCACGTGTGTAATAGCCCTAACAGCACCCAAGCGGGATGCCGGCGACGGAATCCAATTATATTGTTCTCCAGCGCGATATTAGCGTCAGTGCCGCGCCGATGCTGAGCCGATGTCATGCCGATGCCATGCCGATGTCGTGCCGCTGTTTATTGCGGAACTCGTTGAATGATTCGCGGCGACAATGAGCTGGGATTGGAAATGAAATGTTTTGTGCTTCTTGCTGCCTCCGGAGTGCGGGGCGACGAGCTCGCTGTAATGAGAGGGGCTGCTATTGGGACTTTAACACTTATTGTTGTACATTGTATTACAATTTGTTATCGGCTAGTGGCGCAGTATTGTGTACGTACATATTTAATCATTTGCTGCTGGCAGTGATATTGGATTCTGGACCTTCTCACCGTCTGTGTTGCAAAGATTAAAACACACTTTCATTGTACACCACCATTGAGTTGTGATGGCGAATCCGTTTTCTAAAGACGATGATTTTATATTGGCAATTATTCCCGTAGTTTATAATATCAAGGTGGGGAAGGGTAAATGGCACGGGGACAGTCAAGAGTAATATCTTTTAATTAACAGAAATAAATTCCGTACTCAAGAAATATAACAAGAATGATTATTTTAATTTAATTTTCTTATGAAAGTAACTGAGCGAGGAATATTATTTATCTGCGTTTCTCTCGGTGGAGATCATTTCCACGTCGTTGGCTATGCACATTTATTCATCACAAAATGTATTTACACACACATATGTAACTTGGAGAAAGACGGCCACATCTCACACGTATACGTTTGAGCGACGTACACAACACAATGGTTTGACGGGCGGGCCCGGTTGTAAAGTTCAGTTTACTGCGCTCAATGTTATTTACTGCAGATGCTCTGTCTCGTAAAATAACACGGTTTTACGTTTTTCCTAACATTATTGTTTGTAACTAAAATCTTGAATCGTAAAATTCATGAGATACTCTTGCTGGTTCACTCACTGAAATGAAATACCGTAGTCGCTTTTTATAGTGCAGTGGGATCAAATGCAAACTGTTTTATTTTAACTTCACTTGTAATTTCAATACTTATTGTAACTTAACCGCTGTGCACTTTAATACTTCTTAACTCAAGTATCTGAGTTCTGCAGATTCGGCTTAGCAACATTAAGAAGCCCTATCTGAGAAAAAAGGTGAATTCAATTTTAATGTACTCAGTCTTTTTACTAAGAGTTACAATTAAATCGGATATAAAAGAGAAGTCAGCTTTAGGATTAAATTAAGATACCGTGAGATTAAAATACTACCAGACTGTCAAGAATAAGTCGTCTTAGTTTTATTCGTTTAGGAATGTCTCGGAGAAGCTAGCAGCATTCCTTAAAGCTGGTGCACATAACACTACAATAACGCAATCAGGAGACGCTGGCATTATAGCGCAGTATCATCCGGCTATTATCGTAAGCCAGAGCAAGCAAACACTGGCGACAAGCACAGAACGCAGAAGATCAAGTTTTGTATACGACGACTAGCTTTTCAGGCGGCGTTGCTTGCGTACATATCGGAAAATATCCCACGGCAACGTACTACCAGAATTAAAAGTACCCTATGTGCTAACCTAGGTCAAAATCAATCTGTGTGCCAAATTTCGTATAAATCTGTTCTCCTGTTTTTGCGCCTATCCTGAAAATACATCCAGAGAAACGAACAAAAATTCTTCGTTACTATTTTATTATATGTATGTATGTATAGAAAATGTTTTATAGAAAGGTAGCGGCAAAGAAATCAAAGTTTTTCAACACCATGACTTTTTAAGGTTCTATATCACCATTGGCTTAATCCCAAATCCCTGTGAATTGTAAAATTGTTTTGGTACTCTAGTAACTGCTGTAGTACCTTACAGTATTGTATATAGAAACAGACGATTTGCAGATCCTCAGCCAAACTTTGAATAGGATTGTTTCCTGTCAAGTTTGGAGTTATTAGGAGTGGTGCTTTTGTGTCTCCTCAATTGTAGCAAGACGTCGGATGGCAATACACGCTCCAGGAAGAGGCCGGAGGCACCGGGCGGGGCGCGGGGAGCAGGGGGCGAGCGCGCTAGTGTGTGCCCCGCGTCGCATCCCGCTTTAATTGAATTCGTTGCAACTCCAAAATGTGGCGCGTGGTGTAAATACTAAGACATTTTGTTTTCTGTCTCACTATTTTGATGAGTCCACCGTAAAAGTCATAAAGCTGCGCTTTAGTACAAAGCGGTGGAAAAACATGATCATGTTTTTCCGCCTCCAAGGACACGTTTACTCAATAGATCACCATTGAAATCTTTCCACGATAATTCTTGTCATACAAAGCGTTGATTTTACAATATAGCTTCAACAATAATCCTGTTTTTCCGCCTCAAAGCACCCGTTTACTCAATAGATCACCATTGAAATCTTTCCACGATATTTCTTATTGTATTTCTAAAACTAACTAATCCTTCGCTCTTCTCTCGTAACTCGTCCACGCCCCGCCCGGGTCCTGGATGCAAGCGCCACTAATACGTTTGTACAGTTGTGTGCAGTTATTTAGAGCGTGGCGCACGCACGATCAACCGGCCCACTACACACACGAGACACCGTCGTCATGCCAGGAGTTTAGCTGTGAAGCAAAGATTCTGGAGAGGACAATAAAGTGGGATGGTTTATGTTTCCAGATGCCCGGGAAAAGCAAACGTGAGCGCCACAAATAAGATCTTTACCTTGAAGTTATGTAGTTGGCAAGATAATAAATAAGGTTAATTCAAACAATATAAGACGCAGCAGCCAGATCCTTGCAGTAGGAGACGCACTGATCGATAAGATTTTTTTACAAGCTTTTATTTTAGCTTGCAATGTTACAAACATCGCAAGGTATGTAATTATATTAGTTTGGCTTCCACTTATCTTACCGGGATGAAATTTCCTAATGTTGGTTCTGATTGAAAGACAAAGCAGTTTTAGCCGACTTCAAAAAGAAGGAGGTTATCAATTCGACATGTTTATATATAAATATATTATATATTTTTACGTATGTTTGGGCATAACTTTGGACTTTGTTTATTCAAAAGATGCTAAAACTTATAATAAAATTAGAATTATGAACAAGTATATAAAGTAAAAAGGGAAAAGCTCACTGGGCATCAAAGAATTCGTCCGCATCGCTGTCAGTGGGAAAAGTGCCCAAAAAGCCGGCAGCGTTGCCACGTTGGATGGCAACGCTGATTCTTTGAGCTAAGAATTGGCCAGCCCTTTGGTCACCTGAAGATTCGACCAACCGCTTGGCGATGTCTCGAAATACTCGAGGAGCACTCGGGCCCCACGGCCCTAGTGTTTCAACCCCAAACGGCTCAAACATAATATGTTTGAGCCGTTTGGGGTTGAAACACTAGGGCCGTGGGGCCCGAGTTGGGAGCTATATTATAGCTCCCAATAATGTTGTTATATTTGCGCCGTTTGAGGCTTTCTGCACCTGCAGCAGCCGCACCAGCACAGCCCGCCGTGCTCAGAAGATGGGATGGCGCGAGGGTGTCGACACAGGTAGCATCTCACACCAAAGAAATAAAGGGCATAACTCCGTCACATATAGACGGATTTGCAAAATTATTTTATTGTTCGAAAGGGGTTTATTCCGAAATGGTCCCATTAAAATTTCATATAGATCTGATCATGCGTTTCGGAGACAGACAACGGAACTCTTCAAAAAATGACAGCAAATCAACCACGATTGCTGCTGTCGCATAAATATGCATTGTTTTGACCCCAAGGATGATGAAATTTTGAATTGGTGGGGTAGGTACTATGACTGAAAAGTGAAAAACATAAACTTTTTCCAAAATAAAAAAAAACAAGTCGGTGACTTTGGATATGTATTTTAATTTTTTGTCACCGCCTTCCGAAATTCAAGATATTTTTTACTTTATAGTGTTTTTCTGGAATACAGTTGTTTTTTTTTTTTGGAAAAAGTTTTATGATGCATAATCTGAACCTACACCCAGGTTTAGATCCAGACGAAGGAACTCTTTTACGGTCAACGGTGCAGACACAAAATTTGGTAAACGCATTTAATTATGATAGTTGGTTCTACAGTCTACTATGACCTGGCTGCTGTACCCAGAATTTGCTCCAAATGAGGTAACTCCTCAACGCGCAGCAGTACAGATACAACATTTTATCTACGCATTCATACATCACGAGAGTCCTCTTCAGCGGCCAACAGAAAAGGCCCGAAATTGATTTGTGTATACACGTGTTCTGTTAGATTGTGTGTGTGATTTGTCTTTACAAGTATCTTTCAAGTAAAGGTGATAGAACGGGATCTTATGCTTAAAACTGCAAAATAAAATGTAATAATAAACCTTTTAAAAACAAGCCTATAATGAACTGAGAAGTACAAAATATTACTTAGACTAAACAAAGTACTTTAATATTTTCTTAAAAGCTCGGAGGAAGGACGCTCATACCTCACTTGAGGCGTGAGCATACTTCCTCCGAGCTTTTAAGAAAATATTAAAGATCTATGTTAACGAATTAGGGGGAAATATATATTTAGGGAGAAATTAATCTAACAACCACATACCACATGAATGCGACAAACTCTTAATTTCAATTTCAACACAAAGACTTATTACTACTACATTTTCGTCAGAGTAGCAGTGCAAGTAATGCACTTGATGGCTTTAGTTTTGACGGTTACACAACATTTACTGCGTTATTTACGTTGTTGAGCAGACACATTTTACATATGGAGGAATGGATTTCCGGAGATTCTGATTGATAGTGTGTTACACAATTAGGTCTTAGAGCTGATGAATTTGCGACTACAATAAAAAATATAATATTTCAGATGCAAAAGCTCTGACAAATTGGATGATACACAGCTTAAAATACCAATTAAGCAAGAAGGTTCGTAGCTTGAAACGCGAGCCGGCTAAGCTTTTTATCGTGGTTTGCAACGCAGGTAGCTTAAGTCTTCCTAGACTAGTGATTTCAATAACGTATAATATTCAGTCTAGGTACTTTCAATATCGGTATATAATTTCTCAAAGTACACAGCAAACAGAATGGATCCCAATTCAACAATCGCCGATTTCAATATGGGTTGGGCTGTTGTCTCAAATAATTCCGTGTAATATCCGGCGTGTAGACAGGTGGTGTTGACGGTGCGTCCGTGTGACTGCAGAACGTCCGCGTGACGATTATCCCATCATTTTTATCAGTGTCGATATTTCGCGGATGAATAATACAAGGCTTATTGCCGCCAGCGTGATGATTTAAACCCGGGATTATTGACGAAAATATTTTACTGCAGAAGCGGCAAAACACCGTTACTGTGTTTATTCGGCGTTTGTGTTTTCAATCGTAATAAATACAGTACAAATAGTACAATAAGGTTGTAGGTACACGATGTAACATTAAACATTGAACACATATAAGTAAGGACTTTGCTTCTACTAAGTTTTAAGCTTCAATCAACTGTTGATACTTGATGATGTTTTGCGTAAGAACTGTGTGGCAATTTCATTACCCGATCACCAGTGCATGAGCACTAATGAAGGTATGAATATTAATGGACAAGGGTAATTACCCATCTAACAGCTCCAATATCAAAGTGAGTTGGAAACTTCTGCAACAAGCCATGAGTAATTCTCTTGAAACTCGTTAAAAACTAAATTAAAAACTCGCGATTAAATCTCACAAGGTCGGGATCTGTGACGTCACAAGTGCCGACTCCAGTACGATACTGACACTTGGAACACAATCACGCCTTGCAAAAGCTCCAGTACATACAATTCGGTACTTAACAATTATGAAGTTGTAGGAAAACTATCAGATTCAAAAGTGAAAATGCAAGTAAATAAGAACCACAATAAAATGCAACCACAAAGTATGCTCTAGACAGCTGTCAGATTCTCAGATAGCTTGCCAACTTATGTATTAAAAACAAGCTCGCAGTAAACGTCTAAGGTAAATTTTTCATTTAGGTACCTATTCTCAAAAACGACCTAAGTTTTCTAGAGCAAATCATAAAAAAGTAACAAAGTACTGTAATATAAGCTATAGTTACAAGAAGAGATAGTTCCATATATGATCTGTGTAAATGTTAAACTAAACCAGTTCAGTCTAACGCGCTCGAATGAAGTGAACCTTCTGTATGAGCCTGTGCTTTGGCAGCAAAGCTGTAACTTTGTGGCGCTCAAAGTCCCAAGTTAATAAACAAATTAAACAAGTTAGCAAAGGTCTTTGATAAGGGCTTTTGTATCATTAACGGTTTACAGATATATTTTAAACAATCAAGCTATGTTTCGAAATAACATTTATTAATATTGTACAGATAAATTATTATTTTCAGGTGTGGGTGGATTATTGCAAAGACAAGTTATAAATCCCGTTTTATGTTGCGCAGTGCCTTTGACCTGGAATTAAATAAACGTTTTTGTGATATGAAAAGGCTGCTGGCATGTTGTTTTATTGTTTTGCAAGTAAAAAATATCATCCGTGGCAATGGATAGGTTCTAAAAAGCTATTTTCTAAAAATATAGTGTCAATAGCAGTGAGTTCTTGTAAATCGAGCCAACGCAACGGTCACACATTTTCTAGACAGAAATTAAAAACATTTCATATTAAAAAATATCTCCATCATCCATTTTCCAATATTCTGCGAGACACATTTAATGGCATTACAACATTACGATATAATCTCGTAAGTACAGTAATGCGATGAGCGTAGTTAGCGCGCAGATTACCGCTGGCGACGGCGACCTAATCGGATCGCGTTCGCGCCGACGAGCGCGCCAACAAGATCGCACGGTTATATGAAACACAGCAAGGATTTATAATATATAATGTTAAAAAATGTAGTTTACGGCAGGCTGCTAAATAATATCGTGTGATATCCGGCTCTGCCAGCTTATGCGGGCCAGTTACCAAAATTACGTTTCATGGTTTAGACTGTATCTATGCCATGGTTGTCTACATATGGAAACTTAAACAATCATGAGTTATATAATCCTTTTTCTGTACTCGAGGATTCCAAGAGTAGTCATCCGCATAATTTTGCAACTTTTAACACATAACTTTTCTTCCGCTTCAGATCATCAAAGAGAGAACGTCGTTAAAACTTCCTGTATTAATAACTTTTAATGATAACGATGTAACAACAGTCAACAATAATATCATATTTCATATTTTAAATCTCTCGAGCTCACTCATGCTGAGATATAAAGAAGCAAAAATATTCCTTTATAATTCCCACATCCAAACGTTCAAGTGTACTCGTTTGATATTATAATAAGGAGTTTCCAAGAACTCGGCCTCGTTACAAATCGGGAAGAGGTTTATTTCCCTCGTATTTCCGTGTATGGCATTCATAAAGACGCAGCGGCTTACACTGAAAAGTGGTAATTCAATGTTGTTCGTTATACATTGCGTCATTTTATGTCTGGGACTGGCGCACACAATGGTCCTCGGTCGTGGATAAGAGTTTTTTCTTAATATTCATTCGTTCTGAAAACTCATTACATTATGTACTTTTACAACGGTAATCCGTGTTCTCATTCAATTAACTCTGGAGCCATATATTATTCCGTTTCCTTATTTTAAGAGAATTTAAGACGAGAGGCGTGTCTCATTCCGTCGCTGCCGCCTGTCGCAGCGCGAGGACACGGCATTATAAACATTAGCTCTCATTATTCGTCGCGAACAATGCGTCTCAGAGCTCATAATTTTTCCTTTGTGATATAACAACAGGTGCGTCATTTATCCGTCCCGTCCGTGGGATGTTCTTTATTAAACATGTCGTAGATATAAGCCGGAGATGAAATTGTTTATTATATCTACTACGAGTATAAACCAGTGGATATTGCGGTCCATTATAATGAGTAGATTATCACATTAATACCCACAAAGGATCTCCAGCAGTGATAAGGGGAGTTATTACTCCTAGAAAACAGCTATTTTGGGATTATAGAATCTTTATTTAAAATTGCACTTAGATTTAGATTAATAGCAAATGAAAGAGTCTGAATTATTTATTGAAACATTTTTGTTCACTGAAAGTATCAAAATAACTTGCTTTTTCTCAGTCTTTGTTCTATTGATTTTGGTCCAGGGACACAGCATTTTCGCACAACAATAACTGTATCGGTACTCTCTACGGTACATATTATCATCCTACGATACACAATAATGTAATGACGTACGGACTGATCGCGTTGCAGATAGTCGCACACAGTCGCATATAGTCGCGCGAACACGGACGTAATTGCAGTTGCACTGTTTGTATGCGACTCTTTGTTCGCGCTCATCCAAACGGCACTTTAAATGACTTGCTCTATAGATGTGAACATTATTGTTTGTTCTTATTTGACATCACGTCGTTGAATAGTAGACTTGCTCAAGTAGATGGTGAAAAATAAACTGTCAAAAGTAATTTGGAGTTTCGTTGTGTAAAAAATTCTTAAAAAATGATCTAGGCTTAGCCGTGGGCACTACGACCTAACTTGAAAATACTTTACCTTTCCGTGTACATGATGTTTATACAGGTACATAATATTCATAATGTCCTCTCAAAATGTTTTAAATATCGCGAAATGCTTGGCGGCGTCTCTCGAGACATTTGTTCGGAATGCGGGGAGCTCGGTAACGGCAGTGGAGCCGCTCTCTGCTCGGTGTAGCCGAGACATTTCCTGTGCCGTATAATACCGCGCCCAAGCGCTGCGGCATTATCTTATGCGGTGGGACGCATACCATTAACTTGATTATATTTCGCTCATACTTACTCTGCTGCTGTTTCGTAGGGAAGCAAAACACTTAACTTATTGTACTTACGTTGTAGAGCCGCATTTTACTTACAAAATTATGTAAAAGTCATTTATTAATTTATTCATTGTGTATCCTGTCCTACTTCTACCATTGATTATCATAATAGCCATGGAAAACACATACTCATTG
The DNA here is from genome assembly GCA_947359405.1 of Antitype chi. Classification (NCBI taxonomy): domain Eukaryota; kingdom Metazoa; phylum Arthropoda; class Insecta; order Lepidoptera; family Noctuidae; genus Antitype; species Antitype chi. Next base: position 24,376,350 of record OX375808.1, read on the forward strand.
ATATCTTGGGATAATTTCTCATAATGTTCAGTGGCAGCTTCCCAACCTCCCGCAAATAAGAGCAGTTAGTGCGGGGTGTGCCAATCTCGTGCTCGTTACAACACAAATATCATTTGCGTCCCTGTGATTGCGAACATTAATTTTTATTACAGGTTTCTGATAGCTGGTACGCTTAAGTAGCTTTATTAACTATTCGCATGTCAAGTGTACACCATGTGTACCGATAACAATAGAATTTCTATTGTGTCTGCTAATTAGACTCGCGACAGATTAAAACGAGCAATTCCAGCTGAGCTTGAGTTGTGCTAGCAGGGAATTGAAAGCAAGGGAAACCCTATTTGTGGAGCTTTAGAATTGCATGTATCAGCTGAAACTGCTTCAGGTTATAGATTACGTGGTGGATAAATCTCTCAGTGAAATGAATCAAAGTAACCATTGGAGTACGTCTTGTTTTAGTTGACACCAATACTTCCCGCAATAGCTCCGTTTTTGACCTAGAATACAAGCGCCTGTGTCTGTCAATCAAATCTATGGCAAACAAACTGATAGGTATACGTTAATAACATTTAGGTACTTTAAAGAGATTTCTTATCTTAGTTATAACTTAAGATACATAGTGTGTTATTTTTTATATTATAAATTATGTAAACATTTTATGATACATACCTATCTATAAAATAAACAAATAATAAACCATTAAAATATTATTTCCTTTTAAACATTCTCACTTCAACTAAAACTTGCGAAAGAAGAAGACGCCGCGCCACAGAGAAACATTATAAAACTAAGCGGGAAAATTGCTCTAAATTTTACAGATTGCTTTCATAGTTTTTCTTGAAAGCTGAACAAACAAACTGAGAAAATTGTCCGCATAATTCTGCGACACACACTTGCAAGACAAGCAAACTTTGAAAGAGATGGCTATCCCCCCATCCCGCCAGCACCTCACACCGGGCACTCGCAGTTCGCTGCTAGTATCTTTTGAATTATTTTCACAATTATTTGTTTTGTTCTATAATTCTTTGTTCGAGTCGAAAAGAACGTTAACATTCGAGGTTTTGCCCATTCCAAACACAATTATTGGAATTCAATTTTCGGACCAATTCTCGGCTTCGTGAGGATCGCTGAGGTCTTCGTAATAAGCTGAATGGAGTTACTTCAGCTGCGAGGCAACAACACAAAATATATCTGATTTTTATTTTCTGACGCAAGTAGAATAGTCCGGGTAAAGTTTGAGACTATAGCACTTTCCAACCCTGTACATTATTGCTTCTTGCTCCAAGCGGGTAAACACACCTTACACTGGTAATGGAGTCTTTCTTTTATGGGATAAGCGAAGTTTGGAAGTTACAAGCACCATGAATGTACATACAGTGCCTTCCAAAAGTTAGTTGACATTTTCCACTTCAGCTGTGATGCCACATTATGATTTCAAATAACAATATAATCAGAGACTTAATCCTAAGTCATTTCCTAATTATGTTTTATGATATAATTAATACGTAGTTGAAATAATCAATACGTTATAGTGTGTGTTCGAATATTCGAAATTAGAATTTCAAATCATAATGTGGCATCTCAGTTGAAATGGAGAAGTGACAACTAACTTTTGGAGGGCACTGTAAGTAACAACACTACCGTAGCACAAGTACGAATGCGTATACTCCAGGATTTGCGATTTTACAATAACTACGAGTGTGCCTCGAGTCTGGTTATGTATTACGGCTTCATCTGTATGATGCGTGGTTTGATTTGCAACATTTATCTCTTCACAGTTCGTATTCACTCATCCACTACTGATCACATTAAAGCCCCGATGTGAATCAGTTTCAGCTCGATGCGGGTCACTAATCCCGTAGAGAGTTCCTTGTTGCGGTCCACAGGATTAGCGATACGACGACGTTCTATAATACGAAGACTGTTGTAGTTTGCTTTGTTTTGAATTAAAGTAAGACAACTCCCTATCTTTGTGTGTAACAGATATTATTTTGGAAATAATGGTTGACGAGGCCGAAGCATAAACCCACTTAGGAGATCTACACATAATATGTTCGCTTGGGTATGTTTTCCATAAAACTAACCCTACTACTACCAATTTATCCGTTTATCAAACACAAAACGGTCTCTTGGCCTCCTCCATAACAAAAGGTATAATTTAAAATGATTAAACCAATTAGGTAGCTCATTGTGCCCACTTATAATATTCAGAGGGCAGCGGTACAATGAGTGAAAAAGAGTCATACGTACGAAACGCGTACAAATACTGATACAAACGGATGCATTGTCCCTGAGTCTATCTATACACAGAGCGCACGGTGCATACGGCACACGTGATACAAACCTTGCGACCAACTGCTTGGCAGCATCACATGGGCTTGAAGTGACCAAGTAGATAATATTTCACAAAAAAATAATTTTATCACTAAGACTTTATTATTATTTCTACTGCCATGTTTGTCTTATCGTCTACATTTAATTTGGATGTCATAAAATTCTGTTTGTTTTGCGACCTTTTGCGACGTATGTACACACTTCTGTTATGTACTCGAGCGGAGAACCCACGTCATCACGTGCTCTCGGACATTATGTTACGACCCACACCTTGTAACCGATCCCGGGTGCGACGCGCCCTCTATGCCACTGAGTGGACTAGACTCGTCCGGAATATGAGCCGGAAATATAATATGTGTAGTTGTTTATCTATTGTATCCACGTTCTTACCCTCTAAGAACGTTCTTTTCCTAAGTATTCTATGAAAAAACTGAAAAAAGTGAGAAGAAACTGGAAAGTCTATTTTTGTAAGTGATGTCGTCTGAACGTTATTACATACAAGCATTGAGTGTATAATTAATTAAAAGTAATTCACCCTAAACAAAAATCTCACATCGCCCGATTTAAAACAGCAAATGCCTTGTAATGACAGTGCTCTGTCATGCAACATGTAACTTGTATATTGCATCGCGCTAACACGGCTCTAGTATTTACCCGTATTTTGAACAAGTTTAACGTACTCTGTTATAAGGCTCTTTGTAAAATATTTTCCTTTAGTAAGTCGCCGCTGCCGCCGCGCCAGCGGTGGTCCTGCGACAGTTGACAAGGGGGCCTACGGGGGTAGGCCCCCTTGTCACACCGTCTCGCCACCCCCTAGCCTTAATTAAACTGAACAAAATTTGTTCATAAAACATTTATGTACCTTTTATGAAATTTTCTATTCAACTAATCAACACTGCGGGCGATACCTCGCTTCTAATAATATTATGGCAACAGGGTGTTTGTCTTTATGGGGAAAGATTTTTCACTATGATGAGTTTGCTAACGTGTTGCTTCATCTGTTTCTTCTATTTGAGTGGAGGCAGGCAGTGTTGGGTGGCAGATGATCAGGAAGAATTTGTGCGACACATTCTTTTGGTAAACTGTTACGGCGCTAAGAATTCCGAATATACGTACATGTACTGGTTTTGGGAGTTATGTCACAAACGGTGTTAGAGACAGAATCCAAAACGTCTTTTCCCAAGTGGTTTTGCTTGACTCAAGTTAATATACTTAGCACCATGACTCGGGTAATTCTTGGAGCAAAGCCATCTATCACAAGTTTTTTCTTAATTATTATCACCGATCTTAAAGAAAGTATTACCTTGCGGCCCTAAGGCCATGAGGGGGTTTGCGGGGTCGGAGGGAGCTCTATTGTCTCATCCAAACGCGCGGAAGGTAATTTCGGTGAGAATTGCCTTCAGGTGTTTACCGGTCTCTTAATGGGTTTCTTTTGTGCCAGCTTCGCAAACGAAATGAGGATAAATTACTTATTTTGATACATACACCAGCTAATGGCACTCGCGGAGACACCGCCGTGTGTATATGTTTGTGATCTCGAAAAATACACATGAATTTTACTCCTCATGGAGTTCCAGCACTTTGGTTTCGTCGTTTTTGTCAGACTAATATTCAGTAGCGTGACGTGCGACTGTGGCTAACTGAAGTCTTAGATGTAAAGTGGAAAAGATCTTATTTTTACTTCTCTTCATATAACTCATGAATAGAAGAGAAAGTACCCTGCAAAGCGATCCAGATAAAACATTAATTAAACACTCCGATCCGATTATTTTAAAGATCAATGCGATGTCCCCACTTCCTAAGTTCTACAAACTAACTAGGAATATAATTTCGCCGCCGTCCTCATAAGAAATAATGCGACTGTAACTGCTGTTGTAAGATGTTTATTATTCTTTTTGGAAACGAAGCGAACTCGCGCGATGTCATTATTTTATTTTTAATTTTACTTTATTGGGACATAAAACAGTTACACAAAACAGTTAAATATTACAATTTAAGTGTGACAGACTCAATTAAAAACTAGGTAAACGTGTAACCCACACCAATGTCCACGAAATAATGGTTTGTACTTTGATAGTCTAATTCGTGCGTTGATTTTACAAAAGAGTAATAAAGATTACTTGTACATATTTTAGAATAATTTGATAAGATGCCTATTTTAAACATTCAATAGCCAATTTTTTGAACTTTAAGTGCATATGCCCGAAAATATCAAAATCGATGAAGTGTGTGTTATACATAATCTACAATGCGTCGGAGAGGCACCCGTGCATCAGCGTGAGTTCTGTACCTTGCGGTGTGGAACAGCCGAGGCACACGCGCCTCTCAGCGCATCACAGTTCTTGGTACAATATAACATAGGTTATTGGTAATTGCTAGACAATCGAACCTGTTATTACACAGACCATGATGCATCATGGCCATAAGTAGGCTGCGCCTTGACTCCAAGCTCTGAAGCTTATAACGCATTAAAAACTGACTGTATGGTAATTCAGACTTAGTGCATCTATAATAACATAGCATGTAAATTTATTTTTTGAACCATTTCAATTTTTTTAGTATAAATATCAAAAATGGGACTCCAAATGGGTACTGCAAATTGCAATTTAGAACGAACCAAAGCTTTAAATAGAAGTAAAAAAGTAGACGGTCTTTTAAAGTCGTTTGAAGAACGCATGACGATACCAAACATTCGATACGCCCTATTCACGATGTTATCAATATGAAGATTGAAGTGCAATTTCGAGTCCATTACTACACCAAGATGTTTCTTTGTTCCATGTGGTGCCGGACGCAAAAAGAATAGCACCATCCAATTTCTTCCCGTGGGTATCGTAGAAGGCGACTAAGGGACTTACTAGAGAATGGGCAGCAGCGTTCTCTATGCATTTTACCACCATATTGCGATCGCCAACCCGCCTGCCAAGCATGGCGATTATGTCAAAACCCCCCTTTTGGGAGAGGCCTAGGTCTAACAGTGGACGTCTTTCTGCTGAAATGATGATGATGGTGATGTTTTTTTGCAGACAGATATCAGAAAGACAACAATTGAATTTTATAATGATTTAGTTTTTTGTAAAACTGATTGCATTACATTTAGGTAAACTAAGCTGGAGCTTGTTGTATGAATAATATCAAGAAAGTCTATCAAGGTACTCCTGCAAAAGCACGCAAACTTGTGTGCTTTTACACGTCTTGTAATTTTGTATGTCATCGGCATACATTTGAAATCGGTAATTCATAAAATATTTTTTAATGTTGTTGATGAACAAAACAAAAACAAAAAAAAATTAGCCCTGGGACACACCAGAGGTGACAACGATTGAACTTGATTGGAAGCCATTAATGACTATTTTCTGCGATCTATTGTGTAGATACGCCATGAACCATCGTAACAAATTCTGAAAATCTGTGTACACAGCGTCGACTTGAACTTGCTCATCCATGCTTTGAATAAGTAGTCTGCAAACAGGAGTAGATTTTTATTCGTCGAACGTCATTTAACAAACCCATGCTACTCACCAATAATGAGATTATGAATGTGAGAATATACGGCATCATGTACAAGACTCTCGAAAAGTTTCGACAAGGTGGACAGTTTATAGATAGGGTGATAATTGTGTATGTTGTTTTAATAAATGTGAGAAATACAGGACGAATTATCTTCATTATGTATTAGGTGGCTGCCACATAGCGGGGTTAAAATTAGTGGGTTCATAAACTGAGGTAAAAAAGTGGAGAACATGTTGCATATATCAGTTAATTTTTTATTTTTTTTATTTGGGAAACTTACAGCTAACATAAACAATGTTATTAAACAATATGAAGCTGAAGGCCATTTAGAAGTTTCCACTGATAAACACTTAACTTAAACAACAACAAAAAACGGTCGGTAGGTACAAAATAACTAATTATGATTGGATTATTTTAATAAAGATTTTCAAGAAATATGTTTGCTGGAATCTCTGCCCTGCCCTTCCTGTTAGAGACGTAAGTCCAGAAGTGTTCAATGCTAAGCAGAATACTGTCTTCAACTGATTTCATGTACATATCAAAATATTTGTCCCATTCAGAGTTAAAGCATCTACAATGAGAACTTTCATAGTCCGATGTGTTACCGTATGTTTTCCATTTTAACCAAGCTTTTCTTTATTTTTGAAAATACGTATGAGCGAAAGAGAAAACCACAAAGGAAAATGTGAAGTTCTGAGACGCGAAAGTGGAATATGCCTTATAACTATACTATAGATTTTATCGTAAAATGCATTTACGGATTTTTCAGCCGAAAGGTCGCAAAACAATTTATTCCAGTCCAATGTACTCAACTCTTTGTTGACAAGTTCATAGTTAGCTTTATAATAATTTGTATCTCGTAGATAAGTGACGTTTAATTGGCATACATTTAACGTAATAAGAGATGTTAATATCAAGAAAGGCGTATGGTGAACATCAATCGGTAGCAGAGGTGTACACGTTTTAGACTCACAGTCAACGTTAGACAAAAACAGGTCCAGTATATGCCATAAATTATTCCTGAGCATATTTTGATGAAAAATATTCGTTAAAAAATAAAGTTGCATAGCTGACAGCTCAAATGATCAGTCGGTTGAGGGACCACATAGTTACATCCACTATCATCCAACCAGTTAATAGTTGGTAAATTGTAATCACCTGTTATATAGAATGTGTCAGTACTAGGGTCATTAATAAGATCCAGGAACATATCTAAGTGTGATGTGTACAAGTCGTCCGGGGAACGCGGCGGGATATAGGCTGCACTTATTATATGGCGCTTCGTAGGATGCGACCCCAGCAGCTGCACCAACACGTGTTCGATAAAAGAGGGGCGCGTCAAAATGCTAGTTGGTCGTAATGTGCGTAGAACGGCTATGAGTACCCCGCCACCATCATGCGTCCCCGTGGTGCAGCGGTCGCGGTCACATCTGAACACTAAATATCGGTCATCAATAAACTCACCGTCGGAAATGTTTAGTATTAGCCAGGTCTCTGTAAGAATGATTACGTAATAGGAAAACGACAAAATATTCATAATTATTGTATGTAGCTTGGTACGCAGTCCGCGACAGTTTTGTGGGTAAGATGTATTGCGCTGCAACTCTGTGCCAAAAGCGCTGTAATTACCAGCCTCCGTTTGCTGAGGCGTGTACGAGTACATGCACTCTTTAACATTCCACCAAACACGGAGTATAAAATGAATACATATATCAACAGCCATGAATGAGCCTGTCCAAATTCATTCATAGTAGTCGTATAGCTTCCAAATTTAATGAAAGCACACATCAAGTGTCATTTAATCCGGTTCGTATAAATTCTTTTCAAGCAGAACGTCACACAGTAATTCTGAAAAGGCTAGTTACGGCGAGTAAATACCCCAACACACTCACCGGTTAAGCTCGTTGTCGCGCGCCGCCCGCGTTGCACCACATCGTAGATGCAGGAGTTAAGAGTTAAGCTCGTTGTCGCGCGCCGCCCGCGTTGCACCACATCGTAGATGCAGGAGTTAAGAGTTAACCTCGTTGTCGCGCGCCGCCGGCGTTGCACCACATCGTAGATGCAGGAGTTAAGAGTTAAGCTCGTTGTCGCGCGCCGCCCGCGTTGCACCACATCGTAGATGCAGGAGTTAAGAGTTAAGCTCGTTGTCGCGCGCCGCCCGCGTTGCACCACATCGTAGATGCAGGAGTTAAGAGTTAACCTCGTTGTCGCGCGCCGCCGGCGTTGCACCACATCGTAGATGCAGGAGTTAAGAGTTAAGCTCGTTGTCGCGCGCCGCCCGCGTTGCACCACATCGTAGATGCAGGAGTTAAGAGTTAAGCTCGTTGTCGCGCGCCGCCCGCGTTGCACCACATCGTAGATGCAGGAGTTAAGAGTTAAGCTCGTTGTCGCGCGCCGCCCGCGTTGCACCACATCGTAGATGCAGGAGCAACGCGCTAAATAAGTAGCCTTTTGTAGTTGTAGTGAAGAGTGGATTGAGACGCCGCGAGCGCTGGGACTGGCGACAGATTGACTTTGTTAAGTCGAAGCGCTCGCAAATGTGTTGTGCCATTTATGCATATCATTGCGTTTTCATTAAATTGTTTTGTGTTTCTTTTTTCACTCACACACGAGAGACTTACAGAAAATATTAATTTCATCGAAGTTGAATTATTTTTTTACCAAAAATATCATATTGTAGTAGTAAAGTATCATAGTGGTGTTGGCTGAATATAATCTAAACATGCATATACGGTTCGCTGGTACATACGTGGAGAATGACCAGCAGGTAGGAATAATTTTTAACTGTATCATAATACATAGTGTGTTGTTTTCTACATAATTCCAATCTCTATGTATTCGCACACACGAGTACTCAACGCAAACGTTTAATACCTTAGTTCAATGCAGTTGAGTGGCCCGTAGGTAGGTGAGTATTATCCGACGGTTCGAGCTCGGCTATCAGTATCCCCGGCATGGTACTAGGAGACTACGAGTGGCGCTCGAGCGCCCGGCGTCCGTCCCCCACTGCGTTAGGCATAGGACCATTGCACATCATTCTTCGTTAGCGCAATAGTGGATTGGTGACTTTTTATTGCCCTTTGGTGTTTCTTGTTGTATGTAGCCGGATAGACTCTAAAGCTCAATTGCATCACAAAAGAATAACTAAGTTTAGCGTCAAGCCTAAAACATTGTTTAATTTATGTTTGTCGTTTGAAGATGACAGACATAGAATGGTGTCTTAAATATGTTTAACGCTAAACACATTTAGTGATTTGTGGTACCACTGGGCCTAAGTTCCATCAATTTAAACTTCTCTGATGCATAATTGCAAAACAGCAATTATCAACTGGGCTGTATAGTTTCTTAATTATTAATTGGTGGCCATTTTAGTAGTTCGGACTAGCTATTCTTTAACACGTACTAGGCTATCACAGGTTGCGTGTGCCTGCAGCTTAGTACTCTAGACGGCTGCTGCCTGCGCTCCTACTAAGCCAATAAACTCCAGAATCCAGCTTAAAGAGCTCTTGGTTGGTAATTGCAAGTAAAGTATTTATTAGATGCAATTAAATGGGCACTGAACTGAGCAGGAAGATCAAGAATGTTGTTTGTGCCAAATCTTTACTGAGAACTACAAAAGTAGAAGCAGGGATAAAAGGGTTAGTGTAGGAATATCTAAATATCTGCTAACATACTGAATCTGAATCTGCTCACGATGTGTCCACGAGCATGTGGCTATAAAGAGGTTTGAGATATAAGGTAAAAAGTTTCGTCATCCTCCGCAGACTGAGAGGATCCTCCGATCAGACAGGTGTTGTGTTTGGTGGGTTTTTACTTGAGTTACGATCATTTTCACGTATATTACTCGTTTTATTTATTTCTGTTTCGGACGTCATTACTGTTGTTATCACACACAGAGCCACGAGCAACATTTAAAAATAAAATCTACTATCTGACGTTTTAAATCACGCTGTTTTACATAAAGTCTAATTGTTGATCCACTGCATTGATTAATGAAACCCTGCTGCCGCGATACAGGAACACGTGCCGTCAATGTGATGCGGAGTTTGCATGTGGCGGTGTAGATGCCGCCACAGTTAGAAGTGGTTGGTACCAAATAGGTCACAGAGTGTTCTGAGTACATGATAATTTTATTTATGCACTAGGCATTTTATTACGGTGATGTGTTTTAGCTTAGGTTTCTATGCAAAAATTATAACATAAACATAAGTTATTATTTTGTTTTGCCTGAAGGTACAAAAGGAGAAAAGCACGAGAAGAAGAAGAAAAAGGCTGTCTTTAAATTATTAGTAACTAGCTTTTTCCAGCGGCTTCGCCCGCGTGGAGGGCGGCGATTGTCCCACGGGAACCTACTACCGGAATAAAAAGTATCCTATATGTTAATCCAGGTTATAAACTATCTGTGTGGCAAATTTCATCCAAATCCGTTAAGCCCTTTTTGCGTGATTGAGTAACAGACATCCAAACATACAAACTTTCACATTTATAATATTAGTAGGATCGGGAGTAAGATAGTAGGAACTGGATGTTATAAAACCAATAAGTAAGTTCAATATCTTTTATCCCTGTTTACTTCCAAACACAGCGAAACGCTTGCGTAATCGGAATCCAAGCCAAACTGTATCGTTGTGACTGCCGTTAGCCCCAAATTGCGTTTAGATTCTAATGATGCCGAAAAAATTGGATCTCTGGATTGACTTTACTCGAAATGGATAGGTACTTAAACAGAGATGGATATTTTTACACTAAACAGCAATTTTAGCAATTCTGATCCTTACCGAATTTCGATTACAATTTAATTACTTTTTTCGGTCGAAAGAAATGGGAAAACAATCGAAACAAATAATCGATCGTAGTTAACACTTTATGCTGCGGTGGTAACATAATAATGAAGAAGAAGCCTTGCCGTGAATTTATAGGGAGGTGTAGACTAGGCTGGTAATCTGATATTTCAATAGATAATGTGGTTGTAAAGTAAATTAAACATTATTCGTAGGTTTTTGGCAAACAAACATTATCAGGTAAGAATATTTGGTATATAGGCGTTCCTATCTCAAAGATTTCGTTGAAAAATTAAAAACCTCGAAGCGCAGAGCTGGCTAAAATAAATGGGTAGTGTAGCTAGCATGTCAAAAGTCATTTATTCAAATTAGGCTGAGAATCAGCACTTTTCGAACGTCAATTAGCACGATAATATTGACAAATGCGTGCACTGACTGCACTCACTGGTCTACGTGTGCGTCAAATCGTGTGTTTTTTCCTCCAAAGACAATTTCAGACATGAATCGACATGGTATCTCATGTCATTCATATGGTTTGGCCAGGATTATGACAGGACTTAAAAAAAAACTGTGGCCTCTGAGTTTGTTACAGCTTGTTTCTTTTTTTCAGAGTAGTCAGATAGGAAATGCCGACCTCATCGGGTTTTCAAAATATGATTGACGTGTCAAAAATTTTGTACAAACTTACTTACAGAAATATTATCATTTATCTGCAACGCACATATTGCACAAATTAAGTTGAGTTAAAAAGTGTGTTGAGTTAGAATCGTTGTATGTGTGCAGTAGATTAACAAGTAAGTAGGTATGTGTGTGTCCCATTATATTAATAAGAAATATTGTCATTTAAAACAGTCGCAAATAAATCAGCATAGTGCAAACACGTATTTCTATTACCCAAAATTCCCTCAAGCAAAAGTGAACCTTATATCCATAATTATGGTCGACATCGAGCCGGATACATGTTCGACTTACGACTTTTGAAGCACCGAGCGTGAATACAAGGACGGCTCGCGCGCCGAGCGGAGAACAAAAGAAAGAATTTGTTGCAAAAAATTGATGTTCATTTAAGCCTTATTAGTCATTAGTACTCATTAGTGAATGTGATAATAACAAGAAAATATTATAACTGCTTACAAAGTTACGAAGAAACGATCTATTCTACGGCAAGTTGAACGGTTATTACAATAAATATGGCAGATAAACCGGAACAATTATTAAATGTGTTAGAAGATACAGCTTTGTTATTAGGAAAAACTCAAACAAATCTTAAGAAATGTCCGAAACAACGTTTAACAAAAGGATACATAGAAACACGGAATAAAAACATTGAAGAATATTGGTCTACCTTCAAAAATGCACATATAGATCTAGTGAAGATTGTTCCGAAACCGAATCGCCAGAACATTCCATATTTTGTGAATGAAGATTACTTTATTCAGGAAGATTTGTATATTTGTTTGCTAGCCGATCTTAATGATTTACTGAGTGAATACAACAAGTCGTCGTCACCATCACTTATGCAAGCTGACAATAACAACAGCGGTTCTGGTCCATCAATGGAAGTGCAAGTCAAGTTACCGAGGATTCAGCTCCCAACCTTCTCAGGTATTTACGATGAGTGGCCTGCTTATCAAGATCTATTTACGTCATTAGTGCACGATAACCAAACATTAAATAAAGTCCAAAAGTTGCACTATTTGAAAAGTAGTCTTACGGGTGAAGCCCTGTCGCTCTTGAAGCACGTGCAAGTTACAGAGGTTAACTATGATGAGTCGTTTAGTATGCTCAAGGCGCGTTTCGGCAACAAGCGTATTATTATCAATTCAATACTGAAAAGATTGTTTACCCAGAAGAAGATATCTGTGCAAACAGCGAATAACATTAAATCGATATTGGATACGACGACAGAATGTCTGAATGCACTGAAAAACCTGAATTTGTCAACGATCTCCTGGGATCCGCTCATTATATTTTTAGTTGTTTAAAAATTGGACCCAGTGACGCATCGTGAATGGGAAGATGTTGCTTACGAGGATAATGTCGATGAGTTACCTAAATGGGATGCACTTAAAAAGTTCTTACAATCGAAGTTCCGCACACTTGAGCTTGTCACGCCTCCGACCAGAGAGAAACCTACACCTAAGGGAAAAGAATACGCTGTTCACGTATCAACCTCAAATACTCCGACCTCTACGAAATCAAGAACCTGTACCATGTGCAAGGAAAACCACACACTGTGTCACTGTGAAGGATTTATCAAACTTAATCCAACAGAGAGGTGCGAGTATCTGAAACAACACAATCTATGCTATAATTGTCTGGCCCCTGGACACTCAGCTTATAGATGTCGCCTGAAGATGTCCTGTCGTATATGTCACAAACGTCATCACACGCTCACGCATCAATCCACGCCCATGACGTCACCAAATCAACCAGACAGTAAGAACCAATCAAATAAAGAAGTTGATACTCATCAAGATTCTGCAAAACCAGCCGAAACCAAGGTTACGCTTTCATCGCATGTCGCTGCTCATTTGTCCACTGCATTACTGGCCACAGCCCTGGTACCAGTGAGAAATTACGAATCGGGACAAGTGACAGTGCTCCGTGCGCTGATTGACCACGGCTCCCAAGCTACATTTATGAGTGAAAGAGCGGCCCAGATATTACGATTGAAGAGAATGCCGACCAATGGCACTATCACTGGAATAGGCTCAACTAAAACAAATGTTAAACACGCCGCAGAAATCGAACTACTCTCCAGACACGACGCTGGTTTCAACTTAAAAATCAAAACGTACATCATGTCTACGCGACTCACTGCCAACTTACCGTCACGAACCATCTCCATCAGCACCTGGCCGCATCTGCAAGGACTTACTCTAGCGGATCCAAGCTTCAATAAATCAGGTCGAGTAGATTTATTACTAGGTGTTGACGTGTGTGCCCAAATCATGAAGGGTGAAGTTATCAAAGGTCCCCCAGGAACACCGTGTGCTCAAAATACCACCCTGGGTTGGATCCTGTTTGGGAACGTAGAAAACAAACTACCAGGAGATGAAATTATCGTCATGCACCTCAATCTTGATCTAAATCATATACTAAAAAGAATGTGGGAACAACATCCATACGACAAACGAGAACCCACACCAGAGGAACGAAAGTGCGAGGAAATCTACGAGAATACAACTGTAAGAAACAAAGACGGACGGTATATTGTGACGTTACCAAAGAAATCAAACATGCTACTATCAACCCAAGGAGACACGAGAACAATAGCATTAAAGAGATTATATCATTTAGAACAAAGATTCAAGAATAACCCAAACCTAAAGAACGACTATGCTACAGTCCTGAAAGATTACGAAACAAATTACACGAAAGTAGCACCGACTAAACCTCAATCATTACCGCGTCTGGAACTCAGTGGAGCTGTACTACTTGCTGGACTTTTGAAACGAATAAGGGAAGCCATGAATATACCCACCTGTCAGATATTTGCATGGACTGATTCCACTATTGTACTTTCCTGGCTTTTCGGTGATCCTACCAGATGGAATACGTACGTTAGAAACAGAGTAGTGGAAATACTTGACAACATCGGCAATCATAATTGGTACCATGTCAAGTCACCAGAAAATCCTGCTGACACTGCGTCACGAGGACAGTCCTTGCTAGACCTGAAGAACGATGAACTATGGTGGAGGGGACCAGAGTGGTTGAGAGAAGGAGAAATCCACTACAGCAGACCAAAGGCGATGATGACAGATCTGGAAAGAAAGGAAACATTACAAGTTAATCTCAAGCTTGACAATGAGAAAAGTATAGCTACAAAATTTGATAACTGTGATACATTACAAGAACTGCTTAAAGTGATATCGTACTGCAAAAGATTCTTAAAGGAAAGAAAATTAGAAAACAGAGACTCACCTGTAAACACGAAGGAATTGGATGAGGCGCTGAAAACCTGCATAAGAGTAGCACAGAGGGATAGCTTTGAAGAAGAAATACAGCAACTGAAAACAAAGGTACAAATTAAAAAGAACAGTAAATTAAACAATTTAAAACCTTACCTGGACGATGATGGAATCCTCAGGGTGGGCGGGAGACTGCGTCACTCTGACTTAAATGAAGATGGCAAACACCCTATTATTCTTGATCGAGACAACAATCTTACGTCTCTCCTCGTCGCCGACGCTCACCTGAAGACGCTGCACGGCGGAGTTCAAGTTATGCTATGCTTCCTGCGAACTAGATTCTGGATCCTGAAAGTAAAGACTTTAGTTAAATCCAAGATTAAAAGATGTCTTATTTGTGCGAAATTAAACGCTACAGCAAGGTCACAACAAATGGGAGACTTACCTCGCGTTCGAGTTACCCCTGCGAAACCATTCTTGAATACAGGCATAGACTTCGCAGGTCCGTATCAGATTTTAATGTCTAGAGGCAGGGGAGCAAAGACGAACAAGGCATACATCGCTCTTTTTGTCTGTATGTCGACAAAGGCGATTCACCTAGAATTAGTAGGAGATCTCACGTCAGATGCTTTCATCGGAGCCTTCCGAAGGTTTGTGGCTAGACGCGGCAGATGCGCTCAGATATGGAGTGACCAAGGACGGAACTTTGTTGGGGCGAACAGGATTCTTACCGCAGATTGGGCTGAAGCTAAGTTACAATTCGATGGTCCAATCGCCGAGAAGTTAGCTATAGAAGGAACTAAGTGGCACTTTATCCCGGCCTATAGCCCACACATGGGTGGACTGTGGGAGGCGGGGGTGAAGTCTATGAAACATCACTTAAAACGGATCATAACCAAACATTTGACCTACGAAGAGATGAGCACCTTGCTATGTCAAGTTGAGGCTTGCCTCAACTCTCGGCCTCTAAGTATAATTGACGACACAGATACCGACAACCTTCAACCACTAACCCCCGGTCATTTTCTTATCGGTGAAACCCCTATCACTGTTCCGACACCACACCTCCAAGATATCCCAATTAGTCATTTGTCAAGATGGCAACATCAGCAAAGGTTATTGACTGACTTCTGGCACCGATGGCAGCAAGAATACCTGTCAAGAATGCAACAACGTTCGAAATGGCACAACAAAGTGAACGAGTTTGACATAGGACACATTGTGCTAATAAAATCCGATAATTTACCTCCGGGTAAATGGATGATGGGACGTATAGTGGACAAACATCCAGGTACTGACGGTGTGACGCGAGTGTACAGTGTGAAGAGTGGTGATAGTGTTGTGCAAAGATCATTTAATAAATTGTGTTATTTACCAATAGACATTGAAACATAAATTGTTTGTTGGTGTTAATTAATTGTGTAGTGTAAACTTGCTCGAAACCGATTGTAACTCAGTAGTTATCACTGTCTTTTTAGTTATGTTGAGAATACTTATTTTGTTAAAGGGCAAATAGGCCCTTTGGTGGGCGGTATGTTGAGTTAGAATCGTTGTATGTGTGCAGTAGATTAACAAGTAAGTAGGTATGTGTGTGTCCCATTATATTAATAAGAAATATTGTCATTTAAAACAGTCGCAAATAAATCAGCATAGTGCAAACACGTATTTCTATTACCCAAAATTCCCTCAAGCAAAAGTGAACCTTATATCCATAACAAAGTGTTTGCGTTGTTTTTTTTATTTATAATTAACACCTTTAATATTTTGGCAAGACTAAAGTTCTAGATAATACTGATAAAGAGCAACAAAAAATGTTTTTATTTAAAAAAATAGCCCACCATGCAATAAATGTGCCCGTTATACAGGTAAACCTTAGCAGTCGGAAGCTACGCCAAAGGAAACGGAAGCTACGCCGTAGTAGTCAGCAGCTACGCCGTAGCAGTAGGAAGCTACGCCGTGGCAGACGACACCTACGCCGTAACAGACGACTGAACCATTATACCGAAGCGTATTTGTTTATCATGTCTATGAAACCTTGTAAATTGTGTGATTAACAACATTCGGTTCAAATGGCCTCATAATTGTTGTGCAGCGGTGTAATAGGTGGTGGTTGCTGATAGGTGCTGGTAGCGTTGGTGCCGAGGAAAATAAATGAAAAGGCGGACCGATTCTTTTTCACATGTGTATTGGACCAGTGTCACAGTTGGAAGGGAAGTGTTGCCACAGATCACATATTAATTTACCTGTTAATTTTGGTGTTGCAATCTAATTACTTAAAATACCCAACATGCTGCGGGCTCACAGAAGTAGCAACAAACTTAGTTTATTGTGATAAGGTACATAAAATTAAATAACAATAACTGAATGCTTAAATTTGTTTAGAACTAAGTATGAAAAACAAAGAAATTAAATGGTTTTACTAACCTAAGACTTAATATTTACTCACAAGAAAAACAATATTTATATCTAGGTACTTATTTTAATAGTTACAGAAATATCTAAGGACTTTCATCGTATTCTATTGGTAGTAGGCAGATTTTATTGATGGCCCGGGAATGAGTTTTTCCATTTGGGGTCTTAACCTCCACTGCCCTAATTTTGCCATCGTGTCCTGGAAACAATTTAACAATTCGTGCCATGGGCCACGACATAGGAGGAGTATTATCCTCTTTTAAAATGACTAAGTTGCCTAATTTGACATTACCTATGTTATCACGCCACTTAGGTCTATTTTGTAACAAATTTAAATAATATTGATACCACACTTTCCAAAAGGACTGTTTTAGAGAATTACACAATTGCCAAAACTTAAGCCTATTTTGTGGAATGTTACATACATTATTTTCAGGATACATTGACATTGCACTACCTATAATAAAGTGACCAGGTGTTAGATAACAATAATCATCAGTGTTTGAAGATAGAGGTAAGAGCGGTCGAGAATTAAGCACTGCTTCGATTTCAATTAATACTGTGTTAAGTTGTTCGTATGTTAAAACAGTTTTTTGCAATATTCTTTTTAAGTGAAACTTCGTGCTCTTTACTGCTGCTTCCCAGAGCCCCCCAAATGTAGGCGAGTAACATGGTATGAAGTGAAATTGTATCCCACGCTCGGCGGTAAATCTTTGTACCTGCATTTGGTGATTCTGAGAAGCTTGCAGCTTGTAGAGGTCGACTAATTGACTCCTTGCACACTTAAAGGTACTTGCATTGTCGCAGTGAATTTCGGTGGGCAACCCTCGTCTAGAGATGAATCTCCTTAAACAAGCTAGAAAACTTTCCGTGGTCAAGTCTGACGCGAGTTCCAAGTGAACGGCTTTTGTCGCGAAACATACGTATACGCAGATATAACCTTTACCTATTAAGGATCGTCTTACGCGAGAGAGTTTTACATTTATTGGCCCAGCGAAATCCACGCCGACCTTCTCAAATGGGCGGCTGGTAGCGGTTACACGTGCAGCCGGCAAGGAGCCCATTAGCTGCTTGGCCACTGAGGCCTTTTGTCTGAAACACACAATACATTTGTGAGTTATTTTCTTAACTTCTAATAAGCCATTAACAATCCAGAACCTTTGGTTTAGATGCGACAGTAAAAGCTTAGGCCCTGCGTGCAGTAACCTTTCATGTTCACACCTTATAAGCAAACCAGTAATCAACGAGCCTCTGGGCAGTATGATAGGATGTTTTTGTGAATAAGCAATATCAGCATAATGCAGCCTACCCCCGACGCGCAAAAGACCTTGTTTGTCGAGAAAGGGATGCAATTCAGATAGATTTCCTTTCAAATTGTTATTATTGCTTAAAGCTGTGATTTCAGATTTAAAATATATTTCTTGTTCATGTTTAATTAATAACATTAAAGACTGATCTAACTCAGAACTTTGCAAGAAGTTAGTATTTATTTTGACTTTATGTTTATTTATATTGTTTAAAAATCTCAATATGTATGATAATAGCCTTATTATTTTATTTATATTGGAGCAATTATACAAGCGCTCGAACACATAATCAAGCGGATTTGGATTTTGGCATGCCAAGTTGCTGGAAGGAGCCAAACAGGATTCCACTGCGAACGAATCAGTGGGCGCGTTGTAAGCAGGGAAGTTGTACTCACTGTTTTGCAGAAACTTTGGGCCATTCCACCAAATATCGCAGCTACTCAGCTCATTCGGATTGACACCTCGGCTAATGAGATCAGCAGGATTGTCGTTTGTATTGACATAATGCCAACTACATCCAGCTGTATTTTGACGAATTACATTTACTCTGTTTGATATGTAAGCTTGAAGTTTTGCTAGCTCAGTATTAAGCCATGCAAGGACAATTTGCGAGTCGCTGAATAAACGAACATGCCTTATATTAATTTTAAGTCTGAGCGTAGTATGAGTCCTTGAAATTAATTTCGATAGCAACAGTGCTGCATTCAACTCAAGCCTAGGCACTGTCATGCCTTTCTTTTGGATAGGGTTGATTCGCGATTTGGAACAGAGTAGATGCAATATTGTTGTACCTGATGGGTTTGTGAGTCGCAGGTACACACAGCATCCGTAGGCTGTCTTACTCGAAGCATCTGCAAAGCCGATTAAATCTGCCGAGTCTGCATCTGAAATTCTAATGTTCCTATCTAATAGGATTGGCTGCATTGCAGCTAAATTTTTGGTAAATTGATACCATTCTTGCTGAACATTTGCGGGCGGACTTTCATTCCAGCCTGTGTTCAGTAGCCATAATTTTTGCATTATAGCCTTTGCTGTGACTACAATTGGGCTCACGAATCCCATTGGGTCATAGAATCTACCTATATAACTAAGAATGCTCCTTTTTGTAACCTTATTCATATTAAACGGTTCTGGAGTAGAGATAATGAAATGATCATCCTTTACATTAATTTGAAGTCCTAAAGCTTTCATGTTATAGTTATCCTTTTGTAAATCTAAACTATCAAAGTGCCTTTCGTTTGTTGGTATATTGTTCAACACATTTTCATCATTTGATGACCATTTGTGAGTGTTGAAACTACCCAATTTAAGCAAATCACGCAATTGGTCTCTGGCAGCAATAGTAGTTTCTAAATTATTGTTACAATAGATAATATCATCAACATAAAGATAATTTTTGATAATAGATGACGCTAGTGGGTATGAATTTTCATACCTATTTGCCAACTCATCTATGCAGCGAGTTGCTAAATAGCTTGAACTTTTCAAGCCATACGTAACCATATCTAACCTAATACACTTGACTGGCTCTTCAGGATTGTCCCTCCATAAAATATTTTGAAGGGTAGTGTATTCTGGATTTATTTTAATATTTCTGAACATACGCTTAATATCTGCAGTAAATGTATATTTACCTAAGCGGAATAATAAAATTATATCAAATAATTCTTTTTGAACCACAGGTCCATTGAGTTGCAAATCATTTAGAGAAACTTTCTTGTTTGTTTTCATTGAACCATCAAAAACTGTTCGTAGCCTTGTGGTTTTGCTGTTATTATTAATAACTGCATGATGTGGCAGAAAATACACAGCATGTTTATTCAAATCATACAATTCTATATCAATATAATGACCATGACCAAGAGCTAGGTATTCATGAATAAATTTTTTATATTGCATGAATAAATCAGGATCAGCGTGCAATCTCTTTTCCAAATTTAAAAACCTTTTTAAAGCTAAGTGAAATGACTCACCAAGAGTATCGTTCACATGTACTAAAGGTAATTTTAAAGGCAGAGGAACCTCAAACTGATTATTAATTAATTTAACTGAACTTTGAAAAATATGTTCACAAAGCTCTTGCTCAGATGTTTGCTCAGTAAGTATTTCTGGGACCTTTTCGTTGGTCCAAAACTGGGCAAGTGTCTCATTGAGACTTAATTCACATTTTAATACTACTCTATTACAAGTCTGTTGTGATACCTTGGGTGGCAGATTTCCTCCTACAATGTGCCCGAAGTATGTGTTAAAGATGTATAGCTGTGTGTTACTAGGTTGCTGCAATGGATGCGCAGCATTCTGGGGCAGCACTGATGACTGCTTGCCTTGCCTTGGCAGGTCGATGCTCATGCACTGCTCGTTCGGTATCAGCGTAGAAGATGCATGTTGCTCCTGCGGTGGCGACTGCTGTTACCTTCGTCGACTGTTGCTGCAAGTGAGAACCCTGTCCGGCATTTTCCAGTGCCAGAGCTCGCTTCTCAATATATTGCAGGAAATTTTCGAGGTTAGGTTGTACCCCTGGATCTCGGTCTAGCTGATAAGCTCTTGCAGTGATTCCATCTTTCAAGTAGCCGCGTGAGGCGATTTTACGTTTTAATTCGTCATCCATTTCTAACAACTAGCGCACAACACTTGTTAATAATCACTACTTAGTAACTAATTATTAATTAAAGTCTCAACTAAACGCTAATGATTAGATTCGATGCGCGTGGACAGATCTTGAGGACGAATCGATCGAAGCCGCAAAATGGCGGATCCGGAAACTTCCTTTTCAACGACTTGGCGTCACTTGCTATCCCTTTTTCTCTCGTTCCGTCGTGCGTAATTCGCACTCTGCTCCACTGCGTGCAAGGATCGCGCGTTCCAGGCGCTTTTATGTAATATTTGTTGAATATTGCGATGCGTGTCGTCTCGCTCCTTCTTGCGGAATACCTTTATGTGTGCTGCTGCTGTGCTCTTCACACCTGCAGAGGTCACTCTGGCGATGACGATGAAATTGATCGGTAGGATGAGGACGTGATGGCTGCTTCTCTTTTCTCAAGATTGCTGCTGGGGTTGTCGAATCGATGGTATTGCGATTGTGTTGCGACAACCAAGCAGAAAGTGATGCAGACTGCGCCCGCTTGCGTTGCCAACCAAAATGGCTGCGACACGGTCGATGAAAAATTTTGCCAAACCTCTAACTCGCTTCTTCCGCAGCACCGCTGTTCTCCGCGAAGGACCAATGTGCAGCGGTGTAATAGGTGGTGGTTGCTGATAGGTGCTGGTAGCGTTGGTGCCGAGGAAAATAAATGAAAAGGCGGACCGATTCTTTTTCACATGTGTATTGGACCAGTGTCACAGTTGGAAGGGAAGTGTTGCCACAGATCACATATTAATTTACCTGTTAATTTTGGTGTTGCAATCTAATTACTTAAAATACCCAACAATTGTTATCTTCCATACCAGAAAAAAAACAGTTTCGTAAAGTAGTCGGATAATTTTACCCATATTTTTATCTATTTCTGGAAGCAACAACCCATGTTGAGCGATGTACGTGTAATAGAAACGCGGTCGGTTCATTACACAACAACATATTACGTTCGCGGTGGAGCGCTCGGACGCACACGACGACGGAGGAAGCCCGCTGTGCGCAAATGTGCAAAATATCCACTCCCCACAATACTGTGAGCCATCGATTGGTAATATTGGCTGTACTTATACAATACCAACAATTAATTATGTATGTGGCTATGATGACTTGACTGGGCTACACGAAACATAATTATTTTAAAATTTAAGCGACGAACAAAAAACATAAATGTGAAAAATCTATAAGTCTAACTAAGCTATTAAATTAATGTGAGTAATTTTGAAGCAGTTTCATACGAACAATAAGCGAAGTTTGATCAAAAGCTGCAATCATTTTATGATTCACGTAATAAATTTTATGTTTCTTTGCGGCAATCAACCCCTACTTTTCTACCCTTAGGGTTGGTTTTTTTTACATTTTTAAATGGGTCAATCCATGGGTCAGCTCAAAACCGAATTATATACCCTTTTCCTATAGAAATGAATCTCAAAATCGGACTATTCTGTAAAAAAATATACGCATCGACTTGAAAACCTCCTCTTTTTTATTTTTAACACTAGATTTTGAAAACTATGTATTTTCATCTCAACGCCAAAGCAGCCACAACGATATGAACATTTTTGAAGTGAAATCTTCTTTAAGCGCGTTTTAAGATATTCAATGTTTTAATATTTTTCACTGCTATCGGCAGCCCCCATAACTGCTTATGTTTCGTTTTTGCTTGGATTTTTAATATGCCTGTATTTTTTTCAATGTGTAACTTCTGACTTTCTTCTATGTTACGAGGCTACCCGTCCAGAGTCCTTCTCCAATGAGATTGCGTCGCGGTCACTCGAGCGACCACCCCACCACCTGACAGACTTTATATTAATGAAACCATTTCTTCTCGATCATGTCTCACCTATTACAACGTGTGAAGGGATTTATGAACCTAAACAGAGGTGTTATTACTAAATAGTGCGATACTAGTCTTGACTAGTCCGGAACTAATCGTAACAAGATTGAAACTAGTCTGTAATTAGTCATGAACTCGTGCCTGAGAGTCTGACATGACCCTTTTTTAGTTATCGCAAATATGAAAATAAAGAAATACAAACAGGAAAGGTAAAATCATATAGAACAGGAAAGCATAAGCGTGAATGAATTGCACCGGGATCAATATTACTTTACATAAAGTTTATTACAACCCCTTTAATCCCTGCAAAACAAACTTAACTTTACCAACAAGCAAACGAAACACAAATAATAAAATGCATTTTATTAACATTTTGTTTAATCAAGCCTTCAATATTTACAAGCTCGCTAACAAATGAAAAACTCGCCGCTCGGTTGTTAAATTAGACTCAAAATACTCACAATAACAATTATGAACGTATACAACGCATTTGTTCCGCGTCATTGCGCCAGCCAATCCGGAGTAAAGTAATTTTGCTGTGCCCGACAGGATCCACATTGATCTCACTGTTTATACCAACTATGTAAAACGTATGGAATGCAATAAAGAATTGAGCATTGAGTATTACTGGGGAGCTCGCAGCTGATCTGTTAACCGATCAAATATTGGTTCAGCTTTGAAAACGTACCAAAAATATACTAAGTAATTCTGTTTATTACTATTATTATATTTCTTCGGTAACTCCCTACGGTATGCTTAGGTGTATTCTGTATCAATATGTGTCTTTTGGAAATAAACGTAACTAGTAGGTACATTACAGTCCTCGCATAAAAATAAGACAAAGACAATTGTAGAAGGCTCATGTATATACGGCACGTTGGAAATTTGGGAAGACTTGTTGTAACAAAGTTTTTATAAAAACTTTGCGCCTCACCAATGACCTGTTACAACAAAGATCTTGCAACAACCTTACGACTTACCGAAGACCTGTTACAACAAATACATATCTTGGAACAACCTTGCAACTCACCGAACAACAAAGATTTTGCAACAACCTTGCATCACACCAAAGTCCTGTAACAACAAAGATCTTGCAACAACCTCGCGACTCACCAAAGTCCCGCCACAACAAAGATCTTACAACAACTTTTGACTTACCAAAGTTCTGTTACAACAAAGATCTGGCAACAACCTTACAACTCACCAAAGTCCTTTTGCAACAAAGATCTTGCAACAATCATGTCTGTTCCAGCAAAGATCTTTTGACTCACTAAAGTACTGTTACGACAAGATCTTGCAACAATCATTCGTGTTACAACAAAAATCTTGTGACTCACTAAAGTCCTGTTACAACAAAGATCTTGCAACAATCATGCGTGTTACAACAAAGATCTTGTGACTCACTAAAGTCCTGTTACAACAAAGATCTTGCAACAATCATGCGTGTTAATACAAAGATCTTGCGACTTTCTAAATTCCGGTTGCATCAAAGATCTTGCAACAATCATGCGTGTTAAAACAAAGATCTTGCGACTCTCTTTGTTCCGGTTGCAACAAAGATCTTGAAACAACGTTGCGACTCACCGAAGACCTGTTATAACACAGATCCTGCAACAACCTTGCGACTCACCGACGTTGACGTCGCTCTTCAGATAATCTCGAATTGAGTGGAACACCTGGATGCTCACCAAGCATTATATCGTTTATCATGTCCAAAACTTCATTTGAAAAATTTATCTATGTAACATATTTAAGTAAGTACCTATGCCTTTTTGGGTATTGTCTTGAGTGACCCTTTTGCCCGTCGTTTTCTGGCCACTCGAGTCCATGACAGAATTCCTCCCGCACCGCCTCATAAATACAGAAGCAGACTACACTGCGAAACAACAAGCGTTTTATTTTTACTGCGTTTATTTACAAACAGCCTTAAAGACGTTGTAATTGAACGGCTCCGTGAAATAACTGCCGTCATAAAACAAAGGGAGTTTCTGTTTGTTACGGAAAATGTAAGAAAAATATTCGATCTACCATTTATTTTTGTATGAAAATGGATAAAGAAAAAAACACACGCCATCGAAAAGAAGGCACTGTTTAATATTAATACCTTCTTAAATATTTTCTTTGGAAAAATTTGGTCTGTTTACCAGAAACCTTGTTCTTTAACCAATATTATCATATGGCATAAAATTGTATTAATTTCATTGGTAGGCTGATAGAAATAATAAAAAAAATATATACCTACAGCTTCTGCTATTAATGTATTAAACTCGGTATATTTCGATCTTGAACATGATAATTCGTACTAGAAATGGTATAAACAAGATTTTCTGAACCCGTCAGAAGTTTCAGTTATAGAGTATTCGATTTGCAGACAATTGCCCATTGTTATCCAAAGCGGCATTTCGTAGATATCTTTCAGTGCCCTAATTACTTCAGAAGGCGAGGGTGAACACTGAACAAAGCGTCATACAATAAAGGAGGGTCCTAATGATAAAAGTTGCTTTAATAAAGTACACACACAACACAAATGCAGAAGGACCAATCCCTACGAAAATTTGCATTTAACTTAAGAATAACATTGATATCTCTTCGGATCAGCAGTTACCATCTGTAATCTTTTCTTTTTGAGTATGTAGTAAAATACTTTCAGATCATTGTTTTTGTCCTATAAGAAAAGTTAGCTCCTGAATATAGTTGGCTCTTACCTAGGCTACGCACACGTTGGGTATCTCCGAGATACAGCACAACTTTATAATGAACGTTTTTTGGTCCTTCTGTACGTTCACTTTGTATAATGTAAGTGTTATCATCGGAGGGAGTCTATTAGCTGGAATTAACTCAACTATCCGGCAACAAATTCAATTTGGTTGACGTTGAAGAATTATTACGTAGTCAAACTTTACAACAACCTCTACTACCCGGCTCACTACCGAATCTCAATTAGCCACCGGAGTCAGAAGTTACACGTTATATTATATTTGAATACCATTACTTTAGTTTGTATAATATCATAATTTTATCAAGTATGCATGTTATTTGTGGTGCATATACGTTTTTTTTTATTTGTGGGTGCGAACTCATCAAATAAGTTCTCCCGCTCTGGGTGGAGCAGGAGGGCGTGTCAGATTTTTACTGACTAAAACCCTCTATCCTATCCTCCTATCTCTTTCAAACAACCTGCACCCCTGGCAGGCATTGGCCCTTGCGGGGGCCCCTTCAGCTGGTGCTGACATCTCTTTGGGCGCGCGTGGAACACAACGTGCCGTCGACCCGGGCTTGGTCCTTACCGGACAGCGAGCTACCCATTACTCGCCGTACGCAAGCCCGCGCCTACTGTGGCCGGGAATCAGCCTGGGATTCCCGATGCCCAGGGTGTCTCCTGCGGAGGCTAGGGCCGTGAGGGCGCATATACGGCCTCTCCCTCACGTGCGCCGCCTCCCTTTCCGCAAGCATCACTGCTTCGCAGAAGGAAGCGACGGCTACCCTTGCACTCTCGCTTTGTACCATGGCCTGGACTAGGGCCGAACGCGAGAGATCGCCGCCGCCGATTGCCTCTACAAGGGCACGGCAGTTCTCCGCCCAAGCCGGGCAGACCTCCACCATATGCTCAACTGTGTCTTCAGGGCGACCTTCGCAATGGAAACACCTGGGCGTTTCCTCCCGCCTTATCCAAAACAGGAACTTCCCGAAACAATGCATATAGGTTCTTAGCCATTAAAACGGTTAAACATATTTTTAATAGCACTTATCCAATTATTTTAATAGAACTAAAATAAAATTCCTTTTGCTCTGCATGTGAACGTACAAGTTGCAATATTGTGCAAGTTTTATCTACTGCACATATTACAATGGACATAGGAAAGTTGCACAACAAATGTAACAGTTCTGCTGCAGAGAACAAAAATGCAGAGAGCTCGCAGGCTGCCGGCGACGTGCCATAGATACCACGAGCATAATACTCTCCGACATTAACACAAACCTAAACAACTTCATTTTCATATACCGCTACCTCGTAAGAAGCATTGCCTTTGTAAAGAACATTATATACAAATGCAATGGGCACTCCAATAATAATACCTAGTTGTGTACACATTTCATTCGGTAAGAAGGGTTTTGCTACTTGTGCTGGTCGCGGTACCGTTTGGAACCCTTGCACTTTGGAATAAATCCTGTTTTAGTATCTAACTTCGGCTTATAATCTTAAAAAACTTTATTATAGTCCTCCCCGGACTTGCCAAATGCCAGCCTAGCTGCAGCATAAAAATAGGAATATAAGTGAATACATTCCCGACTTGTATATAAAGTTGGGTAATAAAATAAAGTAGTAGCTAGTAAAGCAGCGCAGTTTGTCTCAGGGGTTAGCGACTGCAGTGATATTAAGTTGAGAAGTTATTGCGACTCAGAACTTGCAGCAATAACCGTGCTCCAGGAATCCTATACATTTAGTTTTGACGGTAATCGGATCACCGATATAGGGGAAGTACTTTCAGAATAGTGCGCTTTTCTCAAGTGTAGTTTGCGGAGCAACAGAACGCACATTGTCTGAGGAATTTATCAAACCGTGGCGTGGGTGCTTCCATATAGTGTAAGAATAACATTTAATTGTTTTTATTTCTCCGTTAGTACGTAAAACTCCGAACTGTTTTGAGAATGCTTTTGTAGTCTGTAATTTGAAAGTTAGGCAAAAGGTCAGTATAATTTCCGCAAGTTATAAGTTGGTTAGAAGCATTTTTTAAAGGTTTATCTTATCTTATCGGGTCAAGCGGCGCTGCTGGGCGAAAGTTTAACAGTCAAGTAACGAGCGCGGCTGGTTATCCGAGCAATTGGGCTAATTGTGCAGGACTCGGCTGCCGCTGACCGTCTTCAGACCCTTGCAATTGAGTTTGAGTTCTCAATCGAGTTACTTGTTGGTGTAAATTAAGTTTGTTGACGTCCACCAATTAGAACTGTGAAACGAAGTGATCCTTTACTTTACAACGCTGACATTAATCTTGCTCGATAATCTTGTAGTACTTATTTGTTTTAGTAATAATTATACTTAATTCACAAAAATCTTAGTTTTTCTGGTTACCAGTTAAGTAACTGGTAACCAGAAAAACTAAGATTTTTGTGAAGACTAAGCGGTCTTCACAAAAAAATTAAAGATTTTTTAAATTCTTTTCAGTATTTACACAGACGGATGTTGATCGACGATCCCGAAAATAGTTTTTCCTCTAACTATGTGATGCCAGAAAACGAAATATACTTGGAAAATATTTATGTTATATTGGTATTCAAAAGCAGTTCTCAGATAAAGGCTCCCATAAGAGCTAGAAATATAAACGATATATCCTCTGAACACATCAATTCATCCGCAACGGAAGCTTTAAGTTCTATGCTTCAAGAATTTCCAATTAGCTTTTCTGTGCCAGTAGCCGAGCGAGAACGAACAGAGCGGTGCAAGCGGAGTGAGCGACGGGAGCGAGCGATGTTTGCACGACTGGACTGATTCGAGCCCTGCAATATCCTCGCTAACGCCCGGCGCCCCGTCTTTAACATACTGAAAGCCGTTAAACCGTATTGAACGACTCTACCGAGCTTTATTAGCTTTTCACGGAGCAGCTTTTATTATTTTGGACAAAAGTTAATAAAAAGACTTTTTCATTGAAGACTTTTACGAACGATGTCACTAAACACAAGGTCACTTTTTAATTAATTAGATTTTTTTAATTATGTACAATAATAAACGCGGAATATTTTAGATTCTGTAGCGACACTACAGAAAAATACTTCGCAACAATATGTAGAAATACAAAATGAGAAGTGGCACTATCTACAACGCCACAGGCGAACTACGCAAAGACGCACGTCATAGAAAGCCTAGATCGCACAGTTAAAGTTTACCGCGCGATTTGGATAGGTACAACATCCCGACATCAACCGTCGGGCAATTGCCTACCAGACACAACATCCGTCTGGTCGGAGGATCCTCCCTTTTCAATAGAGTATGAGTGAACTTTACACCCTGTTCCTCATACCTCTATAATTATAAGTTTTATACATTATGATTTCAGCATCAATACCCGTTATATGTATGTAGCCCCTTTTATAAAAAGAAGGACAGCACCCGTTAAAAATAGAATTACCCACATCACACAGATCGAGCAACTTTCAGCTGACGACAGCGCAGCGCTCGGCGGGTCGGTCCCGCGATACTCCACGTAATTCAATTAACCGTTTAGGCCGTGGATTGTAAAATTAAGGAGCATGAAAAACCTTTAGCTGTCGAGTAAAAATGAGACACTTGACAAAACGGGACCTTCATTAAGTATATAAATTTAATCAAGCGCTGTGACCTTTCGAGTGCGGATGACAAAGGCGGTCGCCACGGTGACTGTTTGTGCTCGCTGGCCGCAGTACAAACACGGCGGCCGTGTGTCGCATTCCGCGCACGTATCGGTCGCTCTAATTACTCACGTGATTGCTGCCCGGCAGAGAGTGCGGTGTAAGCTATGAACAGACAGCGGATGCTTTCTTGTCATAAATATTATTAGGTCTTTACCTATGAAATTGCCGTTTTGCAGTACTGGCCATTTCAAATCAAAATAATTTTTGTTTGGGTAAGAATTCTAATTTCAAATTAATTTTATTTTAAAAACATGGATTTTTTTTTCCAAAAGTAGTCATTTGTTTATTGATTAGTGTTACATTTTCATCGCATTTCAATCTTTTTCGTCATCATGGATACGTTAAAAATTCGAGTAATTATGGAATATGAGTACCGTCATGGCAGCAACGCGGCACAAGCGGCACGCAACATCAACGACGTTTACGGAGCTAACACTACAAACCAACGCACCACCTGTTATTGGTTTGCTCGCTTCCGTTCTGGAAATTTCGACCTGAAAAATGAACCTCGCGGTCGTCCGAAGACTTTGGTCGACAATGACGAATTAAAGGCGATTGTGGAAGCTGATGATACACAATCTACGGCTGAATTAGCAGCAGCTTTCGACGTTAGCGTCAAAACAATATTGGTCCATTTGCGTCAAATTGGCAAGGTAAAAAAGCTTGACAAATGGGTGCCCCACGAACTCAATGATCGTCAGCGCGAAGTACGCGTCGAGACGTGCCTTGCACTGCTCAACAGACACACAAATGAAGGAATTTTGAACCGCATTGTTACCTGCGATGAAAAATGGATTCTGTTTGATAACCGCAAGCGCTCAGCAAGTTGGTTGGATCCTGGTTCAGCACCTAAACAATGCCCTAAACGAAAACTTACCCCTAGAAAAGTGATGGTCACTGTTTGGTGGTCTAGCGCCGCTGTGATTCATCACAGCTTCTTACCAAACGGGGTGAGCATTACTGCAGATGTGTACTGTGAAGAACTGAACACCATGATGGAGAAGCTGGCACATCTCCAACCAGCATTGGTCAATCGCTCGTCTCCGCTGCTCCTGCACGACAACGCGCGACCTCATACTGCACAGCAGACGGTCTCCAAGTTGCAAGAACTGGGGTTGGAAGCTCTCCGTCATCCGCCCTACTCACCAGACCTTGCGCCTATAGACTACTACTTTTTCCAGAATTTGGATAACTTCTTGGCGGGAAAAAAATTCAATACCCGAGAGGCAGTACAAAATGCCTTTGAAGAATTTGTTGCCTCCCGTCCAGCTGATTTCTTTAAGAAGGGCATCAATAAACTGCCACTGCGATGGCAAAGATGCATTGATTGCATGGGTGATTACTTCGATTAATACAAATAAAAAATACATGAAAAAAATTCGTTTAAATTTTTTCATACATAACGGCAATTTCATAGGTAAAGACCTATTATAAACTATCGACGATAATATGCTACGATATCCTTGTGTAACTATATTATATTGTAAGCGTAGAAAAGCACTGAAAAGGCACTGATTTGAAGCGGCAGTTTTTTTTTTGTAGTTTTGGTAAATAAAAAATAACAAAATGCATGTTCAGTAACAAATTCAGCTGTAAAATTTGAACAGTAAACTAAATAAAATGAGTCACATTAAATATAAATTTAAATGGCTAATTAAATTAATAATTAAGCCGTAGAATGACTGAACGGGCAGTTCACAAATCGGAATTAGTCGGTATAAAATCTAACTTTTAAGTAGTGCTCGCCTTTTACGAATATATTTTGCTACGATATATTTTTCCCAGTCGTTTCTTTTATCTTACATTGGTTATGGGCCCAGACACCTAAAGTACGAGGACTAGGATGGATCAGAGAAGCGTGGATCTAATAAAAAGTCTGAAGGGTTAAGTAAGGAGTAACATTCGTTTTACGAGCAGCTAAATAATTATTTGTGCAAAGGAGCGACGTTAAGCATTTTGTTTAGGATCGCATCCCTCAATAAATAGAATTATGATAGCTGGAGAATACAACTTTCTGAAGCCAGGTGCTTTAAAGAATAAAATATTAGAAGAGCACGAATCCTGAGACATGAAAAGATATCAGAATGAAGGCGTAATGCATATTAATATAATGTGTGTGTGAAAAAAGTATTAAGAAATCTACCGAACAAAAAGCGCGAAAGTTTATAACAAAACTAGTCCAACTACCAGCAGAGAAGGATTTAAATATAATTTATTATTTATTTATCCTTTAGTTCAGGCAACTGAAGCCCATAAAACACAATACACATATAAGTATAAAATAATAACTATAAACTAATGCATATTTTACAAAACAATCTTAAAAACTAGTGCAAACAAAGTGACGGCGTCGTGTCACGCTGCGAGGCCGCTGGCCGCAAAAACGCCGATACAGCACACCTTCCGGCAAGAACTCTTCCTTGAGGAAGGTCACCAAATGGTGAGTCGGAACGCGCACCACGAACGACTTGAAGTTGGTGTTCTGGCGCGCCTCAAACTTTTCTACCCTCAAGGTCCAGTTCGTCTTCACCCATATGTTCTCTACGATGTCCTCAGTATTCGTAGAGTGGTGCAAACGGGACACGTATAGCAGCGTCGTCGGTACTGCAGGACGTAGCAGCATGTGAGATCCTGCCAGAGCGGTCCCACACTGGTTGCGATAAGTAGGCTTCCTCTTCATTCCCTCCTGAAGCCCTCCTTATCGCATGTGTTTCTTGGTGGAACCTGCTGTTCGCGGTCCATCACAGCACCTATAATCGCGCTCGATGCTGAGCGGCTTTGCTTCCCCCTTTTGGTTTTTCTGCTTGTCGTTTAGCTTGCGACACAGCAGGTTTCGCCTTGGCGACAGTTACAGAAGAGGCACGTGTTAGATTGTTTATTTTGATATTGTAATATTGTTTGGTGGATAATGTCATCTATCACATTAACGAAGCGTGGAACAAATATCGAAGTACCTAATTTGACTACATTGTTTACAAAAATAACTGTCTTAATTTGTGAAAATAGTTTATATGTTGTTACTATAAATGATTACGTAGTATTTAATTAATTTGTACTATATTTTAGGTTTTCTATTGTTATTTAATATAATACGCTGATTCAAATGACTGGTATAATACTGTCAGTTCATATTGATACTTTTAATTTTCTTAAATTACTATATAATCAGTTCTTATTAAATTGCTTAGTTACCATAAAATGTTTTTTAACGGTTTCACTACATAACCTTTGTTTATTATTATCTGTGTTAGAGGTTATTAAGCCAAAATGTGTTGCGATCTGTAACTTGTTCAAAATGGCAGGAGATGTTTAACGTAAATTGACATTAGTAGGATATAAAAAGGATTGTAATGACGTTATCGAGTTAGTTGCTCGGTAGATGTTCAGTTGGCTTTTTTTTTTTTGAGGATGGGAAATTATCAAATACCTTCTCCCGCTCTGGGTGGAGCAGGAGGGTGTGTCAGACTTTTACTGACTAAAACCCACCCGTGTTCCCTCAGTTGCCTGTGTGCCAGGGGCGACGGTATCTCTTTCGGACAACCCGCACCCCTGGCAGGCATCGGCCCTTGCGGACCCCACCCTTTGGTGCTGACATCTCTTTGAGGCGCGCGTGGAACACAACGCGCCGTCGACCCGGGCTTGGTCCTTACCGGACAGCGAGCTACCCGTTACTCGCCGTCCGCAAGCCCACGCCTACGGTGGCCGGGAATCAGCCTGGGATTCCCGACGCCCAGGGCTTCTCCCGCGGCGACTACGGCCGTGAGGGCGCATATACTGCCTATGTTCAGTTGGTTAGTCCTAGTTCCGTTGTTGTGTGGAATCGATCAGATATCATATAGTTAAGTAATTTAATATTATACCATAATTGTTGCTTATTGTAACATTGTTGTTATATAAATTATATTATTGTCAGTGTAAGATGACTTTCTTTACAATTTAGGATAAATGATGAAGCCGGGGATGATAAGTAAAACCGCCCGTGTTGAGTGTGGTAATATCACTAACTTTATTTTACTTGCTACTTACAGTAAACGACTGCGCGTATGCAAACGCTGAGGTTGCTTAACCTACATAATAAATACAAGTAATATGATGAATGTGCGGGTTCACCGTACATACTGCCAACTCTAAAGAGAGACATGACAAGATGTGAATCTTAAATGATAGAATTTAATTAAAAGACATAACCGATGAGATACGTTTAAATGATATAATATTTAGTTGAAAAGTGATACAAGATGATTTCATTGCATTTGCTTATATTCCTAAATTGTTCAATTTTAAGCAAGTTCGTACTTTTGTTCGAAATTTACTTTCACTGACCGAGAGCTGTCCATTGGGGAGGTCCCCTTATCGACACTAATCGCGTGGCTAACTTCACTGAACTCACTAATCACTGCATGAGTTTCACTAACGCACTCAGATCCCGGTCCTGGGTCGATTCGCGCCTCCGCCCCCGGGATAGGCACATCCCGTGGCGTACGCACGGCCTCTCGATCGTGCTGCTGCTCATCCAGTGCCGCATGATACTTTTTTCTAATTACGAAGTATAAGCATATGCCACCAAGAATGATAACCATAGCCAAAGTGACATACCCTACAGAGTATTGATGAATGTCGTGGACAGTTAACTCTGTAGAAGATTGTTCCTTAATATTGTTGATTTGGTCTTTCAACTGATTCCAAATATGAGTGTGGTTCTCCGGAACGTCTAATTCTTTGGGCAAGGTTGTGTTGATGAGCGTATTCAGAATAGATACCTCTGGGACATTGACTTCAGATTGCATATTCATATGATGTAAGAAATTGTTATGTGCATGAATACTGTATGCATCCGATTTCAATGTGCATCCCTGACCTATGTCAACGATTCCACTGTTTCGTATTACAGTCGTCGTTGTTCCTGTCAAGGCAAAAAACGCGGAGCTCGCAAGTTTCACAACAGGTGTAAAACCAAGAGTTCACGTTATGTAACTTGACCCAATAGTCGTGGCACGTGGACATTTCTTGTTTACAAGTGCTCTTGATGTCACTTACTGCATGTATATCACACAATGATTGTTTTATTTTCAGGTTGTAGATAGGTTTATCTATAGAACATAGCAACTTGTTGTTATTTATAACGTGGACGCATCCTTGTAGATCACTATCTGACAGGAGAAGTGCAGTATCCTTCTGTATGTTGTAGGCAAGGTATGGCGAACTAGGGATGGTTCTGAAGTGATTCGCTCCTCTCTTTTGGGGAATTGGGATAATTTTATCCAATTCGAAGACATCGTTAGTCACTAGCGGTATTTTTATCTCTATAATGAGATAGCCTTCGTATAAGGTAGCCGACGCCTTCATGAGTTTATACATGTCTGACAAATCCGATGACTCTATAGGGGTCATCAAGTTTCCCTGTAGTTGTCCGGAGATTATGTTGACTTGACGTGCTAGCTGTTCAGGAGTCAACAGGTAGGGGTCGATACGACCGTGGCTGATGTCTGTCACGGTGTCGATTAGCGTATGCTGAATGCGCATTAGATTTGACAATATGATACTCGCTGCTAAAGCGGATGATGTTATGTATATACCCTATTTAGCTCATCAGTGACGTTTTGAAGATGTAGTTTTATAAAATTGAACTGTTTGTTCATAGTCTCTTCGCTACGTCGTAGAATGTTATATTCTGATTCCAAGACCAAAGTTTGATTTTTGAGCAAATTCCGGAGATGATTCTCGTTGTGAGTTACCTTTTCTATATCATGTTTATACTGTTGAGCGAAGTTTTCGTCTAGCACTCCAAATAATGTGTTTGCCAAGTAGCTCACTCCGTTGATTAACCCACGCCTATGCCTTCTTGAATGTGGATTCTCAAGAAGCGCTTGGTAATGCTCGATTTCCTTTACTTCGTGTTCTAGTTGTACGATGACGCTGTCGTATTGTGAACCCATGCGATCAGCTGTTTGCTTCAAGTACGATGTGTAGCCCTTTACCTCGGATACTCCGCGATAGAACGTGGACATGTTGTAAAATACAATGAGTTTCCAATCGTCCTTGATAACTTGCAGGTCGGACACCTTGTCGAAGTAAATTCCTTGATCCGTCGTAATTGGGGTTATATTGTATGACGTCAGTTTTTGTTGTAAACTGGGTGATATAAACAAAAGCATTACTAATGTCGTCATGAAAAGGGTATTTATCGTTGCCTGCCTGCGTGGTCGCGGAGGGCGTCTCTTACTTTCAACTTGGGCTGGTGGCGATGAGGAGGTAGACTGGTTCACTTTCTGCTTCAACTGACTCGAACGGGTTTCATCCTCATTTACAGGCAAGTATACAAGCTTGTTCACTGGGCGCTGGATGGTGTTGCTGCTTGTCTTGAGTGTAACGACTCGCACGTGTCCATCTTTCCCAGGGTGCAGAAGCTGTACTCGACCCATAGCCCATTTACCCGGAGGCGTATTTTCTTCACGAATGAGGACGACATCGTTGATTTCTAGATTACCTTTTGCGGTTCGCCACTTAGTTCTAGTTTGCAGTTGTTGCAGGTACTCCGATGACCATTTCTTCCAGATACTCTTCGTTATAGCTTGGACGAGTTGCCAACGAGTCTGTAACGTCGTAGAGTCTGGATCCGTGTGAGGCCTTGATAAGATAGGTGCTCCTATCAGGAAATGTCCAGGAGTTAAGCAGTCATCGTCTGAGTTCTCTGTTAATTGGCATAGTGGTCTAGAATTAAGGCACGCCTCTATTTGACAGAGCAAAGTAGAGAACTCTTCGTAGGTAAGGCGTTGATCACCTATAACTCTTTTCAAGTGGTACTTTAGACTCTTCACCGCCGCTTCCCAGAGGCCACCTGCATTGGGCCATGCCGGTGCATTAAAATGCCACCGAAGATTCATCTCGCTGATGTTGTTAAAGAAGTCAGGGTTAAGGCACTGGATGATTTCCTTGAACTCTTTCTTCATGAGTCGATCAGCACCCACAAAGTTTCTACCGTTGTCACTGTACATGTGACCGGGTGATCCGCGACGAGAGCAGAATCGACGAAATGCACCTAGAAAGGCGGCCGTACTCAAGTCTGAAACTAATTCCAGGTGGACTGCTTTCGTTGATAAGCACACGAAGACAGCCACGTATCCTTTCACCGTTTTTATCCCGCGGCCTTTATTGGCTTTCATTTCCACGTGTCCTGTGAAATCGACTCCAGTATGTGTAAATGGTCTTGACGGGGTGACTCTAGCTCGGGGTAAATCGGCCATAATTTGCTGGTTAACTTCGTTGTTAAACCGTCGACACTTCACACACAGTCTCAGCTGTCGTTTCACAGTCCTGATACCGCTGACAACCCAGTATTTATCCCTGATATAGGATAATGTTAAACGGGGTCCTCCGTGCAAAGTTGTTATGTGAGCCTGGTTGATAACAAGATCAGTAAGTCGGCTGTGGCTTGGTAGTATGATAGGGTGCTTCGCCGAAATGTTTATTCTGGCGTGTTGTAACCGACTCTCAATAGACCGTTTTGGTCCACAAATGGATGTAAACTGCAAATCTTGCTTTTTGAGTTTACTTGTTGCTTACGTTGAATATCTTGCAATTCTTCATAAAATTCTAGAGCTTGCACTTCTTTAACAATTAAATAATATGCGTTATTTATTTCTGATGACGATAAAAAATAATCATGTGTTGAAATATGATTGTCACGACTTCGCACGATGAAACGTGATACCCAGCATATAGTTCGTACAATTCGTGTCAGTGAACTATGGTTTTGCAGTAATTCGCTTATAAATGTTGTGTTATTTTTCGCTAAAGTTGTGTTCACACTAGTGAGTGTCTTTATTTCAATGGTGGGGGCGTGGTATATCATCTTAATTGAATCTTTTTTGTCCAAACCTTTTAGCCATTCTGGCCCTCCCCACCTTAACGAATGATGTAGCAATTGACGAGCCGTTACTCCACGTGTTGCGCAATCGGCTGCATTTTCTTCCGAGCAGACGTGATTCCAGAATTCTGCTGGGATGACTTTCGTTATCTGTTTCACCCTGTTAGCTACAAATGATTTCCATCTAGATACATTCCCATGTAGCCAGCCTAGGACTATAATGGAATCTGTCCATGCGTGAAGAGACATTTCTTTGTTTCCCAAGGAATCGGTAACCTTCTTCACCAGCTGTGATAAAAGTAGCGCTCCACAGAGTTCCAGTCGCGGTAGTGTTGTTTTCTTCGCAACTGGTGCTAACTTTGTTTTTGCAGCGACGATTCTTGATGTGTATTCACCCTTATGATTGTATGTCACTAAGTAAATAACGCAAGCGTAAGCTTTGTCTGACGAATCGCAAAATGCGTGTAATTGACATTTTGTTTCCATGCTGCCTAAATAACGCGGAATGCAGAATTTGTCGATGCAGTTGATGTCTTGTTTGAGTTTTTGCCAATTATCTTGCATAACATTAGGTAGCTCTTGATCCCAATTTGTTTCTAAGGACCATGTTTCTTGAAATAACAGCTTTGCTCTGATTGTGAGTGGTGATAGCCAACCAAGGGGATCAAATAATTTTGAGATATCTGACAATAGTTGCCGTTTGGTAATGGCTGCGCTAGTCTCAGGAATCGCTTGGCCTTGGAACATGAAGGTATCTGAGGATGGAGTCCATTGTAAGCCTAGAGTCTTTCTGGATTCAAGACACTTAAATTCGTAGGGGCTGTTCAATTAATCCGTTGCTAACTCTTGCAGGAGTTCCGGTTTATTGCTTGACCATTTTCGTAAATTCATACCAGCACTCTGTAGCATCTTGATAAGCTGACGTTGTAACTCTTTTGCTTCATCCACGGAGCTATGTCCACTTAACAAGTCGTCCATGTAAAAGGAGGTCTGTACGGCGGAAGCTGCTAGCGGGTATTTTTCAGCGTCATCAATCGCGAGCTGTTTGAGTGTTCGCATGGCCAAAAAAGGGGCCGCTTTGGTTCCGTACGTTATAGTGGTTAAGTGATACTGACTCAATTGATTTTCCATTGAGTCTCTCCAAATGATTGATTGTAAGGGCTGATCTTGCTCTCTTACAAGAATCTGACGGAACATTTTTTCAATGTCCGCAGTGATTACTACTTTATGTTGTCTCCATTTGATTATAAGTGTTAGCAAATCTTGTTGTAAGTTGGGCCCACAGTACATAACGTCGTTCAAGCTGTGACCCGACGTCGTCTTGGAGGAAGCATTAAATACTACTCTCAATTTTGTGGTAGTAGAGTCGGGTTTCCATACACCGTGGTGTGGAAGATAATACACCTGATCAATTGTGTTTCCAACTTGGCGCATGTGGCCCAATTCTTGGTACTCACTCATAAATTGTTTGTATTGTTTTGAGTATGATTTATTTTTAGAAATTTTTGCTTCCAATTGATTGAATTGCGCAATCGCCTTGAACTTTGAGGATCCGAGTTGTTGCTCAAAACCTGGCATCATGGGTATCCCTGATTTGACTGCGCTGTGGACGTATGGGAGCTCGTGACAGCTGCGGCTTGTGGGTGTGTTTCACGAGTCTCATGAAGGAGAGTGTTGTGGTCCGCGTTACACCTTTTACAGCGCTTTGAGTTGATGCACTCAGTGTCGGGATGATAGTAAAGGCAATTTTTGCAGTATTGGCTCTTTGTTACCAAGGCTAATCGTTCGCTCTGGGTCATTTTCAAGAATTTCCTACAGGTAAATAGAAAGTGACGCTTATCGCAAACAGGACAGTTTGGACCCTGAGTAGCTGCCACTTGATATTGATTCCTGTGCCGATTTCCATAACTGACAGGTTTGCTACCCTGTTGAACTGATCCCCGCTTAGAGGGTTGCTGCGTTGCGTTTGATTCCTTCTCTCTTCGATGTATGGGTTCCAGGGCTGTAAACTTGTTTTCAAGGAACGCCATAAATTCAGTCAGAGATGGTAGCTCCCTGGGTGATTCGCGAGCCTCCTTGTAATCCCTGTAAGTCTCCTGGTCCAGCTTCTTACTGAGAAGATGCACTAGCAACGGATCCCATGTATTGGTATTCACCCCAAGATTGTGTACTGCGTGAATACATTCTGTGGTGGTGTCATATAGTCGCTGTAGTTCATATGCCGTCTGTTTGTGAATAACAGGCTGATTTAGGAATATCTCTATCTGATTTGTAAAGAGAACCTGCGTATTGTTGTATCTATGCGTTAAAATTTCCCAGGCTGTATCGTAATTATCCGCAGAAATATGAAGATGCTGAATAAGGCGCTCGGCCTCTCCCTTGACTTTTCCTTTCAAGTGTTGCATCTTCTGAGCCTTGGTGATTGAGTTGTTATCGTGGATGGCTTCTGTGAACAAGTCACAGAATGTTGGCCATTGCGTGTATTTTCCCGTAAAAATAGGAATTTCTATCTTTGGGGTCGCGTTCTGAACATGAGCCATGGACGATATCTTCTTGTTCAACGAACGTTTGATGTCTTTGTAGATGGATTCATGCTTACAAAATTCATCTTCGTATGATATATCTCCGCCTTGAAGTATGTGGTCGATTCGCAGATGTAATGAATCAATGCTGTTCCACTTGGTCTGAATATCCCTAAGCTCGTCTTCAAGTTCCCACCTTTCGGATATTGCGTCCACGTTAATACTCTTTACTAACCTGTTCAATGCTCTAAAGTTTGTTCTCTGTAAAGCCAATAGTTCCATGGCTTCCGTGTTCGACTGTGTTCCTTTTTCTCCTGAACCGAATGAAGATAGAATATTTCGGATATACTGATAGAGGTCCTTACATTGTTGATAGTAATTAAGCTCAAAATATTTGGGTTCCCTATCTGGATGTTCGGAAAGTTTGACGTGATTTTGTTCGAACTCTCCCCAGAGGTTATCCAACGTCTCAATCCTCCGTTGTATATAATCCGGAGTCTTCATCGATAATGGATCTTTACCAAAGTTGATTTTTATTTTATTTATATTTTCCAATATCTCCACTTGACGAGAGCTTAAAGCAGCCATAGTGATAAAATTAAGGAACAATCTTACTTGAAAACCGATGAGTTGAACCAACTTTCCAAACGCGTACAAACAGATGTGGTAGCACATCATGTAAACGTACACGAAGCACTCCTGGGCTTGGTGGACTTGTGGCTTGGTGTTTCAAATGCACAAAATGACGACTAGATTTTTCCAACCTGTAATCGAAAGAATAATAATCCGTAGCAACCTTATTACTAGGCCTCCGCTGTCCATGT
Organism: Antitype chi; assembly: GCA_947359405.1. Lineage (NCBI taxonomy): Eukaryota > Metazoa > Arthropoda > Insecta > Lepidoptera > Noctuidae > Antitype > Antitype chi. The sequence goes on from OX375808.1 coordinate 24,416,677, forward strand.
ATCTGTCTGTCAGCGAGCTGTGTCTTATGAACTTTAATAGGTAGACAGTTAAAAATGTGTGCATTTCTACTGCCGCTATAACAACATATAATAAAAATAAAATAAACTTAACTCACATTAAAGAGAGACCTAACAAGAAAGGTGATATTTCGGCATTTTTTGCCTTGTGGTACGGAACCCTTCGTGTGCGAGTCCGACTCGCACTTGGCCGGTTTTGCATACTTAATATTATTATAGGAAAATATCTTACTCTTATCACTTTTGTGCGCTAATGTAGTTTTCTTAACGATATTGGATAGCATTCAAACTGTGCCAATTGTTTAATATGTAATTCCAAAGTCGTCGAATCGCTCACAAATAAATTAAATTCGTGCGAATAGAATATAAAAAATAAGGTAAAAAGTGTCAATTCGCCCGTTTTTGACGAGTAAATTCATCTGAATCGACCAATAAACCAAAGTAAAATAACCCTTTGTAAGACTCGGGTAGTGACAATGAATTTTTCCGCTTTAACTGTCTATCCATGAAATCATTGAACACGTAAAGTTTCCAAGATTTATGCTTATTCTTTTTAATTTTAGACCAAACGTTAAACAATTTGTAACCCATACAACTTCAATCTGTAACTTAAACTAGTAAGGTGTAAATTCCCTTGTGGAGGCAGCGGGATAGTTTTAAAGGCAACCAGTGCCAAGCCTTTGTCGTGGGCTGGCTTCCTGATGGATGAAACTAATCTATTATTCTGTCTGGCTTATAAGTCCGGATCCGTCTGCCATTAATACAGTTGTCTCAGGATCGTTCAACATCGGGTGACATCGGGCAACATCGTGCGGCATCTTGCGGTGTCGTGCGACTCGCCTGATTGATCATCGTATCGTGTGGATATTTTAAAATTAATTGCCTTCGTGTCTTGTTGGATTAGGAAGATGTATTAATGTTGCATCTGTGCAGCTCGGTGAAATACTTTTTTGTTGCATGTCTTGGGAGAGCGCATCTGGAGCAGTGGAATTAATTTACTTTGGAACGCTCCGTGTGGCTAAACAAATGAAAAGCAAACAAGTTCCCTATTTGGAAGCAATACATCTATTTGTGCGTTGCATTTCTAATTAGAACTCGTAGGAACAGGTTTGTATGTAAATATTTCTACCTGATAGTGTTTAGTTCTTGGGCGGAGCAACTCCGTGTCCTCGTGGAGGCGATCTGTGGCGGCGATCTCTCGCATCCGGCCCTGGTCCAGGCCATGGTACGGAGCGAGAGTGCATGGTTGGCAGTCACCTCCTTCTGCGGTGCAGTAATTCTCGCGAAGAGGGAGGCAGCGCATGTGAGGGAGAGGCAATATATGCGCCCTCACGGCCATAGTCGCCGCGGGAGACGCCCTGGGCGTCGGGAATTCCAGGCTGATTCCCGGCCACCGTAGGCGCGGGCTTGCGGACGGCGAGTAATGGGTAGCTCGCTGTCCTGTAAGGACCAAGCCCGGGTCAACGGCGCGTTGTGTTCCACGCGCGCCTCAAAGAGATGTCAGCATCAACTGGTGAAGTCCGCAAGGGCCGATGCCTGCCAGGGGTGCGGGTTGTTCGAAAGAGATACCGCGGCCCCTGGCACACAGGCAACTGAGAGAACACGGGTGGGTTTTAGTCAGTAAAAGTCTGACACGCTCTCCTGCTCCACCCAGAGCGGGAGAAGTTATTTGATGATTGCCCACCCAAAAAAAAAAAATGTGTTCAGTTTACAGTGAACGTAGCTGCTTTTTTAAGTTTTGACGTTTTAGTTTTTCGCAAATAGATAAAAATTCAAATGAACGTAATAACAAATGAATGAAAAAACAATTAACTACAGCACTCACGCCAGTTAAATTATCTAAACGAATGCGTCGCTTGGACGTGACGGTCACCTGTGACCGGCTGCATAATCAATGCGATCGTGTCCGCCGCTGTTGATCCCACCCGTTGGCTAATATAAAATATTTAGCGCACCGATTGCCTGATTGCGCGAGCCGCAACGCCTGACCGCGCCAAATGAATGCGTTATTGTGGGGCCGCACACCGGGCCAGCTATCACCAGACTAATCTGAAGTTTTTTTTTATTTATTTGAATAAGAATAAATAAATTAAACTAACTAACTAAACAAATAAATACAAAAAAACACGCTTTAAAAACCAAAATAAAAAAGGAGAAAATAATTTAATTCAATTAAAAAGCGTGGGGTGCTTGACATTAATTGATTATAAAAATACCTCAAAAAGCACCCCACGCTTTTTAATTGAATTAAATTATTTTCTCCTTTTTAGTTTGGTTTTTAAAGCGTGTTTTTTAGTTTTTTAAACTATTATTCATTTTAATTTTTTTAGTTCTGCTAGCTACAAAAACGTGTTTTTTTTTCCTTTTTTTTCATTTTTTTATATATTTTTTTTCATATTCCTGACAGCAAACCCTTTCATTTGATACCCATATCATAGGGGTGGATTTCAAACAGCCAGTCCGCCATCTTGGGGAGGCCGCCATATTGGATTTGTAATGACGTTTCTTAGCTAGTCATGTATTGTCATCAGACCTAATCGAAGACCGGAAAGTGGGTCAAATTAAGATTCCAAGATTTACTTACATACGTATAGCATATGTGTGAGCACTATGTCCTTATTATATAGCTAACATTTACAGGGTACGTCTTTCATTGACTTGAATGTGCCCTGGCAGCTGAGAGTATGTCATGCTCACCCAAATGTCTCGCTGGTGGTGGCGTGTATGTTGGATCATTAAGTTCCCTTCAAAATGGTTGAGCTGAATGGTGCTGATCCATACATCATGTTCGTGAACGGGCGCCGCCAGTAGGGACTGGTCATCTCTTAGCTCCCACGGCTTATTTTAATTTCTAAATTGTTATTTTATTTTTGTTTTAATTACGGACGCTTTTAATGTGCACGTCTTTTTACATCGTTCTCACATTGATAATTTCAACATAATGATGTAACCAACTGTTTGTAATAATATCATGATTTTAAAAGAGTGTCCATGGAGTTTCTTGCCCGTTCTTCTCCATAGGTACCTACGCTTTGGAATGGGCAACTAGCTTCATCTTTCTACCTCACCGACCTTGACAATTCAAAAGTGCCTGAAATTGGTTTATTTGAAATAAATGCTTTGAGTTTTGAGTTTTTTTTTTTGATAGTTAGTTAGAAGTGAAGCTAATATAGCGTGTAAAAACAGAAGGACACTTAGCGTTGAAGTATTCTTCCACATTGCTGTCATCAGGAAACGTGCCCAGAAGACCGGCAGCATTGCCACGTTGAATGGCAATGCTAATTCTTTGGCCAAAGAATGACCCAGCCTTCTGGTCACGTGATTTTTTTTAACGTCGCTACTATTAATCTGTACTAAATCTGCCAGACTATGTTAGGAAAGTATAGTGAATTAGTTCTGACGAGTAGCATGTTTAGCGCTCCGCTTCATTAACATTAGTAGAGTCAAACAATATTTGTCTTTTTGCTGTAGTGGACTGCGATAGACTGAATAACAAAATGCACTTATTGTATCTAGCCGCAGCAAAGTGAAAATAAAATATTCGTTGCGCCAGACCCGATCAGACACACTTGAATGCTTTAGATATTTTTCATGATGTATGATTACGCTATTCATCCACATCTTGTCCCGATGTATTCGCCAATGTATCGCTTCGTGTGTGCCCCACCCGCGGCCGCACGTGGGCAGTGGGCACTAATTCGCGTCGCCTCGTAATGCGCCGGATCAGTTGCGGTGCGATCATTTGACGCTCGATGCGCTCCGATATTGTTTTGCAATTGAATTAGCTATGCACAAAGACTCTTGCGACTATTATTGGCCATTAAGCTAAATGTTTTGAAACTAGTAAGGATGGAGATACAGTAAATTTTTAGAATCGCAAAATATTTACAGATATCGATGTCATCGCCTGTTGGACTGTAGAGGTCGGATAACAGTCGCTAAAATTCTGGTGCATCTGCTGATATTGGAAGTCACGCCGGATGGTGGGGCTCACTTAATAAATAAAACGACATAATGATAATGCCTTAAAAGTTTTGGTTTTTGTTTCTTTGATCCCCGCTATTTGTGCAAGTATGAGTTAATTTAGTTTAAACGTGAAATGGAAAGAAAATAAAGAATTATTCATTTCTCTCACAAACTGCATGTTTCTCGGAAGCTAGAAGCAATATTTTTGCATAAAATCAGACTGCCAGTCTGTACTGTACTGATATTAAACTCCACGTGCTTTTATTACACCGAAATATTCTGTGATCGTGTGCTCCAATAAGAGCTAATATCAATAATATCTAATATCAAGGAGTACTTGAGAGCGCGTCCTCGTCAGTCGTAACCACAAACCACGTCAGTAGAATAATAACGCGTCTCCACTCATGCTCATAACACACACGTTACGTCATTACGTGCGGCTCCGCACGCCTCCGCACGGAATCGCACGCCACCGCACGACTCGGCGCTGTGCGCTGCGGTTGCGCGTAATTGCCGCTTAATATACCCCGCATCGACACAAATATGAGCTCCGTTTGGTCGTGGATTACGGTTTTAATTAACGTTTGTCTCTATTCAAAAGTTTAATAACGGAGCGGAGCTTGAGAGGCGGAACAAACTGCCGCTGTTACCGCATGCAGCTTTAAATTGCGACGAGCGATTCACTTGATACTTAATGTTAATGTATAGATTTCATAACGGGAATTTCGTGTAATTTGATTGCATGAATTTAATCAACCTCCCCTTTTCGTAACAAAGGTATCTCAAATTCGTTCGTGGATATACTTATTATCTGTGTCTAAGTCTTGAGTCTTTTATCAGCAAAGCGATGTAATACGACTTAAAAATGAAAAATCTCCCAGCAAAGCCAGTTCGTTTTCAAACGTTATTTTCAGCATGACTCGTCGCGCGGATTGTTCCAAAAATGCGGTAGTCAGTGGTGCGGGTTCGAGTCCGGCCGCGGGCCTGGACCGGCGCCAGGAACTTTAATGCCATTATTATATCGCCGCGAGCCCGATGGGTATCCCTCTACGTGACGACTCTCTCTGATGGCCTACATGCATCTACCCATCACGGCCCATCAAACTTTTCGTCATGAAATGATTGATAGTGATTGTGAGTGTCCAATGTTTGTGACTGGTCACGTGGTGTTATTGAACTTAACGTTTTTTAAACCACACACCACCTAGGAGCAAAGAGTATATTTTAGTACTTAATGATCTCAAATCAAATCAAATCAAAATATTTTATTTCACATAAGCCTGCATGGGCACTTATGAAACGTCAGAAGCTAGGTGCACGGTTCCAATTTGTCGTTTCCTATGGAGAAGAGCCGGCAAGAAACTCCACGGTTACTCTTTTAAAAATAATTGGCTTTTACAATGTTTTCAAATTACAGTGATAATAGGTATGGGAGGACAGTGCAGACCAGTCAATAAGTACCAGGTACTTAGAGGAATGAAAATACAGAATAGAAAAACGTCTACAAATCTAGTCTCTAAGGCCTACAACGTTCTCTCATTCAAAATATGTAAAAGAATCTACCTATATAAAATGAATCTATTTGAACCAAGTGACATGATTTCGATGAAAATCACTGAAAATAAATAGTAGGTAGTAAAATTGATGTATAATGTCAAAATAATGACGAGAATATGTCAGACATTGTAAAAAAAAAAAATAATAATAAAAAGAATAAAAATTAACATTGCAATTTGGGAGCAGTTAATAGACTTTCACACGGTTTTGCTGTTAATGAGGTACCAGGGAAGCCACATGTGCAGAAGGAATTAATGCCAAACTTCCCTGTCTTCAACGTAGTCTTTTATCTTATAATATGCTTTTTTGATAAGGACACGTTTGATGTGAGTTTTAAACTTTCCATCGCTAAGTTCTGTAACCGACTTTGGCAACTTGTTATAGAAGCGGATACTGTTTATTAGAAATGACTTGCTAGTTTTAGTTAATCTAAATTTTGGAATCACAATTTCATCTTTACTACGTGTATTTAGATTATGGAAATCGCATCTTTTTTTGAAAAGACCTAAGTTTTTGCGAACATACAAGATATTTTCTAGAATATAAAGAGAAGGCAGAGTAAGTATATCAATTTCGTTGAATTTGTTTCTAAGAGACTCGCGAGGCCCCATTTTATAGATTGCGCGGATTGCCCTCTTTTGTAAAATAAAAATTGAATCTACGTCCGCTGCCGATCCCCACAGCAGAACGCCATAAGACATAATACTGTGAAAATAAGCAAAGTATACTAACCTAGCTGTGGCTACATCAGTCAACTGCCTTATTTTTCTTACTGCGTAAGCAGCTGAGCTTAATCTGCTTGAAAGCGCTCTAATGTGGGCACCCCATTGCAATTTTGAATCTAAAGTAATTCCCAAAAATACAGTTTCCGAAATAGCATCTAGTTTCTTGCCATCAAGTTTTAAATTTAGACCTACTTGGGGTACATTTGGTAGCGAGAACTTAAGACATTTAGTTTTGTTCGCATTGAGTAAAAGATTATTAGCAGCAAACCATTTCGATAGAACAGCTAGGCTTTCGTTGACATGTAAGACATCCGTATCTTTTCTATCTATTCTAAAAATAAGAGAAGTGTCATCAGCGAATAAAATTATATCCGAGAAGTTAGCCATCAGATAGGGAAGGTCATTAATATAAACTAGAAATAAAAAAGGACCAAGAATTGAACCTTGAGGCACGCCCATCCTAACTAGAGACCCCGAGGATGTCGCCCCGTTAACGTTTACTTTTTGCTGCCTGTTTGATAAGTAGGAAAGTACAAGATCAGCAGCTTGTCCACGAATTCCGTAGTGGTGTAATTTACAGATCAGTGTATTGTGGTCAACGCAGTCAAACGCTTTTGAGAGGTCACAGAAAATGCCAATCGCATCCTGAGAACTCTCCCGGGATTCCAAAATGTGACTGATGAGTTTTACTCCCGCGTCAGTCGTCGACCTACCTTTCGTGAAACCAAACTGTCGACTATGTAAAATCCCATTTGAGTTAAAATGTGACAACATCTGGTCCAGCATGATTTTTTCATAAATTTTGCTCAATGCTGGAAGCACAGATATAGGTCTATAATTAGAGGGATCACTCTTACTACCCGATTTGAAAATTGGTACTACTTTACTATGTTTCATTAAGTCAGGAAACGTACCGCTGTCTAAACATTGATTAAATATGCCTGTTAGGACAGGGGCAATTGTGTCAATGATATTTTCAATAACCTTAACGGAAATCCCCCATAAGTCTTCAGTGTTTTTTTATGTTAAGACTTTTAAATGCTGTTTTAATTGTGGCAATAGAGATGGGTTTGAATTCAAAACTTGGAATGTCCTTACTGAAGTTTTCTTTAAGAAGAGATTCAGCTAATACAGATGATGAGGGGAGACATTTCGTAACCTCTATTGGGATGTTGGTAAAGAAATTTTCAAGAGTCTCCGCAACTTTTAACTTATCTGAAATGGTTTCATTGTCAATTTTCAGAGCTAACTCATTCTGATCTCGTTGTTTTGTGTTTCCAGTTTCTTTGTTAATTACCTGCCACACAGCTTTTATTTTATTTTTAGAAATACTAATTTTGTTACTTATTAATTTAGATTTAGCTTGAGCACAGACTCTTTTGAATATCTTAGAATAGTTTCTTACATAATTATGAAAGGCCTGATCTGAAGTCAATGACTTTTCATTATACAAATTATATAAGATGCCTCTGCTTTTTCTAATGCCAGCAGTGGCCCATTCACTAAATTTTGGTCTAGTAGTGATTGTAACTTTTTTTACAGGACATGCTTTATTGAATTCTTGGCATACTGTAGAAAAAAGTGTGCCATAGTTTACATTGGGGTCTTGTGAATCTAAAATTGCTATTGAGAGATTGCTAAGAACATTATTATTAAACTCTATTGATCTCATACGATAATCTCCCTTTTCTGTTTTTGCGATGCCTTATGGAAACTGGAATAGAGGCATGGGGTAGCAACTTGCGCACGCCAACCAGTACCATGCGCTGTGCCTGTAGCCGGCTTGTGTGGACACCCTGACACCCTCCGACAGATGGCGCAGCGAGGACCGGACTGCTTTGCCGTGCACTCCGAGAAGAGAGCGATGGCAATCATAACGTGACCGACCACTCACCTCTATACATACAGTAAAAGGGTTGGATAATAAGGGTTGACCCAGCATTCCGATTTGGATTACGTACTTACTGAAATAAAATGGGTAGTATATTATTTTTTCTCAAAATCGATCAAATTCCGCAATTTGATCATTTCAAATGTGGCATTGTGTGCGCAATTTTAATGTAAATCTAGCTGTTCGTGTAATATGACGAAGTGAAGTTGTCTAGTACCTCCGCCAGTCCGGCATTACGTCTTGCTCCGCTCAATAGGCCTCTCTTGAATCAGTGATGTGAGGAAGTGCCCCTCGCATGTGCCTCTGCGTGTAAATTCATGTATGTACCGACTTACATTAAATATGCATAGGTTTCGCTTTACTGCTAGAATTGCATATAAGTCTTAAGTTTATTTTCCTCATTTCGTATTCTTGAACGAAGTACCAATGGTTTTTCTGTACAAATAAGTTACGCTCATTTTACATTGAAAACAATCGTTCGGATCTACTCTAGTCAACGTATTACCGGTTAAATGACCCATTTTTTCATATAGTTTCTTACGATTTACCTGCGGTTATTTATGGCTATCGTTTCCTTAGATCCGTGATTAACCTATGAAGTGAAAAGTGCTGGTGTATCAAAAAGTATATCATTGAAATGGTCCGTAGTGCCGATCCCGGGGCCGTTGTGGTGGCAAAATTGATGCGGTCCGTCCGGATATTAATATCCGCACCGACGGATGTGCGCGGATATTACGACTGCCACTAACTATGTCGCGACAGAAGGTCAAACCGACGTGAAAGTGATCTAAAACAACGTATGTTTACCAGGATTCAACTAAATCAGACTGACTCTTCACTTGAAAAGATTATTTTCAGAGAACGAGCAATAACATCTATTACCGTGCCGTCTTAAACATACCAACTCTGTTCAATAACCTGTTAGTCATTTCACACCATTTGCAGCACTGATTATGTTTCGCTTAGTTTTAAGTGTATTCGGTTGAATGAACATAAAATTTAAATATTTTATTCTAGAACCAAACCCGATTAGAAAAATCATTTTGAACACAAATAGTATGGACTTTCTGCGCACATTTTATATCGTGCGGACGTATCCGCTAGCCACCGCATAGTCTCAACCCCGGAGAAACATAAATACACGCCGTTTGAGTTGACCGTACTCGTGTGAATTGATAGCTGCATGAATATTGAACTACATCGCCCGGTTCGTGCACACTACGCGCCTACACAGACATTCCGGCGCAAAAGAAATCACACGCGTGCACTACTATATAGTCTTATAGAGCAATTCAGAATGGAGACGCGATTCTGCTTGTACTTGCAAATCGCGGGGTATGTCGAGGGTTAGGATTCCGTGACGGCAGCGGGGGAGGTCTCACTTGCGCGATATTACACTCTTTAAAGCCGATTCTTTGTTTGTAGATGCGGCTTTGGGCGATGTGTATACGGTTCAAGTTAATACGGCTTGCGGTTCCTTTGTATACTTTGCAGTGCTTGCTTTTATTCCAAGCGGCTTTTCAGAAATATTGTAACTCACTGCGCTTATGATATTCTCGATATAAAAACTGTAATTTTATTGCGTAACACTCGAAATAACAATAGTTTTTAGTTTGAAATTCAATAATATTTATTGCGTTATTAGTATTGTTGAGCAGATGAAATTAGTATTTCGTTAAACTGTTAAAATCAAACACCTTGTTTATTCCGGTAGATCAAAATCTCCCTTAGATCTCCCGTATAATCCCGTATTCAATGTCATTCAGGGAAGAACTAGAAAGAAGAGTTACTGACAAAATGAGAGATTTCAATAATAATGTGTAAGGTGTGTTTGACCTAGATAAGTTTGCAATGCAAACAGTAGGGTGTGCTTAGTATAGACGGTACACAAACAGGGTCTGATTGCACCGACCGCGGCCGGCCCCACACGGGCACACAACGACCTTCGCCCGCTGATTGCCGTTCACTGTGATTGCTCGTGCGACGGGTGCGTGCCAACCACTGGATAGCAGGTGTCTTGTGAACCATAAGAAAATGTAGGCACTTACTTACTTACGTTTAAGATAACCGTCATGTCAGATTAATATCTCTGGCTCTCCCGCAGAGCTAGCAAGCGATATATTTGTTGTTTAACCATAATTCGGAAATGCTCAGTTTTCAATATTTATTTTACAATGTAAACAAATTTGAATCGCAACATTTCCCTAGCTACCAATTAATCTCTGAGAATTAGTGGCATCAAGTAGGAGTTATGTTGCCCGACAGAATTAAGAGCTGAATAAAAGCAAATAACCCGCCGAGCTGACTTTATTTCAATCTGTTCACGTACAATATTATTTTCATTTGCGTTAGAATATTGTGTTCAATTGTGTTACATCGGTGAGACGGGCCTCGATACAAAACGTTGCTGTTTTATTATCTACTATATTTAGGTACGTCTATTATGTTGCGCGTTTGTCTTCTTACATTATCTTTTATCTCTTTATTGAATTGTTGTCTCTCGGATTTGTTTTCATATTGCCTGCGTACTGTTTCACGAAACTTGTAAGTCAACTAAAGGAATAGGTAGCAAATATTTTATAATCTTTACGTATGTAGAATTTCCATCGTTCATTTTTCTATTCTCAGTGTTCCCAGGCCATTAATGACAATACTTCCCGTATTGTAATTAATCGGAGCTTCCGTACAGTTGCACGCATCTATACTGATACTGAATGACGAGCTTGATGAGCTTGCACAATTCCCAAGGGGCCTAAGTTTATCTTAAATTAACTGTGGGCTTTGTGGGCGTATCAAAGCGACCCTCTCTAGTCAGGAGATCACAAACGATTAGGTACGTGATCAATGAATTAGTAACAGACCGTAATCATATTATCTACTCTATGCAAAAAACCAAAATACATCTGGCGTAGTCCGCATAACACCGACGTTAACTGCATACCTCTTAAAGTTACTACAGACAAAGGTAACACTATCATAATTATATAAATAATGTTTTAAAAAACTAAAAAACACGCTTTAAAAACCAAACTAAAAAAGGAGAAAATAATTTAATTATATTATAATATGATAGTGTTGCCATTGTCTGCAGTAACTTTAAGAGGTATGCAGTTAACGTCGGTGTTATGCGGACTACACCAGATGTATTTTGTCTTTTTTGCATAGAGTAGATATGATTACGATTCATTGATCACTATTATTTATTTTCTATTTTTTAGTTCTGCTAACTACAAAAACGAGTATTTTTTTTTCCTTTTTTTCTCATTTTTCTATTTTTTTTTTAAATTATGGAGTTGTCATCGGTCCTCGATAAGTTTACAAAGTTTCAATGAAATCTGACCGTTTAAAGTGGGTCAAAATCGCGCTCTAAGGAGTCGGTTACATACAAACATACCAGTGAAGCTAATATAAAGCGTGTAAAAACACTCGAAGTAACCCAGCAGCACTACAGGGTCCGACTGTACTCAACGAGCAAGGAATGTAGACTCATTCCACAACTGAATTCAATTTGCTCAGAACAAAAGGTAGGGTACCAGTCAGATAATATTCATAAAGTCTTTTGAAATCTCATTCCCTTCAGCATAGCCTGAATTATATTACGACCGTTTTGTTTTAAAAAGGACGCTCCTTATACCTATTGTGAAGGTTACTTAATTGAGTTCTCGTCTGAGGACGTACTCGCTGAAGGCCAGAAGATTGGGGTGATGCCTATCTGAGTTAAGTAATCAATTACCATTTAAAGTGCGTCTTCCTTTGTGCCTAGATCGTTCTCTCGGGAACTAGATGTCGGCGGCACCTTATTAATATGGAAACGAGATGAAGATACAATGATTAAGTTCATTGTGAATATGTCAAAAGCAGCATCCAGCAAGTGTACAACTGTATAATAATAGATATTGTGGTTTGTATATTATACTGATGCTTCATTACCAAACTGGCTTCTGACCGCGATTTCGTCCGCGTGTTTCGGGCCCCACTCCTGCGTTGCATTTCTATGTTTAATTAGTATAATTTTTATACCTTGATATACATAGATGCGTTCATTTATATACGTATTAGAAGGATATGTATAATTATTAAATACAGTAAATAATGATTGACTTGTGTTTTCGCCTGCAGTCCACTGTACCTAGCGTACACACAGCGTCATTATGTGCCAATGCCAACCCCTCAAGTTTTAAAATGTTACACTATTTACAACATTGAGTTCGTTACGAAAAATCTAAAGAATACTTTAAAAAGAGTTCATTATTTCCTACTTGATATAACTTATTAATAACGATTTATCTACTTAAGGGGAATCTAGTCGCTGGCTCGAACTCACTAGTGGGCCTGGCTAAAATCACGCTGTCACACCAGGCTTCGTGTCTGACAGAGATAGTATCAGTGATGAGCAGTTAGACGCTAGTCTACATGCACAACGTTATCGAGTGAGATGCAGGATCATTTATAGTAAAAAAATCGCGAAAAAATTAAGAAAAGTCCTTTGGAAGATCGGGTTTTATGAAAAAGCACATGTATAAATCAATGACCAATAAAATTTATTGAACTTTTCGATAATTGAACTTTGTCAATACCGACTTGGTTTTGGAGATTTTACACATCTTTTATTACTTAAACACGCCCAAAGTTAAGTAAAATTAGCAAAAAAAATAATCTTTGTTGGCTCCTAACTTTTTAATCGGTTTTATTTTAGTATTCTGTTTCCGTACAGACAATATTAATAATGAGACAAAACGATATCATATTTTATTCTGGATGTGTCATGTCAGACAGTGGAGTAAAACACTCCCGAAGCTTGTATGCAAAAAATGTGGACTAGGTTCACCTTAATGTTTACTTATTTATGACATGTAGCCACTATGGGTGAAATGTATTTGTGTGTACTTATACAATGCCTGAAATAAAAATGATTTCATTTTTGTTTTTTATTTGTTTTTTGTTTCGACTTGGATTCGAACCATTGCATTACCGAACGTTGTTAGTAATACCGGCAGTTTGACGAACTAGCCAGCGCGATCATGTGCAATGCGATAATATTGTTATCGACTATCGTCCGAGTCACTTTATCTTTATAGTCTAGTCACTTTCTCTGTCTAATCGACATACTATGTTATTTGAGGGTATCCCTTAATTTAACTTACGTTTTCGTGATAAAATTAATCCCAACCCTCAAGTTATACTACATCGTTCACTTAAAATGTCTGTAAACGTTAAACGTCTGCAGAGACGAAATGACAGGTCACGTGAAATTTTGTTAGTTTATGTCAATCTAAAATATTTCTAGCGCTTCCTATTATTTTAGTTTGTGTCAGTTAGCAAAATATGTATAATAAGATTAACAATAGTCATCTGTGAATTATCAAATCAAATTGTAAAATATAAATCTTTGCAGTAAAGTGAGATCAAAGTTTTGTTAAATAATAGCAATAATACATTTTATGAAAGTATTTAGTTTTTCTTATTTTTTTTTATTCCTTACAAATACTGCTAAAAAAAAATACTTTATATAAAAAAAAAATAGAATGACAAAAAGCACATGTCCTGCCCAGGATTTGAACCTCCAATATTATGCACGGCAAGCGGCTTGAAAGGGCTTGAAGCGTCTTGAAACGGTAACCTATCATAAGTTCGGAAAATATTTTACCGAATTACATTTCACCTAAATTATTCAACTATTATCGTTATGTTTTTCTTTTCTTCATCGAAGTCATGTCTGCCACTGTAGCAGTTGACCTATTATCAATTGGATTTATTTCGTTACTCCGACGTTTTATTTTGTCGAAAAACTTTTTACCGAAGTTACACTTAGCCGAAATAACATTAATTCAAAGTATTGTTTCCGAACATTCACTATACCACTGTTTTTAATTACCATATTTTCATATCACCAAAAGCCTAGAAAGTTTGTGAACAAAAGTGGTTTTAAGTGGTCCAGTAAGAAGCATGCAAACTAGGATGCTTGCTTCAAGCATGCAGCATGCAAGCAGGCACGCAGCATGCAAGCAGGCATGCAGCGTGCAAACAGGCATTCAGCGTGCACGCAGGCATCCAGCGTGCAAGCAGGCATGCAAGCAAGCATGCAGCGTGCAAACAAGCAAACAGCAGGCATGCAACATGCAGCAAGCATTGTTTCTGTCACGGCTCCGGTGCTGCGGGGTTTGGACGGCCACACGCGAGCTTATCTTCGCACAAGAAGCTTCGAAGTGAGTACCCACATTGTCGTTGCGGGGGGGCTCAGTAGCCGTGGTCCGCTACCACGGTGAAGCGAAGAGGAACCCCAAGGTGGGGCCGCTCGTTAGGCTTTTGTCTCCAAGCCGACGACGTAGCGGGCAAAAAGTAGGTTGCGGTAAGGTGCACTGCAACTGAGGCGGGCCGCGATGTCGGATGGGAGGCATCGCGGCTGAGGGTTATAGGCTGCGGCGGAGGAGGAGTGCCGGTACTTCTGAATAGCGCTCTTTCCTTCCGTGGCCTGGACGGGGCCGCCACCGTTTGATGGCGGACGTGGTGGGGCCGCAGGGGAAGAGGAGTGTCGGTATAGCGTTGGCCGCTCTCCCTATCCCCTGCGGCCAAAAAGTGGTAGGCGGCGGGGCCACTGCGCTGACCCGTCGCAGGGGGACCAAGGGTGCCAAGGGTGCCAGGGTAGTTTGGGGCCCTTGTGCTACTTGGTTCCCGGGGTGGTCACGGCGTGCCATGTGTCCTGGTGCGCCGAACTGGTGGGGTCCGCAAGGGCCGATGCCTGCCAGGGGTGCGGGTTGTTCGAAAGAGAAACCGCGGCCCCTGGCACACAGGCAACTGAGGGAACACGCGTGGGTTTTAGTCAGTAAAAGTCTGACACGCCTTACTGCTCCACCCAGAGCGGGAGAAGTTATTTGATAATTTCGGCGAAATATGGTTCGGTAAAATAATACCTATGACACATGATGCTTCGATGATCTAAAAATATGTCAAATAATGCATATAGCAAACATATAATAGTTTAAAAAACTAAAAAACACGCTTTAAAAACCAAACTAAAAAAGGAGAAAATAATTTAAGTCAATTAAAAAGCGTGGGGTGCTTTTTGAGGTATTTTTATAATCAATTAATGTCAAGCACCCCACGCTTTTTAATTGACTTAAATTATTTTCTCCTTTTTTAGTTTGGTTTTTAAAGCGTGTTTTTTAGTTTTTTGAACTATTATTTATTTTCTATTTTTTAGTTCTGCCAACTACAAAAACGTGTTTTTTTTTCTAATTTTTTTTTTAAATTATTGAATTGTCATCGGTCCTCGACAAGTTTACAAAGTTTAAATGAAATCTGACCGTTTAAAGTGGGTCAAAATCGCGCTGAAAGGAGTCGGTTACATACAAACATACAAACAAACCAACAAACAAACATACAAGTGAAGCTAATATAAAGCGTGTAAAAAAAACTACCTTTTTGAGCGTTTTCAAGAAATCACCACCTTAATGGAACTGTGTGTACCTGGCACCACTGACCACAGGATTCGGATCGCTCTGTGTCAGTATTTGAGTTCAAACGGTTCAGTCTAACTGCGCGTAATTGTTGCTTGGGCTGCGCTTTGATTTGCGGTCAACAATGGCACGCCTGGCAGGTGCGTCACGCGTCCGGCATTCAGTACTGTCGCACGGCCGGACGGTACACACGATATTGTCCAGATGTTCCACACGTGTATAAGCTCCTTGTACCTGCGCGTGTTTTAATTTCTGAATATGTATACTTAGCAGCCGACTTCCAAAAATATAACACTACAAAGTGAAAACAAAACTCTAATTTCGCTTTGTAGTGTCTTTTTAAGTCAGTTGTTTTTTAATGTAAAAAAGTTGTTTATTTTTCACTTTTTGGTATGGATGGATACACACCACTTCGTTTACCACAACTTGCTATGTAAATAACAGTGACAGACAATTTTATAACATTATCAAGATAGACAAAGTAGATGAAAGATAAAACTACCCAAGCAAAGTTAATTCATTTGAGCGCAAACTTCCTTTACCAAATGAAAAAAATATATTAAAATCGGTCAAATATCGATGAACATACTTAAAAAGATACATAAAATGTTGGGTATTTAATCAACAATTTTTACCTACAAATCTTATGTGTCGCGCATCTGAAGGCACACGTCTCGTGTGTTTACTCTGGAAGAGATATTTACATTCAATATGCCGATGAGAAAATGACACAAACACAAAGCGCCCGATATTAAACACGAGAGAGAGAGTTTTATTTATTGAGAGTTTAAAACTGCTATCAGACATGTTTGCCGTCTGAGTCTACATTATTAAAATGTCAGTTGCAGTAGTTGATTCTTTAGATTAAAAATGGCTAACGTATAATGGATCCTGCATTATAGAGCTCACTCTCAGTCGACAAAACAGTGAGTCTCTCCATTCATAATGCTCGTGTTGTGGATATCATGAATTCGTAACGTGCGCATCATACTAGTCGTACGAAGCAAGGCAGCACCGGTAATGCGAGTGTGTTCTGCATTTACTTACTTACTTGCTGCTGGGAGCGACTAATGATAGACACGGAAAGAAAACAACGCGACTTCTACTACAACCATATCAAATGAAAGATGTATTGAACAGTACAGTCTTATGAGTGAACAATTTATGGTGAGTTGTGAGATCTTATCAATATCTTATAATTGAGTTCAGAAAGATGAATCCATAAGATATTGACTAGAGCTATCACCCGCACAATTCTAATCCCGAACTTTGACACAATCATAAGTCCAAGACAAAGAGCTAACTTCATAATAAAGCCGAGAATATTATGAACGTCTCAACTAAATTCAGATTCCGGAGAAAGCCGATCCAATTCCCGCGCAGCGGAGCATGAAGTAACTAATCTAATGAGTTAATCGTGTGCGAGGGTGCCGCGGCCGCCGCGCGCGCCTTCCGCCCTGGTAGCCGCTGCCAGTCCGCTGAGTTATGGCCCGGTTTATCATTCGCAGCACTGCACAAACCAGTTATTGAACAAGAGAGTTTACTACATCCCACGACCTACCTAGCTGCGATTGCTGGATTTAGAATTTAGCTTGGCTTTCAGAATCTTGGACAAAAATATATGGTAGAAATCTTCGTTTTTATTGCAAGTTCGCTCTATACGCGATGAGCACAGTAAAACGGCGTTTTAGTTTGAAAATAATGTGTGTGATAACTGGTGTATCCAAAGCATGACTATTCCTGCTCTTATTTCCTAATACTCGCTTTCTGTAAAGTTGATGACGAACTCGTGTTCCCTCAGTTGCCTGTGTGCCAGGGGCGACGGTATCTCTTTCGAACAACCCACACCCCTGGCAGGCATCGGCCCTTGCGGACCCCACCAGTTCGGCGCACCAGGACATATGGCACGCCGTGACCACCCCAGGAATGAAGTAGCTTAAGGGCCCCAGACGACCTCGTGTCTGGCACCCCTGGTCCCCCTGCGACGGGTCAGTGCAGTGGCCCTGCCGCCTACCACTTTTCGGCCGCAGGGGATAGGGAGAGCGGCCTACGCTATACCGACACTTCTCTTCCCCTGCGGCCCCACCGCGCCGCCATGAAACAGTGGTGGCCCCGTCCAGCCCACGGAAAGGAAAAGCGCTCCTCGACATCGCGGCCCGCCTCAGTTGCGATGCACCTCACCGCAACCTATTTTTGGTCGCTACGTCGTCGGCTTGGACGCAAAAGCCCTGACGAGCGGCCCCACCTTGGGGTTCCTCTTCGCTTCACCGTGGGAGGGTGACCACGGTTACTGAGCCCCCCCGCAACGACAATGCGGGAACCCACCTGTGTCACCCTATGTAAAATTTCTACATTTATAAATATGGTGTTCAATTTTACATAATAAGAATATCTTCTACCTATCTATCCTGTTCTATTCCAGTAAAGGTTTCTACGGGTTGAAGGTTATCATTGACACAACTTTACTTTGCCGAATGCTTTTATTTTACGATTTTCCCAGGAGTTCATCTAAAGTTTAGATGAACTCCCGGGAAAAATCGTAGTAGATAGTTTGGTTGAGGGTTTAGATTCTAAACCCTCAACGAAACTATCTCAATTCACGTTGGTTACACTAGAAAAGCAAATCATTTCACTGCTCTCGAATCAAAGCTACACTATTCAAGAAATAACAATTTAGCCGCTATGAGAGGCATGCAAGGATTCCAAGGCTCTTGACTGTCGGTACCAGGGGCGCAGAAATCATAGAATATTCAATATCTACGTTATTGTGTCCCGAACAATGCGGCCATAGACAGAAAACAATAATTGAAAGCGGCTCCTTGGAGCATCGGATGGCACTCGTGTCGATACATTGTTCCGCTGCAGCTGAATTGAATAAATTGCTTGAGAGTACTCCACTCTGTGCACCGCTTACAACAATGCAGTACAACTCTGTATGTTATTCGTTGTGTCGGGAATTGAAAATAGTTAAATACCATAAATTGTTTCCGATTTAATCTGAACAAGTAACGTTTTTGTTTAAAACATTCAACTTTCTGATGTTATGTTGGATCTCTGTGACTTAGGTATGCATTATTCTTTAGTAACCTAACTAATTTTGTATTTGACCATTTAAATCTTTCTAAACATTTACCTTGTTTGATTTTACGTTCTCGAAACTTATTACTAACACAGGAACCATGAAAACTTATGTCCTTTGTCTAAACAGTGTTATTACAAATACCTTAGCTATTATAACAGAACCTTTTCATATAGGAAGTTAGTAATTACGTGTGACTCCGGATCTATTAGTTGGCTTGTATGTAGGAGGTGGGTTTCGGTTTCGGTATCGACCCGACCCAGACTTACGAGTTGTAGATTTTGGGTGCGAACCCAGGCTGGCGCCTTACTCTGTGTAAATAATTTCATCACCACTGCTCTCGAAGCGTTGGTATCTACCAATCCGCACTGGGCCCGCGTGGTGAATTACGTACAGATGAGAGGAGGCCTGTGTCTCAGCAGTGGGCACATTATTGGCTGGTTATATTTATAGTTTAGATTAAGGGTTTATTGAGATCCTTGGGACTTTGATAGCTATGATTTGTTAAGCAGCCTATATTTAATTTTAAAATAGTATTAAGTGTTATCAATTATAATACATTCAATAGTAAAAATAAATGTTTTATTCTCATTTGGGGTTTAGGAATGAATAATTATAGATAAAGAATATATTTTCAGAAAGTACTCCTTAAGACCTTCATTCATTAGATATTATTAAAAAAATTATTAACTAAAACATTATATCCCCTATAAACCGCCTTCCAATTACACCTTGTTTGTCAAATTACGACGAGTAGTTTAGGAGTTATGAGCGAGCAGAGGAACATACATACATAGCCTGCTCAAATCAAAACTCTCCTGTGGCTTTGCCGTAGTCACGTAAACATCGTAGCACAATCAAAGCAGTACATCGAATAGTTTTGAAAAAGAGTGATTGCCAAAAGGTCCGGGAACAACTAAAGCCCGGATATTTTTAAAGTTTTTGTCTATCTGAATGTATGTTCTAGCAAACACTAACCGATAGATTCTGTTCAAATTTTCCGTAGATATTTCCTTTGATTCCTGATCAGTAATATATAAAGGCGTTCATTCATTCACTAAAATTTTCACAAGCAATGGGAAATTGCTAATGAAGGATGCGGACGTCGACCTTAGGATGAGCTAGTTGTCACTCGGACAGCATGTACATCGCGCGCCACCAGTCCTTCCTGGCTCTCCGTATATTTTGGCTGCTGAGACCAAAACTACAAATGTAGTATACAGTAGTATCTATATTGTGGTGTTTCACGTCTTCTACGCGAACGAAGTCGCAGCTTGTAGCCTACTTCCTACTGATATTATAAATGTGAAAGTTTGTATGTTTAGATGTTTGGGTGTTTGTTACTCAATCACGTAAAAATGGCTAAACGGATTCGGATGAAATTTGCACACAGATAGTTTAAAACCTGGATTAACACATTGGATACTTTTTATTCCAGTAGTACGTTCCTGTAGGATCATTTCTGACCTCCACGCGGGTGAAGCCTCCGGCAAAAGCTAGTTTAATATACAGGAACCATGCGCCCAGGTACATACCTTGGTACATACCTAGGTACATACCTAGGTACATACCTAGGTACATACCTAGCTACAAGCGACGAGAAGAATGCAGCTACCTCCTCGGTGCACCACAGTGACCTTACCGTGCCAGCTTCAGCCGCCACGTAACAGGCACTTTATCACCCGCGCGTGAAAAATAAAACGTGCGCCACAAATGAGTTCAGTGTCCGCCAGACTATGTCCACCCTCTTTCTGTGTGACCCTGATAGCATGTATGTTTCATAGAAAGTATCTGTTTATATTATGCAGCCTTTCATGGTAGGAATTTGGATTTAAGTTACGTGTTTCGGGTTGTCCCATCTGTGTTCGCCCCCAGTTCAAGAATTATCAAGATTGTCTTACACGAGATTAAAATGTGTTTAGTAGTCATTTTTATTTTTATTATTCTTTACTGCTGAATTGGCTTGCTTTTGACTTCGATCACGCCTGGCGGAAAGCGATTGATGTGGTCTATGATGGAACGTTCGGTTCACTGTACTTACTTGTGTAGCTCGCTGCACCAGCCTGTACGTACCTACGTACATTACTGTGCTGCAGTTGGCTTTGACTCAAATACAAATCGGACTACACGAAGTATGAAACTCGGAGCCGAATTCCAAGAACAGCTTTTGAAAGTAAGATGGACTGGAAAAAATCGAAATCCAGTCGGTTTGCTGTATTTCTGGACGGATGATGGTTGGTGTGAAAAGATTAAATTTTACGTAGTTTTCTTTGTTTGAATAAATCAATGTAGGGAGAAAAGAAACGATCAATATAGTAAGACAAGCCACGGTCCTGATAAATTGGCACCACGAAACATTCGGCGGAGTGATCACAACATTGTCTTGTAGTTAGAAATATAAAAATCTGTCACAGGAAATTGTCTATTATCCATCTAGACCAGACTGATACAGTCCCGGTCCATAATGGGTCTGCCCTGTACCTACAATATTATTATCTAGCTGCTATAATGAGTAATTTCCTCTAAATTTAAATGTTTGGTTGGCTGTTTTCCACATGATGTGTCCGCGGCACTTCAATATGCTCAGAATATGGCATTTTTCAATACATTTTACAAAGAAATTGCACAAATGATGTTCAACGATAACGCCATCCTGTCAACGTCATTCGAGCGCCAAAATAGCTTTCTGGCAGTGTACAGTTACACAAATCTATCATGACGATTCGTTATTATATTTTAGATTTATGACAAATCACGACCTGCAAAATAGGACGTTTCGTGCATGAGTGTTAGGTATCCGTTATTTTTTTCCAGTATTGCAATATTAGTATCAGTTTAAACTACGTTAGTTGTGCAAACAGCGCCTGCACTCACGTACAAGCCATTAGCTACTCTGAACTAATTACGAGTAGCCGCTGTCGCACGGTTCTCATATTACCATCCATGAGGTTTTTTCTTGTTTCAGTAAACGGCGTTGAAACGTTATTGCTGCAGTGATGTCTAGGATTAATCTATATCTATATTATTTTCGTTTATTCATTTTGCTACTATTTTGCTACTTATACATATACATTTTAAAATATTTTTATAAAACAAAGATAAAAAAAAAAACATTTAAAAATATATATGTCGCCGCGAGCGCGCCCTCTTGTAAAGATTATAATATAATCTTATGCGTAACTATTTATTATAATTGTAATAACACCATTAAGCCCGGTGCTCCTGCCCTTTGGAATATTATTATAACCATTTGCATGCATCAGTCTGTCTATTGGTTTTCTTAAGATCAACGCCATCTATTGGCCACGTTGTAATATAAAAGTCGCAGAGTACTGCTGGTTTGATTACTAGATGAATAACTATAAAACTAATTGATGCCTTAGTTAAAACTATAGTCACCATTAAAAAGGAATAATTGTTTTATTGTCTTTGGGCTTTCAGTCATTTGACACAGTACATTTGTTTATGATACATTGCTACCTACTGTGCCGAAAATGGCGCGGATTGCGAGTTTAATGATCAATAGCTGATTGTTATAATTTAATATGAGAACTAAATCAGTTTCAATCAAAATTTACACAATTGTAAATTTAAAATAATTGTATAACACAATTGTAAAATAATCTTGTTACTTTATCAATATAAAGTAACAAGATTATTTTACACACACATTTATTTGTGAATTCCTGTTGTTTGATTAAATTCCTTGAAAAACCGGATATGTTGTAAAGTAGTGATATTTACGTAATAAAAGTAATGACATTACTAATTAAACTGTCATCTTAAAACGCCATTGCATTGGCGATAACTAGCATTGTTTAATTATTAAAGAATTAACTCATAGCATTTGACTATTGTTAGTAAATTTTATAACACTTACTAAGTAATAAGATTCAGTACTGCTTTCTGTGCGATACGCAGTACTTCCACCCACTTGGGGAGATAGAAAATAATGGCGGCCGGACGGTATCGCGAGAAAGTGTGTAAAAAGGACTAAGATTATAATTGTGCATTAAGAAACCTCTGTAACATAATGTTTTGATTTAAAAGAGTGTCCGTGGAGTTTCTTGCCCGTTCTTCTCCATAAGAGACCTACTTAAGTTTTGGAATGGGCGCCTAGATTCCCTTCGTAACTCAAACTATCTGATTCACTGATAAATGAAATCTCCTAAGTGTCTGTAAAAGATTTAAGTGAAAATAAATGGTTTGAGTTAAGTGTTGTGTGTGATTGAAAACCAACTACCTAAATACCAACGAAGAATTACACCAGAGACATCAGAGACGGCGTGCATTGGGTTTCCCGCCGTCTTATATAAAATAGAGATCCGCCGGTATCAGGAGGAGGGTCCAAGCTACCAGTATTATTATTATTTCCTTTATTTAAACATAATTATACACATACAAATTACATGTTTAAATATTAGAATATATAATACATGTAAAAACATTTAAAAATATAAAGTAATATTATTATTCGTTTATTTTCTTTCATACATATTAAGTAGATTTTTAAATATTTTTACAAAAATCATTATAAAAGAAAACATTTAAAAATATAAAAAATAGTGGCGCATCGGCATCAAGAGAGAGAAAGGAACCTCCTGACTATGCGTGCTGTGTCTAGGAGTACTGCTTTCTGAATCAAGCTCTTGATCCAGCCGCGCAATGAGAGCCTCCTGAGGTGTTGGTTGAGGCTCTTAGCTATAAGGCCATTTACTGTAACGATTATCGGTGCAATGATTGCTGAGTCCACCTCCCACATGTCGACAACCTCATGAGCTAAGTCAAGATACTTGATTTTCTTATCTTGCTCAGCTTTCACGAGATTCTCGTCATGAGGGACAGCGATATCAACAATCATTGCACGACGTCCTCGTCGATCTATCACCACAATGTCAGGCTTATTGGCCACAATAGTCTTGTCAGTGATGATAGACCGATCCCAGTACAATGTGGCGTGACCATTCTCGAGAACTGGGTCGGGCACATACCTGTAGTATGGTACTTCAGATTTCAAAAGGTTGTACTGCAAAGCAAGTTGCTGGTGGATAATCCTAGCTACTAGATTGTGTCTGTGCAAATACTCGCCATTAGCAAGACGAGAACAACTGGAAACGATGTGTCGGATTGATTCACCGGGACGGTGGCATGACCGACAGATGTCAACCGTACCATCCTTGACAATGTAATTACGATAGTTGTTCATCATGATAACTTCATCCATAATCGCACAGACAAAACCTTCGGTTTCCCCAAAGAGGTCACCGAAACGCAGCCAGGATACAGACGCCAAAAAGTCTACATCAGGCCCATGAAGAGCCTGGAAAAATCGTCCGTGAAGCTCTTTGTACTGTAGGTTTGCGCCAGTTCTCTTTCGCCAAGGAAAGCGGGGTGAGGCCCTTGTACACTACGATCACATCTCGATGCATCCCCACGTCAGAGTGAAGGAAATATTCCCTTATTTGCATGTGCTGCCTAAACAGTTGTATATAATTGAAAATAATGTAAAGCAACTTGGTCTGTCTTAAATAGTTCTACAATAAAGCCTGCGATACCACATTTCTATCTTTTTTATTTTAGCAGATATACTAGCTTTTATGTATTAAAAAAGTTTACTTACGTTTGGATGATTTTTTAAACAACCAAATATTAATCCTTATCAAAAAAAATATCATCACAAGGATATCATACAGATAAGATTTTCCTTTTACAGTATGTCAATTGGTTAAATAGTTTCCAATATAACACGCGCTAAGGAATCTAGCTCCAAGCGTTCGCAGCGACTCGCTAGCCAAGTATGAGAATCTTACGTCCGAAGGTGATGCGGAGTAGGAAACGCCCGTAACTAAGGCCGACACTACGAATTTCGTGCTTAGAGAGTAGGGCCAGGGCCGTGCTCGGGAGTCTAGAGCTGAACGTGCTGATTTAGGGCAACAAGGGATAGAGTGACTAGCTCCGAACGTTCGCAGCGACTCGCTAGCTAAAGTCCGAGAGCATCGGCATCGGCACAAAAGTGACGCCACCCATGACAGCGACTGAGTTTCTCAAGTCTTTATGTGTTCGATCCACTTCTTCAACATGAGCTCTATGAGTCATGGCACATTTGTCCCACATTATCATTATGACTATTAAGTACCCAGGCATTGTGAGATACGGGATGACTTAAGTAAAGGTGGTTTCAGTACGGGCGAGTTTCGGTCAAAGTAGACCACCTGACAGCTTCAGGTGTGCTCCTATTTATGATGTCTGCTAAGAAAAGTTCAATAATTTATTTGTTTCAGCGACACAAAGGCATAACGCTATCGTAGGTATCAATAGGTAATATGGCAGAGCAAAGCTTATCCCAGATTATATCAAACTGGTGCGATTTATCTTTTCATTTATTGAGGTAGTCAGAAGCCTGAAAGTCTGACAACCAATAGTAAGGGGTGTCGTATTACCCTGTAACTGAGCTGTAGAGGTTACATAGGCAGTCGCTTCATATCAAATACCAGTACATATCGTAATATGTACTAAATAAAGACATTCATTGGCTTTGTTCAAGGGCGATTGTCTCACCTAGGAACGATACAGTCAATGAAATCAATAATTTAATTTTACAAAAAGTCCCCGGCCTAGTCAAAATCTACAAGTCCATTGATACAGTGTGTAATATCGAAGATGCAGTCCACTATCCGCAAGAATTTTTAAACTCTTTTAATCCATCCGGGCCGCCACCTCACGAACTGCTATTAAAAATCGGAAAGCCTATCACGATTTTAAGAAATTTAAGCCAACCTAACCTGTATAATGACACAATCCTACTAATAAATGATTTAAAAGACAACTTTATCACAGCGACCATTCTCATCGGACCAGGAGTTTGGCCAGCTAGCGCAGATCCCGAGGCTTCCAATAATTTTGCCTATATCGTTCAAGCGACTGCAGATTCCCGTTAAAATATCATTTGCCCTGACTATTAACAGTCCCAGGGAAAACCAGATTATTTTGTTACCGGAAAATAAAACAACCTCAAATATTGTGTACAGGGAAGCTTTAAAATAAATACCTATTTAACTTAGTTAGATACCTACCTAAATTAAATTTTATAAAATTCTGTCATCTATAGAAACCTACAATATCTATCAGCGAGTAATACTTAGGGGCTGTATCTTCGAAATTCACGCAGACGAAGTCGTGGGCGAACTGCTAGTAATATTAGTATAGATGAAATGGTACAGTTGTATGATTTAAGCACCTGTGTTCATAATTACTGGAGTCAAATATTTCTGTACAAATTATTATTCTACTGTGTATAAACGGTAATTTCTGGTCATACCGTTCATAGATTCCAGATTTTTTCCGCCGACACGAGAAGAAAACTAGAGTTAGGAAAACTAAAATTGAAGAATTACAGTAACTCCAACAACACTGTTTAAGTGTTCGTGCTCATTACATTTCCGCCCTTGTTAGCGCGGTATGGAATAGCACAGAGTATAATAAAACTAAACTTTAAAAAATTTGCATTCGATCGCCTTATCTCGCCGCCTCTCCGACATAATGAAACAGTTTAATTATCCTCCTTCAGCGACCGCTATCCCCCCGGACAGGCAAGGCGGGGGGGGGGAGGCTAGTAGGGGGCCCGAGGGTGGTGAGGGCAGGCGGCGCGCTGACCCGGAAACGATGCGGCTCCCGGCCGGATATTAATTTCTCCACTCGAACGCACTTCGCGCAGGTGACGAACACCGGAACGCTTTTCAGCTAATTTTCATTTATACGCGCTTTGTTTCAGGGTTTAATGCGTGTCGTCTGTCACTGCCACCGCACGGTCCAAATATCACATTTCATATACGACCAAAGATTCGGGTTCAACTAAAGCATAATGAAAGTAACGGAACAGTGAGCGGTCATGAGTCGTGTTCATGAACTCTGTTTCTGATAATTAGAACGTGAGAGCGTTGCACTAACAATGCACCGAACATTACGCACACTCGGCGATTATACTAATGCAAGGCAAACACAGTGGAATTACAACAGATGATTGTTAGGCTAAGTACATACGGTACGTCATTAGCGTGCTAGGAGCGGAGCGAGCGGTCCGAGCGCTCGTTATTAAAATTAAACTAGACGACGCTTGCGTGATGCATCACTTACGTAATTGTTCGCTTGCACTGTTTCTGTTTCATGAGGCATGCCTTTTTTAACGTTTTCCATGAAATGTTAAACTATGTTATCAGGTTTTCACATTCAAGTATGTCATAATCATAATCATGTAATAAATAACGCTGGCAACACAGTGTCAAAAAGACGTCATAATTTTAAAATTCTAAAATTTCGTCATTAATAATCATTTCGACCCATTTTACCATAATAAACCATATTAATTACTACTACTTACTTATTACACTACTTACTTAATTATTACTTACTTATTTTTTATTATTTTTACTATATGTGGAGGCTTGTTATTAGCAATTTTTTTTTTTTTTTTTTTATATTACTTTATTTGTATCATTGATTTGTTAGTCTGTAAGCCTTCTTTAAAATAAAATAAATAAATAAATATAATACCTCAAATTGGAAGATTTTTGGAAATGTATTATAGAGACCAGAAAAACCAAAAATATAAAAAAAAAGCATTTAAAATTGCCGAATCGGAGGTGACATGGCAGATGTCACCTCCGATAAAACACCAAGAAAATAAAAATATGGAAAATGTGAAACTGAAAATATGTTGAGAAGATTAGCGGCACGTCGAGCACGCCCACGACCTCTGGACTCGTCGCTCAGCTCCACCTCGCCGCCGCCGGTACTCAGCCCCACTGCGGGCGCTGTGACAACACCGGCCGCGGTAGTTGCGTCGAGCTCGAGCAACGAGTATTTGTCCCCGCCCACGGCGCCACCACCTGCTTGCCGACGGGAAGGACGCCAGCCACCGGCCAACTTTGAGGCCAACGGCCTCTGATAGGGTCCCAGCTCCCGGCGGAAGTGTGCAGCGCATGAGATGGACACAATCCATTAATGAAAACGTCATGCACTCATACTATGAGGCTACAGAGGGAGGAAACAATCTGACCGCGTACCGTGTTCGGATGCTCTCTCTTTTTCAGGTGCTTGAGTCAGCTGTCAACATTTTGACACAACGACTGTCGGATGAGGTGCGGGTCATCCTGCGTAATCTTAAGTTGGATGACATTGTACTTGATCGCCTGAAAAGTAAAATGCAGAGTAGCCATATCACCGTGTCTCCGTCGCAGACTGTTGTGGTACCACCACGGCTCACCACAAGTCAAGCTGACGAGGGGAATGATGACAGGGGCTACAAAAATAAATACCCAGTGCAATGAACAATTGAGAAGTGCTTTGGAGGGTGCGATTCGGGAATATCGATTCATGTCCCCCGAACTTAGGCCACGCTTACCTCATTTGCCCATTCGATCCGGTACTGCGCGGCTGTAGCGGCATGTCATGTAGCTCACATCAAATTCGTTAATGACTCTATAGCTACACGACCGAAACCAGCCGTACCAGCTTGGCGATGCAGAATTGAACGTCGTAGTGGTGGGGCCAGAGCCTTCATCGGCAAGCTAATCTGCTTCAAGGAGGGCAACACTCGCCCTAGAGTGATACGGTTTGTGAGGCGGGCATTCTTAGGGACTGATACCAGCCCTCAGGAATATATGTTCGAATCACAGAGCGCATAGACTTCTTGAAGCAGAAAGTGTATGCGGACCGTATTCGTGGGTATAAGCGGCGAGTTGACTGATACACTCAGAACCACACCTTCCAGAGCGATGAAAGGTGGGTATATAGAGCATGGGAGTGACCGGACTAAAGTGTGGCTAACACGCGCCTACCGGATGATGATGCAATGTGTTCTTTTTGGCATAGTATCTGGACGTTGCCTGTCAGTTGCACCAATTGTGCTCAGGAAGTCGAGTGAGCCTGCGATCCAATACCAGAAATGGGGGCTATTACCATCTGCTCCCAAGATGTAGCTCGTGCAGTTCGTCCGTTGCCCAAATATAAATCTCCAGCGCCAGATGGGCTGCACAACTTCTGGATTAAATGGCATCAAGGATCGCTCGCTCGCTTGTCGGCTCAGTACCAGACTGCTTTGGAGTCTGGTTCGCTACCCCAGTTCCTAACGACAGGAGTAACCCACCTGCTCCATAAATCAGATAGTATTGCGGATCCCAAAAATTATAGGCCGATTACGTGTTTACCGACGGTCTATAAAGTTCTTACATCCATATTGAGAGCTAAGATTTACATCCATATAGACACTAACTCCATCATGTCTGACTCTCAAAATGGATGTCAAAACGGGTCCCGCGGTACTAAGGAGCTGCTCCTTATTGATATAGCCATTAGCCAACAGGTTCGTCGTTTTCGAAAGGATCTTTCGACATATTGGATAGATTACAAGAAGGCCTATGACTTGGTGCCACATACATGGTTCATGAGGGTGCTGGAGTTGTATAAAGTAGATACAACTCTGCGCACCTTCCTGATGTCATGTATGGGGCAATGGACGACGGTCCTTCGATATCAAAGATGTCGAAACATCCAAAGGAACAGCGAATCGATAAGGATCGAGCGAGGCACATTTTAGGGCGACAGTTTGAGTCCGCTTTGGTTTTGCCTAGCCTTGAATCCTCTAAGCACACTACTGGAGGATTCAGATGTAGGCTATGGACTGAGGAGAGGAGGTCAGGTTATATCTCACCTTCTCTACATGGATGACCTAAAACTATTTGCAACTGATGGAGCTACTGAAAGTAACTGAAATCTTCAGTGGCGCCATCAGGGTGGAATTTGGTGTGGACAAATTTTATTTATTTTATTTTATTTTATTTGGGAAACTTACAGCTAACATAAACAATGATATTAAACAATATGAAGCTGAAGGCCATTTACAAGTTTCCACTGATAAACTGATAAATGTGAGGTCATAGATGTAAAGCGAGGTGAGATTGTGGAATCCGTGGGAACCCAACTCTCGGATTTTATAAACCTTCGAGCCCTCTCCGCAACCGAAACCTACAAGTATTTGGGTGTCGGAAGCGTTGGGCATCAATGTTGGCAATCACTGACATGAAGCAATCATTGACGGCGCGCTTCTTTGGCCGCCTGAAGAAAGTATTTAATAGTTTTTTTATCAGGCGGAAACAAGATGCGCGCCTTCAACAGTTGAGTCAGGCATGGTACTCAAATGGACTCAGACCGAACTCGACGCCCTGGATTGGATAGAAGGGTCCGTACGCTGCTGACTGCATATCGAATGTATCACCCACGGTGATTGGTAATGAGACTGTATATCCCGCGAAAGTCGACGGCATGGTTGGCGCAGAGGTTAAGCGATTGACTGCTGCGCTGCGTGTCGCAGGTTCGATTCCCGCACGGAACAAATAGTTATATGACCTAAAAGTAGTTGTTCCGGGTCTGGCTGTTTGAGCATATGAGTTTTAAATATTTATAAACGCCCCACATTACAGGAGAAATTCCTGCAACTGCCCGACGGTTGATGTCGGGATGTTGTACCTATCCAAATCGCGCGGTAAACTGTAACTGCGCGATCTGGGATTTCTATATCGTGCGTCTTGCGTAGTACGCCTGTGGCATTGTAGATGGCGCCACTACTCTTTTTGTATTTTTGGATATTGTTGCCTAGTATTTTTCTCTAGTGCCGCTACAATCTCTTTGGGGAAACCGAAGGTTTTGTCTGTGCAATTATGGACGAAGTTATTATGACAATTACCGGGAAAAAACAATATTGAACTACGTTCAGAAATAGCATTATTGCGCAACGTAGGTTCGGTAATTGAGTCACCAGAGGCCTCAAAGGTGAACACGCGTCGAGGGGCCCAAAATGCATCCATCGGCAGTTTTGAATCGGCGAACTCAAGTGCATCACCAGCTGCCGATAACGCTGAGCAAGCGCCGCCCGCCGCCGCCGTCACCCACACCACAACACCGGCTGCGGTAACGTCACATGTAGGTACGACGACCCCTAAATGTATCTACGCTGCTATTGTTGCCACCGGCAAATCTGATGCGTCGCAGCCTAAGCGACAAATCGGAAAAGGGGACAAACTGAAAAAGGGTATTTAACCTGCCCTGACTGCGGTCCGTAGCTCCTTGCCAAGAACCGGCCTAGTTGATGAGGAGGGTTTCACGAAGGTAGAAAAGAAGAAGAAGAAGCCCTACTCTCGTAACTTGTACGGTACCGCACCGAGTGGACCCAGCATGTTGCTGCGCCCTGCTGTACCTACGACGCAGCTGTACATTTCACGTCTGCATCATTCCACGAAGATTGAGGAAGTTGTGCAGTACTTGAAAGTGAAGACCAACTGGACTCTGAGGGTCGAGAAGTTGGAATCGCGCCACGACGTCAACTTTAAGTCATTCGTGGTACGTTAATTTACAAGAGTTAATAATAATAATCTATTGTCACAGCTATTTAATCACTGGAGGCTATGCGAGCTTAGCGTTAATTTCTAATTCAATTGGCGTGCCCCAGATAATAATTACCCAACGACTGCTACTTGATAACTCGATTTGCATGTTAGAAACATTTTTAATACGGTTTAAAAATTACCCAGTTCAAGACCGTTTAAGTAAATTCAATTGAAAATGGTCACTAATAGATGCATACCTAAGATACTTATTAGATCAAAGATTATTATTGGTCTTATAATTGAGTCAAAAGTTTTTCTGCAGAATAGAAATCAAAATTGTATTTTAAAAACTTAATCAAGGTAAAATAGTACTTATATTTAGACCTTACATACATTTGCATCTCAATTAGGTAAGTTAGTAGAGTAGATTTACGAGTAACGTAATTTCCCAATTTTATTCATGTATTTGGAACGTTTTTGTCGTGTTACACCCATGCTGCAGGGTTATCAGGGAAAATAATAAATAATTACGGATAAAACAAGTTTTTTCTGTAAGCATGTAAACATTTCCCGCTCTCGCGTAGAGTGAGCAATCCTTCATCCTCATTCAGTAATGTACTCGGAGAAACAATCAGAGCAAGGGAGCAGTTTCTCCATCGAGATAAACCATCACGTAATAAATAAAGCGAGTCAACGTCTATATGCACGAGATATACGAGGTGGCGGCGGTCAGCAATCCTGCGGCAAATACAACTGAGATGGTTTGTGAGTCCGAGCGTGCCGCGGCCGCCGCCCGCGCCCCGCCCTCGCGCGCGGGAAGCGAAGCTAGTTCTAACTTATCTATGTGCACTCGCCTTTACAGCCTCGGGATTTTCGTTGCTATTGAATACTTAATGGAAGGAAGCGTTGTTAGAAGCTTCGGAGTCTTCGACATGAATGTATTTTGATTATAGATAAAGAATGTATCCATGATGTGTAATGTTTTATCGTTCACAACAAGGGCTCAGTGCGTTAAAATAGTAGTCGATGCTACGAGTCGATGCTAGATCTTGTAGTCGATGCTACGTCTCGTGGTCGATGCTACGTCTCGTAGTCGATGCTACATCTCGTAGTCGATGCTACGTCTCGTAGTCGATGCTACGTCTCGTAGTTGATGCTACGTCTCGTAGTCGATGCTACGTCTCGTAGTCGATGCTACGTCTCGTAGTCGATGCTACGTCTCGTAGTCGATGCTACGTCTCGTAGTCGATGCTACTTCTCGTAGTCGATGCTACGTCTCGTAGTCGCTGCTACGTCTCGTAGTCGATCCTACGTCTCGTAGTTGTTGCTACGTCTCGTAGCTCACGTAATCGTTTTTACGTCTCGTACAGAATTATTATCTCACAAAGCGACGCTCACTTTACTTGTGGTTACTAAGTGTGAAAACACGCTATCAATGTGTGTGTTAAAGGAGGTCATGCGCGTCTGTCAACATAATAGGCCATACAAATTTACAAGTGTATATATAAATATATATCAAGGTTTGAATATCAGAATGGTTACTGTTTATTTACTGTATATGAATGTTCTTATGTATATGGTTTGAAGGGAAAGGATTTCATGAAGTAAAGCACAGAAAGACAAGATTAGACATTTATTTCAATTATGCTTGTCAGGATTTAAAGCTAGTCGCCCGTTCCAAAACTAGGTCTTCATGGAGAAGAAGGACAAGAAACTCCATGGAATCAGTATTGAAGTATTTCATCAATACATGTCTTACATTGCTATGAACTATCATAATCCTACATACATTGAATTTCAACTTTTGGACCTTTGTCCAAGATAATTTGGCATTATTACAACGTAATAACGTATAGAACATGAATTTCCCATTGAAATTATTTAACATTAGCAATACTGATAATAATATAATTTATACAAAAACATTGTTATAATAAGCAACGATAATGGTATAATATTAAATTACTTAACTATATGACATCTGATCGATTCCACACAACAACGGAACTAGAACTAACCAACTGAACATCTACCGAGCAACTAACTCGATAACGTCATTACAATCCTTTTTATATCCTACTAATGTCAATTTACGTTAAACACCTCCGGCCATTTTGAACAAGTTACAGATCGCAACACATTTTGGCTTAATAACCTCTAACACAGATAATAATAAACAAAGGTTATGTAGTGAAAAAAATTATAAAACATTTTATGGTAATTAAGCAATTTAATAAGAACTGAATAAATAGTAATTTAAGAAAATTAAAAGTGTCAATATGAACTGACAGTATTGTGGCAGTCATTTCAATCAGCGTATTATATCACATAACAATAGAAAACCTAAAATATAGTATAAGTATAATTAAATACTACGTAATCATTTATAGTAACAACATCTAAGTTATTTTCAAAAGTTAAGTCAGTTATTGTAGTAAACATGTCTTGTAGTCAAATTAGGTACTTCTACATTTGTTCAACGCTTTGTTAATGTGACAGATGACTATCCACCAAACAATATTACAATATCAAAATAAACAATATAACACGTGAATGTTCTTGTCTTCATGGATACATTCACAGTGTTTGTACACTTACCACAAGTAAAGCGCGAGCCGCTTAGTGAGATAAAATACTATAGTCGAATACACGTCTCGAATATCACATTACTTTACTTTTGTTGAATACCCACACATGACCCACAGATGACCCACAGATGACCCACAGATGACCCACAGTGATCAATATTTCTGGTACCGACTGATCACTATTTTATCCCGTGGTAAAGTTGTTAGGTTTGGACACATTTTAGGTGTCCATTTTAAAAGGGTCTGACACGACGAGGTCCTATCATGATAATTAGGGCATGCGTCCATCCCTCGTGCGACGTAAATAATTTAAATAAAAAACGTTGACGCGCTTATTGAACAGCTCCTCCGTGACGTCAACGTTTTTATTATTAGAACATTAAATAATGGGAAGGGAAGTATCTAATAGCGTTTACGAAATAAATGCAAACTCAAACTCAAACTCAAACTCAAATTCATGCTTTAGGTAGGACTTAGATAATATGCATACTTTAAAAGAACTTGTGTAAGCTCTCTCAGATATCACAACACTTCTTGAGAACTGCAGTGCATTCCCTCGACACGCGGCGGCAGTGAATAGCTCGAGAACATTGCAAACTACTGCCAATCCATAAGTACCTATACATACAATGCTATTAAGCCTAGCCCTAGCTAATGGCCTTTCTGCTACTTGTGTTCAAATCTTTGTGAATTATTATCTAAAATAATAGCGCTCTTATTATTTAGTTGTAGTTGTAAGAATGAAACTGCTTAATCCCACACCTAAATAATGTAATAACGCTTTATAATCTCGTTAATATTTCACTTTTGATACAAAGCCTGTACCTTTCACCATGTAAATAGTTAGTCGTAACTAAAGTGAATGACGTAGGTACCAGTCAGCTCTTACTATTTGTCTTACGAGGAAAAACTCAACCCTTTTTGCACATGACTACCGCTCGAATAAATTACCTCGCGTTAGTATTGCTCCACTGTTTCTTTTAAATCTATGTAAAACTACGTCCTCCACCGACCTCATAATATGGGGTAGAACTGGTTTGTTGAATGTGGAATTTCTTTATATAGGTAATTATAATTACGGAATAGAATAGTATGATATAAACAATTCCTAAAATCAACAAATGTTAATATCTCTGGTATGAAAATGTTTGATACGAATTTAAAGCACACCATTTTATATTAAAATATGTAGGTCGGTAGTTATAATAAAAACCACGTGGGATATTTTAGGAGCCAACACCATTGGTATGAAATAATTAGGGAACTTAATTAAATCCAGTTTAAAATATTGTATTTGAACGGACTCCGCGGCAAACAGCTAGTATTTAATAAGCTAACGATGTTGTTGAGCCCCGCCCGGATTGTGCCACCACATCGCAAGTGTTACTGGAGTCCGTTTCATTATGTTGTAATAGATTGTTCACTGCGGTCACTGCGCGGTAATCTGCACATCGTATGCATTACGTTCTCGCTAATTAAGTCTCTCTACTTTATTAGGAGCTACAATGGAGCTACACTACGATGCTCATTTGTTACAGTGGTTGCTCTTTTTTACACGCTTTATATTAGCTTCACTTGTATGTTTGTTTGTTTGTATGTTTGTATGTAACCGACTCCTTTGAGCGCGATTTTGACCCACTTTAAACGGTCAGATTTCATTGAAACTTTATAAACTTGTCGAGGACTGTAGACAATTTAATAATTTAAAAAAAAAATTAGAAAAAAAACACGTTTTTGTAGTTAGCAGAACTAAAAAATAGAAAATAAATAATAGTTTAAAAAACTAAAAACACGCTTTAAAAACCAAACTAAAAAAGGAGAAAATAATTTAATTCAATTATAAAGCGTGGGGTGCTTGACATTAATTGATTATAAAAATACCTCAAAAAGCACCCCACGCTTTTTAATTGAATTAAATTATTTTCTCCTTTTTTAGTTTGGTTTTTAAAGCGTGTTTTTTAGTTTTTTAAACTATTTTTAGTTTGGTTTTTAAAGCGTGTTTTTTAGTTTTTTTTAACTATTATTTATTCTTTTTCACAATATGGCATTTGGTTGTTACGATATAGAATTTGATTAATGTCATGTCTTTGTTGACAGTCGCAAGATAAACGAAAATTGATTGATGATGACGTAGAAATCATCAAAATCAGCCCACCCATTTGGTCTATAGACTGCCACAAGGGAACAAACGTATATACATACATAGGCATCAAAATGGCATCAGACCTAAACCCTCATTTGCTACGCGCAGTCGGGTAAAAAAGACTTTGTTGATATGAAGCTCACTTTTCTATGTACATGTGTTTTCTTACCTAAGTAATCACTTCAATAAATGCGTCTCTACTGTGTTTACTTCTATTATGGCATTGTATTATGGAGAGTAATTAAGGTGAGGTTGATCCGCACAGTGGGGAATTAAAACTGCTTGAAATGTAATTGAATGAAAACTATTAGCCACCAGCTACGTGGTTGTACGTGAGTCTCACTTTGATGAAGTTGCTTGTTGAAAAGCCCAGCATTGCCACTGCAGGCTAGACAACTCTTCCCAACAGTGGACTACAGTATTGTAACCCACTGTTGTAGGATCAACCCAGGCTCATGCTACAACTGTCATAGGTTTTACTGGTTTCACACACAGTTATCTAACATAAGTTAGTTTAAAAGAACATATCAAAAGTAGATGACTGCTCAGGTTAGACAACGCACAAACTCCGTAATGCTGCGCTGACAGGAGTATTGTTGGTTTTTTCTCTATGTACTAGAGTAGAAGAAACATCCAAACAATCGCTATAACCAAAACAATTTTAACCACTCCAAAGTTAAAACTAACAGTTTACAACTATTAACTCGAACAACTGAACAAGCAATTCAAGTAAGTATGTACAAGATAAACTGCCAGCGGAACTTATTGGTCGGCCGACACACAAGACACAACGCAACTCACACAGATAGGCGACTGACGCCAGCATCGCAAGCGCCTCGTGTGGACTCATCAACTGCTCGTAACGTACTAAAGCGCTGAGCGTGAACAACTAGCAGCTACAGAGGGGTAATGTTGAACTTTACGTTTTGTCAATAAAGCCTGGTTTTGATTCATCGATCGTTAATAACTAACTTCTCATGATCCAACTACACTATGAGTAAACGTTGTACTTACTTGGATTCAAAATTTGTTTAGTTTGAATGAAATAGTAATTTACCAATAGGCCTCACACACCATTTTAGATATTCAAAACACACCCACGCCGTCTCAACGAACCCATTCGGTTCGGTGTCTATGAAAGTTGACGCGGCAGTTGACGTCCAGTATGGATAAATTCACATTTAAATTCTTAAGGTGTGTAACGGTTTTTATACACACAATTTACTCCAAACTATGCCACAACAGTGGTTAGTTTATCAAAAATCAAAATCAAAAGTCATTTATTCAAACTAGGCTGAGACTCAGCACTTTTTGAACGTCAAAATTACCTAAGACAGTCCCACAAAAACGCCCGCCTTTTACCATTTCCTAGTGCTTTAGCTGAAAAGAAGAAGTGGCGCAACAAACTTCCCAGCAGCACAGCTGTCTGTTAAGGCCTGCACTGTCCTCCCATAACTATCATCACTGTAATTTGAAAACATTGAAAAAGCCAATTATTTTTGAAAGAGTAACCGTGGTGTTTCTTGCCGGCTCTTCTCCATAGAAAGCGACAAATTGGAACCATGTACCTAGCTTCTGACGTTTCATAAGTGCCCATGCAGGTTTATGCGAAATAAAATATTTTGTTTTTGATTTTTTTGACTTTGAGTTGGAAGAACTTGATTCTATACAATAATAAGTAAATACTCGTAATTAACATTCAACAATAAATGAAAAAAATCATTTTAGAAAATGGTTTATACAGTCAAATAAAATAAACATTGATATGAAGTAACATACATGACCTGTCAGTAGGTAAGCTAATTCTGGTGAAAGAACACAAACGTTGTCTTGAGTTAATCAGAGCGACCAACAATGAATTCTTACCGTTTAGGTAGTCGTTGATAGAATAGTATGCCTTAGAAAAAAGGTTGGATTTACCTTTAAACGCATTAAAATGTAAATCTAGCAAAGAAGAGGGAAGCTAGTTATAAAAGGTTATACCAAGCCCAACAAATGAGTTATGAACTTTATGAAGCCGGTGAAAGGGAGCACATAGTTTTTCCTTATTTCTAGTATTAATATTATGAATATCACTGTTTTTAGTGTACAGGTGTATACTTTGCCTAATATATAAGATACCGTGAGAATACTTGAAGCCCAACTGCCCCTGAACCTGGAAAAGTGCACCGGTGCACCGGCGACGCGACGACGCGAGCACGTGGCTCTCGTAAAAGTGCACCGGTGCACCGGCGACGCGACGACGCGAGCACGTGGCTCTCGTAAAAGTGCACCGGTGCACCGGCGACGCGACGACGCGAGCACGTGGCTCTCGTAAAAGTGCACCGGTGCACCGGCGACGCGACGACGCGAGCACGTGGCTCTCGTAAAAGGTTTGGGCTTTCCCTCCCTAGTTATTACGGGTTGTATTCTATTGTCCTACACCCAACGCAACTCGAACTACCTATCGCCAAGCGTTTGTCAATCGTTTTGTTCCGCATCGCAAAACACAGTCCACTAAATTAGCCCTTCGCGCTTTATTAATTGGCTAATACTGGCACCGGGTGAACAATTGTTAATTACATATTGTTGAGAACACTGATTAAATATTCTACCAAAACCGTCAGAAAAGACATATGTTGTCTTAATCAAATTATTCATACTATTATTACCATCACAACTACCTATTGGCTGAACTGCTGAGGTTGTGGGTGTGATCAGTTGAGGCTGAGGTACCTGGGAACAGGCACAGCTAAAGGAGAGGTTATTTGTCAGAGACTCATACCTCTCTGCATTTTACTTGACTAAGTCTGCCAACTCACTAGCCTCCTGCATACGCTTACTCAGGTCTTGTTGAGTAGCCTCATATTTACTAAATATATATATTTTAGACTATATTTCCTAACAAAATCATCATGTAGGTGCTGTGTGTCAGTAACATACAAGGTATTAATACATAATTAATTGCAATTCACTATTACATTTCTTCAATTCTTGTATTAATTTTTTTTTTGCCTAAGTTTTGTATTTAATTTGTTAACTTTTTGGCATTTTAATGATTTCTGATATTTTCTAATTAGTCTATTAATTTTAATATATTTTTTATCTTGTTGTGACTAGTAAACAATCTGTTTTTAGTGATGGTATCATCAGTTAAGTCTATCGTTACAATTGGCTCAACATAATATATGGGTTCAGACCCGCTACTAACCAACTTATCATAGAGACTGCTGGTGATCGCAGACTCTTCACTGGCTTTGAGATATGCCGTATGAGTGATTGTGTTGTGAGCCCTGCTTAATTCCAGTCCCAGTGTTCAGATATCCGTCTCAGAGCCAGTTCGTGAGTGTTAGTACAATGTTGGTAATTTGATATAAGTTGACGGAGGTGTTGGTGCTGGTCAAGTATGTCCATATGAATTACATGTAGTTCAGCCAACTGGTTCTTAAGCTCAGTGTTCTTCTTATTAATTAACTCTATTTTGACCTCGCTGTCTCCCTTTCCTGTATCAGTTGATTGCACTGCTTTTTACTAGATTCCAATTCATCCAACGTAGCCCTCAGTTTTTCTTCCAAGGATGCAGCTCTACGGGGCCACATATTGACAGATTAACCCTAGAGGAATGGAATGAGAGTAGAGAAAGCTAAGTGTGTGAAATAAGAGAGAGGGATGAGATGTGGATAATATATACTAGGATGAAAGGCCTATCTGAAAGTTCGTACAAATTAACAAAACAAAAGAATTAAAGTTTTGAAAAGAGTAATCTCAAATTATGGGATAAAAATTGAATTATTCATAGGGAGATAGATATTATTTTATAAATAGGAATGTCTGAATGGAGATACTTAGTAATTTTCAACGATCAAAAGGTAAACGATAAAAAAATCAACAACAAAATGAAGTTTGCATAAATGGTTGGGGGCAGGTTGTTAAGTTATTGCA
The DNA here is from genome assembly GCA_947359405.1 of Antitype chi. Taxonomy (NCBI): domain Eukaryota; kingdom Metazoa; phylum Arthropoda; class Insecta; order Lepidoptera; family Noctuidae; genus Antitype; species Antitype chi. The sequence goes on from OX375808.1 coordinate 24,456,402, forward strand.
AATCCAGTTTCTTACATTAATTAATTTCTAATTCAGTACTTATATATAACAGAAGTATGTAACGTAATAACTTACAGTGATCGCTAAGGGGTCTCTTACGTAAGTTGAATGATTTCATCCTATTATTGTATGAACTTAGTGTCCAGCACAATTAGAGAAAAAAATAAGATTGTTTACAACGTAGCTCACTGGGACGAGCAGTATAAACGTTAAAGGGAAAAAGGTGCAACAAGAAATAATAAAATTATGGATAAATAGACTAATTCAAAAGAAACCTCCCCGGGATAAGTGGTGATTTAAAATCCGTCCGTTGGATGACAGCTGGTACTAGTCGTTGATTTTTCTTTGATTTTGCAGCGAAATAACTCATAAACACATATGTGTTTATGAGTTATTTCGCTGCTAAAATTAATGTTTTCCGCGTTTAATTAACTAAAAACGTGCTTAATTTCGATATATGTAGTTATACATAGTAAGGATATCCTTACTATGTATAACTACATATATCGAAATTAAGCACGTTAAATTAATGTTTTTCGCGTTTAAATTAAACGCGAAAAACATTAACTTTTCAATTTAATTCTAACACCAAAGTTTTTGACGGCCGGCTGCCAGTATTGCCAGCCCAGTCTTAAATTGTTAGAAAGCTCAGTAAGGATTTCCTATAATCACGTTCCTCTGTACAGAGTTTCGTTACACTCGCAACGTCAGAACGTCTGCTAATCGCACATCTGCTAGCAACAACAATAATTACTGTGGTTAGGCGAGTAGCACACAAGCGGACGTGCCGTGCAGCGCCGCGCTACCAACCAGTCGCAGTAAGCGCGTCACGTGCCTCACTCCTTATTTAATTTCTAATGCTGGGAACTTGAGGCCAGACGTGCCGCTCAGTGAGCGTAGCACTGAACAATTTGCACCAGCGCCCGCTACAACTACCAACCAACTTACTGCGTTAAGAAAAAAAAGAACATTTTATTTATATAAGCATAAATCTGGAAGCTGGAGATATCACTGTATTGACACTGCAAAGCACAATTAAATCATTGTTGATAATAAGTGTTGATAATCAAGTTGCAGCGAACTTCGAGCTTATCAAAATAATAGCGACGGTCTTTTAATTTTCCTTGCAGTAATATGTAGAGATAACTGATATTTTTGAGTGATTTTGGGATGAAGATTATATTGAATATAGCTTAAAACAAAAAAAAACAAAAAGACTTTCATTATTTGAATGAGTTTGGACTCTGTTTGTCTCGAGAACTTTAGTAATGACGCGATAAAAAAGAGATTTAGTTTAAATTTACAGTACTTTAGTCCCAACTTCAGTCCCACGGGCCTTGACTCATTGTTGTATTTTATACAAGTCGTTACTAGGCGGAGAAGTTACTTCATTGCCTTGTTTTGTTATCTCTTTCAATATTTACTGACAATAAAAGCAATCATTTGTACAGCATAGCAAGTGACTGATAATAATAATTTATAATATGAAAATATGTAATTAAAATATGAATAAAAGGCGTTTCGAATTTTAGAACTTGGTCGTCCGCCAACTGCGTTTAGTCTATCCTAGCGTCTCCGTGATCCCCGATCCATCCATCGAGCCACATTCCAAGCTGCACATTAATTTGAGGATCACCTGATCCCCTAGCTTTCTCTTTGTGGCACTCTATATGGGCATTATTCAGCAATTACATACGAATGCTGTTTACGTAGCGCACATAAAAGGTTATATTCAATTTCAACGTACGTTTCAGGAATTAATGTCGCCAGTACAGAAAGCAATTCGCTTTATATTAGCAATCAAAGTGTATTGTCTAGCATCTGAACCATCTCGGTGTCTCCACGAGCTACATAAACTCGCCGAGCAACATAAACAATGTTACAACACCACATATTGCGTAGATACAAACACTTTACTTCTTACATTCATCGCCAACGCACACAAACATGCGCGTTTAGCGTTTACTCGTATTACAGAAGAAGTAAGAGAACACACACGTGTGTCGTGCTTAGAACATGGTGTAAGCTAGTGTCACGCTTGTGTGCGTGCACGAAGCGACAACGCTGTCTGTGACGTGCCCGTACTCTCACAGTGCTCACAATGGCACATTCGCCTCTCGGCGTACAGCGACACTATTATATTCTTTCTCGTTTCATCTGAAATGAGTCGCGCTCTCGACGTGTAATTAATTGCACTCCAACTTAACGCGCGAGAGGGGAAGGATCACTCCATGTAATGAGAAGAATTCTTCCACAAGCTCGTATTTACATTTTGGAGGTTACGTTTGCTTGTCTGTTATTCTGTGACCTATATATATTCAAATGTGACACGGGAGCGAATAAAGTATTAAAACAGAGAAGACTACAATACGAGTTTTTCAGCATACAATATTGGCAAGTATAATTGTGTATATCGAATTCTACTAACAAAAGACGGTCAAGTGCATGATGGACCACGCACAATGAAGATTTCCATAGCTGAGATTAATTTTTCACAAGAAAAACATGTTCTCCCATACATTCCAACTGCTTAAGTAAGATGATCGACTACCTCTCGTTAACATGTAAAGCCTACTTAGCTGTGATAGTCATCCTTTTAACTTCGTTAATATACAGTGACTTGTAATTTGACGTATTCCCTTGATGATGGGACTCCCTTTTCCGCACGTAGACTCCCATTCGGTCCGTTGTGCGTGATCCCTTTTGCTATACTATTCTCTAATGTCAATGTCTTGGTTGTACTTTATGACGAGCTCGTCGTCAATACAGCGTTGAGATCGACCGAGCGTGCACAATTCAAACAGTGTTCACTAACGCAGTTAGTCCAAGCTTTGTATGGACGTAAAAAAAAAGTGGCGCGATTTTTCACGCACTGGATCTTCAACGCACTGCTCAGCGCCAAGAATTGAAAGTGAAATGGTGTGTTCTTTTAACGCGCTGGGATGCAGTCTGTTTGTTTCTCAATGCTCGGTTCAACACTGAGAGTTCAAAATCTTGTGCGCGTTATTTTTATGTCCGTGTGAACGTAGTCTTATAGTCACCGACGAACTGTAGGCTGTAACTTCCCGTCGTTATTTAACCGACTTCAAAAAGGAGGAGGTTCTCAATTCGTCGGAACCTTTTTTTTATGTATGTGCCCCGATTACTCGAAGATGGCTGAACCAATTTGGATTTTTTTTTAATTTGAAATGGTATACTTTCCAGGTGATCCCATGATCATCAAGTCAGGATCTGATGATGGGATCCTGGAAAAATAGAGAGAACTCTTCAAATTTTATAGGCACACTTGAAGCGATTTGGGTATTTTTTGGAAGAATACTTTCTCGGAGTGGTCCCATTTCAATTTGGTGAAGATCTGATGAAGAACTTCGGAGATAGGCAACGGAACTCCTCAATAAATTATAGCAAATGGATTGGGGTTGCTGAAATCTTATGTCTGTCTATTGCTTACACCAGTTCATAACATAACATCACGGCAGTACGCTGTGAAGGGGTAAGCACATGTGAATCACTAAAAAGTGAAAAATAAAAACTTTTTCCAAAAAAAACAACCGACTTCCAAAAAAACACTACAAAGTGAAAAATAACTTTAATTTCGGAAGGCCGTGACAAAAAATTAAATTACAGCTCCAAAGACACCGACTTGTTGAGGAGGTACCCTAAAAAATATTTACTAATTTGTTAGCCTGATTAATTGTTTCTAGTACTGAGAGTCTCTGAGCTAAGCCGTGGACCAATAGACAGACAGACGGACGGACATGGCGAAACTATAAGGGTTCCTCGTTGACTATGGAACTCTATTCCTTAAAGGAAAAGCTACATAGTTGGAAAGAGAATCTCAGGGAAATCCAGGATTACGTAAAACAAAGTCGATAATTAAAAGTATTTCTAATAGATATCTTTTATTTTCATTCAAATACAAAAGCACTTCTGTATTCTAAGAAAGAGTCTTCCAAGTTTTCCATTTGGTGTTATTGCGAAGAAATGTTTCACTATTAAACAGTTATTTTATTGTTATGTTCAGAGCTCTCACAGATTGTACCTAAATGCTTTTTTGTGTTTAAGTACCCGACCATCTCTGCACTTGTATGTGTGAGTAAGAATTTCACCTCAAATGTAATGACGTACGTCTGTTTGGCGACCAGACTGCCACCTGTCTACACAATAACTCCGGAATGATGATAACGTGGCGAATACCGAGCGTAATGAAAGTGAAGCTGCTCTTAAACTTTACAGCCTAATACCGAACCCATCCCTCGGAACGCACCTTAATGTAATACACCCTGTTCATGAAATGAAAAACAGATCAAACACAGAAAGGCTACGGGTACCGCAGAAAACACTAAGGGAAATGTCAAATAGCGCTATAGCAGTGTAGGCTACACGATATATTTTAGTTTTGCAATTATGGCGAACATTTATTTGGCGCAAGTTTGGGAATAAAGTCTCTGTAGCAGTGTGTGTGTGGAACAGGATAAAATATAAAGTTTATTAGGATGCCCGTTGATCCAGCCGGGTATGTTTCGGAACTTGTTTAGTTTCCAGTTAGGGACGTTACTGAGTTGGTTGGGGACTCTATATATTTTTACGGGCTTTTCAACGAAGATGTGCACACAGTATAATATATATAATATAAATAAAAATAAAAGTCCTGACTGGCTGACTGACTCATCAACGCCCAGCCCAAACCCTTGGGCCTAGAAAGCTGAAATTTTGCACAGAGATTCCCTTTATAATATTGTAGACAAGGAATAAGGAAGGATTTTTCGAAATGCAACGATTACTTTAACTCACACACTGACTCATTACTTGTTAATATTGTAGGAAAATCATACCTATACTTACTTTTACAATGTTTGTAAATGTGTGAACACCATGTATCTATCACAGAATTGATTTATCTGTATTGCTTCAATTTGATTCTTTTTACCCATTTTGGTATGGTAATTTTATTCTGGGTGCATCGTTTTCACACATAATCATATAATGAATGTAAATATTGTACTTGAAACATTTTAAAAGAGTAACGGTGGAGTTTCTTGCCCATTCTTCTCCATACGAAACTACATTTTGGAAGGGGCGACTAGAATCAATTCTATTTTAATGTAAATGTTGACGTTCAAAAGTGCCTTTTAAGTGCCTATTTGAAATAAATGCTTTGACTTTGACTTTGACTTCAACTCTTAAGGGAGTTAAATACGGGATGAAAGTTCCGCGCGGGCGAAGCAGCTGGCAAAAGCTAGTATATAATATTATAATGTCTCAACTAGTGTACTGATAGAGATGTGGCAAATGTCATCCATAAACGATCAATCGTCATAATTACGCAGATGTTTTAATAAGATAGGTAATGACACAATGGAACCAGGCTCCTTGGACGTACTCGCATCAACCCCGCACTATATTCATCCGTTGGATTACGTCTGACTGTATTGAGTCCGTAAGGGATGGCTTCCTGGTTATAGAGTTAGAGTTCGGGACGGTTGTCGGTTCTTTCGATACGTGTAGGTACGCTTGTTTATCTTTCTGAATACCTGATTAGGAAACTACTCGAACATGTTCTCAGCTATTGACTGACTACTTTTGTACAGGAATATCTTCGTGTATACTCATACAACTTGTAATGCCTGAGAGATAATTAGGTTTTGGTTGTTTGAACATAAATTTGCGGCCCTATTATTTTATATGAGAATCAACAGCGACGTTCTCACGTCAGTTATGCGTAAAATGTACCAGAACTCAATCAATTAGTCTACCTAGCTTTCTCCCAACTTTGTTGGGGTTAGTTTCCAGTTGTCTTATAACTTGATGCAATACCAGTAGTTTACATGGAGCGACTGCCCTTCCGATCTCCACAACTAGTTACTGGGTTACTTCTGACAATCAGTCTTACCAAGAGATATAGTGATCTATATCTCTTGGTAAGACTGATTGTCAGACTGGTTGGCTTCTGACTACCCATAATGACTGTCAGAGACAACCAAATACCAATAAACTGTTAAAAAGTAAAAGTTTTAAAAGCTACAACAATGTTCGTAGTCGGAACCAGCATAACTTGTCGATGCGCATCAATTTCAACTGAACTGTCGTAAACCAGCTGCTACTACAAAAAACTATTTTGTGTTCTCAGTTATTTGTGACTTGAATTGGCAGGCTGATAATCGACCCAGTTTCTTAACCGAGGGAGATTCACTGAATAGAAACATGCTTCAATTTCAGGATAGAAATATCAATAAACCAGTAACATAATTTTATTATAGCTACGCGATGTACCTAGTTTACATTTATGTTTTATTGATTTAAATAAGCCTTAATAGGGTTTCTTAGCCATGGCAGTGGTAACCCCTTTAAGTACACAGATATCATCGCCCTCTCACGTAATGCGGAGCATTCTAATCTGCGAAGTAATGCGCAAGTAGTCGCGCCAGCCACTCGGCGCGAGTGGGCGCACTTGATATGCCTGGCCCGCGTTTATAGTGCACAGCCAATTCCGCAGACCGTTTGCCTACTTACAGCACTTACGCGCCATGCTTAATGCCCGACACGGCCTCATTCACTGCCTCATATGCCTTTAAATTTGTTTATTGGCTACTGGATTCGAGTTTCAGATAGAGAGAAATTATTTTTTTAGTCTACAGTGTTCCTCATGCTAGTTTATTTTCGAGAGTGGATTCACTAGTATTAATAGTGTATGGCACAAAAATACAAATATCGAAATCACTAATTGTTTCAATAAAAATCTATCAAGTATTATAATTGACTAGCTTTTACCCGTGGTTTCAACTGCGTGGTTGTCTGAAATTATCCCACAGGAACATACTACTGGACATTATCCCACAGGAACATACTACTGGACATTATCCCACACGAACATACTACTGGACATTATCCCACAGGAACATACTACTGGACATTATCCCACAGGAACATACTACTGGACATTATCCCACAGGAACATACTACTGGACATTATCCCACAGGAACATACTACTGGACATTATCCCACAGGAACATACCACTGGACATTATCCCACAGGAACATACTACTGGACATTATCCCACAGGAACATACTACTGGACATTATCCCACAGGAACATACTACTGGGATAAAAATCCGAAATTCTATGTGTTAATCCAGGTTATAAACTACTAGCTGTTGCCCGCGGCTTCGCCCGCGTGGAGGTTGAAAATTATACCACGGGAACGTACTACCGGGATCATAATCATAATCATTTATTTGCAATAAGTATTGGTACAGTGTAGGATAAAAAGTATCTATATACAGGGTGATTGGCAGATGGGTGCAAAGCTTTAAGGCGAAGATAGTACAGACAATTTAGAACTATTTAAGCCATGGTTGTCTTAGACGAGGTCTTACCAAATATTTTTAACCAAATTTTTATGATTTTTTTCGGAAATTCTCAAAATTTAATGTAAACTGCATAATTATGGCCAAATTGAATGATAAATGAATTCATTTTTTATTTATTTAATTAAAGTAATGTGTAAGCAATCAAGCAAAACATATTTTAGGCTTCTGTGTCATTAGACATTTTTTTTACAGACATTTAAAGCTCAGAAAAAATAAAAAAAATTGTACAATACGTCTTTTAAAACTTATTAAATTAAAAAAATTTGGTAAGACTTCGTCTAAGACAACCATGGCTTAAATGGTTCTAAATTGTCTATACTATCTTCACCTTAAAGCTTTGCACCCATCTTCCAATCACCCTGTATATAAACTATTTGTGTGCCGAATTTCATCCAATTTCGTGCGTGATTGAGTAATAAACATCTAAGCATACAAACATTCACATTTATAATATTAGTAGGATTATATCTAGTAGCTTAAGTATTTTTACATTTTGTAGAAATGAAAATCTCAATCTGCAGATGGAGTTATAATAAGGAAGCATTACATACCTATAATGCTTCGTTATTTACGGATTCTCCGAGCCGAGGGGCTCGGAGAATCCGTAAATAACAGTAGTAATAACAGATAGTAACAGACAACAGAGGTGTTGTCTGTTACTATCTCACTGCTATTTATATTTCACGAAAACGTTGGATTTCACGTTTAATTTCAAAATGGTAGAAAAGAAAAGAAAATTAGCAGCGACAAAAATCCAATAAGGTTTTTGATTCTTATTATCGTAATGAAAATTAATATGTGTTGGTTGATACCAACACATATTCATTTAGCAGTTAGGGTGCTGATGCACTCTAACTGCGTAACTCACTATTAATCAGAATCTGAATCATTTTGAAGGTTATTGCTAATTCATATTCTAAAAAACTGTCCGCTTAGCATAACGTAAATAACGCCATAAATGTTGAGGAATTGTCAAAATGAAAGCGATTCCTACTGATAGTGTATTACGCAATTACCCCTCAGAACAAAGGAGCTAATAGAGCGGCGTGTTTGTAACAGGCTCGTTGTTGAGAGCAATGCGAGCGGCGCCTACGCCCGCGGCAGGGGCCCGCGCCCGCCGGATACACACCGGCACAAAGAATGTGCCCGGAGGCGGACACTACTACACTACCGCGCGGTACATGTGACGTATTCATTAAATATACCGACAACCAACCCTTACAGATGGTTTGTTTATTTTCTCTGCTTCTTTTATTGTGTTACTGTGAACAGAGTTGTCTCATCGTCATCATTTCAGCCGATAGACGTCTACTGTTGGACATAGGCCTCCCCCAAGCCCGGCCACGGATTTGTTTATGCAAATAAAAGCTTGAGAACTATCAAGTTTCTTAATAACTCTTCTATGCCGTTGCATCTTTATTAAGTCGATAGTAAATACAGACTTCATCTCTCTACTGATAACTTACCACATCAAAACCGGCGGTGACGAGATCACAAATATACGGATTAATAGTCTAGGCAGGTACAATCTTTTTACTTTCTATCTTGCAGTATTTTTAAGTTATTTAACAAGCAGATTTAGAAAAGCAAAAGATATACAGATAAGAGGTTTGAGATATGTAAGATGTCCGCGGCGATTACTTTTAATAGTTGCGATGAGGCTGCGTGTGAAGCTCCACAGCCGCTGCCGCAGTTTGATGGCCAGTGCGGCTGGTACTACCACGTACTCGTATTTAAAGGACATCACTACCTTGAAAGCGGAGATAACCAAGATGCAGTCCAAAATGGAGGTTTCTGAAAAAACAATATTGAACTACGTTCAGAAATAGCATTATTACGCAACATTGGTTCGGTAATTGGGTCACCAGAGGCCTCAAAGGTGAACATGCGTCAAGGGGCGCAAAATGCATCCATCGGCAGTTTTGAATCGGCAAACACAAGTGCATCACCAGCTGCCGATAACGCAGAGCAAGGGCCGTCTGCAGCCGCCGTCGCCCGCACCACAACACTGGCTGCGGTAACGTTATATGTAGGTACGTCGACCCCTAAACGTATCTACGCTGCTATTATCGCCACCGGCAAATCTGATGCGTCGCAGCCTAAGCGACAAACCGGAAAAGGGGACAAATTGAAAAAGGGTACTTAACCTACCCTGACTGCAGTCCGTAGCTCCTTGCTAAGAACCGGCCTAGTTGATGAGGAGGGTTTCACGAAGGTAGAAAAGAAGAAGAAGAAGCCCTGCTCTCGTAACTTGTACGGTACCGCACCGAGTGAACCCAACATGTTGCTGCGCACTGCTGTACCTACGACGCAGCTGTACATTTCGCGTCTGCATCATTCCACGAAGATTGAGGAAGTCGTGTAGTAATGGAAAGTGAAGACCAACTGGACTCTGAGGATCGAAAGGTTGGAAGTGCGCCACGATATCAACTTTATGTAATTTGTGGTACGAATTCTAACCCACCAACTAAACCACTGCTTGATAGAGGATTTTTGGCCGACAGGTGTCGTATATCGATGGTCCCGAGGACGGTTACGTGACACCTCGCAGCGAAACATGACGCCGCCAACTTTACGTGTTTAGTTATAGTTTTAAGCTGGTTCTTAATATGTATTAGTTTTGTTATTATTGTTTATGATTATTTTGTGTATTTTATCTATGGGCCTTAGTTGCCTGACATTAAAATGATTAAGTATCAATTAAAATTAAAATTCAAAAACATTTATTTCAATCCATTTAGATCACATTTGACTAACATTAGCAATACAATTAAAATTTAACAATAAAATCATAATAAATATATATAAAAATAATTAATTCAATAATATAAATAATATAAAAATTAAAATTTATAAAATTAAACTAAAAAACAAAAATTAATAGATTAATAATACACCTGCCTCTGAGTCATATTTGTTTGTTTGTCATTACATTAATCATTTAACATTAACAATGGTTAATGTACTGATAATCAAACCTGTTCGCAAATATACTCAGGATGGTGTTGGAGGTGGTCCGGAGCCTGCGCGCCAGAGATGCACACCGCTTTCGCATGGTCGTGTAGTAACAGTCGACACGGGGGTCGGCGAACATCCCTGATGCGCTGCAGTGCCGGGGCAGCCCCAACAACACCCCGAACGCATTATTGACCTTTATTTCCTTGAAACGTACTTACATAAAGGAGATCTCGAGAGATGTAAAGTCCTTATAATTCAAAGACACTGATTTATTTAATAACAGCTACAAACACTAATAATACGACAACGATATAAAATGGTAGAGCGTTGGGCGCACGATCACAGCATGCGGACTCTCAGATACCTAGCCGGGGGCTGCCGCAGCGGCCGTGAAGCGAGCGAAGTATCTTTGCTTTGGCTGGGGGGAATCCCACGACAAAACTAATGGGTGGGAATCCTCACTATACAACTGGCGGGTGGGAATCCCATGACACAACTTTTACGCGACGACGCGTACGCACCACACCGTTACACATATAAATTATATTTTTAAATATTCGAATATAAAAATATATATATAAAATTATAAAAAAAATTGTAGCCCACCGGTATCGGGAACAGGGTCCAAGCTACCAGTGGTCAGGGCTGCTGAGAGAGGAACCTCCTTACTATACGCGCCGTGTCCAGTAGTCCTGCTTTCTGGTTCAAGCCCTTGATCCAGCTGCCTAATGAGAGCCTCCTGAGGTGTTAGTCAAGGGTCTTGGCTATAATGCCTTTGGCTGTCACGACCATCGGCACAATGACTGCTGAATCCACATCCCACATGACGACAACCTCGCGTGCCAGCTCAAGATACTTGATCTGCTTATCTTTTTCAGCTTTCACGAAGTTGTCGTCATGTGGGACTGCTATATCAATAATCTGGTCTATAATAATCTGGTAATAGTCTGGTCAGTGATGATAGATCGCTCCCAATACAATGTGACAATGCCATTTTCGAGAACTGGGTCGGGCACACATCTACAATATGTTACTTCCAAGTCCACAAGACTATATTTCAGAGCAAGTTGCTGGTGGATAATCCTGGCTACAAGGTTGTGTCTATTCAAGTACTCCTCGTTAGCTAGACGAGACGAGAACACCCGGAGATAATTTATTATTATTATAATTTAGTATTCATCATCATCATTTCAGCCGAAAGACGTCCACTGCTGGACATAGGCCTCCCCCAAGCTCCGCCACTTCGACCGGTTCTGTGCTTCCCGCATCCAGCGGACTCCTGCGGCCCTCACAAGGTCATCGGTCCACCTTGTGGGAGGCCTTCCAACTTTACGTCTTCCAGTGCGCGGTCGCCACTCCAAAACTTTTCGACCCCATCGGCCATCTGTTCTGCGTGCAATGTGCCCTGCCCACTGCCACTTAAGTTTGGCAATTCTTCGGGCTATGTCGGTTACCTTGGTTCTCCTGCGGATCTCGTCATTCCTGATTCGATCACGCAGGGAAACTCCAAGCATAGCCCTCTCCATTGCCCTTTGGGTGACTTTAAACCTTCTTATGAGGCCCATTTGTGAGCGACCACGTTTCGGTTCCATATGTCATCATTGGCAACACACACTGGTCGAAAACTTTCGTCTTGAGACACTGCGGTATGTGGGACGAGAAGATATTGCGAAGCTTCCCGAACGCTGCCCAACCGAGTCGGATTCGACGATTGACCTCTTTCTCGAAGTTGGACCTACCTAACTGGACAGTTTGTCCTAGGTAAACGTACTCGTCCACAACTTCGAGTGCAGCGCCTCCGACCGTCATGAGAGTGGGTGTTACACGGGCATTCAACATGACTTTTGTCTTGTCCATGTTCATTTTAAGACCCACTCTTTCGGAAGCTCTACTGAGGTCATCGAGCATTGTAATGAGGTCCTCCATGGTCTCAGCCATGACAACTATATCATCGGCAAACCGAAGGTGAGTGATGTACTCGCCATTGATGTTGATGCCAGCCCCTTTCCAGTCCAGAACCTTGAAGACATCCTCCAGTGCAGCAGTGAAGAGTTTCGGAGAGATAACATCTCCCTGTCTAACACCACGCTGCAGAAGGATAGGTTCCGAGGTCTGGTCCTGGAGTCGGACTGACATAGTGGCGTTTTCGTACAGACATTTCAACACCTCGATGTACCGATAGTCGATCTGGCACCGTTGGAGGGACTGCAGTACAGCCCATGTCTCGATCGAATCGAAGGCTTTTTCATAGTCCACAAACGCTAAACATAGAGGCAGGCTATACTCTTCGGTCTTCTGTATAACCTGCCGCAGCGTATGTATGTGGTCTACTGTGCTAAAGCCTTTACGGAACCCGGCCTGTTCGGGAGGCTGGAAGTCGTCAAACCTGCGCGCTAGACGGTTCGTGATGACTCTGGAAAACAGCTTGTAGACATGGCTCAGAAGTGAGATGGGCCTATAATTCTTAAGAAGGGCATTATCGCCCTTCTTAAAGAAAAGTACCACCACACCTCTGTTCCATGCCTGTGGCGTTTTGCCCTCGAGTATGACGGAATCAAACAGCTTCTGGAGGGCCTTAAGAACGGGTTTTCCACCGGCCTTCAGAAGCTCAGCCGTAATTCCGTCATCACCCGGCGCCTTGTTGTTTTTGAGCTGCTTCAGAGCCATCCTAATCTCGTACAAGCTGACGTCCGGGATATCTTCAGTATAGTGTCGGGTCAATCTAGCTCTTGGGTCGTTAGCCAGATTTGTAACGGGGTTTCTAGTTGACGTGTATAGCTGTCCATAGAAGCTCTCAATCTCTCTCAACAGCTCAGGCTTGGTGGATACGATCCTGCCTTCATCGGTCTTCAGTTTCGTAAGCAGACTCTGCCCAATAGACAGATCCCTAGCAAAGACCTTGGAGCCTTTATTCCGCTCTATTGCGTCTTTAATACGTTCTGTATTAAAGCGGCGGAGGTCGCTTTTCAAGGACTTAGAGATCTGTCTATTAAGCTGCCGGTACTCGAGTGCGTCGTCTGAAGACTGCAGAACCATCTCGCGCCTCTCCTTCATGAGCTGCAATGTAGGATCAGAGAGCCTCTTATTTTTGTCGATACGACGGGTCTTGAAAAACTTAGACCCGACCGTATGGACAGTTTCCACGAACCCATCGTTAAAATCGTCCACAGAGCTCCCTAGACACTCGAAACGACTCTGGAGCTCGAGTTGAAAGCTTTCGGAGTTTTGGACTTGGATCGGTGCTGGACGGAGCGTAGACTTCATTAGTCGAGATCTTTCCAGCTTGATATTGAGATTCAATGTGCCTCTTACCAAACGGTGATCACTACCAGTTTTCACCGCGTTGATCACAGAGACATCATTGAATACTTGCTTCTTCGTCGACATAATGAAGTCAATCTCATTTTTGGTTGCACCATCAGGACTCTGCCAGGTCCACTTCCTGTGCTCACGTTTTTTGAAGAAGGAGTTCATCATAAAGAGGCCTTCCTTCTCCATAAAACTAGCCAGTAGGTGACCCCGGTGGTTCCTACGTCCAACTCCAAATTGCCCCACTCGCAGCTCATCATCGCTTCGTTTGCCTAGTTTCGCGTTGAAGTCCCCCATGACAACGGTGAAGTGAGTTTTGGAACCATGCATGGCTCTGGAAATATCCTCATACATAGTCTCCACCTCATCGTCGGGGTGTGACGAGGTCGGGGCGTAAACCTGTATGACCTTCAGCGAATACCTTGCGGATATTCTGAGTATAAGGAACGCCACCCTGGTCGACACACTCTCGATCTTCACCACGTTGCTCACAAGGGACTTATGGACGATAAACCCGACACCACCTTGGGACTGCTGGTCGCCCTCCCGGAAATAGAGCAAGTTACCGGATTTGAGGATTATCGAGTCCTCCCCCTCTCGTCGGACTTCAGATAGTCCTACTATATCCCACCGTAACCTGCTCAATCCTTCCTCGAGTTCGACGATCTTCTCGTCGGTCCGGAGTGTACGCGTGTTATATGTTGCCAGGTCCAGTTTTCGGTGATTGTGGTAGCCGGATCTCTTCCGGGGATTGTTCGCACCCCTTGCCTCACCGTGGCCTTGACCGCTACCGTAGCCAAGGGTAGGTGGGCCGCCGGGCACTAGGGGCCATTTACTGTTTGTGCTTGTCATGTTGGGGGGGTTTGCCATAATCGCCACGCTTGGCAGGCGGGTTGGCGATCGCAGTATGGTGGTAAAATGCATAGAGAATGCTGCTGCCCATTCTCTAGTAAGTCCCTTAGTCGCCTTCTACGACACCCACTGGAAGAAATGGCATGATGCTATTCTTTTACGCCCGGCACCACACGGGACAATTTAGTATTAAATTATAATAATAATTATTAGTATTAAATTCATTATTATTGACATTAATCTGGACTTAACTATAATTTATATTAAAGTAGTCTTCGTTAGCCAGACTAGAACAGCCAGAAATAATGTGTCGGATTGATTCCCACGGACGGTGGCATGCCCGACAGATGTCAACCGTGCAATCCTTCACATTTTCCAGTAGTAGCCTTTTTTTTTTTACGCATATACTGCCTCTCCCTCACGTGCGCCGCCTCCCTCTTCGCGAGCTAACCATTCACTCTCGCTCCGTACCATGGCCTGCAGCAGGGCCGGACGCGAGAGATCGCCACCGCCGATCGCCTCTACAAGGGCAAGGTGGTGCTCCGCCCAAGCCGGGCAGACCGCCACCGTATGCTCCACCGTGTCCTCAGGGCGATCTTCGCTAGCGTTTAAGAAGCCTTGACCTCCACACTTTCGTGGGATAAATAGTCTCATCGCCGATGACCGTAGATGATCCGATTTGCAGTGAGCAGGGTGCGGACCCTCCTATCCAGGGCGTCAAGTTCCGTCTGAGTCCATTTGAGTACGCCAAAAGAGTACATAAAAACCGGCATGATCCAACTGTTGAAGGCGCGCACCTTGTTTCCGCCTGATAAAATACTATTTAAAACTTTATACGGGCGGCAAAAGAAGCGCTTCCTCAAAGATTGTTTCATGTCAGCAGTGTTGATGCCTAACGCTTCGAACATACCCAAATACTTGTATGTTTCGGTCGAGGAGAGGGATCTTAGGTGTATAGAATCCGAGAGTTGGATTCCCACGGATTCCACAATCGCCCCTCGCTTTACATGCATGACCGCACATTTTTCCACACCAAATTCCATCCTGATGGCGCTACTGAAAGTTTCAGTTATTTTCAGTAGCTTCATCAGTTGCAAATTGTTGGGGGCAAAGAGTTTTAGGTCATCCACGTATAGGAGGTGAGATATAACCTGACCACCTCTCCTCAATCGACAGCCTATACCTGAATCCTCCAGCAATGTGCTAAGAGGATTTAAGGCTAGGCAAAACCAAAGCGGACTCAAAATATCGCCCTGAAATATGCGTCGCTTGATCCTTATCGGTTCGCTATTCTTCTGGATGTTTCGACATCCTAGATAGCGAAGGACCGTCCTCCATTGCCCCGAACACGACGTCAGGAAGGTGCGCAGAGTTGCATCTGTTTTATACAACTCAAGCACCCTCCTGAGCCATGTATGTGGCACAGAGTTATAGGCCTTCTTATAGTCTATCCGACATGTCGAAAGATCCTTTCCATATCAATGAGGAGCAGCTCCTTAGTACCGCGGGATCCTTTCCGACATCCATTTTGAGAGGCAGACATGATAGAGTTGGTGTCTATACGATTGTACATTTTAGCTCTCAAAATGGATCTCAGAACTTTATAAACCGTCGGTAGGTAAGTGATCGGTCTATAATTTTTGGGTTTCGCAGTAATACCTGATTATGGAGCAGGTGGGTTATCCCTGTTGTTAAGAACTGGGGCAGCGATCCTGACTCTAAGGCTGACTGAAACTGGGATGCCAAGTAAGCGTGTGATCTTTGGAGCCATTTACGGTTTAAGACATTTATTCTCAAAAGATTTACAAAATCACTTATAGAGAACATATAATATATCTAGGTAAGAATAAGAATAGGTACATTAGGCCGATTGGCGTAGTGGGTTGACAAATTACGTTAAAATATAATAAGGTTAAAAAGTAGTAGTAAGTAATAGATTAGTAATTTATTGTGGGTAGTTACAACAAAAAAATAATGTAAACAAAACAAAGTGCGCGACGTCGCTCGTTATGTTCGCTGTGCAGCGGCTTAGTGTGCGTGAGTGACAAGATATTTTTACTTAGGCCCGTGACACAGCGATAGCATTGCGAAAATGGTTTTAGTGTAATGTTAAAATATTGCTATTATTGAAAATATAGTTAGTTAGTTTAATGTAGATTATTATATAGTGCTTGCATGTAAGTATGTGCGTACCTATGTATATAGGTATATAATAATATGTATGTGTATATTGCGTTTACACGGTAATGTGTATCAGGTATGTTTATATGTTCCGTGCAATATTAATGTACTACTTGTATTACATTCATATGAGTAACTATTTATAAGTTATAATGATAACAATATTATGTGCCTATTAATGAAGAATCCTTTAAAATGTGGTTTTTTAATAACTTTTTGAATGTAAACAGAGATTTGGCTTCTTTTATATCCTTAGGTAGTTCGTTGTAGAGTTGGGCTCCATCATATAGAATACTCTTTTTTCCATAGTTCGTTCTGTGGGATCTTAAACACAGGTTATTAGCCTGCCTTGTCATGCGTTTATGGTAGTCTATCTTTTTTGTGAATGTAATTTGTGAGTGTATATCTTTTGTAAGAATTTTTCTAATTAAAGTGCATGTATTATATTTATATATTTGGGTAAGATTGAATAATTTTGTATCCTTATAAATTTTTATTGTGGGTGTAAGATAATCATATTGAAATAATGTTTTAATGATTCTATTTTGTGCAACTTGCAATTTTTGCAAGTTTGATTTAGTTGCAGAACCCCATACTTCCACTAAATAATCTATTTGAGACTTTACCAACGAGTTATATATGGTATACCGAACATGTCTCGGGAGACATCGGACAATACTTTTTAGTGCACCTGTTAGTGAGTTAATTTTATTGCGAATTTTTTCGATGTGCGGTTTCCAGGTAAGCTGGCTATCAAGAACAAGGCCTAAATATTTTTCATTATTAACTTTAGCTATTTTTTCTCCGTTAATAGTAAGAGGACTATAATTTTCAAGTTTTTTATTCTTAGCAGAGAAGATAATGTATTTCGTTTTCGATGCATTAATAGTAAGCAAATTTGACTGTAACCAGATATGTAAGAGATCCAAATCATGCTGAGCTTGATTTATTACTGTTTGTAATGAGTGACCAGAATAAAACAGGCTCGTATCGTCGGCATATAAAGTGATGTCTCCCTTTAGTCCAATCTCATAGATATTGTTGACGTAGATTAAGAATAACAGGGGTCCCAAAATTGAACCCTGAGGAATGCCACAAGTAACTGTTTGAGGGCCACTCTGCTGACCATTAATTTTGACAACTTGAGATCTATCTGCAAGGTATGATTTAAAAATCTGTAGAGCTTTGCCCGTTACACCTATGTCATTTAATTTCGATAGCAGTATGTCGTGGCTAACTGTGTCGAAAGCCTTTTTTAGGTCAATGAAGATTCCCAGAGTAATTTTCTTCTGATCAATGTTAGATCTGATATTGGTTACTAAATCAACAGTTGCAGAAACAGTGTTTGATTTTGGTCGGAACCCGTATTGCTTTTTGTATAGGTAATTAATCGTAGTTAGGAATTCATAAAGTTGTTTATGTAGAATTTTTTCAAAAACTTTCGACATCACTGGTAGTACCGATATAGGTCTGTAATTACTGGGGTCAAGTTTGCTACCGGATTTGAAGATTGGGCGAACCTTTGCAATTTTAAGGCGGTTAGGAAAGTTGCCTTCGCTTAAGCATTTATTAATACAGTTTGCCATGCTTTCCGCTATATTATCTTTAACACATTTAATGGATTTTGTATTAATACCGTCTAAACCAGAGCTAGTGTTGGAATCTAAGTTTTTTATTATTTTCAATACCTCGTCTGCAGTGGTTGGGTTTAATTTTGATAATTCTGGATTATTATTTTTGGGTTTAATATATGTTAAAGTTTGTGTTAAGTTGTTATGGTATTTTTGTGGTATTTTATTTGCAAGTTCAGTACCTATTGTAGCAAAATATCTGTTAAAGTATTCGCAAATTTCATGAGTATTTGAGATTTGACCATGGGGGGTATTGATTTTTAAATTTCCAAGATCTGCCAATTCTGTTTTATTGCTTGATAGCTTATTAATTAGTTGCCACATTTTTAAAGGACATTTCTTACAGTTTCCAAAAGCCTTATGATAGTATTGATTTTTTGCTAATTGTATATTTTTAAATGTATGGTTTCTTTGTTTTAAGAATTCTTCTTTCAGGTGTTCGTCTCCTGGTGTTTGTATTAAGTTGTACCACAGTTCGTTCCTTTTGTTTATTAATTTTATTAGGTCCTTATTTATCCACTCTCTGCAAGGGGGATTTAGCATTTTTATTTTCCTTACTTTGTTCTTTGTAATTGTTTGCAAGAGCTGAGATTCCAGTTCTTCATATTCACTATGTAGGGTTGCGTGGAAAGCTTCTTTGGTATCTTTCTGTAAGCCAGTGTAGTTTATTGATTCATATTCAATTCTTTTTATACGTTCGGTTCGGGGTCTGTTTATCTCAAGGTAAATTTGTTTGTGATCAGCAATGGAAGACTCAATAATAGACATCTGGAAAGTGTTATTCTGTAAGTTTGTACACACGTGATCTATGATTGTTTTCGAGGTCGTAGTCTCACGAGTGCAATGTTCAGCGGTGATTTTATTCAATATTTTTACATTATTCTCACGTAGGATTTCCTTGTATTCCTTTACAGATTTTTCGTTAGTTAGTAAGTTTATGTTTAGATCACCGAAGGCAATGACACGTTTTCTTCTTGCAAGATGTTGGTTATAATTTTCGAGAAACTTGCCAGTGTTTGCTGATGGTTGTTTATATATGGCACCTATATCCAAAGAGAAAGTGTCAATATGTACCCATAAGAAATGGTTTCCATCTTCGCACTGTTCTTCCAAAAACTCATGTTTTAGACTGTTATGAATGAACACAGACACTCCACCACCTCTAGAATTTTTCCTGTAGTTGTAGTAGTGGGTATAATTTGGCAGTTTTAACCTTTGTGCTTCTTCATCACTTTTTATCCAGGTCTCCGTAAGGATTATTACATGCACCTTAGTTTCGAACGATTCTATAACACATCGTATTTCGTCTAATTTTCCTGGTTTCACTATGCTACGGATATTAGCATAGAAAAATTTCAGTGCTTTGTTTGTGATTACTAAATCGGCATAGTTATTGTGAATTGAATGAGTTATGAAGCTGTTACCTCTAGTTTTACTTATTGTATGTTCTCTTGTGTCTCGTTTTTTGGCTGTTGATTTATAATTTTAGGGATTCCTTTGATATATTTTATAATTAGATCACTTTCTCCTTTTTCTTTACGTTGACGTAACTCTTCTCGTAGGTTAGTCATATCCTGTTTTTGATTTGGTGTCTGGTCGGAGTAGATTTTAATATTATTATCCTTATAATTAGCTTTATTTAATTTTTTTCAAAAGATCAGCCCATCTGGCCCTGGACATTTCCAGCTAGCCAACGGACGGACTGCACGAACTACATCTTGGGGGCAGATGGTAAGTATCCCCATTTCTGGCATTTGTTCACACGCTCGCTCGATCTTCCTAGCCCAATCACCTTTGGTGTGATTGACAGGCACCGACCAGATGTTTCGCCAGAACGAACACATGGCATCATCATACGGCAGGTGCGTGTCAGCCACACCTTTGTTCCGGTCGCTTCCAAGCTCTGTAAACCCACTTTTCATCGCTTCGGAATGTGCGATTCTGAGTGTGCCGCTCCACTCTTCGCCTGTTATATGTATATATAAGGTCCAGTCTCGGACTTTAATTGATAAGCCACTATTAAACTTTCCAATTTTGCAGTTTTATACATTCACGAGATTACACGATTAAACACGAACTTAAACCGCATGCTCGTAAACAAGATGACAAATTACTTATAATCGGAAATAGTCTTATCCATAGAGGTTGACTAATAAATTATCAATGATAAATCAATACACAGTTGCATAAGTTTATCCAATCTATTTGATACTGACCTCCTTTGAATAAGAGCTCATTAAATACTCGTTATTTCTGAAAACCTATCCAAAGACAGTGACAGTTGAAATGTCAGAGACGATAATTTCGATTTTGGTGAATCGTAGCCGTAACTATTTATTATTATATGCAACAGTTATCAACTTTGTCATGAACGTCTCTTGGACGCTACGCGTTCGGATAAAATCCTGGGTGCGAGTTTTTCCGATGTCGAAATGACTGATCATAACGTTACCATCGCTACGCTAAAACAATTGTTGCTAGGTTACGGTTGCTAGCCCTGCAATTGGTTGACTTTGGGTCGTAACTCTGGACATGTACGAGTATAACCGACTAAGCCCGATTTGCATTACATGGCTAAAATAGGAACTGTGGCAAGTAGCTTATCAATTAAAGTCCGTGTTTGTACATATAAGGTATATAAAAGTTACTTGAGTTTCGCAAGACAATACTCGCCATCTTCAACGCATGTTTAAGATTATCCTGCTACCCAGGCCAATGGAAAATAGCACAGGTAATAATGATACTGAAACCGGGTAAATCAGCTCAAGAAGTGTCATCATATAGACCTATAAGTCTACTTCCGGTAATTGGAAAATTGCTGGAAAGGATCATACTAAATAGAATGAGAGAACATTTTGCAGAGATAATACCAACACATCAGTTCGGATTCAGAGAAGGCCACGGAACCATCGAGCAAGTGCATAGATTGGTAGATGTCATAGGTAGAGCAATGGAAAACAAACAATATTGCTGCGCCGTATTCCTAGACATTAGCCAAGCATTCGACAAAGTGTGGCATAATGGACTTCTCTATAAAATTAAAAAAATGCTACCGCACTCTTTCTTTCTGCTGATAAAATCATACCTTAAAAATAGATGCTACGAAGTAAGATATAACTCCGACATATCGCAAATTCATGAAATTAAGTCAGGAGTTCCACAGGGTAGTATACTGGGACCAATTCTTTATTTAATATTTACAGCAGATCTACCCACTCATGCCAATATCATTACAGCAACATACGCAGATGATACCGCACTACTTTCGACCGACGAGAATCCCGATTCCGCATCCGAAAAGCTTCAATTACACTTGAGTCTCATCGAAGCATGGTTCCAGCAGTAGCGTATTAAAGCCAATACAGACAAGTCGGTTCAAGTAACCTTCACACTTAGAAGGAAAACCTGCCCACCTGTGAAACTTTATAACGCAGAGATTCCACAATCAGATGACGCCAAATACTTAGGTATGCATCTCGACCGTCGGCTTACTTGGCGCAAACATATATGGACTAAAAGGAAACAATTAGACTGCAAACTCCGTAGCATGTACTGGCTTATCGGTCGTAAGTCACAGCTGACAGACACCAGTAAAATGGTTATCTATAAAACTATACTAAAGCCTATATGGACCTATGGAATTCAGCTCTGGGGCACAGCCAGCCATAGTAATATTGAAATACTTGAAAGGTTTCAAAGCAAAACAATGAGAGCCATGTTCAATATCCCACCATACATAAGCAATAAATATGTAAACCTAGACTTCAATCAACGAACTGTGAAGGAAGAAATTGACTCAAACAGCAAGAAGTATCAAACCAGATTGGACCAACATATAAACGAGCTAGCTGCCCAGCTGCAGGGAGAGGGCAGTCTAAGATTCTCTCGCCTTAAGAGGAATAGTATACCAGGACTAGCGACAAGATTCGCAGACAAAAGATGAGGATTGCACCGCTGGGTGCCCGTCTTTGCTGAAGACAAATTTACTGATAGAAATCTGACAGCATATTAGATTATTGTTTGGAACAAACAGATTGCTAAGTAGCAGGATACAGAAAGAAAAAAAAAATGTTTCGCAAGACATCAAAATAACGTCGACCCCTCAGCACAATTTTTAGATAATATTTTAATTACCAATGTAGAAGATGATGATCAATAATAATACCTAAATAACGAGAAAATCTGTATTTTTATTTGAATTAAATTTTTCATTGTGGCGCGATGTCTACGAATTGCTACGCGATGTAGGTAATATGACTTCCTACCTACCCTTTTAATACAAAAACAAGAAGATTTACCAAATACCTAATAGGTTCTTAGGTAAGTACTTAAATGTTTTTCTGATTCCCTAACCACATACAGGCAATAGAAATAAGAGTGACAGGCATTTATTAGCATGTATTTCGAAGTATTGAAAGGATTGTTTCTTATTAAGTATAACCTCAAAATCTTTAGTTTCTTTTGAAATAAATCCGTTCTGCAAGGTGTCCGTCATTAAAATTTGTCTTCATGGGCATATACTTGTAATTTAGAACACGCAAAGTAATTTTCCTTTGCTGTTGGTTCTGGGGCGAACGATGTATGGATGCAGAACAATCTCCTTTATATAGTTGCTAGGATACTGTTAATATAAAATTTTTCACAATATTTTACATAATAAAAATACTGTGTTATTTCAGTCTACATATTTCCTCATTTCATTTAACAATTTTGCAGTTACATTGCTACCCGTGGCGAAGCAGACGTAACATGGTTATTCCTTGATTCGAGGCGAAATCGATCAAGTACGGCGGTATCCAGCATATGGTTCGCTGGAGGACCCGCACCTGAACCGACAGTCGTTGCGCCGACACGTTGACTGCTGGCTCAAGCACCTGAAACAGAGAGAGCATCCGACAACGGCACGCAGTCAAGTTACTTCCCCCTTCTGTAGCCCCATAGTATGCGCGCATGACATATTCGTTGACAGTTTGTGTCTACTACATGCGCTGCACACTTCCACCGGGAACGGGGACCCTATCAGAGGCCGGTGGGCCTCGAAGTCCTAAGCTGGCCGGTCGTCGGCCTCTTTTGCGCCGACGTACTGGTGGTGGTGTCGACGGTGGCGAGAAATATTCGTCGCTCGAGCTAGACACAACTGCAGCGGCCGGTATCACTGGACTCACGTCTGGAGCAGGTTCCGGCAACTGAGAGCGGAGGTGAGCGACGAACGCGAAGATGTTGGGTGTGTGTTACGTAGCAATCGTGCCCGACTTCACGTCAGCATTGCACTATTCTCCGTGTCTTATAGGTATCTTCTTTCATTCTGATATACTATTGTAATATCTTGGTTAAATATTATGGATGAACAGTAGGGTCGTTGGTGGTATTATAAAAGCAAATAATAAAAGATTTTGCATAATCCTCAAGATTAAAATATTGGAAAAATATACGGAGTACAAAAAAATAACCGTCAACTTAATAGTTGGGCCACAGATTATATTGTTAAAACAATTTCTCTTGTCTATTTTTAATGAACATTAATAACTGGACATTGCAAGCACAATATCAGACCGACAATTTCGCTTAAAAGTCCATATAATTAAAGAGCTGAAGATAGAAAAATAATGCAAGTAGTGGTCTTCTTTCTTGTATTTATTTTATACCCCTCGGGCATATTGCAGGTACGTCATATGTGTTAACAGGAACATTTACTTTAATTATACTTAAGTATATGTTCACTTACCTTCCATCACTTATTTTAACATCATCATAACACGATAGAAATAATGTCTAAAGTTAATTACGTAGTGCTGTGTTTATTAAAACAATTAGCTTCAGACTCGGGCTGAGCTAATGAGACGCCTCTCTCATTACTTTAATGGCGCTAAGATTAATTACTAAAACGCGTCTCTAGGAAACGTCTCGCCATAATGTGAAAATTACACGTGGTACAAATTTATTATCTAAAACAGATTAATAATAAAAACCTAGATACAACGGAAAATCTACAAAACAATGACTAAATGTCGCAAACATCACCCAAGATCTTGTACACAAAGGTTAACGTTACCAAGAAAAGAAGGAAGCAGAGGACTTATAGATATCCTTAACTTACACAACAGGCAGATCACAGCTCTTAGAGAATACTTCTTTGCCAAAACTGAATCTTCCCCACTCCACAAACTAATAGCACTTAATGACCAACACTTTACACTTCTTAATTTAAAAGACACTACAGAACAAAAAACGAGAAAGTGATTGACGACAGAACCAAATGTCAAGAGTGGACCCAGAAGTCTACACGGGAGACATCGCCAAGATTTATGCTAATTAAATGTCGACAAAGATGCGTCGAACGCGTGGTTGAATCGAGGCAAACTATTCCCGGCGACTGAAGAGTTCATGCTTGCAATTCAAGATCAAGTAATTGAGACTAAGAACTACAGAAAATACATAATAAAAAAATAGCAAACGATACTTGTAGAAAATGTAATAGTTCCCCAGAGACAATCCAACATATTACCGGTGCCTGCAAATGAATAGCTCAGACAGACTAGAAACATCGACACGATCAAGTAGCCAACGTCATACTAGCTCATAAATACAAACATATAAACACTATAGTACCTTATTATAAATATAACCCTCAAACGGTATTAGAGAACCCTACAACAAAACTGTACTTCGACAGGACCATACTCACAGACCGCACAATCCACTTTAACAGACCCGACATCACATTGATCGATAAAATAAATAAAACTGGGTTCCTTATAGACATTGCTGTGCCAAACACGCATAACTTTCAGACGACAATAGCCGAAAAATGATCTAAATAGACCAAACTAAAAGACGAAATAACTCGACTGTGGCATCTGCAAAATCAAAATCAAAAGTCATTTATTCAAACTAGGCTGAGAGTCAGCTCTTTTTGAACGTCGAAACTACATGAGACAGTCCCCCAAAACGCCCACCCTTCACCACTTTAACTGGAAAGAAGAAGTAGCCAACAAACTCCCCAGTAGCACAGCTGTCTGTAAAGCTAGAGGAATTTGATTCAAAGTCAAAGTTAAAACGTTTATTGCGAACTAAGCGTACAGTGTTGGTGTTATCTGATGTTAGTACTTATGACTAAGCAGCCTTTTACAAGCATTGCAATTTTATCATTCTCCTGCCCTTATCAGCCTAAATTAGCATGCATTGTATATAATTGTATATAATTGCATCATAAGTATATGATTGTTATCATATACTTATTTTATTTTTTTAATATAAATTATAGTTAAGTCCAGATTAATGTCAATAATAATGAATTTAATACTAAATTATAATAATAATAAATTATCTCCGGGTGTTCTCGTTTAGCTAACGAGGAGTACTTGCATAGACACAACCTAGTAGCCAGGATTATCCAACAGCAACTTGCTCTGAAATACAGCCTTGTGATCAGAAGTGCCGTATTACAGGTATGTGCCCGACCCAGTTCTCAAAAATGGACATGTCACACTGTACTGGGATTGGTCCATCATCACTGACAGGACTATTGTTGCCAATAAGCCTGATATAGTAGTGATGGATCGACTAGAGCGGCGTGCAATGATCGTTGATATAACGGTCCCGCATGACGGGAACCTCGTGAAAGCCGAGAAAGATAAACAAATCAAGTATCTTGACTTGGCTCACGAGGTTGTCGACATGTGGGATGTGGACTCAGCAATCATTGTACTTATAGTCGTTACAGCCAATGGCTTGATAGCCAAGAGCTTCGACCAAAATCTGAGGAGGCTCTCGTTGGGTAGCTGGGTCAAGGGCTTGATTCAGAAAGCGGTACTCCTGGACACGGCTCGCATTGTTAGGAGGTTCCTCTCTCTGGAGCCCTGATTGCCGGTAGCTTGGACCTTGTTCCCGATAAGCAACTATAATAGCCCGGTGAGCAAATATTTTTATATTTTTATACTAATATTTAAACTCAAACTCAAAGCATTTATTTTAAATAAACCAATTACAGGCACTTTTGAACTGTCAAGGTCGGTGAGGTAGAAAGATGAAACTAGTTGCCCATTCCAAAGCGTAGGTACCTATGGAGAAGAACGGGCAAGAAACTCCATGGACACTCTTTTAAAATCATGATAATGTTACAAAAAGTTGGTTACATCATTATGTTGAAATTATCAATGTGAGTACGATGTAAAAAGACGTGCACATTAAAAGCGTACGTAATTAAACAAAAATGAAACAACAATTCAAAAATTTAAATACATAAGCCGTAGGAGCTAAGAGATGACCAGTCCGTACTGGCGGCGCCCGTTCATGAACATGACGTATGGATCAGCACCACCATATTTAAAAATGTAATTTAAATGTGTTTTAAATGGAATAAAAGAAATTTAATACAATTATTCAGCAATATTCAAGTCATCCTTTTCAGGTAGTTTAAATTATAATTAAAGTATCATATGAAGTTAAATAGGATAGGATAGACTAAATCTTATTATTTATATAGGACAGATCGCCACTTTTGTACGTTAGAGAAAAACGTTATTTTAAGCTAAATTCTAGATATTCTTTCACTGAGTAGAAACATATGTATTTGAATTAGGTATAGTTTTAGCCTTTTTTGGAATATTGTTACTGATTTTTCAGTTTTAAGCATGTTTGGCAACTTATTATATATTATATTGCCATATAATATGGGCATCACTTAACATTTTTATTTTTGAGGATGGAGCGCATAACCTCTTTTTATGGCGAGTGTTGACGTTGTGCGTATCTTCTACTTTTGTGAACTTGTCGATATTTTGAAAAACAGATTCGCAAATGCTCTCCGTATTATCTATTTGGGCTAGAATCCTTATTAATTTATTTTGCATTATGAATAGTTCATCTACGTTAACACTATGTCCCCATAACATGACGCCATTTCGCAACCATGAGTATGCGTATGCGTAGTAAGCAGCCACAGCTGTTTGTGTGTTAGTATTTCATCTATTTGCGTGTTTTTGATGTTGTTTTTAGATTTAGAGGTGGTTTTTTGTATGATCTAAATTGTATTATTTTAGTTTTATTGATATTAATTTCCAAGTTGTGGATCTGGAGCCAAGTATCCACAGTTTGGAGGGTATCTTATATTTACAGACTAGGGTTATTTAAATTTCCACACTTGATTAATATTGAAATATAGTCTGCAAATATTACTGGTAAAGCGTTATCTTTAAGTAATATTTTGGGAAGGTCGTTAATATAGATTAAAAATAGTGGCCATCCTAACACACTCCCTTGTGGGATTGAACAAGTAATTTGTTTTTCTTGTGACCTAATGGTTTTGATCCGATTATTAGCATGGTCGTAATTTTCAATTTGTACTATTTGTGTCCTATTATGTAAATATGATTTGAACCACGAATAAGCTGGTCCTCGTACGCCACAACCATTAGGGTGGGTCATTTTTTTTTTTTTTTTTTAAATTGTAATAGTGATAAAAGGGTGTTAAATGCAGTATAAATGAAATATGCAAAGTATTGTAAGTTTCTATTTTGATTAACTGCCTCCGGATTAGCTTTGAAGTTTTAAAATTTTGGTTTTTTAGGGGTACTTTCAAGAACCAATAAGTATAACTGAAATTGAGACTTATAATACGTTTTTAATGTTATTTACATTCAAATATAATCAGCTTCTTAAAACCAATCAATAACCGTCATTGTTTTGATTATTTACGGAAAGAAGTGAGGTGGCCGGGGGTGTCAATTGCACTTTGCACGTCATTTATTACGCGCCAGTGACGCTGCGGCTACTTAATCGTGAAGTTGTGTTATGCTCGTTGTTACTATGGAACGCACTCGAAACTCGTTAAAGTGTCCTTTACTTGGTGAAATAAGTGACATTAAAGATAATATGCTACCAACTTACGAAGAAATTATGAAGTATTATGAGTGGGCGCGGTGGCAGTTCAAATTTGACAAAGGTACTAAAAAGGAACCAACATTTTTGGAAATTGCGAATATTATCTCGACTAGAATCGAAGAAATATGGACAAAAGCATCTCTTCCTATTGTCTCCCATACAAGAGTGACTCAAATGTTAAAATCTTATCATTTGAAGTACAAAAACCTACTGAAGTCCTACCCCAAAATATCAGAAAAAACATTAGAAGAGTTCCGGCGTAGCAGCAAGGTATTGTTTGATATTTCTGCTTGCAAGTGTAAGAACTTGAATGAGTGTATCTGTTCTAGAGATCGGAAAGTACCTATCAAGGAGCACTGTTTCTTAATTGATCAACGTACCACAAGAAATATGATAATAGGAAACATTGATATCGCTACTACGAATCAACTTAAAAAAAACTTAAAACGGAAACTTCAAAAGCAAATAGCCTCGCGTAAATATCAGGAAGAATGCACCTCAAATAAGCCAACGACAAGCCAGCCCCTTCAAACCGATATTTCTTCTTCCTCTGATTCCAATGAGTCTGGTGGTGACAATTCACTCACGTTAGTTACAACTGCAGCTCCGCAAAAGAAGGCCGCCGTTAGCATGGATTATTCTACGCTCGCGAAAACGTGTGACAGGTACGGAGTATCAGACAGGGCAGGGGCAGCTATCGCTTCAGTAGTTTTGCAAGCTACCAGATCATCTGTACCGGTTATTGACAAAAATAAGCTACGCAGGGAACGATCAAAAACAAGACAGAACATAATGGCGAAAGACAGAGTTTTACAAGTACCCGCTTTATATTTCGATGGCCGGAAAGACAAAACCTTAGTTATGTCGAAAAAAGAAGGCAGAAATTACAGACAGAGTATCCTAGAAGAGCACATTTCGTTGATAAAAGAACCAGAGTCAAAGTATTTGGGCTATGTTTCTCCAACCTCTGGAACTTCTAAGGGAATAGAAAAAGCCATTGTTGATTATTTTTTTAAAGAAAACATTTTATTGGAATCTATACTGGCGATTGGATGCGATGGAACGAATGTCAACGTAGGAAAATATGGAGGTATTATACGTTTACTAGAGAAGAGATTAAATAAACCATTACAATGGATTATTTGCTTGCTTCACATGAATGAGTTACCATTTCGACATTTGTTCACACATATTAATAATAATAATAGGCCTTGAATGTTGCGCGGGAGGTATCTACCTTTTTACCCGCGTCCACCAAGGCAGGCAAAGCAAGAGTTCGCATGAGATGGAGCAAAGAAGTAAACCTATTCATCATGCGAACTTATCTATACATCACTAAATTAGAGACCGACATGACCACCTACAGACACCAACTGCATGAACTTTTTTCGCGTCAATATCCTGAGATTTCTGTTTCGGAACAACGGATTTCAGATCAACGAAGAGCTATAGTTAGAAATAAACTGTTGTCGCAAGAAGTAATAGATCAGTTAAAAGAAGAAGTACGCACACAATTACTACAAGAATCAGAAAACTATGCAGACATTGGCACTATCACAGTAACCCAAAACACAAACGAAAATACCCTACACGAACAACCACAATCACTCACTCAATTACAACCTAATTATCAATCTCAACCATATAACCAATCGCAAGGTTACACGCAAACAGCACACACATCCACACAAACCGAATCTTTAACCCTAACGCTCGAAAATGATATTGAGACTTTAGTTGTCACAGATCAAAACCTTATCACAGATACATACATACAAGAAATACTTGATAAGTTTAGAACAACAATAACGCAATACTCCGGAATGGATCCAACAGTAAGACCAAAACTACCTAAACTTAAATACACCCCTAACCTATTTCGTTTAGTTAATTTATTTAATGAAAATATCCTTATACAATTTATATCTGATGACACACAACTTATAGACATACATTTACTTATATATTGCACAGCGGTAGTTATATCTGAAGAACTAAACTTTAAAATCACAGACCATATAGGAACCACAAGAAGAAGCCACACTATCAAACCAGCGTGGCAACAGCGACTAGAAAAAGATATAGAAAAGTTAAGAGCAGATTGTGGTAGACTGACACATTATATCAATGGCATCAGATCGCAAAAAGTAGTTAAGAGAGTTGCAAAAATATTTAATAACTATTCTAATCACACTAGACACGAAACTAATAATAGAAGACCCGAGGAGTTTCTGGACACATTAAAGCAGAAACTAGCACTTAAAGTTCATAGGCTTAGGAGATATGTGAAGGCACAACAGCGCAAAAATGATAATGCAACATTTGCCATGAATGAAAAAGTATTTTACAGAAACATACAGAAAACACACACAGATACTACAATAGAAAACAACATAGACGCACCATCAAAAGAACACCTAGAAAAATTCTGGTCTAGCATATGGGAAGAACAAGTACGACACAATGATAAAGCAACTTGGATCACAGAAGAAGAAACAAAATGGAGAGCAATAGATGAAATGGAATTTAAAGAGATAACAGAGTCTGATATTACAAATATAACAGCCAGATTACATAACTGGAAGTCACCAGGTATAGACAAAATACAAAATTTTTGGTACAAAAAACTAACGATCCTCCACAAGTCTATGGCAAAGAACTTGACGGAAATTATTTTAGGACAACAGAACGTACCCGATTTCATTGCAACGGGAATAACATACATGCTACCTAAAACTACATATACAACACAACCTTCCCAATACAGACCAATCACATGCCTACCTACTATTTACAAAATATTAACATCAGCAATCACAACAAAAATCAACTCATACATTGAACATCACAATATAATAGCTGAGGAACAGAAGGGTTGCAGGCGGGGCCACATGGGATGCAAAGAACAGTTAATTATAGACTCCACTATTCATAAACATGCCACCACAAAAAATAGAAATCTTCATTGTACCTATATAGATTACCAAAAAGCTTTCGATAGTATACCACACTCCTGGTTGATTCAAATCTTAGAGATTTACAAAATTAATTCAAAAATAATAGATTTTCTACGTAACATAATGCCACATTGGAAAACTACACTACAGCTTAATAACCGCAATTCTTCTCTTATAACACGACAGATATCTATTAGGAAGGGTATCTATCAGGGAGATTCCCTGAGCCCTCTGTGGTTTTGTCTCGCCCTTAACCCTTTGTCTCACTTGTTGCACCGGTGTCAGGCCGGATACAATCTTAAACATACTACTGAAGAAACAGTTATCTCACACCTCATCTATATGGATGACATTAAGTTATATGCAAAAACCGAAAAAGAAATGAAAAAGCTTATAGAAGTCACGACAGAATTTAGCCAAGATATAAATATGAAATTTGGATTAGACAAGTGCAGGACATTACATATTATAAGAGGTAAAATAAAACCTGGCAGCTATACAGTTAACGACACCGACACCATTGACGCAATGGAACCAACACACTTATACAAATATTTAGGATACAAGCAACTTAAGGGACTCGACCACACAGCAATTAAACAGACACTAAACACAGAATATCGAAGGAGAATTAACGTAGTTTGCAAAACACAACTATCAGGAAAACATCTTATTAAAGCCTTAAATACTTTTGCTATACCAATATTGACCTACTCATTCGGAGTCATAAAATGGTCAAAAACCGACATCGAAAAGTTAGAGAGAACCACGCGCACAATACTCACAAAACACAACAATCTGCACCCTAAATCTGCAATTGAACGACTTACCATCAAAAGACAGAATGGAGGGAGAGGCCTAATCGACATCCATCACCTTTGGAAGAAACAGATCACTGGTCTTAAAACATTCTTCAATTCAAAATCTCACTCTAGTAATATACACAAAGCGGTTTCTCTAAATGATTTTAACTACACCCCACTTAACTTAAAGGAACCAAATATACAAGACTCAAATAACCCTGACCCACAGAACCAAAAAATTGAAAACTGGAAAAAGAAAGTCCTTCACGGTAGACACCCTCACGATTTAGAACAATCCCATATTAATATAGTAGCGTCTAATAAGTGGCTTAAAATAGGAAACCTGTTCCCTGAAACAGAAGGCTTCATCATGGCTATACAGGATCAAATCATCAATACCAAAAACTACAGGAAATTTATCATTAAAGACCCTACCATCACTAACGATAAATGCCGCAGATGCCACATTCAATCAGAAACCATCCAACACATAACCGGAGCATGCACAACCCTCACACAGACAGACTACACTCACAGACACAACCAGGTTGCAAACATTATTCACCAAAAACTAGCTCTCAAACATAATCTCATAAAAAATACTAACACTCCCTATTATAAGTACGCGCCACAAACTATCCTAGAAAACGACACACATAAACTGTATTACGATCGTGCCATACTTACAGATAGGACCATCCACTACAATAGACCAGACATAACCCTTCAGGATAAAATTAGAAAAACTACTTACCTCATAGACATTGCAGTTCCGAACACCCATAACTTACAAAAAACAATCACTGAAAAAATAAGCAAATATGCTGAACTTAAGGAAGAAGTAACACGAATTTGGAGACAAGATAAAGTTTATGTTGTTCCTGTAGTTCTCTCCACGACAGGTGTTATTCCCAACCATCTCCTCCGTAGCTTGAAAGTAATAGACCTAGAAGAATCCCTCTACATCAATCTGCAGAAAGTAGCCATCCTAAACACATGCAGAATCGTTAGGAAATTTATGCAGTTGGACGAAAACACACTCTCAACATAAAGTTCACCACTCGCTACATTTACTTGGTTTTGGCCCGTAAATGTAGCTTAAACCAGCCTAGAGCTGAGAAAAAGAACACTCCCAAAAATAATAATAATATAATTGCGATACAAGATCAGATTATTAACACTAAAAATTATAGAAAATATATCATCAAAGACCCCTCAATAACAAATGATAAATGTCGCAAGTGTCACACACAACCAGAAACAATTCAACACATAACAGGAGCGTGCACAACTCTTACGCAGACAGACTACACACACAGGCACAACCAGGTAGCAAATGTAATTCACCAAAAACTAGCACTCAAATACACACTCATTCAAGACACAAACACTCCGTATTACAATTACACACCACAAACTATCCTAGAAAATGACACACATAAACTTTATTACGACCGCGCCATACTCACCGACAAGACAATTCACTACAATAGACCGGATCTAACATTACAAGACAAAATAAATAAAGTTACTTACCTAATAGATATTGCCGTCCCTAACACACATAACATTCAGAAGACAATATCTGAAAAAATTAGTAAATACGCCGAACTCAAAGAGGAAGTAACTAGAATATGGCGCCAACAAAAAGTTTACGTGGTCCCTATAGTCCTCTCCACAACAGGCGTCATCCCAAATCACCTTCTTCATAGCCTTAAATTACTTAACCTAAAAGAAACCCTCTATATCACCTTACAAAAAGCTGCAATTTTAAATACATGTCGCATTGTCCGAAAGTTCATGCAAATAGATGAAAACGAAATAGGGCCTCATCACAACACATCTTAAACATAACACACCACACGCTGCATTTACTTGGCTTCGGTCCGTAAATGTTGCAAAAACCAGCCAAAGAGCTGAGAAGAAAAAACACTACAAAAATAATAATAAATCATTTAATTCAGGTAACAAAGACCCATATCATAAATACCTTATAGACTAACATACATAATTATGAAAAACCACACAATAGTAGCACTTCACTTTGCACTAGCTTTCCCTTGTGCTCTCCTGTGGAACTTGTCCGCGAAAGCGACGGAACACCACGTCCTGCGGCCAAAAGTCCTCTTCCAAGACGACGGGCAGATAACAATTCGGCACGCGCACCAGGAACGCCTTGAAGTTGACGTTGCGGCGCGACTCCAGTAACTGCACCCTCGGCGTGTACCTTGTCTTCTGGCGCACGTACTCCACGATGTCCTCCGCCTTAGTGGTGTAGTGCAGGCGGGAGATGTACACCGGAGTGTTCGGCATAGCGGCACGCAGGCTCACTTCAGGCCTCGCTGGAGCTTTGCCGCAGCGGTTCTTGTTAGATCGCGATCGGCACTTCTTCCTCTGCACCGTCACGAAACCCTCTTCATTATCAGGCCTAATCGGTGCCTTTCCTGGCATAGGCTTTAAATTTGGAGCACCAGAGGTACTCGCGGTGACGCTAGCGAAATCCTTTTGTAGGGGTTTCGCCAGGGCTGCAGACACTGGCAGCGGGACGGGACGCGGGGCTCGGACGGCGCTGTGCGGAGCCGTGGCGACGGGCGCCAAGCTGCGGGGCGTGCGGGCGGGGCGCACTGCAGGCTCAGCAATCGACGGATGCGCAGGCGACAAAACTGCTGACGCGGAATTGGACGACGATATATCGAGGCCGACTCCGTGACACGTGTTTGCATCAGACGCATCGACTGATGACCTAATTACCGTCACACTGTTGCGCAACTCGCTAACTTCTTTGCGCAAATTGGCGACGGTGTTTTGGGATGCATCTAATTTCGTGAGCACATCCGTGAGACTGGCTTTCAGAAGGACAATGTCCTTTAGAAGGCTCGTTACATCGACGTGATCGAAGGTGACGGGAGGAAGCTTGTGTAACTCCTTCGCCACAAACGTCGGTACGTCGTCAGGGTCGGTCGCCTTGAACAGCGTGATTATGTCTTGCAGGCTTCTCTTAGTCCCGTCACGCCGGCGGGACACCATCTGGTCGCGCTTGTTCAGCACACTGAACAACAACAGCTTGGCAGCAGCTATGTCCTCCTCGCTGAAGTTCGTTGCGAAGATCTGGACAGCGGACACTTCGTCCATCACATCCAGTTTCTGCTGCAGGAACGCCAGCAGTTCATTCACCACAAGATCATTACTCATGGCAAGTAAATTACGAGCGTCAGCTTACGCCGCGCTAATCGATATAAATAATATGCAAACGCATCCGCATCGGAACCCGATATTACCCGGATATTGATGGCGCTACATCGGGACCTCAAACATTTACAGGAACGATTGGAAAACTACTAGAAAACTGTGAAAACAAACGTGTTGTCGAGTTTCATCCGATTCCTTCGGAGTTACCAGAGTTATCAAGTCAAGATCTTAGTACCGACCAATTATATTTATATAGAATCGTCACTGCTGTCATAAGCGGTGTGTTTCCTGAAGACTTAGCCAATAAATCACCAGGCAAGATGTCTCATGCCAGATGGCTCACCCGTGCTAGTCGAATAGTCCGTCTTTATGTTGCGACAGAAGCTCCTTCTGAAAAGCTGGTCATTTTAGCAACCTATGTTGTGAAAGTTTACACTCCGACTTGGTTCGCCATTAAGACTCATCCTACTTGTAAAGACGGAACACGACATTTGTGGAAACTAATCTCTGCCTCTAGGTATCTACCAGATAATCTCAAAACTATAATAGATCCTGTCATCACAAGAAATAGCTATTTTGCTCACCCTGAGAATGCATTATTGGCAATGTTGACTGACCCACAAAAACACGTTCGTGAGTTAGCTGCGCGTCGTATTCTGAAAGCCCGTGCCATTACACAGACACACACAAAACTCAGACTGTTTCAAGTTCCCGACTTAAACCTAGATGCCTCTTCTTACCTCGATCTTATTGATTGGCAGCCTAATGTCACCGAACCTCCTATTCTCAAGAGTATAAGTGTCGAAGATTTGCAAATATTTGTTGCACAAGGGGGTGAGGGTGAATTGCCTCTACTACGCCTGCCATGTCATACTCAAGCAGTTGAACGGGCCGTTAAGACTGTGACTGAAGCATCGAATACTTTATGCAGCAAATCTGCAAGAGAAGGCTTCATTAAGGCTCAGATAGAATCTCGCAAAGATATGCCAAAATTTGACAGCAAGAAGGATTTTGTAGTTAATTAAAAATAATAATTAATATCGTTTTACTGCGTATTGATTCTTTTTTTTTTAATAAATGAATATATCCTATTACATTTGCGTTTTATTAGAAAAAAAAAGTACATTAAATCTTGTATTTTTTTGTTCTAAAAAGATTTTTAAGATAGCTTTTTTGTTCAATTTTTCAAAACTTCGAGATCAATTCGGAGGCAGAATATGATATCCAATCTTGAATATATTTTGTACATGAATTAAACACGTACTATAACACCCTTTTATCACTATTACTTATTTAAATTAACCACTTTTTTTTTCTCCATACATTCGTGGCCCACCCTAACAACCATATAGTTTAGTGAATAAGATGTCATAACGGACCTTGTCATATGCTTTTGTCATGTCTAGTATTAGCCCAATTACATATTGTTTGTCGTTTATATATTGTAGCGCTTGTTGAACATATTTATAAACTGCTAATGTTGTTGATCTACATTTTCTGAATCCATTTTGTGCGTCGTCAAGACGAGGTAATTAACATTACGACACAAAAAAACATTAAATTTGCCATATGTCAGCTAGCACAAGCCAATATACCATCAAAACATTGAAAACTATAGGTACTCAAGTAGAAATAAACAATACAAAATTAAAATAAAACGTAAATAGAACTTACAATCTAAATAAAAGCTTCCAGGCATACAAGGTATACCCGCTTACATATGCAATTCTGCATTATGTAAATATAGCTATAACTTGAACAAAAGTTAAACTAGGACCTTTGCACTAAAATTAATAAAAACTTAATACAATTAACAATAACAAAACCATGGTAAGCAAAACGACCAGTCACCACGAACAGCACCCCTTCACGAGCATAACGCAAAGATCAGCCATTACCCCATCGTCATATTTGAGGGAAGGAGGCAACCCGACCCCCGTCACTACCGCAAGCAGTAATATCTAAGGGAGCATGACGAGGTTGCTGCCGGTTACACTGGCAAGAATAATATGAATTGTCGAGGTCGCTAGCTAACTACATATTGCAATACTAGTCATTAAAAAAAAAAACATTGTAATGAGAAGATTAAGTCAACAATAAATGAAAATAAACTGTCAGTCAAATAAAATAAGCAATTATATGAACTATTATAATAAAATTATATAACCTGTCAGTAGGTAAGCTAATTCTGGTGAAAGAAGATAAACATTGTCTGAGTTAAGCACAGCAACCAACAATTCTTATCGTTTAAGTAGTCGTTGATAGTATAGTATGCCTTAGAACAAAGGGTGGATTTTACTTTAGCTTTAAACGCACTATAATGCAAATCTAGCAAGAAAGAGGGAGGCTTGTTTTAAAAGGTTTATACCAAGACCCAACAAATGAGTTATCATAATAGCAAAAAGTCACAATAGTCCCCATAGTGCTATCTACAACAGGAGTAATTCCTAAACAGCTTCATCAGGTTCTTAGTTCCCTCAACCTGCCGTCTAACACCTACCACCTGCTGCAGAAGGCAGTGATTCTTAACACATGCAGGCTAGTTAGAAAATTTCTTCAGTGTGAGTCTGACAACTTTCACCAATATTACTCCCACCCTTAACACCATTGCCGGACACTTGGCTGAGGCCCGTGCCATCAGTTTTACCCGGCTAGGCAGAGGAAAACAAATAGTAATCAAAAATAATAAAAAACCCCCGAACCAAACAAAAACTCTAAAAAGTTAAAACAATAATATATATTGGCCTTTTAAGTTGTAAGTAATATTTTGATCAAGGCATTGTCAAGCCGGGGGATGGCTAATGAAAATGCTAGGCCTCCTCTGTTTGGCGTTTTCATTGACCGTCCCCCGACTTGACAATGTTTAATAATCCATTTTTATAATCTAGCTTATTTAATAATCGTATATTTTATATATGATATTAGTTATTTGCTAAGACTTAGTCAATTAACAATGGACACAAGGGGTGAAAAACAATTGTCTATATAAACAAAAATTCAACCCTGTCTTCTAAACTAGGGATGGCCTGTATCATAAGACAGACATTGACCGAACTGAACTACAGTTCAGTTCGGTCGAATGGAAATATGGAATAGAGATTGTTTTGTGTTGTTTTGTGTAATTAATTTACAAATTAATTACACAAAACAACACAAAACAATCTCTATTCCATATTTATCTGTGTGTTTTATCGTGTACCTATAACACGATAGGTCTCGGTGGCCGGACCCCTTGCCAAGCGGTAACTACGTCTGTATCTCTCCCGAAGTCCTAAATGGGGACAGTAATGTATCCGTTCGCAGATCTGTGTTCCATTGTTATGACTTCACTCACACATAAACATTATACTCAAGTCATTATTTATCATGCCTTTCAATAATGAGCTAGACGTGATTTCCAAGAATAACAAAAAACCTAAATATAATAATAATAACATATACAATACAAGCTTCATGAAATCAATGTGTTGCTTTAACAGCTTCACACGATGCCAGAAAACATCCACCAGTGTGTTCTACTTGCTTTTGTATCATATACAAGGTGTAACTTAAACAACGCACAACCTCTGAAGGGGTTATTGTACTCATCATTATCAACAACTTTTACTATGGAACCAAATCTGAAATCGCGAAAAAAAAATCAGCTGTTCCCTACATTTTGACGAGTTATGTGTATGGAACAGCTGATGTTTTTTTCGCGATTTCAGGTTTGGCCCCATAGTAAAAGTTGTTGATAATGAGGAATACAATAACCACTTCAGAGGTTGTGCGTTATTTAAGTTAAACCTTGTATATCAGAACACTGTATCAGTGACCTTTTGTAACAGAATCCTGCACACGTTTCCACAAAAATACAAACATTTTGAGTGAATATAGCTGCGTCAGCGTGCCGAGGTAGTTTTTTGTAGTCAACGTGTTACAAGCATATTCACTTTCACTAATTAAATGTGTACGTGAAACATGACCGTTGTATGCGATATCGGCGCCGAGTGACGTCGCGGTGTTAACAATTCGCTTGCTAGAGGGTGCCGCTCAAAACATTTGACATTTTTCCGAGCAATTAGCTAATGGCAGGCACTACACCTGCCACACAGCACGCGGACAGCGGCAGCGGAGCAAGTGGCTATCTCCATACTTCACTGACAGCGTTTTTAAACTCTCTGTGGTGTATGGTAGGATAGCCCAGCGAGTGTTTGAGTAAGTATATGAAATTTGATAGTTGAGTAGGTGTGGGCATGATGAAACAACACCTAAAATATCTTTAAAAAGTTTCGTGTATTCTGACAATGGTCTTATTTGGCTACTAGAAATTTAATAATTACTTTGAAGGATGTGATTTTTTAAAATTTCTGAATACTGACCAATCTTTTTACACGCTTTATATTAGCTTCACTTGTATGTCAGTATGTCAGTATGTAACTCTCCGTGGGTAATATGTTATTATTAGCTTCACTTGTATGTTTGTTTGTTTGTTTGTATGTAACCGACTCCTTAGAGCGCGATTTTGACCCACCCTAAACAGTCAGATTTCATTGAAACTTTGTAAACTTATCGAGGACCGATGACAATTCAATAATTTAATAATATAAAAAAACACGTTTTTGTAGTTAGCAGAACTAAAAAATAGAAAATAAATAATAGTTTAAAAAACTAAAAACACGCTTTAAAAACCAAACTAAAAAGAAGAAAATAATTTAATTCAATTAAAAAGCGTGGGGTGCTTGACATTAATTGATAATAAAAATACTTCAAAAAGCACCCCACGCTTTTTAATTGAATTAAATTATTTTCTTCTTTTTAGTTTGGTTTTTAAAGCGTGTTTTTAGTTTTTTAAACTATTATTTATTATCACTAGTAAAGTGAACCATCCCTGATTTTTTGCTCTTGGCGGTACCCGAATTGGTTACAGTAACTCAGCCTGGGCACCCCAACAATGCGTTAAATTGTAATAAGTTTGTGGCAGTTCACAATTTATAGATAGTTTATAATTTCACTAGAAAGATTATAAGCTAACGATGTTCATAATCATACGTGACATACACATAGGTCCTACGGTTTAGCATCTACTGTTATACTTACAAATTATCAGACTAAAACACATAATAACAAAATGTCGAGCTTAATGTACAGTTACAGTGTCCTTGGTCATTTTTCTATCTATAATCAACGTTTACGAGTCTTGCGATGAAATGGCCAATACTCTCATTTTATATGATATTGCCAGAGCGGAGTCCTAGATAACCTATAAAAGTAGATTAGCCTACAATCTCCGTCAGTAGCGAGTACAGAGCCGCGCCAATTTGATTACTGTTTGTGTCTGGCCGAGGACCATTGACGATGCTGCGGACAACTACATGACTGTCCAGCGCTTTGGACAGTTATTATACTGAAGTAGTGTCTATGTTGCCTCACATTTGTCTATAACGCTACTTAACTGAACCACGCAGGACTGCTTACATTTAGATTCAATGATATCCATCTAGATGGGATAATTAAAATGCTTCCGCGATAACATTTTTACACGCTTTACATTAGCTTCACTTGTATGTTTGTTTGTGTGTTTGTTTGTTTGTTTGTATGTAAACGACTCCTTTGAGCGCGATTTTGACCCACTTTAAACGGTCAGATTTCATTGAAACTTTGTAAACTTGTCAAGGACCGATGACAATTCAATAATTTAAAAAAAATTGAGAAAAAAAAAGTTTTTGTAGTTAGCAGAACTAAAAAATAGAAAATAAATAATAGTTTAAAAAACTAAAAAACACGCTTTAAAAACCAAACTAAAAAAGGAGAATATAATTTAATTAAATTAAAAAGCGTGGGGTGCTTGACATTAATTGATTATAAAAATACCTCAAAAAGCACCCCACGCTTTTTAATTTAATTAAATTATATTCTCCTTTTTTAGTTTGGTTTTTAAAGCGTGTTTTTTAGTTTTTTAAACTATTATTTTTAGTTTGGTTTTTAAAGCGTGTTTTTTAGTTTTTTAAACTATTATTTATTCATTGTATATCTTGTCTACACCTTCTTTAAAATTTAACTTTTTATTCTTATTTCTTATGCGTACTGACAGGGAATGGTATGAGCTGCCCCTGCCGACAGTGTGACGTGTCCTAACGCATGCAAGCTTTCTTCAATATTGAGAGCATCGCGCAAAAGTCACTGAGCGCTTCATTCTTTAATCTTAATAATGCATCGAAGTTACACGCCCCCCGTTTTGAAAGCGCTTTCCGTCTGTCCATGTGTCATGGGATCACGGTGCACTCTACAACTGAGCAGATATCACTACATTTACATCGTTACATTTTTAAGCAATTGTCTTGCTTCCAGTGGCAAAAATGTTTTGTATATCTACAGGCGTATATCGTGGTTAGTGTTTATAGTAGAATGTCTTCGTCAAACGATAGTTTCTCCAGATAATACGGTCATTACGTTTAGTAAATGCATGTGATTAGAAGCAAATATGACTACAGTTTGTAATTAATCCTAATATTGTGTCTATGACACCTAATCTGCCTGCATAATTCGCAATCAGTCTCGCGGTATAAATCAACTAGAGCGGTAATACGACGCGTCTATTATGTGGCTTGCAAGCGATTATGAGCTGTACGTCCCGATATCGCTATATACGTCCGGCTGATAGAATGTGCGGAGTGTACGAATATACTCGTACAGGATAAATTTACCCTGTAGGTGCGATATCAACTGGCAATGCATTGCAAGAGATACTGCCTTCAATCTCGACACTCGCTATGCAATATCGACAGGCGATTACTAGATGATACCGCGGATCAAGTCACGAAAGATATTACACTAAAAATTGTTTAATATATGTATGGGTTTCTCTGTTTCTTTTATATTATTATTTACGTCCAATAATTGATAGTAACTAATACCCCCTACACTAGTGTTACAGTTTTTATTCAAATCATTTATTCCTTTACAAACGGCTAATTGGTACATAGATAGTATCCTAATATCCTACTAATATTATAATGTGAAAGTTTGTATGTTTGGATATTTAGATGTTTGGACGTTTGTTATCCAATTACGCATCAACGGCTGAACGGATTACAGTTAAATTTGACACACAGATAGATTATAACCTAGATTAACACATAGGATACCTTTTTCCGGCAATACGTTCCCGTGGGATATTTTGCGAGGTCTACGCGGGCGATGCCGCTGGAAAAAGTTAGTTTATATTAAAATTTGCAATGTGCTACCATCCAAAAAACCCCAAATCGCAACCTGTTTATTCTCCAAACCAAAGCTACAATAAGAGCTCTCAAAACTAACACAAAACGCCATTTTGGAAATCTTATTACACTTTGATATTATTCTATGAAATAAC
Source organism: Antitype chi (assembly GCA_947359405.1). Lineage (NCBI taxonomy): Eukaryota > Metazoa > Arthropoda > Insecta > Lepidoptera > Noctuidae > Antitype > Antitype chi. The sequence continues at coordinate 24,498,891 of OX375808.1, forward strand.
AATTAGGAACATTTAACGTATGCATGACCGCACGCACGTATCACGAGTGCATGAATGTATTTCGGATCCAATAAAACCAAGCTTCTCTGTGATCATAGTAGTTAGACATTGTTGGAGTACAATAACTCCACGGCCGCTCGTGACGTGCGCCGGGTCATCACGAGATGAGTTGAGGGCAGCCCGCAGAGTTGCCAAACACGATAAGTAATTTTGAAACTGCTCCGTAAACATATTGCGTAATACCATCCAGCCATCCACAAAACCACTCACATACTCGTGCAGAATATTAAACCACACTTCATAGAAAATAGTGTCAATGATTTCATCAACGCTATTCGGGAATATGAATGAATAAAGCCTCCAAATGCGAACATTTTTGGGAATGTGTAGTTCAATGAGTTTGGAGAAAGAGTGAATCAGTAAATTAAATTATCTCCATTGTATAGAATTATATCGGCTTGTGCAAATGATCGCATGGAATAGCTATAAGTCCAGTAATGGCTACGCGGCTACGTAGCAACTGCTACGGCGTCTTGAGTATTAGCTATGAATTTATGTTAAACGTAAAAAAGCTACAACTTCCTGCTTATGAGTTTTATTTTGTTCCATTATTATGTTCGCCTGTTTTTATGTTATCTATTAATTTTAAATTAATTTGATCAGGTTCTTCTGAATTAGGTCCAAGCTCAATTTTTCAGATCGATAAGGTGTACAATCTAAATAGTTTAATATTCCTTTATCACCGAGATTTAAGTAATAAAAATAAAAAAAATTGCTTACTTTGCGATAGACGTACACATCTACCGGCAATTTAATAACTGTCTCTGGAGGAGCGATCCGATACAGATCACTGCAATTAACGCGTTGTCATCCGATGGGACCGTAGAATGATAACCGAGTGTGGGGACGTGGTTGACCCTCGAGCACAAACATTAATGTATAGAGCAAACAGCGAATAAACCGATCAGCGTCGGGCAGCGACCGGCGCGGCCGAACCAACCGGCCGCGCCGCCGCGCGCCGCCGGGCAGAGCATCAGACACACGCCGGGCATACGCCGGGTACACATCGTGCGCGGCTACGATGCTACGCGTCTCTGGAGAATCGTGCCAATGATTGTATTTGCGGTTATGCGCATGCGGCGACACTTGAGCGGTACGCCTGCAAAAAAATATTAGTTACCTATCCCCGGCCGGCTTCAATCAAAGGATTGAATTTCGCTACGAACTCATTCATAATTTCTGCGCGTTGACTAGGGTGCCAATAAGTTGGATTTTGATATTATTTGCCGATTTTTTGTATTTGTTTTAATTTTTATTGTTTTTTAATTTTTATATGAAATGTTTACTACAAATAAGTAATAGTATTTATTGATAGGTTCAATTCATTTTAGGATTTAAAAAAAAAATGCTCAATTTCCGTGCCATAGGCTTCTACTCCGTTCACCTATTAACCCCTGTTTTTTTTCAGACAGTAAAAAAAATCATCCGGTATTAAGTATATAATATTCCGAACAAGCCGGATTCCGTAAAGGCTTTAGCACCGCAGACCACATGCATACGCTGCTCTGCGGTAGGTTAGACAGAAGACCGAAGAGTATAACCTGCCACTCTGCTTAGCGTTTGTGGACTTCGATTCGATCGAGACATGAGCTGTACTGCAGTCTCTTCTACGGTGCCAGATCCACAATCGGTACATCGAGGTGCCAAAGTGTACAGACACTTCTTCACTTCACTTCACTCTGCGAAAACGCCATTACACTAACATTGACTTGATTCTTATACCAGTAATCAAGAACGTTAATGATGTCTTCGGGGAGTGAGGTGGACCTCAACTTCTCCCAAAGATGTTCATAGGACACCAAATCGAAAGCTTTCGATAAATCAAGGGAGCATCCATAAATTGGGGCCTTCCTGTCCGTGTATTATACCGGACAGTATGCTTAAGACATGAAATTTCAATTTCTGTAGACAGTCCCGCTTGGAAGTCGAACTGTGCATCATTTATTTTTAGATGTTTACATAATTGTTGATCCAGCATACTGTCCAGCACTTTAGCGACACTAGTGGCTAGCGAGATGAGTCTATAATTTTAGTCATCAGAGGGGTCTCCTGTCTTATTCTTGATTACTGGCACAACAATAGTTTCCGTGCAGTCATCCGGTACGTATGAGTGTCTTATTTAAAAAGTATAAGACATCGATAACACTCTAGGCAAGTGAAGTGTACACCTGCGTGCCTCAGGTGCTCAATGCTGATGCCGTCATGTCCAGGGGACTTACCTATCTTCATCTTGCTAATAGTAGAAGTTACTGCCTCAGCAGATTAACTGACTGATGGTAATGGAATTGACCTATAAGCATCAGCCTTGAGCAACCGCGGCAAAGCAGGTGGTCGATCAGGAGGCACCACTTTAAATTTATTAAAAAACATGTTAGCAATCACAAGTGACTCATCGATACCGTCGACGCTGAAAGGGGTATACGTTTGTGGATTCAGCTTGTTGGTCTCCTTCCAAAAGCTATTAAAGTTTTTAGTACCGTACTGTGAGGCCAAAACATCCATCTTTACCTGATCCGCGTTATTTTGTCACCATTTCAGTCTAGATTTAAAAATACGACGAGACTCTGTCATTTTCTCATACACTGGTCCACCACCTGAAACTGCGATCGCGCCTCCTTATGTGCTGGGTAAACATGCCTGTTCCAGCCCACAACACACTTTTTACGTGTTTGAAATTTATGATCAAAGCTATCCACAGCCGCTTGACTTATTACATGAATAATTTTTGTATACATCTTTTCAATCACGGGTTAATGTTCTACATTGTTACACAAATGCCATCACAACACTGGCTTAATTCTATAGGAAAATCTAAGTCTCTAAATTGTTCATTACATAACATGTGATAATACTCAATTGGTTTATCATCCCTATTACCCCATACAACTTTATTACAACTTGCTTCTTTGAAATCATAATGGGGCCTCAATATATTTAACCAGCAATTAATCTCTAGAGGCAGATAATACATAGAGTTACCAGTTTGGCTAGCGATAGTGCGGGGAATAAGCCAATACCTTTCTGATAGTTGACTAATACTGGTCTCCTTTGACCAGGTACAACTGTTGCGATAGATTCTCGTATAATTGGGCATTCCACCCCGCTATCGAACACAGCCTGCAAAATCCTTTCGCCTATTTTGATGGTGATTGGCACCAGCTTATTGCTTGTTACGCAGTTCACATTTGAAGTCAGCACACGTTCACGACTGAAGCAAGTTTCATAAGTGTGGCCTGGTTTTTTGCAATAGGTACTGGCAGGCGTGGTTGGTATCTTTGAGTCCTTGTTGCCAGCTTCAGGTTTAGTCTCCGGAGGTTTGAATCTGCAATCGTTGGTGGAGTGGTTTGTCTTCTTACATATACCCGCAACTTGATGTTGCTTGTGTATTGTCCGAAAAACGTGGACGCTTGGTATGCATTATAGAACTTGAGCTTGGGTGAGAACGCTTCTCCCGTATAGTTGTTGCAACCAAGATGAGCTCAGGAACAGTGGTTGCTCTGGCATTCAATAATTCGATACGAAAACGTTCGTCGTTAATGAATCCAATCACTGCTTTAACAGCGTGTTCGTCTCCCAGATTGTCCTTAGTCACTCTTCTCCATAGGATCCATGCACGTGACGAAAATGCAGCAATATCTTTAGTTGAATCGTAAACATGTTCTCTGAACATGATAATGTCTCGGGAGTATCGATTTTGAAGTTAAACCTGGTGATGAGGTTCTTCCGAAACTTTCTCCACGTTAGTAGTCACCATCCAATCATCGACCCACATTTTTGCATGCCCCTTGAGTAGGCTGCAGACTTTCATGCGGACATTGAAATTATTCAGCTTGTAGGTTTCAATCTATATGTTCGCACTATTCTCGTACGCCGACGTGGGTGTCCGGATCGAAACACAGTCAGTAGACATTCTTGGTTCTTATTTTTGATTCGGTGGACGGAACACATAAGCGCTCCGACATTTTATGCATCATTTGCATCAGGAATTGTGGTGGTCACATCCATCTGCATTCCACGGTGAGCGTATGTTTGCGGTCTTGATTGTAGTACAGCTTCCAATGGTGTATTTGTGACGTATACAGGCTCATGCTACTATGTGTTGGTTGGTTCTGGTTGATCAGGAGGTGAACGAGTTGATGAGGAAGTGGCTTGGGTAGGAGCTTCTTACAATCCCACTTCTGATGACGGAGGAAGAACCCCGTAGTATTTTAAAAAGTGTGACGTCAGTTTATTTGACGTCACTGATGTCGTGTTCATGGTGATCACTCATCTTCAACTTCCAAAAGAAAACTTCACGACTTGTTTCAAAGCTTCGTAAAATTTAACTGACAGCGTGATAACGTCCCAGAGAAGTCCGCACTGTCCAGCGGCTCGAACAATCGACCGCTTTTTTTTTTTTGTTGGAAATGGCATCTCGCAGTTGGCCTAGAGAGGCCGTGACGACTTAACCGGACTATCCTGTGGCTGCCTTAAAAAAACTCAAAGACTGCACGCTGAGGGCAGTCCCTGTGGGGTACGGGCCTCGACTTAGAGCGTCACTGATAGGGGGTCAGCAAGTTGGGACAGGCTGGATTATATCATTACTATTATTAAACGGGGAGTTTGAATCTGGAGGCTCAGCTGTGGAGCGGGCTGACACTTCATCGAGCAACTCAGGGTCTTCGCGGGGCGCGAGGACCTCGGAGGCGAGGTCGGAATAACGGTTGTCTTTGTTTGTGAATTGTGCTGGTGGCCCTACTGCTTTCCTGGTAGAGAGTAATAGGGTCATCGGGATCGGAGAGAATATATTATCTCAGCCGGCGAATTCTACTAATCCTACTGGGGACATAACTAGCGGCCTTCACAATCAGAGGAATGCGATGTTTTTCGGCTTTATCAAAGAAACGTTTTGAGTTTCGTTTCATGAACTGAAGGACAGTGGGGATGTTCAGGTCGAGATGGAGGATCTCGTTCCGAACGAACCAGGGGGCACCTGTGGCCTGACGGAGGAATCAGTTTTGGAGGGTCTGCATCCTATAGATGCATCGGGGTTTTGTGTGTGCAAAGACTGCACATGCATACGTCATAATCGGCGTGATGCACGCCATGTAAATCCGTAACTTGCAGTTCAGTGACAACTTGCTACGTGCAATTAGGACAGAGTGTAACCTACCGAGAGCGAAAGCAGCGCGCGAACGCGCCTGCTTAATGTGCTCAGCGAAGGAGAGGTTCTTCGAAAGAGATACCGTCGCCCCTGGCACACAGGCAACTGAGGGAACACGGGTGGGTTTTAGTCAGTAAAAGTCTGACACGCCCTACTGCTCCACCCAGAGCGGGAGAAGTTATTTGATAATTTCCCACCCTCAAAAAAAAAAAAAAAGGAGAGGTTCTGAGTCATGATTACTACAAAATATTTGGGACGCTTTTCCCAAGAGATAGGCTTGCCGTACAAGGAGATGGGCTGGGGGAATCGAGCGCTTTTTTTTTTTTTTTTTTTGTTGGGCATCTCGCAGTTGGCCTTGAGAGGCCGTGACTGCTCAACCGGGCTTTCCTGGGGCTGCCATTAAGAAGTTAATCTTAACGCCTCCAGCCAGGGCTTACAAACTAAAATTTACAAACTAAGCGACTGCACGCTGAGGGCACCCCCTGTGGGGTACGAACCTCGGCTCAGGGCGTCACTGATAGGGGGACAGCTATCTCTATTGGGGACAGGCTGGATCGAAAGATTGGCATTATTATTATTAGGTGGGGAATTTAAAGCTACTGGCTCAGCTGCGGCGCGGGCTGGCGCTTCAACGAGCAAGGGTCGGTCGGGGGTCTCGACGTTAGGCGCCGATACTATTAGGGGTCTTCGCGGGGCGCGAGGACCTCGGCGGCGAGGTCGGAAGGACGATTTTGTGCGGTGTGTGCGAACTGTACTGGTGGCCCTATTGCTTTCCTGGAGGAGAGTAATGTGGTCGTCTGGGTCGGTGAGGACATGTCTCGGCCGTCGGACAGAGCTAATCCTACTGGGGACATAAGTGGCGGCCTTCACAATCAAGGGATTGCGGTGAATTTCGGCTTTATCGAAGAAACGCTTCGCGGTGCGTTTCATGAATTGACTGACCGTGGGGATTTTCAGATCGAGATGGAGGATCTCGTTCCGAACGAACCAAGGGGCGCCTGTGGCTTGCCGGAGGAATCGGTTCTGTAGGGTCTGCATCCTATGGATGAATCGGGGGTTCGCGTGCGCAAAGATTGCACACGCATACGTCATGATGGGCCTTATACACGCCGTGTAAATCCGCAACTTGCATTTTAGTGACAACTTGCTACGTGCATTTAGAACAGAATGTAACCTGCCGAGAGCGAAGGCGGCGCGTGAGCGCGCCTTCTTTATGTGCTCTGCGAAGGAGAGATGCTGATCCATGGTCACACTAAGGTATATGGCTTGCTTCTCCCAAGGGATAGGCTTGCCGAACAAAGAGATGGGACGGGGGGGCTCAGGTCTAATGCGTCGCGGTCTCGTAAAGAGGACTGCTTGGCTTTTATCCGGATTTATGTCGATCCGCCACTTTCGAAACCACGCGCCAAGGACGTTGACGGTGGTTTGGAGAGTGGCGGCTATCGCGTCCTGACTTTTCCCAGTGTAGTAGATGGCTGTGTCGTCTGCGAACAGTGCCAACTGTGCCTTTCTACTTTTGGGGATATCGCTCGTGAATAGAGTGAATATGAGCGGGGACAACACCGCGCCCTGAGGGACGCCGGCGCGAATGGGATGGGGAGACGAGATCGCCCCTTCGATGCGATAGCGAAAGGTGCGGTTCGACAGAAAATCTCGTAAGATGAGCACGAGACGGTCTGGCACACCGAGACGGTACAGCTTGTAAATCAAGCCGTTGTGCCAGACCTTGTCGAAGGCTTTCGCTATGTCGAAAAATACTGCACCGGTTATCGTACCGCGCTGGAAGCCAGCGCTTATATGTTCTACGATACGGTGGACCTGTTGCACACAACAATGTTGGTTACGGAAACCGAACTGTTCGTTGGGTATGAGGCCTTTTGTCTCGGCGTAATTTCTGAGTCGCTTATAAATAAGTCTCTCATAGATCTTGCCGAGACTACTCAGTAAACTGATGGGGCGGTAGCTCGTGGGCTCGGATTTGGGCTTGCCCGGCTTCGGGATACCGATAACCGTGGCCTGCTTCCATGCATCGGGGAATATATTATTACTCAAGGCACCATTGAAGATGGTGGTCAAGAGCATGATCAGGTGGGCGGGCAGCATCTGGAGCACCTTATTGGTGATTCCGTCAGCGCCGGGGGCCTTGCGGGGTTTCAGACCTTTGATGACCTCGTGAACTTCGTCCGGGGTGACGAGAGGTAATGGGTCATCAGGGTCTTCGACGGGCGGGAGGGAGGTTCTACGTTCGACTTCAGCGTCCACCTCAGCGAGATGTGGCAACACTGCCCGAGTGACTTGTCAAATTTTTGCTCCGTATTTTAAAATAGTTTTATTTAATTTTTAAGTGTAATTAAGGTGTAATATTATAACTAAATGTAAAATAACTAAATAAATACTGAGGATTATTGTTTTCCTGCAAAAATATGAAGTAAAACACAGTGTTTGGTTACACACCAATACCGGTAACCTATTACGAACAGCTGTTAAAAGCTGCGGATTAAAAAAGGGGGAGTATTGTTTATTTGTATTCTTTAGCTAGCACACAATCATAACTTAGCCTCATTAACATATTCATTGAAACTTAGTATCACGAATTTTGGTTAAATTGGCACCCGGCATTGGGTCTTAGTCCCCTTGTTTACCTAAATCATCAAAACTTATTGTCGTGTAATATCAAAATACTGCAATTATAATAGTGTTATATTGTAGATAACGACAGTAACGTTGACCATCGTTTTTGTTTTTAAATTGCAATCTTTATGCAATAAGTACTTGATTTTTATTCTATTTTTTTTTTTTTTCTGGGTGCCCACATAAGCAAAAGTAAAATTATAAGAATATAGAATCAATTAAACTTTGTCCTTGATCGTATAATATCAGTTGCATTTCAATTAGATTCAGCACCCTACCTCATTTACCTAAAAGCAATACTTAACTTCTCTCATTTTTCCTTTCATTTCTAGCTCACCCTTTTGTTTTGCTGTCTAATTAGTTCTCACCGTTTCTATCATTCTACTTTCAGTACTTATTCCTGAAACCATGCCTGTGATGACCCGTAAGGCTGCGGCTCAAGAGTTGGAGCTTAAATTAAAAACGACCCTTCAAGATCTTAAGGCTTCTAACAGTAAATGTGATCAGCTGTTAAATGAAATAGATGATAGTGAGAAGGAAGTCGAGAAGATCGTTTTTAAAAATACAAGCTTGAAGCAGGAGCTAGTAGACCTGCATCAAAAATATCTGGATGTTGTCGATGATCGGGACAAACTGCGATTGGTCACGGATGGTTTCAGTAACTGCAGTAACTTATATGAGGAGGCTTTGTGTAAGGTTAGGGACCTAGAAGAGGAATTAATTCATGCAAATATTCGAATTAATAAGTTGCAGCAGCAAAAAGAATGTATTCAGGTGAAGGAAACCAATAACTTGTATCATGAACTATTTAAAACTAATTGTAACCCTTATTCCTTAGTAACAATAGACCTAACTGAAGATTCTATATTGAAACATAATAATAGTAGCTATAAAGTAAGTCAAAATAAAATTAAGAAATATGCTAAACTAAATAAAATCATAAATAGATGCAATAAATTCAAGAAACAACAAAAACACAGTTCCAATAATATTAAACTAAGGAAAGAACGTGTTTGTCTAGTACAAAAATTGAAAAATTATGAATTGAAGTTAGAAGATAGTAAAAACATTTATCAATTTGACACTCAAAGATTACAGGCTGAAATTGAGGTACTTGAAGAGTCACTACATTCACTTTATATTAAGTATGTGAGCTCTCAAAAACAAATAAATGAACACATCCTTGCTGCAAATGAGTTAGTGCAAATGTGTAATGATGACCCAGCTAGAGTGGACCCGATGACTCTAGGCTCTAATCTGTGTTCTTGTCAAAGGGAATCCAACCTTGAGAATCTCCAACCTGAGGTAACGGAGGACCCGTCCCGGTCTGGAGTGGCTCGAGACTGTTTTACCATCCAAGATACACCACAGGATGTACAAGGTTCGTCGCAAGTAGCACAGACAGAAACTTGTGGCCTCGCCTGTTCTAGTAAAATTTGTTATTGTTCTATTATGTTTTCAGACAGTTTAGGGAGAGGGTTAGGTAAATTATTGCGTAACAACCTGAGTCAATCTGCTGTTAATTATTGTATGCCAAGTAAATCCTACAAAGAGATAATGTCATCAATAATTGGGAATAATTATGATCCAAAGGCCATTATTTCTGTATTAGTAGGTAATAGTACTAATGTAAAACAAGATGACATTACTGATAGTGTTACTGAAATCTTGAAGATTAACTGTCAGAAAATAATATTGTGTGCTTTTCCATACTTTGAGCACTTGTCAAGTAGGCAAAATCTTAATATACATATGCTGAATAACCATATGCATTTATTAGCTAATTGCTATAGTGACAAACTTATATTTTTTGACACCAACACTTTTGTTGAGAAATTAAAATCGACTAGGGATACTGCGTATCTGCCTATTAGTTTTAGACGTCAAATAGCATGGCTATTAGCTTTTAATATAAACTCAGACATAAGTAGTATGTCGAAGTCTACTGTAATTAGCACCACAAAAATTAGTAATAATACTAATATTAAGGTGGTTAGTGATACCAATTTAAACTAGTCAGTAAGACAACAGAAGGTACCAGTAACAATGTTTTTAATCTCACCACCAACAAGGTATCTTCTGGCATTCAATTACTTAATTGTAAAAAAGGGGCTAAGCAGAATTCCTTGAAATTATTTCATCAAAATATTCAGGGGTTTTCTTCCAAACAATTGGAAATTGAATTGTTTTTAGAAAAAACAATGTTTGATATTATTTGTATAACTGAACACTGGTTGAAAGATTATGAAATGTTAATTAATTATGAGAACTATAGTGTGGGCAGCTGTTTTAACCGAAAATCCATGCTTCGTGGAGGTTCACTGATCTTAATTAAAAATTGTATAAAATCTAAAACTCGTACAGACATAGTTAAACTATCAGTGGAACATAGCATTGAACTGTCCTGTGTTGAGCTAGATAAGCATTGTATAGTGTGCGTTTACAGACCTCCTAATTATCAAAACTACTCTATATTTGAGTCGGTAATGGAAGATGTTTTGGCGAAACTTGCAACTGGTAATAAATCAGTAATTATTTGTGGGGACTTTAATATTAATATTTTGGAAAATAATTCAAATAGTAGCAGATTGATAAGCCTCTTTAAATCATTCAATCTTTCAAATGTGTTTTTGGAACCTACGCGAGTAACTACGGCTACTGCTACATGTATTGATAATGTTTTTTGTGACTGCAACTATTTAGATAAAGCCATTGTAAATTATCTCCCTTCTGATCACAGCGGTCAAACCGTTACTTTTGAGTCCAACACACCAATTCAAAAAGTACAGATACAAACTAGACCAATAACATCGGGTAATTTAAATAAGTTTAATAGCACTTTAATTAGCAAGTTAAGTGTTCAGGGCCTAAATGTGAATAATGGTAATATTTTGTATAAAGAATTCTTTTCATTAGTACAAACAGAGTTCAATCACTTTTTTAAGCAGAAATCCAAAACTATTTGCCCTAAATTTTTATTTAGTGACTGGGCAACTAAAGGCATCAGGAAAAGTAGAGAAAGATTATTTGAATTGTATGGCCTTAAGCCGTATATTAACACAGAAACTTTTACTAAGTATGTTGCTACTTACTCTAAAACTTTTAAAAATATCTGCAAAGTAGCTAAAGCTTCATTCATTAGCCACAAGGTTAAATCAGCAGATAATAAAATTAAGGCAGTTTGGAAAATTATAAACAATGAAACGAACCGAAGTAAAAGCCTTAATAATGATTACGCACTGAACACTTCCCGCGGTCTCATTAGCGATAACATCGATGTTGCTCAGGAATTTGCAACTTTCTTTACCAACATTCCTATTAAAACTACAGAAACTTTAAATTCTTCGCCCGCACTTGCTATAGATTTATTAAGACGGAACGTTGCAGCCTGTCCTGTGGAATTCAAATTTAAACATATTAACCCTGTGGTCGTTGTAAAGACATTTAAGCAACTTAAGATCAAAATTACCGAAGATCTGTGGGGCATGTCTACTAAAGTATGTCAATCCATTATTGAGACAATTGCACCCTATTTGGCTTTAATATTTAATTTGTGTGTAGATCAAGGGGTGTTCCCGGATTTAATGAAGTATAGTAAAGTTATTCCACTCTTCAAATCTGGCGACAGTAAAGATACTAATAATTATAGACCCGTGTCGATTTTGCCAGTTTTCAGCAAGGTGTTTGAAAAAGTTATGTTAAATCAAATGCTCAATCATTTTAATCGTAATAACATCCTACACGATCAACAGTATGGTTTCACCAGAGGACGTTGCACAACCGACGCCGGTGTCACGTTATTAAAACACATCTTTACCGCATGGGAAGAGGCGCAAGATGCAATTGGTATCTTTTGCGACCTATCCAAGGCGTTTGATTGCGTGAATCACGAAACACTTCTCTTGAAACTTGGGCATTACGGACTGGGTGAACTTGCGCTTAGCTTGGTAAAATCGTACTTGAATGATAGACTGCAGCAAGTTCAAATAAACGGTGTGAATTCCTTGGGCTTAAAAGTCAAAATGGGTGTACCGCAGGGCTCAATATTGGGTCCGTTCCTCTTTTTAGTATATATAAATGATTTACTTCATTTACTTAAAAACCGACTACAAATGGTGTTATTTGCTGATGACACATCACTGATTTTTAAAGTTAAGAGACATGCACAGGAGCTTGACGATGTAAATAACGCTATAGTTAAGGTCCATAATTGGTTTACTGTAAATAATTTGGTATTAAATGGAAAGAAAACTAAATGCATAAAATTCACGTTACCGAATGTTAGAAGTAGTGAATGTCACGTTGTATTGAATAAGGAGATACTAGAATTCGTCGAACAGACGGTTTTCCTGGGAATCACGCTTGACTCAAGGCTACAGTGGGGTCCTCACTTAACATCACTTGCAGGGCGGCTAAGTTCTGCCGCTTACGCTGTTTGGAAGATCCGTCAATTAACAGACGTGGATACCGCGAGACTGGTCTATTTTAGTTACTTTCATAGCATCATGTCTTACGGTATTTTGCTATGGGGACGTGCTGCGGATATTGAGTCGATCTTCATTCTGCAAAAGAGGGCTGTCAGGGCCATCTACAACCTACGCAGACGCGAATCTCTTAGGGAACTGTTCAAAACAATTAACATCATGACGGTACCTTGTCAATATATCTTTGAAAACATTATGTACGTTCGTAAAAATCTACATCTGTTTAGTAAGATAAGTGACAGGCACAATTTTAATACTAGAAATAGGAACAAATTAGATCAACCACATTTCAGATTGTCTAAAGTACACACTTCTTTTATGGGGTACTGTGTAAAATGTTATAATAAAATACCAGCCGATATTCTTGAACTAAATGAAAAGAAATTTAAATTATGCATTAAACGCACACTATGTAGACAAGCATATTATAAGTTAGATGATTACATTGTTGATAAAAATGCTTGGCTTAATGCTGGTCCGACTCCACAGGCACCTGGGCTTGCTATTTAAAATTTTCATATTTGGAAGAGATGCTTCCCTTTTTTGTTTTCTGACATTATGAACATTTCTGTTCCTAGTATTTTTATTTTCTGACATTACGAATAAGTTTTTATTATGACTTAATTAAGTATTATTTATAAAAAATTCAAAAGATATTAAATATTTTTCTTTCTTTTTGGAAATCAAATTTGATTAATTTCTCAAATACATTGCAAACTTTATTTTTGTATAATTTAGAAGCATTTTGTTTAAACTTTGTAAATGTGAGTACCATGCATCCGTATAATAATTATATTGTTTTGATGTACGTTGACTTGAAAAAGCGTGGCAGTTGAGAGTATGTCATGCTCACTTAAATGTCTCGCTGATGGTGGCGCGTGTGTTGGATCATTCGGTTCCCTACAAAATGGTTGAGCTGGATGGTGCTGATCCACGCGTCAAGTTCGTGAACGGGCGCCGTCGGTTGAGACTGGTCATCTCTTAACTTCCATGGCTAATTTTAAATTTTATATTTAGAATTGTTTTTTTTTTACATTGTCTCACATATAGAAGCAACAAGAATAATGTTCCCAAGTTTTTGTAATACATAACATGATTAAAAAGAGTGTCCATGGAGTTTCTTGCCCGTTCTTCTCCATAGAGATCTACGTTTTGGAATGGGCAACTAGCTTCAACTTTCCAACTGGTCGACTTTTTGACAATTCAAAAGTGCCTGTAAATGGTTTAATTGAAATAAATGCTTTGAGTTTGAGTTTGAGTTTGAGTTTGTGCTTGGTCTACTGGTTGAGAACTGGGAGTGCATTGAGCCTCTAGACTGGCGGCTAGACATTCGGCCTTGTCAATGTCGTCGAAGGCAACGGTGCCATCGGGACGGGTCAGGGGGGGCATGGAAGCTACTTCTTTGGATTTGAGTTTCCTCTGAAGTTGCCAGAAAGCTAGGTGGGTCGGCTCTAGGTCGCTCAGCATCTTGTCCCAGCCCGCGTCCCGCAGCTCCGACATGCGTGTCTTTACAGCTCGCTGTAAATAGCGCATGTGGGCTTTGTTGGCGGCGCAGGGAAAGTTGCTGTAGGCACGAACAGACGCGTTCTTCTCATTCAGCAGTTCGCGTACATCGTCCGGCAGCTTCCAGCGGGGGTCTTCCCCCACCGGAACCCGCCTCGAACTTTCGTCCAGGACAGATTGTACGTGACCCGTGAATGAGTCGATCGCGGCCGTTGTGTCGGCGAGTGAGTCGAAACGATCGGGTATAGAGTCCAAGTGGGCGGACGTGTTGGTTTTCAGCGAATCGCTTACTTGCCTCCAGTCCGTTACCAGTTTGGTGAGGGGCGGTAGGTCAGGATCTGGGAGACCCGTCCGGGGGGCCAGATGCATGACTACGGGGCGATGATCAGAACTGAGCTCGTTTATTGCTTCTATGGAATTCAACCGGAGGTTGATTCGCTGCAGAATGGCAATGTCGAGTACATCAGGGGTATGATTAACATCGTGGGGATAGTGGGTAGGCGACATCGGGGCGATGACGTCAAAGTTCAGGCGCGAGCAGAGGTTGAACAATTGTCGCCCTCTGGTCGAAACCCGAGAACTGTTCCACGCGGGGTGTTTCGCGTTGAGATCGCCCGCTATGATAACGGACTCACTCATTCCTAGTAGGAGCGCGATATCGTTTGCGATTAGATTGAAGTCCTCCGAGTGGGACTGGGGAGGGAGATAAGCTGAGACTAGGGTGATAGGCTGATGGCCAGTCATGCCTAGTCTGCAGACCGAGACTTCTAATCGGGCCAGGGTTGGCGGATCCATAGGGATGCAGTATAGGGACTTTTGGTAGTAGATGAGAGTTCCGCCCCGATGGCAACGTGACCTGTCGTTGCGCACTACGCGGTAGTTTGCAATTTTCGGGTCACGGTTGCAGGGTTTAAGGAACGTCTCCTGTACTAATAGTATGTCTAAGTGATGGTCGCGGAGGAAAGTGGCGATCTCATCACGTTGGCCAGTTATGCCATTGGCGTTATAAGTACCTAATTTTAGGGATCGGATCTTTAGACGAGAAACAACCGTGTTAGACATTATGGTGCCTAGGTTGGTTGGATCTGATCTGGACTAACGCTTGCGTAATATCTGGGTACGCTTCGTATATGGCATATACCTGGAGGAGGTTGCCGGCCTTGGTGGCTGCGTCGACTTCCTGCGCCATCCGTTGGGCACGGGGGGTGCAGAAAGTCAGGAACGCGCTGTCGAGTATACTATACGCGACGGACGGGGTCATGGCCACGGGGCCGTTACCGGTTGCGGGGGGAGCGGCTTGACGCGCCGCGGGGCGCGCAGCGGGGTTCGCGGCGGCGGCGACGGGGGCGGCGGTCGCGAGAGAGTACGGGGACGGGGTAGTCAGCGCGGGAGCGCCGGTACGCGGGTCCATAAGCGGAGGGATAGGCGCGGGGGTGGGCCTGGATGAACCCATCGCAGGGAATGCCTGCTGATGGTTCAGACGGTTCCAGGGGCTAGGTCTCTGGGGACAGAGACGGTCAGGGAGGGCCGCGGAGGGAGCTTCCCTTTGCTGACGGGCGTCTGCACGCTTCGCCAGCCTGGGAGAGGAGGACTTGGGTGCTTTTGAGCAGCCCCTATAGTTCGCGGGATGACCGGATTCACCGCAAAGCACGCAGCTCGGGGGCTCCGTGCAGAGGGTGCGGTCTTTGGGACGCGGGCAATCTGCCGTACTGTGCACTCCGAGGCACTTAACGCAACGGGGGGTCGCGTAGCAGTGCGACTGCGAGTGTCCGTACAGTTGACACCTATGGCATTGGCCGACGATCCCCGACTTGCGGGGCTTTTCGATCCGGATACCGGATAGATGGCAGACTGTACGGACGTTAAAGATCGGGTTATGGCCTTCTGAAGGAGGGCAGACAACGAGTACCATGTCGAATGGTACTCCGCGGCGGGCACGGTGCATGCGGTGCACTTCGAGTACGGGGACGTTCTGGGATTCAAGGTCGGCCTTGATCTCCTCAGTCGCGATCTCCATCGGAACCTTCTTGATGACAACTCTTGTTTGTCGGTCTTCAGGAAGGGAGTAGGTGTGGAACGACACACCTCTGTACCGGAGAAGTTTAGTGAGCGCCCGATAATCGTTCGCGGTCGGGACGGTCACTTTAATACCCTGCTGGGTAGCTTTGGCGCTGGTGTAACCGATTCGTTGTTCGGCACACCATTTGGACACATCAGTCCACTTGCCGGGAATCGAGCGCTCAGAGTGCGGCCGTATTTATAGTAATCGTCGCACGTATATATTTTTAGGTTAAGTATAGTGAATTTATTTGGTTAATGTTTTAAATATGAGAAGTAGTAACATGTTGTTTAACGTTAATTTTACACCGTAATAATCAATAATTTGTGAACTAATTTTAAACAATCAAATTATTAAACTTAGTCATTTCAATTCTTTAAATAGACGAACAATTGAAGTTACACCGATATGTATAATATTTTAATCTGAAAGTTTGTATGCATTTCGCTGTTTAGATGTATGGATGTTTATTACTCAATTACACAACAAGGGCTGGACGGATTTGGATGAAATTTGGTACTCAGATAGATTATAACCTGGATTAACACATATTTTTATCCCGGTAATACATTCCCGTGGGTTATGTGTCGTCCTCCCGCTGGCGAAGTCGCTGGCAAAAACTAGTTAAACTTAGTCACCAATCTGCCTCGCCTTTCTGCAAACATTTATGGTCAGCTTCCAGGCTAACCGGATGTAGCTGAATACTAGTATTTTACGTGGAACGACTACCTAATTATCTGATCTTCACAACACAGCTACTGGTAACACGATGCCCCTTAGTAAGACTGGTTGTCCGACTTTCAGGCCTCTGACGACCCATAACAACTGTCAAAGATCCATGAATCACAGCCGAGACCAACAACTTAACGTGCTTTCCAAGGCATGGATGGGTCTCATATGTAAATATGGTCTCCCATGCATAGACCGACCGTGGCAGTCGTAGCTTAACCTGATAGATCGACCCTTGTGGCTGTCATTACTTGCTACGAGCTATATATTAATATTAATACATTTTTTTTTAAACGCATGTTCGTACGCTCCGGCTTCTTCGTTCATCATTGTACCTAACAAACCGCCGCCTTCTCATCGGCAAAATCGTGAACTTCCATACAAACTTACATTCCTTTTTTAACCTCTTTAGGGGATGATTTAAAAAAAAAATTGTATTCACTATCCAGGGTTTGGGCTGTGGATTGTTTGTCAATGAGTATTTTTTTTTAAATTAGATAAAATCAAAATCAAAAGTAATTTATTCAAACTCAGTTTGAATAAATGACTTTTGATTTTGATTTTTGAACGTCTAATTTGGTTGTTCCAAACTTCCATCTTTTCTTTAGTATCTGTAGTTTTGAAACAGTATACAGTCTTCTTTATGCGCTAGGCAGACCGTAGTAAAAAAAAATCGGCCTCACTCGACGTTTACGAGTGCAGGATGTTAGGCCGCTGACAAATATATTGTATTTAACGCACTGCGAGATATTTTCATATAAGTGCTTTGAAATGATGTAAAGGTTTTCTTAGTTTTATATTTGCTGTTCCTCATATAATTGGTTTTGCTAATATTATAAAATATATTCCGGAATTAATGCGAACACAATAATTTCCATTTTGTGTATTTAAGACATTAAATGAATAAGAATAAAAAAAAAAAACTAACTAACTAAACAAATAAAAACAAAAGGACGCTTAGGCGTCGAAGTATTCGTCCGCATCGCTGTCATCAGGAAAAGTGCCCAGAAGACTGGCAGCATTGCCACGTTGTATGGCAATGCTAATTCTTTGGGCAAAGAATGACCCAGCCCTCTGGTCACGTGTAGTGTCGACCAGCCGGCGAGAAATTTCCTTAAAGAGGAGACGTGCACTCGGGCCCCATGATCCGAGCGTTTCAACCCCAAACGGCTCAAAACCGTAGTTATTTTATTTATTTTGTGTTAAATATGTATAATAAAACATTGTTCATTAACCGACTTCAAAAAGGAGGAGGTTCTCAATTCGTTTGGAACCTTTTTTTTATGTATATTCCCCGATTACTCGAAGATGGCTGGATCGATTTGGATTTTTTTTTTTGTTTGAAAGGGTATAACTTCCCAAGTGGTCCCATGATCATCAAGTCAGGATCTGATGATGGGATCCTGGAGAAATAGAGAGAACTCTTCAATTTTTATAGGCATACGAAGCGATTTAAGTATTCTTTGGAAGAGTACTTTCTCGGAGTGGTCTCATTTCAATTTGTTGAAGATCTGATGAAGAACTTTGGAGATAAGCAATGGAACTCCTCAATAAATGATAGCAAATGGGCTGGGATTGCTGAAATCTCATGTCTGTCTATTGCTTACACCAGTTCATAACATAACATCACGCCAGTATGCTGTGAAGGGGTAAGCACATGTGACCCACAAAAAAGTGAAAAAAAAACTTTTTCCAAAAAAAAAACAACCGACTTCCAAAAAAACACTACAAAGTGAAAAATAACTTTAATTTCGGAAGGCGGTGACAAAAAATTTAAATACAGCTCCAAAGACACCGACTTCCGAAATTAAAGTTATTTCTCACTTTGTAGTGTTTTTTTGGAAGTCGTTTGTTTTTTTTTTGGAAAAGTTTTTTTATTACACTGATTGTGGTAGAAAATTGTGGTCACATTACTAATCTACGCACGTACATAATCGCACAAGTTTTTGGGTCTTTGTTTTCTTTTTGTAATTTTTTTTACTGAAAAACAAATTAAATTGACGAAGTATATACCTGCTAAGGAAGTGTAACTGTAATTTACGTACTTATCTACTTTGAATTATTTTTAGGATAAAAAAATTACATAAATAAGAAATTTGTTTCTGGACAAACTACTTTTATAAAGTGCGTTGATTGCGTTGCGATGATGCGTTGATTTTACAATTTCCTTAATCACGTTCTTTTTATTTTCCTACGACTACTGAAGTACCCTTCAATATAAATTGTTACACTAATGTTTCTGGTAAATATCAGATATAGTTGACTATTCAATACATGAGTGCGTGTCAGCACACTTAGCACTTCTGACCGCGTCTGATATTACTGACGCGCAATCACTCTCCACCTGTAGGTATATACACGGAGCTATGTACCGCTGCCGAGCGCTCGCATTCCGGACACACCGCGTAATTACGGCCACGTTGTGATTGCCAGCGATTATTACTGACCCACATCCATATGGTATGTACTGTTAAAGTTGCTTGCTTATCGAACGCAACCTTTATGTAAATACAGGCAGGTAATGAAATGGCTTTATCACATTCGAACTGTTCGAACTGTCTAGATTCCATCCTTATAATAAACTAGATTATGAGTGTATTAAACCACTGTTTGACTATGTAAATCAAAAATGGTAAAGTTTTGTCTCATTATTAATATTGTTTGTGTGGAAATAGAATACTAAATTAAAAGCCATTAAAAAGTTATGAGCCAACAAAGATTTTTCTTGCCATTTTAATCTAACGTTGGGCGTGTTTAAGTAATAAAAGAAGTGTTAAAACCTTCAAAACCAAGTCAGTACTGACATAGCTCAAATATCGAAAAGTTCAATAAACTTTATTGGTCACTGATTTATGCAGTGGGATTTTCATAAAACTTGATCTTCCGAAGGAATTTTCTTAATTTTTTACGCGCCTGTTTTATTATAAATGATCTTGCATCTCACTCAATAACGTTATGCGTGTAGACTAGCGTCGAACTGCTCATCACTGATACTACCTTTGTATTTGTAGGACACCATGCCTGATGAGACAGCGTGCTTTTTAGCCAGGCCCACCAGTGAGTTCGGGCCCGCGACTAGATTCCCCTTAACTAGTTAAGATTGTTTGTTTGATAGTATAGTAAAAGTTGAGCAGCATGGTAATTTTTACCAATTTTACGTTACGTTACCAGCAAATTTTTATTCTATGCGCTACCTACTTATAAAAACTTTAGTAAGTACTCATCTATTATGAGAAAAACTTTAGTAAGTTAAGTACTCATCTATTATTAGAAAACTCTAAGTTGTGTTCAATCTTTTCCAATAAATACAACACTGAAAATTCATATAATCTATATCTCCGAAAAAAGTCAGTTTCATAAAAAAAAATTTGGTAGTTTCCGATATATTTTTGTACTACGGCTGTTATTTACGTCGAATATAGTAGAAACAGTTTCTACATTTTCAACAAATTCTAACATAATTATCACTATCCATGTTCGTTGCTTGAGAGATCACATAGGTATGTGGTTTATAGGCCCACAATTCGGCCACCTAGATATAGGAGACCTTTTAGCGTTTGACTGACCCCTGACTGTTGGTGAAACAAAAACCACCTTTTAACAGCCCCCTAACCATTCTTAAGGGATTCCGTATACTTAGGGGATGTCGGTGAAAATGGGCATAAGATTTGTTACGGAGATAAAAAGTTGATTAACAGGCGCGGAGCTGTAATGGTCTAGTACATGGAATAAACGTGAAGTTTATATTTATACGCATATTAACTTTTATTTATATTCCCGGTTGCCTAGGACTCTCGGGTCTCACAGTATCTTTGGAAGGATATACTTTAGCACGGGGTTGGATGGATGCAGAGTTTATAGGCGATACCCTAAAACAAACTACTTCATGATTTTATTTAACCATTTTGTCGGCGTGATTAAAATTGATATCCACGCCATATTACAGCTTTATAAGAGCTAAAAAGTCTCTGAGCTGGGCTGCCGACAGACAGACAGACAAACAGACAGATGGAAGGACATGGTGAAACTATAAGGGTTGCTTTTTGACTACGCAACCCTAAAAAGAAGTTTAAATAAACCTTTTTTTCCTTTATCTAACATAAGCAAGTACTTACTTACTACACGTGATCGTTTCTCACGTGCAATATTGGCACAGCGTTATATCGCGTTGAATCGTCGTCATTATTTATAATCGCACTAACGATGACGGATGCGATCGCACGCGATCGTGTAAATTGTGCGACTGGCGTTATATTGCGCGGAGGCGTAATAAAGAATTACGGAAATGTGAAATTGAGACCAACTGAAAAGTCTAAAAATGCGTGTTGTTTTTTCCACCTTGTCGCGCAACCTTTGACAATAGATTCAGTACGTGGTTATGAACTATAGATGAAACGAATATCCGGTAACTATCTAGTATCCGGCCTAAATCACTATCCGATGGGATACCGGATAACAAGCGCCTATCCGGTCGGACACCAAATTTAAAAAAATACGAAATGTCTTTTTATGTCACTTAACAAGTATAATGTGTCCGTATGAATTGAGGAGTCATGTCTCAGATTTAAACGAGGGTACTACCAATATTTAGTAGTAAATTAGCCAAATTTGTAGCCCCGATCCTGGAATTTGTAGTAAAACCCTTCAAAAGTTACAGGTGGTTGAAGGTGGCTCCTCAACTCAGACATCTGGATTGAGGAGCCACCTCAGAACTCGAAAACTAGCCAATGGATATTTCTGAAACTTTGGTAGGAATTAGTAGTGTTTATGCTTAGTTTGTACAAAAAAATGGGTTTTGTACGGCTGAATTTGAGGTTATACAATGCTTTGATTTATCCGAAAAATCCATAAATTTCCCCGTGCTGTTTCTCGGAAACTAATGAAGGAATTAAAACAGATTTTTAGTATTATTTAGTAGTAAGTTTTTTTTAATTTGTAGTATAAAAATAAAACGCAAAAGATTCATTATTTCGGGGATACAACATATTTTATGTGGCTCCTCAATCCTGACGGTCTATAAAAAACAAACGCACGTAGCTACTAAAGTATTTGATCAAATTGAAGTTTGATTACGCCAATATTTAGTAGAAATTTCTACTAAATATTGGCGTAATCAAAATTCCTCTACATTCAGTATTTCAAAAGATATTAATAATTTTAACATTCCTTAAGAATTTTCTGTGTAGGGTGACCATAAATAATTCAAACTGTGTTCATAAACAGAACTTTATTTACACATGATTCATTCTTCACCAAATCAGTACTTAAATAAAGAAACACAATATATTAAACACAAAGAATGAAAAATAAAAACAAACTAAAAGTCTAATAGATCAAATTACCTGTTTTAAAATTTCTAATCTCTAAATATTATCTCTATATTCCCTTATTCTATAATTAGTTATTAGCCTTCTCTAATCTTTATTTTAAAATATATTTTCTAAACAAAGTCGCTTATTTTGACTGTCTGAGCGACCGCGCTGCCCTTATAAAATACATAACGGATTTTGATGCGGTTTTCACCATCATTTATAGAATTTAATCCGCGAGGTTGTTGTTTTTATATGTAATACGTTTACATTTAACGTAAACGCATCCAGACGCATGGAAAGTGGTAGCCCAGTGGTAACGGCCGCGATTTACGAGTTATAGGTCGTCGGTTCGAACTCAGACAGGCGCTTTACGTTTTGTGAGTTATTTAATCACCACTGGTGTCAAAACGTTAAAATAAAAATGAATTTAAACTTAACTAAATAATTCTAAAAATCTGTTTTAATTGCTTCATTAGTTTCCGAGAAACAGCACGGGGAAATTTATGGATTTTTCGGATAAATCAAAGCATTGTATAACCTCAAATTCAGCCGTACAAAACCCATTTTTTTGTACAAACTAAGCATAAACACTACTAATTCCTACCAAAGTTTCAGAAATATCCATTTCTCTAGGCTAGTTTTCGAGTTCTGAGGTGGCTCCTCAATCCAGATGGCTGAATTGAGGAGCCACCTTCAACCACCTGTAACTTTTTAAGGGTTTTACTACAAATTCCAGGATCGGGGCTACAAATTTGGCTAATTTACTACTAAATATTGGTAGTACCCTCGTTTAAATCTGAGACATGGCTCCTCAATTCATACGGACACAATATAATCAGTGATTATTATTGCTAATAATAATTTCTGGGCATTAAGAGGTAACAAGTGGTTTCGCTTATCTTCATAAACAAGGCCAGCGCGAGAAAAAAGCCTTTTGCTGTACGCACTGCTGCATGGTGCTGAAAGATATCTCATGAAGTACCATGTCTCACTTTGCAAAGTGATGGAATTTATATACTAGCTCTAATCAATGGAAGCAATTGGTTTTATGGGATACTTGAATTACGTTGTGTGGGGATTTAAATCAGAACTTTCCAGCATGATCGTGTTCACCACTATGCAGGGCGACGTGGAAACTAACCAGGAGTTCAGCACATGATTAGCGTCGACATTATTCGTTGGTTTTCTAAGAAAAAGTAGCTGTTTCATAGAAAAGTGCAATATCTCCGAGCTCGAACAAAAACTGTACTTGTCTGCAATGAATTCAAGCCGCTGTTCAATCCAACGTGTTCCAACAACCTAAGTTTTAATCATTATCTAAATTGTTGCCGCGAGATAACAGCCGCAGACATTTAGCTGTGATACTGAGTTAATTAGTGTTGTTTATTTATTTGGTGCCTAATATGAGCTTACAAGGGTCGCCTAAGTGCTTTATGTGTATACACACATACTCCAACTGAATGAAACGAAATTTAAATCTTGTATAAAACGCACACTATGCAGCCATGCTTATTATAAGTTGGGGGATTATATCGCTGACAAAAATGCTTGGCTAAACGTTGCTTGTCCTGCTCCACAAGGTACCTACCTTAAACTAAATTGAATAGCATTTGTAAACATTGTTGGAGCTGCTGAAGACTGTAAAACTAGATACATTTGCATTGTATAAATCCAAACTTTTAGTATTGTATAATTGCATAGCATATGTGTGAGCACTATGTCCTTACTATATAGCTAACATTTACAGGGTACGTCTTTCATTGACTTGAATGTGCCCTGGCAGCTGAGAGTATGTCATGCTCACCCAAATGTCTCGCTGGTGGTGGCGTGTGTGTTGGATCATTAAGTTCCCTTCAAAATGGTTGAGCTGAATGGTGCTGATCCATACGTCATGTTCGTGAACGGGCGCCGCCAGTAGGGACTGGTCATCTCTTAGCTCCCACGGCTTATTTTAATTTCTAAATTGTTATTTTATTTTTGTTTTGTTTTAATTACGGACGCTTATAATGTGCACGTCTTTTTACATCGTTCTCACATTGATAATTTCAACATAATGATGTAACCAACTGATTGTAACAAAATCATGATTTTAAAAGAGTGTCCATGGAGTTTCTTGCCCGTTCTTCTCCATAGGTACCCACGCTTTGGAATGGGCAACTAGCTTCATCTTTCTATCTCACCGACCTTGACAATTCAAAAGTGCCTGTAATTGGTTTATTTGAAATAAATGCTTTGAGTTTGAGTTTGAGTTTGATACATAGGTCGTAAATTATAACGTGTTACTGTAGTTGCTATTGCTCATGTTAACGACCCGGATTCAGAGAAAATAATGGTCCCAAAAAACACGATCCTCAGCTTGTTACTGCGGGAAGCACGCGCGGTGTACCGTGAAGCTCCTCAAAGGATGAGCGGACTTACCGACAGATCACACAGTATCTAAGGATCTACACACACCTGTGACAAGGATTTTATCTCAGAACGATATGCACACACTGATCATGTGCGTCGGAAAGTTGCGGTGCCCGCTAATACAGGTAAATCCTATTACTCAACACTATGTGTGGGAAATACCAGATGTTGGTCAATCCTGTCTCCGATTGTCTGACGTCATTAAAGTAGAGGGGATTGAAACTATATTGTTAATGCACACTCAAATAAAATGGATTGCAGTACCTACTTTAGATAAGTACTCGTACACACACGTTGATAGTACGGCTTCAACTTAGCAGCTGATTGATGGCATAAAGTCATTGCAGTACAAAACGATCGTGAGAGGAGGCGTGTCCAGAACACTAGTCTGTAGACGACACTGAGTGGATGTGGGTTGATTAGGTTTTACGTTACTATTGTGAGAGTGGAGTGTCTGTGTGTGTGTGTGTATGTGTGTTGGTGCCGGAGTGATGTGTGTGTGAGGATACTGTTTACCGAGCGTGTGGCCCTCAATTGGATCTGTCAAAGGATGCGGCAACCCAATCAGATACGTGTAGCGCCTGATCCGACATTATTTATTAACGGCCGAGCGCCGCGCGTTGGACCCTATGTAATAGATTACACTGACTCGCGCTCTTTATACTCCATACTTCAGTTGTTTTAAGATAACACTCACAAAATAATGTAATTACACATTAAACCACTTGACCGTTATTCGAAGCATAATTAAACAATTGAGATAGGCTGAACCTTGTTTCCTGTGCCTTTTTTCCTTTCGTTTCTTGCGATATAGCTCTGTCTCGCTCTCATGACGTCACCAGGTCAGAGAGGGGAGCGCACTTTTGAGCGCGCGCGACTCGTCTTGTTCATTGGCGTTCTTTTCCTTGCCGGTGACGGTTGCTGCTTAGCAGGTGAGTTATTCAAATTTAATTTTCACAACCGTCTATATATTTTTCCTTTTGATTGAAAGTTGGCACACCAATTTTCGAAATTTACTAAATCTGTTTCTAGTGAATACCAATACAGTGAATCAACATTGACATTTAGAAAGTTTAACGGTTTTCCGTTCGAGTGTTGTTTTCTTTTCCAGTGTGTGTGAGTGTTCAATTGTTTTAAGTATTATACCAAATACGTAATGGATAAAGAAATAACGTTGATTTCGCAAGATGAACCGGTCGCAGGACCTTCGAATACTACAAATAATAAAGCATCTAGTACCAAACGGATGCATTCGCATCCCCGCAGCAGCAGTAGTAGTAGTAGCTCTGTTAGTAGTGATTCGAGTTCCAGTTCATCTAGTTCTTCTGAGCATAAGTCGAAACATAAGAATGCGCGCCACCGCCATCACAAAAAAAGGGGGGGCAAGTGCAAACGTCGCCGCTCGGAGCGTAAAGTGAAACAAAATGTAAATAATAGTATACCGGTGGCCGATGACGCCCTTTCCCTCTTCACTGAGGATGATTTTGAACCGCAAGGTAGTAATTTTTTAAATAATTTAGATGTTGAAACTAAGCTTAAGGAACCGGCTGTCCCGAAGACAGATAAGCGTTACTTGAACATTTTAAAAGAAATTCAGTTTTTTAATAAACCGGATTGGAGTGAAGTTCGTTACGCGGAAACTCAAAAATCGTATAACCATAGCCCGGGATTCGTCGAACTTGAGGCAAACGAAGAGATCAGACCCTATGACACACTAAAACACTTAAGTTACTCGGAAAGGGCGTACGCTTCGTTAACTTACGGTATTTTAAAACAAAAAGAGTCCTTAAAGGTGGAACTTTGTGCATTTTTGACATGGGTCCAAGACCACAAAGAAGAAATAAGCTTCGAGGCTATAAACCAAAAGCTTAATGACATCTTCACTTCTGGTGAGTTCAGCAAGGTCTCTGCAGACCTATTGCAAATGATCTGTGGCCATAGAGCTGAAACCATACAGATGCGCAGAGACAGCATAACTAATGCAATTCGAGATCCCTTAATAAAATCAGCAATAAGAAAAATACCTCCATCTGAGGTTAACTTATTTAATTCTGAGCAATTAGTTGTTGCGTTAGAAAAAGCTGGCGGTATCAAAAAGGCGTTCTGGCCTGCTTCTAGATCGGCTGGTACATCTACAAAACAAGCTTATGGTAATACCTCAACTTCGCAAGTTGGAAAATGGCTCATTCGTCCCTCGAAGGGACAATATTCAGTTCCACCCTCGCAGGGTAAGAACTATAACTCAAGCATGCCTTCACAAGGCTGTCAAAACTGTAACGTCCCCTCACAGGGTGGCCTTATGCAGCATAATATAGAGTGTCCTTCGCAAGGACCGGTACACGCGTATTATAACTATCCTCAACACGTTAGTGGCACAGTGGATAGACGCTCCTTTCGCTCCCGCGGGGCAAGACAACATCAAAGATACGCTCACAAACGTGGCGGAAATAAGCGAAGGTCGTCACCTTCAGGCTTCAATGCCAAGAGAAGTAAATATTGACATGAAAATATTTCGAGCCGGTCAGTTATCGAATTTCGTCGATCAATGGAAGGGAATGCAAGCACCAGATTTCCTTATTCAAATAATTCATGGGTACCGTATACCTTTTCAACGAAAACCTCCCTTAATCATGCCCAGATTAGACAACAAGGCATTTCACACACCTGTGTCACCAGAAATGACCATAATTATCCAAAAAATGTTGAATCAAGGAATTCTGGAAATTGCAAGCCCAACACCAAGTTTCTTATCTACCCTCTTTCTAGTACCAAAGAGCGATGGGTCAGCCCGACCGATTTTCAATTTAAAGGCTTTAAACGAATTCATACTGACCACTCCTTTCAGTCTGATAAATGTGTTCAGAGTCCCAGATTTCATTCAGCCCCAAGATTGGATGTGCAAGCTGGACATTTCACAGGCTTACTTTCATTTAAACGTAGCAAAGCCCCACAGGCGCTTCTTACGCCTTATTTACGACAAACAGCTTCTTCAAATGACCTGCCTACCTTTCGGTCTCAGCACGGCTCCAAAAACTTTCGCCAGTTTGACAAATTGGATTGCCCAAGTAATGAGAAGCCAAGGTGTGAGAATATTAGTGTTTCTCGACGATTTTCTACTGGCTCACCAAGACTCAGTGGTTCTCGCAGGCCATGTGAGTCTTCTCGTAAAAACATTACAATATCTGGGTTGGAAAATAAATTTCGAGAAATCTATCCTAACACCAAAGAAATCCCTGGTTTACCTAGGAGTACTGTGGGATCCTTGGCTAAATCTCAAACGTCTGCCGACAGAAAAAGTACCCGCTTTACTTGCAAAGATCCACGAAATCGTACATTTGGGGAAGACAGACCTAAAGAAGTTACAAAGCGTAATAGGAGCACTAAACTTTGCGAGTTTTGTCGTACAAAGAGGGAGATTGCATTATCGAGCTCTATTGAAATTCCTAAACACACTACAATTGGACAATACTGTCAAGGTATATACTGTACCTGTAGATGCAATAGGAGACCTACAGTGGTGGAGCCACAATTTGCAACATCCTTCAATTCTACACCACGCACCAGCAACGCATTTTATCACGACGGACGCCTCCGACTTGGGCTGGGGTGCCCAAATGGACAGCCAGTCGCTATGGGGAACATGGTCCCCAAACGAGAAGAATTGCCACTGCAACGTAAAAGAAATGTTGGCAATATTGAAGGTCTTTCAAGGTCAGGCCGTTTATCTGAGCCAATCTACGGTCACCATACAATGCGACAATCGCACAGTAGTAGCGTATCTTCGTCACGAAGGGGGAACCAAATCCTCGCTATTGATGGACATAACATACGACCTATTTTGTCTGATAGACCAACACCAAATTCATCTCAACGTGTATTACATTCCGGGGAGGTACAACAACCATGCCGACCACCTATCGCGGTTTCGCCAGGTCCCCGAATGGCATCTGATGTCCGGGATCACCAAGATATTATTCTTCAAATGGGGGATTCCCCAAGTGGACCTGTTTGCCTCCAGCAACGCCCACGTAGTCCCTCATTACGTATCGAAAGATCAGAACGACAAACAAGCTGTAGCCCACGACGCATTCTCGATAACTTGGAAATTCGATCTGACATGGGTTTTCCCTCCCCCGTTTCTGATACCCAGAGTTTTGAGCTACCTCAATCAGGCATCGGGAATTTACTTGATAGTAGCACCAAGATGGGAGAGAGTCTTTTGGCGCGGAGATCTCAAAGCCCGGGCTCTAGCCCCACCGTTCACAATACAGAACCTGAACAAAGTATTGATCGATGTGACAACGGGACTGCCACCTCCTCGCGTCCAGGATCTAGTGTTGGAAGTGTGGAAATGTGGGGGTG
The DNA here is from genome assembly GCA_947359405.1 of Antitype chi. Classification (NCBI taxonomy): domain Eukaryota; kingdom Metazoa; phylum Arthropoda; class Insecta; order Lepidoptera; family Noctuidae; genus Antitype; species Antitype chi. Next base: position 24,527,583 of record OX375808.1, read on the forward strand.
GACACCTCATTTAGGTAATTGGAATAATTCTCACATAGATCTTTTAAAAAATTCTTGGCGCGCTTCCACCCTGAGAACTTATAAACCTGCATGGAACCGCTGGGTTTCGTGGTGTAAAACCAGTCAAATTAACCCTAAGAGCCCTTCAGGATCTGACCTAGCTCGTTTTTTGGCTGATTTGCATATTAAACATAAACTGTCTTATAATACCATATTGTTACATAAGTCTGTAGTCTCCACCCTTTGTAATGTAAATGATTCAGGTGTTCTAAGTAATCATATTTTGGTGAAACATATTTTGAAATCGATTTCTATTATAAAACCAACTGTTGCTAAGTTACCCGTGTGGGATATTGATGATTTTGTATGTTTTCTTGGCGATAGAACAATAAATCATGACAATATTTTTGATGTATCGAGTCAAGCCGCTGCTCTCTTGGTACTCTGTTCTGGTAGGCGTATTCATGACTTGACACTTCTTATGACCGATAACGATAGTTATATTAAATCACCAGATCATAATTATATAACTTTGTGGCCAGCCTTTGGGTCTAAGACTGATTCATCTGACCATAGGCAATCAGGATGGAGATTATTTAAAAATAATGAAAGTAGGAACTTGGACCCTGTATACTGGGTTGAACAGACCGTATCACTGCTTGCTACTAGACGTGAGGAAGCTAAATGTCCCAACTTGTTTGTTACTACGAGAGGTAAAGCTCGTGCGGCCTCACGGACCGTTATTGCAGGGTGGATTAAAACTCTGATGCGTCTGGCAGGTATTGTTGCTACTCCTGGAAGTGCCCGTTCCGCTGTTGCTTCCAAGAATTGGTTGGAGAACGTTCCCATGGAAGATATTATGGCCCGAGGAAATTGGAGGTCCTCAAACACTTTTATTCGATTTTATAAGCGACAGGTGTTGGGATCTTCTAGGGGTAACAGCATTACTGCTCTCTTTAACCCTGTCTTATAGTGAATTATGTAACTAGATTTACTGATGTTTCCTTGAGTATTATAAGTAGCTATATATAACACGTAAGATAATGATTATAATATAACGGGATTGATAATTTAATTTTCTTATTTTTTGCAATAAAAACAAATTGCAATTACCTAACTACTATCTTTTAACTTTTCTGTTTTTTTCTTGATCTTCCCTTACACATTGGCGTTCGTCATGAACGTCACCAGGCGATAACAGACACATTTCAATTGTTTAATTATGCTTCGAATAACGGTCAAGTGGTTTAATATCGGCGTTTTACCTGAAATAAAACGCTTATTAAACTACTTACCTTATTCGAAGCATAATAGTAATTTCTGCCTGGTGACAATAGTCAATCATCCAATGAACAAGACGAGTCGCGCGCGCTCAAAAGTGCGCTCCCCTCTCTGACCTGGTGACGTCATGAGAGCGAGACAGAGCTATATCGCAAGAAACGAAAGGAAAAAAGGCACAGGAAACAAGGTTCAGCCTATCTCAATTGTTTAATTATGCTTCGAATAAGGTAAGTAGTTTAATAAGCGTTTTATTTCAGGTAAAACGCCGATATTATAGTATATGATCCGAAGTTAGATCGAATTTCACCCCTCTGTTTCTCGGGTGAAAATGTTTTTTTAATGAAATATACCTACTTTCACAATTATTATTGTTTTTAGAATTTAATGGAGCATGTACTTACTACTGAATTATTCATCGACGTACTGGACGACATTCTTCGTTTATCCTTTTTACTACACACATAGGCTTGAGTTTTTTTTAGTTGTGGGGTGAAATACTATCCAAAATTCCTAAGACTAAATGCAGTAGGTAATACCTATCTTACAGAGAACGGTACGTAACAAAGGGAAACACCCGCTACTTCTACAAAAATACCAGTCTTGGGAATCAAACCAACAACTACTACAGGTTCGCAAAGGAATTGTCCAACCGCTTAGTTATTTTACTTTGTCGAAAGTTAGCTAAATAGCCGTTCTTTTACTTTATCATGACTTACTACTTAGCTCTTGAAAGGTATAGCGGGATGTTAATCATACCTATAACTATCTGCTTTGTTCCCTATTAGCCCAGTGGTGTAAATGAATAATTCGACTGTTGTCATACACTGGTATTTGTGTTCGCTCTCATCTAGTCTCATTTCCTACGACAATGTATGGCAAGATTCTTTGCGATTTCCGACTTTTGTAATAGGTTCTCAAACCTCTGTGGTCCCATAGTTTTTTTTTATCCCTATAACAAACAGGATCAATGGGCAACCTATATTATTTTTTTTATGAAGATTGCCCATTTTCTTGCTGACTGTACATTCTTTTTTAATTTTTGAAAGTGTTTAAGAACGGTCTCCTAAGGCCGTTTTCATACGAATATAGCAACAACGGTTGAGTTACCTACCCTTATTGCCTCCATGCATCATGCAACCTGTATGATGTTGAATGTGATGTCCATCACTGCTGCTTAGATGCATAGTGGAAAAGGGTGATTTTAATCACTAAAATGTTAAATCTGTAACTCTCTGCAATTGTCTAACCTTATTGCCCGTCTTTTTACAATTTGCGGTTAACTATAGAAGAATACGAATAAATAGCAATACTGCTCATCCCCCATGGCAAAAAGCGTTATAATTTATACCCTATGACCTGCGCAAATATATAGGGAATATCTATGGAAAATTTGAACAAAATCTATTCAGTAGTTTTTGCGTGATGCTGGAACATACATTCAGACAAAAATTATACAAAACATATTTTTGGCATCAGAATCGTTTCCAGTCTTCACAAAATATACAAAAAAAAAAACAATGTTCAGTTTTGACTTCGCTACTATTTTATTATATGTATAGATGTAATTACTGGTTAGTTATTTGTAACGTTTCTCACTCGATTCATTTCGTTTACGAACTTATTTTCCCAAAGGGGATTGTCCAATTTGTATAGGACTTTGGCCACTGGTAAACAAACAGTTCAGCTAATAATATGTGATTGATTTAATAGCTCATATTAGTTAGAATGAGGTTATAAACCTAGTTTTGTATCAAGATGTATATTTCGATATTTTTTAAACATTTTTTGAAATGTTGTACAATTGACGCACATCCATTAGAATGAAACTGTGTCTCCTACTTTGGAATAAATCGCTTCCACAATTTTGCACATCGCTGTGTTGTCACTTCATTCGTCATCAGATCAATGTGAGGTAACACGGGATCCATGTCAGCATTCAAGCCGGAGTAATCGTTAGGGCGATGTCCATAGTTGTGCCAGGTTCAACATAAATACAAGGTTCGGGGTCCATAGAAGTGCGTGCCGGGGTCGCCAAGAAGGGAAGAATCGGAATCCATTTTAAATAAAACTAAGTAGTCGCTATTAAACTCTAAAATACAACACTCACGATGCAAAGAAACAAAGCGGATGTTAGCTCTCATTTTGACAAATTGACACAACATTTTTTAAGCATCGTGTTGCCATTATAATAAAAACAATTCCATATCGATTCTTTTGAAATCATTCAAAATGTTATAATTCTCCAGAAATAATGTATAAAACGTCAGTTTATGATTTTTTATGTCATTAGCAGTTTTAATTATGTGATTAACGAAAAATATAGTAAATACACTGGCGAAATTGCACTGTATTTTAAATCGATTCGAATTTGTTGTTTTATGCGGGTTGGGTTTGGCAACACTGAAACCAAATCCAAAGCCGGTTCATGTGTAGCATCAAATCAGATACTAAAAAAAAATTTTTTCTTACAGTGCTAATTGATACAAAGTTATTTGCATCAGATATTTACTAAAATAGAATTTAAAATATTGGTAAATATGTTTTTTGTATAGCATCGTGTTTAAAAATGGCCAAGTTTGGCCCTTTGATGGGGTTGCATACGGACATTATCTAGGACTAAAGTACTCATCAAGACGAATCAAACGAGCCCAAGCTCGATGGGGTTGTGTCGTATTATTGTGGCGTTCCTATAGCCACCTTCTAGCTCCAGCATTAGATCAGCTCCATGTCATCATATTATTAAATGGTCACGTGATATACATATGCATGCAAAATTTCAGCTCAATCGGAAACCGGAGAGTGGGTCAAATACTTGCAAGATTTCATTACAGAAACCGGGACAGGTGAAACTAAATAAAAGCTTGTAAAAATCATTGTGCTGTCGAGCAACAGATTTCCTAAACATCTTCTTCTTTTCTTTAATTACTGGTTCCTTTAGGAACGAGCGGGGCTTGAGCTTGCTAAATGAGTTGCGCCCAATACGTTTCATAAACATACATAATATTATGATACCGCTTTTTTTTTGGTATGACGTTTTCTAAAAATGAAACCTAGCTAGATCGATTTATCGCCTCCGAAACCCCATGCATACTAAATTTCATGAAAATAGTTGGAGCCCTTTCCGAGATTCAAATTATATATATACATACATACAAGAATTGCTCGTTTAAAGGTATTAAATATCATGTCAATTCCCAGTAAGCTCATCGCAAGCGTAGTAGATATTAAACGGAGTAGTAATCTTCTGTAGTAAATTTATTAAATATAACCAGCTGTTGCCCGCGGCTTCGCCCGCGTGGAGGTTGAAAATTATCCCACGGGAACGTACTACCGGAAACTATCATGTGTTAATCCAGGTTATAAACTATCTGTATGCCCAATTTCATCCAAATCTGTCCAGCCGTTTTTGCGTGACTGAGTAACAAACATCCTAACATCTTCACAAACTTTTACATTTATAATATTATTATATGTATAGGCATAAATATCGAAAAATTATGCAAACCTTTAATGTAGAAAAAGCAGATGTACTGTAACTCTTTCAAACGATAAGTAATTATGAAATATCTGCATACAACAGGTCTCAGTTGTAACTTCAGTTCACGTCTGATGTTGAATATGATCTAAAAACATATTCCTTCTTACGAGAGAAAATCGTTTTGGAGGAAAATTTCACTACATCGACGAAGAGACGATTTTTCCTCATGACGGTCGAAAAGTTTTGGCTCTAAAAAGAGGCTTCACAAATATTGATGGCAGCAAAGTAAAAACGGACATCTACAAAATCGCAAGTTTACAGGAGAGCAGATTTAGTAAAAACGAATGGTAATTTTGAGAGTTATGGACCGATTAACATGAAATTGTGTAAGATGTATTAAAATAACCTTTTTTATGATTTGTATTACTGGTTTTATTGCTATGTTATTGTTTTACTGAAATAATGTAGATGTCTTTTTGTACTCTGAAAAAACTTTGACGTAGAAAAAGACATCTGCCTGGTAATAAGTAGTGATAAAAAAACGCCCATTACATAAAATATCTAATAAACTAAGATAATAATCTCCAGTAATATTTTTGAGGATATTTTAAGAAAATCTAAGCAGCATGTAAACAGTATTCCTAATTTTTTTACGAAATTTTGTAGATGTCTTTACTTACTTTGCATTTAACATTTAATACATCAACATATTACATCTTATCTACATATAAAAAAATGAATCCCTATTTCCCTTGGTCACGGCATCACACGTGAACGGCTGGACCAATCTTGCTAATTTTTTTTTTGTTGTGTTTGTTATTGTCACGAGAAGGTTCTTATGAAAGAAAAAATTAAGAAAGTAGCGTGTAACATTAGAGAATTTAAGAAAACTTAACGACCATTTTAACTTTTCTAATATTATACCAATGCGAATTTAATAATCATAGTTAAGACAGGACAACGTCTGTCGGGTCAGCAAGTTATCAATAAATGAGTTATCTACCACTAAACTCTATCTATGCATATCAGTTAAACTAATTTATTTCATTCCCAAACCACGTATGATATATATTTTTAAATGAAAATGCATTAAATTACTATGTATTATTATTCCTTGAGGCACTCATTTTTAAATATTAACCGATATTTTAATGATAGAATGCGATAAGCAATGTCAATTTATTAAAAAGGTACGAAAACATAACCGGCACATGCTAGAATGTGACAAGTGACTGATGTCTTTTTTGACGTTTCATTCATCTGTAAAAGCTCTGTAGTAAAAGCGGACAAATTCAAATGTCCGTTTCTACTGCGATGTTTTTGTTAACCGAATGTAGATGTTTTCATTTACGTGCTAGATTTTCTTCATTAATGATAATGATAAATGATTTAATTTCTGTAAGTAGGTTTGTACAAACACTTTTACACGTCAATCATATTTTTTTAAACTAGATGAGGTCGGCGTTTCCTATCTGACTATTCTGAGAAGAAAGGCCGAAACGAACTCAGAGGTCACAGTTTTTTTAAAAGTCTAGACATAATCTTGGTCAGATCATGTGAAGACCAGCGCTGAGTGCCTGACGCCCAGCAAATGCTGAGATGGTAACCCTTTCGGTATGGGCCACGCTCAGCACAATTTTACTGCAATTTTATTGTTCTCTTTTCTTTTTTTTAATGTTTGTTGCTGTTATGTTGTGTCTGTGTTGAATAAATGTTTTCTATTCTATTCTAACATGTGGATTGGTTTTGAGGAAGGAACGACAAAAATTGAGTAGACCTGTCCAATCAGTGCACGTATTTATCAGTAATCATGCAGCTGAATTCAGAACTTGAGGAGTTCAACGATTTGACGAACAATACCAAAGAAAGGCCGCATAAATTACTCAAACTGCCAGATTAACATTAAAACTAACTCAGAAAGAGATGAACATGAAATAGACAAAAAACATGACCCACACAGTCCTCACATTCACAATAATTAAAACAATAATAATATTATACTTCTCAAAGTAAATATTCATGTCAAAGTGTATATAATAATAATCAAAGAGTATAAGTTTCCAAAAAAAAGACAACATTCAGTATGCAAAAATTGGAGCAGGTCAATCCCAAGCTCTTTTGTCCTCAATATAATCGCTAACGGTATAAATTGCACAACAAATTATTTCAATTTTATCTTAATTAATTTCAATTAAATTTTTCATTTTAATTAATTTCAATTTATTTTAATTCAATTCTAATTTATTTTAATTTAATGTCTACTAATTTATTTCAATTTAATTTTAATTAACTTCTTTCAATTTAATTTAAATACAACTGATTTCCTCGCGACTAACATAGTTTTTTAAGATAATGTTATACTAACAAAATATGGACAATTAATAGTCTGAAATAAACGAATTTTTTTTTTTTTTTTTTTATTTATAAAAGGCTTTCAGGCACAACTTACGTTTAATGAATGATTTAAATTTATTGACACTTAGATCTTGAACATGGCTTGGAAGTTTGTTATAAAAACGTACATCTGAATGACCCACCTATTTTCTTGAGCCTTGTTGATGGTACAACAAATTTGTGTTTGTTCCTAGTATTACTATGGATAAAACTGTTATTTTTAAACAATTTAATATTTTTATGGGCATAAAAAAGATTTTCAAAAATATACTGTGAAGGCACAGTCATTACATTAATCTCCTTAAATTTCTCTCTGAGAGAGTGTCTCGGACTTAGTTTATAAATTGATCGAACAGCTCTTTTCTGCAAGATAAAGATAGTTTGAATGTCGGCGGCATTTCCTCACAACAGAATACCATACGATATTACACTCTGAAAATAGCTGAAGTACACTAAACGGGCTGTCTCGATATCATTTAAATTAGGTTTTTTTTTTAATTTGAAAATAATACAGACTTATTTCATTATAAGTTCAGTTTTGTAAAAAAAAGTATTTTCACAAAAATGTAGATGTCCGTTTCTACTTTGCTGCCATCGAATGTATTTCGAGAGAAACGTAACGTAGTCACGTTATCCTGAAATCTGAACATAAATATGAAGAAAACCCTCGTTGCTTTCTCATTTCGTACATTTGAGTTCATGGAACTGATCTAATAAAATAAGGTTTTATTGACTTCGAATAAAAACGGTTTTCAATTTCAATTTGTAGTTACTAAAATTAAAGTTAACAACCTTCTATCAATTTATTTGCTGACCATCACTTAACAGTCCGATATAGATAGAAACGTGCTCTAGCTCTGGCAGACCCACCCCAATCTTAATACCATCCTAATCACAGTAGAACAAACAGTGACTTTATTATTACGCTAACTCATAATTACAGTAGTTATATTCAATTACAAGACTAACGTACACGAACAGAAACCGATATTAAAGGAAAGTAACAAATGACCCCGGTAACGGTGAGTACTAACATTTTACGGTGTAGGTAGTATATCATAAAGGTCAGCGCGAGGGGGGGATGGAGGCGACGGCGGGGTGATCGACAGCCGGCTGTGACCTGCGAGGCTGTAACTCGAGCGAACCCGAGGTATCGCGTCTCCAATAAAACCAAGTGTATTGACGTTGCATAATAACTCTTATCAGAACGACACGAACACACTATGCTACAATGTCCAGAAGTGACATACGTTGGAAATATGGATCAGTCGCAGTGCGAAGATCCGTGGTGGAAAAATGTACTCGTCCCACTGCTTTACCTGTAGATAGTAGGCCTGCAAATTGAAGAAATCTAAACAAAGCATTAAGCGTAGATACACAACCCGTTGAAATGCGAACTGAATTGCTTACATTTGAAAGCAAGAAGGCTATTGGTTATGGTACGAAAATAATCTTCTACACCTACATATTTAGTGACCAAGCGCTTCCCTTACATATCCCTGCTGCAGATCTCACGCCCTGGCTGCCTGCCAATGTCGACCCTATGACTTAATGTCGTAGAGGCGATATCGCCTAAAATTATGGTGGCCTAGACTCACCATCTCTTAGCGTCCCGAATTTCAGAGACGGTATAGTTAGAGTTATCTTTGATCCTGTACGCTGTTAAGTGTTTATTATGGTTGTTGAAGCTTTACATAAAAGGTTGGCGTGAAAAAAAAACCAGATTAAGCCACCGATCGTCTCTTACGAATACCTGGCGTGGGATAGCGGGTCGCCTGCTTTATTCTTCTTCTTATCCGGTACGCTCTTGACAGAGCGATCGTGATCGTTACGTACTCGTAGCAGTATTGGAAGGGGCAGATGTGATGCACTTCACGACATTTCACCACCGCTGCCTGCTAGAGGTCATCCTGCTGCATTCGTTAACCACCTGCTTTATACTTTACCTGAAATATGCCGTTCAGAATTTTAGGTAAAACTTAATATCAATAATTATCTTTGCAAGATTCAACTTCGTGGTTTATTCACAGCGTGCTTAGGAAACTATGTATTACCTTTAGATTATGGTATGTGCAAGTTGCGAATGGTACCTATTCTGATCTGGCATCTAGATCTATTTAAATCTTTAGGCATTACAGCCATGACGATCACATTATCAGCACATTCTGCGTGTTTAATCTCACGTGACTAATTCAATTGCATAGAGCAGTGTGTCCTGAATCCCGATCGATCGCTGTCCGTACGCGGCCGCGCGGCCTTTGTCCACTGAGGCGTGTGAGCGGATAGGAGAAGCGCTCAATACCACCGATGTGCTCGCTGTGCTCAGTGCTCAATACCAAGCATGTGACCCGGGCTCGTGACTCTGTGACGCCACCTCACGAAATATTGCTCCCACCCACGATTTATGACTGTGTCAAACGTGCCGAGGCATCGAACATGCTTCTGATACACGCTCATCTGTAGGTAGAAAAGTAGGAATCATATTTTGTCATGTTTTTGGAAATAATATTACGTGAATATTGTTTTAGCATATTCTGTTTTTTTTTAATTGTTTTTGGGGACTTTATAGTCCCCAAAACAATTAATAAAAAAATATATTAAAACAATCCTAGTGATTATACTAGAAAAATCATATACTTAGAGCAGTTGGTGTCGCCTACCTAATATTTTGGGACACGGTGAACAAACGGTGATATACGCACTTTTTAGTTTGATTAATTAGTCATCATTAAACTCATATTTCAAATGATAAAGGAAAAAAATGGAATAATAGAAACAATAAACTTCCAAGACAAACATCTGATAAGTAAAATGCCCCCCCCCCCCTTATCAAAGTGCAGTCCAAGTAATTCAAATTTGTAAGAGGCAGCTAATTGGCGTTCTTGTAAAGACTATTGGAAGAGGAGATCGCGATATTGTATCTAGTTGTGTAGATTAATTCTCAAGAATCCGCCGCGAACTCAATCAAATGTTAAATTAGCAGGCTCGAGGGGCGCGAGGGTTGGAGTGCGGGGGGCGGGGCGGGCAGTAAGTTATAAATGGAGAGCTTATTGTTCGCCGATATATAGCCGGCTCAACTATACGTTCTCACAGCCTTACTCAAGGCACCGCGAGTTACTTGATTGATTAAGAACCAATAAGTAAATCTTCGGACTGGTCCTTAGGTACGAGATTCCAATTTCAAGGTACAACAAGAATAATGTTTGAGAAGTTTTCGATTGGATTGGAATTGTGCCCAATAAAATGGGTAGGTATAGGTTTTCCTCTGAAACATTGACACCTAATAATATGCGAACTGTCACAGTTCAATATCGACCTTATAGGTGAGCAGGTTCTCTGATATCACAGCACAGACGGTGACTCTTTGGTTCGACCTTGGGAGTAATTGTGTTCACGCCATGCTAAGTTTTATAGCGCGCCATGTTGATTAGGCTCTTAATTTCACGGGGCGCGCTCACTGGCGCCCAGCGTGGGACCAGCGCACCCCGCGCCCGACGCCCCGTGCCACGTACGAACTGAACTGTTTGTGATAATTGAACAAGCGCAGAATACTTCGGTACAAGATACCACCAAGTGGATGAGGATTCAAGCAAATTCAACGATATTGTGCAGGATTTCAGAATATTTTGTGTGCGTATTTTTCTCAGAAATTAACATTTGCACTGCAACTGTATTGACTATTCAAGAATACATAAATAATACCTCTATTACTTACAATATAAATACTCTAATATTAAAGTTTCAGCTGCAATGAGACAAACTTTCTTATTATTAATGGAAGCATAAGTATCGCATTGCTACCAGCCCAAAATAAGGTTCCCTCTATCTAATAATATTCAGCGTAAATGACCCTACACCAAGACTTAACGAAACCAGACAGCGCGGTCCGTTGTCTGATGTGACACGCACTGGAGCCGGTATCACAGTCTCATAAAAAAGAAATTGCGTATGCATAATTCTCATTGTGAGGACATTGCGAGACAGACTGACAGTTTATAGGCGGCCGGTGAGATACCAATATGGCACCTCTCTCTTTTATGAGTAAGTAGCTAGTATATTTTAAAAGTGGTGAGATCCTGTCTATGATAAAAATATACCCGTTTATTTATATACTCATGCATATAAGATTATGTTCTAAAAAAAAAATATTAGAACATAATCATACTCAATCATACACTAAGTGGAAAAAATACGTTTTATTGAAGCAAACTTAAAAACCAGTCATCAGAACTTGACCTTCATATGGGATCATTCGATAAGTATACCCTTTGAAACAAACTAGAAAATATTTTTTCAAATCGGTTAAAAAATGACGGAGTTATGATCCCAACAAACAAACATAAAAACTCATTGTTTTTTAAGTTGGTAAAAAAAACAAACAAACTCTTTAGCTTTACTATTTTATATATTGCTCTGCTCCTAAGACACGCGGCGTGATTTTAATTAGCCTATAACCTTTCTCGAGAATAAGGCTATCCAAAGACAAATATTTTTTAAATGTTCTAGAGATTATCGCGTTCAAACAAACTAGCTCTTCAGTTTTATTATAAGCATATAAATATTATAGTATAGATGTGTCCGCAGTCCGCGCAGACTGCTCCCTCCGCAATCCTCCGGTCGCGACTTATGAGCTAATCCGATAACTCAGTAAAAAGTCAATGCTTTTATTAGTGCTCGCAAATACCGCGCCGTGTACACTGTGCTGATGTACTTCGATGTAAATTTGCATGGCGCTCGGAGACGCCATTCAATAATGCCAGCTTTTCGTTTATTAGCCTGTTAAAGCTTGATGCTTTCCATTTCATTACGCTGATAGTAAGCTGTACAATCCCTGAAATAAAATGCAGATCTCTGCAGAACAGTAGAACAGATGCATGAAGTGAAATAATTATATTGCTGTTTGCATGGCGCCATTTTATGCCACTTTCTATTTGAAATTATATGAACTATAATTTTTTAATAAAATTGTAGCGTTGGTTTTGCCATCTAATGAATCTCAAAGCTAAGCTTTTTATACCCTTGACTACATAGCTGGGTAAAAAGGCAGTAGGCATATAGCAAATGTGAGCTGGGTAGCGCTTGGCTGTGGGCGCAGTGGCACATTAGGCGACAGGTAAGGCGTCGCGCGCGGCTCGAGCCGATGAGATTACTGTAAGCCGCTGATTCCACTTCGACACGCGCGTGTTTACACGACTTACGGTTACGTCAATAGTCGCGCGAACTATACTGACACAACTGCTAATATACATAAATGTGCGTGAGTATGTCGTCCAGTATGAAGCGACGGATCTCAACAAGTTTTGACATCGACGTGGAACCGTTGTGTAGCGCACAGCTTGCCTGAAACTATTCCAGCACTATGTCACGAGAAACTAAATGTGAATCAAGTTTTAATGATATCTATTTTCTGAATCTTCTGTTTAGGATTTATTTAAAAACTCATTTTATAGTAGTGCTCCAAAACGTACTGTCTGTAACATATTCCTATTGCAAAAAATATACTTACGGAACATTCAGCATTGGCGAGTGTCGCGAGACTCACAGCGATAAGTATGTATAGTGCTGCATTTGTTTCAATCACACAAAAAGCGAAAGAAGCTCACAATACAGAATCATAAAAAGCTAATGGCGGATGCATAAGTTCCGTGTCAGGGCCTCGTCCACGCTGCGGGTCATTTGCGTCCTGTGGTGTGCCACCAGTGTGCTGATCGGCTACACTAAACTAGTACCACGGATTGCCTTTGCCTCCATAACTCATATTTACATATACTGTAAACTGTAAACGCAGAATGTAAATCAGTGTTTGAAATATTAACTCTGATTTGTAAATTTAATAAAACAATGGGGAGTTTACATAATAGAAGAGACGTAAATATAAATACAGTTGTAATAGCCGACAATAATTCGGAATCTTCGAGTGAAATTCAAAATGGGCTCAAAGGTCGTTCAGTAAATAAATGTGAGGTGCACGAACACCTTGGAAGCGCCAACTTTTCTCATTTCCCGCGTGTCGCTGAGGATGTGCTAGGTAGGTGCGGGAGGGATGACACAGGATGTCGTTAATGTGAGACCAGCCGGTGCTTTGTCCCGTCTTCATACTCAATGCGAATGATCGCCAGTGATTCTACACTAACACACATTGGACGTCATTGGTAGATGACGTTGCACAACAATAGGCACGTCTGTCACATTATACTGACATTGGCGGCCAAAACCCTGGAGTCTGACAACATAGCTCGATCAGTCGCACAAAGCCATTATCCGCAGTATATTTATGCTGGCAAGTTGATAGGTAGTCTATCTGCCGATTGTGAAACCTCGTATATTAGGAGTAATTAGTTGATGCCGTCACAGTTACACGCTACGTAAACTCCACAACCACCACATTTCGCCGCATTTTACTATGAACCGTGAAGCCACAGTGTACCCGACATAAACGGTCGCATTGTCGGAATGCGCGGCTGTGGCGCGATTTGGGGCGCCTGACCTATCGTATGCAAGCAACCCTTGACGTCCTTTGTGAGCGCACGATGTCAAGCTACCCTCACTCAAAGGCTTTTAGACGGTCTGAAAACTGATATCACAATAGAAGCATACTATCTAGCGGCTACTAGTACATACCAAGACTTTAGAAATACCAAGCTAAACCTAGTCTTGTTCATAATAATATTGTATAGCTTTAGCTCCATCCAACTCCAACTATGCTATCACGATGAAAATGAGGAAGAGAACTTATTGCATCCGTTCTTTACGGTGAAGCACCGGTGTTCCTCTAGCCCGGAGTATGCACAGTGTCGTATGTATGGACAATGCGAATGCATTATTTGGCGGAGTATTATGTTAGCAGATACCGACTGTACTGGAAACTGGTGAAAGTAGCGGCTAACCCTAGAATCGGCTCGGACCGCTTGCTCGTCGCCTCGCGCCTTCGACGGGGCAAAGTTTTAACGGTAACTACAAATTTACGACTGACTTTATCCGAAAACTGCTAAGTGACGATTGTCTTAATGAGAATAAAGTTCTTTAAACCGAACTGCTCTTTAAAATTGAAGACAGAAGAGTATTTTTACATTGTGTCTACGTTTAATTTTCAATCGATGCGTTCGTTTTTCTCACACAAACTGTATTTACGCAAACATTCTTTCACTAGCATCAGCTACAGAATTAATTTGTGTTCTCGACACGCCGTACAATCGCAGCGACTAACGCAGAACGTGCGGCACCATGCATGTAACACTAGTAAACTACACCAGCATTTTGTTCTGTAACAGCCTACACGACCTCAATGTTCCCGAACAGTTTTATGTCGAAATAAACCGGGATTTTAGTAGGTGTAAGTTAATTTATGGGCCTATTAATCTCGACAGTGGGTCCCGTACAAAAAGTCAGGTGACGCGTGGAAACTCATAAAGGTAATATTAAGTAGGTCGGCGGCGGCGCCGCGGCGTTAAGGACACTGGTAGGTTTGCCATTTGCCATACTCGGCACTGCTTGGCACTGCCACTCGCAGCGTACGACCTTCTCTTATAGCAAACAGATTCTATAGACGCGGGGTTTAACAATGTATTATAATAAACTTTTTTATTTGCTTAATTTTTAGTTTGGAATTTACAAAATTCATGACCATAATCGAACTAGCTTTTCAGTTAGACTAGTTAGCTAGCAAGTACTAAAAAAGGGAATTTCATATGCAGTAGGTAAGCCAGTACTCGACGTAAAAAAATTAAACGGCACGGAGCCAAAAGTTTCACGAATCTGATTTTGAATTTTTCATAGTAATCACTGAACTTAGCCCTCCCCAAAATGGTAGCGTGAATAAAATGTTTTATTTTCCAGCTCGAGGTTGAGCCGAGCCCTAAAATGCCTGCGTTGTATAATAGGCATGTTCACGGGTCAGGAGCAACTCTTCAGTTATCGCAGCATTATAAATAACCTGTATGGGCGTTCATTGTTCTGGATGGCGCGCGAAGCGTCTGTCTCCCACGAATACGATCAAGAAGTTGTAGCAAATGATTGCCTCCACTATGTGCCAAGCTCGTGCTGTGGACATCGGGTTGTAAACTGCTGTGTCGCACGCTCACAGCCTCAGCAACAGTTCTCACTAACGGTAGTGACGGTGCCAAAGTAAAGGTTTTCATTTTCACTTTTCACGCTTTAGTTTTTTCAAACCTGAACACTGTTCACGTTCCGTCTACGAATGCACCGATTCCAATACAAGTTGTCTTTTATTTCTAGTGCTTCATGAGTTCGGTTTATTTATATTTCGCTTCATAATAATATGGAATATATTACTTAGAACAGATACCTCACACGAATAAGACTGGGCTACAAGAGAGATATCATACATATTGTAATGTGAATGTAGAACGCGGCGGTGTGATGTGTCAGTAATATGTCGGGCGGCGTGTGACGGTGCAAATGTGTGACGGCACAATGGCTGCAAGGATGTACTCGCGGCTCTGTCTGACAGACATCCAACGACCGATGCTCTGTATCAATTCTAAGCACTCACAACTTTTACATTTACAACAAAATAAACTGACTAACCTTACTATAAAAATAATTGAACGTTGTATTCAGTAACAGTATAGGTATATTCTACTAAAGTTATCGTGCGATTTATATTTTACGAACTTGCTGATTAATAAAACTGTTGTTTACAAACATACACTATGAGAGTAATTCCTCTTTGTTTGTGTGAAGCAAATGAGGTTGGTTTCAGTGCAACCGACGGCGACGTTCCACCCCAATTGAGCAACAGTTACACCGCGCAGCGCTCACCACATCATTTTAGTATCAACATAGGTTATGATACCACTATTAGGTTTAAAGCTACCCTCAGATATTATTAATCACTATTTTTATTGATTAAAAGAATCCAATTACGCCAATCGTACAAAGAATTCGATGGAATGACTTCTAAATTGTGTCAATATAACCTTTGTTTATCGCGCATTGAGAAAACATAGATTTAACCGAGCAAAAAAAGGATTCAAAATTATGTATGTGATATATCGTTGGAAGTACTGTTATCACTTTTACTATTTGAACAGCTTCACCTCAAAATAACTTTAGTAAAGATATGATGGTAAAATGATTTGGGACTCATTAAAGCCCTGGTAATTTTAAATGTACTCGTCGTATTGTCGTTATGAGCGATAATAGTTCTTACTGCAATCCGATACTGGTTAAAATCTGTTGTAATAAATTCGAATAATAAATGAGCAAGCATTGTCGTAAAAATGCAAATAAAATCGTATAAAATTAGACAATAACTATTTGATAATAAATAATCGATCACTGGATGCAGTTTGGCATTTGGAATTTTATGGTAAATTTTTAATTATAATAATAATTGTCATTGAAGGGATAAACTGGTTTTAAAGAAAATTAAGAGGTCGCTTTGATGATTTTCTTGATGCATTATAGTATGTTTGATTATGTTTTGAGTTCAATTACTGTATGCAAAAATGACATATATATCATATATTATTATTTTTCTTTTAAAAATTATTTACGGTTACAGAGATACACTGGTTTAAAAAAACACCTTTTTGAGCGTTTTCAAGAAATCACCGAATTAAATGACCGTCATGCGTGTGAAGTCCCCACTCCCTCTCCCACATTATTACATTACGTTCTGTCGACTGCGGGCCCATTCACTCGTGTTGCGAATGTAGCGATCGCTTTGTAATGCGTGCTCACCTTGCTCATGTGTTTTATTAAATTGTTCACTTATTACATTCATTTCTGTTTTAGGTTTGTTAACTCAGCGACAATTAGGTATTGGAAATCTGTTTAAACAGCGTTGTGTATGTACTTAAATACATTAATATATATGACGATTTTTTTAAAATTACATATTTATTTTATAAATGTAGGTACCTAGTGGTATCAAATAAAAAGAGCAAGGCCTCTTTTTAGTGAAGTTTTTGAGTTATCAGATAACTAACTAGTTCTACGAAGATTATAACTTTGTTCGATTTTTGATCTCATTGTATCACTAGCAAGACCAAGCTGCCATACCTACGTCTTATTAGAAACACTAGATAGAAGCCAGCGTTCAGAAGTGTTACTCAATAGACTCATATTTGACTAGCTTACTGTATCATTCCTGTGAAATGAAAACGTCTAAGAGCTTCAAAGCTGTCTAAAGCGGAGTAATCTATAAATTACTCGGTTTCAGAAGTGAATCGGACGAGCAATTTAATCGCTGATAAACTCGTACCTACTTTACTTAAGTTACTCACGAATAAAGTTAGATCAAACATTCGCGAGCGCTTCAGTAAAGCAGCTAACCGCTGGATCCACTGCGAACACAGTCGCGGGATAGCAAATACATACTATATTATTATCTAGCAGTTTCAGTAATCTATGCGGCATACTGAAAGTCCTTTCTTTCGTATTGTTCGTCGTATCGTTGAGCTTCTTATTTTCTGAGCTTAACTGCACAATTACTGACAAATGCGTGCACTGACTAGGTAGGTCCACTTAATCATAGGGATTATTTCTTCAAAAGACCATGTCAAACAATCAACGTGGTCTTCACATGATCTGACTAAGATTATGTTTGGAGTTTAAAAAGAGTTTGTGGCCTCTGAGTCTGTTAAGGTCTTTCTTCACAAAGTAGATAGAAAGGAAACGCCGACATCATCTAGTTTAAAAAATAACATGATTAACGTGTAAAAGTGTTTGTACAAACCTATATTTACAGAAATAAAATTATTTATTGCATTACCTTATGTTAATTGTACCACACTAGGTATTATTGACTTCATAATTATGTATGTGTCCGAAGAGTATATAATTATTTGGCTGAGATTTATATGAGCATCTGTTGAATGAAAGTCTTCTCCGCGATTTAAGTAAGATGTGTATTAAGATTTTATGCTGTTTCTCGATTCTACTTAGAACACAAACAACACCAAATGATTTACCATGATACATGACATTGCAAGGCACGGTATCAGCAGTGAAATTGTGCTGATGAGCAGTAAGTATTGGTGTGCTGACCGGAGCTTCAAAAAAACTGATATGGTCTCAATGAGCACAACAGGGCAGACCACAGTACATACATCGCATTATAACCTCTGCGGCCGTTGCGGTCGCTTAATATATCTATTAGTTGGTGTGGCAAACAGTTCATAGTAGACATGGTAGACAACCCTCATAGCACACACACAACACACACACATACACACAGCCACAGGACAACACGTACAAAAGGCCCACTCATTGCAAGCTAGCAGGCTGTGACACTGTGCACATGCACGATCTCGGCAAAACTTGTACACTGCTCAGTGCATGGTATCGTAGTGACCAGTATACCATCAGTGACATACTAATTTACAGGAGGCTTAGATACGTAATTGGGTACTTGGATACGTTCCAGCAACTGTAGGTAGGTATATCTTTAGCAAACAGAGGCAAAAATATTGCCTAGTGCGTGCAATCTGTTATAGTTTTGTTTGTTATATACGCCCTTCCAGATGTAAACTTTCTGAAATTAGACAGTCTGTGGCACTCGCCGATACACTCGACTACAACAAATTAGACAGTCTGTGGCACTCGCCGATACACTCGACTACAACAAATTAGACAGTCTGTGGCACTCGCCGATACACTCGACTACAACAAATTAGACAGTCTGTGGCACTCGCCGATACACTCGACTACAACAAATTAGACAGTCTGTGGCACTCGCCGATACACTCGACTACAACAAATTAGACAGTCTGTGGCACTCGCCGATACACTCGACTACAACAAATTAGACAGTCTGTGGCACTCGCCGATACACTGGACTACAACAAATTAGACAGTCTGTGGCACTCGCCGATACACTCGACTACAACAAATTAGACAGTCTGTGGCACTCGCCGATACACTCGACTACAACAAATTAGACAGTCTGTGGCACTCGCCGATACACTCGACTACAACAAATTAGACAGTCTGTGGCACTCGCCGATACACTCGACTACAACAAATTGGCAGTATGTTAGTCGTGCGACTGCCAGCTGGGAACAGCAGTGTTCAACATTCCCTCTTTTATTAGCGAGACTTGTTCAACTGCTTGTACTTCACATTAAATGAAACATATTCATGCAATTTCAGCGTGTTCCATTCAATATATCTTTGTGGAGTAGTGGTGATGAAATAGATAACGCATTATTAATGTGAATCCTATACATATTCTCAATTTTGAGAATGTATATACTTACATGAGTAACTATGTAATAAGATAGGTGTCCTTTTCCTCGACTAATTCTGTTTTCAGTTTATATTATTCCCATAATTATTTAGAGATGCGTATGCAACCAGGCTTGCTGGATGAGGTACCACAAGCGTGGTGTAACACGACCACACGCTCACAAGACTTGCGCCTGATCAACCATTCGCCGCCCCAGTATACGCTCCAGGCAAGTACGCGGTAGCGCGATAAAGGAACAAAAAATATTAGTCAATCTTTTCTTTATTTGTACCGCAGTTTACGCTTCTAGAGCAGCGCTCGGAAACGGACGCGTTTACGCTACACAGCACGAATATTTTATTCGCATTTGCGCAGCGCTAACCCCTGCCCGATTTCGTTTGCAATGGCAACGAAGCAGCTTATTGCTAATGAGCTTTTGGCATTAGTCAAGCATGCCATCGACTACATGGACGAGATCAGCGTCTTTCAGATCTGCAAGTCCTCTTTCAAAGAGGAAGATGTATGAAGTGCCAAGTTGCTGCTGTTTCAATCACTCGACCAAGTTGGTCAGATGCCATCTCGCCGGAGGGATGGTGGCTAGACGAGTCTGCAGGACATCATCGACCTACTGAAGAGGACCGATCCGGATGACGTGCCAGATTTTGTGGTGAAGGAGCTGCACAAGCTGGCTCCTGTCACTTTCAACCACATCAACGTCATTAGGCTGCTGAAGGACATCACGTCTTTGAAGGTGAGCTTGGCTGAGGCGAAATCCAAGTTAGAGCTATCGGATGTCACCATTGGTGAATTGCGAGCCGAAGTAGCGTTGTTGCGCAACGCTATTCCAACAAGTGGGTCACCGGAAGGCTCCAATGTAAATATACGTTGCAGGGCACAAAATGTTTCTATCTGCAGTTTTCAGTTAGCGAGTGAATCTACGTCACCGGTTGTCAAAAATGCAACCGTTGCATCGTGTTCCGCTGATCGCGTCGTACAAGCCGGGGAAGCGATACGTGTAATAGGTACATCGACCCCCAAGCATGCCCATTCTGAAACTGTCGCCAAGATGAAACCTGCTGTGTTGCAAGCTAAACGACAAGCAAATAAACCAAATGGGGGAAAGCAGAGTTGCTCAGCATCGAGCGCAACGAAAAGTGTTGTGATAGACCACGAACAACAGGTTCTACCGAAGAACACATGCAATGAGGATGGCTTCATCAAGGTGGAAATACCGACGACGCTGCTATACGTGTCCCATTTGCACCACTCTACGAAGACTGAGGACATCGTAGAATACATACGAGTGAAGACCAACTGGACCTTGAGGATGGAGAAGTTGGAGGCGCGTCATAACACCAATTTCAAGTCGTTAGTGGTGCGCGTTCTGACTCACCATTTGGTTACGCTATAGTTAAGGTCCATAATTGGTTTACTGTAAATAATTTGGTATTAAATGTAAAGAAAACTAAATGCATAAAATTCACGTTACCGAATGTTAGAAGTAGTGAATGTCACGTAGTATTGAATAAGGAGGTACTAGAATTCGTCGAACAGACGGTTTTCCTGGGGATCACGCTTGACTCAAGGCTACAGTGGGGTCCTCACTTAACATCATTTGCAGGGCGGCTAAGTTCTGCCGCCTACGCTGTTTGGAAGATCCGTCAATTAACAGACGTGGATACCGCGAGACTGGTCTATTTTAGTTACTTTCATAGCATCATGTCTTACGGTATTTTGCTATGGGCACGTGCTGCGGATATTGAGTCGATCTTTATTCTGCAAAAGAGGGCTGTCAGAGCCATCTACAACCTCCGCAGACGCGAATCTCTTAGGGAACTGTTCAAAACAATTAACATCATGACGGTACCTTGTCAATATATCTTTGAAAACATTATGTACGTTCGTAAAAATCTACATTTTTTTAGTAAGATAAGTGACGGGCACAATTTTAACACTAGAAATAGGAACAAATTAGATCAACCACGTTTCAGATTGTCTAAAGTACACACTTCTTTTATGGGGTACTGTGTAAAATGTTATAATAAAATACCAGCCGATATTCTTGAACTAAATGAAAAGAAATTTAAATTATGCATTAAACGCACACTATGTAGACAAGCATATTATAAGTTAGATGATTATATTGTTGATAAAAATGCTTGGCTTAATGCTGGTCCGACTCCACAGGCATCTGGGCTTACTATTTAAAATGTTCATATTTGGAAGAGATGCTTCCCTTTTTTAAGTTTTCTGACATTATGAACATTTCTGTTCCTATTATTTTTATTTTCTGACATTACGAATGAGTTTTTAATTTTACTGAATCAAGTATTATTTATTAAAATTTCAAAAGATATTAAATATTTTTCTTTCTTTTTGGAAATCAAATTTTATTAATTTCTCAAATACATTGCAAACTATAATTTTGTATAATTTAGAAGCATTTTGTTTAAACTTTGTAAATGTGAGTACCATGCATCCGTATAATAATTATGTTGTTTTAATGTACGTTGACTTGAAAAAGCGTGGCAGTTGAGAGTATGTCATGCTCACTTTAATGTCTCGCTGATGGTGGCGCGTGTGTTGGATCATTCGGTTCCCTACAAAATGGTTGAGCTGGATGGTGCTGATTCACGCGTCAAGTTCGTGAACGGGCGCCGTCGGTTGAGACTGGTCATCTCCTAACTTCCATGGCTTATTTTAAATCTTATATTTAGAATTGTTTTTTTTTTTACATTGTTCTCACATATAGAAGCAACAAGAATAATGTTCCCAAGATTTTGTAATACCTAACATGATTAAAAAGAGTGTCCATGGAGTTTCTTGCCCGTTCTTCTCCATAGAGATCTACGTTTTGGAATGGGCAGCTGGCTTCGGCTTTCCAACTGGTCGACTTTTTGACAATTCAAAAGTGCCTGTAAATGGTTTAATTGAAATAAATGCTTTGAGTTTGAGTTTGTTACATTCCTCAAGGAAGAGTTTTGGCCGAAAGGTGTGGGTATGGCGTTTCTGCGGTCAGCTACGCAACACCTTGAAGCGTAACACAACGTTATCGCTTCGCTTCGTGTGCAGTCGTTTTAAAAATTGTTTTTCACTTCTCATGCTCTAAAAGTACGCCAGTATAGCCCTGCAAAGCGGGACTAAAGTGACCACTTTAGTCCCTAGGGAGTAAAAAGTAATTCGTTTTTTTAATTTCCTTCATGTGACATCTAGACAAACTCAAACAGCCTGTAAATATACTATTATCTGTGGAGTGTGGACCATCTTCATTGCGAAAATGTTGAGAGTTTTAGTTCCATGGTTTTTGCCAAGTGTCATGTCATGTGTTTTAAATTGTTAATCTGTGACTGGTTTAGAAGAAAAAAATGACCGCGAAAAGGAATTTTGACATTGTAACATAAAATAGTTTCTAATTGTTAAGTTTCTAAATTATAAACTATGTAAGTGCCCATGCCAGGTATTCTTTTTTTAATTTTTTTATTGGTAATTCTTTTTAATGTTATGGAAATATTTGTACGCCAATACTTACGGCTAAACATGAATGGACTCAAACGATGTATCTAAAATCTTGCATGCTCTTGTATGTAATGTTTAGACAAATAAATAAAAATAAATAAAAAAAACCTCGTTGGTATGTTTAGCTGCTGAGGTTCGCCTCGCGACTTCCTTACTATCTGCGGTAATTAATTAATTATTTGTGAAGATGTATCCTTGATTGAATATAGTGGTCGCCATTATTCTTTCGGCAGAAACAGTAGCATGTCCTTACTGCTACTACTGGTTACTTACTCTCATAGTAGTCTTTGCTTACTCTCCAAGCTGTGGGTGAAAAAATAATTAAAAAAGAAAAATACACAGCTTCAATGTGTGAACTTATCAGACCCTATTATGACATTCTGGAGAAATATTTGATAAATTATAAAAAAATGAAATACATACGATGTTAAATTACCAAATATTCTTTTGAAATCTAACAACAACCACCAAACAATCACTAAAAGTGAGCTGCTGTAAAATTATGAACGTGGGACCGCAAGGCTGTTTACTTCTTTAACAATGAAACTTAAATAGCCGCTCTTATGCATGTCAAGATTTATTATATTTTCAGCGTGATTATATTAATTTCAGAGGTTATTCCGTACCTAATTACGTGGGTACCTACCTATTAATTCGGCATCTTGTAGTTCTTTGTTACAGCTCTAAGAAGCGTTTCAGAAATAGACATATTGAAATGCTCCCAAAATAGAGAAAATAAAGAACCACCCATCCATGATACAACAACAAATGTGACTATAACTAATGTGAAATAATAAAGAACCACCCATCCATGATACAACAACAAATGTGACTATAGCTAATGTGAAATAATAAAGAACCACCCATCCATGATACAACAACAAATGTGACTTTATCTAATGTGAAATAATAAAGAACCACCCATCCATGATACAACAACAAATGTGACAATAACTAATGTGAAATATATGACTACCTCCTAAGGATAACCCTCAGTAACTATTTTTATCTTTTAATTATAACAAAAAAAATGTGTTATTAACGAAGCATTTTAAACAATACAGTATTATTAAGTTACTACGTTGTGCATTTAATGTAGATCAAAATTTCCCTTTGCAGCATATCATTACAATGAATAGGTATATCTTAGGAGGTATCAGAGATTTAAAATGCGGGGGCAGAGCGACCATCGGGCCGTACCTCCATCCCGGGTGGCACCAACTGGCGGGTGCGGCACATGCCTATAAGTGCGTGTCATAAAGATATCCTGTAGACTAATCATAATAATAATATGTCATGTCACACTGTACTGGGATCGATCCATCATCACTGACAGGACTATTGTTGCCAATAAGCCTGATATAGTGTGGTGGATTGACTAGAGCGGCGTGCAATGATCGTTGATATAACGGTCCCGCATGACGGGAACCTCGTGAAATCCGAGAAAGATAAACAAACCAAGTATCTTGACTTGGCTCACGAGGTTGTCGATATGTGGGATGTGGACTCAGCGATCATTGAACCGATAGTCGTTACAGCCAATGGCTTGATAGCCAAGAGCCTCGAGCAACATCTGAGAAGGCTCTCGTTGGGCAGCTGGGTCAAGGGCTTGATCCAGAAAGCGGTACTCCTGGACACAGCTCGCATTGTTAGGAGGTTCGTCTCTTTGGAGCCCTGACCGCCCCGGTAGCTTAGACCTTGTTCCCGATACCAGTGGGCTACTATTTTTTATATTTTTAAATATTTTTATATTTTTATTTTTTTTATTTAAAAATGTAACTTATATGTCTATTTAATGGAATAAAGGAAATAATAATATTATTAATTACTCCACACTGACACATTAGTATCTATGTACATTGCACCCGTGCGAAGCCGGGGCAGGTCGCTAGTAATACATAAATACAAACCGCGGGTAGTTTTCGCGCCTCTACAGTCCTGTCTCTATGAAGTGCTCTTCAGGCCCGCGCGCGTGGTAAACGCGAAATGGAACGGCCCCGTGCTGTTGATTTGGGATTGCTCGCCAACAACAGCCGCAGGCGATGCGCGTTTGTCTATCACAACGGTGGGACGTACTCTACGTTACGTACCTGAAGATGCTGAGTATCGATTTCTACAGTAAAGTTCACCTATTTATTTACTCCTATATATTATTAGGCGATAAACCTGTGATAAAAAAACACGTACGCTTTACTGCAATAGCTATAGGTAAAAAATATTAACCACTTTTTAAATCTCTTCTTCCGTCTTAGTAAGTTATAAAAAAACTAACTGTAACTTAATGAGCGAGCGTCGCCGCGTGCTTTTCAAGGTTTATTAAATTCCGCGAAGATATCCATTTGAACCCGCTACACTCGCATTTTTTGCTATCATTTCATCCATTAACGAACACAAAGAGCCGACTAAAAACATCAACTACACAACAGGTAGGACTGTAGGAGGTTCACGAGCATTGAATAGCGGCCACTCGCGAGTCGCACTGCACTCACGCTAAATAACATTACGAGACACGCCCGCGCCGGCCGCCCCGCTCCGCTCCGCTCCTGTCCCGCTCGGCTCCGCCCCCGTCCTAGTCTGCTTGCGATCCGCTCTGCTGCCAGCGCCGTTCGAGGACTGTTTCATTAAGAATACGGACACCAATTTGTATACGTACCTAAATAGAATTACTAAGTGTACGGGAGTGGTGCGCTCTCGGACCGAATTGGTAATTTATTTTGGTCAAATGACTCCTTTTACTTAACGACGCGCAGAGGATGTCATCCGGAATAACTGATGTAACATGGAAGTGGTGCGGGACGAGCTGGCAATACTTTTCTGTCATTGCGAGCGGAATGCTGGTCGCCTTACAGAGCACTCTGAGCATCCGTCTGCCGCATTAACACACAATTCTAGTTCTATGTTTGTAGGTATACATTTATACACTTATTCATATAAGCATAAGCATAAGCATAAGTCATGCATAAGTCATCTTATGCGTACATACTTTTGCTAACTGTGCTTGAAGATAACCTGAATATAAAAAAGATACACAATATAAAAAGGATCCTATATTAAAACTCCGCGTATTTGGCGAACGAAGATTGATTAGATTAGATTGGATTTGGTAAAATCTAATCTAGTCTAACCGACTGTCAAACAGATTTCGTATTACTATATAATATAAGTAGAAGTAAAAAAATGAGAGTACCGAGAACAAACTTAGTGTTTGTAGTAATGACTAAATATTCCAACATACTATGTCGCGTATGCATCATAAGAGGTTAAAGCTTATTCCAGATCCTCCTCAATGTAGTCGCGACATAACGTCGTGAATATTTGGTGAGCGAAGCGCCATAGGACGCGCGGCTGCGACCACTCAGCTCATTACTGATCGCGTTAATAAAGCAACGACACATCTGTGCTCGCACCGCATTGCACTGCACCGCACCGCACAGCACCACCCCGCGTCGTGCTGCACAATCTACTGAAAAACCTTCCTCAACTTAGCGTATTTACACGCCTGGGTATACTATGATACAATTAAGATTGTCGTAAAAATTACGCCACCGCTTAAATTCCTCTCGTAGAACAAAGCGTTACAATAGGAACTGACTGTTTCTGAAGCCGGCCAAGCTCGCGGTGTTGCTACTGTACCGCTGTCTGCGCACAGATATAGTGATGTGTAGCGCGGGGCCCTTCACGTAGATTACTTTCCTTTTGTGTTGGAAGGAATGAACTTTGGGCTGTATTATATTGTAGCGTCACTCCGTTGAGCCACGCGGAGACGACGCTACGTCAACGCAACTCATCGCAAACAAATCACTAACATACAACGCCAGGAGTCAGTTTGGCGGATATTCATTCCAAAATTAAGCTTACGATCTGGTCTTTATTGAAATCATATGATACAAATCGCGGCATAATCGTTTTAATTTGTTCGGATCCGTTGTGGACGTTGAGCTGATCTCATGTCTGCTTACGATTGTACTCACTGGGGTACGGATGAATACGGCCCGTCCACAATGGAGGTAACACCCGAAAAAGTTCATAGATGCAGATTAACATTTCGTAAGCGATTCTCCTAATATGGCACTTCATCGATAAAGTACCTGACCATCTGACTACTCTGCGAACTTTATCTAAGTGTGAACTGTATCTACTTTGAGGGTTTTTGTGGAACCGCACGACAACGGTTGAACTTAGGCTTCGCTATTCTGCGTAAAAAATCTTCGCGTCATATATGCGCCGGTCAAAACAGAACTTTTGCAAGACAGCTAAAGAAAATACGTTTACAAATTATGAGGAAGTATTCTACAGTAACACTCTGATGGTCTGTTTGTTCAGCAGCCAGTATCGGTATCGGAGTATAGATATGAATGACTGATAGAAACTTGTTATCGCAATTTTTTTACAATTTATTATAATATTTAGTTTCGTGAATGTTCGTAAAAACGCGAGCGACGACGCAGATAACGAAGTTGTCGCTACATTTTCTATAGAGCCTGTCACGCCTGCCCCCTTTGCAACTCTATGTTTTCATAGAGTCTGCACACCATTCAGGCTGCAGAGGCATCTCGTTAAAATTATAAATAAAATGAAAAGGCCATGGAGCTTTTATGTAAAATAAAATAAAATAAAAAGAATGGTGTTGTGTCGTGAGTCGTCAGTCGGCGCAGTGTCTGCGTTGTATCATCTCGGTTTCATTCTCTTTTCATCAGGTGTCTTCACGCTCGAGGGACGACGTCTCTGCGTGAAGCCACCCCGCGCCCTCCCCGCCCCGCACTCATCCCTACCTCCGTCTGCGCCGCCCTTCTCATTTTGATAACATTTTACATTTTTTAAGTTTGTTAGTGCTACAGTGAAATGAGAGAACACTTGAATCCATCGCCACCTGCCCGCGCCGCCGGCACTTGCCCGGAGACGTAAAACGTCTTCCAATTTAAATATTTATAACGTCTATTTACGAGCTTCATTTTAATATAATTTATAATTGAATACATTACGAACAGTGAGTAATTTAGAAATTGGTGTGACTTATTAAAAACGTTCTCTTGAATTATTATTAAAACATTATTCATAATAATTAGTAGTTACTGGATAAATAATACGCTGACCTACTAAACCTTTAAGGATATTTCTGAAAGCTAGGTAGTTTCTATAGTATGTAGGTTTCGATCCGAAAGGCAATGGCGGAGGTAGGTGTGCATTTATGATAGAAAGACAGCAATGTTGAGATCCAGGTTACTGAGCTAGAGGGCTAGAGAGTAGACCGCTGCTGATCCAAAGTCTCTCCATCGCAAAGTCATCTTACTCAATTCTCGGCTTTTCTCATCCAGCTCTTACTTGTCAACATGCGAAAACCGTCGCTCCACTGAGCCTGAAGCCAGAGGGCGTCTGACCAACATTTGTCAATTTACGGGTTCCCTCCAGTAGTCTGTGTCGATTCTTTTAGTACTCTGTCTTCGTTGTCTACCTTTAGCAATACTTTGCTGGACATTAAAACCCTCTCCGTAAACCTTTATAAATCCAGTAAATCAAATCAGTTACGCCACAAGTTTGTATACAAAAATGAGAGTTGTGCAAGGAGACAAACAGAGAACTCAAGTATGGAATCAGTGCTGGAAGTCGTTGACACAAATAATAAATATCGTTTCCGTTAATGATGACACAAACGATTGCGATATACGACTCGCGTAGCAGCGTAGCAACGTCTTAGCGTGTCACCGTAGTAATTGTGTAGCGCTCTTTATTCAGCAGATATTTACGGGCAGTGATTACGGCTTCATTAAATCATTTAACAGCCAATATCGTGATACAATTGGTACATACGTAATTACCTGCGCGGGGCAGCACATCCCGCTGTGGGCCGGCGGCGCGCAACTCTCACTCGGCGCTGGGCCCTGGAGTGCACGCGACGTCTCGAGTTCCGCGCGACACGGTACACTCGCGCCACAACTTCCCGCGCGGACTGTTGATCTCAACCACGAGTTTACAAGTTTCTTGTGTGGTGTTCATAGTTAGTCGTGATCATTACTTGTGCGTGCTGTGTGATAGGGTGCTCACTGGATTACATTACTCTCGTGGTATGTAAAACTTCATTTTGTAAATAAGTATTTTGAACAGAGTTATAAAAAAGAACTTTTAATCTAACAAAAATGACAAATTATTGACAGCATTAGGTATGTAGTTATAAACACAGGTACTATAAAAGATAACAGGTAATGCGTGTAAAACAAATGACATTCATTCATTTCAATGCCACGCAGGGCATCACACACCGCTCGCCGGTGATGGTCAAAATTAACTAAAAAATAACATCAGTACTTTATTTGGCAAAAGACTCATCTGAACTGGACTGAACCCACATGTAACGTCTAAAGTTGCCACACACTCGGCAGTAGGTGCCTACCTAAAAACAAACAATAATATATTGCCCGACCAGGTACAAATTGAGTTTAGGTCCTCATTGTAACCCTATAGGCACGTTGTAAGTATGTAAAGGTATAATTACTTGACAGTTCAAGGCGCAGTAAGTGTTATTAATTAAAATCTTTATTGTGTACCACATACAACAAAAAGGACAAACATACGTTGTTATTACTAAAACTAGTCGTAAGTCATTTGTTTCATATTAAAATTGTACAGACGCCAGCACATCAAGCTAACCCTAACTGTCAAATTTTCCCAATTGTGTTGAAAATGTTACATTGATCATAAATAAAATATATAAAAACATTATGTACCTACATTTATATCGTAAAATCGTTTATTTCAACATTAAAATTACAATATTGAGATAGCGTTGGTCCCAAACTCGGCACAGCCAGTTCTTGGGTAATATTATACATATTAAACATTTTGTTTTTTTTTTATAAATTTGAAATTTGCGACAGTTAAACTAGTAGTTAGTCTCTTCAAGACTGTAAAACTAAAATTACAAAAAATATATATTTGATAGCACTATATGAAACTGTTGCAAAACATGAGTGTGTGCTTAAAAACCGTCTCGTAGGCGAGGTTATTGACAACTGCACACTCGTGTAATAACACGAGTGTGCAGTTTCAGATACTACTTTATCTACTCTCATATAAGGGATTGAACCTACTAAATAAAATACAAAAGTTGAAACAGTAAGAAATAGTTTTGTAATGCTACAAGTAACAGCGCGCCCCGCAAATGCCTTCCAGAAGAAAAAAGACTATTTAACGTAATTCTTTGTATTTTCCTATATTATTTGTTAGAGTAAAAGTGTAATAACATGATTAATATTTTTAAACGGTATTGTGTTCATAAAGCAGGTCGTTTCAAAGTTTATAATTCAAGTTTACGATATGAGAGTAGATAACATTTATTACTCATTAAATGTAACAGAACTTATTCAGTTCTACGAATTGTGGGGTGAAATGTGGGTTATTTATCATAACTAAAAAGTGAAATATGAAAAGTTTTTATTGTTAGAAAGTTTTTATTTTCACTTGAGATTACTCTATTGTTATTTCAACAGAACTACTTCTTAAAGTTAAGTGGTGTTTGAGTATATGGGGTATTTGCCGCCCCCAGTATTTGCCGCCAGCCGCCCTCGCCGCGACATTACTAACTTGTAGTTGCACGTTCCACTATTCTGTGATAACATATGGCATAATATGTATATATACTATTATGTGATATGGCGAGCTTCATATTTCGATCGCTGTGGTGCACGGTGCCGCTCCAAACTTTCTCCTAATTAAGATACGAGCTTAACTTCTTCTTACTTACGTTTCCGGTTTACGAATTGTGCATATCGCAAATATTTATAAGTTAAGGTACTTATTTATATGCACATGTGTTCCGGGGTTAATACTGTAGTAAGATAATTCTATTTTTATTATCAGCGGGGTATTAATAAAAGTATAATGCACGTTTCACTTTCTTTGTAGCCAGTAGTATTTCATTATCAAAGCTTATTGAATATAATCAGATGTCCTGTCAACCTTTCAAAAGGCGGGTGTTAATCTCTTAACACCACTATTTTGTAAATCACATTGTACTTCATTCGCTACAGATCGCTAACACAGCAACGAGCCGCTACGGTGCTACGGAGTGCTACGAGCGCCTACGACGTAACGTAGTAGCGTACGTAGAGCGGCCGGAAGCGCTCTCGCGGAACAACTTCTCAACTGCTATATTACACGCTCGAGTTACAGCGTCATAATGCTGCGCTTTCCATATTATTATGTTATATGCATGTAAGACTTTAAACTTCTGGTGTTCGCCTATTTTCAATTAAGCTTTCACTGTAAGATTATTTAGTTGGTACCATTTTGAACTTAACAAATAATCACATGGAAAATAAATTAATAGGCCGTTTATTCTGCCCGATCGGGCTTGAATAGTATTACCAGAATGAATCAAATTATCCGAGCGAATGGTATGATTTACGTTAGTAGGTAATTTTATTCAAAAATATCAGCCTATAATGTTCCCACTGCTGGGACACAAGCCTCCTTTCTGCGAGAGGTAGTGGGCCATGATCCACCTCGCGGTCCCAGTGCGGCTTGGTACACATCTCAAGCGCAACCATAGTGTGCGCAATGTTACGAGCGTCATGTTTCATGTGTACATCCCAAGTAGCATTGCAAACTGTATACAAGCCGTACTTTAGTTCGTTTTTATACTAGAAGCTGTATATTCAGACTGTATAACCGCTTATACAGCCCTTATAGGTAAAAACGGGCAAATTTTATACAGGTTAGTAGAGCTGTATAGTAGCTGTAGAAGCAGTAAAGAAGCTATATAATAGCAGTATTACAGCTGTTATTTGGTGTACAAAGGAACCATTACACTGCAGATAATGTTTTATAAATATCTTGTAAAGAAAAGAGTTTTAAATAGGTTTTTGAAAAGAATAAAAATAAATAAAAATTAGACGAACTAGATTTTCAATGTAATAGAAACGTGAATCGCGAAACTGTTATTTATAATATTTATTAGTAAGTAAACATCATCTTGGACTTAGATATTTGAAGGTATTAATTGGTGAATTGAAATTGCGGATTCTTTATTGTGAACCTGTCTATATTTTCCGTCAAAATATTTAAGTGCCAACAAAATAATCGATCTGATATAAAAGAAAAATACTATTTATATGGCAAGTCAATGTTAGTTTTTAAGGTTAGAATAAAAAACAATTTTAAAATAACAGCAGTGTGATCATTATGCCCTCATATCAAGCTAAAAATCATAATACAGCTTTAATTGTTGTAAAATATACCGTAAATTATATTTCAAATTTGGTTTTATACATTCAAAATTACGAAAATGGTGACTATTGACTATTTGCTAAACAGCCTAAACGGTAATTGGAGTGTGTTATTATAGTCTGAATAGCTGTACTAAGTATGTTAACCTCTTTACTACGCATTTTGATTCTAGGTGAAACTTAGATTAAAACTGATAAACTCTACAATCCGTCCTTCCTTAGTAACAGGCCTCAACCCTGAACCCTGACTCCCACCCAAATATGTTACCCAACTTTCAAGACAGGCCTGTTGTATCAAATGTTGGGCCAACTCCCAATTTTTTTTTTTTAATCAAGCGGAAAGCGGACGTCCTGCTTGCTGTCCGCCATCCCCGGTCGAAGGAACATCAATCTGTTCATTATTATATTATTAATCTGAACATTATATTGTACAACTTTTGACTTTCAATCCTCTTTATAATAGAATATTTTGATTACTTTAGCTGTATATTATTTCTCTATACATAACTTATAATTCTCTTTACTTACTTAAAATAAATAAAAAAGCCCTGGCCCACGATGATAAGTACCTACGTATGGTTAAACCAAAAGAGCTAGCTGTTTAATTTTTAAGGAGGTTTTCAACATGACCATATATTTTTATACCTAAGTAAATTTATTGTAAAGTATTATTAGTATGTTGGATATATTATAATTATCTATTTTACTTTATTTTCAGGAAAACATGCCGTTTAAAATTAAGGAAACCATAGAGAAAGGGTTAAACAGGATTTGCATTGTACTAAGTTTGTAGGAATCAACAGGCAAGTTAGTCGTAAGATGGCCAAGAAATTAGTAAAGGATGAAACGTCTCGGCTTTTAGCTAATTGGTCTATCTAAAAATGCTGTGTGAAAAAGCTATCATTATCTTCATATGACGAAGCAGTAGAAAACTAGATCACAGGGTTTAAATCAATCATCATTATTTGAACTACATGCGCTGCTGCATAAAGAAACGTCATCATCAGGTTCCGAAAGTTGAACTAAATCTACACATTTGACATAACTGTTATAATTGTTACTATCACTGTTTAATGTTTTTGTTACGGAACCCTCTTCGTTGGACGTTGACGGAATTGACGGTTGACCTTAAGGTCAATCGGGCGACTCTTTTAGTAGTATAAATTAAAGCTGTACTAAATCTGTCATTTATTTTATTAGTTTTAAAACACCCTTATGTACAGAAGTCATACAACCACTGTATTTACACGAGTGTACAATTATGCCATAAAAGTAAGTATGAGAACGGAGTTTGCATATACCATTGTACAGAAACAAGTCTTAAGTGATACTATAATAATTCTTAGAGCTGTAATAAGTAAGTGTTCACATGCAAAATACAGCTTTAACGATAAAACCAGATTAAAGTGTCACAAAATACTTAAGCTGTATAGTAGAGTTTTAATATTCTGGTTAAGCACCCTAAGCTTTCGCGAATCCCTTAATAAAGATTTTATACAGTTGGAGTTGTATAATGACTCATAAATGATTCTTACAAAGACTATTTTTTTTTTGACACTCTTGTAACTCTCTAAAAGAACTCTAAGTTCTAAATAGGCTGTTATATTGATGTTGAAAACGCTCGCGTGCTGCTTGGGATTACACTTGTTACGTGTGCGTGAGATAAAATTCACGCAGCAGTGTTTTTAGACAAACGTAAAGTAAAATTATTCAACTAGCCTCGCACTCGATTAGATTGGAAATCAATCCAAAATATTTGTGAAAAGGCTAGGCAGATTGATTGACTTCCTGTGACAAGCAATTTTATCAAAAATATCGTACTTGGCTAGTCACAAAACATCCACAGATGTAGTTAAAGATACAATGCGATGCCAGGATTACTGCATCGTTCCACTTGATTCAACAGGTCTATAGAACAACAACAAGGATGTCCAGGGTTCATTCAAAAAATATTTAAGTTCAAATAAATGTAATTATTTTTGCATAAATTGGTGGACAATTGGATATCATCAACACCAGCATGTGCTCTCCTTCCACATCGGTCTATTCGTTTTCATCTCAATAATTACCCCCTTTTTAGCTAAGTCACATTTTGCACAGTTTATCCATAGTTTTTGGTATTCAAATGAATCCCCTACTATTATGGTCATCCACATTCGTACCCTAAACTTTACTCACGACATTTTGGAAATATAAATACAATCGTTCCGTAAGATGTGTTTCTAAACATTTTGAACGTTGGGATAATTCAGAAAAATTTTGCAAACCCTAGATGGGCGATTGCAAACAGGTTGTGTGGCTTGGTGAAGATGCCTAGTCAATAAATCAATTTCCGTTACACATTTAATAAGAAGTTATTTCAATTAGGGTTAAATACGGTAAGATGGGGTTGGCATATCCGTGTGGATAAAAAAGCCCCTTTGATAAAAAAGAAAAATTAAATGTTTCTCTGTACCGGTACCTGTGCGCAAAGGCAGCCGCAAGTCCCGGGTGCTTTATTTAGACGCAGCAAATGCTCGCTTGAACTCAATTAGAAGCCAATCACGACGAGTTCATATCAATCTGCCGAGTGCTCTGCAAATAAATCGCACTAATGTGCGCCCACTGTGCACCACTGTGCATAATTTTGCACTACTGTGCACCACTCGTCACCCGTACCCAATGCGAATATCCGCTTTATTCCAAGTTTTAAGGGGGCATTAATCACCACTGGTCTCAAAACGTTGAAGGAAACTTAAAATAAAAAAATAATAAAAAAATACATTTTTAATATGATGTTGATTGCTGAACAGAGATCGGATATTCGAATGCATATTCACCTTGTTGGGTGTGATGCCCAACAGTGAAAATGTTATGTAGTTGTTATGTAAGTAAACTTGTAAGGTATGTTATGTTATGTTATGTAAATGAGTAGACGATTGCTTCCCTTGATGGATTTATTGCCACTAAATATATTTACATAATTGTTACACTTAAATGCTATGTTGGAGGAATGCACAGTCAAACAATATTAATGTGCATGTATGAGTGACTTACAACTGTCACAAAGGTCAATGTACAGCATAGCTCGTACATATTGCCCACTCACAAAAGGTAACTTAAACAATGTTATGTTAATTCAAAGTATTAAAAAAGGATATAAAATGTTAATAAAATAATCTAATCTGAGCCTTATACTATTAAATCACAACGCGCAATAGGCGACGTTGCTTTGTTGAGTGTATATCCCGTTGGTATTGTTCTGCGAATTGGTCATCTAATACTCCGAACAGGGAACGTGCGATTGACCCGACACCGTTGATAAGGCCGCGTTTGCTTCTCATGTTCACCCGACCTTGCGGATTCAGCAACATACGGTTGTAGTGGTCGAGTTCAGCGAACGCGTGTTGTAATTGTAATAAGATAACGTCACATCGTGTCTTCTGTTTTAGTTTTGAACATATGGTTTCGAGATGATCGTTGAATTTGGTGAACACTGCAGTACCATGCCAGTAGGGTTTGACGTCGTAGTATACAACTATCTTCCACTCGTCGCGAATTAATTTCATGTTAGCGTCTTTGTCGAAATATAGGCCTTGTTGCAATTCGATAAAGTTTGTTGTGTTTGTTGTCGCGCTTGTTGGACTGAGTAGGTATAGCAGGGTCATTACTAATCCGATCATGTTGATTTTTCTTGTCTTGACTGTTTGTTGACGTTTTATTGTGGTCTCGTTTGTAGCTTGTTTTGTGTGCCCATTTTGGGTTTTTTGTGCAATAGAGTTTTCCTCGCTGCCGATTGGTAAAATAGATAGCTTTGTTATGGGTCTCTTTATGGAGCCGTATCTTGTTTTCAGGGTCACTACCCGAACATGTCCGTCGTTCCCTGGGTGAAGATCTGTTACCCTGCCCATCAACCATTTTCCTGCGGGCTTCTGGTCATCATGTACAACGACCAAGTCACCAATCTTCATGTTGTTCTGAGGTTTCTGCCACTTTGTTCTTGATAACAGTTGGCTCAGGTACTCGTTTTTCCACTTCTTCCAGATTTCTGAGTATATTTTTCTAGTGAGTTCCCATCTTGTTCGGGCGTCTTCTCTTGTTTCGATGACGGTCACTCCTGACCTCCCTGTTAGAAAGTGTGCTGGCGTCAGACAGACAAGGTCTTCCACATTTTCACTCAGCGCACATAGAGGTCTGGAGTTTAGACATGCTTCTAGTTTTGTTAAGATTGTGGTGAACTCCTCGAATGTTAACTTTTGCTCACCCACCACTCGTTTCAAATGGTGTTTCAAGCTTCTTACGGCTCGTTCCCATAATCCACCCGCCGAGGGCCATGCAGGAGCGTTGAAATGCCACTGTATGAACATCTCGGTGACTTCCTTCTGTAGTTGTTCGTTCCTGTAGGTGTTCTCTATTTCCCCGTATTGTTCCATGAGCAGTCGATTAGCGCCGACAAAGTTTGTGCCATTATCGCTGTACATGTGGCGGGGGGCACCTCTCCTTGCTGCCATTCTGTTAAGGGCTGCCAAAAATGCCGAGCTTGTAAGATCAGAGACCAACTCAATGTGCACTGCCTTTGTCACCATGCAAACAAAGATGGCTATGTAACCTTTAGTGGTTTTAGCCCCTCTTCCTTTATTCATCTTAACATCGACGAATCCCGTGTAGTCCACTCCTGTATGGTGGAATGGTGGGGCAGGGTTTACTCTTGCGGTCGGCAGTTCACCCATGATTTGTTGTTGTTTGGTTGGACTGAATTTTCGGCACGTTACGCATTTTCTGACTTGCATTTTTGTGACTCGCACGCCACCGATGATCCAGTATTTTTGGCGAAGGTGCGATAGTGTGAGTCGCGGTCCCCCGTGAAACGTCATTTGGTGAGCTTGATCTATGAGCAAATGAGTTAGGAGGCTGTCGTTAGGGATGATCATTGGATGCTTCATCTCTTCAGTTAGCGTGGCATTGTTCAATCTTCCTCCGACTCTTAGCAAGCCTTCTTGATCAATGTAAGGATTGAGAGGCAGTAACTTGCTATTTGAAGTCACTCTGCCGTGTTTACGTAACTGACTCATATCCGTTTCAAAAACATTTTGTTGTGTTTGTTTCACAATTGCCTTAGTTGCACTGTTCAATTCTTGCAACGTAAGGTAACTCGGTATTTTTTTCGAGTCCAATGTTCGAACAATTAAGTTCAATGCTCTGTGTATCCATGCGACTATTCGGATGACACGATTAATAGAACTATGTTTTTGCAATAATTGTTCAATAATGTTGATGGTTTCTGTGTTTGTTTGGACAGCATTGACTTGTTTCATTGCCTCGCTTGATTTCACCTCTTGGTCTGATGTATAGACCTGTTTGGCTAGGGTCCTCATTTCAGGGGATGATAGCCAAGTAGGACCTTGCCACCATAGTTTGTTTTCCTTCAATTGACCGGCGTACTGACCTCGGCTTGCGGCGTCAGCGGGATTTTCACTTGACTTGACGTAATCCCAACCGGAACGCGGTATTACTGTGTTGATTTGTTGGACTCGATTCTCTACATATGTTTTCCATCGTGATGGGTCACCTTGTATCCAACCCAGGACCACCATAGAATCAGTCCAGCCATAGACTTGAATATCATGTTGATGTAATGATTTCTTCACCTTTTGCATTAGTTTGCATAGTAGGTGCGCTCCATTTAATTCCAGTTTAGGCAATGTTGTTGTTTTTCTATGCGGTACAATTTTCGATTTTGCAGCGACAAGTCTAACTTCTGTTGATTGGTGAACCCGTGCGTAAATAACACACGCATAGGCATCCAAAGAGGCGTCACTGAAACCATGTAGTTCTATGGTTTGTCTTCCGTCACATCTGAGCCATCTTGGTACTTCACACAAGTTTATCATCCTTATGTCTGCTTGTATTTTGCACCATTCTTTGTGTATGTTGTCGGGAACTTCGTCGTCCCATTGTAATTTGACCTCCCACACTATTTGGAATAATAATTTTAATTTTGTTGATATAGGAGCCAGCCAGCCAAGTGGGTCAAACAATTTTGATATTTCAGCTAATAAGCTGCGTTTTGAATGTTTCTTGTTTACGCTAGAAATCGCACATTGGAATGTAAATTTGTCCTCTCTCGAATTCCAGCATAAGCCCAATGTTTTTGACGTTTGATCTGTTTTGAAGTTGAAGACAGTGTTTTCATTGTTATGTTCAGTTGTTCCATTTTCCAAGAGTGTCGGTTCGTTTGATGACCATTTCCTCAGGTTGAACCCTCCACTCTTGAGTAATTGTTTTAGGTCCGAAATTAGCTTCTGTCCTTGTTCGATGGTATGTGATCCGTGGACAAGATCATCGACGTAAAATGATTCCTCCACTACCTTTGAAGCTTCCGGAAAATTTTGACGCTCGTCCTCCGCCAGTCTTCGTAGTGTCATTATGGCCAGGAACGGCGCTGCTTTGGTGCCATAAGTTACTGTAGCAAGCTGATATGAAACTAACTGTTGTTCCGGTCTCGCCAGACAATCTGTTGTAGGCTTTGGTCACAGTGGGCCACTAAAATTTGCCTGTACATCTTTTCAATATCAGCTGTGTAAGCGTACTTGTATTGCCTCCACTGTAGTAATGTTGTTTGTAAATCTTGTTGTAGGTTTGGGCCCTTGTACATGAGATCGTTTAAACTCCAACCAGTAGTCGTTTTTGCGGATGCATTGAACACAACCCTGTACTTGGTTG
The DNA here is from genome assembly GCA_947359405.1 of Antitype chi. Lineage (NCBI taxonomy): Eukaryota > Metazoa > Arthropoda > Insecta > Lepidoptera > Noctuidae > Antitype > Antitype chi. Next base: position 24,566,368 of record OX375808.1, read on the forward strand.
TTGTTGACTCAGCGCGTTCGACACCGTGGTGCGGCAAATAGCACTCGAGTGTCGGGTTACATGTTGATTGTTGCATATGACCTAAGTCAATGTACTCTGCTATAAATTCTTTATAGGCTTTTGCTAAATGTTGTTGTTTTCCTAATCTTCGTTCTAGCGTTTTGAATTGGGCAATGGCCATCTGTTTGGAAGCGCCTAGCTTGCATTCCCAGCCGTTTCTCATTGGAAGTCTCACTTCGTATCTTCCATTTTCTAAACGTTGTGTGGTATTGTTGTAGTACTCAACGCATTTCTGATCTTCCACGGAGAAATCAGATCCGTCTTTGATATCTTCGGAATTCCAAAACTGTATCATATCCTCCAGATTATTCAATACCACGTTGCATTGTAATTTTGTAGTTTTGACGTGTCCGCATAGTAGCCAGCCTAAGTATGTTTGTTGTGCGATGGGCCGTGTGACGTTATCGCCTTTGATTATTCCTCCCAGCATGATCTGAGAGTAAATATCCGCTCCAAATAGCAGATCTACTGGTCGGCTACTGTTGAATTCCGGATCCGCCAAGTTGATATGTTGTATTTGAGGCCATGATGGTTTTGTAAAAGTTTTGTTCGGTAGATTCTTGATTAAGTTTTTCATTATGTATACTGATTTTCTGAACGTGAAGTCGCTAAAGACAGAGCTGCATGAAATTGTTATCATGCCCTTGCAATTGCTCTCTTTTTCTCCAACTCCAAAGACCACTCCTTTACATTTCTGGCGTTAGATTCCAAGAAGTTGCGCTGCTCGTTCTGTTATCAGTGATATCTGAGACCCTTGATCAACAAGAGCTCGCATGTTGTACTGAGTTCCATCAGCTCCCTCTACCTTTACTATGGCGGTCGCTAATAGAATCTCGGAAGCTTCTTCATCATTTTGAGAGACATGAGATGATGAATTTGTTTGATTTTGTTCATTGTTTATTGATGCTGCTTCGTGCATTAGCGTATTGTGCTTAGCTTTGCACTTGCGACATCGGTTGTTTGATATACATTTTTTGCCCTTATGGCTGTACAGGCAATTAATGCAGATTTGCAATTTGTTTATTGTGTTAAGTTTTTCGGCATTCGACATTTCTAAAAACTTTGCACAAAAATATAGGCCATGCTCGTCGTTGCAGAGTGGACACATAAACGTTGACGCATGGTACGATTTCGTAACCTTGTTGTTACTAGCCGCTTGATTTTTGTTGCTATGATAGGTGTGTTTCTTGTTATGGGATGCTTCTTGATTCTGATTTGTTCCAGAACTTGTCTTCTGGTAGTTGTCTTGTTTACGCTGCGACGATTCCATTGATGTAAACTTCGCCTCTAGGTAGTCTAAGAGATCCTTTAATACAGGTAATTCTCGGGAGTTCTTCAGTGATTCAATGTAATCTGAGTATGTCTCAGCGTCCAATTTTTGCGCTAAAATGTGCACTAGTAGCGGATCCCAGGTTCTGACATCTACTTCTAAATTCTTGATAGCGTGCAAACATTCTATTGTGACGTCATGTATTTTCTTGATCGGTGCTAATGACTGCTGTTGCATAGTAGGCAGATTGAAGAGCATGTTGACATGCGATGTAAATATAAGTTTTTTGTTGTTGTAGCGATTGTTGAGGATGTCCCAACACACTAGACAGTTGTCCGAGCTTATTTGTAAGTGTTGTATCATCCTTTCAGCCTCTCCTTGGACCTTGCTTTTCAAAAATTGCATCTTCTGTGCATTTGATAAGGATGTATTGTTGTGGATAGCTTCCGTGAAAAGGTCTTTGAACGGTATCCACTGATTAAACTTTCCGTGAAACACCGGTATTTCCAACTTTGGTGTTGTTTTTTCTCGATAAGCTCCGGACCACATCTTAGTGTTTAATGCCTTCTTCAGATCTAAGTATTGGTTTTCGAATCTTGTATAGCGCTCTTCATATACTGCGTTCTTGTCCCCGTTGAGTTCACACTCGATTTCCCAATGGAGACTATCAATAGCAGACCAACGCGCTTGTAACGTTTGCAAAGCATCCTGGAATTCCCATTTTTCTGTAATAAATTCCACTTGAATATTGGCAACACCTCTCATAAACGCCTTGAAGTTCGCTGATTGTTTGCGTAAGAGATCGTCCAGTTTACTGTTGAATCCCGCGTCCCTCTTGTTAGGGCTTTGTTGTTGCCGAGGAAAAGATTGATCCCTGTTGTTGCTCTCAGTTGTGTTACTGGTTTCTCCTTCCTCCTCGCTGTCTTGTTGTTCTTGTAATTTCTTGCTCGATGTACTTGCTTGATCTTGTTCAGAGATACTTTCGAACGGTGTTGGTTGCACTGCCGGTCCCCCTGCGGACCGTTTGTGCGTCGCCAATTCCTGACTTTGTTGGAGAATTAACCCCTTGACTTCTTTATAACACTTCAGTGCTGTGTTATATAGCTCGCTTGTAAAGTAAGGATGACTCGCACTTACTTCTGTAGACAGACGATCATTGTTGAACTGGAATTCACTCCATAAGTTTTCCAGCATTTGCATACGCCGTTTGAAGTAGTCCAAGTTCTTCCTGTCCCAGCCATCCTTTTTGATGTTGATGCCGACTTTCTTGATGTTTTCGTAAAGTTCGCGCTGATTCTCGTAAGTATTTTCTGCTGATGCCATGTTGCCAAACTTTCCGATGAATTGACGAACTTTTCTTTGAGAAGTAGGCTGTTGCTCCACACTTCTGGTTCTTGGTATTGTGCAACCTTTCTCTTCTACTATATGCGCCTTCTCAATTGGTTACTGGGGCGACTCGCTTGTGAGAGACCAGTCCAACCGATTCGCGACCGTAAAAGATATAAATCACACAACACTTAATTGCTCGAAGGACCAAATGTTGGGTGTGATGCCCAACAGTGAAAATGTTATGTAGTTGTTATGTAAGTAAACTTGTAAGGTATGTTATGTTATGTTATGTAAATGAGTAGACGATTGCTTCCCTTGATGGATTTATTGCCACTAAATATATTTACATAATTGTTACACTTAAATGCTATGTTGGAGGAATGCACAGTCAAACAATATTAATGTGCATGTATGAGTGACTTACAACTGTCACAAAGGTCAATGTACAGCATAGCTCGTACACACCTAAAGCTGAAATGTTGGCTAACATGGAAAGCGCTTTTGTATCGAAAAAGTCTTAATTTAGGTAAGTAATTTGTTTATTTTTTGTTTTAACTAATACAAACCACCCCTCCTCCAGTACATATACATATTTGTATCGAGTTAAACATTAATTTAAAAAAAAAAATTCTTTGGAAAAGTTTTTATGTTTCACTTTTTAGTGGTTCACATGTGCTTACCCTTCACAGCGTAACGGCGTGATGTTATGTTATGAATTGGTGTAAACAATAGATAGACATGGGATTTCAGCAATCCCAGTCCATTTGCTACCATTTATTGAGGAGTTTCGTTGCCTATCTCCGAAGTTCTTCATCAGATCTTCACCAAATTGAAATGGGACTACTTCGAGAAAGTACTCTTCCAAAAAATACCCAAATCGCTTTGTGTGTGCCTATAAAATTTTAAAAGGTCTCTCTATTTCTCCAGGATCCCATCATCAGACCTTGACTTGATGATCATGGGACCACCTGAGAAGTATACCCTTTCAAACAAAAAAAAGAAATCCAAATCAGTCCAGCCATCTTCGAGTAATCGGGGAACATACATAAAAAAAGAAAAAAAAGGTTCCGACGAATTGAGAACCTCCTCCTTTTTGAAGTCGGTTGATTAATACACGTCTGAATAGTTATGCAATCATGAATCCCGGGGTTTTTAATAAATATAACAAATAATTTATAAAGCCGCTTCCATACTTTCATAGCTAAAAATTGTATTTAGGTAAATATGCATCCGAATATCCGATCTCTGTTGATGAATGATTATGAAACCAGAATTCGCAATAGTACAAACCAAACAAATATTTCCATATTATTACTTTTGGGAAAATTTAAAGTTCACAGGTTTTTGGAAGGGTATTAAAATCGTTCAGATAAGATTCCTATAAATCAAAAAACGGAACTGTGTATAACTGTTTTTTTTCAAAAAGCAACTGCTCTCAGGTTGGAAGGAGGGAATACGGTTTAAGTCTATCTCTACGTTTAAGTATTAATTTTAATGAATAAAAAATGTTTTTTTTATTATTTTTTATTTTAAGTTTCCTTCAACGTTTTGAGACCGTGGTGATTAAATAACTCACAAAAAGTAACATATACAGGGTGTCCCGAAACTCAACGTCAAGCGGGTACGGGGCAATAAGCTATGTTGTACCAGTTCTAGCAAAAATAAAAAAAATATAGTAGGTACATTTTTTTTTTAAGACAAGGCGTCCAAGTTTCGCGATAAAACGTTTTTAACCATGACTAAATTAAACTTTATTTTTTTTGTACTAGACTTACATAAAAAACTGAACAATTTAGAAATTTGTGATCACAGTAACTAAATATCTGATCTAGGCTGTTGATTTTCAACATTTTCAAAAGAATATCTATTATCACTTAACCAAGTAACATGGATTTTATTTTTTATTTTTGCTAGAACTGGTACAACCAAGCTTATTGCCCCGTACCCGCTTGACGTTGAGTTTCGGGACACCCTGTATATGTGTACTTTTTGGGTGAACAAAAAGCGTGAAACTCGCGTCATCGTTACCGCATGCTTTCCATGAGCTATATGTATACTGTGTATATAACATGTACATAGATATAGGAGTGAATAAAAATCTCAGAAAATAAAAATTTAATAGCTCGACGATACAATTCACAAGTTAATTAGTTTTTTCATTTATTTAATCAGATATGAGCCACTGCAGGGTTCTATCTAAAATGGTGGTTGGGTGAACGAGTACATGGATAAGTCGTGCGTTGATGTCTTTTCGAAACGTCCCTTTCTTTCATTTGGAAATCCTAATTCTTTTATCCCTGTCTTTCCTTTTGTATTTTTATCGTAAAAGCTTGTGCTGTTACCTTTAATGGCTGAAGTCGATCGCTCGTTTACCATTTTTTACCTAGAGCAATCGGGACCCAAGGACCCAATGTGAAATCCTGTATTGACAATTATAAAAATACACACGTAATTGTTCAAGTTTTCACTTCTGTCGGCACTCCCTGAGTGCCACTGTTTTTTTTTTTTGCTCTTAAAACAATCAATCAATGACGGATACAAAACAGTCCTGTAAACATACCGTGTGATTCGTCCTGCTCAGTGTATGGAACAACTGCACGTACAGCGTGTCAGAAGATGGTAACTGTTTTTTTTTTTTTGTGATGTTAGCATGTCACCTACCATGCTATGTTTCACTGTGTGTTCTTTTAAATACTCACGAATATCTAATCATATTTTGCTACGATGAAGCTGATACCAGACGCTTTAATCGAGCGATCGTCCATTTTTGTTTATTCATTTCATGTTTACCCGACACTGACAAAATGACATAGGAATGAACGATTAATCTGCTCGTTTCGTTTAATCTTTTCTCTTTCGATCGGTAGGCCAGTGAAAGATGAAGTGCCGAAATCCAACTATCCTCTCAAAAAAGCACCTGCTTTTTAGCGAGGATTAAAAAAAAACATATTGATATAAGATAAATGATTTTATTTCTGTAAGTAGGTTTGTACAAACACTTTTACACGTCAATCATATTTTTTTTAACTAGATGAGGTCGGCGTTTCCTATCTGACTACTCTGAGAAGAAAGGCCGAAACAAACTCAGAGGTCACAGTCTCTTTTAAAGTCCAGACATAATCTTAGTCAGATCATGTGAAGACCATGTGGATTGGTGTCTGAAATGGTCTTTTGAGGAAAGAACCACACAGATTGAGTGGACCTGTCCAATCAATGCACGCATTTATCAGTAATCATGCAGCTCAACTCAGAACTTGAGGAGCTCAAAGATTTGACGAACAATACCAAAGAAAGGACATTTGGGTAGGCCGCATAAATTACTCAAACTGCCAGATTAACATTAAAACTAACTGAGAAAGAGATGAACATGAAACAGAAAAAAAAACATGACCCACACAGTCCTCACATTCACAATAATTAAAACAATAATAATATTATACTTCTCAAAGTAAATATTCATGTCAAAGTGTATATGTTACCGGCCAAACCCAATTTCAGGCCAACCTAGTTTGTCCTAGGCCAAACAGACTTATCCTACGCGTGATATGTCGTTAGCCATTTCGTTAACAGCCTTTGGAAGTAACGCTCGCCGGCCGCTCGCTACACTCGCTCGGCTCGCGCACTTTTGGTCACAGTTCTAACCTAACCTAACCTAACTCATTTAATCGGCGTGCCCCGGCTTAATAAACCAGTTTGGCCTAGGACTAACTAGTTTGGCCTGAAATCGGGTTTGGCCGGTAACATATATATAATAATAATCAAATGTCGAAGAGTCTATGTTTCCAAAAAAAAACAACATTCAGTATGCAAAAATTGGAGCAGGTCAATCCCAAGCTCTTTTGTCCTCAATATAATCCTTAACGGTATAAAAGGCTTTCAGGCACAACTTACGTTTAATGAATGATTTAAATTTATTGAGACTTAGATCTTGAACATGGCTTGGAAGTTTATTATAAAAGTTACAACATACACATCACACACACACATCATGTAGTTTACATTGACATCTGAATGATCCACCTATTTTTTTGAGCCTTGTTGATGGTACAACAAATTTGTGTTTGTTCCTAGTATTTATACTATGGATATCACTGTATTTTTAAACAATTTATTATTTTTATGGGCATAAAAAAGATTTTCAAAAATATACTGTGAAGGCACAGTCATTACATTAATCTCCTTAAATTTCTCTCTGAGAGAGTGTCTCGGACTTAATTTATAAATTGATCGAACAGCTCTTTTCTGCAACACAAAGATAGTTTGAATGTCGGCGGCATTTCCTCACAACAGAATACCATACGACATTACACTCTGAAAATAGCTGAAGTACACTGAACGGGCTATTGAACATATGTTTTGTTCTTATAAGAATCAGGATCGATTCAACCAAGGGTAAAGAGGTAAGACGGCAGGCGCCATCTTACCTCCTTACTCTTGGTTGACTGGTAGAGAATGCCTAAGGCATAAAGGCCGTCTTTGTAGGTTGATGTGTGCGACCAGTTTAAATAAACAAAAATAGAAGCGTCTGATGTCTGGTTTAGATGCAATTCTAAAGCGGCCTAACGAGATAAATACGTAGTATAAACAAAGTTGTTATTGGTGCCTGTCCAGGAGTTACCACTCAGTTCTTCTATGTGGTGTTCGCTATCAGTGGAGTTTCTTGCCCATACTTCGCCATACGAAACTACATTTTGGAAAGGGCGACTAGAATCAATTCTATTTTAATGTAAATGTTAACGGTCAAAAGTGCCTTTTAAGTGCCTATTTGAAATAAATGCTTTAACTTTGACAGTTACATAGTTATTCGGGAAGGTTTTAAACGTATAGAAAACCTAAGTATTGAATAGCAATGTGGCACATAAATCTTTATGGTTTAACATGTCGCCACCTCACTACATTCTAGCACTCGTGCGGAGTAGGGATGGATCGTTTTTTTTTTTTTTGAGGTTGGGAAATCATCAAATAACTTCTCCCGCTCTGGGTGGAGCAGGAGGGCGTGTCAAACTTTTACTGACTAAAACCCACCCGTGTTCCCTCAGTTGCCTGTGTGCCAGGGGCCGCGGTATCTCTTTCGAACAACCCGCACCCCTGGCAGGCATCGGCCCTTGCGGGCCCCACCAGTTCGGCGCACCAGGACACATGGCACGCCGTGACCACCCCAGGAACCAAGTAACAAATGGGCCCCAGACGAACCCGGGTCTGGCACCCTTGGTCCCCCTGCGACGGGTCAGCGCAGTGGCCCCGCCGCCTACCACTTTTCGGCCGCAGGGGATAGGGAGAGCGGCCAACGCTATACCGACACTCCTCTTCCCCTGTGGCCCCACCGCGTCCGCCATCAAACGGTGGCGGCCCCGTCCAGGCCACGGAAGGGAAGAGCGCTACTCAGAAGTACCGGCACTCCTCCTCTTCCGCAGCCTGTAATCCTCAGCCGCGATGCCTCCCATTCGACATCGCGGCCCGCCTCAGTTGCGGTGCACCTCACCGCAACCTACTTTTTGGCCGCTACGTCGTCGGCTTGGAGACAAAAGCCCTGACGAGCGGCCCCACCTTGGGGTTCCTCTTCGCTTCACCGTGGGAGCGGACCACGGTTACTGAGCCCCCCCGCAACGACAATGCGGGAACCCACTGGGGGGGAGGGGCGGATCGTTAGTTTTGTAAAATAATCAAATACCTAGTTTAAGGAAATTGTTTTATTATTTGTACACAAAAATATGAGAAAACTAAGGTTCCTCTACCCAGAAACTTGCCTTTTTAACTTTCTTCGCTCATTATCTCACAAATTGAACACGTCTCCTTGAGCCAAGCCGCGCCGGGCGGCCGTCCGGGCGGAAGCATCGCGTGCCGCGCCGTCTTATGCTATCGGAAATTGTTAAGGGACCCGGAACAAACGATTACGAAACATAGCGTACTGCTCTAAACATTTAGCTCATCCCTAAAAATTTTTACAGTACAACTAGGTAAAAAAAACTGTTGGGGGACCAAGTTTATGAAGCTTAGGTAGCTTCGTAAACTTGGTCCCCAAACAGATTTTTTGAAGCCAACTTAAAATTATTCTCCTCTCTAGGCAACGCAAAAACTGGTCGACTTGAAAGCTTCTGTCGAAACAGTTCAACTTTACAAGAAAATCAATGAGCTCCGTTTTGCACAAGCTTATTATTTTTCCTTTCTTATCAACATAAAGCATACTGGTATAGATCGCACTCAAGTTCTGCCATTCGCCATGTCCTGAGCCACACGAATCCATACTTCACATTGGCGTTTATCCTTAACTTTATTAGAATTGTTTTTTTGTGTTTATGTTCATGTACCCAACAAACTATTCCATTCGCCGCGTAAAAAAAGCTCGCGGAATGAATGTTCTCAAATAAAATAATTTAAAAAAATCATGAAGCGTCCTATTTTTATACGCTTTATATTAGCTTCACTTGCATGTTTGTTTGTATGTAACCGACTCCTTAGAGCGCGATTTTGACTCACTTTAAACGGTAAGATTTCATTGAAACTTTGTAAACTTATCGAGGACCGATGACAATTCAATAATTAAAAAACGTAATGAGAAGAATGAAAAAAAAACACGTTTTTGTAGTTAGCAGAACTAAAAAATAGAAAATAAATAATAGTTTAAAAAACTAAAAACACGCCTTTGAAACCAAACTAAAAAAGGAGAAAATAATTTTATTCAATTAAAAAGCTTGGGATGCTTGACATTAATTGATTATAAAAATACCTCAAAAAGCACCCCACCCTTTTTAATTGTATTAAATTATTTTCTCCTTTTTAGTTTGGTTTTTAAAGCGTGTTTTTAGTTTCTTAAACTATTTTTTATTCAGCACTTTGTTCTCAATATATCCGTAACCAGAAAGTTCCCCGCCGCGAGGGACGCCCTGGGCGTCGGGAATCCCAGGCTGATTCCCGGCCACTGTAGGCGCGGGATTGCGGACGGCGAGTAATGGGTAGCTCGCTGTCCGGTAAGGACCAAGCCCGGGTGGACGGCGCGTTGTGTTCCACGCGCGCCTCAAAGAGATGTTAGCACCAACTGGACCGGACTGCGGACCCCAGTCCGCAAGGGCCGATGCCTGCCAGGGGTGCGGGTTGTTCGAAAGAGATACCGCGGCCCCTGGCACACAGGCAACTGAGGGAACACAGGTGGGTTTTAGTCAGTAAAAGTCTGACACGCCCTCCTACTCCACCCAGAGCGGGAGAAGTTGTTTGATGATTTACCACACAAAAAAAAAACCAGAAAGTTCCCAGGCAAAATTCAATGTACAGTTTTAACTTTTTTACGATTTTATTATATTTAGTACTGGTCCTTGACTGGTGACTTTTGACTGTTATTTTGGTTGGTCAAAACGACTTTAAACCAATCTGTTCAGTCAAATCACTATATAATTAGATTATTAGATTATGATTTGGCTAGTTATAAGTAATTTTGACTGCTTAAGAGTTTTGACTGCTGCATAATTAAAATATTAATTAACTGTTCGTTTATTCTACTTCGATGGTCTTAGTTTATCATTTATGATTAGAGTAACAGCTATTTGAACATAATCCAGTATTGCATAATGTAAGCGGGCACGCCCTTTATACTTGGAGGCTTTTATTTTACGTATTATGTTTTTTTTTTTTTCTGCTCGCCTATAGTTTGCAATGTTTTTGTTGTTATATTGGCGTGTGCTAGCTGGCATATGGCAAATAGTTTAATTTAAAAAGAAATACCTTTAATGAATCGGCTACAGCCAGTGTTTAAATTGTTGCACATAAAATTGACGAATACAGAAAACGAATTTCGGTGAGACACTACTGATTTGTATGTGTAGGTGGAGTGCTGCGTTGTGGAGCGGAGCGGTGCGGTGCGGTACGGCCGCCGGCGACATGCCGCCGTCGCCGCTGCCGCTACTGCTGACTCATCTCCTTGTAACTCGTAAGTGTAGACGATGCCATGGGGCGACGCTTCCACACTAGTGCCTAGTTTCGTGCTTGTTAGCCCACGAAATTCAAATTTTCTTACGATTTTCCAAATTGTAGGTCAGTGTCAGATGTTGAGCAAAACACTTTTTTTTTCACTTTTTTTTTTATAATAAGAATCATCAATTCATCAGTAATGTGGCTAAATAACCAGAAAAGGTTACGAACCAATTACCAAATATTCTTTCGATTTTGTCAACATTTGTTTAAATGACCGTGAGGGCATTTCGGTCTGGCCACAAAAAGTTTTACCTCGAGTAAATGTTACGTTTATCTATTTTCTGCAGATACATTTGTGTTATAAATATCACATTATATCATTTAAATGTGTTATAATAGTTCACCTTTTATGTAAAAAATATGAAAAAAGCTCAAACACAGAAACCAGCTTATAAGATTAGAAAAAGATGAAGAGAAAAGAAAAAAAGTCAGAGCAGAAGACATGGAGCGTTACTATTCAGGATATTGGTACCCGGAATCCAGAGAGGGTTGGGTAAACTACCGTAAATGTGTCGGATGACCCATTGTTCTTGTGCCGCCAAAGAGGATAATGATGACGAGATTCTACAAGTTTGCTGCTTTTTAGACTTACATAAGAGTATGTAAAGACTGGGTATGCCTATTATGCCCCGTATTAATATCAATACACAAAAAAATTGTATTGAAAATATGAATTTCGCGGGTTATCCTGGCGCTGTTGCCTTAATAAACAAGGAAACACCACCATCCACCATCTAGAACATCCTTTGTGTGCTTTGTATGCAGTAGACGTGGCTCGACGGTCGCGAGACGCGCCCCTCACAGTGAGCGAGCGACGCGTCGCACTCCATCACGTGTCAATCACTATTGAAGAGAAGCTGCGCGCTCCTTTATTACAGACGAGACTGATTTGCTACTTACTGTTGTTTTTTGAGACGCAAAATAAGTTTTTTAGGGTTTCGTCCTTCAAAAAGAAAAAATCAAAACCCCTTTAAGATCATTTTGTTGTCCGTCTGTTTGTCTCTCCGTCAACACCATTTTTATCAAGAACGCATGGATGTATAAAATTGAAACACATTACTTTGTACTGTTAAGGCCCACTTACTCTCACAGAGAAGAGGCCTGTGTCCCAGCAGTGAAAACATTATATGCTGATTATGATGTTGATTTTGACAGTCCAAATTAAATCAAAACCTATAGATTACCTACTTTCTAAAATTTAGCAAGAAACAAGGTCCCACAGCACAAGTTAAGGAAAAAGTCCGGACATCGTTAGTTTTTAGTTTTATCACGTAAATAAATATTTTTTGGCGATTACAAACTTACTGTTACAGTTGGAGTGACCGTGCAGGAAGACATGGATATACATCAATGCATGAGAGAATATATTTTTATGTTAGAACAACAAAGTTATGTTTGTTTTTGGAATTCATCCTAACTGCGAAACCCTTCATTGTGCGTGGTCCGACACGCACTTTTTAAAATAGGTATATTGACTAACAAAATCATACTTACTTTCCACGAGTCATCATCATCAGCATGGACGTGGGCCTCACCAATTGCACACCATGCAGCCCAATTCTCAGTATCTCTTTTCCCACGAATCAAACGATTCGTATAAAGAAATGAAATAAGTATGTAGTTCATGTTTTGAATGATGTTTTTCCAATGTGTCGCGTGAATTGCGGTTAGCGCCACTCGCACTATAAACTCGCCATGTTGGCGTGACGTCATCAGGCCCGCCTGCCCAAACTGCGCACCTTTCCACGTTCCAATCCCGGCCAGCGTCCCTTTACGATATTATTCCCTTTTCGGATGAGAGCTCGTTTTGCCAAGATTTTTGCATTTCTCCATTGTTACAGATTGGTTTTGTACCGATACGATGTGGGCATTGAAAAATAAATAATTATGTTTAATCACTGATAATTTGTCACACCGCACCGATAACTTTCGATAAAATCGACGTCGGCGTTCATCGTCACATAGTGTATTTTGTTTGCATTTGTTGTCACGACGCGTGCAAACTGTAAAGTAATAATGTGACAGAGCATCGCTATCGGACGCGTTTGTTGTCACGACGCGTGCAAACTGTAAAGTAATAATGTGACAGAGCATCGCTATCGGACGCGTTTGTTGTCACGACGCGTGCAAACTGTAAAGTAATAATGTGACAGAGCATCGCTATCGGACGCGTTTGTTGTCACGACGCGTGCAAACTGTAAAGTAATAATGTGACAGAGCATCGCTATCGGACGCGTTTGATTACAGTGGTATACTCTAGTCGCAAGCCTGTGACGTGTCGCAGCCGCAGCTAATTGTGAAAATAAAACAGAAACTAACTCCAGCAAAAAAGTGGCAACAAACTTAACTGAATTACACATTTGAAGAGTATCCTGTGAGCCGGGGACGGTGTAACTTCTGCAAAGTAATGCCGGTCCGATCTGCCACCGGTCGCCGGCCGCGGCCGCCACAGGCGCGGCGCGTCGCAGCCGATTGCTCCCGTCCGCCGCGGAACGACGACTTTTTAGGTCAAACGGTTTTAAAACTGAAGTTGCGCTGTTAGACTTTTAAGTGGCTTAAAGTTAGTCTTTGTTTGTGCGGAACCACCGCCGCCGCGTGCCGCTCGGACTCGCATCTTGGGATACATTTGTGATTGTTGCCAGAAGAAGTTAAATAAAAGAAAAAATAAACTTTTATTGCTTTACTTCGTCCAAGTCCCGAACATATTTACTGACTACAATGTTATTCTTCTTTAGTCTCTTTCTTATACAATCTTGACAGGTATATGCAAGAACATACATAAGTTACAGTTGCAATTGAATCTCCCTTATTTTAACAAAAAGTTGATGCTCGTTTGTGTCAGTGTCCCGCGGTGAGCTGTCGATGCTAGGCCCGTCGCTGGTGGAGGAACCGCCACCGCGCGTGCAGTACGCGGCGCGAGCGGGCGTGAGCGTGCGGTGCTCCGCGGGTGGCCAGCCCGCGCCGCTCGTGTCCTGGCTCGCCGACGACGGCACCGCGCTGCACGACCAGCCGGGCCTGCGGTACGTACTATACACGGCTTTCTAATAATGCTACTCATACTCGTGTCGAAGATATATTTACTATCACTAGTCAGTAACAACACTGTTTGTAATAAATAATAGTTTAAAAAACTAAAAAACACGCTTTAAAACCAAACTAAAACAGGAGAAAATAATTTAATTCAATTAAAAAGCGTGGGGTGCTTTTTGAGGTATTTTTATAATCAATTAATATCAAGTACCCCACGGTTTTTAATTGAATTAAATTATTTTCTACTGTTTTAGTTTGGTTTTTAAAGCGTGTTTTTTAAACTATAATTTATTTTCTATTTTTTAGTTCTGCTAACTACAAAAACGTGTTTTTTTTTTCATTTTTCTCAATTTTTTTTTATTATTGAATTGTCATCGGTCCTCGATAAGTTTACAAAGTTTCAATGAAATCTGACCGTTTAAAGTGGGTCAAAATCGCGCTCTAAGGAGTCGGTTACATACAAACAAACAAACCAACGTACAAGTGAACCTAATATAAAGCGTGTAAAAACAAAATTGATTCAGCCGTTTGGGAGCTAGGATGTCGCACACACACAGATAGTACACGTTTAAAAGTCCAAATCACTTTCGTCGCCAGAGGTTGAAAATAATTCCCACGTCTATTTACTAACTGACTTCAATTTGGTCGCACTAAGCTAGGTTGGTAGGTAGGTACTAAATGAAACCTTTTGAGATGAATAATTTTGTCGGAGCGTTTTTATTCACATTCTGGACGATAATTACGTGATTAATATTCGACCGTTGCGAGGCGTCCACGACAAAACGCTCTCATTACTGGGCTCAAGCCGCGGCCGCGTCTGCTTGTCTTTGAAATGTGGCTCTGTGACGTCGTCGCTGAATCTTTTAATTGTTTCAGTATCATTCTCTTTTGAATTTTTTTCTCGTTATTATTGTCACTGGTCCATTCTCTACTACCCTATTCAGTACTCAGATCCAGTTGACCATGACTTGTTATTAATTTTGTGTTAAACAGACGAATACACAGCAATGGCACCCTAGAGATATTGGCGTCAAGCGCATACGAGGCAGCGGCAACGACGGTGCGGTGCCGCGCTGCCAACGTGCACGGCGTGACGCTGTCGCGGGACGTCACCTTCGTACCAGGTATCAACGGACGAGCACACGCCGTGAGGAGTTGCTCGCTGTGCGCGGTGTATGATGGTTTTGTTGTGCAGTGTCGGAGGTGGGCTGGGACATGGTGGCGCAGGCGAGCGCAGCGGCTGCGGGCGGCGTGGCGGCCGTCACGTGCGCCGCCACGCGCGACGTCGCGCTTGTGCACCCGGCGCTGTGGTACCGCGGCGACACCGTGCTGCACATCGACCCGCCCTCGCCAGGTATGCACCGCACGCTCCTCTCAACTGGACGCAACCGACGCTAAACCTATGTGGAGGGTATTACAATAAGCTCACAAATTATTTATTTTATTTATATACTAGCTTCTGCTCGCGACTTTGTTCGCATGGAACTCGTAAGACACCGCAATATACTACAATAACAGCCATATTTTCATAAAGCTTCCCTACATACTACGTTTGTAGGTTTGTACTCAGCAGCCAAATATACAAAGAGTCAGGTGACGCGGGAACATTCTACGTACTAGTAACTACTAACCAGAGGACAAGCTGCTTCTCAAACGGACAACCGGTCCATGTGAGAAGCAGCTTGTCTTCTGGTTGACACATGCAGCCTTCAATGGCTGCCCCTGTGACTGGTTGATAGTCATCGCCAAGCACACGCTGTCAGGGAACTGCTCGCCCTTAAACTATAAGGAGTAATTTTGGTATATGCGGGATAAAAATTGTCTCATCTACGCCAAAACCTGTTAGAAGTTTTGCATCGATGACGTTTCTCTGCTAAAACAAATGAATTCCAGCCGGGTTCCTTTACACAGCTTTGGCGGAGTTATGTTCTGAAGGAGCGTAATCGGGATACCGACCTTCAGCTATGTGCGCCAGAAATCTAGTGCCGTTAACGAATTCAGAAATTCTACGGGCTAGTGTGTGGCGTCATCTTGTTCGATAACAGTGTTAATGGGGGTCTATATCACTTCATTTCCTTTAACTTACGAGAAAATACTAAGGTTGACAATTTTTGCGCGTTAAAATGGCCCGTTCACACATCCGAGAACTTAGACGAAGATGTCGTCTTCATCTCGGCCTGCCGCGATGGCGTCGTGCGTTTAGTTTAAAATATATAAATATCATTAGTAGCCATTAATCTTCCACCTCTGGGCCAAGGCCTCCCTGCTCTCTTTCCACCTCTCTTTGTCCAAGTTGCCAAAGGCCAATCTTTGTTGAAGGAGTCCAGCTCATCCCACCGTCTGAGCCTGCCGCGATGTCGTTTGTCACTAAGCGGGATGCACTGGGTCGTAAGTTTAGTCCATTGATCGTCTGACATACGGCAGATGTGTCCAGCCCAATTCCATTTAAGTGTGGCAGCTTTCCGAGTGACATCAGTTATTTAAGTGATGGACGGATGGTTGTATTCTTAACCCGGTCCACAAGTTCAATACCCAAACCGTGAACCCCTGCTGAATTCAAGAGAATAAGAGAATCTATTGGGCTATGAAAGATCTAATGGAGGATGATTTTTCTCTATTCCTGAAGAGAAAACTCATCGAGGTCCTTATTTTTCTCGTACTAACGTATGATTCTTAAACAAAGTCTTTGACAATTCAGCAATTCGCAACAACAAAAAAAACATGAATTAAGAAAAAAAACATTGTACTCTTTTGACTACACTACTATTTAATTAGAAATATGTATAGATTTAAACTTTATGCACAAATACTTTAAGCCCAAAATCTTTATACTGTACAATGGCGGACTTAATGCCTGAGGCATTTTGTACTAGTCAACCTCAGGGTGACGCAGAGACAAACATGGCAGGTACAACATACGGAATAGATAACTCTAAAAAGAGTAAATACTTAAACATATTAGATACATGCATATTATATAAAACGTAAATAACTTTTGTCTGGAGAAATAACAATAAGTAGAGGAGAAAACGAATCCAGCAAATCAGCGCTGGAATGATTTTACCAACTTCTTACAAATATCACTGCACTAACGTGCCTTCACTTAAAACGATAACCGACTGGATGCCATGTTTATGTTCAGAGGGGGCACATTCCAAAGAAAGATCGCTTGGATAAAGAAAAAAGAGTGAATGAAACCATCGTAAAAGACGATTATTGGTGGAACGAAGGTTTTTACAATGGGAGAACATAAGTATTGAAGGGAAGTCAGGTAAATTATTCATGTCTATATTACGGTGATTGTCATGGACCTATTATCATAAATATATGATAGTGTAATATCGCCCTAAGCGTCGCAACTTACGCGAGATTCATTCATGACAGTATGTAAACCTCTTGCTTCGAAGGCTTTAAATACAATTTCTGAAAAACTCGCACTTTTGAGATGAGAGCTTCCAAATGAAAATTCATATTTCGATTCATATGACCAACGGTTAAGCAAAGTACGTTTTACAGAAATGTCAATGTTGCAATCTAGCGTGTCGGGTGCTTAAGGAAAATTTTCCTTTTAATAAAGGAGAGGAATTATCGACGCACATAAATCGTGGCAAGCGCTCTTCAAACAGAAAAACGGCGCGGTCGAGAGCGGCGAGTGGCCGACGTAAATAAATCTATGATCGCGCCGCCCGCGCACCTCGCTCATCCGACACCTCTCCCTGCATCCTCCACCTCCCCCTACCACTTTACGGCGCTCTTTCAGCTTTATTTAACATCTCTTTATTAATTAACACCGACTTCCCGGAATGGTTCGCATTACTAAAGGGGATAAGGTACTTAACGATAGTGTTTTCCACGTATTTAATGACGCTCAGACTTAAATTTGCGTTATATTTTATCGAGGCTTACTTAACTAGACAAGGAAAATTCATAGCGTTGAAAAAAAATCAAAATGGCCTTGGCTCAAAGGGAATGAAATCTTCGCAAAATAGCAACAGCCTCTAACAAAGGAGTTGAGACAAGTGGTTAGAAAAGGGATTACGTAAACATTAAATAGAGTAGTGCATATAGCACACAAGGTGACCATTGACGAGCAACCTGAAACCATGACTTCGTCACATAATTCTAGATCCCCAGCTTCGAAATTTTTCGTCGATTATCCAAACTGCTGTTTCATAGAAAACTGGAATACACACCGCAGGGGGGTAACCTCATGTACTGACCATGGTTTCAAGTTCCACGTTAAGTCCCTGCCACCCTATATTTAAAACCTAGCCGCAGCCTTTGTCGCAGAATGTAGTTGGTAGTGTACAGTGAGTGACGTGTGCTGCGTAATGACAGAGTCTCGCTACCTGGTGGCGGGCAACACGCTGCTGATCCTGAACGTGGGCGCGAGTGACGCCGGCATCTACAGCTGCCTGGCGCGCCACGCGCTCACCGCCGCCACCAAGCGCGCGCGCCCCGCCACGCTCACCGTCACCGGTCAGTAACCGCTCCGTGCGAGTATGTGTGTGTGTCGCGCTAACTTGTGTAGACGCCAATGAATACGTTTTAATAATAAACTTCCTATCCACATTCGAGAACTAAGTCCTCATAAATTCAAATCCTTTATAAAGCAGAAAACTATGCCAGAAAGCCTTTTATACTGTTAAAGACAAAGTGGAGGACAAAAGGCCTGGGGTTGAGCTGTTCCAATCAATTTACACAGTGAATCCTGTATTTATTATTTGGTGACTATATTTTTATTTTGGGGCTTGTGGCTATGTAATAACAGCCGCATGCTTCGATCGACCAGGTTAAGCTACGCTTGCCGTGGTTAGTCCGTGGATGAGTCGATAGATGGCGCTGCATCTAGTTCAACGCGAGAAAATCGCTCTGAGTAAAAATCTTAAAAATAAATATTATTAGTGTACAGAAGTAAACAAAAATAATTCACACATTCAATATTTATGACCCCAGTTATTCCACAAGATATAGAGCGTGTAATAAAAAATTTAAAAAATAAAAAGAGCTTTGGCTATGATGGCATTTCAACCAGAGTTACAAAGTTTGTTTCTGATTGTATAGCTGCGCCCCTTGCTCACGTCATTAACGTAAGCATATACTCTGGAGTATTTCCAGAAAGTCTAAAAACTGTAATAGTTAAACCACTATATAAAAAAAATGATAAAGACGAAATGGCAAATTATAGACCAATTGCTCTAATTCCCATTTTCTCAAAGATCATAGAAAAAATTATCTATGAATCTTTCTACAATTTTCAAACAAAACATCACATACTATGTGATGAACAAAAGGGTTTTAGAAAAAATAAAAACATCAACATGGCTATTTTCGACTTTCTCCATAAAATAATGCCAAAAGTTGATTCTAAAATACCCGTGTGCGCAATATATGCCGACATGTCGAAGGCTTTTGATTGTGTGGATCACGATACCCTTTTAACAAAACTTCACGCATACGGTATTCGTGGCAATGCCCTTAATTTAATAAAATCGTACCTAAAAGGTCGTAGACAATGTACGGAGATATCGAGCCTGTGTTTAGAATCTAGAAAAGAATTAAAATCTATCTCATCTTTTAGAGAAATAAAATATGGTGTCCCGCAGGGCACCGTCATCGGACCTTTGTTATTTTTATTATATGTAAATGACCTGCCACGTCATATACTTCATCCTATGGTATTATTTGCAGATGATAGCACATCAATTGTTTCATGTATCAATAAAGAATCATATGTAAATGACATTAACAATACTATTATTAGTTTAATAAGGTGGCTTGACAATAATAATTTAGTTATTAATCTTCAAAAAACTAAAATCATGCACTTTTACCAACGAATATCTGCGGGAGATATGGATATAAACTATAATGGTCAAACTATAGACAAAGTATACAGTACAAAATTTTTAGGAATCATAATTGACAGCCAGTTAACCTGGAAGCCGCAAGCAGAAGATATATGTAAACGTTTAAGCACAGCCGCGTTTATGTTGCATAATCTATCAAAAAAAGTAAATTTACCGACAGCATTAGTGGCTTACCATGGTCTAGTAATTTCGATCTTAAGATTTGGTATAATATTTTGGGGTCACTGTAGTGAACGAGAAAGCATTTTCAAAGCCCAAAAGCGCTGCCTGAGAGCTATATTTCATCTTAAAGTAACAGACAGTTGCGTACCTATATTCAAGTCTCATAAATTATTAACCTTCCCATGCCTTTATATCCTTGAATTAGCAATATTTTTAATAAATAATCGATGTCTATTCTCAACTTTAATAGAAACTAGAAAACGAAGTACAGCTATGAGATCTCAATACCAGAATCTATTATGCACACCTGTATTTAAAACTAGCCTATTAAAAAAAATGTAATTTGTATGACTCCTGTAGTCTTTAATAAAATACCTGACCAGATTAAAAACTTACCGTTGCATAAATTTAAAAAACGTTTCACAGAATTCCTTGTCGACAAATGTTATTATTCTGTGCAGGATTTCTTAAATGATGATTTTTTGTAATAATTTTATTATCCTATAATTTTTATTCAATTTGCATGCTATATTAAGGCAGAATGTACAGTAAGGAGTCATAAGTCCAATAGCATACTAAGGGTTATATTGCTATAAACTCGCGGTCCAGGCCGTACCTACAGCTGTATGTATAAGTGATGTCTCAACACAGAACGCACACCTCAGAACTCACACACTGGCGTCGAATGAAACAAAAAACATACCATCGCACATAGTACCGTAATTACGTATGACCTTGGTCCGTTCATACCATTGCTAAAATTCACACTATAATATCAAGTTCTGATAGCTCGTAACATATCGCCTGAGATTAAGAAACTCATAGATCTGGGTTCAAATCTCGCAATGAGATTTTATTTTTCTTTTCAACAATAATCTTTTTCTGTTCTTTTATTATAAAAGTAATAAAATATTTTTATTTTATTATTTATTATGTGATAAATGAATAAACGAGATTTTTTATTTTTATTACTTATATTGTTATTTAAATAAAGGATTAAGAATAAAAATGTTTAATAAGTGATTACAAAATGTTTATTCGTTATAATTTTATGAAGTATAAACTTATCTAATAATAACTTTTTGTTAAAACAGTTTAGTTTCTCATAAATAACAATTTATTCAAGTAAAGTAGCTAATTGGTGAACTATGATAATCAAGCTTAAAATATCTTAGTAATATAATAATATTGTGCTGTAATTTCTACTGTGTGTGGGTACTCGAAAGAAACCACAATAATCTACGCAAATCTACCCACGTAAATATAACAAATGTAGACGCGTTGTCACAATACAGTTAAATGATTCAGTAATACTACTTTTATTCTACTGCGAGGGAGTTTGTTGTATCACAAACCTGAAAATTAACAAATGGTATTTAAATAGTATTTATTGAGGTTATAGCTTAAGTATTCATTTTCATTACGAAAAGAAGATTGAAACTAAACCTCAAACTAATCCACATTACGGATATGACACAATATTATTTGAATATTACTAAAATCAATAAATATTTGTAATTTATATTCTAATGTTAATGGTTTTTTCTGTTATATATGGTTTTTGAGCTGGTTTTCGATGATGCAAACCTTCTGTATGGAGTTCATGGCGCACGGTTTATAAAGACGTGTCGAATAATTTAGCTAAATGTCTTGTCGTTTTGAAACCACTTGTTTCATATTCACTGAACATGTGCTGTTGCTGCGCCTTTTTTATGAGCTGGTATCTTCCACTTTTCTTTCGACAGGCACGGCTACTCCCTTCCTTATATCTTTTCACCCACCGATTCACAATATTTCACTAAAACAAAAAAGGGGTACTGTTAGGCTACTAAGCAAAATGCATGCTAATATGTATTACTATTTAGAAACAAAATTGTTTGAAATAGAAATTTCATACAAATATTAATTAAGTATAATGTTAACTACATCGTTAAAAAATCTAGGAAATAAATTTACTTTGAAATTTGATATTTTTCTTCTATTTAGACCTTATGATATTTATAAAACGTTTCAAAAAATAACTACAAGGAACAGCAGTTATACTTTAATTAGATGAATGTTTATTAAAATAATGAAATCATAATACTCACACTCAGTCCGGTTTTATCAGATAATTGTGATATATTAATTCCGGTTTTATGCAGTGCAATAATATTCGCTTTCATTTCTATATTTAAATTTGCTTACATTTTAAAATGAACTAGAACACCGCTGATATATTAAACACACGTCACTAGCACACAATAACAAACAACACCGTTCTATTTAGTAGCGGTGAATGAGTCGTAAGTTAACTGCACCTTAATATCATTTAAATTTATTTAGGTTTCTGTGGGTATAATCATAAAGTTTTACAAGTTTAGTGGACAAGACGAACAGAACAAGAAACTATAGTCAAAAGCGATTTTTAAAACAATACAAAGACTATCACCGCGCGTGGGATTCGTACCCGCGACTCGCTGCGCACAAACGCGCAAACGTAAGTATGGTAACCGCTAAGCTATCATGCCATCTACTTTAATGGTTGAATTTATGAAATACAATCATTTGTAGATGTATGAGAGTGTGTGTGTCTATAGTATAGAAATTACTTATTATAAGAACGTCGTAAGTTAAGCCGAAGTGTCAGTCTATTGCTTTTTGAAATTGGTAATCCACTTATGACTTTTACTGTACATGGATCCTATTATTTAATTTAACAACTTATTTTTATGTACCTACATTCTAAGCAAATAAAGACCTATTCTATTCTATTCTATTCTAACCTTGTCGTCTTGAATGCGCGACCAATAAACAAAATAAAGAGACATAAACCATGAATTCGAATAGCTGCCAGACACCAAACAAAGCGAAAGATATCCCTACCCCTATAGCACCAACAAATGTAGTATCGACGCCTACGCAAAACAATAAACTGTGTATCCTGGGGGCCGATTCTACTAATTTGCAACGTTACACGTTAAACTGTGTTTCCACAACAGTTCGATTTCGATCGCCGTTCGATAGTTACATAAAAAGTCATTCTACTATTTTATAAGCAAAATGGAAACTAAACTTAAAACGAATTGCAACTGAACTGTAGCGGGAACACAGCGGGTAACCCGCGTTACCAACATGCCAAAATAATATGTTTTATTAATACCAAAAAGAAAAAAGTTGAATCTAAAAATGTTACTAAACACGAATATGTGGCACTAAAAGTATTTTCTATAATTAAAAGACATAATGATCATAATTTTATCATTAACTTTGTCCTATAGTAAACGTCACGCTCATGTTCGATTTTGTTAGTAGAATAGGTTTTGACATTGTTTCAATCGATCGTTGGCGTAACTAAAACGTAACCGCAGCTGTGTCGCAGCTGGACCGTTGTTCATTTTAGTAGAATGCGAAAACGCTTAAAAGTGGTGATTCGGTTGCGGTTCTATTGCGTTTTTTTAACAAAGTTAGTAGAATTGGCCCCCTGAGCTGTAGCAAAATCAAAGGCTGGGTGTCTTTAGTTGAGGACGTTTTTTCGAAATACTTTCACTACTGTCATTACATTATGCCCAATTGCAACATAATGCGGCACATAAGCGGTATCAAACAAAAATTAAAGGAATTTACGTTAAACGACTTCAAAGTTGAAATCTTTAACAACCTGCTTCATCTTGACAACCAAAATCATAAGTACGCATACATCTTCGACAGCAATCGTGACCTAACTCATGAGATGTTTTCTTACACTACGGGCAGAATCAACAAATACGGAATGAGGAACATAATTATATGACAATATTATGAGTAACATTTTGGTTGATCTAAAATTATATTGTGATACAAATCGAAATCAAAATAGCAACAATACACAAGAAAGTGCTTTCAACAGTGCAAATACAAACCTAGAAGAAAATTAAAACTTTTTTCGTGTACAATAATATACAGGGTGATTGGAAGATGGGTGCAAAGCTTTAAGGTGAAGATAGTATAGACAATTTAGAACCATTTAAGCCATGGTTGTCTTAGACGAAGTCTTACCAAATTTTTTAAACCAAATTTTTAAGTTTTTTTTCGGAAATTCTCAAAATTTAATGTAAACTGCATAATTATGGCCAAATTGAATGATAAATGAATTCATTTTTTATTTATTTAATTAAAGTAATGTGTAAGCAATCAAGCAAACCAACTCTTATCGCTTTTTGCTATTCATTGGGCGTTCTACCTGGAAATGCCGTCGCACCGCGCTCGGTGGCCATTGTTTAGAGAATCCCCTCAATGGGTTCCCCTCAATTGGTTCCTGCATGTGCCAAAAATTCTTAGAATTGAACAATGTTATCATTTCGAGCACATAAAGTATTCTTTTAAGCAAAAATTTTGTGTTTTGTTAGACTGCCTAAAATTTAAAATTTCTCCCTCGAATTGGTTTGTAGGTCCTAAATTCAATAATTTGTAAGATATCCGCATAAATGATACCTCAAAAGAAAGAGCGATTATCAAGCATGTCTTCAAAAAGGTTTGAACAAAAAAATCACCCTCCGTTTTTTTTTAATAAGGTTTAAAAGACGTATTGTACAATTTTTTTATTTTTTCTGAGCTTTAAATGTCTGTAAAAAAAATGTCTAATGACACAGAAGCCTAAAACATGTTTTGCTTGATTGCTTACACATTACTTTAATTAAATAAATTAATAATGAATTCATTTATCATTCAATTTGGCCATAATTATGCAGTTTACATTAAATTTTGAGAATTTCCGAAAAAAAACTTAAAAATTTGGTTAAAAATATTTGGTAAGACTTCGTCTAAGACAACCATGGCTTAAATGGTTCTAAATTGTCTGTACTATCTTCGCCTTAAAGCTTTGCACCCATCTTCCAATCACCCTGTATATATCCTGCATCAAAATATTGTGGGACTCCTGAACAAGGCTGAGATCCTTAATGTTTATTTGGAAGAACTAGAAAGTAACAAAAAAAGGATAGATGCTGTATGCATAACTGAACATTTTATGACACCAGAACAGGAAGAACTACTAAGCATGCCAAACTACAGCCTAGCAACGAGTTTTTCTAGAGGATGTAGAAGAGGTGGTGCATGCATTTTAACTAGGATTAGCCATAAATATAAAGTGCTAAATATAAGTAACTGTTCTCTAAATAAAGTAATTGAATGCTGCGTGATAGAATTGACAGAACATGACATTAATATTGTATGTACAGTCCCGGACTTTAATTGATAAGCCACTTTTAAACTTTCCAATTTTACAGTTTTATTCATACACGACATTACACGATTAAACACGAACTTAAACCGCATGCTCGTAAAAAAGATGACAAATTACTTATAATCGGAAATAGTCTTATCCATAGAGGTTGAAGGTTGACTAATAAATTGTCAATGATAAATCAATACACTGTTGCATAAGTTTATCCAATTTATTTGATACTGGCCTCCTTTGAATTAGAGCTCATTAAATACTCGTTATTTCTGAAAACCTATCCGAAGACAGTGACAGTGGAAATGTCAGAGACGATAATTTCGAATTTTAGTGAATCGTAGCCGTAGCAATTTATGTTTATGTGCAACAGTTATCATAATTATCATGAACGGTATCTTGGATGCTACGCGTTCGGATAAAATCGTGGGTACGAGTTTTTACGACGTCGAAATGACTAATCATAACGTTACTATAGCTACGCTAAAACAATTGTCGCTAGGTTACGGTTGCTAGCCTTGCAGTGCCGCGGTGCGGCATCGCAACTGAGGCGGGCTGCGATGTCATATGAGAGGCATCGCGGTCGGGGGTTGCGGGCCGCGGCGGGAGGGAAAGTGGTGTAACGATAGCGCCACTTTCCTCACCTTCCGCGGCCTGGACGGAGTCACCATCGTTGGATGGCGGACGCGGTGGGGCCGCAGGGGAGGAGAAGTGTCGGTATTGCATAGGCCGCTCTCCCTATCCCCTGCGGCCGAAGGGTGGTTGGCGGCGGGGCCACTTTCCCGACCCGCTGCAGGGGGACCAAGGGTGCCATACACGGGGTCGTTTGGCACCTATGCGCTGTTTGGTCCCTGAGGTGGTCACGGCGTGCCGTGTGTTCTGGTGCGCCGGTGATGGGGGTCATTCCCCTAAGAGGAGGGTCCGGTGACGGACAGCCGCGGCGGGTTCGCGGATAGCTTCCGCGTTCCCGTGTTCCCGCCATAGGCGGCACTGAAGGACACCGTGGAGTTTTAGTGGGTTAGAGTCCCACATAACTGCGCTATCTCCCCGTGGTAGCGCAGTATGCATGAGCATTTCTCCACGATTAAAAAAAAAAAGAATTAAAAAAAACAAAAAAAAAATATGGGTCGTCACTCTGGACTATGTACGAGTATAACCGACTAGACCCGATTTGCATTACACGGCTAAAATAGGAATTGTGGCAAGTGGCTTATCAATTAAAGTCCGTGACTGTATGTATACAGGGTACCACAATCTAATTTAGACAAACTTCACGATAACTTGAACAAAATATTATATTTGGTATGTTTTGTAAAAACTTTGGTTTGTAAAAACGTTATTCTATGTGGAGACTTTAATATCAACACTTTGAAAAGAAATATAAATACTTTGAATTTTGAGTATGCACTGTTAAGTTATAACTTAAAATTGCAATTTTCTCAACCCACTAGGCTAAGCAGTGGGACATGTTTAGACAATATTGCACATAATGTAAAGGGCTGTAAAGGTGAAATTGTAGAAATTGGTTTGTCGAATCATACGGTACAGCTTTTGAAATGTCCAGTTAAGAAAACATGTGCTTTAAAGCGCTGGCGAGTGAAAAGACAAAATTATTGTCAAGAAAATATAGAAAAATTTA
The DNA here is from genome assembly GCA_947359405.1 of Antitype chi. Lineage (NCBI taxonomy): Eukaryota > Metazoa > Arthropoda > Insecta > Lepidoptera > Noctuidae > Antitype > Antitype chi. The sequence goes on from OX375808.1 coordinate 24,592,887, forward strand.
AAAACAGTATCAAAAATCTCACCTTTTCAGACATTTATAGCACCAGTGACGTTAACGAGGCCTATAACCATTTTCTAGACCTATTTCGATTTTTCTACAATCTCTGTTTTCCTTATGAAATTAGAACAATATCGATTACCAAAAAAGCAAAATGGATCTCTAACGGGATAAGGAAATGCAGTAATAAAGAAAAGGCAACTGCTATGGCAGTATAGAACTAACCCTACATCAAAAAATAAAAATAAATTGACCATATACTCTGCTAGATTAAAAAAAATATATCATTGACACAAAAATAACGAAATAATTATTACATTAAAACTTCCCAAAATTAATCGAAAGTGGCATGGACAGTCATTAACAATTCTAAAACGTTGTTTCCTAAAGAGCCAATAACAGAAATACGAACAGGCTCAAAACAAATAATAAACCCATTAGAAATAGCTGAATCTTTAAAAAAATTTTATGTTGACCAAGTTAATGAACCTAAAAATAATCAGGCAATACCAATTCGTATACCCTCAAACATCTCTAGTTATTTATTTATGGAACCAACTATACCGCAAGACATAGTTTACCATATTAACTCACTTAGAAATACAAATAGTGTTGGTTATGACGGAATTGGCACTAAAGTTATAAAAGAAGCGGCTCAATACATAGCTCCACATGTCAGTCACATCATTAACATGAGTATAACTAATGGATTTTTTTCCGAAGGACTAAAGACTTCCATAATTATACCATTGCACAAAAAACAGGATAGACAATTTATGGCAAACTACAGACCTATTGCCTTAATACCTGTCTTCTCAAAAATATTCGAGAAAGTCATCTATAAATCCCTACATAAATCCCTCTATAAATACATACCTTGAGAAGTCAAATATATTAGTCAAGGAACAAAAGGGATTTCGTAAACAGAATACAATTAATATGGCCATACATGATCTTCTTCTTCCTGTTCTATCAAATGTAGACAAGAAATCCTGTCTGTGCTACCTACATGGATTTAACCAAGGCTTTCTATTATGTAGATTACGGAATTTTAATAAGCAAACTCGAATAATATGGTATTAGGGGGAATATACTTAAGCTGTTAGAATCATATTTGGCAAATAGGAAACAATATGTAGAAATTACACAAATTTGCACAAATGGTGCGTGCGAGAAGAAATATCGATCCAAATGTAGGACAGTAAAATACGGCGTACCTCAGGGCAGCGTGCTAGGGCCTCCCCTCTTTTTGCTGTACATTAATGATTTATTATTATTATTATTTATTTTTATTTCGGATAAATAATCCATAGAGTGTTAGTAACATAATATTAAAACAACTTATTATCTAGTGTTAGTACCAATCACCCGCTGCACAAACTGCTTCACAATTGGAGAACCGAAACTCTCCGCTACAGTTCTCAGGATGCGGTTGCGACTGCCTCTCACTCCACTCAGTAGCGAAACTGTTTTCTTGCGCACAATCGCGTGAAAACCGTCGGTACGAGCTTGCGCAAACATCTCCGACGCACTGCAATAGCGAGGAAGTCTCAACAACATCCTGAAACCATTATTGTACTGGACTCGCAGGACATCTAGCGATCTTTTGGTGTAATTGACCCATAGATTACTCGTGTACAGACTTTGGCAATAAGCCTTAAAAATAGTAATTTTTACTTGGTCCGTACACCGAGCAAATCTACGGGCCAACATGTTGCACCGGACGGCGAGTGCCCTGCGCTCCCTCTCTATATCTACATGGTCCTTAAGATCGTCGGAAAGAAAGTGACCTAGGTACTTAAAAGTGGATACCCTTTTGATCACTGACCCGTTTATTAACAGCTCGGGTCCCACTTCACGGCATTTTCCGCCGACCCCAAAGACCATATATTCACATTTATTTACATTATAAATTAATCCATGTACGGCAGCATAGGCTTCACAAGTCTCAAGCAACTCTCTGATGGCCCCTGCAGACGGAGCCAGCAGCACCATGTCGTCAGCATAGCTGATGTTGTTAATGCTAACCCCATCAATACTGCATCCGACACGCATGCTGCTGAGTCCCTCTATGAGCTCATCTACGTACAGGTTGAAGAGCCTGGGAGACGTCAAGCCTCCTTGCCTCACCTCGCACTCCAACCCATACGGTTCAGAGAGCGTACCGTCCCATTTCACATGATTGGTCTGATTACCATACCAGTGCTGAAATAATCCACATATTTCCGCAGGTATACCCCTGCTTTCCATCTTTCTCCAGAGCACATCATACGATTATACTATATTGAATATAAACCTTTTATTAATAAATTGTTGTTTAAGTTTGGTTAAACAGTCTTTTTTATTGTATCACATTTCTGTTACAATTGCAATATGATTAATTACATTTTTTTTAATAAAAAATAGTTTTATGTTTTATTTCAAACAGGGTATTTCTATTTAAAGAAAACACACAACAAAGATTTTTCTTGATAAAGTTCAATTTAAAAAATTATATCAGCTTATGTTAGTGATCACAAACTTTTTTTGATGTATGTTCATGAATATTTACGTTGTTAAGTATTATACTGTTTTAATTACTCTGAATGTGAAAACAATGTTGGTCATTTATATTTATATTTTTGTTTTGTTTTTTTGTTATTCAGCTTTAATCATGGTCTAGCAGATTAAGTCATTTTAGCGGCCTACCCAAAATTCGTTTCTGCGGTATTTTTCGTCGAATCGTTGATTTCCTTAAGTTCAGCTTCAGTTGAGCTGCATGATTACTGATAAATACGTGCACTGACTGGACAGGTCCACTCAGTGTGTGTCGTTCTTTCTACAAAAGATCATTGCAGATACCAATCTACATGGTCTTTACATGATCTGATTCAGATAATGTTTGGACTTTATAAAAAACTGTGACCTCTTTGTTGGTTTCGACCTTTCTTCTTAAAGTAATGCGATAGGAATACTAACTTATAGAATAAAACCATTTATCATCATCATTTATCATGTGCAGCGGCGTCGTCATCGTCAGCGCCGCGACTGGTAGCGGCGGGCGGCGAGCTCAGCGTGGCGGCCGGCCAGCCCGTGTGCCTGCCCTGCGTCGCCGCCGACCACCCCGCGCCGCAGTATACGTAACTGACATATATCACTCAATTCATCTGCATGCGACTTTCAGATTAATGTCGATCCATTTGGTACTCTTTGCACAAATATGTTATTATTTTAGGAGATATCTAGTTTACGCATCAAAATATGTTATTAATATCACTGAAACAACTACTACTTACAAGTGCCCAGCAGCAGATATTGATCTCACAATAATTATAGCACACAAGTCTTTTTAAGTGATATTGAAGTGCTTAAAACCTGAGACTACTTCTAGGTACCTGATATTTCATTAAATCGGTTAATATAGGAAAATCTGTTACTCGTCGTTGATGTTACAGTTCTATGTTTACAATTGCAATGGACTCATAATAATTTTAGACATTTCCGGAACTAAAAAGCAATTGGTTGATTATTGAAAATTTGTAAAAGCACTTTTTCTTTATTCTAAAATGATGATGCTACAAGGAGCTTCGATAAGAGCTTGAGAGACCAGACAGGATGTATTTCCCTTCGATCAATAATAGCAACTAGAAACCGTGTCACGTACAAAATCATAGCTAAATGCTGTCCGCGTGAATATGTACTTTTAAACACACAGCTACATTACATTATTAGCTTTTATACAGCTACATTTGTTTACTAACAAACGGAGAGAATTTTTTTTAAACAGTTTTAAGTTCAACCTAATTACAACCATGGCACCAACCATGGCATAAAGTCAAACTCAAACTCAAAACATTTATTTAAAATAAACCAATTACAGGCACTTTTGAATTGTCAAGGTCGGTGAGGTAGAAAGATGAAGCTAGTTGCCCACTCCAAAGCGTAGGTACCTATGGAGAAGAACGGGCAAGAAACTCCATGGACACTCTTTTAAAATCATGATATTGTTACAAACAGTTGGTTACATCATTATGTTGAAATTATCAATGTGAGAACGATGTAAAAAGACGTGCACATTATAAGCGTTCGTAATTAAAACAAAAATAAAATAACAATTTAGAAATTAAAATAAGCCGTGGCAGCTAAGAGATGACCAGTCCCTACTGGCGGCGCCCGTTCACGAACATGACGTATGGATCAGCACCATTTAGCTCAGCCATTTTGAAGGGAACTTAATGACCAAACACACACGCCACCACCAGCGAGACATTTGAGTGAGCATGACATACTCTCAGCTGCCAGGGCACATTCAAGTCAATGAAAGACGTACCCTGTAAATGTTAGCTATGTAGTAAGGACATAGTGCTCACACATATGCTATGCATTTATACAATACTAAAAGTTTGAATTTATACAATGCAAATGTATCTAGTTTTACAGTCTTCAGCAGCTCCAACAATGTTTACAAATGCTATTCAATTTAGTTTAAGGTACCTTGTGGAACAGGACAAGCAACGTTTAGCCAAGCATTTTTGTCAGCGATGTAATCCCCCAACTTATAGTAAGCATGGCTGCATAGTGTGCGTTTTATTAAAGATTTAAATTTCATTTCATTCAGTTGGAGTATGTGGGGAGGTATTTTTAACCGACTTCAAAAAGGAGGAGGTTATCAATTCGTCGGAACCTTTTTTTTATGTATGTTCCCCGATTACTCGAAGATGGCTGGACCGATTTGGATTTTGTTTTTTTTGTTTGAAAGGGTATACTTTCCAGGTGGTCCCATGATCATCAAGTCAGAATCTGATGATGGGATCCTGGAGAAATAGAGAGAACTCTTCAAATTTTATAGGCACACAAAGCGATTTAGGTATTTTTTGGAAGAGTACTTTCTCGTAGTGGTCTCATTTAAATTTGGTGAAGATTTGATGAAGAACTTTGGAGATAGGCAACGGAACTCCTCAATAAATGATAGCAAATGGACTGGGATTGCTGAAATCTCATCTCTGTCTATTGCTTACACCAGTTCATAACATAACATCACACCGGTATGCTGTGAAGGGGTAAGCACATGTGAACCACTAAAAAGTGAAAAATAAAAACTTTATCCAAAAAAAAAACCGACTTCCAAAAAAACACTACAAAGTAAAAAATAACTTTAATTTCGGAAGGCGGTGACAAAAAATTCAAATACAGCTCCAAAGACACCGACTTCCGAAATTAAAGTTATTTTTCACTTTGTTGTGTTTTTTTTGGAAGTATCTACTTTAGCCAGTCTGAAGCCTGGTTGAACTAATTGGTCCCTATTTCTAGTCCTAATGGTGTGTCTTTCACCTCTTTTACTGAAAGATTTAGATTTATCCTGACGTACATGATGTTCTCATAGATATATTGACAAGGTACCGTCATGATATTAATAACTGAACAGTTCTCTTAGAGAATCCCGCCTACGGAGGTCATATATTGTTCTATGGCTCTTTTCTGCAGAATAAAAATAGACTCGATATCTGCCACAAATGTGAAATCAACCTTAAGGGCCTAAGTCCCGTTTGCTAGCGTAACACGGTTACTTTACGAACCGTACTGCTCATTAACGGCTTGACTTGAAGATTTGAAAAATATATGATTTTGCTATAGATTCCTATAGATCATTTTGCCGAGGGTACTTTTTTTGTATGGTTAATACTTTTGCTGTAAAAAAATATTTTCCAACACGCAATATTTTGGCTTCTATTCCATACTCCTACTAAACGGCTTCGTTATTTGGAAAAAAAAAACACTGAAAAATAGATAGTTAGAGGTACTACAGAATTTAATCGCTAGAGCACAATTGTAAATTAATCAACATTTGCCAAAGAATATCCCCATTTTGAAATAAAGGCTCAGAGGTGCCCTGCGCGGGCGCGGGCGGCGTTCGTGCTTTAGCATTCAGACGGGAGATGAGGATACTATGTGTTTGCGCGGAACGCCTGCTCAAAATCAAACTCAAAGCATTTATTTCAAATAAACCATACAGGCACTTTTGAATTGTCAAAAAGTCGACCAGTTGGAAAGTTGAAGCTAGTTGCCCATTCCAAAACGTAGATCTCTATGGAGAAGAACGGGCAAGAAACTCCATGGACACTCTTTTTAATCATGTTAAGTATTACAAAAACTTGGGAACATTATTCTTGTTGCTTCTATATGTGAGAACAATGTAAAAAAAAAAACGATTCTAAATATAAGATTTAAAATTAGCCATGGAAGTTAGGAGATGACCAGTCTCAACCGACGGCGCCCGTTCACGAACTTGACGCGTGGATCAGCACCATCCAGCTCAACCATTTTGTAGGGAACCGAATGATCCAACACACGCGCCACCATCAGCAAGACATTTAAGTGAGCATGACATACTCTCAACTGCCACGCTTTTTCAAGTCAACGTACATCAAAACAACATAATTATTATACGGATGCATGGTACTCACATTTACAAAGTTTAAACAAAATGCTTCTAAATTATACAAAATTATAGTTTGCAATGTATTTGAGAAATTAATAAAATTTGATTTCCAAAAAGAAAGAAAAATATTTAATATCTTTTGAAATTTTAATAAATAATACTTGATACAGTAAAATTAAAAACTCATTCGTAATGTCAGAAAATAAAAATAATAGGAACAGAAATGTTCATAATGTCAGAAAACTTAAAAAAGGGAAGCATCTCTTCCAAATATGAAAATTTTAAATAGTAAGCCCAGGTGCCTGTGCAAGCATTTTTATCAACAATATAATCATCTAACTTATAATATGCTTGTCTACATAGTGTGCGTTTAATGCATAATTTAAATTTATTTTCATTTAGTTCAAGAATATCGGCTGGTATTTTATTATAACATTTTACACAGTACCCCATAAAAGAAGTGTGTACTTTAGACAATCTGAAACGTGGTTGATCTAATTTGTTCCTATTTCTAGTGTTAAAATTGTGCCCGTCACTTATCTTACTAAAAAGATGTAGATTTTTACGAACGTACATAATGTTTTCAAAGATATATTGACAAGGTACCGTCATGATGTTAATTGTTTTGAACAGTTCCCTAAGAGATTCGCGTCTGCGTAGGTTGTAGATGGCTCTGACAGCCCTCTTTTGCAGAATAAAGATCGACTCAATATCCGCAGCACGTCCCCATAGCAAAATACCGTAAGACATGATGCTATGAAAGTAAACTATAATAGACCAGTCTCGCGGTATCCACGTCTGTTAGTTGACGGATCTTCCAAACAGCGTAAGCGGCAGAACTTATCCGCCCTGCAAGTGATGTTAAGTGAGGACCCCACTGTAGCCTTGAGTCAAGCGTGATCCCCAGGAAAACCGTCTGTTCGACGAATTCTAGTATCTCCTTATTCAATACGACGTGACATTCACTACTTCTAACATTCGGTAACGTGAATCTTATCCATTTAGTTTTCTTTCCATTTAATACCAAATTATTTACAGTAAACCAATTATGGACCTTAACTATAGCGTTATTTACGTCGTCAAGCTCCTGTGCATGTCTCTTAACTTTAAAAATCAGTGATGTGTCATCAGCAAATAACACCATAGCTAAAATGACCACATGCTAAAATGATCATAGCACTAGTGAAGCTACGTGTGTTTAAGCTAAGGACTTTTTTCTATCCTAAGCCTAGCGGGAAGGCTCAGTTCGGCCGCCTACGCCGTCAGGAAAGTAAGACAATACACTGACGTTGATACAGCTCGGTTAGTCTATTTTAGTTATTTTCATAGCGTTATGTCCTACGGCATTCTCCTGTGGGGCAAAGCCGCTGACATTCAAAATATTTTTGTTCTTCAAAAACGAGCTGTTCGAGCAATTTACCAACTAGGTTCAAGAGTTTCTCTGAGAGATTTTTTAAAAGATGTTGGGATTCTCACGGTGGCATCGCAATTCATCTTCGCCAACATCTTATATATTAGGCAAAATATACACTTGTACACTAAAAACAGTGATATTCATAATATTAATACTAGAAATAAGGACAAACTACGTGTTCCCTTTCACCGGCTACATAAGGTTCATAACTCATTTGTAGGTCTGGGTATAACCTTCTATAACAAGCTACCCTCTTCCTTGCTAGATTTACATTTTAGTGCGTTTAAAGCTAAAGTAAAATCCACCCTTTGTTCAAAGGCATACTATTCTATTAACGACTACTTAAATGATAAGAATTGTTGGTCGCTGTGATTAACTCAAGACAATGTTTGTGTTCTTTCACCAGAATTAGCTTACCCACTGACAGGTTATATCATTATGTTATTTCATTTAATTGCTTATTTTATCTGACTGTATAATTCAGTTTTCTTTTTTCATTTGTTGTTGACTTAATCTACTCATTACAATATTTTTTTTTTAATGAGTAGTATTGCAATATGTAGTTAGCTAGCGACCTCGACAATTCATGATTATTCTTGCCAGTGCAACCGGCAGCAAGTTCGTCATGCTCCCTTAGATGTCACTGCTTGCGGTATCGTCGGGGGTCGGGTTGCCTCCTTCCCTCAAATATGGCGAGGGGGGTAATGGCTGATCTTTGCGTTATGCTCGTGAACGGGTGCTGCTCGTGGTGACTGGTCGTCTTGCTGACCATGGTTTTGTTATTGTTAATTGTATTAAGTTTTTATTAATTTTAGTCCAGAGGTCCTAGTTTAACTTTTGTTACTTTAAGTTACTTATAGCTATATTTGCATAATGCAGAATTGCATATGTAAGCGGGCATGCCCTTTATGCCTAGAGGCTTTTATTTAGATTGGAAGTTCTGTTTACGTTTTATTTTAATTTTCTATTATTTTTAGTTTTCAATTTTTGATGGTATACTGGCGTGTGCTAGCTGACATATGGCAAATTTTATGTTTTTTTTTTTTGTGTTTCGTAATTTTTATTACCTATTATTGTATAGAATCAAGTTCTTCTAACTTAACAGACAGCTGTGCTGCTGGGGAGTTTGTTCCGCTACTTCTTCTTCCCAGCTAAAGCACTAGGAAGTGGTGAAGGGCGGGCGTTTTTGGGGGGACTGTCTTATGTAATTTTATTTTGACGTTCAAAAAGAGCTGACTCTCAGCCTAGTTTGAATAAATGACTTTTGATTTTGATTTTATCATTGATTTTCACCTTCTACCGGCAGTTTTTACTTTTATTAATACACTCAATTTTACTGAAGAACCAAGTCGTTTTTATTACATCTCCTGCTAAAAGACCTGGTAAAATCCCGAACACTATGGGCCTTAAATGGTAACAAATAAAGTACTTTTTCCCGTTACATAAATTTTTCGTCGGTTATACAAAAAAAACAGCTGTTCCATACATTTTGATCGCGCAGGTATTGCACTTTTCTATGAAACAGCAGATTTTTTTTGTAAAACCGACGAAAGTTTCTTCGCTGGGGGGTCTAGAATGGTATGCTGAATTCATGGTTAAAGTTTGCGCACTGGCTAAAAACTTTTCCTGTATTGCCTTGCGAGGTACATCGTATTGTTTCGTTCATTTTTGCTTCTTAGAATTTTACTACAGGAGGTAAAATCAAAAAGTCAGAATCAAAAGTCATTTATTCAAACTAGGCTGACAGTCAGCACTTTTTGAACGTCAAAATTACATAAGTCAGTCCCCAAAAAAAAAAACACCCACCCTTCGCCAATTCCTAGTGCTTTAGCTGGGAAGAAGAAGTGGCGGAACAAACGCCCCAGCAGCACAGCTGTCTGTTAAGTTGGAAGAACTTTATTCTATACAATAATAGGTAAGTACTCGTAATTAACATTCAAAAATAAATGAAAAAAAAAAATTAACAAAAAAATTAAAAAAAAACAAGGTCTATACAGTCAAATAAAATAAACAATGATATGAAGGAACTCATATGACCTGTCAGTAGGTAAGCTAATTCTGGTGAAAGAACACAAACGTTGTCTTGAGTTAATCAGAGCGACCAACAATTAATTCTTATTAAGTAGTCGTCGATAGAATAGTATGCCTTCAAACTCAAACTCAAAGCATTTATTTCAAATAAACCAATTACAGGCACTTTTGAATCGTCAAGGTCGGTGAGGTAGAAAGATGAAGCTAGTTGCCCATTCCAAAGCGTAGGTACCTATGGAGAAGAACGGGCAAGAAACTCCATGGACACTCTTTTAAAATAATGATATTATTACAAACAGTTGGTTACATCATTATGTTGAAATTATCAATGTGAGAACGATGTAAAAAGACGTGCACATTAAAAGCATCCGTAATTAAAACAAAAATAAAATAACAATTCAGAAATTAAAATAAGCCGTGGGAGCTAAGAGATGACCAGTCCCTACTGGCGGCGCAGAACAAGGGTTGGATTTTACTTTAGTTTTAAACGCATTAAGGCCCTGGTAACTTTAAATATTGTCGTTATGAGCGATAATAGTTCTTATTGCAATCCGATATGGGTTAAAATCTGTTGTAATAAATTCGAATAATAAAAAAATGCAAATAAAATCGTATAAAATTAGATATTAACTATTTAATAATAAATAATCCATCACTGGATGCAGTTTAGCATTTGGAATTTTATGGTATATTTTTAGTTATAATTATAATTGTTATTGTAGGGATTAACTGGCTTTAAATACAGTTAACAGGTGACTTCGACGATTTTTTTGATGCATTAACACTCTCACCGCCATCCATATATAGAATTTTTAGTATGTTTAATAATGTGTCGAGTTCGATCACTGTATGCAAAAAATACTTGAAAATATCATAACTGTTTTTGCTTCCAAAATTATTTACGGTTAAAGAGATACACTGGTTTAGAAAAACCACCTTTTTGAGCGTTTTCACGAAATCACCGCCTTAAAATATAAATCTAGCAAAGAAGAGGGAAGCTTGTTATAAAAGGTTATACCAAGCCTAACAAATGAGTTATGAACTTTATGAAGCCGGTGAAAGGGAGCACGTAGTTTGTCCTTATTTCTAGTATTAATATTATGTTTGTCCTTATTTCTAGTAATAGTATTATGAATATCACTGTTTTTAGTATATAAGTGTATATTTTGTATAATATATAAGATGTTAGCGAAGATGAATTGCGATGCCACCGTGAGAATACCAATATCTTTAAAAAATTCTCTCAGAGAATCTCTAGCACCTAGTTGGTAAATTTCACGAACAGCTCGTTTTTGAAGAACAAAATATTTTGAATGTCAGTGGCTTTGCCCCACAACAGAATGCCGTAGGACATAACGCTATGAAAATAACTAAAATAGACTAACCGAGCTGTATCAACGTCAGTGTAATGTCTTACTTTCCTGACGGCGTAGGCGGCCGAACTGAGCCTTCCCACTAGGCTTGATATATGTGATCCCCACTAAAATTTGGTATCTACTGTTAAGCCCAGAAAAACTGCTGAGTCTACAATTACAAGCACCTCATTACCTAAGACGATGTTGGGTCCCTGATTTCATACATTCGGTTAAGCGAACTTTATGCATTTAGTTTTCTTGCCATTGAGAACTAGAGTCTTTTGCTGGATGTCACAAATAAAAATATCACTTAATTCCACATCTTTATAATCATCTTTACAATCTTCATAATACAAGTGCAGTGCAGTTTAATTAATAAATCAAAAATCAAGATGTTTATTAACGATTCAACATTGAAGAAAGTTTTCCATTCTGGGTTCCTGAATTTTATGTCCTTTAAATAAGTTGAGTTTGTTATACAATTATCGTTTGGATTCGTTTTTTTTTGTGTTATATCCATTCTGCACATGTAAACGGATTGCTTGGAGAGCTAAAATAAAAACTTTTTCCAAAAAAACACTACAAAGTGATACGTTTAATTTCGGAAGTCGGTGTCTTTGGAGCTGTATTTTAATTTTTGTCACCGCCTGCCGAAATTAAAGTTATTAATCACTTTGTAGTGTTTTTTTGGAAGCCGGTTGTTTTTTTTTGGAAAAAGTTCTTTTTTCACTTTTTAGTGGTTCACATGTGTTTACCCCTTCACAGCATACTAGCGTGATGTTATGTCATGAACTGGTGTAAGCAATAGACAGACATGAGATTTCAGCAATCCCAGTCCATTTGCTATCATTTATTGAGAAGTTCCGTTGCCTATTTCCAAAGTTCTTCATCAGATCTTCACCAAATTGAAATGAGACCACTCCGAGAAAGTACTTTTCCAAAAAATACCTAAATCGCTTCGTGTGCCTATAAAATTTGAAGAATTCTCTCTATTCCTCCAGGATCCTATCATCAGATCCTGACTTGATGATCATGGGACCACCTGGGAAGTATACCCTTTCAAACAAAAAAAAATCCAAATTGGTCCAGCCATCTTCGAGTAATCGGGGAACATACATAAAAAAGGTTCCGACGAATTGAGAACCTCCTCCTTTTTGAATTCGGTTAAAAAAAGGAAATCTAAGTATCTAATGAGAGTGCAACAAACAGACAAAAGTAGCTTATACCAATTTTAACCAACTAATTTTGGAGTCCTGGTAACAAATTATTACAACACAAATCTACTCCATGCATCTACTGTTCTGGCTAAGGCTCGCCAACACATGCACAAACATTTGTAGCAGTGCTTTAAAATCAGTAATTTTATTCAAAGTTTGATGTTATTTTTGTTAGTTTAAAGCTAAAAATATAATTTATTCTTCATGTACTTACTGAAAGTAAGACACTCCGGCCGTTAAATTGCTTTTTAGGGCATTATTTTTGCAACTTTGAAAACACACTGCGGCATTGTCGGACATGTTTACATTGGCTGTGTTTCAAGCGAACTAAACAAAATAAGAGCTCAATTCTTAAGTGCACTGTTATTTACCGAGACGTATTTTTTGCGCCGACCCGATATCTAGTTTCTTAGTATTTCCCTCCCTGTATAAGAGAATATAATTTAAAAATGCATAATTGTATCAAACGCTAGTAGGTATGCACAATCGCTTATTCACCAAAATGTAGGCCAGCTCACGTTCAAATCTCTTTGGAGTCACCATGTACTCAAACGTTTTCGTCCAGTGTGGGATTAAAACTGGAACATTAGTATAGTAGTGAGAACCTAATAGTTTCTAAGATTTTTCGACACTGACTCATTTCATTATTCGAACTGTACTTGGTATTTGGGTATTTGTGACCATTGGGTTGTGTGGATGCAGTAGTAGGCAATGACAGTGCAGTGATTGCGCAGCTGGTACCGCGAGCGCGGCGGGCGCTTGCAGCCGGCGGTGGCGGCCGACGGCTGGGCGTGGGGCGGCGGCGCGGCACTGTGCGTGCGGCGTGCGGCGCCTACCGCCACCGGCCTGTGGATCTGCAAGGCCTACAACGTGTTCGGCGACGCCACCGCGCACACCACGTTGCACGTGCAGAATGAGCTCCGCGTCGCTGTCACGCCCAACGTACTCGTGAGTACCCACACCGCGCGCTATGCGACGGGTGAGCTCATACATAGCTCCTCTCAAGCGCTACTCGGAAAGATCAGCAAGGAGAAAAAAGGTTTATGTTGACAGAATTAGAGCTGATCTGATTCGGTGTCACACTGTAATTCTGCTGTCAGCCACTACTTTAAAAAGCGGCCAAGTCAGACATGCACACCAATTTAATTTTTGTTGTTATAGTGGCTATAGTCTTACATCTTCTGTGAAAACTTCAAGTGTATACCTATTACAGTTCAAAAGATACAGCCTTGCGACCAACAGACGGACAGTGGCGCTTCCGTAATAGGGCCCCCTGGCATCCGTTGGGTATGGAACTCTCAGATTCGTCGTGTTCTGACTGTTGTCAAATTATCTATGCACCAATGTATTCATTTAACACTATGTCCCGGGCTCCAACATAAGTATGAGTCCAACATATTATATCCCATGAGGATTTTCCTACATAAAAAAAATAAATCGAGAGGTGATAACAGGCACAATGACATAAATGAACGTGTAAGTGTGCAGAAAATAAAGTTAGGAGTAAAGTATAAGGAGCATCCATCCTAAAGGACTTAATCTATCATCCCTCACATTCATCTAATGGGAAAACTCTGATTTCCAACCAAACTACACTAAACTGACTCCAAGTATAACATAGTCGGTGTGCGCAGATAGCGGACACGGGCAGCACGGTGCGCTTCAACTGCAGCGCGTCGGACGCATACGCGGCGCTGTCGTGGCTGCACGACGGCGTGGCGGCGGGCACGGGCGCGGCGCTCCTGCTGCGCGGCGTGACGCGGGCGCACCGCGGTGTGTACCAGTGCGTGGCGCGCCGCGCGGCCGACTCCGCGCAGGCCGCCGCCGAGCTGCGCCTCGGGGGTAAACCATTTTCCATATTAACTAAAGGCATTTTAAATATTTAGACCAATAACATTAGGTAATTTAAATAAGTTTAATAGCATTTTAATCAGCAAGTATAACCCCTTTATTGTAGAAATTTCTGGACAAATTTTGGGAAAACAGCGACAAGTAGTTTTCAATACATAAACACATGATATCGATACACAACACGTGAATGAAGTATTGCTAGCTAATTTAACATGACCCTGTATACTGTGAATGTAATAACGTTGTGGACCTTGTAAGACTGTACATTTGTAGAAAATTTTCAGTTTTATTAAGTATTTGTTTCACTAGTTGACAGGCCTACACAGTCCTCCCATACCGATGAACACTGTACCTAATTCGAAAACACTGTAAAAGTCAATCCCACCAAAAACATTCTGTAAAAAACTAGCCAAGTCTCGATGGAGCTGCTTGTTTATCTCTAAAAAGTAATGAAATCTAGACAAAGTCGTGCCAAGTCTAAGGTTCCTTACTGCGATTTCTTTATTATTATATGTAGTTAATATTGTGTGAAAAAATATATCCACCAATTATCTGAGTGTGGAAGAGGGGTATCACATGAACTCCGATCACTCTCCGATATTATTACAACTAAGTCACAAAATATTACCGAGACAAAACCACCTGACATTAGGAAATAAGTTTACAGATTGGGAAAGTTTTAGCATAGACTTACAAAATATTATTGACCTAAAAACTGCATTAAAAAGCAAAGATCAGCTCGATTCTGAAGTAAACAAGTTTAGCAACAATATCCAACAATGTGCGTGGAACAACACACCACAGTTTATAAAAAATGTAAAGGAAATACCTACACAAAGGAAATAATGAACCTATTATATGAAAAAAGGAATCAGAGAAAAATATGGCAGCAAACTAGATTTCCGAAAAATAAAACTCTATTGAACAACCTATCGAAAAGACTACAGAGAACAATACAAACCTTTCAAGATGAGGCTCTCAATAAGAACCTACGCCAGTTAAGCAGCGATCATACAACGCAATACTCTCTTTGGAAAGCAACAAAGTCACTGAAAAGGCCAATCACATCAATTCCCCCTATCAGAGATGATAATGGAAAGTGGGCCATAAGCAACGAGCAAAAAGACCTAAGATTTGCACATCATTTAGAAGAAACTTTTCAGCCAAATGACGGGTCTGTAGACAACCTGCAGTTTGCCAATATTTTGTAAGATCAGAGAATTAAGCTTGTGACTCCGAAAGAAGTTGCAAAGGAAATTCAAATCAGAAGCCTAAAAAAGAAATCCCCAGGGTATGACCTTATCGCGGGTGAAATTCTAATACATCTCCCACGTAAAGCCATTGTTAAGCTTACCAGGCTCATCAATGTTGCATTTGTACTAAAGCATGTTCCTGAGCCATGGAAAGTTGCTGAAGTGATTATGATTGCAAAGCCCGGTAAACCACCTCATGAAGCATCATCATAAAGGCCCATTTCCCTGTTGCCGATACTATCAAAACTGTTTGAAAAATTATTTTTGAAACGACTAAAACCGATTATAAACGAGACTAACCTGATCCCTGACCACCAGTGTGATTTCAGAGAGAAACATTCAACAATAGACCAAGTACATCGAATTACCGACATCATTGAGAGAACGCTAGAAGATAAAAAAAGTCTGCTCCACCTTATTTTTATATGTGGCACAAGCTTTTGATAGAGTTTGGCATGAGGGCTTATATACAAGCTAAGACTAACGCTGCCTAGTGATTTTGCCGATATCTTGCAATCATACATTATAAATAGAATGTTTAGAGTAAGGCACGAGGATACTTTTTCCGAGCTAAAGATTATTAAAGCTGGCGTGCCTCAAGGTAGTGTGCTGGGTCCAGTGCTCTATCTGTTGTACACGTCTGATATACCAGAGATAGAAAATAATACTATTGCAACCTTTGCGGACGATACTGCCATCATGGCTACAGGGTCATGCCATATGGAAGCAATCGAAAAGGTACAAATCGCTTTAAATAAAGTTCATGACTGGGCACAAAAATGGAGAATCAAATTGAATGAATCAAAGTCGCTTCACATTGATTTCACCAAGAGGAATTGTGATTACCGCCCAGTATTCATAGATGGCCAACAAGTCCCATACGCAAATACAGCCAAATACCTTGGCATAACGCTTGACGCGAAACTGCGCTGGAAAGCGCACGTCAAAAAGGAAAGACAGGAACTAGACATGCGTTTTAAAAACATATATTGGTTGATTGGACGAGATTCCTGTTTATCTATACATAAGAAATTTTTATTATATAAGCATATTCTTATGCCGATATAGACATATGGCATCCAACTGTGGGGCTGTACTAAACCGACCAATATCAAAATTATATAAACATTCCAGAATAAGGTACTCAGGAGTATTGTTAAAGCTCCCTGGTATACAAGAAATGACGACCTCCATTGTGACCTAAAACTGGAACCCGTCACCAACATAATCCAAAAATTTGCTGAGGCCCATGAACAACGACTCCATCAACATGTGAACATCGAGGCGATTCAGCTGTTAAACCAAACAAATATAGTGCAATGACTAAAACGAAAAAAAAAAAATTGTTGTAAAAATTGTAGAATTAGCAGTGACGCACAATAACACATGAACAAAGTGTTTATAATTTCATCATATCAGAGTCTAAGAAAGTGGAACGGACTTTGTGTAAAGTACAAAGGACACTATTCTAAGTTTTAAAATATTCATCATGTATAAAATTAAGTTAGATTTAAATTGCTTATTAGTCTTATAGACTAGATTCAAAATCAAAATCAAAATCAAAAGTCATTTATTCAAACTAGGCTGAGAGTCAGCTCTTTTTGAACGTCAAAATAAAATTACATAAGACAGTCCCACCAAAACGCCCGCCCTTCACCACTTCCTAGTGCTTTAGCTGGGAAGAAGAAGTAGCGGAACAAACTCCCCAGCAGCACAGCTGTCTGTTAAGTTAGAAGAACTTGATTCTATACAATAATAGGTAATAAAAATTACGAAACACAAAAAAGAAACATAAAATTTGCCATAATATGTCAGCTAGCACACGCCATTATACCATAAAAAATTGAAAACTAAAAATAATAGAAAATTAAAATAAAACGTAAACAGAACTTCCAATCTAAATAATAGCCTTCAGGCATAAAGGGCATGCCCGCTTACATAATTATGCAATTCTGCATTATGCAAGTATAGCTGCAACTTAAAGTAACAAAAGTTAAACTAGGACCTCTGGAATTTTTTTTTTATAAAAACTTAATAAAAAAAAAACAATAACAAAACCATGGTCAGCAAGACGACCAGTCACCACGAGCAGCACCCGTTCACGAGCATAACGCAAAGATCAGCCACTACCCCCCTCGCCATATTTGAGGGAAGGAGGCAACCCGACCCCCGACGCTACCGCAAGCAGTGACATCTAAGGGAGCATGACGAACTTGCTGCCGGTTGCACTGGCAAGAATAATCATGAATTGTCGAGGTCGCTAGCTAACTACATATTGCAATACTACTCATTAAAAAAAAATTATTGTAATGAGTAGATTAAGTCAACAACAAATGAAAAAAGAAAACTGAATTATACAGTCAGATAAAATAAGCAATTAAATGAAATAACATAATGATATAACCTGTCAGTGGGTAGGCTAATTCTGGTGAAAGAACACAAACATTGTCTTGAGTTAATCACAGCGACCAACAATTCTTATCATTTAAGTAGTCGTTGATAGAATAGTATGCCTTTGAACAAAGGGTGGATTTTACTTTAGCTGTAAACGCACTAAAATGCAAATCTAGCAAGGAAGAGGGTAGCTTGTTATAGAAGGTTATACCCAGACCAACAAATGAGTTATGGACCTTATGTAGCCGGTGAAAGGGAACACGTAGTTTGTCCTTATTTCTAGTATTAATATTATGAATATCACTGTTTTTAGTGTAAAAGTGTATATTTTGCCTAATATATAAGATGTTGGCGAAGATGAATTGCGATGCCACCGTGAGAATCCCAACATCTTTTAAGAAATCTCTCAGGGAAACTCTAGAACCTAGTTGGTAAATTGCTCGAACAGCGCGTTTCTGAAGAACAAAAATATTTTGAATGTCCCACAGCAGAATGCCGTGAGACATAACGCTATGAAAATAACTAAAATAAACTAACCGAGCTGTATCAACGTCAGTGTATTGTCTTACTTTCCTGACGGCGTAGGCGGCCGAACTGAGCCTTCCCGCTAGGCTTGATATTTATATGCAATCCCCACTGAAGTTTGGCATCTACTGATAGGCCTAGAAAAACTGCCGAGTCTACAGTTTCAAGCAACTCATTATCTAAGATGATGTTGGGTCCTAGATTCCTAACATTCGGTAAGCCGAACTTGATACATTTCGTTTTCTTGGCATTGAGAACTAGGTTATTTACGGTAAACCAATCCGTAACCATTGAGAGTGGACTATTTACGTCGTCAAAATCTTGTCTGTTCCTGTCTACTTTATAGATAAGAGAGGTATCATCAGCAAACAGTACAACGTTACAGATATTCTTTAAATAGAATGGTAAGTCATTAATATACACTAAGAATAAGAATGGACCTAGTATTGAGCCTTGAGGTATACCTAACTGAACTGGTCGCCCGGATGATTTCACACCATTAACATCTACACATTGGTGCCTATTTTGCAAATAAGAGCTTATTACGTTAAGAGCTTCGTTTTGAACACCGTAATGACGTAGTTTACGCAAAAACGTGTCATGGTGCACGCAATCAAAGGCTTTGGAGAGATAACAGAAAGCTCCCATAGCATTTTGCGAGTTTTCCCACGCGTTAAAAATGTGTTTCAGCAAAGCTACACCCGCATCTGTAGTCGAACGACCTTTTGTAAAGCCATATTTTTCATCATGAAGGAGGCTATTTAAATTAAAATGTCTTAGCAACTGCTTGAGTATTAACTTTTCAAATATTTTACTAAATGCAGGTAAGATAGAAATAGGCCTAAAATTGCCAACGTTATTTTTATTACCTGATTTAAATCAAAATCAAAATATTTTATTTCACATAAGCCTGCATGAGCACTTATGAAACGTCAGAAGCTAGGTGCACGGTTACAATTTGTCGTTTCCAATGGAGAAGAGCCGGCAAGAAACTCCACGGTTACTCTTTTAAAAATAATTGGCTTTTACAATGTTTTCAAATTACAGTGATAATAGGTACCATGGGAGGACAGTGCAGGCCAGTCAATAAGTACCAGGTACTTAGAGGAATGAAAATACAGAATAAAAAAACGTCTACAAATCTAGTCTCTAAGGCCTACAACGTTCTCTCATTCAAATATGTAAAATAATCTACCTATATAAAATGAATCTATTTGAACCAAGTGACATGATTTCTATGACAATCACTAATAATAAATAGTAGTAAAATTGATGTATAATGTCAAATAATGACGAGAATATGT
Source organism: Antitype chi (assembly GCA_947359405.1). NCBI lineage: Eukaryota > Metazoa > Arthropoda > Insecta > Lepidoptera > Noctuidae > Antitype > Antitype chi. The sequence goes on from OX375808.1 coordinate 24,612,646, forward strand.
CAGACATTGTAAAAAAATAAAAAGAATAAAAATTAACATTGCAATTTGGGAGCAGTTAATAGACTTTCACACAGTTTTGGTGTTAATGAGGTACCAGGGAAGCCACATGTGCAGAAGGAATTAACCGATTTACCCGTTTCATTGTTAATAATTTTCCATGTGGTTTTTACTTTATTACTAGATTTTTTTATAGTATCGCTTAAAAATTTAGATTTAGCAAAAGCACAGATCTTTTTAAATAATATTAAATAATTTCTGACATACTCTGAGAAAAGAGTATCAAACTTATATTTTTTCTTGATTGTAATGAATTATTAAGAACCGGGTTCTTTTTAATAAAGAATAAAAAATAAAAAACTGTTGACGATGACGATTTTTGATACTATTAGGTATGTACCTAATAGTATCAAAAATCGTCAGGTACATACCTAATGGTACCAAAAATCGTCATCGTCAACAGATTTTTTTTTTTGTGATGGCGGCTTTCTTTCAAGTTAGTACACGTGTACTAACTTGAAAGAAAGCCCCCATCACTTTGGGGACCTAAATGTTAAAACATATGACGGCGCTTTGATGTCGAAATCAAAATGACAACGTCAAGAGTGGCTTTATGGTCACTGACAAAGCAACCCTAGCGGAGCGTCGTGTCAATCAGCCATCTTTTTAAACACACTAATGGACGGAATGGCTCCAGCGCACCATAATATATCTGCTACGAATCGCTTTCCATTGCCTCAATTAAAGTGATTTTCATAATAACTTGTAAAGATTTGAAGATAAATAAGGGACTATTGTTTTAATATTAGAAGGATAATTTTAGTGACATTGTAATTATTGAAGGAAAGCATAACAGTTGATTTTCGGAGGTATTCGGTTTTATTACGGTCCCGTGTGGTGCCGGAGTCCCGTGTGGTGCCGGGGTCCCGTGTGGTGCCGGGGTCCCGTATGGTGCCGGGCGTAAAAGAATAGCATCATCCCATTTCTTCCAGTAGGTGTCGTAGAAGGCGACTAAGGGACTTAATAGAGAATGGGCAGCAGCATTCTCTATGCATTTTACCACCATACTGCGATCGCCAACCCGCCTGCCAAGCGTGGCGATTATGGCAAACCCCCCCAACATGACAAGCACAAAAAGTAAATGGCCCCTAGTGCCCGGCGGCTCACCTACCCTTGGCTACGGTAGCGGTCAAGGCCACGGTGAGGCAAGGGGTGCGAACAATCCCCGGAAGAGATCCGGCTACCACAATCACCGAAAACTGGACCTGGCAACATATAACACGCGAACACTCCGGACCGACGAGAAGATCGTCAAACTCGAGGAAGGATTGAGCAGGGTACGGTGGGATATAGTAGGTCTATCTGAAGTCCAACGAGAGGGGGAGGACTCGATAATCCTCAAATCCGGTAACTTGCTCTATTTCCGGGAGGGCGACCAGCAGTCCCAAGGTGGTGTCGGGTTTATCGTCCATAAGTCCCTTGTGAGCAACGTGGTGAAGATCGAGAGTGTGTCGACCAGGGTGGCGTTCCTTATACTCAGAATATCCGCAAAGTATTCGCTGAAGGTCATACAGGTTTACGCCCCGACCTCGTCACACCCCGACGATGAGGTGGAGACTATTTATGAGGATATTACCAGAGCCATGCATGGTTCCAAAACTCACTTCACCGTTGTCATGGGGGACTTCAACGCGAAACTAGGCAAACGAAGCGATGATGAGCTGCGAGTGGGGCAATTTGGAGTTGGACGTAGGAACCACCGGGGTCACCTACTGGCTAGTTTTATGGAGAAGGAAGGCCTCTTTATGATGAACTCCTTCTTCAAAAAACGTGAGCACAGGAAGTGGACCTGGCAGAGTCCTGATGGTGCAACCAAAAATGAGATTGACTTCATTATGTCGACGAAGAAGCAAGTATTCAATGATGTCTCTGTGATCAACGCGGTGAAAACTGGTAGTGATCACCGTTTGGTAAGAGGCACATTGAATCTCAATATCAAGCTGGAAAGATCTCGACTAATGAAGTCTACGCTCCGTCCAGCACCGATCCAAGTCCAAAACTCCGAAAGCTTTCAACTCGAGCTCCAGAATCGTTTCGAGTGTCTAGGGAGCTCTTTGGACGATTTTAACGATGGGTTCGTGGAAACTGTCCATACGGTCGGGTCTAAGTTTTTCAAGACCCGTCGTATCGACAAAAATAAGAGGCTCTCTGATCCTACATTGCAGCTCATGAAGGAGAGGCGCGAGATGGTTCTGCAGTCTTCAGACGATGCACTCGAGTACCGGCAGCTTAATAGACAGATCTCTAAGTCCTTGAAAAGCGACCTCCGCCGCTTTAATACAGAACGTATTAAAGACGCAATAGAGCGGAATAAAGGCTCCAAGGTCTTTGCTAGGGATCTGTCTATTGGGCAGAGTCTGCTTACGAAACTGAAGACCGATGAAGGCAGGATCGTATCTACCAAGCCTGAGCTGTTGAGAGAGATTGAGAGCTTCTATGGACAGCTATACACGTCAACAAGAAACCCCGTTACAAATCTGGCTAACGACCCAAGAGCTAGATTGACCCGACACTATACTGAAGATATCCCGGACGTCACCTTGTACGAGATTAGGATGGCTCTGAAGCAGCTCAAAAACAACAAGGCGCCGGGTCATGACGGAATTACGGCTGAGCTTCTAAAGGCCGGTGGAAAACCCGTTCTTAAGGCCCTCCAGAAGCTGTTTGATTCCGTCATACTCGAGGGCAAAACGCCACAGGCATGGAACAGAGGTGTGGTGGTACTTTTCTTTAAGAAGGGCGATAATGCCCTTCTTAAGAATTATAGGCCCATCTCACTTCTGAGCCATATCTACAAGCTGTTCTCCAGAGTCATCACGAACCGTCTAGCGCGCAGGTTTGACGACTTCCAGCCTCCCGAACAGGCCGGGTTCCGTAAAGGCTTTAGCACAGTAGACCACATACATACGCTGCGGCAGGTTATACAGAAGACCGAAGAGTATAACCTGCCTCTATGTTTAGCGTTTGTGGACTATGAAAAAGCCTTCGATTCGATCGAGACATGGGCTGTACTGCAGTCCCCAACGGTGCCAGATCGACTATCGGTACATCGAGGTGTTGAAGTGTCTGTACGAAAACGCCACTATGTCAGTCCGACTCCAGGACCAGACCTCGAAACCTATCCTTCTGCAGCGAGGTGTTAAAATGAACATGGACAAGACAAAGGTCATGTTTAATGCCCGTGTAACACCCACTCTCATGACGGTCGGAGGCGCTGCACTCGAAGTTGTGGACGAGTACGTTTACCTAGGACAAACTGTCCAGTTAGGTAGGTCCAACTTCGAGAAAGAGGTCAATCGTCGAATCCGACTCGGTTGGGCAGCGTTCGGGAAGCTTCGCAATATCTTCTCGTCCCACATACCGCAGTGTCTCAAGACGAAAGTCTTCGACCAGTGTGTGTTGCCAGTGATGACATATGGAACCGAAACGTGGTCGCTCACAATGGGCCTCATAAGAAGGCTTAAAGTCACCCAAAGGGCAATGGAGAGGGTTATGCTTGGAGTTTCCCTGCGTGATCGAATCAGGAATGAGGAGATCCGCAGGAGAACCAAGGTAACCGACATAGCCCGAAGAATTGCCAAACTTAAGTGGCAGTGGGCAGGGCACATTGCACGCAGAACAGATGGCCGATGGGGTCGAAAAGTTCTGGAGTGGCGACCGCGCACCGGAAGACGTAAAGTTGGAAGGCCTCCCACAAGGTGGACCGATGACCTTGTGAGGGCCGCAGGAGTCCGCTGGATGCGGGAAGCACAGAACCGGTCGAAGTGGCGGAGCTTGGGGGAGGCCTATGTCCAGCAGTGGACGTCCTTCGGCTGAAATGAGGATGATGATGATGATTCGGTTTTATTTACCGGCTTATTTCTACGCCCTGCGAGATGTTTTCTGATGATGGCCCTCCTTCGCCTTCACATAATATATCGAAATCAGTTTATTAAAATAAAAGCGTCAATAAGTGATTTTGAGAGAGGTTGACGTAGAGGTCCGCGACAGTCCCCCTCCGCCCCCCCCCACTCTCCGCAGAAAAGGAAAGAGGGACCCTGTGAGGATAGGAACATAATCAATCTCAATGTAGTGTTGCCTGAACTGGAGTCGGAATCAATCAGTGATCGACATTTGTAGAAACGTCCTCGCAGCCATTGTGTGCGCCCGGGGAGCCACACAATGAGACGCAGCCGTGGAGCGGGCGCGGTGGGTATTATGGAAACGCTATTCATTGGAATATCTGGCGGAAATTATCATAATTAAAGTCATACAATGTGTTTACCTACATAAGGGCTGACGTTTCAATGGTCAGATAAATATCTGATGAATAAATCTGACAGTTTGATATATTTTCAAAGTTATTTTTAAAAGTTGTCAAAACGCATTATTTATTCCTGAGATAAAAGTTACCTGACTATTGAAAAATCTGCCCTAAAATAAATATATTAATACAGATATAGACAAAACTCGTTTACTTCGTTTTTTTTTTCTGGATGTTGTAGGTACGTCTTGTGTATCGTAAATGTCGAGTAACAATATTGTGTTGACTGTGCTAACCTGGTATGTGATCACTGATCATTGAGAAGAACGACTAGATATATCTAGATCTATATATATATCTATATCTAGATATAGAGATCTATTCTAGACATATTCTCCCGTTGCAAAGCTAAGTTCAATTAGAAGCGTCATCGCTGTAGCTGTGGAAGAGGAATTGAAACTTAACCAAATGGATGTCACGACAGCTTACCTAAATGGCGTGTTAGATAAGAAAATAGCAATGGAGATGCCAGATTACTTGGAAGAATATGTGGCAGAAATAATGGTGGAAGAAAGTAGTAACAATGATTTAAACTGTTCCATAAAGCTAAGAAAATGTTAGAGGACTTGAAAAACATAAAAGGAGAAAAAGTATGTCATCTCGAAAAAGCACTCTACGGCTTGAAGCAGTCAGGTCGACAATGGTACCTGAAGCTGAGTAGCGAACTAGAAAAAATGGGATTTGTCCCATCAGAAGCTGATCCTTGCGTGTATATATTAAAGAAAGGAGGAGCTAAAATGTTGATAGCAATCTACGTGGATGACCTGTTAATAGCTTACTCCTGTGAAACCAAATTAAAAGAAATAAAAAAGATGCTCAATGAAAAATTCGAAATGAAGGATCTAGGAGAGCCTGAACAACTTCTAGGAATGCAAATTAAAAGGCTAGGAGGAGACCAAATCAAATTATTTCAAGAACAATATATTGAAAAGGTGTTAAAGAAATTTAACATGGAAGACTGCAAGCCAACGGTTACACCTATGGAATTAAACCTAAAATTACAGAAAAATGAAAAGTGTGATGCAAGATTATCATATCAGCAATTGATTGGCACACTGATGTATTTAGCCGTGGCCACCAGGCCTGATATAATGTTCAGTGTGAGTTATTTGTCACAGTTCAACAGTTGTTTTGGAGAGGAACATTTTAAGAGCGCGAAACGTGTACTTCGTTACTTAAAAGGGTCAAAAAGCATGGGCCCTTGTTACAAGAAAACGGAAATGGATTTGTATGGACAAGCTGACGCAGATTTTGCATCTTGTGCGATAGATCGACGATCGTACAGTGGCTACTGTTTTAAACTCGCTGGTGCTCCCATTAGCTGGGAAAGTAGAAAACAAAAGTGTGTAGCCTTATTAACGGCCGAAGCAGAATACACGTGTGTGGCTGAAGCTGCTAAGAAAGCCATTCATCTAAGACGTTTGATAAATGACATATCAGAATGGAGTCAACCCATAGTAAAAATATACAATGATAATCAGGCTGCCATACAATTGACAATAAATCCTATGGTATGCTCTAAGACAAAACACATTGATACGAAACTACATTTCATACGACAGTTAAAGGAAGTTAAAATAGAATACCGTCCAAGTGCCCACATGGAGGCAGATATGTTAACAAAGAGTTTACCTGGACCAAGGCTTAATGGATTGAGATCCTCACTCGGTTTAACTTAGCGATTATGCTAGTGATGAGGAGGAGTGTTAGAGTTTGCATGCATCACAGAGCATAATCTCTTTGGATGTAACGTTGCTATGGAGTTTTTTCCAAAACAGAGCTGTCATTCCTTCTGTCGATCGCATCGTTATCAGTTATACTATTGTAAATGAATATATTAAATAATTACAATGTTCAGCGTGAGCGTTTAATCTGTAGTCTCATTATCACCGCATACTGTACCTAACTAGGTACCAACTATCAAAGTTATAGCTTGATAAAACCTTTCTTATGAACCAAAATAATAACAAACATTGTAAGATCATTACTTTTAACTGTAAGTCTGTTAAACGGTCGATGGATAGTGTTAGAAGGTTATGTAATATGTGCGATATTGTGTGCCTCCAAGAAACATGGCTTCTACCTCTTGATATTCCTGTTTTAAGTACCATATCAGATGAATTTGAATATACGGGTAAGTCAGCCGTTGATACTACTGCCGGATTACTGACTGGAAGGCCTTATGGGGGAATAGCCATTCTGTGGAGGAAGGGTGTTTTTGATACAGTCACTGTGTTGAAGTGTAACAGCAGTCGCTTGACGGCCGTCAAAGCTAGCATTGGCGGGCGCTCGATTATTGTAGCTTGTGTGTATATGCCGACTAATTCGCCCGATAACTTGCCTATGTTTGCGGAAGTGTTAGGTGAGGTCAGTGCAGTAGTTGCCAGCGGTGGGGTCGAGAGTTTGTTTATACTGGGTGATTTTAATGCACATCCGAACGTATTATTTTTTAGAGAACTTACTAGTTTTTGTGCAGATCAATCGTATATTTGTGCTGATATTGAAAAGCTGGGACTAAATTCCAATAGCTATACTTTTATAAGTGAGGCACATGGATGTAGGAAGTGGCTTGATCACTGTATAGTCTCTCTGTCGGCCTGGGCTGCAGTGAACAAGGTTACTATAAAAGAGGACGTTTATACGTCAGACCATCTACCACTTTGCATTGAGTGCGACTTAAATATAGTAAGACCTAAGCGGGTAACGATTCCGATTCCTTGCAATAAAGTTATTTGGGGGGAACGAAATAACTCGCAAATTGACAGATACCGTGAGCTATGTCACAATAAACTGCGTGAACATGATTTCCCTCCGGAGTTTCAAGAGTGTAGTCATAGTTTTTGTAATCTAAGCGAGCACAAAGCTATTTTAGATGAGTTATTTAATAAAATATCATATGCATTATGTAATGCTGCCGAGCAAACATATGAAAAGGTAGGGACTGCGGTTAGTGGTAGGAACCACAAGACATTGTACGGGTGGAATTACCATGTAAGAGATGCACACCGGGAGGCCAGGCTTAAATTCGAAATGTGGATTTTACACAATCGGCCAGTCTCTGGAGTTATTTTCGATCAAATTCGAGTGGCCCGTAACATCTTCAAAGCTCGGCTAAAATGGTTCCAAAAAAACCAGGAGCAAATAAAGATGGATATGATAGCAAAAGCAAGAGCAACAAATAATTTCGCTAAGTTCTGGAAGTCCACGAGTAAGCTTGATATTAAGCCTGGCCTATCTGTGAATGTTGGCGGGAGAGCTGACCCGGGGGAGATTGCAAATATGTTCAGGGAACATTTTACAGAGATTCACCCCGTATGACGATATCGTCTGCAAATCTCAAATGTGAGATGACTGTACCTACTCGCCAATGCGTTGGAGAACAATTTTGGGGAAATTACGTCCCCTTGTCAGATTCCTCAACCCCCTTTTTTTGTCAAAAGGAATTAACCTTTCCCATTCCTGAACGGTTCGTGTGTAAGCAAGACGGCTACACCAAGTGGCACAGTGTCGTCGCAACATGAACTAGAGAATAAATAAATATGGCGATTGTCAGTGATCGAAGCTCGTCGCGAGCGCATCCAGTTCATTCAAACTCGAAGAAAGGAGTGAAAATAGTGAAAATTGCATACGTATCATCGAGCCCAACCAGGGTCAACAGTGCTCCTTCTTCGTGAGAAGGATCGGTGAATTCATAGTGCAGATCATATATATCGTAAATATTTAAAATATATTTTTATTGGACCTATCGCACAGTTAAGGAGAACCTAGTCGCGGGCTCGAACTCCCTGGTGGGCCTGGCTAAAAATCACGCTGGCGCGCATCAAAAAAATCGAAAAGTCCTTTGGAAGATCGGGTTTTATGAAAAAGCCAATGCATAAATCAACGACCAATAAAGTTTATTGAACTTTTCAATAATTGTACTTTGTCGGTACCGACTTGGTTTTGGAGATTTTGCACTTATTTTATTACTTAAACACGCCAAAGTTAAGTAAAATTAGCAAGAAAAACGAATCTTTGCTGGCTCCTAACTTTTTAATGGGTTTTTTATTTTAGTCCAAAAAAATGAACATTACACTGAAAATTATGGCTTGGAACTCAAATGGGTTACAAAAACATCAGAATAAGTTACAAGTACGAGTAGTATTAGACATAGAAAAAAAATATGTTTGCCTGATATCAGAAACTCACTTCACAAATCTCACATTAAGTTTAAAGGGTATAAATTATACCATACACTTCACCCAGACAATTCTGCAAGAGGCGGTAGTGCCGTTATTATAAAAGAAAACCTTCAGTTCTATGAAAAGTTTAAACACGAAGAGAAAGAGATCCAAGCAGTAGCGATTTGTCTACAAACCAAAAAATATCCTGTTACAGTATCTGCCATCTACTGTCCACCAAGATTACGATAAAAAAGACCACTTTGTGAGCTTTCTAACTCGCCTTGGAAGTAGATTTATCTTAGGAGGTGACTTCAATGCTCAAAATACGTACTGGAACTTTTCGGCCCCATCGGCCATCTGTTCTGCGTGCAATGTGTTCTGCTCACTGCCACTTAAGTTTGGCAATTCTTTGGGCTATGTCGGTTACTTTGGTTCTCTTGCGGATCTCTTCATTCCTGATTCGATCACGCAGGGAAACTCCAAGCATAGCCCTCTCCATTGCCCTTTGGGTGACTTTAAGCCTTCTTATGAGGAGCATTGTGAGCGACCACGTTTCGGTTCCATATGTCATCACTGGCAACACACACTGGTTGAAGACTTTCGTCTTGTGACACTGCGGTATGTGGGACGAAAAGATATTGCGAAGCTTCCTGAACGCTGCCCAAATGAGTCGGATTCGACGATTGACCTCTTTCTCGAAGTTGGACCTACCTAACTGGACAGTTTGTCCTAGGTAAACGTACTCGTCCACAACTTCGAGTGCAGCGCCTCCGATCGTCATGAGAGTGGGTGTTACACGGGCATTAAACATGACCTTTGTCTTGTCCATGTTCATTTTAAGACCCGCTCTTCCGGAAGCTCTACTGAGGTCATCGAGTATTGTACTGAGGTTCTCCACAGTCTCAGCCATGACAACTATATTATAGAAAAACCGAAGGTGAGTGATGTACTCGCCATTGATGTTGATGCCAGCCCCTTTCCAGTCTAGAACCTTGAAGACATCCTCCAGTGCAGCAGTGAAGAGTTTCGGAGAGATAACATCTATGTCTAACACCTCGCTGCAGAAGGATAGGTTTCGAGGTCTGGTCCTGGAGTCGGACTGACATAGTGGCGTTTTCGTACAGACACTTCAACACCTCGATGTACCGATAGTCGATCTGGTACCGTGCGAGGGACTGCAGTACAGCCCATGTCTCGATCGAATCGAAAGCTTTTTCATAGTCCACAAACGCTAAACCTAGAGGCAGGTTATACTCTTCGGTCTTCTGTATAACCTAACCTGCCGCTGCGTACGTATGTGGTCTATAACTGTGCTTAAGCCTTTACGGAACCCGGCCTGTTCGGGAGGCTGGAAGTCGTCAAACCTGCGCGCTAGACGGTTCGTGATGACTCTGAAAAACAGCTTGTAGACATGGCTCAGAAGTGAGATGGGCGCCTATAATTCTTAAGAAGGGCATTGTCGCCCTTCTTAAAGAAAAGTACCACCACACCTGTGTTCCATGCCTGTGGCGTTTTGCCCTCAAGTATGACGGAATCAAACAGCTTTTGGAGGGCCTTAAGAACGGGTTTTCCATCGGCCTTTAGGAGCTCAGCCGTAATTCCGTCATCACCCGGCTCCTTGTTGTTTTTGAGCTGATTCAGAGCCATCCTAATCTCGTATAAGCTGACGTCCGGGATATCTTCAGTATAGTCTCGGGTCAATCTAGCTCTTGGGTCGTTAGCCAGATTCATAACGGGGTTTCTTGTTGACGTGTATAACTGTCCATAGAACCTTTCAATGTCTCTCAACAGCTCAGGCTTGGTGAATACGATTCTGCCTTCATCAGTCTTCAGTTTCGTAAGCAGACTCTGCCCAATAGACAGATCCCTAGCAAAGACCTTGGAGCCTATATTCCGCTCTATCGCGTCTTTAATACGTTCTGTATTAAAGTGGTGGAGGTCGCTTTTCAAGGACTTAGAGATCTGTCTATTAAGCTGCCGGTACTCGAGTGCATCGTCTGAAGACTGCAGAACCATCTCGCGCCTCTCCTTCATAAGCTGCAAAGTAGGATCAGAGGCCCTCTTATTTTTATTAATACGACAGGTCTTGAAAAACTTAGACCACACCGTAGGGACAGTTTCCACGAACTCATCGTTAAAATCGTCCACAGAGCTCCCTAGACACTCGAAACAATTCTGAAGCTCGAGTTGAAAGCTTTCGGAGTTTTTGACTTGTATCGGTGCTGGACGGAGCGTCGACTTCATTAGCCGAGATCTTTCCGGCTTGATATTGAGATTCAATGTGCCTCTTACCAAACGGTTATCACTACCAGTTTTCACCGCGTTGATCACAGAGACATCATTGCTTCTTCGTCGACATAATGAAGTCAATCTCATTTTTGGTTGCACCATCAGGACTCTGCCAGGTCCACTTCCTGTGCTCACGTTTTTTGAAGAAGGAGTTCATCATAAAGAGGCCTTCCTTCTCCATAAAACTAGCCAGTCGGTGACCCCGGTGGTTCCTACGTCCAACTCCAAATTGCCCCACTCGCAGCTCATCATCGCTTCGTTTGCCCAGTTTCGCGTTGAAGTCCCCCATGACAACGGTGAAGTGAGTTTTGGAACCATGCATGGCTCTGGTAATATCCTCATACATAGTCTCCACCTCATCGTCGGGGTGTGACGAGGTCGGGGCGGAAACCTGTATGACCTTCAGCGAATACCTTGCGGATATTCTGAGTATAAGGAACGCCACCCTGGTCGACACACTTTCGATCTTCACCACGTTGCTCACAAGGGACTTATGGACGATAAACCCGACACCACCTTGGGACTGCTGGTCGCCCTCCCGGAAATAGAGCAAGTTACCGGATTTGAGGATTATCGAGTCCTCCCCCTGTCGTCGGACTTCAGATAATCCTACTATATCCCATCGTAACCTGCTCAATCCTTCCTCGAGTTCAACGATCTTCTCATCGGTCGGGAGTGTGCGCCTGTTTTATGTTGCCAGTTCCAGCTTTCGGTGATTGTGGTAGCCGGATCTCTTCCGGGGATTGCTCGCACCCCTTGCCTCACCGTGGCCTTGATCGCTACCGTAACCAAGGTTAGGTGGGTCGCCGGGCACTAGGGGCCATTTACTTTTTGTGCTTGTCATGTTAGGGGGGTTTGCCATAATCGCCACGCTTGGCAGGCGGGTTGACGATCGCAGTATGGTGGTAAAATGCATAGAGAATGCTGCTGCCCATTCTCTAGTAAGTCTCTTAGTCGCCTTCTGCGACACCTACTGGAAGAAATGGGATGATGCTATTCTTTTACGCCCGGCACCACACGGGATGTTTATCATAACAAATAAATATTTATAACAGGAAAAAACAAGCGATGACCTATATGTTTTAAGGTTTAAAATGCATGGTGTGTATATTCTTAACATAATAAATAAATAAAACCACCTACCGTTTTTACAAAATGAATTATTTACAAGCATCCTAAAACAACCACAACAATTGACATTTGTTACCACGAACGCAAAACCAACAGATTACAAAGTATTTTATTCCCACATTCCAGGGTTGCCGTTTAATGAAACTTAGTTTGTTAAGCATGGAATCAGAAAGTACGGTTGCCACAGAGAACTAAACAGTCGATTTCGTGTAACAAGGCGAAATAATGCGTCACCTCCGAATCTGAGGCTAAAGTTAGCCGTTACAAGCTATCAATATCCGTATTGAATATGGAGCCAGTTCAAGATTAATGAACGATTCTAGAGGTAATTTGGAAACTCATTAGTCAGCGCTTGGGCAATGTGTTTGAGAGCACAGTGCGGCTCAAAGGCTCGGCATGATGAATGTGGGGTCAGCATGGCGCCGGCCGGCAGTCGGACAGCCGCCACCGGACCGGGCCGCATACATGTCAATGTCGGGCGCGGCTTCTTGCCCGCCTATCTTTCGGCGACTCCTTCCGAAGTACCGACCGCCCTCGTTCATTGTTATGAGATTTTATGTCACCTATAATGTACGTTCTAACGTAATATTAAACTGGTCGTCGTTCCTGTTTGAGATGTTATTAAAATCAAATTACTTTTACGTACATTTTAATGTGTTTTTTTAATATTTTAAAAGGTCATAAAACATTATTTCTTTTCCGGACATAAGGTACTTTCTTTTACCGTCATTATTAAATATTTGTACGGTCTACGTATGTAAATAAATAGGTAAATTATTGAATATTTTATTAAGAGCTCTTTTGCATACATTTGCTAACATAACTGACTATTAAGTGATTTATTAGCGAACGTCAAAAAAAAATACCTAGGAGTGCTGATTGACAAATATCTCAATCGGTATAGCCACATTGATAACCTGATAGCCCGAACGCGAAAACTCATATCTATTTTCAAAAAACTTCGCTGTTCAGCAGCCACATACACTAAAGTTGGTTTATTTTTCACTTTGCCAATCTCTTCTCTTATATTGTTTGCCAGAGCATGGAGGGGGGCTCGCAAATCACACTTATTAAAATTAGAAAGGGCCCAAAGGGCTGTTCTCAAAATTATGTTTTGCAAGCCCTTCAGATACTCAACAATGGAACTATATAGGGATAACAAAGTATTGTCAATGAGAGGACTATAATTATGTGTTACAGTTTGTACTAAGAAGACATCGACTGCCATTACAAATAAGTACCAAACGTCGTGCAGATATTGTTATCCCACCAGTAAGACATAAAACCGCCTTCACAAGAGGTCAATTTACCTACCTCAGTTATAGTTTATATGACCAAATTAATTACCTTCAATGTAAAAATACGGTGAAGATGTGGCCGATGGAACGGTCTTACGATGAAACAGAAAAATTGCTTCTCACCCAATCCTAAGCAACTTGAGACACATATATACGCCACATATCCTCACACACACACACAAACACACACACATTTCTCTTCTGTTATATTTTCCTAATGGTTTTGTAAATTAGTTAATAAATAATAAGTATAACCATAACTATAACTACATAAGAAGTCTATTGCTGTATCGTACTCAGTTTATGTTAGCAGAAGTTTGGAAATCACTGACTCCCAAATCACAGGCAATAAACCTAGTTTGGGAGCCAGGAGATAAATTATTAGTGTCACATCTCTGTACCAAATTATTGTACAATTGATTTTTCACCAAGTTATAAATAATAAAAAAAATCTATTCTATTTATTTACTTATTAAAACTTAATGCACAAGTAAAAAATACTGTACAAAAGCGGACTTAATGCCTGAGTCATTTTCTACCAGTCAACCTTGGGGTGATGCAGAGAGAAAACATGGTAGGTGCAACATAGGGGATAGGTTACTCGAAAAATAATATATTATATACTAATACATAGATATATCTAACGAAAATAAACTTTGTCTTGAGAAATAAGTAGAGGAGAAAACGAATCCAGCAATTCAGCGCTGGGATGATTCTGCCAACTTCTTACGAATATGCTTACGTGCCCTTTACTTTAAGCGAAAACCGACTGGTTGCCATCCGGATATTCAGAGGGAGCGCATTCCAAAGAAACACCGCCTGGACAAAGAACGAAGATTGGATGAAACAAAAAAAAAAGACGATTATTGGTGGAACGAAGGTTTTTACTTTGCGCAGAGCACAAGTATTGAACCTGGGAAGTTAGGTAACAATGCTTATCTAGCTCAACACAGGACAGTTCAATGCTATGTTCCACTGATAGTTTAACTATATCTGTACGAGTCTTAGATTTTATAAATTTTTTAATTAAGATTAGTGAACCTCCACGAAGCATGAATTTTCAGTTAAAACAACTGCCCACACTATAGTTCTTATTATTAATTAACATTTCATAATATTTCAACCAGTGTTTAGTTATACAAATAATATCAAACATTGTTTTTTCTAAAAACAATTCAATTTTCAATTGCTTGGAAGAAAATCCTTGAATATTTTGATGAAACAATTTCAAGGAATTCTGCTTAGCCCGTTTTTTACAATTAAGTAATTGAGTGCTAGAAGTTACCTTGTCAATGGTGAGATTAAAAACAGTATCCCAAGTCGATTTTAATTTCTCACCAAAATTGTTGTGTCAAAAAATATAAGTTTGTCACTATAGCAATTAGCTAATAAATGCATATGGTTATTCAGCATATTATGTATATTATGATTTTGCCTACTTGACAAGTACTCAAAGTTTATACACTTATACACTAAAAACAGTTATATTCATAATATTAATACTAGAAATAAGGACAAACTACGTCCCGTTTCACCGGCTTTATAAAGTTCATAACTCATTTGTTGGGCTTGGTATAACCTTTTATAACAAGCTTCCCTTTTCTTTGTTAGATTAATGCGTTTAAAGCTAAAGTAAAATCCAACCTTTGTTCTAACTAAGGCATACTATTCTACCAACGACTACTTAAACGATATGTCGGATCGTCAGGATAGTTTGAGCTACGATCAGCCATCAGGCGTGTTTATGTGGGTATCGTGCAAATAAATAACAATTACTCAGGCAAATAATCACTTTAAGCTTTAATAACTTTTTACAATTAATTACAATTAGGAAAATAGTTCAACAAAACGTAGGACAGTTCCGAAGCGTCTTCACTGATCGATCACCAGGTTAAGAATGCCCCAGTATACTATTGTAGTCTTTGGAATGCCCCAACTTGGCGCGTTCTCTCAACCTCGTAACCGAGCGGAAACGCCCGACTCTGTCAAAGCGCGCCAACTCTAGTCCTGCTAGTTGCCGCTAGGTGGCGTGCCTTGTTTTGTTGTAAACGTCAATTGCCGGATGCGACAGATAAGAATTGTTGGTCGCTGTGATTAACTCAAGACAACGTTTGTGTTCTTTCACCAGAATTAGCTTACCTACTGACAGGTCATATGAGTTACTTCATATCATTGCCATTCTATTTAAAGGATATCTGTAACGTTGTACTGTTTGCTGATGATACCTCTCTTATCTTTAAAGTAGACAGGAACAGACAAGATTTTGACGACGTAAACAGTGCACTCTCAATGGTTACGGATTGGTTTACCGTAAATAACCTAGTTCTCAATGCCAAGAAAACTAAATGTATCAAGTTCGCCTTACCGAATGTTAGGAATTTAGGACCCAACATCGTCTTAGATAATGAGGTGCTTGAAACTGTAGACTCGGCAGTTTTTCTAGGCTTAACAGTAGATGCCAAACTTCAGTGGGGATTACATATATCAAGCCTAGCGGGAAGGCTCAGTTCGGCCGCCTACGCCGTCAGGAAAGTAAGACAATACACTGACGTTGATACAGCTCGGTTAGTTTATTTTAGTTATTTTCATAGCGTTATGTCCTACGGCATTCTGCTGTGGGGCAAAGCCGCTGACATTCAAAATATTTTTGTTCTTCAAAAACGAGCTGTTAGAGCAATTTACCAACTAGGTTCTAGAGTTTCTCTGAGAGATTTTTTAAAAGATGTTGGGATTCTCACGGTGGCATCGCAATTCATCTTCGCCAACATCTTATACATTATTTCTATTATTTTCAATCTTTGATGGTATATTGGCGTGTGCTAGCTGACATATGGCAAATTTTATGTTTTTTTTTTTTTTTTGTGTTTCGTAATTTTTATTACCTATTATTGTATAGAAACAAGTTCTTCTAACTTAACAGACAGCTGTGCTGCTGGGGAGTTTGTTCCGCTACTTCTTCTTCCCAGCTAAAGCACTAGGAAGTGGTGAAGGGCGGGCGTTTTTGGGGGGACTGTCTTATGTAATTTTATTTTGACGTTCAAAAAGAGCTGACTCTCAGCCTAGTTTGAATAAATGACTTTTGATTTTGATTTTTTTGATTTTGATTGTTTATTTTATTTAACTGTTTAAACCATTTTTTTTTTATTTATGATTTTTTTCATTCATTGTTGAGTGTTAATTACGAGTACTTACCTATTATTGTATAGAATCAAGTTATTCCATTTAACAAACAGCTGTGCTACTGGGGAGTTTGTTCCGCCACTTCTTCTTCCTACCTAAAGCACTAGGAAGTGGTGAAGGGTGGGCGATTTTGGGGACTGTCTTATGTAATTTTGACGTTCAAAAAGTGCTGACTCTCAGCCTAGTTTGAATAAATGACTTTTGATTCTGACTTTTAAATCATCTGGATCATATTCCTCGTATAATTTACTATTACTATTGGCTAACTGTTCCCATAATTTCTCTAAACTTTCTAATCTAACTTTAACATAAATGGACGAGTTATTCTTTCTTTTGGTGACTTTCTAAAGTTCGTGTAAGCTTTATCAATTCTGGTACAAATATCGTCTAATTTATTCATTTTCTTTCTTTCTTTTTTCTAAATAAACTTGCAAATTATTGCACAAAATGTTAATAGCTGCTAGTTTTTGAACGAGATTTGAGGAAAATTATAATTTGATATATGTCAAAAAACAAGAACACAACATTTTTACAAATTCGAGCATACTTTTCCCGTCTCAACCAAAATTTCTAAGTTCCGATCTTTTTTTTTTGGCTGGGAAATCATCAAATAACTTCGCCCGCTCTGGGTGGAGCAGGATGGCGTATCAGACTTTTACTGACTAAAACTCACCCGTGTTCCCTCAGTTGCCTGTGTGCCAGAACCCGCGGTATCTCTTTCGAACAACCCGCATCCCTGGCAGGCATCGGCCCTTGCGGACCCCACCAGTTAGTGCTGACATCTCTTTGAGGCGCGCGTGGAACACAACGCGCCGTTAACCCGGGCTTGGTCCTTACCGGACAGCGAGCTACTCATTACTTGCCGTCCGCAAGCCCGCGCCTACGGTGGCCGGGAATCAGCCTGGGATTCCCGACGCCCAGGGCGTCTCCTGCGGCGACTACGGCCGTGAGGGTGCATATACTGCCTCTCCCTCACGTGCGCCGCCTCCCTCTTCGCGAGCATTACTGCTTCGCAGAAGGAGGTGACGGCTAACCATGCGACGGCTAACCTCGCTCCGTACCATGGCCTGGACCAGGGGGCCTACTCTCTAAGTACGAAATCCGTAACCTCGGTCGAAGTTACGGGCGTTTCCTACTCCGTATCACTTACGGACATTTGATTAGTTTGAGGCCGAAACTAAGAATGAATTACTACACGATTTGACAGCTGTCCCTATTCCCTACATAGTTTTACCCGTTCAAAAAAGTTAATTAATCAGCTATGGGAGTCACTTTGAAGATTCGAACTATTTTCGGACGGGCCCGTATTTTCGTTGACGGAATTAGACAGTAGCCCCTCAGGCCCGGACGTGAGAGATCGCCATCACCGATCGCCTTCACGAGGACACGGCGATGCTCCACCTAAGCCGGGCAGACCTCCACCGTATGCTCCGCCGTGTCCTCAGGGCGATCTTCGCAATGGTAACACTCGGGCGTTTTTCTCCTGCCTTATGCGAAACAGAAACCTCCCGAAACATTCGTGTCCGGTGAGGAACTGCGTCAGGCGGAAAGTGAGGACGCCGTGCTGCCTCTCAAGCCACTCCTCAAATACTTACCGCCGCTATTGTCTGGTTTCTCTTTGAAAACCAGACATTACATTAGCATCTCTTAAGATGTTCGATAACTTTTTATGAATAAGGCCGTAAGTATTTATGCATTTCATAGCCTGAAACAGGTTCAACCTAATTCAGGCAATAAGCAACTGTGTTCTATTTTAATTGTTAAGATACTTTGTAAATGTTCTCCTTTTTATTATTACTATAATATTATTAGTATTATTACTGTACAAAAATATTTTTAACTTTACCCCATTTATTATAGCTTTAGAAAAAAGAGGCACGTAGAAGCAGGAGTGCAAAACATTTTATTTCAAAGTTAAGTTCTAACTTTTTTCGGTTTAAGACAGTACTAAATACTGAGATAAACGAAGTAAAAGTAATTTTTATTTTAAATAATGTTCTATTTATAATAACATCTTCATCACACATTACAAACCTACAACAAAACGAATGAATGAAACAAACAATCACATGATTATTTAAATCTAATTAAGATTATCAGGTTATAAGATTTTACAATACTTTATTTTAAATAACAACTTACGACCAATACGTTGGTAGAACTTCGTCGTCATCAGCTAATTTAGTTACTCGGTGTTGTTCACGCCTGCTTCTTTTAGGTTGTTAGCAATGACACTCAATTTTTTTTGGCATTAATCGTAGCTACAACACGTTTAATGTAATTTTGTTACGAAGTGTACATTATAAAGAACCTTTTTTCAACTTCTGTCTAATGCTATTGTAAATGGAGTTATAGGTGACCGGAACCACGTTGTCTCGTTTCATATAACTTTTCCTAGATCACGGGTCGAATTGTAAATCTAAATCATCCAGGGACCCATTCAAACAGTCACAAATAAGTCTTTAAAATCGGTCCAGCCATTTAGAAGGAGTTCAGTGAAGTACAGACGTAAGAATTATATATTATGTTTAATGATGTAAAAGGTTGTGAGTTTGGGTGTTGCTCCAACGCGAATAAACGGCTAAACATATTTTGAACACGCAGAGACAATGTCCGGGATGAGTGCAAAAGTACTTTTGTCCATAAATTAGCTTTCATAGTATGTGAGTGCGCAGCAACAGCTAGTGCGCAATAAAATATAGAATATTGTGTAGAGTCGGCACCGGAGCTACACTACACGTTCATCGAGCAGGCGCTGCGCGCGGGCGGCGCCGTGTCGCTGCGCTGCGCCGCGTCCGCCGCGCCGCCACCGCGCCTCGCCTGGCTGCTCGACGACCAACCGCTCGACCACTACCGCGCGCAGCACAGGTGCGTGCGCTGTGTACTGCACACAGCACGCCCAGCTGCGTCTAGCCTACATAATTATCGTTCCGCAGATACTTTATCAACGACGAGACGTCGCTGAACGGCGACGTGGTGTCGACGCTGAATATCAGCGCGGTGTCGGCGGAGGACGGCGGGCGCTACACATGTCGCGCGCACAACGCACTCGGACACGCGCAGCACTCCGCCCGGCTCAACATATACGGTACCTACGCAACTGTTCATTACTTCGCTTTCTTTTATGATAGCTAATTAAAAATACCTATTTCCAACATAACAGTATGGATGGGGCGCTCACCCACCGGTCGGTTTGTCAATAAACGTTGCGTGTTGTCGCAGGGCCGCCGTCGATCCGCGCGCTGGGCCCAGTGCGCGTGGTGGCCGGCGCCAACGCCACCATCTACTGCCCCTACGCCGGATATCCGATCAGGTCCATAGAGGTGCATTTTGTTAGGATGATTCCTCTAATACACTAGCGATAGGCTCTGGACACATTATACAATTTAAAGCAGTCCCTAACTTAATTTATGAAACGAGGAAGTCTTTTTAATACCTACCTTGACATGTTACAAGACAATAAAGGCTTAACTGCATGGTTACTGACCAGAATCTGAGCAGGTGTTTTTAATGAAACTAATGGGGTCTGACTTCCAAGAAAGCTTAAAGATAAGTGTGGTTTTGTAATGCGAACCCGCTTCGATACTTCAAATATCAATAAACTACAGCGTCGTCAACTCGTTCTTGGTACATGACGTCCCGGCGACAAAGGTTGCGATGGACAAACGCACTAAGGCTTCACAGCAAATGCATGTGTGATGTCTGAGTTAAAAGGATGTTTGGGAATGTGTATCAGCTCGATCTCGTGGTGGCGGCGCGGCGCGGGCGTGGCGCTGGGTGGCACCGGGCGGGTGAGCGCCCGCGGCGCGGCGTTGCGCTTGGCGCCCGCGCTGGCGCCGGACGCGGGACTGTATGCCTGCGCCGTGGCCGCGCCCGCCGGGCCAGCTGCGCGACGTGACATCGACATACAAGTTCGCAGTCAGTACTCCTTACGATAACCTAACTCAACCATCATCAGCCAGAATACCATTTCAATAAAGATTCGTACGTTTTGTTTGTAGATCCACCAAAAATTTCGCCGTTTATATTTTCTTCGGAGCTAACCGAAGGCAGCTCAGTGCAGGTGCTGTGCGGCGTATCCTCCGGTGACAAGCCCATGTACTTTTCGTGGCTGAAGGACGGCGCACCTCTACCACCTAACTTGCAGGTCGAAATTATTGCCATGTAATAACTGTGAATTATTTGTACGGCTTAGGTGACCACAGAGTCTGCGCATGATAAAAGCTTTGCATAAATATGTATGTTTGCCTACCAGGTATATGCAGTAATAGAATCTGAGTGCATCGAGAGTGCACGAGAAACGTAAACGAGGTGATAAAATGTGTGACTGTGTAGGTAGAAGAGAAGAACTTGAACGAGTTCTCCTTGCTGATGTTCTCGGACCTGACGGCGCGGCACAGCGGCGCCTACACGTGCCGCGTGTCCAACCACGCCGCCGCTGTCAACTACACCGCCACGCTCAGCGTCAAGGGTGAGTGCGCTCGTCCGCGACGCGTCTCGGGCGCAGGCGTCATTTTGTGCAGCCTGTTCTTATGATAATGTCCGCCACAGTTGCGCCGACGTGGGCCACGGAGCCTCTGGACGCGGCCGTGCTACTCGGGGCTCCTCTACTGCTGGAGTGCGCTGCGAAGGGCTACCCGGCACCTTCCATCACGTGGTACAGGCGTATCGGTCAGTCACTCGTTTGTTTAAAGTGCTGTCTGAGTCTGAGCTCCTCTTGTGCTAAGAATTCATAGCGGGACTTCTCATGTTGAACAGGCGAGGGAGGTTCTCTGGGCAGCGAGAGCGACCAGTGGGAGCAGGTGGGCGCGACACAGTGGGGCGGCGCGGACGGCGTGCGCGCGCAAAACGGGTCGCTGGCGGCGGGCGCGGCGGCGCGCTCGCACCAGGGCGTGTACCGCTGTGTCGCAGACAACCAAGTGGGGCCGCCGCTGCTCAAGCACGTCAACGTCACTGTGCACGGTAACTGATCGTAATCTCTCTTTGTTTGTATGTATATAACATACAAACAAAGAGAAATGATTATTTGCAGGACTATAACACCTACACAACTAATTTTGCTGTACCTTCATATAAATGAGTATTTTGGATCATGTGTAGAGCCAGCGCACTTCGAGGGCTCGGGCGGTAACGTGTCGTGCGTGCGCGGGCAGGGTGCGGCGCTGGCGTGCGTGGCGCTGGGCGACGCGCCACTGCTGGTTCACTGGACGCACCGCGGTGCGCGCCTCGACCTCGCCTCCTACAGGTCATACGACACTCATGCATTACATGCTTGGTATATAGCAGAATCAACCTATGACGTTCCCACTGCTGGAACACAGACCGCACCACTACTCTCGATATAGCTTTCTGCTACATAAAGACTATAAGGTTAAACCAAATTAATCAAAGAAAATTAGATACCTTATAATAAAGTATATTTAAGAAATAGGAAAGAGTTTTTTTTTTTATAGTAGCTCATTGCTACATTGATGAGTATGTGTTAGATGGGCGGTAACGGAAGCGCGCGCGGCCGGCGGGCTGCGCTCCATGCTACAGCTGCGCGCTGCCGAGCGAGCTGACGCCGGCGAATACCGCTGCCACGCACACAACGCGTACGGTCGCAGCGAGCAGCTCATATACCTGCACGTGGAGGGTTAGTGCACTGCTGTGTCATGCTATGAACTCTCGCAACATATTGAGAGAAGCTTTTCACATTTGTATCCGTAAACGAACACCGTAGAAAGAAATAACGCTTGAGTACGATGACAGAGCCGCCTCCGGCGCCACGCCGGCTGCGCCTGGGCGGCGTGGGCACGCGCTGGGTGCGCCTGCTGTGGGCCGCGCCCCCGCCCGCGCGCCACACGTATTGCGCGCTGTACACGGCGCTGCACGCTCTGCCCGCCGCCGAAGCGCGCAATAATGCCGTTAACCTCACCCTGCACAACCACGACGACAGGTGAACACTACTTACAAACACTTGCTATATACTGCTCGCTGTACATGGCACTGCACGCGTTGCCCGCTGCCGAGGTGCGCAGCAACGCCGCACTGTGGAACGACGCCATACAATAGGTCTGTACGGTGCAACCGCACATTCTGCAATTTAGCAGTTTGCGCCACACATTCATTTTAACTCGTAATAATTAGCTCAGTTCGCGTTGGGCTATTAAGTCAGCTAGGCGTTCTCGTTACAGCCAACAATGGCCGCGTCACTCACTTCACTGCCACACCATCAGTTCATAAAGCTCATTTTACTTTAAGTACCTTTGGGACAATACAGTAGTGTGACAGTACTTTACCTTCTTTCATTCCATCCATCCCTCATCTAAAATTAATGTATGGTCTACCAAGGGATGATATATTCTTTTTGGTCTTTCGAAAGTGAACATTGAATGCTATATTGTCCATTTCTCGCGCGTGGACAGTGTAGCGAGAAGCTATCCAGTGACTCGTAAGTGTGTGTTGTATTAAGTGTCTATAACACTGTGGGACTAACAAGTATCACAGGGTCAACAAGGATCCGTAAACAATCAGGACATCAGTGCAGGAATTTTGACTTTGGGACTACCAGGTGTCTCAGGGAGCATTTTATCATCAAGAGCTGAGGCTAGCAGGTGCCTGAGGGGATCACCAAGGATCCATAAGCAGTCATCAAGAACATTCAAGTAAGATCTTTCCATTTATTTTTTACTTCAAATAAGTCCTCGACATGGCCATAGATAAAAATCAGGACGAACTTTACACAGCCATCCTAAAATTGGCTAGAAATATCAAAAAGGACTCAACATATCGTAAGACTGCTGACTATTTCAAGCGACTCAAACTTGAATTAGTGTTGGTCCGATTACCAGTACAATCACGACCGTCTGCTTACGGAAGAAAGCATGTATCATCCGTATTTTAGTGGCCGTGTATACGAACGCACAAAAGAGCTATACACCTCGACCAAGGCACTCATAAATCAACAATATCAAGTTTTGTTGATAAAGATGAAAGAAGCTCGACAGGGAGGTTCTACACAGGAGGAACAAAGTCCTGCACGGTCTAAGCAAGAAGATCCGGTGGAACGTCAATCGCCCTCCGTCGAGTTATGCTCCAGAGGTTCATCTAGCAAGCTTGATAAACAGTTGAAAAAACAAGTAAGCAACTTCAGGGCGCCGCAGCGCACTGTGGCAGGGATACGTTTGCATTTTATGTCTGAAAAGTGGGAGTTAAAAGATCAGTTTATATATATTAGTCTATGGCCTTACGTACTCTACAGTCTCGATGGTCTATCATAGATTCCTTACATTGGGAATTAGACAATGAATTTGAGGGTAGGAATCAAGAATATGAGGTGTCTTATACGAAGCAAGAAACTATTTACAATTAATAAAAAAATGGGATAAATAGAAAACTAGGGTCCGTAGTTCACAAGGAGAATTGGTTACCAAAAATTGACATCCCGTTCTTTAATGGCAATTATCAAAATTGGGTGCCTTTTATGAGCTTGTTTGTGGAAGCTATCCACAGTATCGTCTTCTTATCAAACGCCCACAAGATGCAGTTTC
This sequence comes from Antitype chi, assembly GCA_947359405.1. Classification (NCBI taxonomy): domain Eukaryota; kingdom Metazoa; phylum Arthropoda; class Insecta; order Lepidoptera; family Noctuidae; genus Antitype; species Antitype chi. The sequence continues at coordinate 24,636,599 of OX375808.1, forward strand.
TTAAAAGCAATGTGCGGGGAGAAACTGAACGTTTGATACAGCATTTACAAATCAGTTCCAACAACTACACTGTTTGCTGGGAGATATCCCCTTAAATAATATAGCTTTAGTGAAGGACCTAGGTGTTCAATTTGATAGCAAACTGTCCTTGAACCAGCATATCGAAGCCATAGTCAACAGTGCTTTTAAAATGCATGAATTTGTAATGACATCTTCAACGGAATTTAAGCGTAACTCAACCTATCTTTATCTGTATAAGACGCTCATACGGTCTCAATTAGAATATGCAGTCCCTATTTGGAACCCCTTTTACCAAAAATACGTAGTAGGAATAGAAATGGTCCAGCGCAAGTACCTCCGTGCTATGTACTACAGATGTTATGGGACTAAGACTTATCTGGCATACGCCCAACTTCTTGATAAGTACAAGCTTATTAGCTTGGAAAACCGGCGCAAATACCTGGAGGCCAACGTGCTTCATGATATTGTTCACAATCACTTTGATTCCATTGATCTGACGAGTAAGCTGTGTTATTCTATCCCCCGAACAGTTCGTGTGCGTCAGGTTCATGCGCGTACTCTGTCCGCGCTAAATTCTTGTCGTACAAACTCTGGCCTATATTGCCCTATTAATAGAATGTTGGAATCTTATAATTCTAATTTCAATGATATAGATATATTTACATGCTCGAAAAATAAATTTAAATCTAAGATTATGAATGTTTTATCCTAATTGTAACCTTATTGTTATTATTTATTTATTGCATAATTCTAACTAAATAAAATTGTTTTTGATCATATTGATTTTGTAGCTATAGCTAGCTTCATAGTTACTTTTTTATTTATTTCAAGATAATTGTGAACTTTGGTACTGCTCGTCTAAAGTCGTCTAGTGGCAACCAAGGATCTTTAAAATAAATATGTCTTATCTGCGGATAATGCAGTAGACTGCAACATTATTACTGATTGAGAATAGGTACTGGAATAGGAAGAGAAAACCTCTGCTTGTTGCTTCACACAGTAAGGTGGGAGCTGAGGAGATTTCGTCTTCATATCCAGTTTTAATGTTTACTTTAGAGATATTATTAGATGTAATTTAGTTACTGTTACTGCTCCAAAATTGCATTATGACATTTATTCCCTAAAGTATAATACCCTCAAGGAAATACGGGAAAGATACACTGGCTGGCATGTCATATATACCGATGGGTCTAAAACATCAGGTGGTGTGGGTGCAGCATATTGTGATCTGGCAAATAAGTGTCACAGAACTTATAAAATGAATAATCATATTATATCCATTATGACGGCTGAACTATTTGCTATTTCTGAGGCCTTGAAATATGTGTCAGACCTAAATGCAAATAAAGTTTTGATATGTACCGATAGTAAGAGCGCTTTACAGCATATTTCTAAATGTGTCCATAATGGTTCAAAGGGTTTAGCTATAACATACACCATTTTGAGACAAATTCAAGGTTTTAACCAAACAGGTAAAAATTTAGTTATCCAGTGGGTGCCGTCCCATGTTGGACTTTCGGGTAATGAGGAGGCTGACAGACTCGCCAAAGAAGCAGTTTTTCTAGGTGTTCAATCGCGGGGGATATTATCAAGTTATTCGGAAATATTAAGTAAATTTAGAAAAATAAACAATTTATCTTGGAAGGAATATTTTAACGAGAGATCTAAAGTGAAAGGTATCTGGTATAAAAGTATACAGAGTGAGCCTCCTCATTTACCCTGGATCTCCGGATCAAAACTAAGTCGATGTCAAATTGTTGCTGCGCATCGTTTGAGGTCAGGACATATTCCACTAAACAACTTTGCTTTTCTCATGCAAAAATCGGACTCTCCTAACTGTGAGGTGTGTGGTAAAGTAGAAGATGCACAGCATGTGTTGGTGGAATGTGTGTGGCATACTAACAAAAGAAACGCAGTGCTGAATTCTTTGAAATTGTCGGTAATGGATGTTGTTATGTTTCATGAAACATTCCAACATCCATTACCAACAATTTGGAAAGACAAGTTGGATTGGCTAAGATGCCATGGCATCTTAGCCAATCCAACTTCTGAAGCAGCAAAAATATTATATACTTTTATTATATAATATATAAGATTAGGTTATTTTTTGTGTGATTTAGGTTAGTTTATTTAGTTTAAGAGTAAGTGATTATTTGTAAAAGCACGATGGAAAGGACATGTCACATTTGTGTACATAAATCCCTTAAATAAATAAAGAAAAAAAAACATTATTACAAAAATTTTGTTAATGTATTACATAAATGTTGTAGTTGTTTATTATATCTTATTAAAAAAATAAAAAAATAACAGTTACAATAACTTAGGGTTGATTTTTACATCTTACATAGATCTCTTGATAAATCTTCCAGTAGTGCAACAAGCTAAAGTCTCTCAGAATTAATGAATGAATGAATTGCACCGATCCCAGCTTGGCTTAACCAGACTCGATTAATCGAATGAACCCCAAGATTTGCACTAGCACCTGGAGCATCATGCTTCGTGGTGCTACAGAGGCCATTGCATATCAATAAGTAGACCGGGGGGCGCTGTAATGGTCAGGTAGACGTGCCCATAGGATAGGATAGGATTGCGAGCCTACCGGATATGCATCCTTGATACAAATTCAATTCAGATACAAATTATTGTTAATATAAATAATTATAAATTACTATGACTATGACTAAACATTGGACTAGTGGAGAGACGGATGGTATTTATTTATGCATCTTTATACGGCGTCACTGGCATATTGATTCAGGTCGGGCTTCTTAGGTACGTTCAACTGTTTTCTTAGCTCTTTTCTATGCCGTTGCTTCGTTATGTTCTATGTTGCTGTTTTCATAGTCGTCTTCTGAGTTCTCGCTGCTATCAGTTTCTGCTTTTTTGTAGATATCGCTAGCTGCTTTTTTGATCTCATTTCTGTCTTCAAGTTTTGGAAGGACATGGCTGGCATGTCCTTCCAAAACTTGATTCCCATGTCGAAGTATTTCATGTCCTGTCTTAGATTGTCCTTCCATGTGTAGATATTAGATTACGTTTGTGATAAACTCGACAGATTTGTCTACGAAATAAAAAGAATCAGAGTCAGGGTATCAACAGAAGCTGCTCTTTGTGCTTATCACGGATACGTTTCGTCCGTACTCAATTATGGTCTCTTGTTGTGGGATAATTCGGTGGAGATTATTAAAAGTGTTTAGAGTACAAAAAAAATGTGTGCGGGCAATCTGTGGGGCCTGGTATATAGATAGCAGTAAACCTTTGTTTAAAAATACAATATTCTGCCATTGCCGTGTATGTATATGCGAGAATTATGCCTATTTGTACAACAACATCCAGAATATTTTGTTAGTTTGAACCAACTGTATTTAATTACTAACAGTGAAATTGAACTTTCCAATGCACCGATGAAATATTTAAACGAACGAAAATGGTTAGGAATGACCCATTTAATTGTATTTTTTTGCAATGTCGAACACTTGAGTCACTTTGTCTTTGTTTTTAAAGTCTACTAAATAAGACACTTTCTTGCACTTTTTTATGTTTTGTTTATTGGAGATTGTTTTTGAATTAAGATGTTGGATGGATGTTTATAGATTTGGTCTCAGACCTCACATCATCAGCATTCATAGCTGCGTTGCGAAGAATGGCTGGAAGAAAGGACTCACCGAAACACTTGTGCAGCGACAACGGTACAAACTTTGTCGGCGCTAACAAAATTTTACAAGAAGAAATGGAGCAGATACAAGAAACATTTAATCAAGATTTCATCAAAGAAATTACTAGCACGGAGATCAGAATTAGCAGCAGGAGGGCTGTGGGAGGCTGCGGTAAAAAGCTTAAAATATCATTTAAGAACAGTAGTTGAAGAGTAAAAGCTCACCGTTGAAGAGTTCACCACAGTTTTGGCCCAACTAGAAGCAGTACTTATCTCGAGGCCACTGTGTCCTCTGAATGAAGATCCCAACGACTTGGATTTCCTCTCTCCGTCAAGCTTTATCAATCTAAATCAAGACATGACTGTATTACAAACAGAAACAGATATGTGGACGAGATGGCATTTAACTCAAAAAATTCTAGAAGATATTTGGAAACGTTGTCATACAGAATATCTTACTCAGCTGTCAGCAAGAAGGAAGTGGAGACATTTTCAACTAGGCATTCAACTAAATGACGTTGTTACAATTAACGATACAAACTTACCTCCTGGGAAGTGGGTAGTTGGCCGCGTCATCCAGCTGCATCCTGGTGCCGAGGGCCACACCAGGGTGTTCACATTGAAAACAAAGAATGGGCTTATCAAGAGGCCTATTCTTAAGCTGTCTATTCTCCCTGTGAATGATAAAATCGACAAACAAGAGTCGGGTTCCAAGGAAGTGAAAGATAGCAAGCCATAGCAAAACAAAAACTAAACTACAGCTTCTTGTCGCTGGTAATGGTACTTTTGTTTTTCATGAGCATTTTGACCACAGCTCACTGTGCATACAATGTTACATAATTAAAAGACAATCAAGGTCTTTATTTTGACAAAATTGCAAACATGCAATTAATCAGAGATGAATGGAAGATAGTCACATACGAGTACTATGACATTAATTCATTTTGGCAAGGTACAGAAGCATGCAGTAAATACCTTAGCTACTTGGATCAGTTATGAACAAGTTTAAAGTATCGTCACATTGTGCCTTATCAACGGGATAGGCTATCTAACAAATGGCTTGTTCGGAGTACTTGATCAAAGATTTGCAGAGCAATATAATCAAGATATTCAATCAATACATGACTTTCGCTTTTGAAACAACAAACAACGGTCATTGAAGCTGAATACGTTTTGAAAATGGGCAAGCAATTAATAAGCAACACAAGATGCTTAATTATCTCTCAATCAAGTTAGATAAGATAGAGAACGCTTTATTGAACGAATCAGAGATAAATCGAGTCATGAACGATTTCAGCAATTGCTACGAGTGATGTTTTAAGACAACTAAAAATAATCCAAACAAGTTTATTAGATACCATAGCAGATGTTTATCTCGGGAGACTCAATTTTCAATTATTGTCACCAGAACAACTAAAGGACACTCTGAATACAATATCGAGTAATCTTCAAAAAGATTTTACGTTACCGATCCCATAACTTACGAACTAACTTTAGAAACATTTATCATTTATTGACAGTCAAAGCAAGAATTACTGAATAATTTATAATCTTCGAATTGAGATTGCCTCTGGTGTCTAGAGATACATTTTCAATCATGAAAACTATTCCAATACCTCAACTTGTAAGTAACTCAAGCATGGCTACTTTAACTCCGATTGCTGAACATGTTGCAATAAATTTGAAGAAGGACTCGTATTTACCGATGTGACCTACGACGTCCAGATATGTCTACGTGAGATTGTCGATAATTATCTATGTTATAAATAGAGAAGCCGGTTTATCATCTCAAGAATGATGAAAAATGTTGTGAAGTAGAACTTGATTCCAGCATAATTATGCAAAATCAGCATTACTTCTTGTTCGAATCAATGGACAGCACTTGCTTTATTCAGTGTCAAATAAGAGTTCTATGCGACGATAATGTGTCGTCGGGGCAGTTTGTAAAAGCAGGCATATTGGGAGTCGAACGCAACTGTTTAATAATTAATACTGAAAGTTTTACGGTTTACTTATGTAATTAAGGTTTATGCACTTTAAACATAAAGCTGCCTGAGATCAATTGGAATCATCTTGTTAATCATCTAGCATAAGGTCCAAATGGCATCACCTTATTACTCATCTTTTCATGTTCATCTCAAATTCATCTTCCCGCTCGGGAGCATGTACGGTGCAACCACACATTCTGCAATACAGCACTTTGCGCCACACATTCATTCTAACTCATTATAATTAGCTCATTTTGCGCGGGCCACTTCATTGCCACACCATCAGTTAAGCTCATTTTACTTTAAGTACCTTTGGGACAATACAATTGTGTTTCAGTACTTTACCTAGTTTCATTCCATTCATCCCTCATCTAAAAGTAATGTATGGTCTACCAAGTGATCATACAAAAAGTATACATACACCTTATCATATAAAAGTGTTGCTCCATTTTTTTTGCATACCTGGATTTAATTCAGGCATTGAAACGCTCATCAGATCCTTTGCTATCGAGACGTTTACGACACAGTAGACGACCTACAGCACTATGATTAGATGCTAATAACCTTATATTCGATATAGAAAATGTTCCTATAACGTTTGTGAGCGATGTCCGACCTGTTGTATGGCGTCGATCCACAGTGCACCGCTTACCTCACACTGCACAGCCACGACGACAGGTGAACACTTACATGCACTCGCCCTCTTACTGCACGCTGTACCTATAGGTACTCACCGGACGCTGCACGAGCTGCCCGCCGCTGAGACGCCAAGACGCTACGGCAACAAGTGCATCAAAAATCGAAATCAAAACTCATTTATTGGAACTAGGCTGAGAATCAGAACTTTTCGAACGTCAAAATTACACAAGACAGTCCCCCATAATGTCCAACCTTCACCACTTCCTAGTACTTTCGCTGGGAAGAGGTGCCGCAAAAACACTCTTCAGCAGCACAGCTGTCTATTCAGTTAGAAAAACTTGATCACACGCCAATATACCAACAAAAAAAAACCCATGTAAAAAGTTAAAAGTAAAACGTAAACAGGACTTTATGCCCTAATAAAAGCTTCCAGCTTCTACTTACATACACACGCTTACATTTTACAGCTCATAAACCAGCGTGCGCCGCTGTTCCCGTACCACCACGCATCATTCATGATTGACCCAGTTTCTGTGGTACCCCCACTACATCCTGCAGGTGTTTGTTCACACAGAGTGGATGCAGACGGACTGGTCTCGCTGTCCGCGCGGCTGGAGGGGCTGCGCCCGGCCGCTGCCTACTCGTTGCGCCTCACGGCCACCAACCACGTTGGTCTGTCGCCCCACTCTGAACCCTTGATGTTTACCACACTCGAAGAAGGTAGCTCATCACATTATTTTTATTTAAGCAGTATCTACTTATGTGAGTATTTAACTATAACACAGCAAACAATGGATATAAAAATACAGGAAAATAAAGTACAAAAGTATTACTCGATTCTTTTAGAAAGAGCCAGCAAACCTAAGACACCCACAAAGATTGAATTTAGCTGACGGAACCAATGTAAAAAGCTCGCAAAATTCTCAAAGGATTCACTCGATTATTCATTAGTCGCTCCAGAAGAGCCACTAATAAACTGGTTGATTAGGCTAACAACCATCTTCTTGTGCGGTACACGACTACGTTAGCTTGGTCATAGTCACAATTGTCTCACGGTGTTCCTGGACTTGGCAGAATCCTTTGACAAGGATTCGGTCCCACACTTTAAAAAAAATTAGTACCTACGAGGTGTTCTCCTAAAATTATTTCAGGACTTCCTATTCAACTGGAAGTAGTAGGTTAAAGTGGATGGTGGGTAAAAAATTGCCTGCAAATTTTGGAGTACTTCAGGGCAGCATACTTGGCTTGTCCCTCTTCTTGATCTACGTCAACGACCTCTGTAGACTCCACCTTTGTAATGGTGAAATTTTCAGATTTGACGATGACACGGCCCTCGCAGCACTCACAGCTGGCTTATGATTTGGATGTATTGAAAGATAAACGAAAAAAGGGTACTGTACAAAAATTACGCACTACAAGTCCTCATGAAACATCAATGAAAATACCTAATGACTTAAAAATAGAACAAAATTATAAAAAAAATATTAAACTAATCAGAAAACTAGTGCTCCATAAATGCATTGAAATATTTTTTTTAATGATGACATCAAAATGGGATGACTTAATTCATATTTTGGCATTAGTAACTAAGTATGAATGATTTACACCACCATTTAAAATTTGATTGTTTATTTGATCTTTAGTATGTTTTGTTATTTGAATAAAATTTTAATAATACTTTAATCTGTGACATTATTACTGTCGGGGTGCTTAGCAAGGTGTTGATATTTTGAGGAGAGACGAATGTTTAAGTTGAACACTATTTTATTGATTCACTCTCAAACTGTTCTTAATGTTAAAATGTTGATGAATACACCCGGCTAACGCGGTAGACAAAAGTGCATTGAATCTAATATTATACTTATAATAACAAGAAAGGAGTAATAAAATTAGGTCAATGCGTCACGCCGATATTGCAAACTACCGGATGCCGACTTACCTCTGTCGTGTGGTCGAGGCCTATTTGACGGATAGGGCCGTCGTCTACCCCGGTCACCAGGGACATTGGAACCGGCGAGAGATGTCGTGCGGTGTCCCACAGGGATCGGTCCTGGTGCCGCATCTGTGGGACATTGGGTACGTCTGGGTGCTGCGCGCCGATCTCATCTCCCTAGCAGCGTCAGTGTAGTTTGCTACGCTGACGATACGCTGGTCTTGGCGCAAGGGAGGTCGTACCAGGCGGAGGTCGACTTATTGACACACGGGGTTGCGATAATCGTCTATAAAATTCGGCAATTGGGACTCGAGGTGGCCTTGCACAAGTCCGAGGCCATGTGTTTTCATGGTCCTCGGAATGCGCCTCCGACGGGTTCCCAAATAACGGCAGGAGGGGTACACAGCGGCGTCGATGATAAGTATCTGGGACTCATTCTCGACAGCTGGTGGAACTTCGTGGAGCATTTCCGACGTTTGTCTCCCAGACTGGAGCGAGCCGGGGCTGCCTTGAAGCGGCTCCTGCACAATCTAGGAAGTCCAAACGCCTCCTGCCGGTGGCTCTACGCTGGGGTCGTGCGGTCCATGGCCCTTTATGGGGCACCGGTGTGGGCGCCTTCTTTGAGGCGCCGACTAACTCGCCGGCTAAACGCGTCGTATAGGGTCATGGCCATCCGGCTGATCCGGGGATACTGCATGATCTCCGGTGAGGTAGTGGCCCTCCTTATTGGATTGCTGCCATGGGATCTGGGGGCAAAGGTCCTCGCGCACACCTGGGCACTCCGAAGTGTGCGCAAGAACCGTGCCACTGCGCGAGGAGGCAAAACACCGGGGCATAACTCCGCTGCCACAACAAATCACGACATAGCGGACAGAGCTCCAGCGAGATCTCATGGCGACATAAAGACAGCGATTATCGCAACCCAGTGCTGGGCACGTCATTATTGCGGCGGATTGAGTAATATTTGGAATAATTCCCCGAGAAGAATCACAAGGAACATATCTAGCTAAGTACATGTTGGGCCACGCATAGAGTAGTTAGAATGAACCGGTGTGAGGCACAGATTGACGGGGCGGTTTGTCAGCCATCTTGATACACCAATCACTGGAAACCAAAATTCACATAGACATCATATGCACGACCGTTACCAGACGGTCGTGCATATGGACGGGGGGCGGATGGCGTAAATCGCAAAGACAACGCGGCCACGAGTAAAGGTATTTATTGGAAATATATCGGTTTTTTAGTATCGGTATCAATACTGATAAAAGCACATTAAAGTATAGATATAAGTATCCTGAATAGAAATATCGGTATCAATATCGATAAAGAGATACCCAAATATCAGTATATAATATATCGATACTTTAATACCGATACGAAAATTTTATCGGTATGCAATCCCTGGTCCGCAAGGGCCGATGCCTGCCAGGGGTGTGGGTTGTTTGAAAGAGATACCGTGGCCCCTGGCACACAGGCAACTGAAGGAACACGGGTGGGTTTTAGTCAGTAAAAGTCTGACGCCCTCCTGCTCCATCCAGAGCGGAAGAACTCAAACTCAAAGCATTTATTTCAAATAAACCAATTACAGGCACTTTTGAATTGTCAAAGAGTCGGAAAGATGACGATAGTTGCTGAGAAGGTATTCGATGAATTCCCATAATCTATTTTTTTTATTTTTATTAATGGACCACCTTTGTAAGACGACTAAAATGTCAGGGTGTGTACAGGACAAAAAAAAATGTTTTCAGTGCATTCAGTGCGCAAACTTTAACTATGAATTCAGCATAGCATTCTAGAACCCACAGCGAAGTAATTATACGTCGGTTTTATAAAAAAAACAGCTGTTTCATAGAAAAGTGCAATACCTACGCGGTCAAAATGTATGGAACAGCTGTTTTTTTTTGTATAACCGACGAAATATTTCTGCGCTGGGGGTCTAGAATTATATATTGAATTTACGGTTACAGTTTTAGCACTGGATAAAAACTTTTCATGTATATTATAAATAATTTTACTTCTTTTTATTAATTTGAATAATACCTAATTATTAACCCCCGACGCAAAAACGACGGGGTGTTATAAGTTTGACGTGTCTGTGTGTGTGAGTGTCTGTCTGTGGCATCGTAGCTCCCGAACGGATGAACCGATTTTGATTTTGTTTTTTGTGTTTGAAAGGTGAATTAGTCGTCGTTCTTAGACATGTTTCATCAAAATCAGTTCAGCCGTTTGAAAATTATCAGCTCTTTTCTGGTTGATAAAGGGATTTGAGGATCTTCCACGGGTCTGATCAAATCGAAATTTGGTATTCTATTACTTCAATGATATTAGACGAACAAATTAACCTTGAACTGATGCTAGAGCAACACCTGGAATGTCCAGGATACCCAAGTCACCCACCAATAAACAGCAGAAGCAAAGTGTTTGGGCTCATTGAAAACGTCTCAATGAATAGGTTTAATGGTAATCAGGACGAGGAATGAGGACAAATTAGTAACAAACTTCACTGTGGGAAACATACGCAACGCTGCGCAGATTTAAGCGAGACATTAAGTTTAAAAAGCAGGAAATACAAGTTAAATTAATAATTTAAAAACCCCCGACCCATACAAAAACGCCAAAACGGTCATTGAAAACGCCAAACAGAGAAGGCCTAGAATTTTCATTGACCGTCCCCCGACTTGACAATGCCTTGATCAAAATATTACCTAAAAGGTAAATAATTTATATACTTTTTTTACTTTTTAGAATTTTGCTATGGGTCAGGGGTTTTTTAAATTATTAATTTAACTTTTTATGTTACGTATTTAATTATAAATAATTGAATGTTTAATGGTATATTTCGGTAATAACGTATAACACTAAAAAGTAATATCAGTTAATTTAAATTCTTTAGCTCTTTTAATGATTACTAAATACCTATATCCTATTTGAGGAGGTGAAGAACAAAACCTCACTTTTGCACTTAATTTTTTTTTAGAGAAAACTATAAAATGTAAAAGGCCAACAAACTTCAATATATGCATTCAGTTTAAGTTGTATGATAATTATTAAACTTAGTGTTACAGTCGATCTGATGTACCGAATTATTGATAAAAAATATTAATATAGGTATTAGATAATACTTAGAATCAAAATTTGGAAATTTGAGGTGTTGATTACATATTTTTGGAAAAGTGTGGCTTTGATAAAGACTTCTGGAAAAGCAGGGTTTGGATATTTAAAAAAAAAAAAAGTGTGGGTTTGATTATTCATGAGGGGCTTGTGGCCAAGTAATATAAGTCGCACGGAGCGATCGATCAGGTTAAGCTACGCTTGCCGCGGTTGGTCCGTAGATGACTGACCATCTTTACATTCCAAGACCCCTCCGTGCCTCGGAAAGTACGTTAAGCCGTTGGGCCCGGTTGTCATTTGTGGATCTTTGACAGTCGTTACGGGTCGTCAGAAGTCCGAAAGTCTGACAACCAGTGTAGGGGCGCGACCTAAGTGGTACCTGGTGGGATTCGCTACGCTAAGTTAAACACCCAAATAACTTTAAAAGGTTTATTGCTGAGAGCTAACTTTATAATGTTTAAGTTAAGTTTAACAAAATGATGGAAATGAATGCACGCGGTTGCTGTCCGTAATGCACTGAGCTCGCGGCGCATTCAGTGCGACCATATTGTATTGCTAGGTCAGCAAACGTGGTCGATTGCAATTATTGCATCGAACAACCAGTCTTTCGAAGCGGTATCGTATTACCCAGTAACTGGGTTGTGGAGGTCAGATAGGCAGTCGCTTCATGTAAAATGCTGGTATTCAGCTGCAACCGGTTAGACTGGAAGCTGACCCCAACATAGTTGTAAAAAAGGCTAGACAGGTGATGACGATGATGATGATAATGACTGTTACGACAACTTGACATTAATAAATACTATAAAAATGTTGACAAACGTATGACAAATAAAAAGCATTAATTATTTAGTAACACAATAGACAATAATTTAATCCTTTTAGTCCCTTCAATATAATCACAATATTTTTAAGTGTTTTTAGTCTAGCTATTAAATTATGTTTTGATAAAGTGGGCTTTTGAAATAAATCAAGGGAGACTGATTCTTCTAGGTGGAAACGTGTGTTTTTTTTTCGAGATTTTCGATTTCAAGAATAGATTATTGGAAAAATACGAGGTTTTGATAAGCTGTTTCTTATTGGCCCCAATTAATTCAACAGATTTTGCCCATAGACAAAAGAAAATTCGAGAAATTTAAAAAAGTGGAAATGTGAGGTTTTCTTCTCCACCCCCTCATTTGTAAATTATGACGTTTCATTCACTTAATAATTTTAAAGGATTCTACTAATCCTATTGTATAATTGTACTTAATTGTTGTGCCCGACCGATGGACCCTCCATGTGAACTTTGAAACTATTATTAAGATCTTGTACACACATGAGATATGCAATAAACATTTGAATTGAACTCATTTGAATTTATCTTAATTAAAGGTTAAAAAAAATGTTACAACACCAATGTGATGACTCGTGTATTCCACCAGCTCCAACTGCATCCCCGCAGAACGTCAGGGTTAGAGCGACGAACCCAGGAGAACTACACATCTCGTGGTCGGTGAGTACACTAGCGTGCAGAGAACGTTTCAGTAGCACAGCAGCTGTACACAGCACTAAACTAGGTGTAACACTTGTCAGGCGCCGCCTCAGGATAGCTGGAACGGCGAGCTGCTGGGGTATGTGGTGACGTGGCGCGAGCTGGGCCGCCTCGACGACGATGAGGATGAGCGCCCGGAAGAGCGCGCTGGCCGCGCTAGCGTGGCGGGCTGGAGCAGCGCCGACCTAACGCTGCCCGGCCTGCGCCCATACGCGCGCTACGCGCTCAGCGTGCGTGCCTACAACCGCGCCGGCGCTGGTCCGCACTCACCCACCGTGTATGTAACCACCGCGGACGGAGGTCTGTATACTCGTATTTGTGTGTGCGTGTTCCGCATCGGATATGAGTACACGATGTCTTCTCTGTCGCAGTGCCGGAGGAGGCGCCAGGTGGCGTGTCATGTGAGGCGCTGTCGGCGCGCTCGTTGCGCGTGCGATGGGCGCCGCTGTCCGTTGTTCACGCACATGCGCTCCGCGGGTACGACCTGCAATACGCGCCTTTACACTTCGCCACATGTAAGCTCGTGCTAGTTGCTATTGTTGAGTACTTATACATGTTGAACAGTTTCCATGTGTGTGACGGTGCGACATGCGCAGCGGAGAGAGGGGCGGGAGCGGCGCAGACGGCGCGTTCGGGACTGGGTGGCGAGGCCACGTTGCAGGGCCTGCGCGCCGCTACCAACTACTCCGTGTGGGTGCGTGCGCGCGCCGACACCGGGCTCGGCCCGCCCGCGACTCCCGTCTACTGCGCCACCCAGGACGACGGTCAGTGCAACATTATTCGCCATGAACATTATATCCATGGTTATGTATTCGCTATCTTAAATATGTAACTTATTATCTTTAAAACAGAAACTTGACCTAGCTAGCTTTTCTTGAAGCGATTCGTCGTATTTTCAAACCCTCATAGCTCCGGCATGGATAATGCTTAAAAAAAAACGAGTGTACTTATGACCACACGACTGAAGTAAAACTACTTTCGCTCCATCTTGTTATTATTTACCCGAAAATTCACAAAACATGAACTCTAAAATGAATTTACAGTTTTATTCACTTTAAACGTAGAATACTGAATGTATTGAACAAAATATTAATTCATAAAATTGTTCAAAACGAAATAGAATTACGAAAAATAACCAAAGAATCACCGTTCGCGTAACGCTAGTAAACTCGCAAACGAACTACTGACTGAAATATATACATATTTCATTTACTAGCTATAAGAGAAAGAGAGAAAGAAAATGTGCTCGCGCACTGCTCTCTCTTGCTCCTACACTGTGATACAGATAATAGGCCTGCAGTGTGCTTAGATATACGGAACGTATTTGGCTATGAGAGGAAGAGAGATAGAAAATGTGCGCGCGCACTGCTGTCTCTTGCTTATATCCCCCACTCAACTTCCGTTCGCCTTGCCCGATCACACTTTTCGTAACGCTTACGTCACGCGTTCGCCAGCTTACTCCCCAAGTCAAGCGTGCGTAAAGAAGTTTCACTTCAATAATACTTAGTTCACTTTCTCCGGAAAACATGTAGTTAGCAGATGTAATAATCACACTACTTAATAAATCTAGCTTTTATACTTTGGATTTTATTAATACCCGAAATACGTCGATTTCGTCACTCCCTCACTCACTCTCTCAAAAACCTCTAGGGGCTTACTGAAGTCCTACAAAGCAAAAATTTGGTACACAGGCCAGGATTGGCCATCCAAAAAATTTCAGAAATCTGTACTTCCTACCTCCAACTTCCTTAAAGGGAGGTATAAGTCTGAACACAGAGTGGCAGGGAATACTGACGCACAACCAGTTATAATGGAATCAGTACGTAATTCTGACGCGGTCAAAATGTATATATTGTTTTTTTTTATAACTGACGAATTTTTTCAACGCAGGGAGTCCACCAATCTGAACTATACGTTGAAAAGATTCGTCAGTTATAAAAAAAAAAATTGCTGTTCCATGCATTTTGACCGCGTAGGTATTGCTTTTTTCTATGAAACAGCAGATTTCCAAAGGGTGGGCTCAAAACACAAAGTGGCCGCGAAAAAACATGTGTTACCCTGGTCGGGGAAGTCCTCTTTATGATTTTATACAATTCTCTACGACTCATACACCACAGTTGTGTTTTAGGCAGTTTTTGGAGCTATCAAATTAGCTATTTAAATATTCAAATTCATTTATTTCAATCCATAGATCATATTTGATTTACATAATATAAAATTTAACATTAAATATAACCATAATAAATATACATAAAATAACTCAATAAAAACAAAATTAAAATTATTAAATTAAACTAAAATACACAAAATTAAATACAAGATTAATAATACACCTGCCTCTGTGTCATTTGTTTGTTTGTCATCACATTAATTATATAACAATGATTAACGTACTGACAATCAAACCTGTTCGCAAATACACTCAGGATGGTGTTGGAGGTGGTCCGGAGCCTGCGCCCCAGAGATGCACACCGTTTTCGCATCGTCGTATAAAAACAGTCGACACGGGCGTCGGCGAACATCCCTGACGCGCTGCAGTGCCGGGGCAGCCCCAACAACACCCTGAACGCATTATTATACTGCACACAGAGGGCGCTGTACTGCTTCTTGGTATATGACCCCCACAGACTGGCTGTGTACAGGGACGTACAAAATGCTCTGAAAAGAGTTATTTTGACGACCCCCAAGCAACGAAAAAACCTGCGAGCGATCATATTGGCCCTCACAGCCAAAGCTCTCCGCTCCCTGTCGATGTCCGCATCATCCCTCAGGTCAGAGGTCACGATATAATAATGTCAATGTGTCTGTCTCAAGGGGGAAAATTGAACCCTAATATAAGAAAACCGGAAATCCCCCTTTTCATTTTGGATTATTCCACTTCTCCCCCTCATTTTTAGTTTTGATTTCTACGCTCATAAAAGTTAAAGTAAATAAAAAAAATGATTAGATACAATGTGATAAACAAAAAAACACTACTTTATAAATTATGATAATCAATAATCAGTCTTTTTTTCATAGAATTTTGTTTTGATTTCTACGCTCTAAAAAGTAAATAATAAAAACATCGTGATCAGATGCAATGTAATTAACAAAAAAATTACAATCAGTCTTTTTATGTGATGAAGAGTAAAAACAATCACAAACAAACAGGGATTGGGGAAATCGGTTGATTTTTGTAAAAATAGTAATGAAAACAGTTTAAACAAAGTACACAACTTACATAGAAAAACTAAATTATTAAGCATATCCCTTAAATATATTTATCACTTACTTAAATATAAAATAATTATCAAGGTTATCGGCAATTTCCAGAAAGTAAAAATTTAAAAATTCAAAATCATTTATTTCAATCCATTTAGATCATATTTGACTTACATATATGTAGGATCAGGAGTGCCGAGCGGTATATCGTCAGGATTTGGAGTCCCCATTATATTGGGATAAACAAGACTGTATAAACAATTACAGAGTTTTTATTACACGAATAATTGCACAGATAAAAGTAACACAATAAAAATGGTAGTATGTAGCACAATAAAATAAGTTTTAAAAAGACTATCAACAATACAGATAGACGAACAAACCCTTTAAGGTTCCAAGTTCGTATAGCGGCGTAAGCCACCCAAACACAAAGTGTATTACTCGCTATCAGCAAGCCAATACAGCTATGTAAATATACAGCAGCGCTGTACCAGGTAAACCGACTGTTTTGTCGGGAGCAGGTGCTCTGTAATGAGTCGAATCCGAAGATCGACTGACTCGAACATTTTTTTTTTTTGTAGGGCATCTCGCAGTTGGCCTTGAGAGGCCGTGACTGCTCAACCGGGCTTTCCTGGGGCTGCCATTAAGAAGTTAATCTTAACGCCTCCAGCCAGGGCTTACAAACTAAATTTATAAACTAAGCGACTGCACGCTGAGGGCACCCCCTGTGGGGTACGGACCTCGGCTCAGGGCGTCACTGATAGGGGGACAGCTATCACTATTGGGGACAGGCTAGATCGAATTGGCATTATTATTATTATAGGGGGAATTTAAAGCTACTGGCTCAGCTGCGGCGCGGGCTGGCGCTTCAACGAGCAAGGGTCGGTCGGGGGTCTCGACGTTAGGCGCCGATACTACTAGGGGTCTTCGCGGGGCGCGAGGACCTCGGCGGCGAGGTCGGAAGGACGATTTTGGGCGGTGTGTGCGAACTGTACTGGTGGCCCTATTGCTTTCCTGAAGGATAGTAATGTGGTCGTCAGGGTCGGTGAGGACATGTCTCGGCCGTCGGACAGAGCTAATCCTACTGGGGACATAAGTGGCGGCCTTCACAATCAAGGGATTGCGGTGAATTTCGGCTTTATCGAAGAAACGCTTCGAGTTGCGTTTCATGAACTGACTGACCGTGGGGATTTTCAGATCGAGATGGAGGATCTCGTTCCGAACGAACCAAGGGGCGCCTGTGGCTTGCCGGAGGAATCGGTTCTGTAGGGTCTGCATCCTATGGATGAATCGGGGGTTCGCGTGTGCAAAGATTGCACTCGCATACGTCATGATGGGCCTTATACACGCCGTGTAAATCCGCAACTTGCACTTTAGTGACAACTTGCTACGTGCATTTAGAACAGAATGTAACCTGCCGAGAGCGAAGGCGGCGCGTGAGCGCGCCTTCTTTATGTGCTCTGCGAAGGAGAGATGCTGATCCATGGTCACACCAAGGTATTTGGCTCGCTTCTCCCAAGGGGTAGGCTTGCCGAACAAAGAGATGGGACGGGGGGCTCAGGACTAATGCGTCGCGGTCTCGTTAAGAGGACTGCTTGGCTTTTATCCGGATTTATATCGATCCACCACTTTCGACACCACGCGCCAAGGACGTTGACGGTGGTCTGGAGAGTGGCGGCTATCGCGTCCTGACTTTTCCCAGTGTATTAGATGGCTGTGTCCTCTGCGAACAGAGCCAACTGTGCCTTTCTACTTTTTGGGATATCGCTCGTGAATAGAGTGAATATGAGCGGGGACAACACCGCGCCCTGAGGGACGCCGGCGCGAATGGGATGGGGAGACGAGATCGCCCCTTCGATGCGATAGCGAAAGGTGCGGTTCGACAGAAAATCTCGTAAGATGAGCACGACACGGTCTGGTACACCGAGTCGGTACAGCTTGTAAATCAAGCCATTGTGCCAGACCTTGTCGAAGGCTTTCGCTATGTCGAAAAATACTGCACCGGTTATCGTACCGCGCTGGAAGCCAGCGCTTATATGTTCTACGATACGGTGGACCTGTTGCACACAACAATGTTGGTTTCTGAAACCGAACTGTTCGTTGGGTATGAGGCCTTTTGTCTCGGCGT